>CM074198.1:8166334-9455012 GCA_037179385.1 Holothuria scabra
CGTAATAAATCCGCCGGTCATGATGACGTCCAACCGTTTCCCCACGCCTACAGTATTAATTCCTCGTTTGCTTCTGTGTTATCGACACAGGTTGGCCACAAATCAGTGGTGTAACTTTGCATCACTTCAGCCAGAAGCAAGAATGGGTTGGGTGCCCCAGACCAAGATTCAGATTCAGATTCAAATTTATTCATTCCAGTACAATCAAACATCGTAAATAGGACATTTATACAAGTTAATGACATAAACATATAAAAGAACAGTACAAAAGTTATAAGACAAAATTACAATTTGACAAGGTTGAGGAAGTTAGTAAAAGATTAATTCACAAGAGGGGTTAAAGTCTATGCCTGTTTGAAGGAAAAGTGCTGCCTGGTATATTAAAAGAATTTTTGAAAACTTGAGTCTAAATTTTGGCATTATGTTTTTGTTTTGTAGATTTCTTTCTGTACATTTTAAAAGGTTTAGAAGATACCATGCAGGGGGTGTTTTTCTTGGTTTCTGGTCTATCATTTACAGTTTTTTAATCAAAAACTCGTAGTCTAGATTTAAGATCTTTGAGGTATATTTTAAAAATGTTCGTGTTCTTTCTCTGTTTTTCTCAAATATCAGGTGAAACCAGACAAGCACAGCGAAGACAAGTTCAGGTACAATCACAGATTTAAAAAGATGAACTCTTGCATTAAAATAACAAAAAGATAAAATGTATGAAACTGACTGGAAATGATGTAGTAACATGCCTATACTAAAATTTTTGAAACGTGGCAGGTGAAGGACAAATTTGTGTTAATTCGCACACCAAGGTAATCCGTTTTAAACACCTTGGAACCTCAGAATCATGAATAACAATTTTATCAGACTTAACATTCGTTAAATCTCTGTGTTTTACATTCTCATTCAAATAACATTGTGCGCATGATACTGCAGAACATATTAAGTTTGGAAGTGACGTGCTCTTACAAAAGATCCATTAAAGTTCATTTTAATTTTCAAATAACAAATCATGTTAAAGATTGTCCTATAGCTCAAAAGTTGAGTACAGTAATTAACTTGCTAAAGTATAGCTATGTTCAAAAGTGTAACATATACCAAAGGCAAGTGGCGAATCGCGAAACCGGCGTTTTGACTTTCAAAAATCCATTGCAAAGAGCGCCTTGCAAGACCCGTCGGGCCCCGTCTACCAGGAATGATCCTGGGTTCCCTCCTCTCGACCCAGAGCCTGGTAATTACGCAATGTACTACTACATATACTTTTAATGATTGAATGCATGCACAAGTTAAAAAGGATTAAAATATAAGTCACAGTGATTTGAGACCGCTCCTGGCATGATCTTTCCTGATGAATGTTTTTATTATGACAAATTGGATTAGAAATCGAACTATATACATAATTATGAGATAAGACTAAGAGTAAATCATAACTACATTTTCTCACTTTCACGGGGGACATTTAGTTGCTACATTACAGCTTTGAAGGGTGTTGGGCTCCCCCTCCCCCCCCCCCCCTCAAATGTATTAAACTGCTTTAGCCGCGCACCCTGCCTTTCAAAAACTTAAGCCACTCCCACTCACTCACGTGTCTCTAAGACATCCTGCACTGGTCAAACATAAACAAAGTAGTGCGACGTATAAATTACGACAGATGTATTCAGTGAAATGGGATTTACGTGTATCTCATCCTGTTATCTCACTAGTACGGAAGCCGAGAACGGCCCGGTAGGGAGAAAAAGCAAATCGATCTCTCTGTACCAGCAGTTCAACAAAAAATCAAAACCTAAGTATGAAAAGTTTCCCGAAAGAAAGGAGAAATATTTCTTCAGATGTGGGTAGTCCAAAACAACCTTCAGGGGATGGGTTCAGGGGAGGGGGAGAAAAGGTATACTTGATAAATTACAGGCCAAAAGCGAAGTTTGCGGTCATAACTACCGAATGAATTTAAGGTGTAGATAAGCTTTGATGGCCCACTATTTGTAATCAGTTTTTGTGAGTTGGGCTGAACTTGGCTTTGAGGTCTTGTTTTAAGGAAACAAATGAACAGTTGATTAATGTATAATATTTGGGCTGGTTGAAGTTGTTATCTTCAGAGGTATTGAACCTGAAATGTGATTTTTTTTTGGCAATACCTCGGAAATACATGAAATTGAAGTACAAACCAGGGGACAGAAAATGAAAGACACATGAATTACAATTTCTAATTATATTGTCGTATTAACTTGTGAGACATGCAAAAACCAATTAGTAATACAAAGAAAAGTTCTGGTTTGCAAGGCGATGAAAATGGACGGCTTTAAATACTTGCAAAATGTGGTTGACAAGAAAATCATAAGAAAATACAATGGTATAATTTTCATAGTAACTAACATCAAAGGAAGTAATGAGAAAAAAGTTCATAGTGGTGATGGTGAAAAGTAAAGAAGCAAATAGAGTAATTACCGTATGGGGAGCACTGCAGGAGTCATGTAGCTCAAAGAAGAAGGTCAATTTTGTTGGTTAATGGTCTCCTTTGGGGTCTCAGTATGGATTAGAGGTTAATACAGGGTATATAGGTGACACAATCAAAGGCTTGAATTGTGCCCCATATGTCACCATTGGTTATCTTAAAAACTGTCACAGTTATTACGTAAAAAGTCATAAAATATATGATTCTTTTTAAAGAGTTTCTTCTAAGGGAGCAGAAAAGAAACAAAACTCATACATTTTAACATATGTGTGACTTAATGCAAATTAAAAAGCCAAAAGGCTTAGTGATTTCCGGGCGCTGAAATGTAAGGCTTTTTTCACATTGACAGTAGCAAGGCATCCAAGCTTCTAACATGGAGATTCCCCTCGCCCTTTGTGAACCCAAATGACATTTGACCTCCACCAAAAAAAACTACTGGGATCATTTATTATTCACTGTGCACCATCTACATGACAAGTATCAGGACCCTACAAGTTACCTTTCTTGTGCAACTGTGCAAGCAAGCTTGTCTGGCTGTGACCCTGCTGACCCCAAATGACCTTTTGCCTTCACTAAAATCAGATGGGATCATCTTCTCAATACAATCAACCTATATACACCAAATATGAGCTCAGTCACATGTACCTTTCTTGAGATAGTGTTTACAAGGTTTGACCTCTCATGACCCCAAATGACCTTTGACCTCCACAAAAATTATTATGAATCGTCTACTTAATGAGGCCAACCTACACCCAAAATATGAGAAAAGTCACGTGTACCGTTCTTGAGATATTGTGTTTACAAGGTTTTGACGTTTTACCTTCACCAAAAAAATTGGAATCATCTACTGAATATTGTAAGCCAACACACCAAATGTGATATCAGTCACACTTACCTTTCTGGAGATATCGTGTATACAAGCAATTTTTAAGGAATTTACCATTTGACCTTTCCTGACCTCAAATGACCTTTGAGAGGAATCATCTACTCAATATGTTCAACGTACAAACCACAACTACTGTATGAACATATTCACATGTACCATTCTTGAGATATTTTGTTTCAAACGTTTTGATTTTTGACGTCTCATAACCCCAAATGACTTTCACGTCCACCAAAAAGGATGGGGATCATCTAGTCATTATGTGGCAACCACATGCAAACTGTTTAAGCAGTATGCAGCACCCACGTGCCAAATATGAGATTCAAACAACAAACAGCTTATTAAACGAAGTAGCCTAATTGCAAAGTTTTTCTTCGGGTCTAACTTTAGGCTGTGAAAATAGCGAGTGAGACTCAGCTGCAGTAACCTGTACACTACAACCCTGTTTAAGTGACGCGACGAAATGATTCAATGAAAGTCACGCATGTTATGTGTTGTCTCTGCGATAAAGAATAGAAAGGTCGACCGGATAAATGACCTTTTAGAAGGTCCATTATCTTCTCCTTATAGGGAGTAGAGGGTGTATCTTAGCTAAAAAGGTCCTAACAATATGTACCAAAGGTATCGTTGAAGTTTCCAACTGGAAGACCAAGCTTTATAAATAATTTAAAACCAAATTTTTGTGGAAGTATTGATGTATAAATCAAAATAAATGTTAGCCTCTATGCAAGAAACACGGCAATATATTACTTTGCTCTCCGTTGATATAAGGTCACAACCACTAACTGACCCGAATGCATGCATTGTGGGAGCATACCACAATTAATTCCTCCATTGACTTACACACTAAATCCAAAAAGTAAACGGGCCTCTAAAAGCTTGTCGAAGTTTTCGCCAGGGTCAAGCTACCCCTCATATGAAAGCTGACAAGTTGTCCATTCATGGCACTTTCAATTTACCATATCATGACCGTGAAGATTTTTTGCTATTTTACCTCAAAGTTCAAACCACCTTTTCCGAGCCTTGTTTTTCACTAAAACCTCGGTATGCCTCCGTCAGCTTCTATAAGGCCCATCATTTCCACAAAATTGCTTCAATTAAGCCCATTATTTCACCAATGGTACTTCATTTGATATACTTCAAAAGAAACTTACAGAAACTTACAGAATACACCTGCTAATTGGGATATGCTCCCTTGTGCATGCTATTACGTAACTGCGGTCGAAAAGCCGACCGGACGTGTGATCTTTTAGGCGGTACAAACGCTTCCACCTAAATAATAGGGAGTAAAGCTGTATCTTGAACTAAAAAATACCTCACAATTCTTAGCGAGAGCATCAAAGTACCATTTACCATGGATAACGAGTAGTAAAATCATAATTCTAAGCAAAAATGTTGACAAAGTCCTGATGTATAAATGTCAGTCACTTTTTAAAAACATGACAATATTAGACTATGCCCTGCTATCAAGTAATGTACAACCACATAGTGAAACAAAGCTTTATAAAGATTGCTACATTTTACAGAAGGTACACATATTTCTGACGGCCCCATGTGGACATATTTTCGAGAAGAAATTTGATGTTGATGCAATTATGCAATCAGATATTATAAATATACCCGATGAAAGTCACAATATTTTTTCAAAAAGGAACAAACAGCCAAACATTGCAATATATTTTTGGTGAATTAAGTGTCCAGCAATACTTTTCAAACAGCTGTACGTCCCTCTTAACAATGATCTACCCTAGCAACAGCAACCTCGATCATCCAAAATGGAGACAGGCTTTGGCTTGGTACTATTCTGCTGAAAACAAGGGATAACAAAGAAATAATTCTCAATCGTTGAGCTTACAAATCATAGCTTAAGCCAACACTAAAATGCACGATCCTACACATGTTTTGCAAAAGTGTTGTCTGCATGAGTCCAAAGGATTTCCCTTTCGGGAAACCAAGAAGAGTGCGTACTTCAAGAACGTCTTGTTACAGGGTGTACTGTACTGGATACATCCTCAATATTAATGGACGAGTCTCATTGCCATTAGAAAACAGCCGTTTAGACAAGAACAGTGCATTCGTACCCGTTTTTGTCTGCAACAACACGAAAATAAAGGAGTGCTTTGATATTGGTAACTAAATGCGAGAACACCAAGTCTCAAAGGCTCAAAAAAATTATAGCAGATAATGAAAACGTGCGAAGTATCACCTAAACCACCTTTTTGCTCATTTACTCTTTTTCGAGGGACATCTGCTAACAATAACACCCTGATATACTGACAAATTTATGTGTATGGTGTCATTCTAAGATCTTTGTATTTGAACTGTGTATTTCTGCAACTTGTCTTAGGCAAGTTTCTGACGAAAGACGGTAAGACCTACAGTACAGTTATTTTTCAACTACCTTGTGCACTCATTGTATAATTAATAAAATAGGTAGGCGGTAGCTTCATGATGTAATTAATAACACCTCCCTGATCCGATACTACGTAGGCAGTCCCTTATTTCAAGTTTTGAACTTTAATTCGTTCTAAACGGGTAATCTGTCTTGTAATTAGAAAGGTAGCAACTTTGTGCTGTGAGATATGATTACCGCAGATACTTT
Organism: Holothuria scabra; assembly: GCA_037179385.1. Classification (NCBI taxonomy): domain Eukaryota; kingdom Metazoa; phylum Echinodermata; class Holothuroidea; order Aspidochirotida; family Holothuriidae; genus Holothuria; species Holothuria scabra. The sequence goes on from CM074198.1 coordinate 8,172,260, forward strand.
AAAGTACTACCCTGTTAGGTTTGTAAAAAAAAAAACTAAAAGGCGGGTATCCAGGAAAAAACTGTCGAGAGGGGTGGAAAATGAGAGCGAGAGAAAAGACTGAAAGAAATGAGAAAAGATAGCGAAAGAAGAGGAAAGAAGAAAAATACGAAGAGGCGATGAAGAAATTTTTTTCATTGACCCAGGGGGGCGTTACATTTTTGAAAAGGGAGGCATGTATTTGAAGGTGCCTTTTATTTAAAAATTTACTCACTGCTAGAATCTACACTTAGTGCTTCAAATGATCTATGAGTTTCTTAAATGTACAGGTGAAAGTTAACTGTTTTTGACATTAGGCAACTGTTGCAACTTTAACTTTAGGCTTAATCTGTGGTTTGGGTCTGAAGAACGAGGAGGCCTCGGCCTACCCAGTTGTTAAGAATTTTGAGGGGGCGTTTATTAGGGGGGGGGGGTTAGGGAATATACGGTATACTGAGAACCAGGTGCCAACGAGGAAGTACATATTCTGTAAGGGAGTGATTACTGTATTGGCGAATTTACAGGCCTACACTCTTAAAGGGCAAGAGCAGTCCCCCAGACCCCAACTTCAAGTAGTGTAGTAGACTGTCCTGTTTTATGGGTGGCTGTTGAGAGTCATGCGACAACGTTTTTTCTCTTCAAATGTGAAATTTAGTAAGAGTATTACTTGGTTTTCTTTGGATATATTGAAGTCATAAAATATGATGCAAGATACTTTGAGGAGAAATAAGATAAAAATTGTGATATTTAGCAGTTGCTTCAAAATAAGTTTGGGCGACTGTCTCTTGACCTTTAAATCACCGAGGATAAATTAACCGGGATCGGTGTTCTATTTACTCTAACAGAATGCTGGTTGGATTTAATACAAACGCTGGTTAAACTAACAAAAATATTCTGGTTAGAGTAACCAGGATTTGAGTTAGTTTCACAAGGAAAATTAACCAGGATAGAGTTGGAGTACATTAACACCTGGTTAGATTTATCCCCGGTGATTTAAGAGTGAAATAATTCACAAAATAATTTTTTTACGCCAGCTTTTAATGAATGCTATTTTCTTTTGAGAGGATTTAGAATAAGGCCAGGATGTAATTAAATACTCTAGATGACCCTCTGCTCTATAATAAAGTCTTGTATTCACTTGCACCTTGTAATTTTGTTATTTTGGTTCATCTATCTATCTGTAATAAAGCCCTAGATTTTGAAGCGAAATTTATTTGCACTGAATCCTAGTCTATGGTCTTTCCTTTTAAAGTAGCATAATTAGAAGATGGCCTTATTTCGAATCATGGATCCGAAACAATAGGTCTACTTCTGTTCAACTTTAGAGACTATGGCTTGGCTGAGCTTTGTCAAGGGAAATTTTCTGAGTGTGACTTGGGAGGTCTTGAAAGAAAAAAATGGCTTTTGCTGTCTCCACAAGAAAATGATGCAAAATTGCGATTCACGTAATAATTGTAGTTGTTTGGGGTGATCACTTCTCTGTTTTTTTTTTTGTTTTTGTTTTTGTTTTTTTTTTTTTGCAATGTTTGCAATTATTTCGTTTCTCAGACCTGGGTCTTGGGGATCCAACCACAAGCTTGCTTTGCCAAGGAATTTGAAAAGTTCCAGTGGCAGGGAGTTAAAAAAAAGTATAGCTTATATAATTTTACTTTGGAAAATTTTGAAACGCCTAACAACTGTTTGTAGGATTATTTGTGATTCACTTTGCTAGAAAGCATGTATCAGGCCACTGTACAGCATCTATCAGGCCACTCTACATTAGGAACTGAGTGGGGGACAACTGGGAGAAAAGGCTCTGACTGGGGGTCAAATGCCCCCTATTCATTCCGCTGGTGCCGCCACTGGTTAATCCTCTCATCCAAAACTACAATTTTTGGAGTACCGTAGTCCACAAAAATTCTCACTTATTGACACAGCTCGTTGATTGACAGGAAGTTCAAAAAATTGCAGGGTACTGTAGCTCATATAGAACAGCATATACCGGTACTGTGCTGAGAGTGTTTTAATTACACATTTGGGTATTGCATACTCACTCAAAAGCAATAAACTGAGATTGTGTCTGATGTAGATAACTTGCATTTTATGGTTGTGGGAGGGGCGTTAAGTAGGTTAGGAGAATTGGAACTGTTTGGGATGAGAGGATTATGTCTTTAAAGAGAGAATATGATTCAGAAGCACTTTCATGGATTGCCATGTGGACAAAGGTTTCGCGACTTTCGCCACATGTCTTTTCGTGGGTCCTGTTACACAAAAAGACAAACTGAAAAAATGTGAAGCTGTATATAGGGATATATCATTGCTTCATGTGTAGCGTTAATAATACCTACACTACGTAATTTTATCCACTCAGAATAAAGAATGTATGCAGATATCTTTAAAATGTTAACTACAACCAATAACGTTTTGGAATAACATCAACACAGAGATTCTCATCAAACGGCAAGTCCAATAGTCCAAGTTCTTTTACATTTACCGGGGCAAAATTCGTTGATTTTAAAATATGCAGAAAATTTTTCTCTTTCCGGATGTTAAATTTGCATCTAACAGTCAAAATAGCACATAGCTTTCCCAAGCAACTAATTTTCAAAATAATGCTTTTTTCAGTTGAGATTTGGTCCATTATAGGAAATCTGTGATGTCATCGCTGCACATTAATTTGACCTTTCACTCAATTTATTTATTATTTCGATGCCGGTGTGGGAAAAATTTAGCAACATTGTTTGCAATACCCCACATATGTTGTAAAGTAAAACTAGATTTACTGAGGGAGTGGTCTCATCAAACATCCCAACATTCCAACGGTATCAAATTTAAAGGACAAACAGGACATCTAATAATAAAGAAAAACAAAAGGAATTTGACTCAAGGTGCCCACATTGCGTAACTTTCTGCTGCTTAGTTTGTTGAAATTAGGCATTTTTTACAAAAATAACCAGTCTTTATAGTGAGATATCTTGAGTTAGGAAATGGTATTGCAACAGAGTGTGGAGGACATGGTGTGGAAAAGTTTTATCTCTTTTATTCGAAACCGAACTGAAAAGCCACTAGATTATGCCTCTATAAAGGGATTTTCCTGAGACGAAAGTGGTTGCAAAATGTGCAGAAAATTTTCCCTTTCTGGAGGTGGAGAATGCTTCTCAATGGCATATAGTTAGGAAGACACTAATTCACAGAAATTGAATTTAATTTTTCTTGAGATAAATTGCATTATGGGTGTAAGAAATTTAATCACTCTTGACATTTAGATGCGCACCTCTTACTTTGCATAGCACTATCGTGGTGAACATTAGTCAAGCACAGTAGAAGAATAGATTGAGTCTGCACTCCGGCTGAGACACCTAAACACGGTCTCTCCCTCCTTTTTTACTTTCCTGTATTTTCTCAGTTTTGCCAGATCGCGCCTTTTACATGGGGAATTTGGCATGTCATTGCGGCCCGTAAATTTGACATTGCACTTTATTTATTATAACTTTGATGCTATGGGATTTTAAGGAAGTGAGACATTTCACAAAAAAAAACTGATTTTACTTTGCAGTTAATTAAGGGATAAGCTTTTCTGAGTACAATTTCCTTGGCATTATGTCATTTTCTTTTAGCGTTCTCTAGATATACCTCTCCAAAGTTTCATGTTTCTGAAGCAAATAAATGCTTGTGCTAAAATGATGATGCAGAGTGTTGCACAATCAGTGTTAAATTTTTTTTTGTTAATCCTATATTAATTATCTCATAATTACTCACGATATTATAGTTTATGGGGGGTTTTTTTTATTGATTATGATGATTGTCACGGACACAGTTTAGACATTCAAAATAAAACCTTCAGGACATACTAATGTTACAATTGTCCTTGACACTGAGACTGCAAATATAAAGGATAACGTTAGCGGCCATATATATACATGACATGTCCCTCCATAGTAACCACGTGATTTGCATAAACTGTAAAAATATTTCCTGTAACATAACAGCAACTTACTGACTGCAGAGTTGCCAGTAATTTACTGTAAATTTTAAAGTATCATTCAGTGTACCGTAAAACTAATTTTACAGTAAGACAACTGTGGTGTTTGAAGTCCCACGAAATTTACTGTATAAGGTAAATAGCAATCTATTTAGTACGCTGTAATTTCTAAAATTGCAGAGGCGGGGTAGAGTGAGATTTAATTCTCTTTTTAAAACGTACATAGAAACAGGCACGTACGTAACAAATAGACATCTCCAGGGGCGCAGCCAGGATTTTCTTGTGGGGGGGGGGGGCAAAGTCAACTCATCGTCCCCAATGTTGACCGACAGGACTATCTAAGCGGAGCACCACCATCGGTTGGCGCGGAGCGTACAAGAAAATTTTCGGTTTTAGAAACCCCTCAGGTGGCAGGAAACGGCACTTCCCGAGTTTTTTATGCTGCATGTTTCCAGCCTGGAAATATGGATCTCATTTCTGAAATTTCTCAATGAATACAAACAAAAAAAAAACAATCTATGAAAAATGTTAATACATTTTTCAAAGCGGAGCTCAACCTTCGATTGGCGCGGAGCGTACCAGGAAATTTTTGGTTTTACAAACCCGTCAGATGGCCAGAAATGGCACTTCACGAGCGTTCTAAGCAAGAATATGTCCAGCCCAACTTCGAAATTCTCCCCGCTTCTTCATTGGAGCACTTGACAAATATTGAGGGGCTGAACATACCTTAAGCCAGCACTTTTTCACTGGGGTGAGGCATTTTCTTGAGGGGGTGAAGCGCCCAAGTGAGGAACCGAGCGACCGAACGGGAAGAGGGTGTGGTTCTCCCCCTCCTACCCAAGGAGATTTTGCAATTTTACATCAAAATTGAGCGATCTGGTGAACACCTAAGCTGGAATGTTCGGACATTTTCAATCTTGTATCAATGTTTTCCTTATTCCCTCGAGGGTTAGTGTGTGGCTGTAAGGGGGTTACTGTACGAGTGATGGGGCCCTAGGGAATTGTGTTGCACTGAAATAAAACAGATATTCATAAGGCTAACATTGGCTAAACCAGCCCTGAAAAACGCCAAAACTCCATTTAAATAAAAAAAAATAAAAAAAAATAAAAAAAAACTAGGTCTGGGCGGGAGTAAGTGCGACCCCCTGAACCCCCTGGCTATGGGCATGTCTCCCTAGGTGTCCCCCTCCCCTTTTGGAAATTTTTGCTGTCTCGAAGAGCTTGCAATATGGTGCTATATTTTGTTCTTTTTGTACTAGATTCCAGTGTTCTCCACAGTTTTAGAGGGGCGAAACACCCTCCTAGGGAAATTGGCCGCCCCTCCAAAAAGGTTGCCGCTCTCCAAAAAATGTAGCTTCCATTTTTAGTTGCTTCATTACACATATACATTTCATAACTGGAAAATGTGTCTTCCCTATAGGCTTGGCGCCGGGATTTGCCCGACGAAGGGCCACTCTCCGAACGGGGCGGGGTAGGGCGGGTAGCGACTTCATGCCCCGACAGCCAGGATGCCGTAGATGAGTTGGTGAGGGAGATTTGAAGAAAACTTGTGCACTATACCTGTCATTGCGAGTCATATACGACATAAATATGCTAGAGGAAGATATTTCCGCACTGATTTAACCGTGGAAAATCGGGCGAAAGTTTTTGGGTTAGCCTACACTAAAAAGAATCTGTACTTATTTAAAGCTAAAACAGGTCAATTGTCCCGGCATTTGGGCCCCATCGGGCACAACTTATATTGTACTTCCGTTTTCGAGTCCGTACCGCTCGACTGACACAAGAAATTATTAACTAAGTTTAGCGAAATGAGATGAAATTCCCGACATGTACATTAATCCATTTATTCTACTTATTAATTTACCTGAAAAGATGGCAAGGGTTTGTACTTTATTAGCTCTTGGTAACGGAACTGAGGAAGAGTGTGCAAAGCGTACCGGACATTTTGGGTTTTATCGCAGAAATAACTCTTTTGAAAGCCAAAATAACTAAACCGACCATGGGAAGGCGACAGATTATTCCCAACGGGGGGGGGGGGGCATGCCAGCGGCCACAAGTTCTGACAGTCCGTATGTCAAGGGGGTGGTGAGAAGGGGATATGAAGGAGTCCAACTATACCATGTCATTGCAGCCTGGGGCACATTTTGCACAATATCGGTTAATAATTTAACAGCCGAGTTGCGCACTGATAGTGTTCTTTTGAGTCTGAATCGTGAAATTGCAAAACGCGCGAAGCGAGCGAAATTTTTGGTTGGTTTACAAAAATAACATAGCCCACGTAATCATTGAGAACAAAAAGAAAAAAATAGAAACTTAAGGGGTTGTAGACCGTATCGGGGATAACATACATTGTGTCGAAACCACCTGGAATATCCGATAAAATAGCCAAACTATGCTCTGTGAGTCGCTCACCAACTGACCTGTCGCATGAGACACACAAGAGAACAGCAACTAGGCTTTGTGATATGGGATGAAATTTACGACTTCTACATAACCTGTGCACTCTACCAACCTGTTACTTGGTAAGGTTGACAAGACTTACGCTCTCTTGATGTGTGGAATCGAAGTATTGAGAAACTGGAGTGAATCTACGGTACAGCGGGCGTACAGTGCCGAAAATTTGGAGTTCTTATTAGGGAAATTTTCCCTTGAGAGCAAAAAACAGGTAAACCATAGGGGACACTATTCGCCCAATAAACCGACTAAATCCCCCCCCCCCCCCCCCCGAAAAACTGTAAAAAATGCCCCGATTCCCTCCCTCCTCTTGTCGTTTATCTTTTTTTTATTTATTTTTTGAGGGGGCTCCCCTTTATTTTTTCAACATCCCCCATCGCGTCCCAAAAATTCCTGTGGGGGGCACTCTGCCCCCCTTGCCCCCCCCCCCCACCCGCTGGCTACGATAGTGGACAACTCAAACCGACCGGACAAAAATTCAAACGCTATCCATCAACCATCCACACACAAACCATGGAACAAACGGAAAACGCACGAACCCCACCTCAACACCCAAACAACCCGCCAATTCCCCCACAACCGCCTTTAACACCAACCGCCTCCTCCAAGACAGCAAATACCAAGAACGTCCCACACCACGCTTGGTTGTGGGTCACCCCACGCCCGGGGGCAACACCACGCCCAAGACACGTCCCGAAGGCAACAACACGCCCGAAGGCAACAGCACTTAAAAAGCATTGGGCAAATATACAGGAACACTTTGCCCAAGGGTGCCCCGGCACCCGGAGGCAGTTGTGGCAAAGGGTTACCTCATTATTCCCACGTTTAAACAAACTCCACAACCGGATGCAGTTTAACGTCCTACCCAGGTATAGTGAGATTAGGTTCACAGTCTACTAAAGCGTAGTGGATGCAGCTTACATTTTAAAAATCGAGCATCCCGGTTTTATGAAAAAAATAACGGAAAAAAGCACGGTACAGCAATGTAACTTATTTGCGGTCGACGGAGATCAATATTGAAAGCTTGAACTTAATGCAATCAAATTGCAGTGAGAAAAGGTGCGAAGAAATTATACGTAAACCATTAAACACTCGATATTCGATAATTAACTACTTCATCAAAAGAAACTGAATAGGCATATTCATGAACACTAAACATTCTTCGCCACAAAAGTGTACGTAAACCTGTAGGATACGTGTACAGTCAAAATATGTACGCGTTTTACGTACAGGAAAGTACTGTAACATGATTAAAGCGATCAGCATTTAAAGCAGTCATTCGTCACCCCAAACTACAGTTTCAGTATACATAAATCAAAACTCTCAATTGGTACAGCTCTTTGAATGGCATCACATTCAAACACTGCATCATAGTTAAATTACACAGCACGGGCACTGAGAGTGTCTTGATTACACATTATGGACTTGTATGGCCACTGGGACAAGCCATGAAGCAATAAACTAGGATTGTGTCTGGATAAAGATGAGTTTTACTTTTAGATAAATGTGGGAAGGGCAAGAAGTAAGTAGGTTGGGAGAATTGGAACTGTTTGGGATGATGAAAATATGCCTTTAAGTAAATCCACATCATGCTGTAGGTTGCTCACTGTTTACAGTAAACTACTGTCAGTATAGAGACTACAGTATGTAAGAAAATGCCGTAACTTACTGTAAAAGTTAGGCCTACAGCAATTTTTAAAAGTGTATTGAGCTCATGTTTAAGCATGATTAATTGCAAATCAGATATTACAATGTTAAATTGTCATTTTTTATGGATTTTGATGAGAGTTGCGGCAATTTTCTTCCTTTTTTTCTGCTTTCACGACAAATGCCAAACTTTGTCACTTTTTATGGCAAACGACCTTTTAAGCAATTTTGTTTGCTATACCCTACATATTTAGAGTAAAAACTGCTGGATCTATGGCAGGAAACGAAGTTCCCGCCCAACATTCCAACACGGTATCACAGGGGTGGCGCCAGGATTTGCCCGACAGGGGGCCAAGCTCCCAGACAGGGGGCTAGCATTTCAAGGTCCCGACAAAGGCGATGAGTTAGCCCCGGTGGAACATGACTAGGCAGAATTTGAGGCGCCCGTAGCGCGTCGAAATTTTTGCTTTCTTTTTAGCAAATACCACAAAATATGGAGTTTATTTTGAAAAAAAAAAATCAACTTTTTGAAAGAAATTTGGCTTTTGTAAGAACTATTCAAAATTTGGGGTGTTAATCGAAGAATCTGCCATTCATATGGTCAAAACAAAAACGTTATTTAGGCGACAGATGAAATTCTTTTGGGTTTATGCATTTGATCGTTCTAGGCCTACGTGTTAAGGCTTTTAGACGAGACTGGAAGTTTGCATGAAAAGTTTCCTCTATTTATGAACGAAGGTTGATTGGAAAATAAAGAGCTTATTATATTGGAGAAATTTTGGAATTAAATGAAATTTTTTTTTGTTTTTGGTAAGGGTATAATGAAAATTTAGGTTTTCATTAAATGATATGCCTTTCATGATCAAAATTAGGTAGAATGTCGGGGTGGTTAACAGAGTTGGCTTTGGATATTTATTTTACGGAGTATCCATAGAAATTGGAAAATTTTTCCACTTTTAACAATCTGAAGCTTTTTTGGGAGCAAAATTTGTGAGTTCATGACAGATTTGGGGGGTTTTTATGGAAAAATCTGACCTTCTTTTAAGAAAAATCAAGTAGGAGGTGATCTGTAGTTTTGTTGGAGTTACTGAATATCATCTTGCAGATTAATACCCTCGGACCATATTGGAAGATTTTCCCGCTGAAAAAAATTTGGCTTTCAATATATATTTGAAGTTTTATGTTTTATATATTGACAAAGGCGTACGAGAGCGTTTCAGTTTGGGAGAGGTAGAACTGTCTTTTTTGTCCGAAAAAATGTAATCCTACCCGAAGTACTAAGAAGAGGACACAGAATTTTTTGAATAATTGAGAACACACAGACAGCAGGAAATGGCATTTTCCAGGCTCTTTACTAGAAACATAGCAGTTTTTGTTTGGACTTTCTTTCGGAATGATATTCCTTTCCATAAAATTGCCCAAAAACGAAGGATAATTTGCAAGCATACATTGTTCTGTTAGGTAATCTGTTCGACCAAAACACTATCTAAGCGTAGCGCCACCTCAATTGGTGCGTAGCGTGCAGAAAAATGTTAAAAAATCTGACCCCTCAGACAGCCGGAAATGGCATTTCCCAGACTTGTAACTAGAAATGAAGCAGACGTTATTTGAGCTTTCCTTTCAAATGAAATTTTCACAAAAAACCCAACTTTCTAAGTGATCAGAAAATTACAAGATAAAAGGTACTGCTAAAATTAGATGTAACGGTCTTGTGTCCTTCCGGGGGAAAACTATGCAACGGAATTGAAAACATACTCATGTTTTGACTCTATATGAATCTTCGTTCTATTCAATTGCAAAGTCCACTAAACAGATGAAATTTTCTACCTGACTGCCCGAACTCCAGACTTTAAATAATTCTACTTCCAACGTATTTGAAAATATGTCACGTTACAAGGTGGCTTCAATTTTCAGTCAGATTTATGGGGAGACCTTTCTCACACTGGTGTTTAGTATGATCACGTACGTGTAGCTGAAAACGGCCGAGCCGATTTTCATTTTCGTTGCTAGAATTCGGCTATTGGGGCAGGCCAGATGGCAGAACATTTGGCATTGCATGCACATGATCAACCTCTGCTCCGTTTTTGTAAGAAAAATTCGAAATTGTGAGTTTCCTTGAAGAATATGGTCTTCTAGTTAGCAAAATCAACAAGATCGTCTGGGTGACTGAAGTTTATCAGGCTGTAGATGAAGGTTCCCCTACGAAATTGGATTTTCTCAACAACAGGGGGAGCCTTCCCCGGCTGGGCATGATCTTGCACGCACGGATTGAAGACGGGATGAGGGATAAAAGAGCTAGTAAGAAGTGGTTAAAAACCGATTCAGGTATGCATTAAAATAACGTTACAAGAGGAAAAAACTATTTCAAGATCATCCATTGAGTAAATTCAGTCCTTCACGTTTTTCATTTTTAGGCCCCGAAAAAAAGCCGTCCTTCCCCGACGAGGAGGGGGGGGGTTGGGGAGATAGGACAAGGTACATGGAATGAGGTATATCCGAGCAGGGGTGGCGCCAGCGGGGGGCCGGGGGCCATGGCTCCCCCGTCGGGGAACACTGCCCCCATCCCCCCCCCCCCCCCCGTCGGGGAAGGTCGGCGGTTTCGTCGGGGAGGACTAAAAATAATAAAAAAAATTTATAATAAAAAATTAATACTAATAAAAAATAATAATAATTAAAAATTAGTTATAATAAAATAATAATAAAAAACTTAAAAGGACTGAAGCTACTGGATGGTTGACCTTGAACATATTTTTGTTTTGAAATGCTATTTTAATACATATCGGAATCAATTTTCAATCACTTCTCCTTAGCTCCGTTATACCTCATCCCATTAACCTTATCTTATCTCCTCCGTCGGGGAGGTTACTGGATGGATGATCATGAACTGTTCTTTTTTTTTTCTTTATGAACTATTTTTTTTTCCTTTTGTAACGCTATTTTAATCCATATCTGAACCTGTTTTAATCACTTCTTACAAGCTCTGCTATCCCTCACCCTATCTTCAATCCGTATGTGTAGGTCATGCCCCCGTCGGGGAAGGCTGCGCTCCCCCTTTGTTGAGAAAATCCAATTTCGTCGGAGAGTCTTCATCTACATGCACAATATAAACTGATAAAAGATGCGGGTCTGATATACTTCAGTCACCCGGACGATCTTCTTGATTTTGCTTACTAGAAGACCATATCCTTCAAGTAAACTGACAACTCCCGGCCGAATTTTCCTTACAAAAACGGAATAGAGGTTGTTCATGTGTATGCGGGGCCCAATGGCCTGCCCCGACAGTCGAATTCTAGCAACAGTAATGAAAATCGGCCAGGCCGTTTCAGTTGTAGACATATGATAAACAGTAGGGTATAATGTCCCCCAATGAGTCTGACTGAAAATTCATTTGAAGGCACCTTGTAACGTGACAAATTTTCAAATACGTTGGAAGTAAAACCATTTATATTCTGGAGTCCTCGGGAGTCACGTAGAAAATCTCATCTATTTAGCGGACCTTGCAATTGAATACAACGAAGATTCTTGAAAGAGTCAAAACACTTAGAACCGGCATGTTTTCAATTCTGTTGCATAGTTTTCCCCCGAAAAGAGATAAGACCAGTTTATTGCGAAAGAAATCTCAAGGTAATAACTGCTTTGTTTTTAGTTATGAGCCCGTTGAGTGCCATTTCCTGCTGTCTGGGGCTTCTCAATTTTTCAAAAATTTCTGCGCTCTGCACTTTGATAGTCTTTCGGGCAGAATTACATTTTTCTGACAAAAAAAGACAATTCTCCCCCCCCCCCCCTCCCAAACTGAAACGCTCCCGTACGTCTATGCCAATATTTAAAATATGAAACTTCAAATGTATGTGAAGCCAAACTTTTACCGCAGGGAAAATTTTTTCAATATGGTCCGAGGGCCCAAATCTGCATGATGATATTCAGTTACCTCCAAAAAACTACAGATCACCGCTACTTGAATTTCCTCATGAGAACGTCAGATTCCTCCATAAAACCCCAAAACTGTCATAACATTACAATTTTTCTCCAATATTAGCTGTAGATTGTTAAAAGTGGCAATCTTTTTTTCCAATTTCGATGGATACTCCGTACAATAAATAACCAAAGCCCACTCTGTTAATCATCCGGCATATTACCTAATTTTGCTCCTTAAAGGCATATCACTTAATAAAGGAAACCAACTTTTTCATTATAACCTTTCCAAAAAACAAATTTTCTTTCAAAAATTGAAGGAACATTGCACCAAAATTGGTTTGCATGCCTAATAAAAAACACAAAAGATCGGGTTACAGATTTCCCAGAACTGAAAAAATGGTGAAAAGCTAGTTTACTAATTGTGCGCTCCAGTGGCGTACTAGCTACAGTTCGGAAATTTGCCATGTGTGACACAGGATCATCAAGTAACATGGGACAGCGGTGCGGATTGTTTCTAATATTTCTTTTATGATAATTTCGACTTCTCTCTAATAGAAACTTTACATAGGCTATGTGATTATTTATTCGAAAAAGGGGGAACATATCTTTCTTAAAGCGTGTTACTGTTCATAACTATAATCGGACTCGCAAAATTCCGTCGTTTGTCCCCACCCCCCCCCCCCCCGAAAAAGTCTAACTACATCCCTGACTTATTGCTACTATGCGCCCTTAATTAACTGAAGTTACTGACAATATAGAACATTGCAAGAAGGTTTCACGGTTCTGCACTGATAACGGAGAAGCGAGCTTTTACCGAGAAAGACATACTGATCCACCAATACATTCCTTGAATTTTCATTGCGTCACCGCTCCTTTATCTGATCTGACAACTCCCTAATCCGATAAACGGACGATAATTATTTACATTCATTCTACACAAAACATCGACACTTAGCAATCCACGGTTGCCCTAGCAACGTGTGTTGTGAACAGTGAGATTTCTGTGCAATTATTACCGAGAAAAGAATGTTTATACACATAGTTTAGAGATGCACTCGGTACATGGGAAATCATGATGATGTGTGACGTAGCTGAGGATGAATTGGAAGTGAAGAGAAAAATAATACTAAACTCAGGCCAAAAGTTAACGTGACAGGTTCAATGCAAAAGCAATGATCATGCGAGCCATACGTGGCAGGGAAGGGGGGTGGGTTAAGGGGTGGTAAGTGGACAAATGCTGTGCAGGACCTGGGTTGGTGCTCAATATTATAACCATTGAAGGAGTGGGACTATTGATAAAAACTCGGAAATTTTTCGATGGTTCACCTGAAGGGAGTTTATTCCTTTAGCTTATCGCTATGAAAAATCATCTGAGAGGTGACACCCATGGGGAGGTGGCAGCCACAAATGCCCCACCCAGGCAATTCTATGGTTTGCCCTGCATACGTTTGACTCATTTAGAAACTGCAGGTTAGATTCGTCCGGCTGCCTAGTCCGACTGTATCCGTCGGTCATACACTCTTAAAAAGTTGGTTAAAAAAATCACCAACACTGGTCACGTATGTCAAATACCTGAACTTGGGTAAGTTTTCCCCAATATGTGTTGTTTATTTGGTTACCCCACAGGCTGGTTACCCAATTAAGTGGTAAAAAACCTCTTGGGTTACCCACTAATCAACAATTATTGAGTAAAATTTAACCAATGTCATGTATTTGACATACGTGACCAGTGTTGGTGATTTTTTTAACCACCTTTTTTAGAGTGTAATGTTGTGTTGGAGTAAGCCAGTAGCTATAAAGACCAGCCTCAGCCAGTGCGCGGCCAGCAAAGCAGCCTGAGGGGAGCGAAAAAGGAACAATGTTGAAGTCATCCAATTTAGGTTCAGTAGTATAATATACCATCCTTCTTTATGAAAGGCCGTGGACGGTTCGACTTAAATTTGTTTGAAACTTAGCCGTAAAACTCCATCTAACCATGGGAGTACTAGTACTTCCATTATCTAACTGAGTATCTATTTTATGAATGTCACCCCTGATAAACGACTTGTCACAACATTTTTCTCACTCAGTCATTGTGAAGTTTGCAAGAGTTAAGTCAATGATTAAACTGACCTAGTAAATATGCTAAATAAAATGGCCTGAAATTTTCATGGTCTGAAATATCATGAGACACTTGGAAAGGAATAAAAGACAAATTTGTGAGATTTAACAGTACTTAGTCTAGAACTGTATTGAGTCTGGGGAATAGGAGCCCGGGTACGGAAGAATTTCAGTTTAGGGCGAAGAAGAGTTTTTGCCCGAACTGCCGAAACATATAATTTTGTGCGAAAAATCGTCAGTGACTATATCTAAGCGGGCGCCAGCATTGGTAATTAGCGCGGGTGTACAAAAAAAGTTGGAAAAGTTTGACCGGGCCGTTTTCGTTTTCAGTGATAACAGTGATACTAAAACCAGCAACTTGCTGTAGGACCTATGGGTGATAAAGGGGATTAAGATTGACGGACCTACTCAGGAATGGCTGCTTACATTCATAAAACACAAGCACTGGTCGGATTCGTCTAAACATACCGACGTTGAAAAATACCAATGTTGTAATACTCTACTGCGACACTTGGCTAAATTAAATATTTACTAAATTGATCATGAAATTTTCTCTGAGACTGCCAAAGTAACTCCCGAATATGATGATCAAACTTGAACTATAACACCTTTTGAAAAATGTCTTTTTCCAGCATGTGCGTTTTAAAATTTCGGACATGCTTAGGATTTTTCCAAGTGAAAAACCAGAGAAAAACCACGCCAGTTCTGTTTTTTAAAACTCTAGTAAAGGAAAAATTGAAAAGAACTTATTTCGTGTGGACTTGAGGAAAGTTGGACTAGATTTGGGTTTTATTTAACAGTTTAAGAATCGTGTTTCCCTGTTCCATCAGAGTCCTTGTGCAAACGCGATCCCTTTCACATTGCAGGGGATCGATCCTGGGGAAATTGCCCCCAATGAAAAACATTAGGGGCATATTGATCGTCTTGCCACTCCCCTCAATAACCTAAATAATCACCGCATTTATAATTCGCCATGTGGGTGTGTTCGTGCTAATGTATGTGTTAGTACTTGTGTGTCTATTTCTTTGTGTGTATACATCACAATATGCGCTCTTGTTCGGTTGGGTACGTTGCTTAACCCAGGGAGGTGTTTGGACGACACACCGCGGGTTCGGGGCTGTTGAAAAAAACATTTCTTCCGTCACTGATCCACAAACCACATCGACGGCCAGTTGTTCATGACTTTGTTCATTTGAGCTACTACGTTGCACCTCACTATCATCCGTCAAGGTGCAAAGGTGGACTTCTTCCACTTTACCCTTGATTCGGAATTGAGACACCAAACGTATTTTGCTGAGTCTATTGTTGCCTCTTTCCCATGTAACAGCCGCGCGCGTTTCCTTAAAACTATGCCTTCACGAATACACAGTACCGGGTACTAGGTCTGGACCAGCTTAAATTAAGAGTAGCTGAAGGTAACCGTGTAGGCGCGCCAAGCGGGTGATTTTTTTTCTTTGTAGGCCCTCCTTTTATGACTTTCGTAAACGACACAGGGGTGGCGCCAGCGGATGGGCCGGGGGCCATGCCCCCCCCCCCGGCGGGGAGCACTGGCCCCCTGACGGGGAAGGTCGGTGGTTTCGTCGGGGAGGCCTAAACAATAAAAAAAAATCCGCAAGGACGGAAATTACTGGATGGATGACCTTGAACATATTATTCCTTTAATAACACTATTTTAATGCATAAAGGAACTGATTTTCAATTACTTCTCATAGCTCATAATTCATATAGCTCTGTAAAAACTCATTACAAGAACCTTGTCCCATCTTACATCCGTGAGCGCAAGGTCACCCATAACCAAGACTTGTGTTAGGGACCTGGAAATTTCACGTGCAGACGTAACCAAGAGTGGCACCAGCGGGGAACCAGGGGGAGTGCCCCGTCGGGGAAGGCTGCCCTTCCCCTGTCGTTGAGAAGATCCAGTTTCGTCGGGGAGCCTTCATCTATAGGCCCACGATAAAAGATGTAAGCCCGAAAAACGTTAGTCCCAGGACGATCTTTTTGATTTTGTTTTACTAGTTTCCCTTACAAAACGGACGAGAAGTTGTCCAGGTGAACGCAGTGCCGGAATTTTTTTCCATCTGTCCTGCCCCGACAGCCGAATTCGAGCAACGGTAATGACAATCGGCCAGGCCGTTTTCAGTTATATATAATGATGAACAGAAGTGTGAGGTCCTGTCTCCTGATAAGTTTGACTGAAAATTCATTTGAAGCCACCTCCTTGTCACGTCGTCGGGAAGTAAAATCATTTATTGTCGAGAGTTCGGATAGTCACATAGAAAATAACATAAATTTAGTGGACCTCGCAATTGAATACAACGAGGAGTCTCAAAAGAGTAAAAAAGTGGTATGTTTTTAATTCGGTTACATAATTTTTCCCCGACGAAAAGACAAGACCATTTCATTTAATTGTAGCGGTACCTTTTATCTGGTTATTTTTTGATCACATAGCAAGTTGGGTTTTTTTCTATTGAAGTGAAACTTTTATAAATAAAGACTGCTTTATTTTTAGTTACAAGTCTGGAAAATGCCTTTTCCGGTTGTATGAGGGTAAGATTTTTTTTAAATTTTTCTTTACGCTCCGCGCCAAGGTATGGTGGCGCTCCGCTTTGATAGTGTTTTGGTCGAACAGATTATAGTCAGCAGAACAATGCATGCATGCAAATTGTTCTTCGTTTGAGGGAAATATGAAGTGAAAATTTTAAAGCGGAAAAAGCTGAAAATAAAGACTGCTTTGTTTCTGGTTACGAGCCTGGGAAATCCCATTTCCGGCTGTCTGGGGTTTTCAATTTTTCAAAAATTTCTGCGCACTTCTAGTAAGTTTTTCGGGCAGGATCACATTTTTCAGACAAAATAGGCCATTCTGCCTCCTACCAAATTGAAACACTCCCGTACACATATGTCAATATACAAAATATAAAACTTGAAATATATGGGAAGCCAAACTTTTTCCGCGAGGAAATTTCCGAGGGCCCGAGTCTCTATGATGTAATTCAGAAACCCCAAAAAAACTACAAATCACCCCCTTCCTGATTTTTCTCATGAGAGGGTCAGATTCTTCCATAAACCCCAAAGTCTGTCATTAAATTACAGTTCCACCAATATAACCTTCAGTTTCTCTAATATTTGTTAAAAATGATAAACTTTTTCATTTTCGATGGATACTCCGTACAATAAAACATCCACTTTAACACTCTAAATCAGTCCGACAACTGCTATCATTGAATATAAAAAACCCAAAAGTTTCATTGTAACCTTACCCAAAAAGCAAATTGTTTCATAACATTCTAAAATTTCTGTTAATTTTCAAATCTTCGTTCAAAAAGGTGAAAAATTTTCCGGGCACATTTCTAGTTTCCTCTGAAGGCCTTAGTACCTAGGCCTTGTACGATGAAATGCGTAACCCCAAAAGAGTTCCAGCTGTCACCTATCCCAGTCAGCAAAATCCGGCGGTCCGTCGGCGGCCATTGTCGGCTTTTGATCGGCCATGAATTGGTGTTTGGCCACTGAAGGACTGCCGGAGGGCCATGGGAGGTCCGCTAGCTACATTCAGGTCATTTACAAAATTGTATGCTGGGTAAAATTTTTCAGCCAATCAGCTTCTTTGCCGTCGGAGGTCCGCTGGCGAGCCATATCGAAAAGTTTCGATCATAAGCCTCCAAAATAAACTACAGTGTGCGGGCGCATTTTGCATTTTTAGGTTTTCGGTTTTTAGGTATTCGGGGTTGTGTCTTAAGGTCTGGCTAAACTGGATTTGTGATGTTCATACTATCATTGCACATCTAGTGAATGCTTTTTTGACTGGCCACACCCCTTACTTTTGTCGTAAATCATTAATTTATGGGATTTAATGTCTATGTGCAAAAAACGTTTTCCATCCCAATTTTACATAATTTAGAGGATTAGCACTTCTAGCCACAAATATATTGACACGGCTAAACGCGTTTCTGGGAGCTGCATGTCACATGTAACAGGAGGAGAAGAATTGGTTTTATTTGAATCTATACATTTGTCGTAAAACGCGTGTAGTAAAGGCATAAAATGGCCCATTGTTTTGGGGAAATTCCCGAAATTATGACGTCACAAAATTTGGAAGTCGTCAAAAATCATGTATTTTGAATGAAAATCGGCTTTTCATAAGTTCCTCTCATCTTGGCATATCATTCCAAAGCATAACCGATTAAGCTTACCTTAATTAGAACATTTAACACATTTTGATATAGAAAACTTTTCGATATGCACCGGACATTTCTCCGGCGGACCGCCGATGTGGCCTACGGCGGTCCGTTGCCGAGCCGACCAAATTTGCTGACAGGGATGTAACGTTTTTTTTGTTTGTTTTTTTTTTTTTATGAAGGACAGATTCTTCAATAAACACCCCAACTTTTTAATGGTCCTTACAAAAGCCTTTTTTTTAAAAAAAAAATTCTTCTAAACAATCTCCAAATTTTTAAATATTTCTTGGAAAAAAAGCCAAAAATTTCGGCGCGCTACGGGCGCCTCAGATTCTACCAAGTGACGTCCCACTGGGACTTAATCATCTCCCTGTCGGGCAAATCCTGGCGCCACCCCTGAAACGACAGTAATATGCGCCCGACAATCCACCCCATCGGATGTACCGGCCATCCTACAAAATCGTCCAAAGTAACGACAGAATAACCCAGAAGTTAAATATGGGAGGGACCATCCCCCTCCCTATAACCCCTTCCCTCCCCCAATCATACGGTACATCTCTTAAAAAAGTCGTAAGACAACTAAATTGAGTCTCAAATCTTCATGACAACATGACTATGGAAAAACTTGAATACATATCGGAAACAGTTTCTGCTGCACCTCACGCGGAAGGCCCGGTTTCCGGATCCCAGGTCGAGTCATACCAAAGACTCTAAAAATGGAACCTACTGCCGTTGTGCGTGATGCTCCGCAGATGCAATGGAGTAGAGGAAAACAAACCAGTGAGCCACTGATGTAAAAAATATGGCCGGCTCGATTTGAACCAATAGACCTTTTTCCAAATAGCAATTAAAATGAATTGTGGGATAGAGTTTTGGGTGTGCGTCAATTAAGATGAATAGCAAGACAGAGTTTTGGGTTTGCGTCAATTTTCACCACGGTAAAATGCCATTGATAAAAATAACAAACACTAAAACTCTATCCCACAATCCTTTGTAATTGCTATTTGGAAATAGGTTTATAGCTTAAACCGGGGCGGTAAAACGCCATCCAACTAATTTAGCCTGTTTCAGTTTCATTCATGATCCACGCCCTCACCAAGAAGCAAAATCTCTCCAGCAGTAAATCTTTTCTACAGAACCGCCTACTTTCTCCAGTGTTGGCAGATAGTTGAAAACTGATTGGAGGATTACTTTACGTCAGCCTGGCTTGCGGTGATTATTTAAAGCCCAGAACTCACGTGGTTGGCATTTCAGTGTGTTGTTATGATCGTACCAACAGCAGACACACAATTGAGACAGATTGAGCGAGTTCGAGAAAGGTAAATACAGTAGTGTTCTGCAATGCTGGTTACTAACGTTTATTTGTATTTATGTAGTTTAACATAACATAACATAACAGGTTCAAGGGCAAAGGAGGGCTGTAAAGGCCCCATAAGATGCCCTGTAATCCAAAAACCCCCCAAAACAAAGCAAACCACCAACACCTAAAGAGCCCAGAAAGATTAGATTCTACCACAGTCATGGAAAAACTTGTCAATATTAACCTTAAAACGGTGCACTGATGTGGAGTTAACAACCCACTCAGGCAGGCTATTCCACTCACTAACAACCCTATGAGAGAAACTGAACTTCCTAATGTCAAGTCTAGCAAAAGACTTTTCAAGCTTTTTGCAATGGCCTCTAACCCGAGGATTACTCTGGACCTTTAAATAACTGCAAGCTAACAAAGGATTCCCTTCAGATAGAAATTTGTATACCTGGAGCATGTCCCCCCTAATCCTTCTCAGCTCCAAAGTGGTAAGCCCAAGCAGCTTAAGCCTTTGGGAATAAGGTAGATTTTTAACCTCAGGTATGAGTCGGGTAGCTCTCTTCTGAACTTGCTCTAAAAGCAATTTGTCCTTTTCAAAGAAGGGACTCCAGGCCTGTGCAGCATAGTCGAGATGGGGTCGAACCAGCTGCTTATACAAATTTAGCACAATTTCTTTACTAAAACTCTTAAAATTCCTCCTGATCAACCCAAGCACCCTATTTGCCCTTGCAGCAGTAGCTGCACATTGCCTAGATGACTTCAAATCTCTTGTAATAACTACACCAAGGTCTTTCTCCAGAAGTCACTTTGTTCAAATTAGTACCATTCATAGTATAATCATGGTGGGGATTCTTAGAACCAAAGTGGAGGACTTTGCACTTATCAGCATTAAAAGACATTTGCCAAGTCTGAGACCATGAAAATAACCTATCCAGATCTTTCTGAAGCAATAAAGAATCATCCTTTCCTCCAACCTTCCTATAAAGCTTTGTATCATCAGCAAACTTACTTATACTGGAAGTGATAGAGCTATCAATATCATTTATGAAAATTAAGAAAAGAAGTGGGCCAAGAACAGAACCTTGTGGTACACCACTTGAGACTTCTTTCCAGGAAGAAAAATTTCCATTGACAACAACTCTCTGAGACCTACCATTGAGCCACGAATTGATCCACTGAGCGCACTTGCCCATGATGCCTAACCTATGCAATTTTACCATGAGTCTACCTAGAGGTACTTTGTCAAAAGCTTTTTGGAAGTCAAGGTAAATGACGTCCACACTGGAACCTGAATCGAGAGACAAAGAAACATCCTCAAGAAAGCTTAGCAAATTTGTAACACAAGATCTACTGGGTAGGAAACCATGCTGAGTTAGATTGAGTAACCCATTATCTAAGAGATGCTTTAGCAAACAGTCCTTGATTAAGGATTCCATAATTTTGCACACAACACTAGTTAAACTGACTGGCCTGTAATTACAAGGTGAGCTCCGATCCCCCTTTTTAAAAATTGGAGTGACATTAGCAACCCGCCAGTCAGTAGGAACAAAATTTGAGTCAAGACATTTCTGAAAAATAATTGATAGTGGAACTGATAAAACCTCAGAGCATTCATGAAGGATGGCGGGATGGATCCCATCTGGCCCAGGAGCCTTACTTGCCTTCAAACTCTTTAATTTTTTCAGAACCAGCTCCTCAGAGAACACAATGTCACTCATTGAAGAAGGGATATCAGAACCCCAACAAATCCCCATGACAGATGACTCCTTGGTAAAAACAGAAACAAAGTAATCATTTAACAAATTAGTCATATCCCAGTGATCACTAACTAATGAACCATTCACATCATGAAGTGGCCCAACCCTCTCCTTAACATGCTGCTTAGATCTGACATAAGCATGGAAAGATTTTTGGTTAATCTTAACCTCATTGGCCAACTTCTTTTCAAACCTAGCTTTAGTGTCCTTAACCAAATTTTTAACTAAGACCTCTTGACTCTTGTAGGCACTTAAGTCATCAGAATCCTTGCTGGCCTTATAACGTCGCCAACACTTACGTTTCTTCCTAGTTGCCCTGAGTACCTCCCTAGAAATCCAAATAGGCCTACTTTTCACCCGAGCCTTCTTGAGTGGTATACATAACTTTGTAATATCAGAAACAGTACTGCTGAAAAAATTCCAAGCTTCAGCAGGACCTAAATGAGACAAATGTGCAACCCAATCTATGCTAAGCTCCTCTTTTGCATGACTAAAATTAGCTTTACTGAAGTCAAGAACAGTTTTGTCACTACTTGGAGGTTTACTGAAACAACAAATGTCAAAACTAATAAGGTCATGGTCACTACATCCAACCTTACCACCACTCCTCAAATTTCTGACCAGATTTTCATCAGTACTTAACACCAAATCTAAACAATTATCCTCACGAGTGGGAAACAGAACATGCTGAGTGAGGAAACAATCAGACACCGCCCCAAGAAACTCCCTCCCATGTGGCCCGCTAGTGCATAAATGCCAATCAATATCAGGAAAGTTGAAATCCCCAAACACAACCGCCCTCTTGGAAGAAAGATTCTTCAAACTTTGAAGCAAATTCTGATTATTATCAGCACCAGAGTTAGGTGAACGGTAAATGATGCCAACAACCAAAGGAGAAGCCCCATTGATTGGACTAAGTTCACAAAACAAGCAGTTAGCAAAACCAGTAGAAAACTTGTCAGTGACTTCAACACAATTTATGCTGTCCTTAACATACAGCAAGACCCTCCACCTCTACCACCAACAGTATCAACCCTATCCTGCCTATAAGTTTTATACCCTGGAACCTGAATTTCAGAATTACTAATATCACTATGGAGCCAACTTTCAGTAACCCCAACTAAGTCAGGATTGTCTATGGAAACATGTGCAAGAAACTCATTAAATTTATTGGAAATGCTGCGAACATTGGCAAACATGACCCTCACATCACCAACCTTCCTAGATAAATACTTCTTCTCACTAATTTTAGAATCAGTCTTGGCTAAAACTAAACCAGATACCTGCCTTGTAACGGCTGACCTCGCCCCTGCGCCTAGTTTGACACTTGAGAGTCAACAGCCTGAGAAACCAGTCTACCCAACTCATTAGCCCCTGTGCTAGACAAGTGTAACCCATCTTTGGCAAAAAGGTCCCTCCTATTCACAAAACCAGCCCATGTATCAACAAACTGTAAGCCCTGCATTGTTTATTACTAGGCATGGTATGGTTACAGCGGCTACAGTTTGTCGAACCCTGCGAATGAACAGAGCGTGCAGATTTAGCCTGTCTGGGTCGTGTAATGCGTACGTAGCGACATAGTGTGTTATGATGAACTGCATGCTGTAAACAGTTGAGTGGTCGCTCAGTATCGATACCAAGTTTCGTGTGGAACCTTAAAGGCATCTAAATAAGTGTGCAAGCAAGTAAAGTGAGTTTTCTTGACATATCGTACAATGCTTGTAGCCTGCAATTGCTGTTTGCTTTTCTTGAATGGCACTGACAGTCATAAATTATTCACGGCGGCATCTCCCTCCACGGGAATCAACTAAGTTCTCTTTCGTTGACGATGTTGTATTGAAAACTTATCGTAACTAAGCGTATGCCCAATGTTATGCCAGATTCCTGTAGCGCTAATCAATACAAGGCTTAAACCGTAGCTTTCGAGAGCTGGACAAGTTTCTCTTTTTAATTCTTCCATTGTTGAATTCGGCGGGAAGCTGGAACTTGGTAATAATTATAGAAATCCCCAGCGATTGTTAGACTATTACATTACAAAGCACACAGCTGGTATTCCTATAGTTCTTTAAGTCATGGCTAGCCCATTACTTAGGCCTAGGGTATATCGGCCCAAGCACAGAGAAGGTTGTTTTAATTTAGTACATGGACAAGCTGATGCGGGTGGTTATGTCACTGTGTGGTAACCTTATCATCCATTGCTTGAAGACAAACCAAGGCCTTCTCAGTTGCAGAGGAGTGGAGTTGATGTTGTGTGATTTTGGATTTCAACATTTGTGAAGATGTTCCTGTAGGCCTAACTAGGGCAGTATAAAGTACAGTACCTAGGCCTAGGCTAAGATCTAACACCCATCTGAAATTATCCTTAACCCAGCCGTAAGTGTGGTATATTTGGCATTGTATCTAGGCCGTGGCCAAATAACACAGTGTAGTTGACTAGCCTAGGCCCTGACTGTAATTTCTTCGTAGGCCACATACTGTACAGATTAAGGCTTCTGCCAGGACTGTGTGTTGAATATGCTATAAGGTTAGCCCATGTTAGAAACACACAGCCAGATCGTGGGGTAGTCACTTTCACATGTCATAATTAGGTTACCCTAGCCAAGACCACTGCACGGGGTAGCCTATATGGGCATTGTTTAACAAGGTGTTTCTTAATTGGCTGTTGCCATTGTAATGTATTGATTGTATTCTTTGTTTGGGTTAGGGATTAGGTTAAGGATTTGTGTTATCATTAGCCAGTTCGGAAATTTTTTGCTAAACAGTGCGCATTGCCCCACTGCAGGGCAAAAGTCAACAGTCATCACATCAGTTGTCTGATGCCGCTCAGAGAGCCATATGTTTGTACTTCACTACAGAAAGGCACAGCTATGCATATGGACTACAGTTTTTTCCGCTCTAATAGGGGTAGCTGGGCACATTGACAAATATAAGTAAATGTGTTACAACTTACATATGTTGCCATTCGTGTAGAGTGTGGGATGGAGTTTTACAGCCCAGTGTCCATTAAACCAATTAATATAAGTTAACCAGCCACAGCTTTTTTTTCCAGGAGTGACTGCTGGCTTGTTTTCCCTAATCCATTGCTTATGCTGAGCACAAAGCAAGCACATAGCACAGCATTTGGCACTACCATGTACCACTAATTTATTAATCTCTGTTGTGCCTATGCAGGTTGTAGCTTGTTGGTGCATTAAAATTAAGAGTTGAGGAGACTTACAGTATGAAAGGGTTTGTAGTGTACCTCAATTGAAAATTTCAAAAATAAATATTAAAGAGCAGGAAAAATGAATTCTATCACTCTAGCTCCCATTTTCATAGGACATTCCTGAGTTGAGATATAAACTGTTGAAGTTTATTCACTTAAAACAAGTTGGTCCATTATGCAATAATTTTTGAAGTTCTTGTTGTACAACTCACATAAGACATAACCTGCTTTGTTTCCCATTAACATAAAGAATGTTTTAATGACCTTGAACACTTCCTGTTTGTTTGTATTTAACATGTTGTACTGAGAAGGCTTTATTTATAACGTCACCCCAAAAGAGTACGAGTGATATCACACATGGGTACAAGGTGCAGTAGCTTTCAGAAATAAAAAGATTGTAATTTGAGTAGCAATGACTTTACAAATCACTGCGCAATGTGCCATTTTCAGGTGAGTGAATATCTCAGCTCAGGAATGTGTTATGAAGATGAGAGTTGGACTGTAAGAATTCATTTATTTATGCTCTTTAATATATTTTTTAATTTTTTTACTTTAGTTACACTAAGAGCATGTGCAGTATTACCCTAGGCCCAACAAGCAACATCAATGATTGCTGATGGAGGATTAAAGAAGGTGATTTTAAGGACCAATTCTCTTACCCCAAACTACACTTCTTGAAGGGATTTCCCAAAATCCTCAATTGGCTCAGATCTTTGACAGTTACGGTAATTGTAACGATGCATACTACCAAAGCTTATATAATGTAGCATGAAATGCACTAAGAGTGTTTTGGCTGTTCACATTGAGCCTTTTTATATTCACCCTAAAGCAATTGCATAAACTAAGATAATTGTGTCTGGATGAGGATGAATTTCAGACGATTGTGGGAGGATCTAAAGTTAGAAGGTTAGGAAAATTGGTACTGTTTGGGGTGACAGAGTTGGGTCTTTAAGGAGAATAAATTTCCTACATTTTAAGTTGTGAGTATTTTTGCAGACCTACAGTACATTAAATGGAGCATTCTAAGGGACAAAATACCAGGGTGTGCATTGATTTTGGTACCCAGGAATGACCAGGTGTGCTAATCAATTTTATGCTACAGTACTTTTGATCAGCAAAAGTTGCAATTCTTGCTAATACTTAGGCCTACGACTCATTGAAATTCTGATGTGATTTTTGGCTTATGAACTTTCAAACACTGTTTTGTCCAGGGCTTGCATTCCAAGTTCTGTGCAGAGCAGGATGTTGTTGAGTCCTGGTATGCACTGGGGCTTCCAAAGAATCATCACTGTGTAGTCACAGATTCACAGTCGTCACGTCGTGGAAGGGTCGTTGGGTTTTACATGGTTGTTATTGTAATACAAGGTTTGAAGCTCATTTTGCTGTTTTATGGAGTACAATGGAAGAAGAATCTGTCTTCAATGATGATCTTTCAAGGATTGATCAAAATAGTGTAAATCACAGCTCTACTGTAGGTAGTCCAGCATAACTATATATCATACTTATCTGTATGTGTAGCCATAGTTCTCACTGACATCATACATGCTTTCAGCAATGTTTTAGGGCAATCCATTATATATGTGTACAGGCTACTGTAATTGCCCTCAAACATTGCAGTTGCTAACCCCTAGTGGTGATGTCACTGAGAACTTTCTATTAATGATACTGATGCCATATTCACACAATCTGGTTTACTGTACCTCAACATGTAACACACAGTAAATAAGTCTAAGCATACAATTGCAAGGTTGTTATTCTTTTGGGAATAGAGGAGAACATGAATGTGGGACTAAGGTAGGGCATTCCCTCACCTTATGTGACAATACTTTGCCATATGGGAAACTAGCTTTTCCAGTGATTTGACAGTGGTGCCTACTGCATTAGTCTACTTCACTTATGGTGTGTCAGCTTTACAGCATGTGACCATGCTTCATTATGCTTTAAAGCAATCTTATGTCAGCTTGAATTAGTTAGTTAGATGGAGCTTTACGGCCCATTTTCCAGTGAAGTGGTTCAAGTTGAGCTGGCCACAGCATTTTTTCCAGTTGTGGCTCACTCACTGGCTTGTTTTCCCTACGCTGTTTTATATGCTCAGCACCAAGGACAATGGCAGAATGTTCCATTTTTAAAGGCTTGGGTATGACCCGGCCAGGACTCGAACTACCAGCCTCCCAACTGCAAGTCTGATGCTCTAACCACTTGACCATGTCATCATGAAGACAAAGCAAATGTTCATAATACAAAGCTGTGGAGTGGGCTACAGTTACAAGTTACAGGAAAGTAGGGTGTAAGTAGCATTTTCACTGAGTTTTAAAAATGGCACCATGATGCATCCCAACCAAATACTGTGGCTCTCTCCTCAACCACTCCCCATTTGGGCTTTGTACACATCTATAATGCTATGAATCTAATGTGTATCATAGCAAAGTTTGTTGAGGTTGAAAAAGGCTTTGTTTATGAAAGACCAAGAACTGTATTCTTCACAAAAAGAAAAAAAAATGTGATTTAAGAACAGTATCAGTATGAAAACTTACCTTCAATCACAAAGACACCAATTTTGGCATCTGCTATCTTGTTTCATATGTGGTGTAACAGGCCTTCAGTATTCTACATCTGGGAAAAGGTTACTGTGTGAAATATAGTTGTGTTGTGTTTCAGACATTTTCAGCAGTGTTACCACTTGTTCTCAATAGCCTCATTATCTTCCACTCTCAGACACTAGGATGAGCTGTCTGTTTGGTCGCAGCATAAAATATGCTACTGTTATGATAACCACAAATTAGTTATGTACTGAAAGTAGCACAGAAGAAAATTGGTAGCCAATAGCTCCTATACAAAAGAAAAGAAATATTATTGCCGTTTTTTTTAGCTGGTTTATAGTAACAGACGAGCAACTTGACTCATAACCAGGAGATGGGAGTACTAGGACTCATAGGAGTCATAATATGGAAGACTAAAAATGGAACTGACTGGAAAATGTGCTTTGTGCTCATCATAGAAAATGGAGAAGGAAAGTAAGCCTGGGAGCCTCAACTGGAAAAAGCCATGGATAGCCAACTTAAAGCAAGGTGGTAGAATTTAGCCTCATTTAACTTAAAACTACAGTTCGCAAACTTTTCAATCATCAACGTCAAAAGAAATATTATGGATCATTATGAAAATTTTCATCACATGCATTATGTAAACAAATGGTAACAGTGACATGAATGAATTGATGGTATGATTTAATTTGTAAATATGAACCATGAAAATGTGAAGGTTTTTGCGTGTGTTGCATACACTGATGTGCCTTAATTCATGTATACTGTAGCCTCACATTTAGAGGCATTTTGTGCCTTTGAGAAATCATTGGGTACAGAGCATTTGCTCCATATATGCTCATCTGTTAAATATTAGAAAGATTGTACTATAGAAGTGCTGGAGGGATTTTAAATATCCTAGAACCGATTTCCTCTTTTTTATGACTTGACACTCACATGCTTGATATTTGATGTTTCCTAGAAACTGAAGACCACCTGTTTTGTCATAAATACCTTATAGGGTGAAATTCTTTATGTATTAGATGCAGAAATATCAAGTTAGCACAGGAGCTCTTTCATAAAGGAGTACAACCCAATTTGAAAACACCACAAACTTAAAAATTTGAAGGTAGGTGATTTAATAGTAATAAAAGGGACATGTGACAGTACCAGCAATACTGTAAACTATGTACGGTATGCTCATCCTGAATGATGTGGTCATAGTTCAACCAGCCTGACTGGTTTTATCTCTATACTGTACGTAACATGCATTGAGATATGCTTATTCAATAGTTTCAGTGTGCTTTGTAGTGGTTATACTTACCACTCAATATAACAGTATCTTTACAAAAAAATTTTGTTTTAAGTCAGATAACCATTTCGATTTTTGAGCATTAAATGTACTGTTTCAGGATATTATAAATCTCTGCATTTAGTTTTTGAATGATCACACTACACTGTGCTACAGTACCTTTATATATGTAAGACTTATGTCATGCTTTTTCATGCTTTGGAAGTTTGTGAAGGCCTATTTTTATGCTTGATGTTTTCATTTTTTTGTTGCATCATTAGAAACTTAAATACAGTTTGAATTCTACCTTTGATCATATATTACATTTACTCGAGTATAGTGATTCCGTAGCATGGCTGCTCTACTTATCAGAGAAAGTTTTTGTTCCTATGTAATAAAATTGGAGTTCTGATGTACTATTTACGTTGGCGTTGATACATTTAACCATTGAGACC
Source organism: Holothuria scabra (assembly GCA_037179385.1). NCBI lineage: Eukaryota > Metazoa > Echinodermata > Holothuroidea > Aspidochirotida > Holothuriidae > Holothuria > Holothuria scabra. The sequence goes on from CM074198.1 coordinate 8,201,063, forward strand.
TTTGTCTGTCAGTGTACAATACAGTAACAATTTTGCAATCTCTCATTGCACTCTGATCAAGTTGCACTTGTTCCAAATTGCAGTTATGCTTCAATTAGTGAGATTATCTACAGTATCTTGTACAAGTTGCTACATGTTGGAGGTACACCCACAACTTTGTATGAGGTGATGTTTGTTTGTATTACTAAGAGCTTATGTTTGATAATTGTACCATTTTGTATACTGTGAACCTTCACAGAGGTACTGTAACTGTGTAAAGTACTGTATTGTGAGTTGTTGTCTTAAATAAGTTTTACCCATAAAACGGGATTGTTTTAAGAGTTTTGCAGCTAATCTGTAGTCAGAATGTGCTGAATTTGGGCGACTTTACAGAACTATGCATTTACCTGGATGTACAGTAGTTCAAAACAAACTGCTTTAGTGCTGGATAGCAGTAGTTTTTATTAGTAGTCATAATTGCAGTGTCTGGTTTTGTAATGAAGTTTATGAAGAGAGTGAAAACATTTAATGTGAACTTTACTTTATTTCCACATTGTCATCATTTCAAGATTGTAAAACTTTGTAACACATTGCATCTAACACAAGAACTGATGATGAAAATATAGAATCAAAGACGACTGTATTTTAACTGGCATGACTTACACTGTGAGCATCGGGTAATGTTACTAATGTCATATCCACTCAGTGTTAAGTCCTAAATATGACGTCGTGATGTCGGGCTTGAAATGACTTCCAGCTACATAAACTGTTCAAAATATGGAGTTGTCAATTGTAACAAATGCTTTTAAAACTAAAGCTACTGTGCCTATACAATAGATAAATCTGTTGCTGCTAACTTGTGTAGTTACAATGTAATTCACTTGCAGTGTTAATTACTATTACTAGTAGTATTGTGTGTCAAGATTGTGGAGTCTTTAGCACTATTATACAGACATGAAAGCTTTCCAAATGTCTTGAATCCTTGCCAAAGGTATTTCTCCTGTAAGTGGAAGTTAAAAAATAACAGGTTCACAGACTGACCACATTAAAGGTAAAGAGCAGTATGACTTTACTATTGCATATTTAAGGTAAACCAAGCAGTTATTTCCAGTAAATTTCACATTCAAAGAGAAAAAACATTGTCACGTGACTCCCAACAGCCAATCATAAAACTGGACAGTCTACTACACTTCTTCAATTTGGAATGGCTGCTCCTGGCTTTAAAGAGCAAAAGCAGTCATCCCACACAGACACTTAATAAAAAGAGTACTGTAGCTACAACTCACAAGATCACCGCTTTCCTTCCAAGTGTCTTTCGTGATGTGCTATGACATATTCAGGGTAGATGAAACAGCAAGATTCCCCATTAAGAAAAATATTATCGCATAATTTTAAAAAGCCATTTATTAAAATGGGATACTCTTACTGTACCAATTTAAGTTCGATGGACTGCAATTCCCTTTTAATAAATACTTTGATGAAGAACTGTTTAAAGCCAACCAATGTGCTGCTTTGTTGTTATATAAGTATAAAATGGCTGTTTTGTTAAAATATGTGAACCAATAGTATTTGTGCATATGAAAACAAAGGCAATTACCATACATCAATGTAAAACTGGTCATTAAACGTCACGACACAATTTGGAAAGACTGTGTGTGACCTTCTGTAAAGTGACATACATGTAAGTTCAGAACATTTACGTGTAAGAGTGGCTCACCAAGCTTATACTCAAGCCATTACCGTGTTTTATTTTGTACTTCCATTTATAACGTGAAGAGGCTGCTGTTTGGCAGTGAGAAAGTATTCCCTTCCATCAATTCAGTTCCAAAATTGTCTTCAATCTATTTTTATAACAGATTGATTGAGTGTGGGTCGAGAGTGGGTGCACCAAGCTGGTACTCAAGCTATTACTGTGTAAGTTTTGTATTACTGTTTTAGATTATTCACTCCCGTCAATACTGTTCGAAAATCGCCTCAAATCTATTTTGATTTACAAGTTTCCCATTTCGTTGACTTTCCCATATTTTGTTAAATATTTTTGCACCTAATTTCATTCCATTCACTGCTATGCTTTGATTGTTCTTTCAGGTATCCCTTCAAGATGTTGAAACACCTTAAACTGAAAGCTGCAAAGTTGCAGGACAGACCGGCTGTCCCCTATGATGGAGATGACTTGAGCTGTCAAGACACTGAGATTGGTGAACATTTAAAGAAAGATGATGTTTTAAATCAAAGAACTCAAGAAAACTTGATCCATTCCACAACGTTGCCTTATACTACAGAATTAGAAACTGCCAAGAGTTTTTGTGAAACATACTCGAAGGATGCAACTGCCATTTCTTCTGGAAGTATTTCAGAAAACGTTGTGAGGGGTACATGTTATGCCCAAACTAGTGATGCTCTTGAAGGTGGTCATTTTTCGCCAGGAGGAATCTCTCGGATGAAATTGATAACCCCACCTAACATTCATACATTGCACAGTACTTACAATGCAATCTGCCAAGACCCGAATTGTAATAATTGTTCACCACCAAAACTATTCACTCATCATTCTCCAAATATGGAGGGAAACTGTTCTTGCGTGTCCTGTCTTCACCAGACTAGTCTACCTCAAGTGATGCACCATAACCCTTCGGCATCATATCTGCATCCTGTCCATGTTATTGAAAGCAGCCCACATATGGATCCACCTGGCAGTGGAATTTTCTGTTCACCACAGCACAGTTACCTGCCTCAAAAACCGTTTTTCCCATCTCCGTACCACCATGAGTGGAGTAAATTCGCCAGTCGTGCTTACAATGCATCAAACAGTAATCATTCGTTCAGCAATCCCTTTCATACGTCAAATCCACAGAAACTGCCATCCTCTTTGTGGTACTCGCCGTATAAGCAAGAGTACAGACATGGAGTCGGTCACGGTTTGAGTTTACCTTTGGCAAGATCCACAATAGTGTCATTATTAAAGGGAGGAAGATGTGACACAATCCTTCATCTTCTTGATGCTCCCCTTCATAATGAGTGTAGTCCTCTGTACCCAATAGCACTCAACACAGTTCTAGAGGTATTGGACGTTGTTGAAAAGGAGTTTGCTACTGCCTACACGAGTGACAGTAAGATAAAGGGGGACATCCACCAGTTAGCAAACTTCGTGAAAAGTATGACAAATGCAAGTGTGTCTTCCGTCCCAGAGGGAAATGTTTCCCAAAGAGGAGGAGATGAAATGGAGAATCTTGAAGATGACAGTTCCGAAGCAAACACCTTTAATTCCCCCGCAGCAAAAGAACAAGAAGGTTTAGTCTCTGAAACCTCGGAGGTGAATGTCAGTGAGCTGGGTAGCTCCAAGTCTTCACCTCTTGATAGTGAGGTTGAAACATTTGTGCCAACAACTGAAATTGCAAGTAAGGTCACAACTGAAACCATGTCAGATCGCAATGCAGAAAAAAGTGTACCTAATGGAATGTCCACATCAGACATATTAGTTCAAACTTCTTGTGTGCCACAAAATGTTCCTATTGGAAAAGACGAAAGTAAAACATCTTATGAGGGAAAATCAAAACAGGGAATGATAGGTTTAAATTTGTCCAATTTCGATGGAAATGGTGTAGAAAAAAATATTCCTTTAGGATGTTCGTCAATAGATTTAAAAGATGATCAGGAGACTTATCCTGAGATGGCAATTGGGTCGGGTGCACCTCAAGTTGAGGAAAATGCAAACGGGTCACAGAAGGAAAACGTTGAACAGGTTGCAAGTAAATCTATATTTATTTCAAATGATTCGGAACGACCTATGCCAGTATTAGAAAACGAAGTTGAGTTACAGAAGTTATTTTCGGGTGGGGAAAGTAAGAATGAAATTGACGACAGGCCTCCTGATTCAGATATTGATGCACTTCTCGACCAAAGTTTAATGGAAGCTGATCAAGCCAAGTCTAAAAAAATGAATAAAATAATTTTAGATAAGACCACTGAAGACCCATCTACCACTGGTTCTTCAAACTACAGAGGAAAGGGGTACAAGGTCCGAGCTGTAAGTAGTTCTGACAAACAGGTCACAAAAGTAAAGGCACCTGTGAAAACGTTTGCACAAATTAGAGAGAAAAATCCACCATTGATATATGTGCCACATCCAGATTATGACACCACATTAGAAGTTGATCAAAAACCTGTCACTGGTTCTGTTACCAGTCCAAATAAAGATTTAAATGGAAATGTAATTGAAGTTTTAAAAACATCAACAGAGGTTAAAATTACAAACGAAACCCCTGGTGTAGACACTGACGGCGCGCTCCGAGAAGGCACCCCAGAGTTAAGTAGGTGTCCAAGTAACCCTTTGTCGCCATCATGCTCCGATAGCTTAGACAGCACAGATTTGAAGTCACTTTTTGGAAAGACAAGGGTTACATCATCAATAACATCTGTTCCTAATGAACTCTTCAACGGACATGGTGGTATATATAGATCTGGAAGTTCGGCGCTATCGTTATTGGACCAAGTGAGAAAGCTTCCCATGCCTAAAGAACCTATTAAACAGGGTGGTACTGGTAGACCTCTTATTTCCAAATCATTCCACGGGAAATTGCTTATTCAAAAGAATTCGAAAGATGATCCTTACCCAATCCCATTGGAAAAAACTGATTCTGACATCATTCCCCGGGATCCCCGGTTGTCTCTATCAAATTTAATGGAAAGCAAGGTAAACTGTGAATTCAGTCTCCTTCATTGGGAAGAAAATCAAACGGTCCAGAATGTTGGTCAAAAGACGACTGAATTCCCCATCATTCAGTCGGTTTTAAACGTCCGGGACCCTAGAATCCGGAGACGAATCTCAGAAGATAAGAATTTTTCAGTACTAAATGAATCCGTCCCACCTTTGGTTGGTTCCAGTAAACCCGTGCCGTATCTTCAAATAGGTGAAAATTCTAGTGCCTTTGGTAAAACCAGGAAGTCTAGCGTAGCTGAAATAGTCAAAGAGAATTCATGCAGTGTTATTGAATCAGAGACTACAACCGGTGTGTCAAAGGATGAGACTCCTAAAATCATCCCTCCTAACGATAGCAGCAAATCGTCAGATCTGAACGACAAAAATTCCAGCCTCCAATTAGAAACTTCAAAGTCCATGAGGAGTTCCCTTAATGAAGTTCAAAATTGTGTGAAAGAAAGTACCACCTTGTCTCAAGTCGATAGTTCGTTAGTTGCAAAAACATTGGACAACAATTGTGACAATGTTGTTCAGAACACAGAAGTGGGCAGTTCTGAGCAAGAACAACAACTCTTGAAATCTGCTATTCATTCTATTAGGAAAACAGGCGACATTGGCCAGTTGAAAAAAAAAGAGATACCTGAGATTGCGTCAACTGTGAGCAGTTGCAACATATCTGAAATAGATAAAATGGATACTGTAATTAGCTTTCGTGAAGCTTTAGATGTTCTGAAAGGAATAAAAACTGAATTAAAGAATGATATGGGGAAGTGTGGGTCAAAGATTGAAAATATTGGTAAAGACAAAGTTGCTAAGCTTTGTAGCAAAGTGAAATTGCTGAGACAAACATGTGAAGTCGGTTTGCTCAGCACTGAGGTGCAGAGAAAGAAAGCATCTGGCACAAGATTTCGCGATCTTTGTGGACTTCTTGAGGATCATTTTATTCTGATTGCTGATCTGACCATCCTAGGTGTTTGGCTAAAAACTTGGAACACTGACGTTAAAGATTGTCAAGAAGGGTTGCCAGAATTTAAGAAGGGCGTTTTTATCAGACGCACAGTTCCATGTTTTAAAAAGCTAGAAAAATGGCTGAAAAACAGGTACAAACTTGATGGATTTGAAAATGACAAGTTGTTTAAGTTGGTGTCAATGATCAGTTTGGGTGAAAATGGAAAGAGATCAAGATCTAGAAGTTCCAGTACTGGATCAAGTAAGCACAAACGAAAGAAAGTAAGAAGTGTCATCAACGATGTTGAGAAGAACAAAAAGAAAGACAGCAAGAGATCTGAGAAACCTAAAGTTTCATCCCGAGCGGAATCCCCAGTGAAAGACGATAGGAAAAGATCTCGTTCACCCAGTCGTAAAAAGTGTGGTCCGGACCCTAAACGATCGAAAGATGGCAGATCAGACGGAGGAAAAAGTAAACCTGATACGCCAGCTGTTGAAACTTCGTCCGATTCTGATACTTCAAATGAATTTCCAGAACAATCTCCATCCACGATTAGCGGTCCAAAGACTCCTGAAAGTGAAGGAGAAAGTTCAGCTTCCCAGGAAACAGAGGAAACTGTTTCTAAACACAAAGGGCAAGACAAAACTGACAGTCGAGGAAAAAAGGGAAAAAAATCAGAAGGGGCATCGCAAAGAAAGAAAAGCGTGTCAGAGGGATCATCGCAAAGAAAGCAAAACGTGTCAGAGGGGTCATCGCAAAGAAAGCAAAACGTGTCAGAGGGGTCATCGCAAAGAAAGCAAAGCGTGTCAGAGGGGTCATCGCAAAGAAAGCAAAGCGTGTCAGTGAATAGTGGCATACAGGATATCCAGGAGGACATGGAAGAGATCAAGAAAAGTGTCCTAGTTGTGTTCAGGAACCGTAGTACGACCTCGGCCAATCGTTGCCTTGGTCAGTTGACTGATATATCTCATAAAGCTCATACACAGCTAGAAGATGAAAATAAGACTTACACTTCTCTAAAGAATGCAAGTAAAGACACGCAAGCAAAATTCCATGACGTGATAAAGGGTATCCAGAGAATAATTGTCGATTGTGAAATTCTTGTGTATTCTCTGTCTTCAAGTGCCAGCAAAGTGACTGCCAGAGAAACAAAAGACAAAATTTGGAAAAATGCTCAAAAGTCTTCCCACAAACCTTCTTATGAAGAAGAATTGGTTTTGTTTTTGTCCTTGAGGAAAACGTACCTGAACAGTGATTTGTGGAGATATATCAAAACGGATGTAGATGACAGAATAGAGAGTCTTCAGAAAAAATGTAGATCTCGAGGCCGAGACACAAGCAATCAGAGACCTGCTAGCGCTGGAGTGGAATACACAGCTATCGAATTACCAACTTCATGGACGACAACCACAGCTGTGCCATGTGAGCAGGTAGCCAAACAGACTCGACTGGAAGCCCCTATTTCTTTGCCTGTCGCTGATTATGACAGGAGGCATGAGGTAGGGTACCATGGGCCTGGGACACCTTTCAGTGTCGACTACCACGGAGGTTACATCGGACCTTCAAACAGGACCAATGTAATGGAATTACCCAACAACGTATATACACCACCGAGCAATCAGCCCTTTGCAAGGAATGATTATCATCCAAATGGAGCAGGTTTACATGATCACTTGAACTATGATTGGAAGAGAAAATATGACGATGAATATATCACCTGGGGTATGGTAAGGAGAAATCCTATCACCACAGATATGGGTTATGACGGTAGACCATTCACCCCTCCGCCAGCAATGTGAAAAGGAGGTTAGTAACTTGAGTTTAAATCAGCCACTTGTCACCCAAACCATAATTTCACCCTGGGTAAATTCCAAACTTCTGAACTGGAGCAGCTCTTTAATCAGCATGAAATTCCAAAAAGGCAGAGTAGCCCATATTATACGGCATGCACTGAGAGTGTTCCAGTTACACGTTACGGCCTTCCATGCTGATTAGGACACAAGTATGCCTTTGAGTATTAAGTAGGATTGCGCCTGGATCATTTTTGAACAGCTGTTGATGGGGCATTAAAAGTGAATATGTTAGAAAATTGGGTGAGGAATACCTGCCTTAAAGTTAAACGGAAAATCTTAGACGTTTTATTTAAACAAGTATAGCGTTATGGTTTGCTTTTGTTCAATATGCGGATTTTATAAGAAGCTCTGTAGAAATCTGAAGCATTTGAATGGGAATGTGGGCGAGATTCTTAAGATTAAGCTGTGGAAATTAAGAGAACTTCCTCACTGTGTTATAATCAATGTCAGATCGGTCGCTGATTATTCTAATGCACACAAAGGTTGTAAAGGGAAAAAATGCTAGGATACCTCAGAGCTATCTATTCAAGCACTGTGGCGCCACATTTGGCCGTCGTCGTTAACTTCGCGTACCCAATTTGTGGAACTTTTATTAGATGGAATGTTCCGTTAAGCTTGCAGGCATAAAAGATGCGTACATAAGAGTATGACATGTAGCTGGAGTAAAGAAGCCAAAATGTGTTGCTTTTAGAGGTTATTAATATTTTACATCATGCAATAAGATCCCATTAATTATTGTTTGCGCCCAAAGACATTATGTAGAACTCAGCAACCCATTCGACATTTTGTAAGCTACAAGAACAAGAATTTGGGTGAATTTTTTGTAGATTACCAGTAAAGAGCCAGTGACGCACACTATTATTACTTTGAGAAAAATTCATTTTAGGACCGAATACTTATTTCTTGCAGAGTCGTTCCTCCAGTCGCATGGAGCAGCAGTACTTGCAGTTGCCTTGAGAAGGATCGAACGCTACAGAAGAAGCTTCACGAGTAGATTAAATCAGTTTTCATCAAAGTGGTGAACGGCTTTATCATTTTAAAATAATACAAGTGCCCTATCTCCATTTATAATAGACGATTGCCGCAGAAGGCGAGTTCGGTTAAACTTGTTCGAGTACTGTAGATGAAGGCGGTGAAGCATGAAGACATTTTAGGTCAGTTCAGTTAACTTAATTTGGTTTATGATAGGAAGAGTGCCCTTTACATATGCCCAAATAATGTGTAACAGGGTTGTCCCTCGGTTTTACTACAAATAGCTTCATGTTTAAGTGCCTTATTACTCACAAGATGTTGGATTTATGGTTTGATCATTCCACACATAAAAAAAAATGTAAAAGGTTAACCCACGTCAGAAATATGCTCGTGTTCTATACGCAGCATCAACCTCGCAATTTGAAAACAATCACAAAAAGTTATTTGCAATAACATGTATTGTTGCATTTTGTTCATTCAAGCCTACCTTGTATATAGGGTTTGTTCAAGTAACCGGTACATAGCGTTTTGCGTGAATATTATTGTAATTGTACCAACAACGTTGTGGTAGTGTATCTCGTGAATTTTATGTATTACTGCCGTGAGAGGCGATGGTTGTATCATTTCCTTTAATTCTATGAAGAAGACAAAAGCCTATGTAAGAACTCTTGTCTTGTTATGTACAGTTCACTCTGTTATGTATAAATAATAGTCTACAAATTTCATTTTTTTACACATTCGTTGTATATATGTATTATAGCAAAACTATTTGTAATATCACATTCAATAAGAAGATAGTTTTATTTTATTTATGTTTTGTGCAAAGCACGTGTCATCTGGTAACGCATTTCTGAAAGTCTCTGACAAACAATTTATGCCAACCTTGCTTTTAAATAAGTGAAACGATTTTTCACACTTGCATCAACTGCCAAAGAAGATCAAAGACTAAAATTTTTAAGTAAATTTTCACAACGCATGATTGCAATCTCTTCTGGGGTTGTTCCAAAAGCTAGTTGATAGTTTGAATTAATGATGTTGTCATAGTATGATGTCAAAGGGTAGGAGCAAGGTTGTGGACAAAATTAACCGTGTACAAGCTTTTCTTTCGAAATTCACTGTGAGGTTACTTGCCCAGCTGGTATATTTCACTGATATAACCAGAACGAAAAATTAATGAAAGATCAAACAAAAGTGTGAGAGGAACTCTATCGCCGATTTCGTGTTCATACCGCTGTCGTTTTTCTCCTGAGCAATGCGCGCATATAACTCTGAACTGGCTTGATTTTCAGGAGTCTGAACGTCAAATCATCCTATTATGTTGTATACGTATGTAAGAGGTACTTTTTGTACGCTATAACGTTACAAAATAATTCATTTCTGTACGTATTTAGCCATCTTTTTTCAAATTTGTAACGTGTTCGTATATTTGTTCAAGTTCTTTAGCCAGACTGTTAAAGTCAAAATAGATGGTCTTGTAGACATCGCCAATATTCAAAGCTTTCTCCGTTCAGATTGCTTCATGTTACTTCCAAAAATACGCAATTAAGATCCTTCATTTCGCTTTTATTGGTAATCACAAGAACAAACCTTTGACGTTGACGTCACTTTTGAGTCAAAGCAATGGAGCAAGATGTGCACTAGAGGCCTTCATAAGATGTCATAAAACTCCCTAGCGGCCATGTTGGAGTATACGAAGCTACGTTAGTAGCCACACTCGAAACGCTTAGTGTTCGTTGAATGTGTTCACACCGCATTTACTCCAATGCTAACTGCTCACAGCGATATGTTAACTTGGCGTGATTGCCCTCCAGCATCGCGGATCCGTGAGATAATTGCAAAGCCTCTAAACGATTTCGAACGCGAATAAATTAAACTTAGGCTCGTATCCCCATGTTGTAACAGGGAGCTCATTCAGCTCATTTTTACGACAAAATGCAATACGTTGCAGATGAGGTGCAATGTTCGTACGAGCTTAAGTGTAGTTAATTTAATTGTGTAAGATGTTTTATAATCAATTCAGACCGTATGAGTATGATGTCACAGAGCAAAAAGTTCACCCTTTTTTGTATTGGGTTCGGGTCTCTAGAATATGCCTACTATAAAGAGGCTTCTAAAGGGGCGGACTTGGAACCGTATTTTGAATCAAACGTGCGCATAAACCGTATTTAAACCTATCTCTCTCTGACACTCATAACACGGATTGAGTCGGTATGTCGTTAAATGCCACCAAAGAAAGTCCAATGTAGGAACACTTGAATATATCATTGCAATAAGACCAACAAGTACAGCCAGCTGATATGTCATTTAAACCAATGCATCAGTAAGTGCACTGCATGCGCCGTGCGAAATCTACTGCGTGCAGCCACGTGCTTATTTCTTTCTTTCAAAAGTGACGTCAATGCAGAAGAACATAAGAACTTCGATTTATGTTCAGCTGTCCTCGATAATCTTCATTCTTTTGAATGGGGGTGTAAATGAAAGCTGTTGCATTTCATTCCAACCAGTATCTGGAAAGGTGAAATTTCGTCCTTTTATATTTGCTTGCCGCAAAAAAAAGAAGGACAATACGTTGTCTGCAGAGAGGGAGAAACTGGGTTTTTTTTTTTTTTTAAATCCCAGGGTTGTTTGTTGTACAGCTGAAATACCGTATTTAATGTTGTGTAATTCCTTGAAAATTTAAGAGTTTGTCCTGTGGTTATTCTGTTTTATTGCTATCTGTATCCTTCACACTGTAGGCCTATCTTAAATTAGTACCGTTGAGGCCGCTCAAATTTCTTTAAGCGTTTGCAACGAGATGTGTTGTTCCCTTTTCGAAAGTTGAGACGTCCATATTTCTTGAAGCGTCGAATTGCTGCCGTCAGTTTAAAAAAATGCAACACTCATTGTTACGTTTTAAGAGTCTTCCCTATTTGGAGAAAGACGGCTTCTCCAGGTATTCATGTTGATGATCACTTAATATCGTTTTTCCTCAGTTTCTTTGTATGATTCTATTATGATTGAAAGTGTCTTGTCCAGCACAATTTGGAATACATGATTCACCCGCATGGTCAGCCCCCAAGCGAGATGTGAACCAGGGAGCTGCGTTACAGTAGCAGCTTCCTGTAGTAACCAATGAGTTCACTGTAATTTAGAAAGTTAGCACCTTTCTCGAGACTTATAGGAGACTTGGAGCTGTAGTTTCTGTTTTTTGTAACACGTGAATTCCCTCTTCAAAATGTTCCTATTATGCCTTGTTTTGAAAGTGACTCTGTTTTTCATACTCGTGTTAAAATTGTTCACATACTGTATTGTTTAGTTATGTTGAAAAGAGTGAAAAAGAAAGAAAATCAGTTAACAAATTTCAATTGCTGTATTATTGTTTTCTGTACGTCAGTTTTGAGCAATTTTCATGTTAATGGTAACACTATGGGTTTAGTAATAGATGCTGACTTCGTATAGATCCATATCTGTGGGTTGTGCCATGAAGAGTTGTTGTCATAACAAATTAATCGAAAAATATTGTACGCGACATGGTGTACCCCAAACCTGATACTGTTAGTAACAGCGGTTTGAGAGCCGTCTTATTGTTACAAGTTAACTTCTCTGTACATGGACGGTCCTCTTTAACTAAAGGCCTGTATACACGAGCAACATTTGCAAAACATTCTCAAAAACATTTCCAAAACATCCACCTGCAACAAATCCAAAACATGCTTGTTTTCGGTTTGTTGCACAGTGTAGACAGGGTATACAGCATGTTTTGAAAATGTTTTGGAAATGTTGCAAAAGAAATGCTCCGTCAATTCTTTTCAAAACATTTTCAAAATGTTTTCAAATTGTTTTTACTCTGTCTGCACTGTGCAACAAACCGATAACAAGCATGTTTTGGGTTTGTTGCAGGTGAAGTGTTTTGAGAATGTTTTACAAATGTTGCTCGTGTATACAGCCCTTAACGATCTTCTGGTGTGGAAAGCATACTGAAGCATTTATGCTACAGCAAGAAAATAACCTGTGCAAGACATTTGCAAGACACTTGTAGCCATTCAAGCATAAGGCGAGGCGCTCAAAATATGTCCTCACCTCCTGAGATCAAAACATACACTAACGCGATAGACAATTGTGTTTTTTCATGAATTTTTGAAGTGGAATGTGAAAGCGAGGTAGAATCCAAGATGTTTTCTTAAATAAATGATTGTTGAAAAGTAGAAGGCTGCAACGCTTGTTGCTGTGGCTGTGTTTGAAGGAAGGGAGCCTTACACGAAATTTTTTATGGAACCTCGTATTAAAACACCGAGGAGAAACTTCGATATGGTGCATTACGGTTTTGTCAACTTGATTGGGTAGATTATTTTGCCCGAAGTCCTTTTCCTTTGCACCATCAACGACCGTTAGATTTGATAACAATTTCTTATCAAATTTTCAGACATCTGTAAGATTGCACAATTTGGACCACCCGATTCAAGTCTTGAAAGGCCTTGGGTGAAAGTGAAGCAAGTGAAAGTATTGCTTCTAGGTGCTGTCGGCGAATTGTTACCAATGCCTGAGACCGTGTGTTTGGTCTAGTGGTAGAGCATCGCCTCTCCCGCGGAAGGCCCGGGTTCGATTCCCAGGTCGAGTTATACCAAAGACTAAAAATGGACCTACTGCCGTTGTGCGTGATGCTTCGCATAAGCAATGGGGTAAGAGAAACACACCATTGAGCCACCGTTGGAAGAAGGCCGTTGCCGCTCGACTTGGAACCAATAGGTTGGAAACTGGGCCGTAAAACTCCTTCTTAACTAACTTAACCAATGCCCGAACATGACTCTTTGTCTGTTTATTCCAGCAATGACCCTTATATGAAGTCAAGAACAGAGGTACTTACGCGTTCAAAAAGTTTCCTCTAAATTTTTTTTATAGATTTGACAATTTTGAGTGTTAAAGTTTTTTAATAGTTAAAAAGAATGAAGTGCATTCAATGTTTCAACACCCGAGGAGAGAGATGGAGCTGTCGAATGAACGGGCGCATAAGAAAGGATTCCGTGTCCGTCTTTAATATCCTTCAATTTGACATTTTCTTGGCCATCTTTGTGGAAATTGTGACAGGTTTGGCATGCCGGAGACAGTACTAAGCTTCTCACTCCACTGAAAATGTGTGGGGCATTATCCGTGATCAGCATCATATTGTGTGATTATTTTTATCCCAGCAGTGTAGCGTGTATGAAGTGTGTCTACATGTTTATACTGCACCCAGTTACTGTTTTATTTGCACTTCAACGTCCCGAAGGTAATGGAAAGACCCGGATATTGGACCGACCCCGTACTTTTCTTTCGTGCGTTATACACGGAAGATGGGCGAAAGCCATGGGAACTAAGGAAAAACACGCCATATGCAGTTGACGTTATCTATTAAAACTCATTCAAATTTTCAATAGCATTTTTTTCGACAAATAGCACACTGGCTGTCATTGAAAATTGTTTCAAAAGAATATCATACTAAATTTCGCACCAAAACCGTAGTAGATTGTACGACATTTGCTTTGTTCAGGCATGTTCTTTGTCTAAAGGGAGAGGATGAGCAGAAAATAATCGCTTGTATTTTGTTTCATTTTCAACAATTCGTTTCTAACATGAGTATGGCCAAATTGCCAGGCTGTGTGCATGTTAGGTAAATTGGTAAATTGTGTTTTTAGGCTTTTACACTACTCATAGGTACTAATACTATTATGCGAGTAAGTTAGAAGTCACACTCCACTAAAATAGTCATGCGGATCTGCAATTTCAAAATTTCATTTCGTTCGACTAGTACATTCACTAGTAATATTTTCAATTGGGTTTTATGCATTTGACGCAACTGAAGCAGTATTCAAATTCAGGGAGATAACCATGTGTTTTAGCTTTCAGACTGCATGGTCAAGTGGAAAGAGCATCCGGCTTGCATCTGGGAGATTTGGACCGCGTCATACCGAAAATGGAAGCTACTGCCATTGTGCTAAATGTTCAGCATAAGTAATGGAGTTACGGAGAAAACAAGCCAGTGAGTCTCAGCTAGAAAAAGGCCACCTCCGGCTCGATTTGAACCAACTGGTTAGAAACTGAGCCGCAGTACCGCATCTAATTGGTGCGTTACGGGAAGGTATGTTAAATCTCGCAAAGAGATTTTACCATTAAGTTGTCACTTTTTATTAAAAATACAAAACAGGCAGAGAAGGAATTACACATGCCTTTCATTTCAATAGAAAGTTGCAAAGTCATCGCGCATGTGCAGCTGTAGCCTAGACGCACACAGTTCCGATCGTTAGACGTCCAACGACACTTCTGCTTGATCTTTAGTTTTCAATTAGCCTTGTTGATTCACTGTGTTTCACATCATCTGCGTAACGTAGCTCAGTGTAATCGCGGTGTCGTTTTATACAGCACAGCCTGGTACGTGTGTACTTGAGTGTCGGACCAACACCGATAATGGTTGATCAAAGGTCGTTTGGCTGAACTTTGTTTCCCATGTCTGCATGTTGATTTCTTCCATTATTCCAGCGTGCTTTTGTGGGTCCATACAGCAGTCTGTAAATTCAAGAGGTTGTACCCTAAAGTTATCTGTCATATAAATATGCCATTACAGTAAGAAACCTGTGTTTATTGGAAAGAAGTTTGCGGGAAAAAAGAAGCGTTTCCGATGACTTTGGGCACACATGCGTTTCAGTGCAGGCTGCCCTCGTGAAGTTATGAGCGCCATAATTCATCACGAAAAATGAATCCGTTTGTGTATTCGTAAAGTAAGACACCCATATCGCTGGGCAGTTCATTCTACTCATTTTGGCAATAATCTACACATTTGGACGTTAATAATGGGGACAGGGCAAATTTCCCCACCAATAAAGATTTGGGGGCAAACAAAATTTCCCCTTCAATAATTCTGGCAGATTGAAGAAAATTAACAGGATAATAAAATATAACATTGTGGTATAAACAAGAGCTTTAAAAAAATGTCAATTTGAGCATTAAAGAAATAATAGTAAAGTAATACCGTATTTATGATGTGCCATGTATCTTTGATTTGGGTATATAAGTATCAATGTGAGTGCGTGTTTTTTCGCGTGTACACCCTTGCGTTTGCGTTTATGAGGTTGGATTGCGTACAGCAGAGTCCGCACCGGGACACGATCCGTGGTTCCGGCTGTTTGAACCCCCCCCCCCCCCCCCGAAACCACAAATCAGTTCGACGGCCTGTTTTTCGGTTGACCCTGTGTCCCCCATTTTGGGTAGCTCCCCACTTTAATGCTTTTGTGGAGCATTGTGCACACTGAAAATATGGGTTCCGTTTTAGGACCTCTGACTCGGTCCGTGGATTTAGGATCTCTGACTCGGTCCGGGGATTTAGGATCTCTGACTCGGTCCGGGGATTGAACCCAGGTCAAAACACAGTGGGAGACATGCCCCAGTTCTGACAGGAACCGCGCTCACTATGTATTTCTAAATATGAGAGCGGTGTTGTGTTATACTGCTCTCAGGAGGAGACCGATGTCGAAGATAACGCTGAGGAAAGTGAAGTCGTGGCCTAATTCTTTGTGATCCCACGAACATTCAATTGCATGATTTGAACCAGAATGTTTGTAAAGGTGCAGTTAGTTGGATGAGAGGTAACTACACAGTAACACGATTATGTTACCTATGGTGTCAACCGTTTTGAACTCTACAGCCAAAACAGGCTCCTAGGAAACGAGGTGCTGAAGGGGCGTGGAGTGGCTTCAAAGTTTCGACGGGGCCATATTTACAAAGAAAATGTATCAATTAAGTCAGATACAACATTTCAACTTTTAAGGGGTAAAAAATCCAGGGTACCTGTCTCCTCCCCGCCCCACGGTAATTGGCCTGAGTTCAAGTGACGCCATAGATGTGTATCACGGAATACCGCCATAGTGATACGCTACGAGTTTGACCCGACGTGGCAGTTGTACTGGGAGTCGTTTGAAAGACAGGTGTGCAGATTGTAACGCGTTATCAATAGCCTCTTTACGAGCAACACTAAGTGAATCTGCCCTGGAAGAAAAAGGTAGAATTGACTGTCATTTTTTTTTTTTTTTTTTTATTTGAAGTCAGTCAGGGCGTCAATATTTCTTTTTTTTCCCCTTTTTTTTGTGCAAAGAATGAAATAGCATATGCACACATAATTGCATTCTTCACAAGTTGACACCGGACTGCATGCCTGTACCAGTAGCCACGTGTACATAAATCACCGTACAGTCGTAGGCAATGTGTGCTCTGTAGTATCTGGTTATGGTCGAACTTCCTGCTTCCTTTTAAAGTTTGCGCTGTACACAGTAACACCTTTACAGACTAAGTTAACAAATACAATCTTCGATCAAGGAAGTTTGTTGCTTTCTCTATAAGTGCAAATAAGACTTGTTGCGTTTCCGGTTGTTTGTCAGTCGCCGGATGGTACTGGCTTATTTTGCTACGGAGGAGTAACGAGTAAGATGAAAGCTACATGGGCATATGTTTGTAATAGTAGGTAAGGATAGATCGACACTCGTTCACACTGCTTTTGGAAGTTGTCATTGAAAATTTTACGGTCACTCTACGGCACACCCGAAAAATCTGCATATCTAGATGTACACATCTAGGCATCAAGAAACTGACTGCCAGAAAACGAGTAATATCTATCAGTGAAAAAATGGGCCTACCATGTGAAACAAATTGGACATGCTAAGCAGACAAGAACTGCGGTATGGAGTTCCTGCATCCACTGAATTTCCGCGTCATGAAGAAACAATACGGCACATGTACAATTGAGTCTGATCAGGAATTGTTGTTTGGAAGGAGATTCAACGGAAATTTGAATTTATGCTAATACTTTAAGACCCACTTAGGGAATGAAAATAAGCTGTATAATTGCCGCAAAGGTATTTCCTTCCTTTACTCGCGACACCGCCTCAGTATCATCCGTGAAACACCATCTCATTCAAGGCAATTACTCCTTAGACAAGTGGCTCATGCAGAACAATAGCCTACTTTGATAAGAAGGCCTGTACCGCCAACAGTTTAAGAGCAACAGCAACCTTACTCGAAACGACTGGGGAACTGAAATAAATGAATTCATTAAGCCCCTCCTTTAACAAAGCACGACATGTATATAAGCTGCACATGCAGAATTCTAATGTTTTGACGAACAAATTGAGTTTCCTCAAATTTCTAGAAATAGCTAGATGCATACTCTTTTTCCGATTTCCGAACATACAAACTAAACGGTAATTTTCATTTGCGATACCGAGCAACACTGACCGAAAATTACTGTTATTTCCATGACGACTGGCAATGCTGTGGCGGGCAGCACACGAAACCTGTCGGGCCTTTTGTAACCGTTGCAGATGACAAATACCTTTCGTATTTTTTGATCCCGTATAAGCATAGCCCAGCACAAATGCCGAAAACTATACAAGAGACAAATTACTGTGTGATTTTGAGTGTGCAAAACTCATAACAAAGCATTGCCTCTTCCTGGGCAGATGATGAACAAACAACATCTGTTTGGACAAAAGATGACAGAAAACGAGGCAAACAAAAGACAGCATGAATGACAACACTTAAGTTCTATTGATGCATAGGTTATGTAAGGCACAGCTCGCAAAGCAGGCCGCTATACGGTGGAAATTCCTTTGGACGCATAACTTATTCGGGTAAATGTGTTTGTGGTTTCGCCAAAACCCTATTCTGCACATTTGAAGAACTTGTAAAACGATTAGGTGGCTTCCATTTGATTCAGGGCCGTACAATATAAATTAAACAGTTTGAAATGGCTTTCACTTTTCCATTTAAACCCCCATAATAACAGGAAACTCTGCACCGATCCCTATTTGCAAGTGACTCATTTTGTCCTGTATAATACTCTCATAGGCCAGCTACTGAAAACGTTCCCAGCAAGTGTAACAGCTTATTCCTCAATACACCTATATGCAAATGGCTTGACCCGGCAACGCTTAAGTCACTAGACTTACGTTAGTGAGTCGTGCTGATTGGCCGAGAGTAGCCTACATCTGCAAAGATGCGCCTTGTGGTCACTAACTCTACAATAAGGGCGGTGATTTGTTCTCAATATGGGGGTACGCTTGAAAATGTTTGAAAAATCAAAGTCAATCGGGTTGATTTACCGTAACGGATATTGGGAGTGCATTCCCTCGCTCGCCGTCATAGCTACATTAGCGAACGACGTGTATACCAGTACGCATCCAGCATACTGCGGCTGGACGATGCCGTGGAAATGCATGCGCAGTTAGAGTGTTCTTTAAGCCCCCATTTTGTTCAATAAACCATTTCAGTTCAATAGAGCAGTATTGCACGATAGGCCAAAGGTCAAAGGGAACAGGTCATGCGTGCTTCTATCTGATAGCGGGATGTAAACACACGCGACGGTTGACCTGAACAGAAAGATCACTGACACACGCGCAGATATTAACTCGTCCATTTTTGAGTCAATCAAACGCGGGGTTCCAATAGGCCATGCACTCAAGAAGTGACCTACCAAGTGGTGTGTACAACGTTTCCTAGAGTGGGCCTAAAAAAACACACTAGCTGACTTGGCTGCCTACTTTGCTCCTTCCAAGAGATGATTAAAACACTTTGGTCTACTCACTGCCTTCAGTTACTTCTTCATGACAAAACTATAATGAAACTGCGTTATTTAATTGGCACCTTACCAAAAGTACTTGAACGGCAGTATGTCGAATTCGCTGTTCCTATTGTCTTCGTCATTAAATGGTCCGGTGGTTAGCCTTTTATGCTAAAACTAAATCCAAAAACACTTTTTAACACTGCATATTTTATTAGCGTTGGTCTTAACTAAGACTGGTTGACTACGTTCGAGCATGGAGCTATCACAGACCCCATGGTTTGAGCTGCACGGAAATTAAAGGCAGTACGAGATCTAGGGAACTAGACAATTGGGAGTCTCGAGCACACTCACTTAGTGCGTGAACAGTAAGTGAGTCTGTGGCGTATGTGTAACGCGGTTTTCGAAGCGATCGCAGAACGAAAAAAAAACTTAGTTCGCTCTCAGGGGTACCCAATCAGATATAAGGGAGCTTTAGATTTCACGACGCGGACCTCATCTACAACGAAATGACGTCATTTGTACCTATGCCATTTCGAAAGCAACGCGAAGTAACGCTACACACAGTTGTTTAATGACAAGGGAATTGTAGGTTGTGACGTGATTACGTTGTAGCTGACTTCCGCGTCGTGAAATCTAATGCTCACTAATATCCTACGACCGACGACTAAGGAGTTCCTCCTATAGCTCACTTAACCGGCTTGTGTTACAATAACTTATAGGCAAAGCCGTGCTGCTATGAGTCTGGGCGAGATTTAAAAGTCACCAGTAGTGGCAGTTCCCTGATCGAATAAAGCACCAGACCATGTCGTTTCAAACTGATTTTTTTTTACAATGCAGGCGCACAGCTTCAAGGGCCTCCCCGAGATATTGGTTGTGCCCCACCCCAGAAAAATGTGCCGGGTGTCCTAATTCAATGTGCAGTGGTGAAGAAAAATAATGGCTCACCCTCATTTGTTACCTGGGTACTCTGACGATTTCACCCTAGAGAGGTCTGACTCCCTGCTATTTCGAAACAAGATGAATTCTATAAGGGTTCCCATTTTGGTTGAACATGCGCTGTGTGTAAAGAAAAGTTAGTACACTCATCTACTCGCTCTGCTTCGGTGACTCAAGCTTTTATTTTCATTCAAAAACTCTTCCGATCTGTCTGTAATCTTATTGTGTACAAAATATGTAACAAGGTGGAGCCTGAGAGAAATTAATTGGCTGCACAAAGAATGAAAAAGATAAACATTTGCTAGATTGTATGCAACTAATCGCGTAGGCCTTTGTACTAAATCGATTCACCCACCCAAAGAGACAAAAGCAGAAGGAATCATATTTTTTTGTCAAAATGAATAAGTCATTAAACGGCCTGCCATTTATCATTGTAGCAGAACTTAAATGGCTTTATTTCGCTTTTGTCACGCATTTTCGTGAATGAAGCAACTGTCTGATGTGGGAGAAGTCAATCTTCGCATTGAGCTTATCAAGTAATGACACGTTGACGTACAGACGTGTGGTTTATTATTGGCGTCAATGTGTGCAAAATGAATGCAAAATTGCCACGACGTTCAACTTGTGAGATCTAAATGAAGACGCTCTTGCAACAATATTTGGTATAGACTCTGGAGAGTCGCCTCGGATGATTTTACCAAACCGAAATTCCACTCCCTCTCTCCCTCGCCCCGTGTCCTCTTCCGAAGGACTAGGATACATAGCGGATATGTCAGCCCTATAACGAATCCGAGCAGCTAGTGAAGGCGGCCATTAGGGTACTCCACCATCATTAATTCATTTTAATTTTGTCTTAATACAATTCCAACTGAAACCCTCGTATTAGGGAAACTGAGAGAATCAAACAGCAATGATCTAAAATCAAGCTTTTTTCCATGGCATTAATTTCGATTTAAAAAATTGTTGCCACAAAATACATTTCTGTCTTTTCTCACTGTTGCCCTCCGAAATATATATATTTATCTTCGCCCTGGCACCCTGGCAAAGGCACATTTCTTGACGTTCAGGTTAATCATCCTCCAACCCCTTTAAGTGATACCTTTATATTTAGTTATCATCGGTGGACTCGGTAACTCTGGATTCGAGGGCTCCGAGTCGTAGAGTCAGAGTTAGATAGAGTTTTACGGCCAATGCCAATCATGAAAGAGGACCGTCTACTACAATACTTCAAGTTGGGGTGACTGCTCTTGCCCTTTAATACTTTCAAAGGAGAAGCTAAAGCAAAAATTTAATTTGCATACGTAAAAGAGGATCTGCACAGTGTGGTGAAACTTCCATTCAAAAACGACTTGTTTTTCTCAATACATCAAAATGAAGTCACTGGATTTGTGTTCCAAGGTGAGTTTGAGGACAGCAAAAGTTGTATCACTTCCCCACATCGACAAAGAATGCTTTGTTTCCATTTTTAGACTGTTGTGTTGACCTTGAAGGTAATAGGGACAATAACCACAGTGAGAAATGCAAAGTATGTAAAGCTCTCCTATCACTTATGCAATCACAATCTGATAATATGGAATTTTTCAGGAGAAAAATGGTTGTTAAGTTTAAAGAAAAACAAAAGTCAGTCCATTAATGTGTGGATATAAGGTCATATGTGCTTGCTTCAAGTTCGCCACTCTTCGTAGAAAATATGACAAATTAACCTGATCATATCTTGAAAACCACACGTCCGACGGATTTCGATCAAATTTTAACCAAACTACGTAGAATAAGTACATATCTAACATATATCAAAACTTGCATGATCTTAAACCGTTAATTCGTTTAAATTTAAATTTTGTTATTTTGTTTGGGAAACAAACTTCCTCACAGATGCAAGACTAGACATGTAGCCTCTTACATACGGGTGACCAATTACAACGTCCACCAACTGACCAAGATGACAGATCAATTTTTGTTAGTTCTATAGCTCAATGTATGATAGCGGTACAGAATTAATGTCGCTGATAACTTATAAAATCAAACCCTGATTTTCCCTTTAATCAAATAAAAAAGAACTATTAAATCACAATGAGCAAGTGCATAGGCTTTTGTTGAAAGATGAGTAAAACTTATTGATGATTCACAGAAGGCAACAGTTTGAAATCACCGAAGAGGTAAGTTAACTAATACAGTGAGATTGTGGACGTCAAATTGTGCAATAAACTGCGGCATTGCAACCAATCTACCATTGGCGTAGGAGGAGGGAAGGTTCTACCCCAATCCAACAAAATATGAAAAAGTATTTTATAATGGAACAATAAAAATTACTTAAAATAATTTTTATTTTTTATTCGATTGACTCGGAGAAAAATTAAATATTCAAAATTTCTTTACGAGGAGACTAGACCCTCAGTCTCTGCGGGTATCAACACTGCTAAAAGGTACGAAGTAACACTTAATTAACACTTGACCGTGTTAATGGCTAATGAGCATGCAAGTGAAGTTGTTCAAAAGTTTCAACAAAAGTAACAAGTAAGCCAGTGCCAAAAAAGATCCACGATTTTTGTTAAAGGGTCTGCCTTAACAGATTCACCCGCATTGTTCATTGGAAAAAATTTTAAAATTTACTACGGTAAGTAGAATGCTAAATGCATGATGGTTTGGTACATTTTCTTATGATTATTTTCGAAGAATGCTACTTTGCGTTCAAAATCGCTGTAAATTAACAGAACGATCTTAGTATAGCGTTACACAAACAAAAAGAAAAATACTTTCTGTTTAGTTTGTGTACCTTTTCAAGAATTCAGTTAATTTACAGCGATTTCTAACAGAGAATATCACGATGCATGTTTTCCAAGTATGAAAACTGACCCCTTCTTTCCTCAATGGAAATAAGACCGTATCCCTTTCTCTACTGATATCCATCTCCGGCGGTCCACTAGCCCGCGGAGCGGACGGAGCTTTTGCTCTTCGTTTAGCTTGTCGCTACCAAAAACCAACAGCCACGGGAAGACAGTTCAATAGTTTTAACTAAAGATTATCTGTCAGCTTTTTGATGAAAGTTTTTACTGTTTGTAAGAGGTTGTACGCGATCAAAACGTCCATCTTAATTAGAAAGTGTAACAACGTATAATTTACCTGTGTGTTTGTTTGGTTTGAAAGACATTGGGGTCAACGTAGCCAGGTAGCATTGCAAAGATTCAGAGTCACCTGAGCACTGTTAGTAATTCAGGAATGTACAAATTGCGGGTAATGCTCGTGAATATAATTGTAAAGGTGATCAACTATTTGGCCTGTTGAAAGGAACTTTTGACTATCGCGGGCAGGCTCCGAGGGGCGGCAGCCTAAGGGGATGGCAACCTTGGACGCGCTACGCAGGCTAGCGGTTCATCATCGGAAAAGAGGCTGTCATTCGGCCCCTCGGAGCTTAGTAGCAGTGCCAAGATCCGAGTGCCAAATTGTGCATTACCTTACCTTAACTCAACTTTAGGGATAGGTGGTCTCCCGTATTTTTATACTTACCGGTAAAAATAGATATAGGCCTGCGTAATGTGTGTCGAAGTACCATCCCCTATACCTACCAGGCCCCTTCAAAGGGTAATTTTTTAAGTTGCACGTTCTCAAAATGGAGCACAGTGGCGTAAAGCTACAGAGGGCAGAAATGGGCGGTCGACAACCCCGCCCTCCCTTCCGAAAAATGAAAAATTCGGCACAAGCTCCGTATTTGTATTTAATTGTTTTAAAATAACGGTAGCTTTCCGCTTTAAGAGCAGAATAATCAAGTCAGAATTTTTCAACTCCCCTTCAGCTCCCTTCCCAATAAAAAACTGGTTACGCTTCTGCTATGGAACTTTTGGATAGCGTGAAGATATTTTGTGAAGGTTAGCCTGGCCTGCATGACTAGAAATAATGCATACACCTCCGGAATCCTATTATGTCCTGCAATATTCCTTTCATATTGTATTTGTCTATTTCTCTGGGTGCACCCTTTTCCTTACATAGTTATTGTAGCGTAATAAAGAATAAGAGTAAGTGGCTTTTATGCTCAACCAGACACGGTCTGTGCCAAAATTAAGCATACACACTTGTAATAAAATATCTAGGTGTGTATTAAAGACGCGGTCAATTTTTAGCTGGTATTGTGCAATCGCGGGGAAACCCTGGCATTGCGCAACAATCTGACAATTCAGACACGTATCGAAATGCAAGGACAGCTCCACAAAGTGTAATTACCATGGCCAATTCAAAAGTACGGTCTTTCACTTCATGTCACTTGTGTATTTATACTCCGTTTAAATTACATTTGTCAATTGCGCCCGATCAGGCGATTGTTTATCAAATTTTGCAATATTGTACAAATCAACGGGTGTGTGTGCGGCTTCGTAGATTTAGCCTGCAAGCAAGGCTTTTTCGAGCACTCAGAATAGCCTTTAAATGTACCGGAAAGGGCTGACCTTCTATCCATGGAAGGTTCAAACCGTTCAATCCCATACACATTGAGGCGCGCGATTCTTCCAATCGAATTCTGAAAGTGACTTCCAATGGAACATAAAATTGATTTCGAATGTTGCACCAGCTAGACAGATTGCACCTGAGAATACTTCATTGTAAGGCATTTCTGAAACGACAGAGGGGCATCCAGCCCCTCCCACTCGACGGCGATCAGGTTTTACAGCTGGCTACACCTATGATGGCACTCGCTGCGTCAGTGTCAAATCCCCCGATAGACCCGCCCCCAGATATAAACAGATGCAAGCGTTGAATTTGGGTTAAAATATTTTTGTCATTTTTCACGAACGACAAGCCCGCAATGTGGGAAGGGGCAGCAGGTCCTCTGGCACGACAAAAGAGGCACCGAAGAAGAATTCTGCGTGTAGTCAGTAGTTGCAACAAGTGATAACCAGTTTACCATAGGATAACAATGTCGATGCCCGTGGCTGCATGCGCGTGAGGCGCACGAAGATTTCTTTCTTGTGGGAGTTGTCCCTTTTTTCCAGTACATATGACGTAAGAAAGATTGTGAACACTAACCTGGCGCTTTCAGCAAGCCTGCTTTGAAAAACAACGAGAGCACACCACGCTTTTCAAAGATAGTTTTCAATCCGGACAGTAATGCTTTTACTTTGATTTTTTTTTTTCAAGGAGAAGAAAAAGGGGAAATTTTGGAATGGATTTGTAATACGAGTAAACCTACATTCAAATGCAAGTGCCGCATCAAAGCCTACATCAAGATGACTCGGAGACTTCCACATGAAACAGGGGTGGCGCCAAGATTTGCCCGACAGGGGGGGGGCAAGCTCCCCGACACGGGGGCCAGCATTTCAAGACTCCGACAAAGGCGATAAGGTCGTCCCGGCGGGACGTGACTTGGCATAATTTTGGGCGCGCGTAGCGAGCCGAAATTTTAGCCTTTCTTTTTAACAAACTTTAAAATCTAGAGTTTATTTTGAAGAAAAAATTGAACTTGAAAATTTTTGAAACAATTTTGACTTTTGTAAGGACCATGAAAAGTTGGGGTGTTTATTTAAGAATCTATCCTTCATACGGGCAAAATCAAAAACGTTTTTACTCCACAGCTGAAATTCTGTAGGGGTATGGATATAACCGTTCTAGGTTTACGTACTAGGGTCTCAAGACGACTAGAAGTTTGTCCGAAAATTTTCTCTTTTCTTGAACGAAGATTTGAAAATGAAGAGCTTATTATATTGCACAAATTTTGAGATTTAATATAAGAATTTTTTTTCGCAAGGTTAAAATGAAAAATTTGGGTTCTTTATTAACTGATATGCCTTTCAAGAGCATTATTAGGTAGAATGTCGGGGTGACTCGAAGAGTTAGCTTTGGTTATTTGAATGTACTGAGTTGCCATCGAAATTGGAAAATGTGGAAAATTGTGGAAAAATCAAGCCTTGAGTAGGGGCGATCTGTAGTTTTGTTGGGTTACTGAATATCATCAGGCAGATTAAGGCCCTCGGACCATATTGGAAAATTTTCCCGCTGAAAAAGTTTGACTTCCCATTTATTTGAAGTTTTATATTTTATATACTGAAATAGAGCGGGAGCGTTTCATTTTGGGAGGGACAGAATTTTTAATCCTGCCCGAAAGAGCACACAGATATTCTTTGAAATATTGAGAACCCCCAGATAACAAGAAAGGACATTTCCCGGGCTTTTAACTAGAAACAAAGTGGTCATTAATTTGAGCTTTCTTTCGCAATAAAATTTTCACTGTCCCAAAAGGAAGAATACTATGCAAGTATGCATTGTTCTGATAAGTAATCTGTTCGGCCAAAATACTATCTAAGCGGAGCGGCACCATCAGTTGGCGCGGAACGTACAGAAAATTGTTTAAAAACATCTAATGCCTCAGACGGCCGGAAATGGCATTTCCCAGACTTATTACTAAAAAAGAAGACATCGTTATTTTGAGCTTTCCTTGAAATAAACGTTTAACTTCAACACAAAAAAGGCCAACTTGCTGTAAGTGATCAGAACATTACCAGATTACGGGTACTACTACAATTAGAAGAAATGGTCTTGGCCTTTTTTGGGGAGGGGATGGACTGTGCAACGGAATTGAAAACTACTAATGTGTTTGACTCTATTATAGGAATCTTCGTTGTATTCAATTGCAAGATCCACTAAATAGTTAAAATTTTCTACGTGACGGCCGAAACTCCAGACTATAACTGATTTTACTTCCAACGTATTTGAAAATATGTCACGTTACAAGGTGGCTTGAAATGAATTTTCAGTTAGACTGATGGGGAGACATTCTTACGCCACTGTTTATCATTATGGCTCAAAACGGCCTCGCCGATTTTCATTACTGTCGCTAAAATTTGGCTGTCGGGGCAGGCCAGATGGCACACCATCAGGCACTGCATGTACATGAACAATTACTCGCTCGTTTTTGCACGGAAAATTCGGAATTGTGAGTGTCTTAGAACAGGGAGTTCTTAGAAGAATATGGTGTTCAACTTAGTGAACAAAATCAAGAAGATCGTCCGGGTGACTGAAGTTATAAGGCCCACATCTTTTATCGGCCTGTACGTGAAAGCTCCCCGACGAAATTTTATTTTCTCAACAACAGGAGGGGGGAGTCTTCCCCGACAGGGGCATGACCTTGTCAGTGGCGTAGCCAGGATGGGATTTTGGGGGGGCCTAGGTAACAAGTGGGGGGGGGGCCTGGTACCTCCGAGGGTCAGGCATGGCAAGACTATCTAAGTGGAGCGCCACCACGAGTTGGCGCGGAGCGTACAAGAAAATTTTGGGCTTTAAACCCCTCCAGATGGCCGGAAACGGCACTTCCCATGTGTTTCAAGCTGGATGTACCCAGCCTTGAAATACGAATCTCATGTCTGCGATGTCTCAATGATGAGAATAAAAAATCAGTCTATGAAAAATGGCAATACATACACTTTTTAGGGACCCCAAAACTGGGCACTTCTGATCTGTGGCCTGGGGGATGAGACTAAAGGGAGCCGGTATCTCCCTTCCCCTTGGGAAAAATTGTAAACTTCAGAAGCACGTAGATCGCAAATGCGGCAATATTTGAATCTAAGCGGAGCGCCACTATCAGTTGGCGCGGAGCTTACAAGAAAATTTTGGGCTTTAAAACCCCTCCAGATGGCCGGAAACGGCACTTCCCACGTGTTTTAAACTGGATGTACCCAGCCGCAAATGCGGCAATATTTGAACGGATTTCAGCTTACTTTAGGCAGTGCCTTACCCTTTAACAGGAAAACCAAAAGTATTTGTGTCCCCTTCTGAGAAACTTTCTTTGCGTTAGATTTCCTAGATGCAAAATGATGCTATGTTTGGCAAAACTTTGAACTGATTGTAGGCCTGAGTTTTCGGATTTTCCCTTTTTGGGGAGCATGAAAAATCTAAAAATATTTTTAGTTTTTGTAGAGATTTTACAAGAGACATACATACTACCAAAGAAACAATGTGCAAAATGGTGCAGTATTTGTTCATCGGTACATTACGTAGTCAAAATTAAAATACTACGAATAAATCCCTCAAAATAATTGAACCTCAAAGCAGAAGTATAGATCATGTGGGAAACACATGAAATCCGGACCTTGTGGACATTTTACAAATCTCCCGGACGCCAGTGCCAACTAGTAAAAAGAGGACTTGTCGAAAAAAAATCGTCCTACAGTGGCCTTTGTCATGGGCAAGAGTGAGGTACGACATAGGCCTACTTGTTAAGGATGGAAGGGAAGAATTATCCGAAGGCAGTACCTTACCCTTATCTGCTTACGGCATATTTTGTGTATAATAAAGTATAGTCTTAACCTAACAAAGTCACATTAAAATTTGTCGTCGAGACTTTCGTTTCATCTTCGAAGTGAAATGCAATAAACGACAGTGCAGATCACAAACGGTAGGCCTATCTAGTTTAGTGAAAGTAGGCATTTTAAAGTTATTGCTTGATTTCATACGTGCGGACAAAATGTGTTTTACACACATTCATCCATGATTTTTTTTTTTAATTTTTGCACATTTTTTTATTTTTATTTTTTTCAATTACTCTATCAGGACGCAAAAAATCTGGGGGGGGGGGGCCTGGAGAAAATCTGGGGGGGGCCTAGGCCCCCCGTGGCTACGCCACTGGACCTTGTGCGCACGGATTGAAGATGGGATGAGGGAAAGTGAACTAGGAAGAAGTAATTAAAACCGATTCAGGTATGCATTAAAATAGCGTTACAAAAGAAAAAAGGTGATAAACAAAAAACAGTTCATGGTCATCCATCCAGAAACCTCAGTCCTTTACGTTTTTCACAGTTTTAGGCCTCCCCGAAAAAAATGCCGTCCTTCCCCGACGGGGGATGAGAAAGGACAAGGAACATGGAACGAGGTATAACAGAGCTAAGAAGAAGTGATTGAAAATCGATTCCAATATGCATTAAAATAGCATTAGAAAACAAAAAATATGTTCAAAATCATCCACCCAGTAACTTCAGTCCTTATAGGATTTTTATTAATTTTTTTTATTATTTTGGGGCCTCCCCGACGAAACCGTTGACCTTCCCCGACGGGGGGTGGCAGTGGTCCTCGACGGGGGGCCATGCCCCCCCCCCCGGCCCCCGCTGGCGCCACCCATGGCATGAAACCAAGTTAATGACTATACATGTTCGGCATAACTTCGAGTTTTCCCCCACCAATGAAAAGTCTAGCCGGTTTTGAGGATTACCTTGTATAAGTTTACTGCTAATAGTGACTGCTAAAGTAGGGAGTATCTAGAAACACATGATGGGGTGTCTAGAAACACAAGACCTTGAGAGCCAAGACCTAGTATACCAAGTGTAAAAATTAAATGAAGAGGTTGTAGGCCTACGCATTTTATCAAATACAACTACTCTGCACACCAGAGCACTCGCAGAAACAACAGGGACCTCCCTGGGACATGGATGAAGCACGAAACTGCATGACCTGCATGGTCACAGTGAATCTCTGCCTTCCAATATAGGCCTAAGGATGAGATTATAATTGGCCAATGAATCATTCGTAAAGATACTTCTCGATTTTTCCAGTCTTTTTCATAAGCATCTCTCAAAAAAACTAAGGGTCCTGCTTTTCCAGTAGGTTTTTTTACACTTGATTATTAAAGTTGTTCCTAAGAGTGTCCTGGTTTGAAAAGTAACTTTCAAGTGTGTGAAAAGTCTATCAAAAGTCCGTAATCCTAGCTGGAAATTGAACTAATTCTTTGAAAATTGTCATGCAACTTAATATTTTGCAGACCATATTATTTCTCAGTGTAAAAACTTCATAATAAATAAAAGACCCGGAGTTTAAACATGTGGACCCAATTTTGCATTTGGGCCCTTCCTCTCATACTCCTCATTAAGGTAGTGATAAGTTTTAGGCAGACAAAAATACGGGAAACTGCGAATTGTTACAAGCGGAGGTGTTATAAGGCACTTCCCTGTCTTTTACTTGTAGATGTATCCGACCGTATTGAAAGATTACAAGTTGATAGACTACAGCTGTGGCCCACAATAAAATCAGACCATGACTTGCTCTCCCTATCCGTCTTTAAGTATAACACCTGTCATGTCACGTTAAACTAACTGCATTCCATAGCTAGCTTTTTAGTGATGTTTCGTTTATCGATTGGCGGATTTTAATTGGACTTTTTGGGGTGACTGTGGCTCTTCGGGAGCGGTGTTAGTTTCGTTGGTGTTGGCTATTCAAACTTTGGGTATTTCGGCCATATGTAATCGTTTCGCCGTCTAACCATGTTTTTTCAACACGTAAAAAGCACACTATCTGACAGCTGCCTACTCTATGAAACATTTTTTGTAGGTCAAATACATGGCCGTAGCTACCCCGCACAACGGACTCTCTTTTCTCAGCTTTTCAGCTTCCAAAACAAGATTGAAAACAATAAAAGTGCCGTAAATAAGACAGACAGGTCCGTAGACTTAGCGAAGACTCGGAGGGGCAGTTTATGGCTTTACTGCACAGAAAATCACCATCATTTAGCACGATGTGTATTTACGTTTTGGAAACCTCGGAGACAGTTCCCCTTGCCCCCCCCCCCCTTCCCTCCGCCATGCTATGGCACTGGAATGAAGCAACTCCGATCCCTGAGTGAAGTGACCGGAAGGGAGATATTGTGGCAGTTATTCAGAATTAGGTGGGGAAAGTTTAAGCTGATGATGCCTGGCAAAGCAAGCCTGTGTTTCCAAATGAGGAAAAATGATCCGAAGATAACTACATTTTGGAACATTCGGTTGCATTCTCAGAGAGACCCTGAGCCTATGCCATTTGATGTAACGTGAAAATTTCAAGAAAATTTAAATAACTGCCCAGACATTTTTAGCAAATGAGGGGTATCCGTCCTTGGATTGCGGGGAAGGGAACTAACATCAGCCAGAATACCACTTTATTGGGGTTTTCTATAGTTACACCTCCAATTCTTCCTATGTCGCATGTCGCACCAGTCGCGTGCAATAGTACTACAGCTCTTGGACAGTAGGGGGAGCAGAGGCCTCTCTATACGTAGGTTCAATCAGTGGGGGATGAAGGAACTTCTTCCAGAAAAGTTCCCGACAGGAAGTATTTTCCCCAAAGATGATGCATGTGTACACATCCCTACCACATACTGATTAAATGATCTTTGTAAATATTAAGAAAAGACTGAGTCGTAGTTTTTAGGGCCTATTTTATTAACGGCGTTCGATCCTGTCCAAAAGACTGCCTAATCGGAGGGCTATCAGACTGAAGCAATTACAGCTAGTTACTTCATGTGGCCATATTCATGATTCAAACCAGGAGTCAATGAACTGTTAATTTTCTTGTTTCCATCAACCGACATTATTTTCTTTATTTGTCAATGAACTGGGATTATAGACTTCTTCAAATAGTCAAACTGATATGATAGGTTTCTTTGTCCTACTAATAAGCAGGTGGGTTCTTTTCCGTGAAATGTTTTTGCCGAGTTAACACAGTACTGAAGGTCACTAAAAGGAATGTGTTAACTTGTTCTTTACGATGGACTACAGTACTAACCAAAGTAATGCTGTGGTTCCAAAGCTATCCCCCAAAACTCCTTGTGGAGACTAGCTGGCACCCGGGGTCTATGTAAGTTCTTGTTTTAGGGTGGGGAAGTGGCTAGGATTAGAAACTATCAATCGTTTGGACACTGATAATGGGTTGTTGCAGGAGAGGATTTCTTTGTCTTGGGGCAGTGACCTATCATCATCATCCTCCCTAAAACTTTAGTTGAGAATCTGTAAGGTTAAAAGTGCTCCTCTCAGCTGGACTATCCAACACATCCGCTGACTGCTTCAGCTTTTGAGAGTCTTGCTGCTCTGAAAGAGTTCTTTTTTCTTTAACCGTGTGATCCTCCCCATTCACTCAGGTCCCACTCATTGCTGTATGCTGCATGTTCTTGGGTCACTGTATCACGGGGGCCGTGAGTTTGATGTTCCACGCTTGGGAAGCTAGATGCTACCACCATAGTGCCCCAGAGGTGTAACGGGTTGCGACATCTGGTCAGGTCTGTAGACGCCGAAGTCGCCGAAGTCACCCCCAGGCCCGAGGACAGGTTGTCGGTGTTAGGGACGCCACCCAAGTGCACTGGACTGATTCTACAGGGTTTGGGGAATCCATGTGCCTTCAGAATGATTTGTTTTGTAATTGTTTGTTTGTTTAATCTTACTTCGAGGATTTTACTTTTATCTAGCGTCGTCCTACAGCGAGTACTATGGATTACTAGATTGAAGGTTTAATGTTTACGTTATATTTTTACTTTCAGTTTATATTTATGTACCACATATGTGTTTGCTTGAAAGAATTCAGGGAGGACCAGAAGACAGTGCCAAGTACTTATAATATATTTTGAGAGCAGTTGTCAACCTCCACCGATTGTTATTATGTTATTATTTTGTTTCATTTAGCACCATAGTACTTAAACTATGTTAGAACAGCCTAGTCACCAATCCGCATCCTGCTTTTTAGTACTTGTGAGAATATAGGTGAATGTCCCTTACCCGGCTGCTACCAAGTCGGATATGTTTGACTAAAATGTTACATAATTTTCTTCACAAGCTTCCATTCCCACGTCTTTTGTTTTGCAATAATGTGTGCTCCGCGGCAGAGAAGTTGACTCCGGGTAACATATATTCCGCGTACTAAAAAGATGGAGCCGCGAGCCTCTCCAGACACTCTAATTCAGAAGAGCGAATTTATTCACTGTCTAATACAGTGGAAAAGTGTGAATTCACTCCATGAAAAGGGAAATTTACCCCAGAAAGAGTGAATTTCACTCCAATAAGATTGAGATACGTTCAAAAAGAGCGAAATTCACTTCAAAAGAGCGAAGCTTCACTCTTAGTGGGAGTGCCTCAGTGAAGTGATCACTCTTAAAGACTGGGTGATCATTATAGGCACTCGCAGCAGAGTGAATATCACTACTCTGGTACCTATATTAACACTGTAATGGAGTGAATTCACACTTTTCACTCTCGTAGAAAGTGACTAAATTCACTCTTAATTTTTAGTGTACCCTTTTTAAAAGTTGTTCTGTCTGAATACCGTAGCCGTAGACTTCATAATGATTATACTAGAAGTGATGGCAGCCTCTGAAATTGACTTTGACACCTCTGTGGAAAAAGGACATGCTCGTCGTTTCTTTAGGCTTCCCTCCCCTCCCTACCACATTACCACATGCAGGTCCCGCAGAGTCCCCTTTCCAGCTATATTTAATCCCCATTTGTTATAGAATTTCAACAGTAAAAGGAAGAGGTAATGGTATTAGCCATGTTGGTGACCTAGTGCTAGGAAACGACCAAAGCCTACTATAAAGAATGATGTCAAAATGTCGGAGCTAATTAATATGCACGTTCTCACTTACAACCACCCCACCCCGCATTAGTCCTGCCTCCCTGTTACGCCTTCCTCCATCTTTGAAGTCTCCCATCACAATGCGACAACCATGATCGTCGGTAACGTTGGGAGAATTATGTGTACAAAACTCACACTTCTACTGAGGACTGCAGTACCTTGCGAGGCTTAGTAAATGGTTACGACAGACGGTGGACATTTTTTCGAAGGTCGTACGCTCGGGAGACAGAAAAAATGAGCGGAACTGTCACCCTAACTGACAAGAGAACTTTGCCCTTCCAATAAACATTTTACAGTGACAGCCGGGCAAATTCACTTCCCCGCATTTGCTGAACTTTTTCCCGCGTGTTCCTCCCCTCTGCCTTCCAAAACCACTTCACATTCCACCAGGGCCATTAGAGTTGACCTTAATGGCACTAGCCTCAATGACCTCCTTTTCTCTTATTAGCCTCGAGAGAATTCGGCTGTTCCGCTACTAAGCAAGAAAGTATAAACCTATTCATCAACTGTGTCTTCTCACTCTTCTTCCTACTAATTTTCCCGCTTAAAAGATGATATTTGTCCTCGTGTCGTGATGACACCATAGCGATTGGAAACTAATATACTGCGACTGAGTCACCTTGAACCAAGAAGGTAATGATGGCCTATAACAATAGTCATATAGTACCCTTCTGAAGTTCACAAATTCTGACAGTTAACCTCACAGGTATAATGCGGACAAGACTGGGGGGCATGAAATCAAAAGCTACATCGGCCATGTTGCATTTTAGAGGGCAAAAATCCCCATCCCTGTTAAAAACAAATGCGCCTCTGGGTTTGGTCTCAGTATTACCGCTCATATTCATGGAAACCAAATGCGGAGCTGCAATAAATTTACGTAAAATGTTGGATTACCACATACTATAAGGAGTGCCGGGACGCGCAATTTTTTCCATGATTAATGGAGGTAAATCGTGCCGGTGAACGGATAAGTTTCCTGGAAATAGACCACACCCTACTTCTTACTGTCTAAAATGTCAGCTTGGCACCGTAGCATGAAGGATGACAGACCAAACATCCTTTTTGCGAGTAACCCTAGTTCTGAATGAAGCCCAACGGCCTAACCTTGATTAAGAATCGTTTGGCTGTTCGCCCGTTGTTGGGCCCGTTCACAATACCCATTTCATGCAATCGGCTGTGCTTGTACCCACGTTGATGAAGAGAATATTTTGCCATCCGATGACTTTTTTGCAAGGATGAATGACCCCGAAAGGCATACTTCCTGCTGCCATGCAGAAGCGTTATACCCACTGGAGTATCGGAGCGCACCCACCTACCATTTTTTCAAGGGTGTAGGTTTTGTCTGAAAATGCATTCCAAAATCCTTATAACATGTTGACTCAAGCAGAGCCGTCGATTTGATTTTCAAAGTGGGGGGGGGGGGGGGGGCATCTGGCCTAAATGTTTTTCTCCTGTCCTGATATGGTGTCTACAGCGGCGTAGCAAGAAAGTTTGCGGGAAGAGGGATGGGCAAGCATCCAAATTTTACAATTTTTCAAGTGTGAACATCGCTATACTAGGGACATAATTTGTGGTGCGTCAAGCGCGCTGAAATTTTTGCCTTTTTCAAACATATGAAAATATGAAGCTTGTATTGCAGAAAAGTTTAGATTCTGGGGATTCAAAAAGGAAATTTGAAAAGTTAAGGAATTACTGAAGATTAAAACGGCGATCAAAGACTGTTGTTGCTACATAAAGGTCCAACGTCTACGAAATGAGGTTCGTCGACGAAATGTTTTCGGTGAAGAGCTTATATTGGAGAAAATTTTGAATTTTTTGAAAGAAAATCTATGAAAATAGCACTGTAGTCACCGGTGTTACCGTACTTGATGATCTTGTGAAACAGCAAATTTTCGATTTGTGTCACCTCCAGAGCTTGGAAAAGTTTTCCAAACTGGAGTTATGAACGAGCCTTTCTGCTTAGGAATTGCAATTTGCGGCACCCAAAGCTCGCGGAAAATTTTACTTTTTTGAAACAAATAGTGACGAATATGGAGCTTTCACTGGGGAGAATTCGGAATTTCATGAGTTTTCAAAACCACACAATAGGCTGGTTTCACAAATTTCAAATTCCGAACCTTTCAGGGCCGCCTGTCCCCTGTAGCTACGTCACTGGGTTTCCAAGAGAAGGGTCCCCAGATGCAAAATAGTGCTAAATGTTTCAATATTTTGAGTTACTAGGAAAACTGCAGTTTTCAAAACATGGTCTTGAAAAATGTGGGTATAATTACTGCAACGGACAACGGCCAATGTGGAAATACCGGGTGTACTCTGTAAGTAATTAGAATCACAACGAAAATTGTGATATTTTGCGAAGAATTTATTCAAAAGTTCTAACAGATGGGAACCATTTATAATGAAAATGATAAAATAAATCCATGAATTGATCAAAGACACAATTCAATCTACTGCTGAAAAAACACAGATCGAGAGGATGGGAGTGGTACCCACTGATGCTACTGAGACACCGTTGCATAGTCCTACCGGTGTAAGATTGTTGATTAAAAAAGCATTAAAATGTGTCCTTTCGAACGACACCTCATCATACACTATATCTACAGACAGGGGGTGAAGGTGTACCTCTACTTCCAGATTGAAGTCTTTTTTCCAGCAAATGACGGTGATTTAACTTCTCTGATAATGTACGAAATGGTCGAATCGTTGTATGTGTGATGTGCACTTGTCGAAATTTTGCATTAGAAATCATTTATTTTTCTCAAAAAGTTTCATGCAGACTGTGCACCGAGACATTTTCAGTTTCCTTAAAGTTTCTTTGTCAATTTCAGCCTATCGGGCTGTTGCTCCTCATTCACTAAAGATTACAGATTTCAGCAAAACATAGGACGGAGACTATTTCTCTTCTTAAAGTTCCTAAATGTTGTACTCCTGCTGGCCTATGCAGACGAACAATCGACATAATCAAAGGGACCGATGAATAAGGTGTGTTTGATATCAACTGAAAAAAGAACATCGAAGAGGCTGCATGCGCTCGGAGCGCGCAAAAATTTCAGGGATTTGCAAAGTAAACATGTGGAACTATTGATACAGAAAATCAATCGTAATTGGTAGAACTTACTTTCATAACCTACATGTATAGTCTTTTTGGTAGAACCTAAGTTTCAGGTCACAAAAAGTGGGGAACTTTTTCGTTAGTGTCCCCTCCACTCAAAAAAGTGGGGGACACGTCCCCCTGTCCCCCCAATCGACGGCACCCCCAAATCGACGCCCATGGACTCTATAAGTGGCGTCACAACAGGTTGGTGTAGAGGGGTGCAGAAGACTCACTTGCCCCTCCATGCTGAACAATTGCCCGTGTTTGATGTCATTCTACGCCCAATTTGTCAAAGGGGTCAATTCCAGTTCTAAACAGCCAGAGATTATCAGCTCCGTCTAATGCTACTCGTTATTTTTTCCTCCACTTTCTCTCAAATATCTGACATCTCCTATTTTGGCCACAAAATTTCTGTCCAACTCAACCCAAACCCCCCCCCCCCGGAAACGTAGGGGTGCAGCTGCCCCACCCCCCCCCCCCTCTTGTGACGGCACTGGACTCGAGGGACTACGAGTGATGCCGGGACGCGCAATTTGTTCTATGATAAATGGAGGTAAACATGCCGCCAATACACGAATCAGTTTCATGGAAATAGACCACACCCTAATTCCAAAATGTCAGCTTTCTACCTTGTGTATCTTGTCACCGTATTATTGAAAGATAACACACCAAATGTCTTTAGCCCAAGTAACCCTTATTTTAAAATATATAGACCCAGCCCTAACAGCCTAACTTTGAATTATACACAAGTAAGAACTTTTGTTGGAAAATTGATTTGCCCACATTCGTCGTGGGAAAAAAATTAAGGCTGCCGTGACTGTATATTCTCTTCTACCTGATAAGTATAGTCACTCAAGTTACACCGGATAGCTGTGCATCCGTTTCACTGAATCGTTTATATATATTCACACTAGTTTTACAAGGTTAGGTTGTACCCTAATTTTTACAGCCTTATGGATTCCCACTAATATCCTACTTGAACGGAAAGTGAAAGCAAATTCTCATCCTGATA
Organism: Holothuria scabra; assembly: GCA_037179385.1. NCBI lineage: Eukaryota > Metazoa > Echinodermata > Holothuroidea > Aspidochirotida > Holothuriidae > Holothuria > Holothuria scabra. Next base: position 8,238,459 of record CM074198.1, read on the forward strand.
AAAACACGAAAAGGAAAAGGTAAGATAAACAAATACCAGTGGACGTGAAACTGAAAAAATGTCAAAATGGTGGGGGACGATAACCAGCGGTCAATGTTTGTCTATGAGCACAACAGCTTGTAAATCGAAAGTTATTTAACTTTGTTACTAGAAGAGCCGTCCATAATTTAAATTTCCTTGTATACATTTCGATGAGGGAAGCCAGGGCCGGATCCAGGAAGGGGGCGTAACCGTGACATTCGTCATGGGATTGGCGTAGCCGGCCAGGATTTCTCTCAAGGCTGCAAGATTGGGGCGCATGGAGAATATGATGCCAGCCTGGGGATACTAGCTCTGAGGGAGAGGGAAACACCCCAGATACTTCACAAATTGTTGGCATCCTCCTATTTAAAGAAGGCTGTGCCAGATGTGCTACGGTACCTTTTGAAGAAATTCTGTGTGAAGAAATTTTGCGCTGGACTTATATATGCTTCAGGATATATGACAAAAATGCATCCCTTCGTCACTGGAACTAATGAAATACCACTACAAAAACTAATCGATGTGCAAAAATGGACCCCCCCCCCCCCCCGTCATCGAGAAAAAACAGTCATATGTGAATATAAACCAAACTGGAAGTTGTTTTCGACAAAAAGACAAAAGAGATAAAAAGAAACAAAAGATTGGATTCCACGCAGGGGTGACCTTGATGCCTACAATTAAAAGGCCTATTGGAAGGCCCATCATTATGCATTTGAAAGTAATTGTTCCCATCACCACTTCCAGCATTGTGCATGCGGCTAAATATGCGGGTTACAGAACTGCCAATCTTTCTTCTTCTGCAATAAATCAAGGGGCTGCCGAGTGGTAGCTCGTCCCTCTTGAATCAACGTGGTTGTATTTTCATGCTGTTATTTGAGAGTTTTGTGAAGAAGGGAGCAGCCATGCACTCATCTGCTGCCATTGCTGTAATAAATCAGTGATCGTTTATTTTTCAAGGATAAAGTTGACATAAAATAGAAAAGTTTCGGAACATTGGTGTACAATGCATGCCGGGAAGGAAAGTATTTTGCAACTGAGACTGCCCTTGCAAGATTAGTGATTTCACATTCGTAGTACTGATTCAGTTTTGGGGTAAGAAACAGGTTTCTTCCCACCGGACAATCAAAGACGAATGAGAAGGGCCTTTTGAATGAAAAAATCAGTTTAGATTCAGTACAAGTTTTGCGGAAAATGGTCAAGTTATGTGACATTTTAATGTGGCTTAGAAAATAGACACTGTTTAGTGTTATACTTTGTGACTCTCCTGGACTTCTTCCACTTAATCTGTTGTTACAACCAAGTTTTATTTCCCAAGCGGTCTTTTCTTTTTTGCCTGGAACATAAAAGAAACTGCAGCGATACGACCTCTGCATACTCATTATCACATTAAAGGCTGCGTTCTCTTGACCCCTAAATGAGTTTAGACGAATCCGATAGGCGCGTGTGTTTAGTGACTGTAGGCAGCCATTAAAGGGTCCATAAGCCTTAAATCGTCTTCATTTATTGTCTACTTGAATTTCAACCCTCGTATTTAGTGACATTCAGGAAGTAAAGATAAAATGTAGTGTACAACAATCCATGAAACAGGTGATCAAGGAAATTAAAAGATTAAAAGGTGACAGATACACCCCAGTTATGGCCGACTGAAATCAGCCCAGGTATCATTTCCTGTCCGCATCCGTCTATACACTTTGAAAAGGAAATGGAATTCCAGTGAAATATACTGGCAGGCGGCGAATCCGAGCAGCTGGTTTAGTCGGTCGATCATTAGTGGGGACCTACAGCCTCTAAAATCGTCTTAATTTTCTTGTCACGTACGTGCACCTTTAATCCCTCATATTCAGTGAAAGTGAGGGAATCAAGGAGTATTTAAGTTTACAAACATCATTCGTGATACAGTGAAGCAAAGAATTTAAAAGATTAAAGATGGACTCCAGTAATGCTCGACTAAAGCCTACCATCACTTGACTATTCGGATATGTCTATAGGAATCTGGGTAGAGAATGTTACTTTACATTGTTGCATTAAACATTCAGATCTTACAACAATTGTTTGAATGTAATCATCGGAGTACCGGTACATTCCTACACTTTAAGGCCATTTTACTGAGTGTTCGAATGATAAAAGTAGCTTCTTGGTTAATATTTAACTTACACACAGCTGTAAAGTAATAGGTCGAGCATCCAATCCCAGCCGTCAGTATTACGGTAAATTCACAATATTTTTAAGAGTGCATGTATGTGGACTCATTGTTTGCTGAAAATTGGATATATGGAGTTAAGCCTAGGAGTGGAATATTGCTACAATAAAGGAGTGGAATATTGCTACAATAAATTCTTTTTTTTTAGATATGAGACCAAGTTGTGCATGAAGTTAAACTTGAATAATTCATTTCTTGAACTTAGCACCTGCTGTCAGTGGCGTAGCCACGGAGAGGGTTTTGGGGGTTAGAAGCCCGCCCCCCTCCCATGACACCAAAACCCTTCCCATGACACAATCCTGGCTACGCATCTGCCTGGTGTATAGTGTTACACTATACGAAGCATCACCAAAGGATAATTTCTCAATGTCCAAATATTACAAGAACACTGAATGATGATTTGGCCCCATGATAAATATTTTACTCTACATCAATATTTACAATTCAATTCCAAAGAAACATGACGCTTTCGATAGATGTTTACTTGATTAGTTGCCTTTATAATTTTAGACGTTTCGCCACCCCTTATTTTATTTTGCTCCTCTCCTAACGCAGTCTTATTTTCTTCTTGCTTGGGTCCCTCTACACTCCCTATTTTCTCCTGTTACTTGGCAATTGGATAAACAACAGATATGCTTGGGTGACATTCTGGTATGACCAAATCTAGACTGGATGATGGATCTGCACCATTGAGCAGGATATTATCCTGTTCTATGGTCTCCTCATCCCTGGTAATGTGAACTTTAACCTAACTTGCTCTTTAATGATAGGTGGAGCTACATAGTTTTTCTTCTACTGGCCCTTGTAAACAGTATTAACGTAATTGCCAACCACACTTACGCTCTTTCGTTGGTTAAACGTTGGTTAAGCGTCAAAGAGCTGTGGCAGTGCATCGCTCGGGACCTAGCCCTATCATTAAATCATGTGGTCATACTCAGTGACTCGATTAATAATCCAATGGAAAGCACACAATTTTGCACGGTGAAAACAAAATGTACAATTTATTCGATTATCTGGCCCTCATTAGCCATAAACTCTTTGAGTATGAATATAAATAAAACAGTAATATTAACAACAATTAGCAGGGCTGTGTAATCCAGACCGGACTTGAACCCGTGACTTCAGAATTTGAAGGACTACTAGCCAGAAGGAATGATTTTCAAGTTTCTCATTGGGAAAGTACAAGGGCTCGAGTCTAAATTCGGACTCGCATCCTTGAAAGTTGAAAATTGCCAGACTTGTGACCCGCCGGAACTCTCCGGATTCGACTACAGTACTGACAATTAGGCCAGCACAGCCTTGCAAAGACATCATTAGGCGCTATACTTATTACTTTATCTGGAGTGGGTAGGAACCCGCTCTCCTGAAAATCTCAGTTCAGTAGGCGAACTCCTTCATCTTTTATGAGATGTCAAAGGCAGGGACGTCACACCTTTACTGAGCATCTGGGGGACCTCTCCGGTCTAACAGGGGCCTGGTAAGTAGCCTGCATCATAAGCATGTTAGTTGGTAACCGGTGATTATAGTCAGTCAGTCAGTCAGTCAGTCAGTCAGTCAGTCAGTCAGTCAGTCAGTCGTAAAATCTCATCTAACTGATTGACCGACCGACCATCTGAATGTAACCGGGGACATATACAGTACAAACTGACGAAGGTGTCTGTTGCAACTCCCTGCTGTTACCTAAAGCGCCCCTTCCGGTTGGTCAAGCCATTAAAGAGAGTCAACTCTCACCCAAAACTACAATTTTGTATTGGTTCACAGAAATTATTAATGACACAACTCCTTTGATTGACAACAAGGGTGTAGCTTGTTTAGCTTGTATTGCCATGTACCGTCCTATAAGTATTTTGATTACACATCGGGATCTTCTGTATACTCCCTCTGAAGCAATAAACTGAGATTTTGTCCGGATGAAGATGAGTTTTAGACAGTTGTGGGAGGGGCTGGAAGTTAGCAGGTTAGGAAAATTGGAACTGTTTTGGGTGAGAAGAGTAGGCCTTTAACTGTACAAGAATGACGACACAAGATCATACCAAGGCAAAGTCAGTAAGTGAGTCTCAAATAATAAACTATGAGGACACTAATAAGCACCACTGCTTTCGGAAAGGAAATGAGCCAAGTGAAAATTAAAGTTAAATAGAGTGCCATAAAAGTAAAATAAATGCAATAATTTGTAATTGTAGCTTGTAAGACACATCTCAAAACAACGGAATACATATCGCCATGAATATTCGGTCCTCCGGCCATTGGGCCGGGTGCAGAACAACTTCAGCACTACGAAGTACAATTATTTTAAGTTACGATGTATGTTTCCCAAGTGACGAGATGTCCAATCTCATTGATGGAATCAGGGAGTTGCCATTGATGGAATAATAGGCCTAAATAAATGACAATTTTCAAATTAAAATATAAAGTACTTCACAAATAAACTTATAGCAGGGAGTTGCCATTGATAATGGCAACTCCCGGCTATAAGTTCCACTACATGCAATCATGGGAGCACTACATTCAGTTCTGGGAGCATTACCCTTTCCATAGACCAATTTACCTAGCCACCTATATACATGCACGATAGTAGGCCTACAGAGTACTGGAGTAAAAATTACTTGATAGATGTATGTGTTATGTCCAATTCAGAGCAGCAATAAATCACATCTACACTGGGACACTGGGGATTGGTCCCCATCAACTACCTCTGCCTACATAGTTCTGAACCCATCACATTCTCGAAGGTCAGAGGTTTTCTACGTAATATGCCTGCTTACCGCTGGAAATGTAAGCTACATGTATTTGATGTATATATCTACATACTATCAGTGCACAGCTTGATTACTCACAACAAATAAAGCTGTCACAGCCTGAAATAACACAGGGTCTCTATGGCCACCCAGCCACCCGTTCTTGTCACCCTAACACTAACAGCGCCGCCAGTAGAACGTGTTGCTGGAAACAGTTCAGTAAGTTCATGCATGAGTTCTTTATGCCAAAAAATATTGTACAATTGTGATTACCTCTAAACCAAACACTGTCGTAAAGTAACACCCTCCAATAAGGCTGTTGGGATGTTTTGTCTGTATATTGGCTGACTATATGTCGGTACATGATGCATCCGTCCTAGGTAGACTGTGGAAAACCTCCGATAGGTATACCGTATTGTTAATGGTCCGCCGTTCACGGAAATTATAAAAAAGAACTTTCGCGTGCTTCGCGCGCATTCATCTTAAAAAAAAAACCGTTTCAGATATGTTGGTTGCATAAAGGAACAGGTTCCACAATTAGGTTATTGTTGGTTTCGTTTAGCGTCGTGGCGGGAGTGATCCAAAAAACGTCGGCGAAGATCGGGGGTGGCGGATATAACCCCCATAAAATTGGGGGATACTGTACACCATATCCCCTTCATGAAAATTATGTAAAAAGGTTAAGTATACTATTATGAAAACTTCTTAATAGAACGGAAAACTATAAGACAACAAAATTCACGCTTGAAATGTAACATAAGACCTTTCCTCTAAAATAGAAGGGAACGTATGACGGTGGCTTGACAAATTCTGTACACCCTCCCATAAAGTAACTAGAACAGTATTACATATGTACCGGCACCATCTATCACCTTCGAAAGTGATCATCTATAATAAGACTAGTATATTTCTCGGTTTGAAATAGACGGTAAATATCCATTTATTGCCTACATCTCCTGATAAAGTGGCTTTCACAAGCAGTGAAAGTATATAAAACTGATATATAAATGCCGTTAAAATTGTAAAAGACTTCATGGCAGCCGCCGTAATGTTTTTTTTTTCTTTCTTTTTTTTTCCCCTTTTTTTTTCTTACAGATTTAATTCTGTTACAACCTAGGTTTCTGCTTCTTCCGACTGGGTGGGTCCAAAACGAAGACCGAAGACACAAGGCAGGCAAAACCTCTTCAACGAAGACCTCCAAAACGAAAACGGAAGACAGAAGACAGAGAAAATTTCTAAAATGAAGACTTTCAAAACAAAGACAGTGTTACAACAATATAAGAGGTATTAGGCAAGGCTACCCTTTGAGTCCCTATTAGTTTGTATTGTGCGCTGATATATTGTCAAGAGCTATAATATATAGCAATAATACTAAAGGTATTAATATTCATGGTTGTGAAGTTAAGGAGATTCAGTACGCTGATGATAACGTTGTTCTTTTAGACGGAATTGTAAACTCGTCCATTGAATTGATTAATACCCTGAATAAAATTTAAGTTGTCCTCTGGACTGCATGAAAATTTTCAGAAAACTAGGGTTTTCCCTTTGGGCTCCCTCGTTGCATCCCTCCCAGGTTCCTTATCGAGCTTAATCTTAGCCTCAGCAATGGTCCCGTAGAGTTCCTGGGAATTCGTTTTTCCCATGATGGTAATGATCAGTTCCGTTTGAATTATTTTCAGAAACTGTCCAGGCTGAAAAATCAATTGAATCTGTGAAAAACAGGAGATCTCATCCCTATTGGCCGCAATATTATAGTTAAGTTCTTTGCTATTAGTCAACTGGTATCTTTTTCAGATTCTCCCCAACCCTCCTAAACATTTTTACAGAGTTCAGCGTGTTATATTTAATTTCATCTGGCATGGAGCTCCTGACAAAATGAAGAGGAAAACTATGATTCACCCCATCGACCACCAAGATGGGCTTTAAGTTATTCATGTGGAGTGTTTTGCTCATGCCTTAAAAAGTGTTTGTGTAAAGCGTTTTTTGGACAAGTCCAATACGGGCTATTGGAAGATTTTCTTTACTGAATTTCTCTCCCTTTATGGGAAGGAACTTTTAATTATCTGTAATTATCGCGAAGGTAATTTTGACAGTATTAACAATATTTTCATTAAAAAAGCGTGTATGTCTGGGGCTAGAGTAGGCCTATCGTTTGTCATACCGTTAAAAATTTTGCACATCAGATTATTTGAACATTTTGTAAAGATTAAAGTTACCAAGTTGTAATGAATTTTGTTGCAACTCCCTGGTACAAACCGAAACTTGTGTTGAAAGTGGAAGCCTACATTATTTCAAGTCCAATACATCCCCAATGAAATCAGGAAAATTCAATGCATTGAGGAATTCTTTTGTTCACGTACCTTCATTGTTTGAAACTATCATTAATCTATTACGACATTCACGAGTTTTGGCATATCCTTAAAGCGTATCATAATTGCATAAGGGATCACTTTAATTTTAGGTTAACTTAAAGAAGGTCATATTTACTTAAATTTGTGATTATAATATAAACAAGTGTTTATACTTTATAAATATGATGTCTCTTTTCGATGCCATGTTTTATGTTATATCGTATACAACAGCACAGGACGTGGGCAACTACAGTACATCATTGGGTTTGAGTCTTTATAATGACTCGGGGTCAAGAAAGTTTTCAAGGTTAAAAGTAACTTAGTTTAGCTTAATTTAGGATGTTTGAAAGAGTAGTAGCTACCCCCCCCCCCATGATTTTTTCTTAGCGATGAGCTGGACGAAAAAAATCCATCCGCCCAGTGGGCTACTGGAACAAAGGCAAATGCACTTGTCCCTCATAGACATCATCGGTTCATCCACCAGTGAATCTTAACAAAGAGTTACAACCTGTCACGACACACTGACCTTATGTCCTTAGGTGATTAGTTATCCTGATATAAGAGGATCAAAGGGCATGCAGTTAATCCTTAGTGCACACAGTCTTTAGCTGGAAGAGGAGGGCGGAAGTAGGGTTAGTCATACCTTTGTAGGAGGATGATAAAGACCTGTTCCTCACACCCAAGAAAATCTAATGGCTAGTTCCTTGCCCTCTTGGGCAAACAATAGCCTACCCACAGTTGAGGAAACCAAGGAGCGTGTTAGCTCCATGAGGACACATAGTACATGCAACAGTTTTAACACACTTCGCTATATTTTTCTAAGAAAAATTAATACAGTAAAGAGAACTTCATAATTGTGATGTTTTACCCCACTTTTTATCATTTTTCCTAATCCAGCAATTTAGCATGTGTCATGTTCCCAGTGTTTAACGCCGACTTGAATCCGAATTGGTAGGAAACTGGGTCGTAAAACTCCATCTAACCTAACCCAGTGTTTTAATAGCGTGTGTGTGGTGGGGGGGGGGGGGGCTAGTACAATTTGCAGTTAACTATGTACAGTTGTTGGAGACAAAGAATTTTTTTAAAGTCCTCCCGGCCCTCTGGCAAAGGGCCGGTCGGCGAAACTAAAACTTGAACTGCTTCCCGAAGAAGCTCATACATCCACTGAAAGACAACACTTGACCAACCTCACAACCTGAAGACCACTTACTGATTTACATCATTGGTCTGCCATGTATGGCTCCATTTTTGACTGGCTGAAAAGAAAAGATATACTATACATGATCTTAGCCAAAGGGCTGTTGGGGACAACTATACTGCAAAATGCATTTTGTAGACTGCTACATAATTTTGGATCATGAACAAACAGTCATGCACACGAACAGACAATTCCACCATAGGCATGGAAATCCGAGTTAGTACACGTACTTCCATGTTACACTCTAAAAAAAGTTGATTAAAAAAACTAACCAACACTGGTCACGTATGTCAAGTGCCTGAAATTGGTTAAAGTTTACCCAATAGTTGTTGATTAATGGGTTATCCAAGAGGTGTTTTACCACTTAATTGGGTAGCCAGCCTGTGGGGCAACCAAATAAACAACACATAGTGGGGAAAACTTACACAATTTCAGGTATTTGACATACGTGACCAGTGTGGGTGAATTTTTTTAACCAACTTTTTAAGAGTGTATAAGCAGGCTATAGGTAGTTGCTATTTGTCCGACAGCGACTTCGTCCCTTATCTAACTAGCGCGGTGGTCACTGACTTTCCCCCACATATGACACCACATGTTTTATTCTGCAGCCCGGTGAGTATTTTTTATCCGCCATTGGTACCAAAATACACTGAATGCACACACCATAATCCGACCACAAGTAAAATACATGTCTATTGTTCAATTAGTTTTCCTGGTAACGCACTGTCCCAGTCTTGCAGCTATGAATGTGATTGTGGGTTGTACACTTCCATACCGCATATTGCCAAGCGGGTCAACTTCTTGGAAATATTTCTCTGATCATCTCTTTGTCTAAGATCTTTTCGAAGAATTGGTGATATTTAGAGCCATATTATGCCAAAGTGACAGCTTTAAAGGGTTCTGGAGACAAAATTCGTTGACTTCAAAATAAGCAGAAAAATTTTCTCCTGCAAAAAGGTGAAAATTGCATTTCATTAGCTCATAGCATTTGGAAGATGCAAAGTTTTAAAGTACTTCAATTTTTTCTCGGGATTTGATGCATCATGGGAAATCTGTAATGTCATCGTGGCACATTAATTTGACATTGCATTCAATTTACTTATAATTATGATGTCGCCGCAGACAATATAAACATTGTTTGTTGTGCTCTACATATGGTGAAAGGTAATGCTAGACCTACAGAAAAAGATATTCAAAGATTCCAAAAGTATCAAATTTCAAGGACAAACAGGATGTTCAATAATAAAGAAAAGCAAAAGGAATTTGAAGCAATGTGCCCACATTAGATAACTTTATGTGGCTTTGTTGAAAAGCAGAGGTATTTTTAACAGAAATCACCAATCTTTAAAGTGATATATCTTGAGTTAGGAAAGTGGTTTTGTGATAGGTTTGAATTACATGTTGTGGAATATTTTTGTCTTTCTTACAAGACAGAGGCGAAAAGCCACCAGAACATGCCTTTAGAAAGTCTTAATTGTGACACGTTGCAGTTTGGTCCGACAAAGCAATATCCTATGAGAGGAACTAGCCCCCTGGCTTGCACACTGACTATGAGTAGACCAGAATGCAAAGCGTTCACACTCGCGAATGTAGGCAGTGCTAACAATATTAGTAATGTAAACATGAAATTGCAAAATTTGTTATTTTCCAACTCCCTGATCCGAATAACTGGTAGTTTAGCAGATGGTGAATTTGTTCTGATGACGTTGGGTTCGAGCATTTCAGAAAAGGATAAGTTGAAAAATGGAGTTACAAATACCTGGTGGAAGTTTGAAACTTTGGTAGAAGTTTAATGGTTGGCTAAAATTCCGGAAAGATTGAGCAAACTATAATTGTCCTGGCGGTAAAACTCCATTTAAGCTAACTTACCTATTGTTCTTCCGAGTCGAGGTTGCCAAATTTCAGAATTTGGCATTTTAATTCCAATTCTTGCTTCAAAATACTAACCGTATGTTTTGCTGTCAGTTTCAAGTGAAGCTCACATGAAACTCTTACATTCTGACATGAATGTACTTTAAGATTGTAAATATTAGTTCCTTTTAACTGATCTAACTTAATTATACATTGAGTCTACAGGATTGTTATTTTCCATCTCTTCTCCAACCCTTGTTATAATAATTTATACGTCATCATGCCATCGTGATCAGGTGATGAATATGAAGTTCTTTCCAAAACTAAAAAAGCTCGCTAGTTACACGTTGAAAAGAATTATTCCAGAGATATGCATAATACAGTCTCTACGACCGCTTTCACACTTGAGAGCTGATCAGATCCTTCCCTCGGAGATTTTGCTTTCACACTCGATCCCTGCGGTGAATCAAGCCACGATCAAGTGATCAACAAACAGGAAGTGAACGGAGTACAGTATAGCACTGTGTACACTGCGTGCAGTGCTAGTCTAAGTGCAGGTTGTACCGCAACTGCTTCGCGTTTGTGTGTTGTATTTCGGAAACGGAAAGTTGGGTCATAGGTCATGTTCATCTGTGGCGGAGCTGCAATATGGTCAGGGGGCGGTCGCCTCCCAACCTCCGGACCAAAATCGGCTATCGACGCCCTTTTTAGGATTTTAACATACTTTACTCTTGCGATCCTTTATTGGCAAAAGACATAATGGCGTTGTTTTAAGGCTCAGATAACAAAATGCTCAAAGAGCCACCAGTAACTGTACTATCTGCACTTAATTGTGATGAAAAGGGTCTTTTGTAATGTAGGTTTTGCCGGAACGTACCTTCGTGCTTTATACGCACTAATGAAAGTTGTCGATGTGCTAAGTTAATTGCTTCCAAACAAAGCGTGATTATAAGCTTACATAATACACCGACTGACATTAAATTCACCCTCCCGGCCAATAAAAGATGTTGCAAAGGGCGCAACAATAATTGTAGCGCAAATAGTCCTCTTGTTGTCTGGTATAATTGTCGACATAGACAATAAAAAAGTTTATAAAGATACCAAAATAGCTTCCACAACAATTTTCAAAATTATTTGAAGAGAGCATTCAGGTTAAAATAAAACTGTTATCACAGTGGTAATGATTTAGGGTTTTAACGAGCAGTTTCCATTTTGCTTTTCTTCAAGTGGCCATTCTCATGATAAATGCCTATTTCTGACACTGCACGATAATCCCATGAAAATGCTTATTACTGTATTTTCGTGGTCTGAAAAGCCAGAAAACTGCATCAAATAATGCCAGGTTTAGGCTACTTTTATTTATTTTAAATTCGCGTATCTAGAAAGTCAAGCAGACCTTTTGTCTTGGCTATTTCTTTCAATATACTTACTTAATGGCTATTTCAGAGTGAGTCACATGAGGTAAATTACGTCAATTAATGTTTCTTCGTGTACTTATCTTGGTTTCCAGATGCCAAAAATGTACACCTAAAGGTGATTAATTTCCATAACTGTAAGGTTGTTTGCTATTTAGCTCTAGCAGATTTAACGTTTATCTTCACAAAGTAGCCCAATATTATATTAAAATCATAAATCGAGACCTGACAATAACACAAAATATAATGACCACCTTCATAATAGAATGTGAAAGAGAGGAATAGAAACATGGGCGTCCGAAGGTAGGGGCAAGAGGGGAACTCGCTCTCCCCTGGAAAATAAAAAACTGAAAAAACAAAGAAAACAAAAGAAAAAGACGAAGAAAAATTAACATCAACATTTCTTACGGTAACAGTTAACTCAGTGTTTTCCCTATTTATATGCGGTAAATAGGCTTTAAATTTGCCATTTCCAGCTATCTGAGAGGCATTTGGGGCCACAATTTTCTTGCGCTCAGTACCAACTCATGTTGGCGTGGAGCTTTCCTCCATAAAGAACTTTGCCCCCTCCCCTCCCGAATTTTCTTCTGCGGAGGCCCATGGATAGAATACTTAAAATGTTTTAATAGAAAAACTTGCTGAGGAGAAAAAGCAAAGAAGTTTTCTACCAGGTGCGGAAAATCAAATGGAAAGTCTGAAAAGCAGTGGCTTCGATCGTGCCGAGGCTCAGGGTATTTACTCCTTCCAAGCTCCCCTGCAGACCATTTTCGCCTCTCATGACCGAAATCCCTCGCTCCGCCACTGATGTTGATCTCGGGTCACCTTGATCCTCAAAGCTTTCACACGCGGGTTTTTGATCCCCCGGGAGATCTGATTTGCCCAACGAGTGAGGATCAAAATCTTCGGATCTGATCCTGAGTGCGAGAGCTTTCGCGCGACAATCAGATCCGGATCTGAATGATCCCCTACTCGAAATCAAGTGTGAAAGCACTCTACTAGTCGACCTTAAATTTCAAGTTCGTAAAATGATTTCCTCGATCAAGACATTAAAGAAAAGTGCTGGCAACTGTTGAAGCTTAGTGGCCACCACATTGTCGTTAGTTTTGTGTATCTATTTAACCTTTTCTGATGATTTACAGCAACTTGTCACAGTGCAGAAGAAGTATCAAAGCTAGCTAAAAATTTGATAAATTTTACAAAAACGTGGGTTAATAACAAATCTTTCGTAAAAATTGACGGACTTGAGTTATACCTTGTAAAGAGAATTTTCAAACTATTCACAATTAAACTACGCTATGTACTTTAAATTCATTGTAAATATTATCATATATTTGCACGTTTGATCGGAATTACCCCGTTATTTACGCTATTTCAACAAAATGATTTAAAATTGTATATGCCGAATAATACTCCCAAATAATACACTCCAAGTGGTCAATATCGATTTTACACCTTCTGCCCTCGAGGGTCCCCGAATAAGAGACAGTGCAGGGGACACCATTTCCTTTCACTTTGGAGTCTGAGTATGAGGCCCCTCGCCACATGCAAGAAACAGTTCTTTGGGACCCCTTAAATGTTGGGCCCCTGGCCATTGTCTATGCACATGCTTACGCATGACAATGCAAACTCAGAAATTATCTTGTGCAATGGTAATTTTTTTATTGATTTTGTTGGGACTTGTGGCTATGTTCTTTGTTTCCAATACTCAGTTTTTCGGTACCAAAGTTTCTCATTTTTTATAAAATCATGAGCCAATACCTTTCTTACTGCATTTTGTAAAATTGATCACTGTGTTAAACTCCTTGTGCCGTCGTTCATATTTGTGACCTGAAATTTGATAGTGTAGGTCTTGTTTAGTCGTCTTTCGCTGTTAGGATACTAACAGTTTGAAATGAACGTATACAACAATTTTTCGAATTTACGGTAGAAACCAATAATCTACATACGTAAGACAATCAGTTGATTCGGGACATAGTCTGAAAATTACATTTTGGTTCAATTGTGTTTATTTCCAATGTTTTTGAGTTCTTACAAACATCCCAAACTACAATGCACTGAAAACAATAACTAATGAAAGACAGACACCGATGACGCACTTCACACTTTTAAGTTGTGTACAAACCATAAACCTACATGAAATATTTATTTTTATTTGAAACTAGATATTCCAACAAAACACTACGGTAGCTTGTCAATCGCTTGTCGTAAGTAGGTCTTGTCATCGACATGTTTAACATACAAGTTAAAGGGAAACTGTCACTGTCACAGGGCCAGCACAGAAACATATACGAATTTAGTCACCATCCTGAAACTGAATCAACTTGTCCCTGAGGTTAATCACTGTAATTAACTGAATAAGGTCACCAAAGCTTGAAAGACAAATTGACTCAGTTTTATGACAGACTTTAACAACTTTTTATTTTACGTTAATCTGAAAAGGGGGCAATCTTATTTCATGACTTGCTGCTGACTGAGAATCATGTGCCATTTTTTCTGAGTTTACGAAGAGTCTTTGCTTGATCTACCCAACATGCAATAGTTTTTTTTTTCCCTGAGAGATACTATTCAAGAAACTTTGGAAGAAAATAATGCTGCCCTTTAAATTCCTTCTTGGTAACTTGTTCAAGTTTGCTGTATAGGCTATCAGGGTTGATGCGAAGGTTATTGTCAATATCTCGGCTGCGCGCTGTACGGGTCACATGTTCTATAAATATTTTAATAACAATTTGCATAAATTTATTTTGATGGGTTTTTTATGCGATTATCCTCTTGACAAAAGATTTTACTCATCAGCACGTTCAAGTAAATCTAAATCGTGAAAAGTTTAGCGACGACAATATTGTCAGTGTGGTATGTAAAAGGAACATGCTGTACACACACTAAACCGTTCGAAAAAATTAAATGTACTTTTTATTTATTAATTATAGAGAAGTTTTGTGTGATGAACTTTATACTGTTTAGCATTTCAAGGAAACGAATCATTGATGGTGGAGAGAGAGCATTATGCGCTATTGTTACAGGTCACCGTGACCTCGATGATATGGTAAAGTTGAGAGATATACATAACAGCTTTGGGGGCATATAGTACCCTAGCGAACTGGTTACAGAGCAACTTGCACATGTACAATATCTGATTGTATGGCAAAGCAATTAGCAATAACACTGCCCTTTAGAAAATAAATCCCTATTGAAAAATAACGAGATTGTAATCATTGGACTCTTTAGCTTTTAGGGAAATTTAAATTCTCATAAAAGGAAACACTTGAAGACTTTTCAAGAGTGAACTCGTAAGTTTCAGCTAGTGCAAAGGGGCTCATGTATAGATAGAATGAAGCGCTTGTCGCGGAGGGTTAAATCCCTTTTACCTTTGTGATAATTAGCTTATCTCTATGCCATGCGTTATTTTGAATCGGAATCAGTAAATTGTTTAGACCTACTTGTCTGGTAATTTTGGGCCAAACAATTGAATAACACCCAAAAATGCTTACTACCAAAATGCTTACTACCAACGAGAAATCAATACAGGGAGCTTCTTTTCTTTGTCCAGGCAGGAATGATAAGATTACGTAATTTACCCTTGTGTTCGCAAAACCTAACTTTGTACTGCATGTGTAACGATCGATAGCATTTATGTTGCTAGTACTTGGTAGGTGAAATAGGCTTCAAGTTATAAAACAGTTCTGACCAATAAATTGAACTCGATTATGGTCTAACTAAGAGTGGCTGGTTACGGGATAATTATATAGCTTAACATAAATGGGGCCGGTGCGCACTACTTGACCAAATGTCCTAATGATATCTCGTTCCTAATTTAATCCCTAACAATAAATACAATCAATACAACACAATCGACACAATGTAATGACAACAGCCAATCAAAATAACTCCTTCGCGCTCAGCATGTCATTCAAATATATAAGGGGGGGGGAGCAGAGGCGTAGCCAGGATGGGATTTTTGGGGGGCCTAGGTGATAAGTGGGGAGGGCCTTGTACCTCCGAAGGTCACGCACGGCATGACTATAAGAAAATTTTGGGCTTTGCAAACCCTCCAGATGGCCGGAAACGGCACTTCCCATGTGTTTTAAGCTGGATGTACCCAGCCTTGAAATACGAATCTCATGTCTGCGACATCGTCGAGACTTTCGATTACTCTTCTAAGTGAAATGCAATAAACGACATTGCAGATAACAAACGGTATCTAATTAAGTGAAGTTAGGCATTTTGAAGTTATTTCTTGATATCATACGTGCGCACAAAATGTGTTTTAATCACATTAATCCATTTTGCTTTTTAATTTTTACACATTTTATTTATTTACTGTTTTGAAGGTAATATTTCAAAGTTTATTTCCGTTCAAACATTTTATTTTTTCAATTACTTTATCAGGACGCAAAAAATCTGGGGGGAGGCCGGGAGGCCTGGAAAAAATCTGGGGGGGGGGGCTAGGCCCCCGCCCCCCCCCCCCCGTGGCTACGCCACCAGGGGGCGATAAGCACTTTTCCAGGCTAACTGGCTTTATAACAATAGGCCTGATTCCTAACCTAATCCCTAACCAAAAATACAGTCGATACAATACAATTGCAACATCCAATCAAGAAAAACCTTGTTAATCACTGTGTGCACATTAACCCAAATTTGGGTAGATGGGCACTGTTTAACAAGGACTTGATTGCTTAGCTGATGTCATTGTATTGTATCGATTGTGTGATAAATGCCAACTTCCTGCTAAAAAATACACATTTTAGTTTTTTATGTAGTTTAAAAAGCGGAATCAGCAACAGTACATGAAAGGCATGTCCTTACATTGTTATATGGCATTTGCTTAAAAATGCAAACGCCAGTAACAGTGCTGGAGTTTCCCGTATATATAGAGACTCACCATTTTTAATCTTAGACAAAAAGGGTCACGTATTCAGAGGTGTCGCCTAATGACAGCATTACCACCAGTCACGACTAAAGTGTGGTGAAACTTTCATTTAAAGCAGATACAGTATGTATTTCCTAGCCTTTATCGCACAACCGAACTTCACAGTTAGTTTTACAGCCAGGAAGAAAATCCGAAAAACCCAGTGATATTTATTCAAATTGAAGTGATATCGGAAAGTCTTCTTCACTAAACAAGCTTGATAAAACAATTGTTTGACCTGAGTACTCTTAAGTTGTGCAGTATTTGACCCTGTCACTTTGCGCCAATCGTTTTTAAGCTGTAATTTACAATGTGTGACTGTGTTCGGAGTATGCTCTAGATCGGAAGAGAGTTGTGGTCCAATTGGCCAACAGGACAATTACTCATTGCACAAATTCTCTGTTGCAACTCCCTGGTTGTGCTAAGATGTGGCAGAACATCGTGTCTTTTGTTTCTTTTATATATCTTTTTCTTCTTTTTTTCAAGCTTGTTAATGCTATTTTTTGCTATTTTGGATGTCTTGTCAGTTTTGATTCAAGTGCAGGAAGTGGCGTAGTCAGGATTGATTTTTTTGGGGGTGGGGGGCTATGCAACAAGTGGGGGGCCTGTTACTTTCGAGGGTCAGGTGTGGCAAGGCTATCTAAGCGGAGCGTACAAGAAAATTTTGAGCTTTGCAAACCCTCCAGATGGCCGGAAACGGCACTTCCCTGGCGTTTTAAGCTGCATGTACCCAGCCTTGAAATACGAATCTCATGTCTGCCACTTCTCAAAAAATGAGGATAAAAAAATCAATTTATGAAAAATGGTAATACATTTTTAGGGACCCCAAAACCGGGCATTTCTGATCTGTGGCCCGGGGATGAAACTAAAGGAAACAGGTATCTCCCTTTCCCTTGGGAAAAAATGTTAACTTCAGGAGGACGTAGATCACAAATATTTGAATGAATTTCAGTTTTGATTGGAAAACCAAAAGTAGCTGTGCACCCTCTGAGAAATTTTGTTTGCGTTAGATTTCCTAGGTGCAAAATGGTGCCATGTTTGGCAAAACTTTGAACTGATTACAGGCATGCGTTTTAGGATTTTCGAGTCCTTTTGGGGGTTTCAAAATACTCATTTTTAGTCTTTGTAGAGATTTTACAAGTGGCACACATACTACCAAAAAACAATGTTTTCTGGTTTTCACCTGTGTCTAGATTCAAAATTGTGCAATATTTGTTCATCGGTACAGTACTTAGTCAAAATTAAAATACTACGAGTAAATCTCTCAAAATATTAAACAGCAAAGCAGAAGTAGGGATCATGTGGAAATCTTATGAAGTCCGGACCTTGTGGACATTTTACAAATCCGCCCTGATGCTAGTGCCAACTACTGTATAAAAAAGAGGGCTTGTCGAAAAAATCGTTCTACAGTGGCACTTGTCATAGGCAGGAGTGCATGAGGCACGATAGGCCTACTTTTTAAATAGGCCATAGGCCTACTTGATAAGAATAAGTGAAGGGAAGAATTATTAGAAGGCAGCAAGTACCTTACCCTTATGGTATATTTTGTGTATGATTAAGTATAGGAATGGTCGTGTAAAAATGGTCTCCAGTGTATGATTGCCTTGTTTTCAGTAAATCAACCAGCCATCCGAAAGGCAGAGAGGGTCTTAACCTAACAAAGTCACATTCGAGTTTGTCCTCGAGACGTTCGTTTCATCTTCAAAGTGAAATGCAGTAAACGACAGTGCAGCTCATATACGTTATCTAATTTAGCGAAAGTAGGCATTTTGAAGTTATTACTGGATTTCATACGTGCGCACAAAATGTGTTTTACATACATTCATGCATGTCTTCGTAATTGTTACACATTTTATTTATTTACTGCTTTTCAAAGAAACACTATCAACGTTTATCTCCGCTCAAACATTTTTTTCTCAATTACTTTATCAGGACGCAAAAAATCTGGGGGTGGGGGGGGGGGCTGGAGAAAACCTGGGGGCCTAGGCCCCCCCGCCCCCCGTGGCTACGCCACTGAGTATAGGCCTACACATAGGAATGATTTCCAATATACTTAAAGTATGCTTACTTCATATCGTGAATTTCAAGATTTTTGCCCAAATTAATACACTTGTAAAGCTGATTGTGAATTTCGGCTGCAATGCGTTCCACACTTGATTCTTATTGGTATTATGGAATGTGTCTGTATTTTCCTCCGTCTATAAAGAGCCCAAGGCAACCAGAAGGTTCATGACGTCTTCCCTTTTTATTATTATTATTTTTTGTTTATGAATTTATTTATTTTTTTGTTATTTTGATAACACATATTTAAGTTTATGGAAACAGCAAAATATCATACCACGGAAGTACCTCTTATTATGGTCATTCTTGGCTAGCCATTTATCGGTATGACATCATAACGAGTCACGGAAGGGCTAACATAACAACCAGTGCCAAAGATTTCTAACAAACGTTTCTATGGTAACGCCTTCGCACACATTTCCGAGTAGGACTATACCCAACATATTCCATAAAAAGTACTTCATATTCCAGCAGAATGTATTGCAGGTCTTAATTCCACGGCTTTATCTCTACAACAAACATTCTATCAGCGCTATTTCACAGTGAATACAAAAGAATTACTCATCAAGCATTTCCAGCTCATTGCTGGCCTCCACATTAGCTCCCCAAGGACAGCTTGTTCTCCGCAGGTATCAGCGCAAGAGCAGGTGGTACAAGTGTGTGAACACGTGAACAAGATTATTAATGTTCGTAAACGATGTTATGGAACGCTCATTGTAAAATTGTGTATAGTGGGGATCTGTGTCCATTGTACATAGGAGTATAAGTGGGGATAATAGGGGTGTGTACAAAATCTGGGGTTGGTTCGGACAGCTGGGTCCGCGGTGGTTTTGTACACAATTTTTGTTTGCTGGCGCATTTGGGACTCCTGTAAAAAGGCTCAGTCACGGTTATGTTTGGTCCCGGAGTAGCTGTAGGCTGTTATTGAGTTTGTCCTTTCGTTTCTCAGTATCTCTTTCAGACTTTGGATGTACCTAAACGAAAAAATCGTCCATGTCTTCGTGTCAGAATCGGGACACTGTACAGTCTGGGAGTTAGCCTACTATTTGGTCAATAGTAATAACGACTATCTTATGTAGGTCCCGAACACCAGAGAGTTGCTGGAAAAAACGTATGTGTTTCTCTGAATGGATTGTTGCAGCTCCCTGCTATAACCACCGCTGGTTCAATGGAGACTGGAGCGTACCGGGAAATATTTGGCCGAAAATACCTCCCAGGCCACAGGAAATTGGCATTTTGAGTCCATTTGAATTGTTCATTTTTCTGTGTTTACACCTCAAAACACCCAAAAAATGTCGTAAAAATGCCCTTTCACGTTAATTAAAAGTTAGGGTTACCACTCGTATCGATTAATCGGAGTTGCCCCCTTTATTAAGGGAAAATTGGGCTGGAGAAAATCTTTCAAAAACAAACAGGCTATACAGCCTGGGCAAGGAGTTAGTCACTTAGAAAGAGTTTTACGGCCCAGTTTCCCACTAATTGGTTCAAGTCGAACTGGGCACTGAAGAAGCAGGACAACCATGTATTTTCGTTGATTGCGAATACTTTGCAGAGAGACTCGCATAATGGGGCTAGCTGCTAACAGACGACAATTCACTATGGTTACACTAATAACAGGGCTGTAGTCAAGTCCGAACTCGGACTCGGGATTTCAAAAATTACTAAGGACCCAACCAGAGAGGTTGATTTTTCCTCGTTGAGAAAGTACAAAGACTCAAGTCCCAGTCCGGACTCAAGCCCCTTTAAAGTTGAAAATTGCCGGACTCGTGACCCGAAGTCCTGGACTCGACCACAGCACTGACTAATAACGTGAGAGGGACAGTATCCGAAACTGGTTATCCATATGGGCTGTTGCTGAAATTGCTCCCATCTGTTGTCCCACCTGGTTGCCCGTCGGGCTGTTGTTCGAGTTGCCACATATGGGCTGTTGCTGAAGTTTCCTCCACCCCCACCCCCACCCCAATGAAGCGCCAATCCACCATGGTCCCTAGACCATCACAAGCCTGTGGGACTCAAATTACTAATAATATAATAAATGAATAAAATCATGATTTGAAAATGAATGCATGTACAATTCTGAAGAGAAAAAAACATAAGTAAACGTAAACCGACGACAAGGCAAAACGTTTTCACCGGCCGAGAGGTGATTTCTGTATAGGAAGCACTCGGGATCATATCTAAATCATGTATACCTGTCCAGCGGTTCTTAAACTTGGTAGATCGGCGGACCCATTATCTGTATATTTTGTGATCTGCGGACCCCAGTGGCTTTGCCCGTAAGCTTAGGTAGGTCTGGGAAAATTTTGTAACTACAAGTCTTTCAAACAGTTTTTAAGTTACCGCACCATGCATATGCAATAGAAGGGGTAGGTGAAATATCTCATTGAAGCTCTTCTATCTAATCTAAACAACTTCCCATAACTAAAGAATCAAATCTTTTATTCCCGGTGCTGTTCCTCAATATAATGGATAAAGAACTGAAATACTGAGGTTATCTGTGTATTACTGGTATTATTTTCTCTTGAGGCTTAGGTCTTCGCGGACCCCCTGCGTAGTGATTGCGGACGCCAGTTTAAGAACCGCTGATGTATACCATCATAACAGGTATCGAATATGTGCTTCGTCACCGAGTGCAGCCTGAGCCTATTAAAGTGCAACTGAGGCGGTAATATACACGTCCACGAAGCGGACAACATATCAAACTTACTAATTTAATCCGGCATGCACCCGTTTCAAGTATAGGCTTACATTAAGTCAAAAAATCTATGTTAATTATGTCCCAGAATCTAATTGACCGTCAAATTCCTACATGAACAACGTAATTAGTCAAATTTGTGTAGAAGGTACTGGCACCACCAACAACAATGCCCCAACTTGCTATTCATTGAGCATCTCCTAGAATTTCCATGGCAAACTTGATGGTAGTTCAAAATACAATAGCATATTGACTAATAGACCGACTGCGTAGTCAAGTGGTCAGCGCATCCGAATTGCAGTTGGTAGGTAGGGAGTCCATGCGTTTCCATACCGTTGTTGTGCTCAGCATAAGCAATGGGGTAGGGAAACCAGCCGGTGAGCCGCAAATGAAAAAAGCCGCGGCCAGCTCGACAGTAGGTTAGGAACTGGGCCGTAAAAGCTCTTATTTCACTAACTCATTGAGTTTCTCTGTTCTGGTAGATGTCACGGTCACTGGAAAAGAATGACCGACAAGTGAGGGCGCTAACTAACATCAATCACTCTTGGTTTTGGACCATTTTCAGGCAGATTACGCCTATTCAACCAATTTGTCTCTTGGTCAAACATACTTTGTCTACTGTTTATGACCATTCGAAGTACGAAAAGATATAGTAAGGTAGTATCATCATTTACTCCTCCGGGAGTAAATGTTTGGTTTTCGCCCCTTGGCTCTTCGCCAGAGAGTCGAGGAGACTTTTAGAAAAAAGATATAGTAAGGTGGTTTCATCATGATGTATTTTGAGAATCTTTTCAACGTTGTAGCTTTAGGTAAGGTGACCTTATGACCCTTGGATTAATCGTGCATCCAAGCTAAGAATAATGGAAGATGGCGTTTTGATTGCAAGTGATGATGCACGACGAGAGGGCAGACCGACGGCATTTAGCGATAGCATTAACCCTCGCGAGTGCAAACATTGCCCCTAGGGTGCATTATCTTGTTAAAAATAGCTGTTCCTTCATACATAAAATAATGAAGAAGAGAAGTGACGTTCCTTTATTTGTAAATAGCTGCATTAACTTAAACAACATAGTCCCGAGTAAACTGGAGTGATGATTATCGCAAAATAGTGCACCGTCACCTAGTCGTGATTGAACAATAAAATTTGAGGATCACATTGGCGTAGCCACGAAGGGGGAGGGGGCCTGGGGGCCTAGGCCCCCCAGATTTTTTGCGTCCTGACAAAGTAATTGAAAAAAATAAAATGTTTGAACGGAAATAAACTTTGAAGTATTTCCTTCAATAGCAGTAAATAAATAAAATGTGTACGAATGAAAAAAAAAACATGGATGAATGTGTGTAAAACACATTTTGTGCGCACGTATGAAATTAAGTAATAACTTCAAAATGCCTCTTTTCACTACATTAGATGCCGTTTGTGATCTACACTGATGTCGTTTCTTGCATTTCACTTCGAAGATGAAACGAAAGTCTCGACGACAAACTTTAATGTGACTTTGTTAGGTTAAGACCCTTCCTGCCTTTCGAATGGCTGATTGATTCACTGAAAATAAGGCAATCATACGTACTGGAGACCACTCTTACACGACCATTCCTGTACTTTATCATACACAAATATGCCGTAAGCAGGTAAGGGTAAGGTACTGCCTTCGGATAATTCTTCCCTTCCATCCTTAACAAGTAGGCCTATGTCGTGCCTCACTCCTGCCCATGACAAGTGCCACTGTAATACGATTTTTTCGACAAGTCCTCTTTTTACTAGTTGGCACTGGCGTCCGGGGGATTTGTAAAATGTTCACAAGGTCCGGATTTCATGTGTTTCCCACATGATCCAAACTTCTGCTTTGCGGTTCAATTATTTTGAGAGATTTATTTGTAGTATTTCAATTTTTACTTCGTAATGTACCGATGAACAAATACTGCACCATTTTGCACATTGTTTCTTTGGTAGTATGTATCTCTCTTGTAAAATCTCTACAATACTAAAAATATTTTGATATTTTTCATGCTCCACAAAAAGGGAAAATCCTAAAACTTAGGCATATAATCAGTTCAAAGTTTTGCCAAACATAGCACCAGTTTGCATTTAGGAAATCTAACGCAAAGAAAGTTTCTCAGAGGGGGGACGCAACTACTTTTGGTTTTCCTGTTACAGGGTATGGTACTGCCTTAGGTAAACTGAAATCCATTCAAATATTGCCGCATTTGCGGCTGGGTACATCCAGTCTAAAACACGTGGGAAGTGCCGTTTCCGGTCATCTGGAGGGGTTTTAAAGCCCAAAATTTTCTTGTACGCTCCGCGCCAACTGATGGTGGCTCTCCGCTTAGGTTCAAATATTGCCGCATTTGCGATCTACGTCCTTCTAAAGTTTACAATTTTTCCAAAGGGAAAGAGAAATACCGGTTCCCTTTAGTCTCATCCCCCAGGCCACAGATCAGAAGTGCCCAGTTTGGGGGTCCCTAAAAAGTGTATGTTATTCCATTTTTCATAGATTGATTTTTCATTCTCATTATTTGAAAAGTCGCAGACATGAGATTCGTATTTTAAGGCTGGCTACATCCAGCTTAAAACACATGTAAAGTGCCGTTTCCGGCCATCTGGAGGAGTTTTAAAGCCCAAAATTTCCTTGTACGCTCCGCGCCAACTGATGGTGGCGCTCCGCTTAGATAGTCTTGCCGTGCCTGACCCTCGGAGGTACCAGGCCCCCCATCCTGGCTGCGCCACTGGAGGATCATTACTCATTATGAATGACGAAATATCGCTTTAAACCTTTCCTCAGAGCACGTCAAAAGATAACTAATTAATACTGGTTATGTAAGCGAAAAGCACTGCGAGCACTGAATTTGTATTACTATTAGTATTTATAAGTTATTGTTCACTTTGCACATGCCATAAGCAGATAAGAAAGTACGAAGAACGTTTCAGTAGGATTATCAATGATTGTGAAAACATTTTTCACTCGGCTAGCCGGACTGGAACGCCTCGCAGGTCGAATTTGGGCCCGACCACATTTTAAGAACCCAAGACGTATAGTCTGTCATGACACTTAGGCAAGTACGGTAAGTGGTCAACCAGGTCTTAATCGAAGTTTGCACCAACTGTGCTTTAATTAGAAAGCCTAAAGTTGCTCTTTTTCAGTCAGTCTATAGGACCAAGGATAAGTCTAGGATTTAGAGGTCTGAAAATGGAGAGGTTGGTTTTATTCGGCTTCCTGACAAGGAACTTCCTTACGGTACTTCTTTAGGAATAAGAAGCTCAAGTTGGGAGTAGGATAGGTGCACTGCTTTCTTCGCCCTTCGTCTTTATCGGTTGAATGCTGGGACAAACCTGTCCAAAAAGTTGCATTACAAACAGTCTGCACATGACACAAGTTAGACCAGGAAGATGACAAAGAAATTCCACTAGTTCGTTCAAAGCTGTATAATACCCAAGATATATTTACTCCAATTAACAAATCGGACAACTTTATCATGCTCCTCCTTTCACCCTCCATCTTTCATCGATCCTGGTGAATTATGCCAAAATTTTCTCTTGTTTGTTTGTTTTGTGTGTGAATGTCTTTTATTTTCATGTTAATTAATCACTTTTTCTGTTCCCTGTATTATTCCGGGTGATACCATGGCCCTATACTAAAATCCCCTTGTATTTCACCCATTGACGTCGTCAGGTTGTGCGGTTTAATTTCGTCTTTTAAATCAAAAATATTGAAGTCTGTGAATGAGTATGTCCAAACAACTCGCGTGAATTTGAACACAGTAATACTCTCTTGAGGGTTAAATTATCCGCTGAACTTATGGGCTCGGACTGCGCCCTCGTGCATCATTTTGCACGAGGGAGTTGTCATTCCCAAGTGCATTTTGTGTATTGGGTAAAGTAGTATATAGCCACTGGCAGAAACATTTGTATGTGGTTTCTGGGGCCTAGGCAGTGGCGGCACCAGGATTTGAAAAGTGGGGGGGGGGGGGAATGGAGGGCAAAAGGAAAATGTTGGAGGCAAAAAATTTTCGCGCGAAGCGCGAGACTTATCGGGTGGGGACCAGGGGCCCGCCATAGGGCCCCTGGTGGGGTCCAGGGGCAAAGCCCCGGTGGGGGTGCTGGGGGCGAAGCCCCCGGAAGCTCTGAGGTTTTAGCAAATTTCTTGGTAAAAATTAAGTCTCAGGACAGGTGTATTTTGGTCCATAATGCATCATCCAAAGCAAACTTCCAAATGATTTTAATGCAAGCTAGGCTTATTTGGCTATTACTCTCCTTAGCTGACAACATGAAAAGTTGGAAAGCATTCCTAAAAGTTTATCTATCTTACACAGAAAAATTACTCTAAAAGTTTACAATGACATCATCAGCTTTGTGAGGTCACTGGCTGTACAGGGAAATCCTTCAAGTAATATAATAGCCCTGTCTCTTGGAGAGAGCAGTCCAAGGTCAAACAAACAATGCAACCTCTTACACACTCCAATGCCCGTGAGAGCTTGCTCTGCAGTGAAAGTTTCAGTGACGGGAAGTTTAAGTATGTGACTTGCATAGTTTTACAGAGAGCTCTCGTTTTACTTTGAAAAGTTTGTGAATGATTCAAACTGGGAGGAAAATTATTTGTGAATTATTTTGCCTTGAAAACCCCTGAAAGGACACTATGCTTCAGGAGCTGAGTAAGGGGAGGGGGGAAAAGGCTCTGACTGGGGGGCATCCCCCCCCCTTTTGGTGCCGCCCCTGGGCCTAGGAACGTTTCATTTGGTGTCTGAAAGCATGGAATCATCATAATACTGTTCTATTTTTCCCTCTTGAATTTCACTGGTAACCTGGCGATAGACGAGTCGTGGGGACCCCACCCTGTCCCACCCATAGTCCAATAGATATCCTACTCACTGATGAATGTCGATGTGTGTATGCGGGTATTTACCTTTTCACTAACGGACGGCGATCGACCCAGGAGCACAGAGGGACGTGCTCTCGATATTGTGACACCGACTGATTAATTTTGAATTTTACTCAGTATTTATTTTTTGAGGAGGTAAAATGCCCCCCCCCCCCCCCAAAGGAAAAATAGAATATGGAGATAGGTTGCTATAGGTTCCTATATCCTATTGGATATAGAGGTTCCTATTATCCTGCTCTATGGCAAAAAAAAGCGGGGACGGTTTGATCTGGGGACGTTTTGGTCTGGGGACGTTTCAACTGGATACCATCCTTAGACTTTTTCCCTCCTGTCGTGCCCCCCCCCTTTCATGACACAATCCTGGCTGCGCGCCTGGTTGTTTGCCAACTTAGTGGGTGGGGAAACTGGGGAAATTAGATTAATGACAAGTAGTACATCCTAGGTTGAATTCATTAACGACCATCTGCTAACTTCGACGCCGGGAGTACGATCCTCACTACCGCAATCAGGTATTTTGTAAGTTGCTTATTTTCAAAAATAATAGTGGCAATACTATTAGTTGGTAGATTTTAACATGTTCTTTGTCTATAATAACATTATTTTGGAGGGATGGGGGATGACTTTCTCTTCACCAGCGAAACATTCGATCTATTCTATTCCTATGTTGTTCTTCCCTAGAAGGCAGCGCTTCTCAAATCGAAGAAACCGGTTAGGCGAAATCTTTTTAACATTTAGCTTTCAAGTTGATTTTGACCTTCGGTAGGTTTGTTAGACTCGTTAGGTTGTTTTTTTGTCAGATTTACAATTTTTTGGAGTCAATTTTTTCATTTGATAAGGTCTAGTTAAATTTTCTTTCAAGATTTCTAGATTTTTAGCCTAAAGTTAGGATTAGCTACAGCATTAACCTATGATCATGAGTATGATCACTATTAGCCCTTGAACAGGGCTGTGTGTTACGTTACATGGCCTAAGCTCATTACACTCCACATCGCAGCCCTTGCCCCGCTAACACAGGGAATCCAATCATTAGGCTTTCAGGACAAAATACGTTCTAAACTGGTAAATATTACACACATCGAACTTATATTACCACAAAATGATGTGCAAGTGACTTTCCATCGAAAAGTCATCAATGAATCGGCTTTCATGGACAGTCTGAGGTCAAAATGCAGCAAAATGACACTTCGATTCTGGTTAGAAACTCCGTCGTTTGAATGAGACCTCGTAGTCGTACAATAAGTGTTTCTACATGAATCACTATAGGCCCTAGGCCTAGCCTAAGTTAGGCCTAGCTTAAATAAAAGTTGTAAGCCTAGGCTATCCAAAACTTAGACTTTCTGAATTAGTTTGTCCTTAAGCCATTACACACCTATGTAGGCCTACAGCAGTATATCGTTTCAGCAAAGATCTTTTTGTAGTCCTTCCCTACTCACAAGCTTCGACAAGTTCTTTTCTTGTTACTTGTCCATCGGGTTATCTGTTCTTTAAGTCTACTTGTCCGTATGCATACCTATTTTTCCACTTTTAATATGCCCTTGTGGAGACTGTCCTATGGTACTTGCCTGGTGGGCTACGACATTGAGCAGTGTACTTGTCCGAGTAAATTTTTACTTGTCCCGGACTGTTGGGCGGGGGATTTGTCGAAGCCTGCCTACTCAGAATATTTTTGTTCCCCAGTCCACTCAGACCAGGGTGCATTCTATGTAAAGCCCATGCCGAAGGTACGCCAGGGTTTTCATGATCGTACGCTGGAATTTTCTGTGCACATACAACGCTACATAGCAATATGCAGGCTTGCACACATACGTACAATATACATGTACGCCACGTGATCATCGTATATTGTCAATGCATACAAGTATATGGTACACGCGCAGTAAGTAGCAATCCGTATGGGATGATACATACATACAAATACATGTATGTACTGCATACACCATTCATTAAGCAATGCAAGCACTGCAAAGCAGAGTACATACATTTATCTCACAACAGGAATTAACTGGCGCGCCGGGAGTACAGCTTGCCCGCCGCCTTGCCCAGAAGGAGTCGGTGTTCACCCCCAAGATCTTAGTGTTTACAAAGCACCAAATGCAGACTGGCAGTCAGGTCAGTGCCATTCTGCCATCAGTACTTTCAGCCATAGAAAATGTGCTCATTCCATTATAGAAAAAGTGCTATTCCATCATAGCAGAGAGGCACTTTTTCAATGGTGGAATGAGCACATTCTGTTGAAGGTAGGATAGGTTTGAACTTACCAGACTGCAGGAACAGGGCTGAATGGAGTTAAGAAATTTGTTTGAAGCATTATTATTGATGGATGCCTCACAATTGAATGAAACATGCAAAATCACTTTACCCGATAATGGATTAAAACAGTGGTCAGTGTCAATGAACACTTATGCCTCTATTGGGTGCAATGATTGTAATCCCCTATACATGTATGCAGGTGCGGATGTGTGATTAAGTTTATATCTTTGCTTTGTCTAAAGACATCATTCAGTCACTGTTCATACACTGAAAAGGATGAAACTTTATTGCCCACAGCCTACAATCAAATAGATTAGTATCCATTGTAAATGTTAATTCTATTCAAAGTTCTTACTTTCTTAAGCCTTCTCAACACTTCCATTCAATCTATTCAAAGAAGTATGTCTCTAGGCCTTTGCCTTTACTGGTTGTCTGACCTGGACTTCTGAAAATGTTTCGGTGGTTGCAATGACAACAATTCCTCTAGTTTCGTAGAATTTTGGAAAGTGACTTTCCGCCATATGTTGAATACCTTTCCGCCATGGCGGTAATCTGCGAAACCTATGGCGGAATGTACCGATGGCCAAATGACACTGTATTCATTCCAGTCATGCTAGGACAAACTCACAGTCCTTTAAATATATTACCTGTAGTGTTGCTGCATTTGGCAATTCCTACTTTCCGAGAACTATATCCAGTTGGAACTAGTTCCCCCAGGACATGGCCCAACTGGAAAATGAGACCACCTTCAAGAAGGCAATAAACAACTGCTTTAAGCATCAATAATTTTCCTCCCAGTCACTGTACACCAACTTGGTCTATCCTCCATTTATGCCTTGTCAGGGTGCATTGGTGTCCCACAAAGAAGAAGGCTAGCAATCAACCAAAACCAGTACAGTTTGGACTGGATCAGTGACAATATTATCCACTCCTTCAGTTCTAGTCACTCCTTATTTTGGTCACTGGCTTGCATGTGCTAAAGTTTCACCATTTGAGCCAACACACCAAATGATGCATTAATTACTTGATATGAATCCTGTGACACTCTCAGTGCAGCTAACTGTAATGACTATGATATTTGGGCTGTGCATTTTGCAATGTTTAAACCAAGTAATTTCATGACAGAATGCACAAAAAGTGACCTCCCTTCCTCTGCCAAGGTGTCGACATTTTGACTTTGCCAGAGTGTTGTGATGGGAAGGACTCCTGGCTTGCCCAGAAAGGATAGCAAAATAGACATCCTGCCTAGTCAGCACTGCGCCATCCTGGAAAGTTCATATTTGAGCCACTAAATTTTTATGACAGTAATCCTATTTCCTAAATACACCATACTACGTAAATTGTATGATTTTGTGCAATGGTTTGTGTCTAAATTGTCTTTTTGGTATAAAAATTTGCATTTTCCATAAAGTAGGACTGAGCTGATGAAAACAAGGGAAAGCTGTATGCTTTGTACTGAGCTCATTTTGTGTATCCCTCGATGCTGTACCCCACAATTTCACGGGCAACATATTACAGAACTAGCTTGTAACAAATTCCATTTTCAAAATGGATTTTCCATCCCAAAATGGACAGCTTTAAATATACTTTAACACACATATCTTCTGTATTTTTGAGCAAATGCTGAAAATGTCAGAGGTAAATACTCATGGGGTATGGGAGAATTGAAATATTTAGCTTTTACACCACAAAAATGGACAGGGGTTGTATTGCATGATATAAATGGAAAACACATGGATTTTGGAAATCCATTTTGAAATTGGAACTTGTTTTGTTGTTGATCATGGCCTCAAAAACATCAGTTAATCAGTCAAAAGTGAAGTATGTATACGCCTGTTTATGTTCAGAATTTCAATCTCTAAGTCTCAGGGCCACTTTGTTGGGTCCATGATCTTACAGTAGTCTTAATTTGGTGCTAACCCAGTAAAGCATAGTGGTGTGTGCTATTGTAACTTGTAGCAACAATGTGGTTTTTATGCTGTACTAGAGGCATATGGCAGATGATATCACAGTATGCTGTAGCCATGTCAAAATATTCTAAGCTTCCTCATGCAGCCCTGCTGTAGGTGGCTGGTCTGGATATACATGTCACAGGATGTCTCTTTCCATTGCTTAGAGACACCAGGAGAATTTTTTTTTTTCACTTTATTTTGAAGGTTCTTTGAGCAATCTGTAAAGATTGTGTTGCTGTACTCAGCTATAAATGTTTTTTGTATGTTATGCATTTTCCCTGAAAAAAACACGTTTATTTTTCCACAAGTATTACTGAATGAGGCTTATCACTTGTGAAGTAAATCATAATTAGTGACACCACAACTAAATATTTTTATTGTTTTTCTTTGCAGAAGCGAGTTGAATGGATTACAGTCTTCCAGCCTTGGGCAGTGACTTCAAGCCTTGCACAAGTTTAACTTGCAGTTAACATTGTGACTTGCTCCAGAAGGAAAAGTCCTTTAGCAAGATGTGTTTTGGACCATTCAGATTTTTGAGGCCCCTTTGCCATTGGGGCCCAATTATCACAATATCATTGGTGACTTTCATTTCTATCAGTGCAATTATTTCATACTTAGAAGTCTTTCCTCCAACCTTGGATCATCCAGGGAGGGTGATTCATTTTATCTTCATGTTGATGTGGCCCATCGTTATATTCTACAACTACTTACAGGCTGTTTTCCTTGGTCCAGGTTTTGTGCCTCTTGGATGGGTTCCGGTGAGATAATGCAAACTTTTTGTTCTTGAACTTAAATATGGATGATTTTGGGTGGGGTTGTACACAAAATTCTCATCAGGTTCTGCTCTTTAATGGCCTTCATACTACACAGTTTCAGTTATGTCCCCTGTCCCTTCTCTTCCCTCCCTGGAAGGAACTTGACCAGAAAACTTGACTGGAAATACTTTCCTTTTAAACTCTTTAGCTAGCTATGGGCTTGAAGATTCAGTACCATGACTGCAGGGTTTATTAATACCTTTTAATGGCAGCCAACAGCTGGCAGAATGCTATGGTCACATTTTGCAAATATCTACAGTCACACTAGACAGTTTTTTTACAGAAATTAAATATTCATTACAAGTCCTTTCATTAAAGGAAATGACCATTAGCCAGAGAATCCAGGAAAACCTTCACCCACAGCTAGTCCTCTTGAATACATGAACCTCATCTTGACACATGGAAACTTGTAAATGTGGAAGGTCTCTCTGGAAAGCTTTGCTGTGTCGTACTTTGAGAGCTTCATTTCCATAGATGGAAAAAGTTGGGAAGCTGGGAGGCTCCTTCCTGGGAAATTTTGCCATCTGGAGGGAAATTTAGGCAATTGGAGGGAAATTTCCCATTTCTGTACATGACAACATGGGGAGAAGTGTGGAAAATTTAACTCCCTTCCAGGAAAATAATTTCACTCCCTTCCAGGGAAATAAACATTTTTTCCAGCCCTGTTCATTTCAGCCAACAAATCAGTAACACGGCCTGATCCCTTTCCCATGAGTTTCCAATAGGTTGTGGGGAATACCTGCCATGTCCACTTTTGAGCCACTTTATTCTTTATTAAGGAATTTTCATAGCAGTCACCATGATGCATCATGTGGTGCATGTTGCTATGGAAACTGTCAAAGGTACTGTGCACTGAGACTACAGTAATTGGACCAAGGTGTAAGTAAGCAATATGGTCCATGTGCACAGCATATTGTTTACATATATTCTGCAGGGGCATATCAGAACTTTCAATATAGGAGATGCAGGATTGATTTTTGTCCTGGGGAAGAGGAAGGGGTCTTAGAAGGGGGAATCTGAAGGGAGGGATTTAAGATGTGATATGAAATTTATGCCTTTGGAAGAGGTCTGGGATGTAAAATGGTGCAAGATG
Source organism: Holothuria scabra (assembly GCA_037179385.1). Lineage (NCBI taxonomy): Eukaryota > Metazoa > Echinodermata > Holothuroidea > Aspidochirotida > Holothuriidae > Holothuria > Holothuria scabra. Next base: position 8,270,879 of record CM074198.1, read on the forward strand.
TCAGACATTTTGAAGCATATTTAATAATGCATGATGGCCAATAAGGGTAGGGCACCTGTTCTGCCCCAGCCAGTTGTGCCACTCTCCTTGGATTGCTAAGGTATTGCTTGAGTCCATGCTTGGAAGTGTAGTGATTATGAGGATATGATGGTCTGGAGACCTAGAGGTTGGTACTTGGGCTGTGAACATTTAGCAAAATAACTAAACGTTTAACCTCAAAATTTTGCGATCGTTTAGCGATTAATTGCGGTTACCTTATCACAAAAAAAAATAATTTCAGTATGTAGTGATTGACACTGAATGTACAGTAATGCAGAAATAATAATAGTTGTTATCTTGCATGGTAAAATAAAATTATGCAGAAACTTTTAAACCCACAAGGTTCAAATATGCCCAGAATGTTCCATATAACAAAAATCAGGGATCATCAGAGTATACAAATGGATAAAAAACTGTCAAAACTGAGGTTTTGCGATTAATCGTTTGTAGCTTTGTAAGGAATGTTTATTCCACATGTGATCATTAAGTGATTAATCCCTACACGTTCACAGCCCAAGTTGGTATTTAGGAATGTTTCCTTTGAAGGTGTAGCTTTCTTGGGAAATATTAAAACTGCTTCAGGAGAAAACATTTGGTTTTGCCAGTTACCATTTGCCAGAGATTCAGGGGACTTAGAGAAAAAAGAAGAAAAACCATTTGCTTCTTAATGATGTATTGTATGTTTTTACAAATTTTAAGATCATAAACAATTGAGTTTTTCCTCTTTGCAGGAAGATAAAACAGCGATCTCAAAGCTTCAGTATTGTATCCATTGTGAGGGATACAAAGCTCCACGCTCTCACCACTGCAGGCAGTGTAAGAGGTAAACAGACCTAATGATATAATTCAAAAGATGGTGCATTAGGCCAGGATATGCACGTTTGGGATTAATGCAAGTGATGCATGGTGGCACAGGCTGAGTGCATCCAGCAATAGTATTAATGCAAGTGATGCATGATGGCACAGCCTGAGTGCATCCAGCAATAGTATTAATGCAAGTGATGCATGGTGGCACAGGCTGAGTGCATGCAGCAATAGTATTAATGCAAGTGATGCATGGTGGCACAGGCTGAGTGCATGCAGCAATAGTATTAATGCAAGTGATGCATGATGGCACAGGCTGAGTGCATCCAGCAATAGTATTAATGCAAGTGATGCATGATGGCACAGGCTGAGTGCATGCAGCAGTAGTATTAATGCAAGTGATGCATGATGGCACAGGCTGAGTGCATCCAGCAATAGTATTAATGCAAGTGATGCATGATGGCACAGGCTGAGTGCATGGAGCAATAGTATTAATGCAAGTGATGCATGATGGCACAGCCTGAGTGCATGCAGCAATAGTATTAATGCAAGTGATGCATGATGGCACAGGCTGAGTGCATGCAGCAATAGTATTAATGCAAGTGATGCATGGTGGCACAGGCTGAGTGCATCCAGCAATAGTATTAATGCAAGTGATGCATGATGGCTCAGGTTAAGTGCATGCAGCAATAGTATTAATGCAAGTGATGCATGATGGCACAGCCTGAGTGCATGCAGCAATAGTATTAATGCAAGGGATGCATGATGGCACAGGCTGAGTGCATGCAGCAATAGTATTAATGCAAGTGACGCATGATGGCACAGCCTGAGTGCATGGTGCAATGGTATTAATGCAAGTGATGCATGATGGCACGGGCTGAGTGCATGCAGCAATAGTATTAATGCAAGTGATGCATGGTGGCACAGGCTGAGTGCATCCAGCAATAGTATTAATGCAAGTGATGCATGATGGCTCAGGTTGAGTGCATGCAGCAATAGTATTAATGCAAGTGATGCATGATGTCACAGCCTGAGTGCATGCAGCAATAGTATTAATGCAAGTGATGCATGATGGCACAGGCTGAGTGCATGCAGCAATAGTATTAATGCAAGTGATGCATGATGGCACAGCCTGAGTGCATGGTGCAATGGTATTAATGCAAGTGATGCATGATGACACAGGCTGAGTGCATGCAGCAATAGTATTAATGCAAGTGATTGTGGCATAATGGGCCAATGGTATAATGAAGGCTTAGGTAGGGGATCCTGGGTAGTATCCAGAAACAAAAAAAGGAGAGAGTTTCCAGTTGATTTTAAATGATTGAATTTGATGATTTGGTTCCGCAAAAAGATAATCAAGTTTTAATTAATTCGGCTGGCCTAATATTAATCAATATCTACAGCTCACTCAAGTGCTCCTCGTCTGAAGTCTTATGCACCAGTGTCCAGCTTGTGGGCGCCGGGCACGGTCTTGAGAACCTTGTGCTAGATCCGAACACCTGCAGTCCCCTGATTGGTCAAAAGTTATGATGCACCAATGCAAATGAATTTGCTGATCTAAATGGCCAATGAGGAGGCTGCAAAGGGGGAAATTGGCCACACCTCGAAAATATGGGTTACAGTGTGCACATGGAACTACGGCAATGTGATATGTCACGTCCACCGGTAACACGTGACGGGGAAACAGGAAGGGCCCTGGGATTGCTCGTAAACAACAAGATGGCATCTGCTAAAGGTCATGGAGAGTGCACCATACTACATAACATGATGCATGATGGCACAGGCTGAATGCATCCAGCAATAACATTAATGCAAGCGATGCATGATGGCACAGCCTGCAGTGCATCCAGCAAAAGCATTAATTCCTAGTGTGCATTATCCAGTCTAATGCACAGATCCAGAGTTGTTTAACTTTGTTCATACCAACACATTGAGATGTTTATTAGAAAGAGTAAAATGAAAGGTAATTTTTGTTTGTTAAAGTAACCACATATAAACAGCACCACCCGTAACGAAAAGAGAATAGCCTAAAATAAGTCCAATTATATCCATAACTGCAAGTTTATTTTTAGAAAAAGCATGATCACATGACTGTTGAGGTTGAGTGAGGACCATTACTTAGTATGAATGAATTCAAGTTCAATGTTTACATCCAAAATGTTCCCCATTGTTTAAAGAAGTTTTATTGTATGTAGCCTCTCATCCAGTCTGACCAAGCAAGTAAATTTCATTGCTGGAGTAAAGTGTAATGTACTTATATTTGCTTCAAATGTAATATCATGTTATGTTCATAATGTCATTACAACATCTATAAACTAAAACTAAAACAGACAAGGCATACTGTTCGTTTATCTGACCTTGAAATGAAAGTTGACATGGGTGATATTGCCAACCTTTTTCTGCTGTCACAAAACAAAGATCGGAAAAGTAATTTCTGTGCAAGAGTGTTTTGTTGCAGAGGCGAGGATTTCCTGGATTGCCACACATGCTGACATTGGTCGCCTTATATTCATTTCCCTTCCAGATGTGTTATGAAGATGGACCACCACTGTCCTTGGATCAATACATGTTGTGGCCACAGAAACCATACAAGGTTCATCTTTTTCCTTATCACAGCACCTCTGGGCTGCCTCCATGGGGCTGTGATCTTGGGCATCACAATTTATCTCAAAATGTACCAAATTTTATATGTAAGTAGTTTTGAAACCCTTTTATTGGTTCCTTGGGTTAGCAAAAGGAACCTATGTAGTCAGGTTGGCGTGTATGTGTGTGTGTGTGTGTCTGTGACTGGTCTGTGTCTGGGTACGCTGTAACTCAACAAGGGAAAGTTGGATTAAATTGAAACTTGGTATATAGAAGTGCCATAGTTTGAAGGTGTGCCCTATCATTTTTGGTGGAGGTAAAAGGTCATTTGGGGTCACCAGAGGTCAAAAGCTAAAAACCTTCTTAACATGATATTTCAAGGTAGAAAACTTGGATAGATGTCATACTTGGTGTGTGGGTGTGTTATTGTGTAAGGATGAAATCTGATATGTTTGGTGAAGGTCAAGGGGTCATCTGGGGTCATCAGGGGTCAAACACTGAAAAACGTTTTAACACAGTATTTTAAGGTAAAAAGGACAGATTTCAAATCAATCTGTGTTTGGTTAAGGTCAAAGGTTATCAAGGTCACTGGAGGTCAACCACTGGAAATGTTATTTAGAAAATGTTGTAAGCTAGATAATGAAAAGTTCAATAGATTTTTCTTATCTCACCTGGTTTTGCATGCTTATACACCCAAACACCTTAAAAATTTGGCCTTTACATCCGTTCAGTAATGATTACTTCGGGTTGTACACAGATTTTGGATCATTCTAAGTTGTAAGAGGGCAATAACTGAAATCTGTAGATTTCAATGAGCACAGGTCACACTGCATTTAACTGGTCTCTCTGCCAGTGGAAGCAATGCATGGGTTATACAGTATGTCTCTTTAATACTGCTGTGCTCTGTGGGGTAACCTAATCCTCATTCTATTATCACACCCCATTAATCACTTGCTTTCTGCTTAACTGCTGAATAAACCCTGTTTTACTGTACTAAAATACCCCTGGTGAAGGTGTTACAAACATTGAGTATGAGCTTCTGCTTAGCTCTATTTCAAAGACTGGCTATACACTAGTTCTTATAACATCCAGCAAGGAACCACAGTGCCCATTGGGCTCTTGTTAATACATTCATTCAGTGTTTTAAAACAGATTAGCATGGAGCATGCACAGGAAAATGTATGCATGCTTCTGAAGTTTTACACTTGCAAAGGTCTTCAATGAACCTACTGCCATTGTGTTTGGTTCTCAGCATAAGAAGGCATGACTGTAAGGAAAGCAAGCCAGTGAGCCACAAGTGGAAAAAAGGCTGTGGTCGGCTCTACTTCAACCAATTGGTGGAAAACTGGGCCGTAACACTCTATCTAACTCACTAACAGAATGTAGATGAATAAGAATCTACATTTGACCGGTGCTATGGCCGAGTGGATAAAGGCAGTGGCATTTGAAGCGATAAAACTTAGCAACCAGGAGGTCTGGAGTTCGATTCCTGGCCAGGTCAGGGTAAGGTGGGTTTTTCATCCAAGAGCAATCTACTGTTTTCCCATCTGAACGAGCCTTTCAAAAAAATACCAAATTTGATCCAAATTGTTGAACTGGTTGCCACCCGAAGTGAAGTAATTGTAATTCATAAGCCAACTGCTTCTCCCACATTCCTGGTCGCTTAGCGTCGTAAAACAACTGCCCTTCAAGGCCTGATTATTACTTTTACTTTTTCATTTTGATGAAATTTTAAACACCTTTCATAAACTCTGCTGTCAAGCTGCTGATTGCCATTTGTTTGTAAACATGAATTAGTCTACAACAATGAGAGCAACAAGACTGGTGTTTGGTTGATTGGTAGATCACCTGAATCTCACTCTGGAGGTAAAGAGGTCAGTTCCTAGATTGAGTCAACGCAATGACACAAAGAACGAAACCCCTGCCATTGTGTTTGTGTGTTGTGCATGTACAGCAATGCAGTAGGGAAAACAGTTCAGTGCCTTGCAACTGGAAAAATTCTGTGAGCATTGCTTGATTATTTAAAGTAGAAGAAAGCAGAGGGTGATACTGTAAGTTAAGGAGTAAAACTAAACAAACAACAACAATAAAAGTAACAAGGAAACAAGAGAAATAAAAACAACAACAAAAATGACCGTTAACAGCAGTTGTTTTACTATGCTGAACAATCACTGTTGTCAGTTAGTTTAATTAGTTTGATAAGATTTAACGACACGCCAACGCGAATGTGTTATATAGTGCCATATCGTTCTGATACTGTTCAAGACCTCCCATTTAGTCGCCTCTTACGACAGGCAGGGAATACTGTGGGCATATTCTACAATCCCCAGCCCACAGAGGGGACCGCTATTGTCAGAGAAACCCATGTGGTTGAATATGAATATAATGACAAACAAATTCATATCAGGTGGCTATCCAACTCAAAAATTAGGATCAAAATTGCTTTCTTTTAAAAGGTCCATTCAGATTTGGAAATAGTCATTATCTCTTGGATTAAAAGTCACTTTGACCTGAACATTTTGTCTGTTAAGCTTATCCAGGGTAAACTTATGAGACATTTTGAATAAACTTAACAACCGTGTAACAAAATACTGCCACTTTATGGATTGTAAAAATAGCCATTAATGAAAGTGGACTAGTGTATACTGATTCAAAATTTATTTGGCTGTTTTTGCCCTTTAAAGTAAGATAATTGAAAATAATATTTGATTGGGAAAAAGTCACTTAGCACCATTTAACAAATGCCCTTCAAGACCACCATGCCCTCAGAAGTTTGTGAATTTTTCCACTCATTTTATACATACCTTTTTCTTGAGTTCTTTTTTCTTCTTTACTCTTGACAGGTAGCTTCCAATCCCAGAACAAGGCATAAATTTCAATTTTCAAGCAGTCCTTTTGTAGAATTTAAAGTCCATCATTTAATATGCTGCTTTATTGGAATCGGTGCATCCCTTGGTGTCATGATAGCAGTTGGTTTCTTGCTTTATGTACAAATAAATGTGGCACGGAGAAATGAAACGGGCATTGAAAGTTGGATAAAGGCAAAGGTATGTAAGAATACAATATTGCTTAAATACTTGAAGGAAATGGTATGTAGAATGATTTCAAGTACTTGTGTCTCGAAAGTGAGCTGAAAATCTGTTTTTTTTTTTCTTTTTTAAAGGGAGATGAAAAGAGAAGGTAAAACTGTTTCAAAATTTAACCAGCCTTAAAGTGGTACTGAGCAATTTTACATATCTTTAGTTCTGGCAGAAAGTCAAAAATAATAATTATAATACTTTGAAATACTTGAGTCAGAAACAAACCTTGAGTTTTATTTTTCCATTTTTGCTACAAATTGCATTCCTCTGGAAATTAAGGAGTGTGGTAGGTGTGCTGTTTTCTTTTTCACCTTAATAGATATGAGTTCCAATTTTTACCAAGTGTGCAAAATTCAAACTCCTCAAAGTGATTTAAGGAGAGTGATCTTGTACAACTGTACTTGCATGCCACACAATTCCAGGCCTGCAGAGATAGTATTTCATTTTTGGTTTCGATGAAAAGAGAAACCTATGCATTCATGATGGCGTGTGTGTGTATGTGCGTGTGTATGTACTTGTTTCGTATTCAAACAGAGGACCTGAACAATGGATTTTAGGTCCTCTGGTGGAAATTCAATAGATTTCTGGTTCCTGTGTGAACAATAGAGAGTCTATTGTTAAGGTGAGGGTTAAGGAAGCAGGAACAAAGGAAAACACAATGGGGTCCTCAGGTTGTGTGGAAAAAAAACCTGTGTGTGTGTGTGTGTGTGTATGTGCGTGTGTATGTGTGTGTGTTTGTGACACTTTGCTTGTTTACACGATATCTTGAGAAGGGAAGATCTGACAGTTCTCAAACTTGGTACACAGATACCCCATACTAAGAGGAAGAACCCTATTTATTTTGGTTGAGGTCAAAGGTCATCTGGGGTCACAGGGGGTCAAAAACCAAAATCCTTGTTTACACAATATCTCAAGACAGGAAACTTGGATTCGTTTCAAACTTGATATATTGATGCGTTATGATGTAAGGAAGAACCCTATTGATTTTGGTGGAGGTCAAAGGTCATTTGGGGTCATAGGGGTCAAACTCAGAAAAACTTGTTTAGGATAGCTGGAGGTATGAAAGGTGGATGGATTTCAAAATTAGTATGTAAATGAATTATGGTGAGAAGATGGTCTGTATAAGGTTTTTTTTTTGTGGAGGTGAAAGGACATCTGGGGTCATGATCGGTCAAACTTTGAAAAACTTGTCAAAATGGGATATCTCAAGGTAGGAAACTTGGATGGATTTCCTAATTAGTGTGTGGATGTGTTATGGTGAGTTGAAAGTACTGTACCTGTTGTTTTTGGTGGAGGTCAATGGTCATCTGGTATCACCTGGCATTAAACTCTGAAAACCTTGTTTGCAGACTATCTTAAGGCACAGTATGAAATTTGGCTTTTTGAATATAGAAGTGTTTTGGTTAAAAGAAAAACCAGTCACTTACAGGTGGAGACAAAGGTTATTTTGGGTCACCAGTTGTTACAAGAAATGTAGCATTTTATTGAAAAGAGCATGTATGTATCATCGAAACCTCAATGCATTTTTGCATTCTGGTTCTACTAAGCAAATTTACTATCAAATTTTGCAAGCATTGCTCAATTTTAGCAGGATGAGTGTTTACTAATTTGGTATGGCTTTAATTGGTGCAGTAATTGATATCACACTGATATTATCAAAGTCCAATGACAGAGATAATGACTCGGCAAAATGGGATATTTTTGATAACGAAGCTTTTTCCCTCTCTTTGACCTTTGGACACAAAGTAAAAAATTATGAGAGAAAAAGTGGATGTATGTTTTGAAACAGCTTTCATGCCACTGCATATATGTTTACTCAGGCTGTTGTGCATTGTGGGGAGAGGAGTGAATATAACCAGGCTATGTCAATGTTTCCAGACTTTGCCATTCCAGAGGTTCAATGTTCCTGAATCTTGGTAACATCCACACTTGTGGGGACATCAAGCAACGGGAATAACCAACCTTGTAGTCACTGTCAAATAAACAAGATAGATGAAAATAGGAAACATCGAACCTTGGGAACATTTAACCCTGGGAACATTGGGAAGGTTAGATAGATAGTTAGAAAGATAGAGTTTTACGGCCCAGTTTCCAGTTTCTATTGGTTCAAGCTGGTCACAGCCTTTTTTCCCAGTTGTGGCTCACTGGCTTGTTTTCCCTACTCCATTGCTTATGGGGAGCATCACGCACATTGGCAGTGGGTTCCATTTTTAGAGTCTTTGGTATGACTTGAACTGGGAATCATTGGGTAGGACACGATATTAACACTGCATTGAAAATAATGTGAATAGAGGCAGTTACAACAAAACAAGCATGAATTATCGATTTTGCAAAATGGCTCATTTTTAGAGAAATTTGCTTCTTTATTTGAATTTTGTAAGAATCCTTTGCTTGTACCAAGTCGAAAATCAATATTTTTATTATTTATTATTTATATTTAGCATAAAAATATGACAGCCAAGTTGTATTACTGTAGGATCCCCTTTTCGTATGGAATAAATTTACTACAAATTTTGCAAGTATTGCATAATTGTGACAAGCTGAATGCTCTCTTGATCTAGTGAATGAGAACAACAGTATCACACTAGTACCTCTGCCTGGTGGGAAGTGTCAGTTATTTGGTAAACCAAGGTGCTTTTGATATCAAAGTGCTTTTTATGGTGCCTTTGAACACAAAGAATATGCAAATTGTGTATATGACTAGATGTATTTAATTGTCCTGCCTTGCTTTGTCATACACATGGTGATGATCCTTTGTTGTATGCACAAACTTCTTATACATGGATGGAGCATACAACACAGTACATTGTTGCTACGGTACCTGTGAGAAAAGGGGTACCAAGATGGTCGTCTGCAATGTTTTGTTTAAAAGTTTGGACTTGCTCAAATAAACCAAATAAACAGATTTTGCAAGAAAGTTAAAATATTTTCAAAATATTGCAAGGTAATTTCAAAATCACTATACGTGTTGCAGAGATATGATATTGTTTCTCATTCAAATCAATTTTGTTTAAAATATTACAGAGTCGTTGTGAAATCATACAAATTATAGTTTTACAGCGGCCATCTTGGTATGCCTTTTTTGTCTCAGACGGTGGTGTCAATCTACAGATAAGACATACGTGTTACATGCTCTGTCCATATATATAGGAAGTTTTTGTTGTATACCATTAAACAATGGGAAGAGAGTGTTTGTAACATCTGCTAAAGTAAGCAGTATCCTTAAAAAATGCTAGGTCTCTCCTATCCCATTTTTTGATGATAACTCAATTTGTTTTAATGATAAGTTTTACAAATGTTTACATAATTGTTCCATGCTGAATATTAACCACTGTAACCACTACAGTTTCTTATCATGGCTAGACTGATATTGTCACTGTTTGACCACAGATAAATTGATTTGGTTGATTGCGGCTTTTATTGTTTGTTTTATATCAAAGTGCATCATCTTTTTGACCTTTGGACACATCATATAGTGATGGAGTTCAAATGAAATGTTAGCTTTCCCTTTTCTCATGTCTCTTTTCTGATCTGTTGTACTTATTAACCCTTTAGATTGATTGCTCATGTTAATTTTGACTGAATACTCAATTGAAGCATGGAAAGAGAAGACCATGATACTTTACTTTTGTGCCATTTCTTTTATTCATATATTTGTTGCAGTCATTAAAAGTTTCTTGATGTTTGAAATTTTTCAGACAAAAATTCATAAAGAATTTATAAATACAAATGTATCTGACAAGTAATTGGAAAAAATTGCCCCATTTTTAGCACAGTCTCTTTCTTCTGGCATCTGTAAATATTACAAAAATTATTACATCAAGGAATTGCTTTATCTGGTATAGAATCTTAATTTGCTCCACTCCACCACCCCACTCCCCCCGGTGGGTAGTAGAATGCTCCCACAAGATTACCCACCTGGCATAAGAGATGTTAACATAACAGGTAGGGTGTGAGCCTATTTGCAGTGTATTTGAAACCAAATTTGCTTGAACCAAATTTGAGCATATATTTGAACTTCAGGCCCTTAGTTTTAGAATTTTGAGGTGTGCTACAAATCATGCTCCACAGGAAATGAAAAAGTCTGGTTGGTTTGCTATTTTATTCAACTTCAAATGATTTATATGAGCTAAACTTCTTCATTTTGGTGTGTCACCCCTAGCTAAGATTTGAGGAGAGTGAATTGATGGTGCGAGATCGCACTTGCAGGCCTCAAAATTCAAGGCCTGGAACTTGACCAATTTATCTAGCTAACACTGTTGTTAAAGTTGTTAATAAAGAAAGTACAAAAAAAAAAAAACACAATGAGGTCCTAAGATTGTATGTGAAATTGACTTGTGTTTTTTTTTTTGTGTGTGTGAAGAGTGTATGTGTGCTGTGTTTGTGTGTGTGAAAAAATGTTAATTTGTGCAATTATATTTTTTTTTCTGGCTGACTGGTAGTTTCTTTTGAGGGTTGAAGACTAAAAGAGTGACAAGATCAATGATTTGTTTTATCATAATTTGTGTAGGATAGTTTGGCAGTAAGGTAACATTGACAATAAATTATGTGGGGAGTATATTTTCCTGTTATTGGTTTTAAGATTGTTGAAGTATTTATGGTGGATACCAGTTTTCTGCATATCTGACTTGTGAACTTTTTAATCCTGTAGGCAGAAGCAAGGCAACGTGAAGATGAATTTATTTATCCATATGACCTTGGCTGGAAGGAGAACTTGAAACAAGTGATCACATGGCAGGGTCGGCCAAAGGGGGATGGCTTCACTTGGCCTGTAGCAGACGGGTGTGACCAGTACACCCTAACGGTAAGGTTCTACTTTCAAATTGACGATTTGAATTGAATAAGCAAAAGGAAGAGGTGGGCGGCTTCACCTTGCATTTTTGCTTAAACATTGGTCTAAAAATTCTGTCATTTGTGGAAAATTTTTTCATTCATGTTGGAGGAAGAAAAATTACAAAATTTGATTCTATGCTACCATCAATAGCATTATTTAAGAAATTCTCATGTTATGAGAATGTATGTCAAATTCTCACTTTTCACATTTCCAGGAGGGGATACTTTTGTATTGCCCTGAGAGGCTCTCCTGGCAGATTTACTGTAGGGTTGCACATTTTAGTGTTGATTGTGATCATGATCACCACACTTTCCCTTGCTGTACAAAGTTCCTAAAACTCGTGTAAATGACACCATTGACAGCCTCCACATCATTTATAGCCAGTGAGCCACAACTGGAAAAAGGCCATGGCCGGCTCAACTTGAACCAATTGGTAGTAACTGGGCTGTAAAACTCCAACTAACTAGCTAACACAGCATTTATCAAAGACTTAGAGACAGGTATTCACCTCCCTAGACAGGTCCCTCCAAGGCCTGTGTGTGCAATCAGAACATTCTCAGTTCATGGTGTGTAATATTTGCTACTTTGCATTTATTGAATTTGATATCAATTAAATTCCAGTTCAGAATTTTGTTACCCCCAGAAAAAATTTTTTTGGATGACAAGTATGCAACTTTCACAGCATTGAATTTCACCCAAAGCTCATTTCTTTTGAGATGCTGAAGAAAAAACCTTATCCACTCTCAATATGGAAGGTCATTCATCAGGTTAGGTTAGGTTGGGTTCGGTTGAGTTGGGGTAAGTTAGGTTAGATGGAGTTTATTAGGGTTCAAGCAGTTGTTTTGCCATAGGTGTACACTTTCAGAGACTTCTTTATGATTATGGTATAGTTATAACCTTTTACAAAGGAAACCTTCAGGGTTCCCACTCAGCAGGAAATTGAGGAAAAAGCAAGAAAAAAGTCAAGAATATTGTCATGGTCTTGAAAATCCTTGAAGTTTGGGTACTTTGTCATGTCATGAAATTTGAGAAAGTCTTGGAATTCTGTAAATGTGATGGCAAAAGTCTTGAAGAATTCCACAGCATTTCATTTGCAGATGTAATGTCTCTTGTCCTCTCAGATTAGCTTTTATCTTTATGTACCAGCGCATGTATTTGCAGGTCTTACTATTTGGTAGCAAAGTCATGACATGGGAAGTTTGCGAGCCCTCTCTTTTTTACCATACTATAAACTTTCTGTAAACATTACTTTGTTTCACTTCCTACAGGTGGAACAGCTGATACAGAAAGAGAGAAAGAAACATCGAACGGTGAGTGAGATGAACTTTTTCTTTTAAGATGGAAAGTACCAGGGGTGAAAAAATCAGGAAGCTGAAAGACTCCTTCTTGGGAAATTTTGGACATCTGAAACACAATTTAGCCAACTGGAGGGAACCTTCCTTTTCTCTTATATGGAAATATAAAAAGGATTGTGGGAAATTTTAGTCTCTTGGTCTTTTTTGAGAAACAAGTTTTCTCCAGCCCTAGAAAGGACATGGCATTATTCAGCAGAGGAAATAGATGAATTTGCGTCACAAATGGCAACCAAAGTAACCATACCTTGTAATCTCTTTTTGTTGAGCTTTGCAGTTGATGCAAATATTGCTTAATGTTCTTCTTTTTGTACTTTCTTTAATTACTTCCAGTACAGTGTGAAGGATAATTTGCATTTCTGTCTTCATCCAATTACGAAACATTTTTCAACTCCTGCTTAATACTAATCTAATTTTGTGCATAGGATGTTGTACTCTATTTAAGATTCTTATTTTAACAAAGCACTTCCTTTCACAACTGCTCTCTGTAATGGATAAGTAAATATATAAGCTAATTGTACATACATTGCTCCCGTGACAAAGTTGATTAGGTTTGATGAAACGCAAGCACAAATGTGTTGTATGGTGTCAGGTCAAGTCGTCAAAATTTTAAAGCATCCTGGCTAGGTCATACCAAAGACTTCAAAAATGGAATCTACTGCCATTGTGCTTGGTGCTCAGCATAAGCAATGAAGTAAGGGAAAATTAGCCAGTGAACCACAACTGGGAAATGGCTGGGGCTGGCCCGATTTGAAATGATATGTTTGAAGCAGAGCAAACCTCATCTAAATAACAAACTATATAGTGTCAAATAGATAAAAACCTTTCAAATCGAAGTTTAGTTTCAAAATACAGTCCAGCTACAGTTTAAGTTCTCCCCTTTGTTTGCCTGTTATGAGAGCAGAGAGTATGGTGAGCAAATTCTACATTCCAAAGCCCAAAAGCACTGTTATGAGAAACATTAAAGAAATTTAAATATGCTAACATTTTGCCTGTATGTGAGCTCAATTTTAGTAACTGCTATTTATTGTGAAGATTGTTTTAGTCAGTCTTAACATAGGTAAAAGCTTTTGCAAATTATATGTCCTCTTTGTGGAAATACTTTGTTTGTTTTCTGGTTTTGACCTCTCGTGAACAAAATGAGATCTAGAGTGAGGTGCCAATATTATACAATTGTATGCTGGAAAACTGAGTTAAAGATGGCTTTAGTGTTTGATATAAGTTGAACATCAATTGGACCATTAGAGATCAAACTGAAAAAACCTTATGAACTCAATATTTAGAGAAAAGAAACTGAATAATCTTACCACCAAATCAGGAGAGTTGTGTTTTGTATTTGACAGAGTTCAAAATCATTTTTAATCTCTAGAAGTGAATTCTTCACAAATTTGGGGAGTTATTTTAATATTCATAAATTGCAGTTTTCATTTTTGAGTTTTCTCATGCATTTTGTTCCAAAGTGAGTGACAGCCTTTTGTTTTACGTACAAAAGTACAAAACTGCTTACAATTTTTTATTGTGGATCAATTTTGTGTTTGTGTGTAGTAAAATTGGATGCAATAGGAGACAAATTATTCCCCAAAACATGTTGAAAAATATTTGATCAGCAATTGATGTATTCGAAATTCAGGAAACCATTGTGCACTTTTGCATTTTAAGGTTTATTTCTGCAATGAGGGAGAAATAGGAAACTTAGTTTGCGTGTTGTTTGACATTTTGAAAGAGTGGGTGGAATCAGTAGAGTTATAGAGATTGGAGGCAGTGGGCAGCTTAAACTGGTTAAAGAGTATTTTATGAGTCCTTCCCTACAGTTCTTTACAATATTTTGCCCAATTTAGAGGCATAGGAGAATGAGGTGAGCTAAAGCCACCCCCACCCCTATGTATTCGTGACTATTTTTGTTTTATTACAGATTGAGTATATTGCTGTTGAAGATTACAGTGGTTCCTGGTTTCCAGTCAGTATGGGCCTTTGTACTTGTTGTAGGGTCCCTATCTCAGAGGAACCAAGGATACCCATAGATGAGGGGGACATCATCATGGTGACTCGATGGAAAAAGTATGTTCCCTTTAATAAATACTGTCTGATGTTTCAAAATGATCCTTTACTCCACTCTTTTTTTCTGTTTCTTCTTCTTTCTCTCATCTCTTTCCTTTTTTTCATGCATCTTTATCTTTCTTTTGATTTTATTTTGTTCGCTTTATTTTCTGCTTGGTCACAGGCTTAGATTACAGTCATTTCTGTTTTTCTAGAGATCATCTCATGTTATATGTTCAGCTGCATAGGCGCGCGCATAAGGGGGTTATTTTCTATGAGGGGACAAGAGCATTTTTTGCCAAAATAGTGTCACCGTGTATCATGTTTTGCCCATGTTTTGTGGAAATAGACCAACTGCTTTTGCCCAAATTGGGAGGGCGAGTGCCCCCCCTGCACCCCCACCTTGTAAGCCTATGTTTAACTGTGTTATGGTGGTGGTTGTAAAACAATGGTATAAAAAAATAATTTTGAAATTAATGTTTCTTTCCCATTGCATGGTTTAAAATGTCTTTGCTTTGCTTTTTTTCATGCCAGTGAGCCACAACTGGAAAAAAAGTCGTGGCCGGCTTGACTTGAATCAATAGATTGGAAACTGGGCTGTAATACTTCATCTTACTAACTAGCTAATCTTTTTTGTTTAGATTCAGACCATTGCCTACTTTTGCCAATTTCAGATTTTTCATGTCTTTGCACTGACTGTAACTCTGACTTATTTTGAACTGTGACTTGTTTTAGTAATGAATACTCAAAGAACAATGTGTTATTGCCCCTTATAAATGTGGTTGAACATTCCATATACAGTGTCTGTAAAATACAAATATGGGTAGTTGTGATAAAACAAATGAAATTAAGGCTGACTGCCCTATATTCAGACACTCCTTTGTTTTGGCAACCTCCGTATTTATCTACGATTGAGTAGTCAGAATATGGGGTGTCAGAACAAAGCCTGTGTTGGAATGTAATGGATTTGTCGGAATATAGGGGTGCTGGAATATAAGGCTGCAACCAAAATTAAGTTGTGTTGCCATAAATTATAACCGGCTCAGTGGTCAAGTGGTTCAAAATTTGGCGGCATTTGATGCGATGAAATTTTATAGCAACCAGGAAATTTGGACATGGATTTCAGTTGGAGTCAAAGTAAGGTTGCTTTTCCATCCGAGAGAAATCTACAGCTCTCCCATCTGAACAGACAGTGAAAAAAGAAACCAAATTAGATCTTAATATTCAAGTTGTCTGGCCACCCGATGTAGAGTTGTCACAAGTGAGCTATGTATACCCCTAACACTTTTGAAGTCACTTGGTAGGGAAAATTTGCTATTCACTTGCAATTGAGGAAAAGTGGTAACAAAATGTAATCATGCGAATAACCGCAAAGAAGCCTCCCAATCCACTCCTTGATATCTAAAAAACGTGACATATCAAGATCACATTAGCCAACCAGCTGTCATTATCTTACACAAGAATCAAATTGTCATCAGAGTTACTGATTGTAAAATTTGCATTATCTCTAAAAAATAAAGTGCTGCATGCATCTACCAGAAGATGGGGGATCATGATGCAACTTTAATGGGACTTCCATTGAGCAAATGTACACAAAATTTGTATTGATTGTATGGCAAGTTGTGATTGGCTGGTTTGCTGAAACTTGTTCCATGAAGCAATTTCCCTTGCTTTACCCCCTGCTGACAAGATTCAATGATCGGTTACTCAAATGACCCACTGGCTGTGCATATTGTATAAAGTATGCATGAAATTCAGGCAAACAAGGTGCTCAAATTGATAGCATATGATGGCGTTCTTCTTCCTTTGAGATCCTGCTAAACTTACTTCCTTTAACTTAGAACTGATATTAGTTCTGTTAAATTTTTGACATTAATCATAATTGCAAATATTCTTTGTTTGTTCATAAATTTTTTCATGTATCTCCAAAGTGTGCTTACTGTTTTATTTACTTGATGTGAAACATAAGTATTTACAATTTGTTAAGGTTGTTAAATTCATTTCAGGAAATTTATCACCTCAAATAGAAACTCTACATGGAGTAAGGAGATTTCGAGTTTAAATGTTTGCTTTCATAAACTGGAGCAAGTATTTACAGCTGAAATAAGTTGTGGAAAAGCTTGAGAAAAATCATGAAATTGTATCAAATTATTGGTCATAAAGTGCATTAACCCCAGAAGTTGTTTAGTAAAGTGTTTAAGTTTGTACATTTATGTTTATTGTGTTAAAAATCATAAACTTGACTGCTTTGTTTTTCCCAGGTACTGGTTGTACGGTGACAAATGCTTGACTGACGAGGAGAAAGAGGAGGGGGTCATCCGGGTCCGAGGATGGTTTCCAAGGAGATGTGTGGAAAAAGTGATGGTTGAATACTCAGAGTCTGACCACAACCATACTAGTGATAAGGAAGAAGACAGCAAGAAAACAGACTGAAGGGAAGTTGAGATTTGGAACATTTGTGAATTGGAGAATTTGTCAACTCAAGTGCAGGCCACTTGCAAAGTTGAGAAATCAGATATGTCTGCATGTGCTTGTTATGTGTCAGTGATTTGTGATTGGGTTGTTCACTCCTTCACTTGCAGTGTGAGTATGAGTATCGTAAGTAAAAGCCTCTTGGGTGAGTACAAAGTCTTAAGTATGAGTACAAGCCAGACTTGACAAATGAGTACAATCTCATTTATTTGAGTACAAACCAGTCTTTTTATGTGAGTACAACGTCATGAGCTTGAATACAAGCCAGACTGTGTGAGTGCAATGTCATAAGCACATGATAGACTACAGTGTCAAAAGTATGAATGCAAACCGTTCTTGGCATGTGAGTACAATCAATATCATAAAGTATGAGCACAAACCAGACTTCTAGTATGAGTACAATGTCATTAGTATGAATACAAACTAGACTTGGCATGCCAGTTTAATGTCATGAATATGAGTACAAGTACACTAGTGTCTGTGACTGGGAGTACAGAGGTACATTGTCAGTGTCAATATTAGTGCAAGCACCTATAACTGTATCACTGTTTTACTTCATAAGGGCTCCATTTTCAAAAAGTGGTATGAATAATTATGCCAAAGTCTGGGTATGAGAATGTACTTATTCCAAGCCAGGTTATCTCAAGAATGGAGTGATTCTAAGTTTTTGTGTGTCTCGTTAAAGGGGAACCACATTTTCACCATAGTCTTCAACCTTTGCAGCCACCCTAGATGACTTTGCACACTGCTTTAAGTTACAAACATTTAGCTGTGGCCTGGAGAATAACAAATGACTTTTCATTGTCAAATATATAAGTGGATGTTATAAATTATTTTTAAGTAGTGAATGCAATTACTTTACCAAAAACATGTTCAAATCATCAGTTGTGTTGATTAAATGGACTAATGTTACTGTAACATGGCTAACAAGCAGTGCTCCTCTAAAGCTACGACATCTTGCCTTCTTAAATACAGTCACTCATCACCCTTGAGTAGTAAATTACCTTGAGGAAAAGCAAATTTCTCAATTGCTGTCTGTTCTTTGATTGATATCAAATTCAAAAGATCGACAGTATTCACTTTTTTGTTTGTCTGTTTCTTTGTGGGAGATGCATTTCTAAATAAAAATACCTGCAATTTTTAAGTAAAGGGTAAAATTTTTGCAATAAGTTCTATGATTTGGAGATCTTCAAAGCATGTGATTTTTCTCTTCTCTCTTTAGTGAGAGGATGCAGCAAAAAATGGATTGTTAGATTTTTGTTTTAGGATCATGAGGGCAATTAACTGGTATATTTCTTACAATGATTTAATTGATTAATCATATTTTAATTGATTTGATTTAATTTTGATTCCATCTCCTGCCTTAGTAAAACCCTTGTCAAATTGATGGTAGTAGAAGATAACATATTGCTATTTAATGGATCTGATGTGTATTTTATGCATTCATTATATGCAAGCAAATGAAATCAGAAATTTGGAAACATTTTGCTAGGAAACTTTGGTAGAAATTCTGAGTAATGTGGCATTTTATGCATGGAAATATGTAAAGACTTGCGATAAACATGATTTGTTAGAAACATTTTCCCTTCTTTTCAGAACTCGAATGCCCTTGAAAGGGTAATTTTTATGTAAGGTATTTCAATTCTTCAGGTATTTAAATTTCAGCTTCTCATGAAAAGAAGTTTTATATTAAGTTCTTGGAAAAAAAAAAATCAAGATGGGAGTCATATTATGCATTATTTTTATTAATCAATTGTTTTGTGAAATAAATTGGCTTTATCATCTGTCTTCATGATGTAAACTTGGAGTACAATAGGCCTTTGAAGTTATTCTTCCAGTACCTCCTCTCTATTCTGACATCTTTTTGTTCCTTTTGTCTCTATGATCTGACAAGCCAAGTTTGACTCTTAACATACTTACTTAAGCCCCTCCTACAACCTTCTTACTTAAGCCCCTCCCACAACTGTCTAAAACTCATCCTCATCCAGACACAATCTTAGTTAATTACTTCAGGGAGGGTATACCAGACCCAGTGTGTAATGAAGACACTCTCAATTAGCATATGTTGTTTAATATGAGCTGCAGTTACTGGGTTTAATTTTTGATTTGCTGTCAAGATTTCAAAGAGTCGTACCAATTGAGAATTTCTGTAGACTACTACAAAAATTAAAAGAGCTGTTCTAAAAAAGAGATATTCTTGGCACAGGTTGGGAGTGGAAAGTGTTTACGCTCTGGGAGGGGTACCGAAACCCTTCAAGTTGTGCTTTATAAACCCTAAAACCTTTGTTCTACATTCATGGCTACCAGTGGTATAATGTAACCGCCTCATTTCATAGGTTAAAATATTTTAAACAAACCTATACGTTACCATGCAATATGTGAGGTATTCATGCGGGCATGCTTATTTCCGTTGGGACAATTTCTTCAATTAGGGTGTTAATTCAAAACAGTGACTATTATTCTCAATTTCTCAAGGAGGGGAAGGGAAGGTTTAGCTTGACAAGAATTGTGGGTCAAAGAAAGCAATGCAACCTATCAAGTTTTGTATATTATAGCCTAACCCTCTGTTTTTTTTTTTTGTTGTTTTTTGCACACAGAGGTGCATGGCATATTTTTTGTTCATGCTTACGACAATTCTATTTTGAGAAAAGATTATACACAACTTAGTTGTCATTTATGAATTATTATTTCTTCTTTTTATCAGGGCATAGTACATTTAGTTTTCACATCTGGCAAGAGGAGTGGTATTCATTTTATTTACAGAGCCTTTTTAAGTTTTATACTTTTGTACAAATTTAGATGGTGGAAGGGTTATCAATTCAAAGAATTAAGGAACTGAATATGGAAAAGTATCCTTTTGATGAAAATACCAGTATCTATTTTTGTATGTAGGTTAGGCTAGGGTAGATGGAGTTTTATGGCCCAGTTTCCAACCAGTTGGTTTCATTAGAGCCAGCCACAGCCTCCTTTCCAGTTGTTGCTTACTGACTGGTGTGTAAATTTGTAAAAGCATATGGTCATTGGTCCCTTATTCTTCTGTTCAAGAAACTTCAATTATGTAAGGGGAAATGCTTCTAGTTAAGACCACATCTTACATGCCCAACCCCCTTGTGGGCAGGGAATTGTGATATATGCCCACTTTTTTCTGTATCTGTTGCAGGTAGTGACTTAAAGGGATAAGGTTGCAAGACGTCCAGATTTACTCAGACTTTTCCTTTGTTTACTTGTTTGCATTGGAGCTAATCGGAGTGTCTTAAATGTCTCAGATTGTGTGGATTTCATGTACTTTTCGCATGATTTGACACTTTTTTACTGATTTTGCTTAAAATATTGCACCATTTTCCATCAAGACACCCATGAATACCAAACGGATTTCCAAAGGAGCCTTAGGTCCTCCCTTAGTCCATTGAACCCTGACCTCCTTTTCAGAAAATGAACATGGTAATCAAAATAGGATTAGATTTGAGAAATGTTTGAATGCTACTTGATCAAGCTGACAGTAGATATTTGTATGCCATTAAATCTCATTTAACTTGCATGCCCAAACAGAAGTTTTTACATCCAGTGGTATGTGTGTTTCTCCTTAAAAATTTTAGAAGGAAATTAAATCATATATGGTAATGGGAAGGAGGCATATTCCCTCCTATTACAGGTAAACAATAGTGGATCCATTCTGGTAAATAACACCATCAAGAAGATAAATTATTCCCATTTTGTGGGCCATGATAACCAACTGAAATATCAAAATTCCCTTAAATTGCCCCTGTCCCCACCCCCAGAAATATTGCTCCTGTTATAGGGAATTTTTTTTTATAAATTCTAGGACCTCACTTCAGTTTCATCTTGGCTACATTCATGTGAAACACACAACCATTCTCATTTTGTGACAATAAATCAAGGCTTGAAAGTGTTCCAGAACTATAAAATATAGCAAGTTTGATTCAGTGAAGGAAAATTGTTGTTCACAGTGGGCATGAAAACTTATTTTTGTAACCAATGTGGGAAAATTCTATATCAGTCACAACTGTGAAACATGCGTCCTTAAAGCAGCAGCATTTTCGACCTCATCTTAGACGGTGAAGAGTAGGGTAAGCAATCAGAAGGATATATTCTCCTCCTGTGGAAGTTGTTATCATTGACCTAATCACTTTCACACTGTATCATGTACTGCAATCTCGGTTATTCTTCCACTTAAAGCTACAGTGAAGTTGCCAAATTCCTATTAATAGCTGGAGGTGGAATTTTCATTTACAGATTTCCACAGAAATTCTGTCTCTCTGTTAAATAACATACCACATTTCCAAGTTATGCTTCCATTTTTATGTTCGACTTATCTTTTTTCTGGTGTGATGCCTGTACCTTTAAGATGTTTCATCTTATAGCTTACTCAGCTGTTGTATTTTCGTTTAATCTGGAGTTATCGAAGCTATATTACAAATCTGAAATGAATTAATCTTTGCTTTTGTAAAAAAGTTTGGAATAGACAAATAAAGAACTGAGTCAGGCAAAACTCAAACATGATCATTACTTGTATTTATTGTTACCTTACGTAGTTACTTAAAGGGAAAGAACAGTTGTCCCAACTTGAAGTAGAGTAGTAGACCCTCCTGTTCTCTGATTGGATGTTGAGAGTTATGTGGCAACATTTTTTCTTCTCAAATATGAAATTTACTGGAAGTTACTGATTGGTTGTCCTTGAATGTGCAATAGTTAAGCCATAAGCTATGATGAAAGATACTTTGAAGAGAAACAAGAAGAAAATTGTGAGATTTTGTTGTTGCTTCAAAGTAAGTTTGGGGGAATGCTCTTTAAATTTACTGTTTGTGATGTATTCTATTTATAGACCTTATGCATATGATGTCACAGAGCAAAAAGTACGCCCTCCTTCGAGGGCAAAACAAACCAACACCAAAAAATGCAGACAGGTGATTTGTCAACTAGTAGAATACACGCTTGATCTGCTACACATACGTGTGGGGCAAATTCTACTGCATGTGGCCACATTTTCTAGTGTTTTTCACTGTGTCGTCAATGCATAAGGTTTATGCACTACAGCATGCTGGTTGAAAAAAAGTTCGGAAGCTGGAAGGCTCCCATGAAAGGAAATTTTGTTATCTTTAAACAAAATCGAGGGAAGTTTCCCATTATTATACATGTAAATATGGACAATTTCCATATGGATCCAGGAACTTGGTATCCCTTCTTTTTGATATGAACAATTTCCAAGTTCCAGTCCTGTGTATACTGCTTCTCTTTCGCAGTCTGACCGTAAACTCGGTTATCTCTGGGAATTAATGGAGGACTGCCACGTAGGGTTCAAGGTTCGGGAACTCTGGACCATTTACAGAATTTTAAGAATCAGAAAGAAGTTTGTGCTTATTTTAAAAGATATATTTAAAGGGCAAAAGCAGTTGCGCAAAAATTATTTTGAAGCAGCATCTTAATCTCATTTTGCTCTCATTTCTCTTCAAAGTATCTCTTACCAGGCGCGTAGCCAGGATTGTGTTATGGGGGGGGGGGGGGGCACGACTTGAGTTATACTTCAAGTAAATTGCACAGTTTGAAGATAAAAATGTTGTCACATGACTCTCATCGTCCAATTATGAACACGGTAGTCTACTACACTACTTCATGTTGGGGTGACTGCTCTTGCCCTTTAAAGGCACTCGTCAGTCGTCGCCATGACCCCAAACTACAATTTTATCGGTAGTGTACACTTGACTTATTCCTTTGATTGATATCAAATTAAATAAAGAAATGCAGACTAGCTCATTTTGTACATCATGTGTGAGAGTATTTTGATTACAGATTAGGACTTTAAATGGTCATTGGGGTATGCCTTGAAGCGATAAATTGGGACCGTGTCTAGATAAGGATGTGTTAGTTGTGACACATCGATTGTGTCTGGAAAGGACAGTTTTGGGAGGAGATATAATTAATTAGGTTAGGAGAATTGGAACTCTCTAGGGTGATGATTGATGAACAACTGCCTCTAAAGTATTGTGACCCCCCCCCCCCCTCCCCACCGAATATAAATGAAGGGACCAGGACAGGGGATGGTGTTCCACCCATTTCTTCTGACAAGTTAAGAAATGTCCATCCAGTTGACATGCTTGGTTTGGTGGAAATTCTATTCAAGTCAGCCATGTATTTCTCCAGATATCAGTGAATGAAGTCCCTAGATGTGTGTTCTAAAGGTGAGTTCGAGTGCAGCAGACTGGCAAAGATGTGACCACTTCCTCACAGTGACAGAAATGCTTTGTTTCAATATGTTTTTTTTTTTTTCAGACTGTTGTGTAACCTTGAAGTTAACGGGAATAGGACCTCCCTTTGGGGAATGAAAAGTTTGTAAATTTCGAGTCATGTTAATTATGCAATCAAGACTGATAATATGGGGTTGTTGATCGGAAAAAACAGGCTGTTAAGTTTAAAGAAAAACAAAAGACTGTCCATTAAAGTAAAGATATGATCTCATATGTGCTTGCTTCAGGTTCACTTTGTGTTGAAAATGTGACAACTTTACCTGCTCATATCTTGAGAACCACACACCAGATTTTAATGAAAACGTCACCAAAATGCTTCGAATAGGAAACCCCTTTAACATATCAAAACTTGATATAACCTTTCCTTTAATTAACAATATTTGTCAAATACTTGTTTCTTGGCTACCTATCGCCCATACGCATGTGGACGCGCAGCAAGGGGACGAAGGGGACAGACACCCCCCCCCCCCCTTGGTCAAAATTTTGGTATTTTTATGTTGCCTTTTCAATACTGCTATATTGTTTCTACTATTTATATGCGGTGGTGAAAAGACCTGGGAAGTGTTGTTTCTAGTGATCTGGGAGACATTTTGGACCAAAACATTCTCGCGCTCCTTGGGAACACTCAGAGCATACTAGCCAACTCTACCGATACTGAAAGGATACAAATTGTAAGCTTACTATATCAAACACTGTAACACACATGGTATCTAGTGACAGTCCTATGTATCCTACAGAAGTAACACCTAAGTCTTGCGTGCAGTTGTTATGTGGTTCTGCATACTCGTAAAATGATGAATTATCTGCCAGCAGTAGGACCTATGTCTTTTTTTTTTTTTTTTCGTTCCTACACAAAATACCGTAGTCTCCTTATGATGCCTTTACATACAAAATACCGTATAACATCTGCACCAAATCACAGTGTTTTCATACTGAGAAAAAAACCAAAATCACATCGTAGGAAAGGGGGAAAGGGGATAACCCCTTGTCCCCTTCCTGTCGCGCAAAAGAGCTCGGGCTCCGTCGCTTCAAGTCAGGGCTCCCTCGCAAACCCCATGCCTTGACGAATTCCTGTGCGCAAAGTAGTTGCCTTCATAATTCAGCAGTGAGTTGTCAGTTAGGGACATCCCGTGACGTCTCTTCTTGAGAAAGCAACATAAACACCCCAGTACATCAAAGGCGGTGTGGGGTTTAACTGATATCTGTGTTTGTTACTTGATCTGTGCCCTAAAATGAGCTAAGCTTTCATTGTATTCACCCTACGTGAAAAGCAATTAACACATGTTTGATTGACCTGTTAGCTAACCTTAAATGTTACGCAACTTTTGGGGTATTTTAATATATCTGTTACTGTCAATCGATTAATCAGACGTGAAATGTGCCTATATCAAGTGTGGGTGTAGTGAGCTTCATTTCCTCCCTGAGGCGATAACAGGTAATCAGGCAGAGAAGGAGAATGTAACAAAAAGTAAGAAGGAACGTTTCATCATGGATACAAGAGGGACAATAACTGTACCTGCTGTTGTTAATTTTTGCGTCATTTTGGACACGTGGCTCATTTAGTGTACAGTCGGAGCAGAGGTTTGGTTTCGTCAATTGGCTTTGCTTCCGATAGTCTCTTTAGAAAAAGTTATCAACGTCCTCTGCCCAAACAAAAAAACGAAGCCCCAACATAATAAAGGGAACAAAACCTCCCGTCTTTGTTACCCTTAGCCTACTAGCCGCCCGCCCCTTTTTCCCAGCTTAATGGGTTTTGAACAACTGACCAGTTCTGAGTGTAACAAAATTGAAACTGGTGAAAGGGGCTTGTTTCATTTACTATTGGCGGGGACCTAACATAGCTGTACCAAGCAGTGAAGTTGTGCACCAAAAAGAGGGCGCCCTTTCTTTCACTCCCAGCTGAGATGCACATTTAGTTACCGGCTCTTAACCAGTGAACTCCTGATGTGACATACAGGTTGCACTTTCAATTCTCTGTCTGCAGGTCTGCAATTTATTTGAAAATTTTTTCTATTCTTATCTCTGAGTAATTGCTTGAACTTTCTTTATAGATTCCGCACATTTTCTTAACTTCTTATTTGACAAAGGAGGCGCGTTGCCAGACAAGGCATTACCGAGCTTTCGATTCAGTGAACGTGGACTTCGTTCTAGTTAACCAGCTTGCCTTCTTGAACGTGTCCACTGCTATGGTACGTCGACTGTTAAAGCCTGTTTCGATTTCCCTGTACAAGGGTCGACGTGGACGAGTCGTATTAAAATGGCGAATTTACAGCTTAGCCTTGTGTAATTTTTCTAAATTTCTTCAACGATGTAAATGCATGTCTACTACACGAACGCTAGTTAAGTTGTTGGTATGTTTTCATGGAGAACACAGTATATTTCAACTTCGAATATCCGCCTGTTGAAGTTGCAAGAAAACGTCCAAAATAATGCATGTTCCCCAATGAATCATCAATCTCATATACATTTTAGGTAAAAAGTGACCGCATTTGGGCAAAACAGATCACGAGGAGGGAAACTAGCATGCATTCTTGCCACTTAATCCATTTTCAGAAATTCTGTGACGTCACACATGTGAACGTTCGCTGCAGTTTGGAGCGAACGTCAAAACCGCGGTGGACACGTTCTCGATTTGGCTAGTGAACGAGGGAGACGACGTGACGCATGCGCAGAGACTGAAATTGACGTAATCTCGTAGCAGTCGACTGGGTTAACGTGCAAATCGAAAGCTCCCTATTGAAAGGGGGCGGACTGAAACGTCCCAGTAGGAATATTCGAGACATAAAATAAAGTTCATTATGACTTTGGCAAGTAAAAGACACAAATTAAAATTTTCTAGTGAGCTCCACAATATTCAGAACATTTTACATTTATTAATGCATTGTTTAACGTAAAAAATTCTACAGATATACTCCTGTGCAAAAGTCGTCTATAACAGCGCCCTCATTTTGACGAGCTCAACAAAACGTTGCCTCAACGATTCATAATTTACATTCGATCTACATAATTATTTCCTAATTATACCTGCCAGGGATGAAAATGTCCTAAAAGCATATTTCTAAAACTTCTGTTTTATTGCTTTAACAGCAAGAGTTGCATTTCTGTCAGAAAATATGTAACAACTCATCTCAGAAAATGAAGTAACCATAAATGAAACGAAAAGGGCAGGCAGTTATAAGATTTTTTTGCAGCATAATAGTGAGAATTGATATATGGGTAGTTTATATATACCAACAACATTGTCCACCTGGTGTGCTTGCAACAGTAGCACAAATATTAACATTGGAACGATACAGAGAAGGTTAGCATGGCCCCTGCAGCAAGGATGACACGCAAAATCGTGAAGCGTTCCAAATTTTTAGTTGTCGTTACGTACAGTTGGATAATTTAATTGGGAGAGAAGAGAAACAGAGAGACGACGGTATTCATATTGAGTTTTTCCTTTCTTTCAAGTAATTGAAATGTGTGATGTTAATTTAATGAGTCATGATATTAATGAAAGAGTGATGTCAGCTAAATTATTCAACTGTAAATACTTGTATATTATTTTTATCCTCTAATTTGCTGTTTTGTATTGAGAATGAAAATAAAGTTCTTCCTACACCGTCGCAAAAAAAAAAAAAAACAAACAAATAAACAGAGACGTATCAGTTAACATTATCTATTAACTTGCCATGTCTTGATAAAATAGTCATTGCTCAGGCTATTTAGTATATGTATATGTTATTATGACAATTATTGTATAATGGTGTTAAAATGCGCTAAGTTTAATTAACCACTGTCATACATTTTATTTTCAACTTTTGTTTTTTTTTTATATTTTCAAGCTGTAAATAAAGTTTTTCCTTCAAAGGAAAAAAGAAAATGAGAAGTATGCATGCCTGAACTGAAATAAACTTCAAGTTTTCTTCAAGAAAAAGGAAAGGACCAGAAATCATTGATTGGTGTAGGTTGCAGCTTGGCATGTTAATTTCTTCTTTATTTACTTACCCTTTTAAATATCTCAGTAAATATTCCATTTATTAGTAAAGTTTTGTTCACATTTGTTTGATTGAATATAAGTCCATCAATGTCACGGTGAAAATAAAGTTTTCTCCCAAAAAAGAGAATAGTTTTACACGGGTATTGTTTCATCCAGGGAGGGGGTTGACTGACAATTAACACCCTGGTTTGTCCAGGGACTCGGTAATAAGACTCAATTTAAGGATGTGAATCCACAACGTGTCATTTTAAAGACATGATTCAGGTAACGTTGGTGAGAGACTAATATGCTTAGTTTTAATACTTAATCTTGGGAGCCAATAGGTTGGAAACTGGGCCGTAAAACTACATCTAACTAACTAAATTAATCTTGGGAGATATTACCAGTTAGTGCTTAACTTTTGTGGGCTTGTTGTTACATCTAATTCATCTAATGCGCACACCGTTGTTCAACAAGGGATTTCTTGATTGGCTGTTGCATTATCGTAGCCATTATCGTGTCATGGGGGCGGTTTGGCAGCACGACCTGCGGGAAAGGTCTAGGGGGAGGGAGAAAAGGGGTTATTTTAGGTCTCCAGGTACAAAATGGTACAATGTTTTTGCCACAAATGTAATAAGCTTTATAGTGATCATGTGGTTTTTATAATTACCTCTTTTCAAGCCCCCCCCCCCCCCCCCCAAAAAAAAAAAAAACCTCCCGTGGCTACACCACTGGCCGCTGTTGTCATTTTATGTATCGATTGTATTCTTTGTATGGTTAATAATAATTATAATACACAGTTCTTATACAGCGCAAAACACACTGAAGTCCTTTTGCGCTAAGAAAAGAAAAGGAAAGATGAAAGTCAAAGACAGGAGAAAAGGTAAGATTTAAGTAAGGTCTTGAAATTTGCGAGTGTTCTTGCTTCTTTAACTGTAACAGGGAGGTCATTCCAGAGACAAGCAGCAGAGTATTGGAAAGAACGGTAATATTTAGTACAAACTGGAGGAGAGGAGAGTAACAGTTTAGAACTGGAGCGAAGGCAGCGGGTAGGAGGTAATTTTGGACGAGATCTTGTAGGTAAACAGGTGCAGAATTGTGTAAACATTTAAATGTCAGCAAGCGGACTTTGTATTTAATCCGATCAGCAACAGGAAGCCAGTGAAGGCTACGGAGGTCTGGAGTTATATGATCGTTTGGTTTTGTAAGTGTAACTAATCTAGCAGCTGAGTTTTGTATAGGCCTATGTTGTAATTTCTTGAGACGAGAACTTGAAGGCCCATAGAGTAAGCTGTTGCAGTTATCGAGTCTCGAAGACACAAAAGCATGAACTAAAGTCTCAGTGGTTCTTTGAACGATGTGTTTTCTGATTTTTCCAATTTTATGGAGCGCCAGAGATGCAGCTCTGCAAACATTGTTAACATATAGATCCATGGTTAGTGATCACGGACGTTAGGGATTATAATTGATTAGTGCTGTCTTTCGCAAATTCAAGTTGTTAAACGGTGCGTGTCGACCAGATCAATGAGGGTGACTTTCCTTTATAATCCTTTTATATGCTCCTCGGCGTCTTCTTGGCAAGGGTGGTACCAACCCGGAGTTCCGACTCTTCCGTTTGGGAAGGAACAAACTCCTCGACCGGTAATGTACAACGAAGTCCCCGGTGAAAGTCAGTCACAAGTAAAGTATTCCTGTTGGGGAATGACACACATTGTGTGTTGGCGTGTTATCTCAGAAAATCGAACGAAACTGTGGGATCTAGTTGGTAAAAGAAAATGAAAATTTATGTCATAACCACGATTGGCGGAAGGGAACCCTCGTCCCCCTGTTCCACCCCAACCGTCACGCTTAATGATAAAACGTTAGGCATTTACTTGAGAAAAAATACTAACAATGCTGTCTCTTTCCAAGCACGGAAGAAGCTCCGCCACGAGTCACTACACTTCTTTTGAAACGGCACGATAAAAGACAGAAGTCGAAACAATGTAGAAACTAGAATAGAATCCTTTAAGAGCAAATGTACTTTTACGTTCATAAATACGGACATTGAAACAAGTCTCCTGCATTCTAAACCAATTAAGGCACGAGACCAAACCTGCATCCAACTGAAACGGACTCGCATCCGCCGGAGTTGGGACGGCGGACTGGGGGGTTAGAGCAACCAAAAAGTGCTGCAATGAACTGATTTGTACCACGAGTGCCGCCGGAAAATAATGCCCTAAGTCTAATACGATAAAACATGTGACCCCGACGACAGACGCCTTAATGATCTTCTAATTTCTTACCTCAATGTATTAGGTGTATTGTTTGTGTATCCATCAAAATTAACTGGGCTTTGGACAGGGGATTTACATCACAGCTTATCGCCATCTGGTTTAATCTAGAGGCGCCCAATGACTTTTTCAAGATTTGGGGCACTGGATTTTTTATCTCTACCCAATTGTTTATGCTGAGCATCACGCACAACGTCAGTAGATTCCATTTGTAAAGTCTTTCGTACAAACCGGCGCGGGGATCGAACCCAGTCCTTCATAGTGAGAGTCTAACGCTTTATATCAACAGTTTAATTCCCGGGCTGTGTGGTCATACCATGGTGGTATTACAGATGGAGTAAAAGCTCCCTACTTTCCTTTGAAACTATCATGGGTGCAGACAAAAGGCTCCTGATAACCAGATAACCTCACTCTTGAAAAATGTAGAAGACATAAAAAGGGATTAGGAAGTGAGTATAATTGTTCTTGTCTACTGTTTAGATCTCAAACACTTTTTGGCATGTTTCTGCACAAAATATGAAAAAGTGAGACTTGCCAATGCACTGCTGGAAAGCATGTTTTACAACTGATTAGACAACTTAAAAGAAACTTGATCACTAAGAAGTGCATTTAGAGTCTTCACGACTGCCAAAAATTTCACTCTTGACAGCACTCACCATCACTTCAAAGCATTGTGACCGACAAGTCCTACTCGAATTCGGGCGGTTTAGTCGAACAAACCTAGAAGACGACCCGAAGGACCTGTCAAGCAAAGTCTATTCCCACAAAAGGATTAAAATACTCTCAATCTGTATTGTCTGGTTCGACAGCCTTTTACTCCATATGAAATACCTCCATGGTCATACCACACACATAACAGAAAAATGCAAAATATCAATGACACATAAAACACAGCAAAGTCAGTCAACCTTTGAACTCTTTCTTTCAAGATAAGTTACAAAAAGTGCAGGAAAAATAACTTTCTCTTCTTGGCTTGGATTACGTA
Source organism: Holothuria scabra (assembly GCA_037179385.1). Classification (NCBI taxonomy): domain Eukaryota; kingdom Metazoa; phylum Echinodermata; class Holothuroidea; order Aspidochirotida; family Holothuriidae; genus Holothuria; species Holothuria scabra. The sequence continues at coordinate 8,301,562 of CM074198.1, forward strand.
ATCGAAGCCAAGAATTACAACATTAAACGCTACAACCTACTCCCATGCTAAACACCAGAAAATTTTATGTTACTTTAAATTCACAACATTCAGTTTACTATGTTTGAAGATTGATGCCTAGAACACTTGATCTGTTGTGTAAGATGCAACAATGTTTCCCAAACATTCTTTGAGCCAGTATGACCCTATGAGGCATGTGTTTCTGAATTACTACTCCACCTTGGACCAAAGTGCTGTGAAGGGTGACCCAGCCTTTAAGAATTTTAAAAGCATACCCATTGAGCAATATGTGGTGGTCCATCAGTGGCCAGTCGGCTCACTCTGCCATGAATACAGGGCCATCAAAGGAAATTGCATAATGGGTAAAACGTTTTAACAAATCAGTGTCACTGACAATGGAGGACCACATGGCCAAAGACATTCCATTGATGGAACTGACCAAATTTGCTGACTGGGTAGAAACAATCTGAAGCAACTTTCATTTTTTTTTTCCAGTTTTCAGACCTTCAAATTCATTTTCTAAACCTACCTCTGTTTCCTACAACAAACAGCAAAAAGGTGGGCAACTTTTCACTGACTACTGAAGTGTCATTTTATCCACCCCTTCCCCCTTCTATCTAAATCTGTTTAAAACACCACGGGTAAAATATTCCCAGGACATAAAAGCTGTGCTTACTCAAGTCTAAAATTTCCACAATTTTGTGAGGAGCAAAATTAAGTCATTACTTGTCCAAAACACAGTGTATGATACCTAACAATGGCAACAAATTTACTAACCGAGGCCTTAAAATGTGATGAGCACTGGTGTATGTAAGCCCTGACACAATGACATCATGCAAACTCAATTTGGAATTTGGAATCAAATAAGTGCATGCATGATGCATACACCCCCTCACACGTCAAAGGAATATGTGCAGATCTATCTGGTGGGCAAATCGGGTGCCTATGTTTGTAGGTAGAAGTTGTAATGACAAAAGCTTACCTGCATTACAGGTGGACCTTTTCCTGTATTGCGTTGACAAGGGCAATGGGTCTATGCCATTTGCTTTCTGTAAGTCTGTAAGGTTTTCAAACAGTTCTCTAATGAAATTTGAACGAGATTGAATTCTATCTAACAGAGTGTATGATGATGCCACATAAAAGTGGGTGAGCAAGGGTTAGGCGAGATAGCTAACCACTAACAATTGAAGGAATATGTTTTCAAATACCTAAAATCACCAACACAAGGTCAGGCCAAAACAGAGATTGCAATCCTCAACCCCATTCCCTTGCACAGAGCCAGATAAAAACCTATACTGACAAGCTATCTTTTAATCAAAACCTGATCAAAATATTGTTGAGTGGGAGGGTAAATACAACCAACATCCCACAACTCACCAACAGACCTTGGCAGAACTTTACTACTTGGAGATATCAATGGCATAATATTTACTATTTCCACTAAACTTTGTGGTATAGCCAGGACTTTATGAGTAGAAAAGTAAAGGTTTGGAGGGCACAATTTCTATTCTGAGTTATCTATATAATTCTAAGAAAATAATATAAATTCCCAAGAGGGGAACCCAAAGGGTATAGCTTTTCCTTGGTCCCTACCCTGCCCCCTGTTATTCCATTGACTGAACTGACACCACTATCCAGCAACATATACATAATAAATAAAAAGTTATGTCTACCACTGACAAACTCTATGTAAAGTTAACAAGACAAAAATAAAAGATATTTTATAAAAGGGATACATCTATTTTGATATCATACTATACCCAAGAGTAAAATATTGAGAGGTTTTTTTTTAAGCACTACAAATCAATGGTATGGTATAGTCTTTTCATGAATACAAAATTCCAACAAAGTTTTTTCTTTTAAGAGTTTCCATGAACGGATAGTTAATAAACTGAACAGTTTTGATATTTATGCACAAAGATTTTAACCTGGGTGTTGACACTAAGGAACACATTTGTGCATTTCTGGCCCGCACTCCTTTACAAAGTCCCTCAAAGCAACTGTTGGATGAAAGATATTGCTACAGTGTTTCTCAACAAACATGACATATTAATTGTAGCCAGGTTGTATATAGGCCTTTGTACTAATAAACCCCCCCCCCACTTCAAAAAAAAGTTGGAAGTACTGGAATTCAGCCCCCCCCCCTATCAGCCACTAAACAGATGCCCCCACCCCCACTTTGAGCCCTAGCGCCAACAGGGCGACAAAGTCAGGGTCCCAGTTCTTATAAGCAAGTCATTTAGATTGACACAAAAATTTGAAGAAAAAATTAAAGAAGTACTTGTGGATATCTACATTGCAATGCAATCAATTAAAAAGTCTACTTCTCTGAGTAATACATTTTATTTTAAGAAAATGTTTATCAGTGTTATTTCTAGCAATGATTTCCTGAAAACTTATCCTTAAAATTTCTTTTTGAATTTTGCAACATGTGCTTGCTTTGACAATTAATCTTGCATTTCTCCTTCTTAAATAAAACATTCTACAGTGTTGTGAAAATATTTCACTTCAACATAACCATCTTAAGTAAAAAAAACACATATTTTCAGTTAGCTGGAATCACAACAAAGAAAATAAAACAACAATGTTAAGACCTAAGATCCTTTACGAAAATAAAGACATCATGAGAAATTTGAAAGAAATTTAACTTAAATCTTTCACCCATTGACGTTTTGCCTGAGTTTTTCAAATAGTTGATTCACTCAGGCAATTGAAGTAATGCTATAATCAACATAGCCACTCCAGCAAAGTGTATCTTATAGGGCCAATCCTCTAACCCCAAAGTATAATTTTGGTATGGGTTTACTGAAATTCTCAAATGGCTCAGCTCTTTGATTGACAGCTAATTCAAACAATGCAGAGTACCAAAGCTTATATTACACAGCATGAACTGTACTGGGATTGTTTTGATTATATACATTGAGCTCTTCTACACTCACCCTGAAGCAATAAACTGAGATTGTGTCTGGATGAGGGTGAATTTCAGACAATTATGGAAGGGGCTTAAGTAAGAAGGTTAGGAGAATTGGTACTCCTTGGGATGAGAGAATTGGGCCTTAAAAGTCATTTAAAAGAAGATATTCATTACCCAAGATACAGCAGTTCTAATTCCTCCCACCTACTAACTTTTAGCCCCATGCCAAAACAGTCTAAATAATACTCATCCTCGTCCAGAAAAAATCCTAGTTTGTGGCTTAACGTTGTACCAAGATGATCATGCAAGAACCATGAATCTGAGCACCCTCAGTGCATGATGTGTTCATGGGCTACTCTGCATTTTTAATTTGATTTCAATTCAAAGAGTTATACCATAAGAGAATTTTGATATACCCAGGGTAAAACTGTAGTTTGGGCTGACAAGTGACTGCCTAATTTAGACCTTCCTCTTAACTCGTGTGTAGGCTTTGTTGTTGTTACCTTGGAGGATGTGGCCCCTTCTGTTTTTTCAAAGCAGGAAGCTCCATGAAACAAGTTTGTCCACTCTGCTAGTAGACTTTTTGTAAGCAACCTTCCTTTCACATCACATTTAGATTACAAAAATCTCAGTACCAAATGTGTATGACTTGTGAGCTCAAATAGTGAAGTACCCACCCCCTTTTTTTTTGTTATTTATAATGTTTTTTTTTTTTTTTTTTGAAGAAAACAAACATTACTGACACTGTTTCAACTCATTATGAGACTGTTTTTTAACCATTATCATGTAAAATTAAGTGACTGCACACTCCAATTTTCCTCCAACAAATTTCTGTAGTTACTTTACACCTCCCCCACCCAAGAAATTTCTCCCCACTGCCCCCCTCCCCCCCACTGCCCCCCCTCAATAAGTTTCCACCATTCTATTCCACCACTATCACAGCCTACAAGGTGAGCATGGATGGCACTCTCTTGGTATAAATATAGCAGTTCAAATATGCATTTAAAGCACCCTCACGGCAACTTACGAAGAGACCTCCATAACCTATAGCATATGTTAATAACATAATTCACATTTGTGATGCTTCAAAACAACAATTTATTTTAAAAGATCTATTCAACCTCATAATTAATCTATTGCTCTTGCATGGCACAAAATATCATAGACTACATTTTTGCAGCTTATCAACTGGATTGAGCTGTAACCTATGGTATATTTCAGAAGTTAGGTTTCTCCCGATTTTGACACTCATCTCGAGTATTAAAGTAAAACACCACAATCTGATCACAATTACGTCATATTGCACACTGTTGATGACAACTCTCTGAAGAAATTAATAGTTCAGGACTAAATTCACATTTGAATATATATTAAAATGGAACATATTCTGAGTATTCCTGTAAAGTTTTACACTGATTTTCCAGGTTCTGGTTTCAAGATGTCAGCAAATGAAATTGACACATTTTCAACATCAGTGAACTTGAACTAGATACAGTGAAACATATTCTAAGCATTTTGGTGAAATTTTTATTCAATTCCTATGTTCATTTCCAGAGATATGAGTGATTTAAGTTGACACATTTTCTATGAAAAGTGAACTTAAAGCAAGCAGGTGTGATGTCATGAATCCACATTGACAAACACTCACACACTGACCCCACATATAGCAGTATAATCTAGGGTACATTAAGTTTTTAAGAATGTTTCTTTTGCAACATTTAAATCAAAGTTTTCCTTCAACTTTAGAACTTTCAACACAGCAAAACATGCAATGTTCATACTTTTTCCCCTACACTTTAGTGACCCTGGAACATTTACTTTTCCTATTCACTTCAAATAAGCAAAATATCATAAGAACACATTGTGGCTATACAGAACTGCTTTTCTCCCAGAGGGTGGTGATTTTTGTCAAATGCCAGACCACATGACTGAAACAAAATATCAGCCCAAAGCAATTCAGGTTTCTGTTCTTTTAGGGGCATCCCACCTCCCCCCCCCACAATCCAGTCCACACCACCATGATAGGAGCTTACAAGTACTGTCAACTTCTCTACTACCCAATAGTATTAAACTTCTGCTTACAGCATTTCCACATGAACAAAGACGTAAGTCAAAAACACATTTAATATTCGTTGTTCTATATGATTTCCTACATTATACATATACATAATCATCCATTCCACTCAAACATGTTACCGATCACCATCTTCTAGCTTACAAAATTTATTTTACAAAACTTCACAAAATCACACCTCTCTTTAAAATACACTTGACGTTCATGAAAGATTTTTTTTTATTTGTACAAATATCTTCGAACTTGCTAAACACATACAGCCTTTGTATACCTCTACTAAAGGAATATTCTGGTGTCAATTTCATGAGTTTCCAAAAAATAAAGAATATTTTATCAAACCCCTTTCAAATCACACACTTATAGTTTGTTCTTAACTCAAGATATTCCACAGTACAGATAGGTTACCTTTGTCAAAAACAGACTCCCAGTTATTTCAAGGTTACAAAATGTTATGTAATACCGCAGACTACTTCCAAAATCTTTTGTTGTTCTTCAAACTTGAAGTAATTAATTTGACCGTAAAACCTCACACCAGTGAAACATTGAGTAAAGATCGTTTGAGGTTCAGCTGCAAATTTTGTGAGCACAAAGGTTGCAGCTTCAAAAGTGTCTGCATATTTCATTTGCATGTATGAATATGATAGGGAAATACTACAGATGCTCAATTAATCTGCTGGCATGACATTTCAGATTTCCCACAATGCAATGTGTTACTGTTTTTTTAACGTTTCCTTTAAAAAGTTGTAACTTCTGAAGGTAGCATGCTATTGGGATGGAATTTTCACCAATAAAGAGAAAAAAGGTGCCATAATTTTTTGAAGCAGTTGAAATTTGTCACCAGAATATCCCTTTAAATCTAGTTCTGAGATAAACTAAAAAGCATCATTCCTGGAAAATTTAACAGTGCCAGGAAGTTGTCAGGGAGAAAAAAGAACACTTGCAAAAAATTCTTTGTAACACTTATCCCGATTGACCTAAATTGTATTGAATCTTAAACAGATCTTCTAACCAGCAAAACATCTCAAAAAGGTTTATGACATGATTGTTATGATCAGGCATGGTCTGCGGTTAGCCATTCCAGAGACTTTCAAATGGCTGCAATCTGGTCTACTGCTCAAGAAAAACTTATTTCTCAGAGTATCAATTTAACTCAAAATGATGACAGGCAGTTGAAGTAGAGCATTTCACTAGAGGACAAGGACAACTATTGCTTCGAGCAAAAAACCATTTTTTGCCATTTATTTGTTAGTGCCTGCATTCCCTTTCAAAAGAGGTAAAGCATGTCAGTGAGCCATCGTTTCTAATGCAAAGTTGATACTTTATGCCATGTACAGGCTAATCTCACATTCATCCTGGATGAACTGTTTTGTTTCCCTGACCAAGTCTTTCCCAAACACTTTAAAAGAAACCTTCCGCTGTGGGCACAATGCTCCTATGACATAGGGAAAACAATCACATGATCCACAAATGGAAAAAAGGGTCACTATATTAAACCAGATGTTTAGAAGTTGAGGGCAAAATTCCAACAAACCAAACTCATATTCATTGTCAGTTAATGATATTATAATGTAACTGCATCAAGAAATCTGAGATCAAAAGTATGTCACTTTAAAAAAATTCAAAAGAATGATTGCATGCCTGTAAATCATATCATAAATATGACCTCATCATTAAATTTCCCTCTCTGACTCAGGAAGATTAAACAAATGGACCTATTTTTCTCCCAAACAACTCCCTGGTGTAACACTATACCCTGATGGACCCAAAGACAATTTTTGGAATACACAACAACCATTGCACGTGCTGAACAGAAACAAAGAAAAGAAGAAAACCCTACGCACATGAAACGAGAGTTAACTGCACAAAACAAATCTCTGGAGAACACATCACAAAACAAAGTTCCCATTCAGAAACATACTGCTGTGCAACATACACCAAAAGATCTGCCATAACCAGAAACTTCCTTCCAATGACAAACATTGGCTTCTTTTACTTGGACAACGAACACAAGGCAAGAAAAAAAAGTTGCAGGATCGGCTGGGCCTTGGAAGCAAAGTTGAATAGGTTGTACCAAGAGACAAAACCCACCATATTGTTGGGGCTTTCAATTTAGCCTCTACTTCATATGTAACTGGATCTTAAAATGTGGGACAACGTCCTGATGCGATGATCTTCTTTGTTTGTAGTCTTTGACCTTCTCTTTTGAAAGGTGGAAAAACATCTACAGAAGTTGGTAATCCTGAAAATTACAACAAAATAAGTCATACCTATTAACACGCTGCAGTTGGATGACATTTAACAAAGCGAATAAGAATGTGTCCTGTAGTGTCAGCTTGAAAGAAAAGATAAAGTTACAATAAGGTTTCAAATATGGTTCAATTTCAAGTTGGGTTTCAAACACTGTTCAATTCCATTTTAAGTCCTCCCCCGCCTCTTGGGACGGACAAGAAATACCATGGGCTAAGCCTGCAAGGGATGTTAACAGCCGCAAGAGCTCAAGACACAAATTTAACCAATTCTGCAAAGTATATCACATACAGTTGCAGGAATAAGTGTTGTAATCCTTTTTCCTTTGAGAAAATGACATATGGGTCCATACACTTGATGTAAAAAATTGACTCACTAAAAATTTCAGTTTTGTGTATAAGCCATGCACAAGCATACCATGTTGATCATTGTGGATCAAATGTAGGCACAAAAATAAAAGCCTGTTCTTTTATCTTTTCCACCAGCAGGGGGAAAATTGTAAACTCACTGCATCAGAATCGCATCATAAAATTTTAAAAGTGGAAGCATTGGCTTTGACTTCAAAAAGAAGGGTTTTTATGTCACATTAAGTTTTAATATGTTAGAGGTGCATTTATTCTAAGCATGTAGGTAAAATTTGCATTGAAATCTGATGAGTGGTTCTCAAGATATCAGGTAAAGTTGTCATATCTTCAACACAAAGTTAACTTGAAGCAAGTACATAAAATTATGACATTATATTCTCTCATTAATGGACAGTCTTTTGTTTTTCTTTAAAATCTATAGTCAATTTTTTCCTTAACAATCCCATATTATCATAACATTATCGCATAAGTGGCATTTACAAACATTCCCCACAAGGAGGTCCTATTCCTACTGAAGTTGAGGTCAACGTAACAGTCTGAAATATCAATGGGAAACAAAGCACTTCTTGTGAATGTAACCTCTACTGCCCTCAAGCTCACTTTGGAACACAAATCTAGTGACTTCAGTTATCAATATCCAGAAGAATACATGTCCAATTTGAATGAAGGTTTCTCCATACTGTGCAGATTTGGTTCTTCGACATATGAAAGATAAATTACCAAAAACAAAATGATTTTGACATTCCCCTATCAATGAAACAAGGGCAAGTTTAGGACGGCTTGCTGTAGGTGGCATAGCACTACCTAGATTGTGTTTCATTGCCTGTGATCATTCTGCAGTAGACAGGACTGTCCAACATTTAGTTAGTTAGATGACAGCCCAGTTTCCAACCTATTGGTTTATGTCCAGCCGGCCACAGCATTTTTTCCAGTTGTGGCTCACTGGCTTGATTACTATACTCCATTGCTTATGCCAAGAAGTTCTAGGTTTATTAAAAATATCACAGAAATGAAAAACATTTGTTATTTGTTTTATACAGCACTTTACGACTTCAACATGGATTTAACTGTCAGTCAAAACATGACCCAAGGTGAGGACAATACTCACTGCTGCAGTATCAATAGTATATACTTGGCTCAAGGCATACCTTGTACATTACCACAAATAATTGCTGCCTCAATGCTAAAGGTTAGTTTGGTACAACCCACCGTTATGGTTTACACAGTACCTATCCCGCAGTCAAGCTCTACAACTGAAATAGTGCAGAATTATGCATGGCTTGTGACCAACATTAAACCCATACATAAATAGACAATGGACCTTAGGTGGTACGTTCTCCTACTCCGGAGTAACATTATCTATCCAGACATGGAAATATGATAATTAAGCAGGAATATCATGTACGAACCTCACCACACCACATGCCACACCACACCCCCCACACCAGTAAAAAAAGTTTATGGCCCACTCAACTTGAACCAATTGGTTGGAAACTGGAAGGTAAAAGCTCCATCTCACTAACTTACCCACCACACCACACCCAACATACACATGCCATGCCACACCCACCACACCACACCACACCCAACATACACCATGCCATGCCATGCCACACCCACCACACCACACCCAACATACACCATGCCATGCCACACCCACCCCACCTCACCACACATTGAACACAACACAACCCCACAATATCCCTCAACTAGGTCCATCAAGGCGTAGATCTTACTAATGGTCAAATTTTGGTCAGAATATGAAACTCATGGGAGAGGATGTGCCCATCATTTCATTTGATGTAAGTATTTAATACATTCATTTAAGAGCCAAAACAGGACAATGCCAAAATCAAATAGATTTTTACAGGTACTGTAGGCATCTTCCAACACACAAAGTTCACACATTTTGAAATAGATTGTTTTATAGGACTTATAGATTCACTCAATGTTTACAAACAAATGCTGTTACAACTGGAAATCAAGACAGTTGGAAAGATGGGCTTACACTGGTGTCACAATGAAAGGTAGATTTCAAACTCCTCTATTTTCTGCATGCAATCACACAACCTTACCTTTGTGCAACACCTAACATAAACATATGTGTTCCTGTGCATTCTCTATACCAGCCAGAGCCAACCAGTGACATTAGCGCTGACACCATAACAGGTCATTTTTAATGACTCTAAGTACTTACTCTGTCTCCCCTGTAAATAGGATTTTTAGAAAAAGCTGACCATCCACTGTCTCCTTCGTTGTCTTCATCCAGGCGTCCATAGTTATTCCGCAATTTTCTCCTAATAATCAAAGAGCATATCAAGCACCATTAATATTTTACAAAATAGCTATTAAGTGATGCTATTAAGTCTTTGCCTACAGAATTGTAGGTAATTAGGTAAATATGTAAATAGGGGTAAGAAGAGAAACACAGCATAAGCATACAGTTCCAGTTGCAGCTCACCCACTTGTTTTCCCTATTCCATTGCTTATGCTGAGCACAAGGCACAATGGCAGTAGATTACAGTCTCAGATTGTAAGAATTTCACTTCCAGCAAAATATCTTTGAGTCTGCTTTTTACTCACCCTATGTGGAACTCAGGATGCGCACAATCCACACTTGGACATGTCTGCCACCAAAATAACATGTGCTAAGAACAGCACATTTTTTTACCACACAGAGCAGGGCTGCAAACCCCCGCTTTCTGCAACTATGTCCAGAGGCATACCTATTTATAACCTGACATAAAGCATGAATTATAAGTATGGACCATACAAAGATGGACTTACCTCCTGAAAACATAAACAGCAACAAATACAAAACAGGTGACCACCAAAAAGATGAAGAGACCAACAAGTGCTCCTGTGTAATTATGACCACCGGCTACGTCCTTCTTGTCAGGTGTTGAAGGTGAATTGGAAGATGATGATCCAGCAGGTTTTGTCGGTTCAGTGGGACTGGAAGTTTTCTGGGGTTGAGTCGGTTTCTTGGATGTTGGAGTTTCACCTGCTTTTGTGGTTGATTTAGTGGTACTGAGATCTGTGACCAATGCAGTAGTGTCAGTCAAGTCGTCAACAGGCACTGGAGTTTCAGTAGACTTTGGAGTGGTTGTCACCTTATCTTCTAAAATTTTATGAAAAAAAAAAAATGGGAATTGAATCATACTGTATACTATCCCTAACTCTACCACCTAAACATAATAGCTAATGAGAATCCCACATTCAGACTAGTTAAGCATCTACTAGTTATTCCACCATATACCAGAAGTGGAAACTTTTATTCAAATCATTGTGATTTGTCAGTTACAGGGAATAATTTAGCATTCAAATTTTGTGTAGCAGTTTTGAAGATTTTTGAGGTCTTTCACAATTTGTTTGTGAAAATGCAAGGGTTATGCACACAAAAAATTGCTACACAAATTTTCATTTGTGTAGCAACTTTGCCTTTTTGTGTAGCAAATTGCGCTGCGATACTGGATAAATTATTCCCTGAGTTACTATGTCTTCACTCTTTTATTCATGCATTCAAGTTCTAACAAGGGAAAGGCAACTAGTGCATACATTTACCAAGTTTCCAGTAGTACTGTACCAGTCAATAATTCCAGATAACACACCTGTTGAGAATTTTTAAGGTAAAGGAAACCAAACATGGAGGTTCATGTCATTAAAGTAATCCGACAGAGCAGAACACAAAAATTTAAAGCAACAGAGTATTTCTTCATACCATGATCATTGATGCATCCACAGAGTATAATATCCATATCCTATCCAAATTTCTACCTTAAAATATCTTATTAATAAGGTTGTAAGTCTCTGGCCCACAAGGACCAAAGATGACCTTTGACCTCCTCAATAAGCAATAATTCTCACCAAAATGCATCCACATACAAAATATGAAATCTATCCAAATTCCAAAATTAAGACATAATTTAAATAAAGATTTTTAGAGTTTGACCTCTGACGACCGTCCACCAAAAACAATAGGTTTTTTCCTCTCAGGACTCAATTTTGGGCATTAACTTACCAAAATTGAGCCTTCCAACAATCATTATTTGAGATGTATATCAATAAAGAAAGTGTTACAAACACACACACACATGCGCACACAGCACATACCCGTATTCAATGCCTTACGGGGTACACAGAACTGTTCCCCGTAAGGAAATGGTCAGAATTCCCCTTTAGCCGTTTAAGTCATGCAGCATCATGCAGGTGAATGCCGCGAGCGAGGGCGGACTCTTGCATATCACATGACAGAGCTCATTGCAGTGTCCGAATTTTCGGGTAGCTACGCCAGTTACGAGCTCCGCGTGAGCGAGGAAAGACGTGCGAGGCTTGAGCTCTCGTGAGCGGCCTGTACCCGGCAAGGTATCGTTTACAGGCTCACACACGCATATAAATTGGTGTGTACACACTACAAGTACAGCACATACCCGTATTCAATGCCTTACGGGGTACACAGAACTGTTCCCCATAAGGAAATGGTCGGAATTCCCCTATAGCCGTTTAAGTGATGCGGCACGTGAATGCCGCGAGCGAGGGCGGGCTCTTGCATATCACATGACAGAGCTCATTGCAGTGTCCGAATTTTCGGGTAGCTACGCCAGTTACGAGCTCCGCGTGAGCGAGGAAAGACGTGCGAGGCTTGAGCTCTCGTGAGCGGCCTGTACCCGGCAAGGTATCGTTTACAGGCTCACACACGCATATAAATTGGTGTGTACACACTACAAGTACAGCACATACCCGTATTCAATGCCTTACGGGGTACACAGAACTGTTCCCCATAAGGAAATGGTCGGAATTCCCCTATAGCCGTTTAAGTGATGCGGCACGTGAATGCCGCGAGCGAGGGCGGGCTCTTGCATATCACATGACAGAGCTCATTGCAGTGTCCGAATTTTCGGGTAGCTACGCCAGTTACGAGCTCCGCGTGAGCGAGGAAAGACGTGCGAGGCTTGAGCTCTCGTGAGCGGCCTGTACCCGGCAAGGTATCGTTTACAGGCTCACACACGCATATAAATTGGTGTGTACACACTACAAGTACAGCACATACCCGTATTCAATGCCTTACGGGGTACACAGAACTGTTCCCCATAAGGAAATGGTCGGAATTCCCCTATAGCCGTTTAAGTGATGCGGCACATGAATGCCGCGAGCGAGGGCGGGCTCTTGCATATCACATGACAGAGCTCATTGCAGTGTCCGAATTTTCGGGTAGCTACGCCAGTTACGAGCTCCGCGTGAGCGAGGAAAGACGTGCGAGGCTTGAGCTCCTGTGAGTGACTTGTACCCGCCAAGGTATCGTTTACAGGCTCACACACGCATATAAATTGGTGTGTACACACTACAAGTACAGCACATACCCGTATTCAATGCCTTACGGGGTACACAGAACTGTTCCCCATAAGGAAATGGTCGGAATTCCCCTATAGCCGTTTAAGTGATGCGGCACGTGAATGCCGCGAGCGAGGGCGGGCTCTTGCATATCACATGACAGAGCTCATTGCAGTGTCCGAATTTTCGGGTAGCTACGCCAGTTACGAGCTCCGCGTGAGCGAGGAAAGACGTGCGAGGCTTGAGCTCTCGTGAGCGGCCTGTCCCCGGCAAGGTATGGATTTACAGGCTCACACACGCATATAAATTGGTGTGTACACACTACAAGTACAGCACATACCCGTATTCAATGCCTTACGGGGTACACAGAACTGTTCCCCATAAGGAAATGGTCGGAATTCCCCTATAGCCGTTTAAGTGATGCGGCACATGAATGCCGAGCGAGGGCGGGCTCTTGCATATCACATGACAGAGCTCATTGCAGTGTCCGAATTTTCGGGTAGCTACGCCAGTTACGAGCTCCGCGTGAGCGAGGAAAGACGTGCGAGGCTTGAGCTCTCGTGAGCGGCCTGTACCCGGCAAGGTATCGTTTACAGGCTCACACACGCATATAAATTGGTGTGTACACACTACAAGTACAGCACATACCCGTATTCAATGCCTTACGGGGTACACAGAACTGTTCCCCATAAGGAAATGGTCGGAATTCCCCTATAGCCGTTTAAGTGATGCGGCACGTGAATGCCGCGAGCGAGGGCGGGCTCTTGCATATCACATGACAGAGCTCATTGCAGTGTCCGAATTTTCGGGTAGCTACGCCAGTTACGAGCTCCGCGTGAGCGAGGAAAGACGTGCGAGGCTTGAGCTCTCGTGAGCGGCCTGTACCCGGCAAGGTATCGTTTACAGGCTCACACACGCATATAAATTGGTGTGTACACACTACAAGTACAGCACATACCCGTATTCAATGCCTTACGGGGTACACAGAACTGTTCCCCATAAGGAAATGGTCGGAATTCCCCTATAGCCGTTTAAGTGATGCGGCACGTGAATGCCGCGAGCAAGGGCGGACTCTTGCATATCACGTGACAGAGCTCATTGCAGTGTCCCAATTTTCGGGTAGCTACGCCAGTTACGAGCTCCGCGTGAGCGAGGAAGGCGTGCGAGGCTTGAGCTCTCGTGAGCGGCCTGTACCCGGCAAGGTATCGTTTACAGGCTCACACACGCATATAGGTGGTGTGTACACACTACAAGTACAGCACATACCCGTATTCAATGCCTTACGGGGTACACAGAACTGTTCCCCGTAAGGAAATGGTCGGAATTCCCCTTTAGCCGTTTAAGTCATGCGGCACGTGAATGCCGCGAGCAAGGGCGGACTCTTGCATATCACATGACAGAGCTCATTGCAGTGTCCGAATTTTCGGGTAGCTACGCCAGTTACGAGCTCCGCGTGAGCGAGGAAAGACGTGCGAGGCTTGAGCTCTCGTGAGCGGCCTGTACCCGGCAAGGTATCGTTTACAGGCTCACACACGCATATAAATTGGTGTGTACACACTACAAGTACAGCACATACGGGGTACACAGAACTGTTTCCCGTAAGGAAATGGTCGGAATTCCCCATCAGCCGTTTAAGTCATGCGGCACGTGAATGCCGTGAGCGAGGGTGGGCTCTTGCATATTACATGACAGAGTTCATTGCAGTGTCCGAATTTTCGGGTAGCTACGCCAGTTACGAGCTCCGCGTGAGCGAGGAAAGACGTGCGAGGCTTTAGCTCTCGTGAGCGGCCTGTACCTGGCAAGGTATCGTTTACAGGCTCACACACACCCACACATACTGTACACACACAGTATTTTATAAATGTATGGGATTCTCTAGTTATCAATATAAAGAAGAAGTTAGAATAAAGAAGGAACTGTGCCAGTATCATATTTGTGTTGTAACAAATAACTAATGTGGACTGACTGGTTCTGGTACTTTCACGGTACTCTTCCGGTGAACATGAACATGCAAATGCAATTCTGTACTCACGCATACAAGGCCAGCCTTCACCCTGTCTGGAATAACCTTCTATACAGCTACAGTTGTACCCATTTTCATCTGAGCAGACCTCTGTATTATCTGTACAGCTATTATTACAGGTCTTTTCTGGAAAAGGAAATTGATCAAACTTCCATTAATGGCAGTCACTTATCACTCTAAACGACAATTTTACCTTGGGTGTAAAAAATTTTCTATTGCTACAGCCCTTTGACTGACATAAATTCAAAGCTCATATTACACACCACACATAAACTTTGAGTGTTCTAATTACACACTAGGGCCACTAGGGTATACAGTATGCCCTGAATCAAGAAACTAGAATTAAGCCTTGATAGGGATAAGTTTTAGGCAGCTGTTGAAGGGGCTAGATGTAAGATGTTTGGGAGAGTTGAAACTGTCTGAGGTTACGAATACATGCATTTAAATGGTTTCTCATATATCACAGACAGCCCCACCATGCATCCATCACCCCACCCTTCCAAAAGTAAGAAGAAAATTTAATTGACAATAAAGATGCAAACCACATATTTCAAGTTTTCTGAGTGAAGATGACCTTGTTCTTTTTTTTTTTCAATTCTGAAATTCAAGGAAATTTGCAATGCAATTTACCACGTTCATTTGATTATGAAGTGCGGTTATGACATTTCTGGAAAATAAACTGAAAACTCACAAAAATGCATATTATTCAATTAATTTTTTTGACATCTCTTCACATAATGATCATGGCATATTAAGCAAAATATTGCAGTTTAATATTTCTTGCTTATTGCACTTTTTCAACAATTTGTATTTTTGTTATTGCAATTTTGCATCAATTTGCTTCTTTTGGTGTTCAGGGAGAGAAAAAAATATTCAACCTTACACAGACAAAAGGTAGGAAGAATAAACAATCAAAGACAAAGAATAATGAATGCACTTATTGATTGTAAAATGCACCGCCTTTCACCCCCTGGCACTGGTGAGTAAAAATGTGCATCATGCTCTTTTAAGTTGTGATGCAAGGGTGTGTCAGTTCTCCAAATGTCGGGTCAAAGCAGCCTTAGAGTGCTGCATGGGTGCATGATATTCTACATGGAATATATGTTAAAACCTACGAAATGCTGGGTCAATTGCATGGTGGAGGAGTGTGTCAAAGCACAAAAATTTTCACACCTAACATCTAACAATCGATATGTAGATAAGAAACTGAAGATTTTACAAATTGATTGTCAGTAGGATCAACAAACAGTACTGATAGCACCAGGAGTTGTCAAACAAGGGAGCATCTATAGACGAATCCGATTAGCTCTTGTGTTTAGTGACTGTAGGCGGCCATTGGTGGGATCCATCAGCCTTAAATCGCCTTCAATTATTGTCTACATGAATTTCAAACCCTCATATTCAGTGAAATTGAAGAAATCAAGATACAATTTAGTGTACAACCATCCATGACACAGGTAAGCATAGAAATTGAAAGATTAAAAGGTGATAGACCCCAGTTATGGCCAACTGAAATCAGACTATCACTTGCTGTTCGGATTGGTATATACATTCCTTGACTAGTATAAAGGGCCAGACTCACAGCAAGGCCAATGTGGGCCCTTGCCAAGGTCCCCACATTTGGGGGCCAAAAATAAAGGCGTTAAGACACGACTCTTTTCCATTTGTCCGTGGATGGTTAGCAACTTTCCATAAGTACATAAACCTAAAATAAAAGGATGCATACTCTATGGTATTTGCACATCATGTCATCACACATCATAAACTGACAAATTTATTTTGACAATAGTCAATTTCAGGGATTGAGACTTAAAACTTGAAGATGTTTAGATGCAGCATACAAAGCTTTCAATCTGAAAAGCTTTTTCTGATGCAATTTCCATAAAAAATGATGTTGCCTCATTTAGATATTGGGCCTAACAGGGAAAGTCTGCCCCCAAAGCTGTTTGGCTCACAGCCCCCCCCCCCCTCCCCAAACTAAATCTGGCCCTGCTGGGAGATGATAGGTTAAAAACTCTGCAACAGAGAGGGCCGGTGTGGTAAGACAGATTCATGTACAAACTCATCAATTTATAGTGACATATGCATTGATCACATAACAACCTCTCCCTTTAATACTTATTTTGCCTTGGTTTTTTTAACCCACACACCATCTCAACACAATCTCACAAACAATGGCTCCTCTGCCATCTCACTGGCACTATCAGTAAACATATTTGTATTTAGGAGAGAAGTATAAATGTTATTGAAATGTATCTCAAGAACATGCATTATTCATGCATTATTTATGAATATTAATAGCTGTGAATATGTATGATACACATAAATATGAAATGTTTATGCAGACTTACTATACAGTAGAACATTATTCATTATGGGAAGATGCCATTAACTGCCCACTTTTGCAATTACAGATTCAATGGTGACCAGACCACTTAATACTATACATGGCAACAAGATGTGCCAGTTTCAAATGAAGAGCTTTTCTGGAGAAAATCTGACATACTACCACAGAGTCAAAACTATGATTATATGGTGGGCAGACAAAACCTTCATACCCTTCCTGTTTGAAAGCTTCCTTTTTGGAACAATCCTGCTAACAAACATCTTCCACAGGCCTGATTTTTAAAAAAATATTCGGAGCGATGCGCACTGTTTAAAAAGAAATTTCCTCACTGCCTAACCATAGTCCTAATCCCTAACTTAATCCCTAACCCTAGAAAAGAATACAACTGATACAATACAATGGCAACAGCCAATCAAGAAACACCTTCTTAAACAGTACACATCTACTCAAATATTCAGGTTGTCTATCGGACAAGTTGGATCCAAATTGAGGTTGTCCAAAAAAAAAAAAAAAAAGGGTGGGTTGTCCAAATAAAAATGTAAAAAGATAGACATGCAATTGCCTTTCATGTCTGTGCCATAGAAAACATGCATCTTATTTTCATTCTATGTTTTTGAATTTCTACCCATTTCAAAAATGAATGGTAGTTAACACCATTGTATCAAGACTGCTCCTAGATCTAAAGATAATTCAAACATGAAGATTGCTGACATAGTGAACTAGTCATTTGCAAATGAAATCTACTTGTCCATTGGACAATTTCAAAGAGGGAAAGTGGTCATCCAATGCAATTTTTACTTGTTTGGACAAGTGCTTAATTTCACCCCTGCCCCACATCACAAACAGGTAGATGAAATCTGCCACAATTTCTTCATTATCCATTTCAGGACTTCATGTGCAAAACCCCCTTGATTCTCTTAAAAGAAGTTAATCTGTTTTCATAGGGTCTAATCTATGAAAATGGCAATTCCATAAAGACAGATGCATCTTAAAGCAACACACTGAGTTGGACGGTTCATGAAATCAACCCAATATTCCCGAAACTGTAAGGTTTTCTTCACATACTACTGACAAATGGTCACACTTTGTCAATACTATATTCCTACATACACATGAATGTTTCATGACTAGGTTAATACTATTCAATGCAGTTTTCAAGAAACAGATTTATATGAAAAACTTTTAAGAAATTTATATGAGCTCCCAATCTTCATATAGGTGTGCAACTAACCACACTGCCTCACAGTGATTTGAGGAGAGTGAAGGTGTTCATCACACTTGCATGCCTCAAAAGTCAAGGCCTGTAAACAGAAAGTGCTTCCTAAAAGTTTAATGCAGGATTTGGACCTAATGTAAAGTAAGGAAAAAGGAGGCTGGACAAGTTGCAAGGCTGAAAATGTGAATGATATATTAGCTATTGAAATGAGTATGATGACTTGTTAGGAGGTATAAATTACTGTTTATGAAATACTGGAATGGATATATGAAACATATGAAAAATGTATGTATGCTCTAGGGATCCACCCTAATTAAATTCTGAAAAAAATTGATATGAGACTAAGGAATAGACTTCAAATGATACTGAATGTTACACCAGATTACATCTGAGGGTACTTAAATATTCCAAACATTTCTCACAGGGGAGGGGGTACACCTCTTTCCTTAGAAACATCCTGGGAAACAATCAAGCCGTGCAGTCAACAACCTCCAAAAATCTGCCTCCTCAAGTGTATGAAGCAGAGCCTTAAACCTGTGTTGTAATAGTAAAAAGTAAGCTATACGCTTAATATCAATGACACCAAACTACAAACGAAGGAACATTCCTTACAATGTTTGGGCAAACTTCACAGCAAATATCAAATATGTGCTTTTCTTTTGAAGAACTGTACATTTTCTGACAAATAAACTCATAATATATCAAATTTTGCTGTAGCAATGAGCCAAAATTGAAACTGACTCTCAAGCACTGATTGGTTTGGAAATCAATATTCATTTTTACAATGAGTGTACTGGTGTTCTGTGAACAAACTGCAAAGTAAGTCAATGGCACTTCATTTAGTGAGCTTGCAGCAGCATAATTGCACACAAAATCCCATAGACATTCTTACTCGGATCTCAAATACATCCTAATCAGACTTGCTTTGCTTTTTCATTGAATACTTATCATTTTCATTTGTAGTGTATTCATGAAGTATCTGATAGATTACAGTTATTACACAAGTTTATCGACGAATTCTTGTCAAAGTTTGCAAACATTAGTATTATGAGTGCAGACAATATATGGAGGTTAGGTTAGATAGGGTTTAACGGCCCAGTTTCCAACCAGATGGTTCAAGTAGAGCCAGCAACAATTTATGGGAGCAGGAGGAATACTGTACACATCTACAGAGCAAGAAAATGTTTAGGTTTCTTGATTATTGATACATTTTTTCATACAATTTACTATTTAAATCAGATTTCCTCAATTAATTTTGCTAAAGTGCCAAATGTCTGCCATCTGGGGGAGGGGTTAAAGGGAAGGGGTGCCCAGGAAAACTGCTGTTTCTTGAGGGTCCTCAGATGCATAATGGGGCACAGATCTGTCCCATTTTGCAACAAAATTTCCAATTGAATTTGCCAAATTTTAGTACATCACCTGGGTTAATGCAACTTTCAAAAACATCACAAAGGGGGATTTTGCATCAGATTCATGAAATTACCAAGTAAAAGCAATCTCCAACTACCTACTGGCTGAAGTAATATTTTGAAGATGCTTTGTTCACAAAGCTCCTAGTAAATTATCCTTTCTCCTGGTTTGTTTGTTTTTTTGTTTTTTCTCTCATACTAACTTTTCTGTCTCAAGATTATTTTTATTTACTTCCTTCATTAATGTTATGGTGTTGTAACTTTTTAAAATGACAGTTTTTACACATCTTGTCAAAACAGTCTTCTAGGAAAATCTTATTGGCTCATTTGATTTCATCTGGGCTACTGAGTGTGGATAGACATAATATGCATGCAAAGCAGATAGCATTGAACTAAACAACTTTGTTCCTGGACACATTACCTGAGCTGGTTAACTATATAGCTGTGTATACAATAACAAATGCTGCTGCAGCTTGACACATAGCCCGCGGAGTGGACGAAGTCTTTTCGTTCAGCTCATGGCTACAAAAAATGAACATCCCCCAGCATTGGAGGCAAAATCATTTGAACTGGTGTAGAAATCCTAAGCAAACTTCATTTACATAGCTCTACTTGGATTGGTTGAAGCGAGGCTGTTAATGTTTATTTAACAGGCAAACACTTGGTACAACAGTACAACAGTACACGTAACAGAGTCACAGCGGTCGATGTTATTCAACACTGGTATCGTGTGGTACTGTGCAAGCATACACACACACAGTACAGAGGTAGAACAACAGATCACACGGCCACAGGAAAAGACAGTTTGATACTCTTCAACAAAAGATTACTGTTTTTGAATGAAATCTTTGATGAAAGTTGTTATTGTTTGAAAGAGGCCATGATCAAGACTTCCATCTAAATTAAAAGATTTAACAGACATAATAAGCCTATGTTTTTGTTTGGTTTAAATGTCTTTGTGTTCAACATAGCTTTGCAAAGATTTCGTCGTTTAGCACCGCCTACCTCAGGAAAAGACAAATTGTGGTGAACGCTCATGAATATTTAGACAATCAACTTTTGGGCTCATTGAAAGGAATTTCTGACCATCACTGGCAGGCTCTGAGGGCTGGCAGCCTAAAGGGGGCCGCAGCCACAGAGGTGCTACGCGGAATACTTGACACAGGGAAATACAGTTTTACCACTTTGACGTGGTACCAAAATGAAACTGCTTTGGAAGGTCAAAGGTCATGCAGCAGGTGTGCTTTTGCTTTGAAAATATATTTGAAATTACAGAGATTTTTTAAGAAAGAATCAGGGCAGTGAGTGCTTCATCAAGAAAAATCTTCCAATGACACAACAACTTGCATATAAAGATCACTCTTGCAATGATTATTGAGGATGGCAGAAACTTCAACCCCTAGCACGTTCTTATTTGGCACGTCCCCCACCCAGGCCCCCAGCAATCTGGAGACACCAAATCAATAAGGCACATCACAAGGCATGAAGTCCTTGCAGCCTGCCTGGAAACGTTAAGGTTCTCAATGCTCTCTAGTGCTATCTTGGGCTAATTGTTAACATACGATCATACTTCATTTCATACATCTCATATACATGCATTGGCATATGAAACTGACTAAATATTGCAGCTAAAAATAATCAATACAAGTATGTTTGCCACACCACTTTTTGGTGTAAACCTCCAGTTAATGCTACAATGCATAAGTGCCAACACACTTCACTCCATGCAAGTGCACAGTGCATGTACACCTATCGATATTGATAAGCACTGTATCATGTACAGGTATACAGCGTGTCACATCGGCTTATGCGCATTTCGTGACATGGATATGCATGCTGCTATTATACAGTTGAAGAATTCTGTTTTTTGTTTACATTTATTTTCATATTTTAAAAAACGGTGGTGGACTGGAAGAAGGCTTATCAGGGAGTTCAGTAATTCCTTGCCTCATGGAATTGTGGGGCACAGTGTGGGGTAAACAAACCAAGCACAGCATATAGTGTACAGTGCTCATTTGTTTTCGTCAGTACCTGTATACAAAACTACCTAAGAGTCCAGCCAACTCGAAAGAAAATAGAATTCTCGGTCTCAGCCTACTTTAAGAGCAAATAAAAATGCAAAGTTTTACACCAACCAGAATGCAAAAATGCATTGAGGTTTCGATGATACATACATGCTCTTTTCAATGAAATGCTACATCTCTTGTAACAACTGGTGACCCAAAGTGACCTTTGACTCCACCTGTTAGTAATTGGTTTTTCTTTTAACCAAAACATTTCTACAAATTTCATACTGTGCCTTAAGATATTCTGCAAACAAGCTGCTTACATCATAATGCATCAACATATCAAGTTTGAAATGAATCCAAGTTTCCTACCTTGAGATATAGTGTAAACAAGTTTTCTGAGTTTGACCCCCTATGACCCCTAATGAACTTTGACCTCTACCAAAATCAAAAAGGTTTTTCCTTACATCATAACGCATCAACATATCAAGTTTGAAATCAATCCAAGCTTCCTACCTTGAGATATTGTGTTAAAAAGTTTTTCAGGATTTGTCCCCTTCTGACCCCAAATGACCTTTGACCCCCACCAAAATAAATAGAATTCTTCAACAATGATGTATCATGTAAACAAGGATTTCAGGGTTTGGACCCCATGTGACCCCAAATGACTTTTGACCTCCACCAAAATTTCTTGGGTTTTTCCTTACATCATAATGCATCAACATATCAAGTTTGAAATGGATCAGTTTCCTACCTTTAGATATAGTGTAAACCATGATTTCCGGGGTTTGACCCCATGTGACCCCAAATGACCTTTGACCTCCAACAAAATTGGTCAGGTTCTTTCTTACAACATAACGCATCAACCTATCAAGATTGAAATGAATCCAACTTTCCTACCATGATGCATCATGTATACAAGGATTTCTGGGTTTGACCCTGCGTGACCCCAAATGACCTTTGACCTGCACCAAAATAAATTGGGTTCTTCCTCACATCATAACGCATCAACATATGAAGTTTGAAATGAATCAAAGTTTCCTACCTTGAGATATAGTGTAAACAAGGATTTCGGGGTTTGACCCCATGTGACCCCAAATGACCTTTGACCTCCACGAAAATATATCCAGTTCTTTCTTACATCTTAACTCATCAACATATCAAGTTTGAAATGAATCAAAGTTTCCGACCATGAGATATCGTGAAAACAAGGATTTCGGGGTTTGACCCCATGTGACCCCAAATGACCTTTGACCTCCACCAAAATAACTTGGGTTCTTCCTCACATCATAACGCATCAACATATGAAGTTTGAAATGAATCAAAGTTTCCTACCTTGAGATATAGTGTAAACAAGGATTTCAGGTTTTGACCCCATGTGACCCCAAATGACCTTTGACCTCCACGAAAATATATCCGGATCTTTCTTACATCTTAACGCATCAACATATCAAGTTTGAAATGAATCAAAGTTTCCGACCATGAGATATCATGAAAAGGATTTCAGGGTTTGACGCCATGTGACCCCAAATGACCTTTGACCTCCATCAAAATCAATAGGGTTCTTTCTTACATCATAACGCATCAACATATCAAGTTTGAAATTAATCCAAGTTTCCTACCATAAGATATGGTGTAAACAAGGATTTCGGGGTTTGACCCCACGTGACCCCAAATGACCTTTGACCTCCACCAAAATCAATAGGGTTCTTCCTTACATCATAACGCATCTACATATCAAGTTTGAAATTAATCCAAGTTTTCTATCTTGAGATATTGTGTAAACAAAGATTTCGGTCTTTGACCCCCTGTGACCCCAGATGACCTTTGACCTCAACCAAAATAAATAGAGTTCTTCCTCTCAGTAAGGGGTATCTGTGTACCAAGTTTGAAAACTGTCAGATCTTCCCTTCTCAAGATATCCTGTAAACAAGCAAAGTGTCACACACACACACACACGCACACACACGCATACATACACACACACGCCATCATGAATGCATAGGTTTCTCTTTTCATCGAAACCAAAAAGACAGTTAAGACTTAATCCGCTACAAAAGCCACACTTGAGATCCCTCCTTATGTTTTGGATGCATTAAGAAAGAATGATTTCATGAAATTTTCATATAAACTCAAATTTTGAAATAAGTGTTGTAGATGAGGGGTTGGTTTGTTTATCCCGATGGTCTGGAGGATGTGTGCATGTCCACAGCCACAAAAACGAATTACCAAACTCACTTATTTCAAGGAGGGGAATAACATCTTTAGCAGGAGACACAAAGCTAGGATGAGAGAAATTGACACTCAAGTGGGAGAGTTTGTGAAAGTGTGGGAGCTGGAGACTCTGGAATTCACATCTATTCTGTCATGATAAGGCATAGGGATTGAATGGATGATTTTGCAGGCTATTGCTACATGTATGATATTTGATCTTGCTGTGCAATTTTTTTCTAAATGCTTCGTAATATGCAAAAGTGATAACTATGGGTCATGGATTACATCATCCAGGTGTATATGAAAAGATTTTCTACTGAAGCATGGAAGGATGCAAAATATGGACAAGGAAGAGTCTGTTACCAACGCAATCAGTTTCCTGATTGATTGAGATGCGGCCATCACCACACTCGCACCAAAACGAAATGTAATGGTCTCTGCATTTATCTTCTGGGTTAAGACAACTATCAGTGTTTTCACAATTCTTGTCTTTATTAAATAAAAAGAAGTGAATTGAGAGAGAGGTGTTTGTAAAGATGCAGAAAAATGCAGAAATATGCAAAAAAGGAAAGAAACATTAAAAGACACCTTCAAGTCAGCAATTTTTAATCTATTTTGCAATGGTTGAAAGAGAAAACATATCCCGCATTTCAGCCCCCATCTTAACAGCACAAGTCTGTGTTGGATTTACTTAAGTCTAGTGACAAGAAAATGAAAATGTCGGGTATTTGGTTTAACAAACATTAAAATGTTACAAAATAGCCACAATTCTCATAATGTCCATCAAAAATTGACCATTTTACAAGATATACTTTCTGATTAAAACTTAAGCATGCATAAACATGAGCTAGGTATGCAAATCTTATGACGTCAAGATAGGGACAGGTCATACATGGCTAACGTTTTTCTTTGTTTTTACAACCTTCCTTTCCAGGACAGCTCTTAAAATATAAGATGTCCTGAGGGATTAATTTTGGATGTTTAAATTCATACCGAATCATATAATGAGTAATTATAAGGAGGTATAACACCGTGCAACACTCCACATCATTTTTTATCTCATCGCTCCGTGAGTAAGTAAAGGTCAAAGATCAGAGGTCAAAGGTCACATTTTGCAAAAAACACTTTTCTTTTCTATTTTGTACTAAAACTTCAAAAGAAAACCTTCATTTTACATGAAACTTCACAAGTACAATAGGGTAGACTAGTTCTACCAAAATATGTAGTTTCCATGGCAACCAAGGTCAAAGGTCATGTGACAGGGGGTCAAATACTTTTTTTGTATTCCCCTCAACTCTTAACGGCAGCATCCCACAAGTCTGAAAGTTTAAGTGTAATAACCTAGGCATGATACTGTAAGTTGTACCGATATGTGTGGTTGTCATGGCAACCAAGGACATAGTTCGCCTTACAGATTGTCAAAGGTTAAAGAGGGCGTGGCACGGCCATAAAAACTTTTGTGAATTGCAAGAAATGATACAGAATTGTACAAATATCATCTCAAACTCCATTAAAAACCCGTATACAATTCGGCATAAATGATATTCGAAGGAAAACTGCGTTCGAAATTCAATTTCGAAAAATGCCGCAACAGCTCACCTGACTTTTATGACGCAATTGGCGGCACAAACCCCACCCTACAGCGCGCATCATGATGTGGAACTAATGTAACGCTCGGAAAAGTTATCTTATCCTAGCAACCTCATGAAAACGATTTCATCACAATAAAGAGTCCAACATACAGAGCGAAAGGCGCGGACCATGGTGGGGATTCGGAGCAAATCATTGGCCAAAATGTTCGCGTGCATATGCGCGCGGGTAAAAATAGTTCTGTTTTTGTGCAAGAAAGACGCAGTTCGGGTGCTATAAAGAACAGCTATGAACATGTATGGACAGACCACAACAGGCATATTCCCACTACGAGCGTGTCTTTACTGTATGAGCTGTTTGGTGATGATGCTAGTGCGAATACTAAGCAGTAACCGTGCAACGCACAATTCACAATGTCAGTGGCCACGCTCACTGCTATTGTAGCACCGGTGTTTGCAATTATGTATGCGCTAACACGTGTTACCATGCACATGATTCGAAGATTGTGAGCTCTCTGGTACAGTGTTGCTAACAGTGCCTCCAATGATGTCACCATTTTTGAGACGCGTTCACATACGTTTTTTCGCATTAGTTCGAATTTCAAATGGGCTAAGTCTGGCCTGTAATTGGGGATTCAAAACATCGTATGTCGGTATTTATGGACATAATTTAGTAGGGAAATCATTCACTTTATGTCAAGGTGTACCCAAAGAACACTTACCGAGGAACTTACTTTAGAAGATTTTCGGCCGACGCATAAATCTTTTCTGTGTACTGGCCTGTGGCGAATCCTAGCCCGTGGCAAGGAATAACCCAAGATATGAAACTGTGGGTGACTAACATTAGGTTAGGCATAGGGCATACCTACCTTACATATTAGTGCCCTGAAAACTTGGCGGTTTTGAAGCATCGCCAAAAAAACATACATGACAATTTCCTTGCCACGGCTAGGATTCACCACAGGCCAGTACGCAGAAAATGTTTGTGCGTCGGCCGGAAATCTTCTAACGCCACGTGTTCAACATGGCGCACAAGCCCAGTTTTTAACTGAGACGCACTTGATGCGCATATCAGCTCTGGGGCACACGTGAAGTTTGCAGTCGCATCAAAATAGAGAATACGCCCATACAGCTAGTGCCTGAATAATAACAATTACGCACTTGTCTAAAGCGTCCCCGAAAGCGTCTTACTTTTTTAATCGTCGCGTCCATATCCGTATCAGTTAAGTGTAACAGTCAAGCTAGTTTTCTTTAGAGTGTTGCAATGGGATAACAACATCTTAAAAATAAATTTGTTCCAAACTCTTAGATAGGCCTACTGGATTAAAAGGGCAACCGTTACAAAGATTGGGTAGCCCATTTCTCCAGTTCTTTTATAATCCGGTGTCAGAATTTAAATACCCAAATGATGTTTCTTGTTTTTGAATAAGGGGTGTGCCTATAGTTCCAAGAACTTGATTGGTCTGTGCCATATTCTTTCCCCTCGCTATCTCACGAAAAAACAAACTTCCGTCCCTTGGAACGAAAAAAAAACGCTTCCCTTGGACTTCAAATAGGAATTTCAAAGGATTGTGGCATGCAGTTTTAGTATGGTAATTTTTGTCAATGACATTCTACTGTAGCATAAAAACAGCACAGATAAAACTTCTAGCACATAAATAGTTCAAGTTCTGTAACCAACTTGCGCACATGTTAGCGATGAGATATGCAACTCCATGGATTGCCCTCTTGTTTTTTTTTTTTCTTTTTTTTTTGTTGCAGAGGCAACAAGTTGCTCCAAAAACAGTCCAACTTTGTAGAGGTATATCTTGAAAATTGTAGAAGATGTTAGCATAATTCCACCATATTTTTAATTGTGAAGTAAGGGCATTTTGCTAGCATGTTACCATGTGTACCTTTAAGGTCAAGAGAAAACCCCTAAAAACTGGTGGGATTTAAAAGTAGTGAGACACGTCAGCAAAATGCCCTGACTTCACTTGGTAGAATAGGGAGTAAACTTTCCTAAAGACAAATCCCTTGGAATTATGTTAACATCTTTTATGGTTCTCAAGATATACCTCTTCAAAGTTTGAATGTTTCTGAAGCAAGTTGTCACTTCTGCAAAAATAAAGATGTGGAGTGTTGCATAGTGCTAACATTTTTTAGTTAATCCTACATTAATTATCTCTTGATCACTCATCAGATAGTTTAAGTTTTGATTATTGCTACTAATAATTTTTCAAGGACATAATTTTAACTTGAAAAACTTAACTCTCAGGATATATCAATGTTACAATTGTCCTTAAAATAAAGGTTGTATTCAGCAAAGGATAACATAGCCATATATGGCATGTCCCTCTAAGGACATCACAAAATTTGCATACTGAGCTCATGTTTACCAATAATGATGTGAAAATCAGAAATGGCCCTGTCAAGTGGTCAATTTTTATCAGATTTTGATGGGAATTGACTGTTTTCTTGGTTTCTGACCAATCATCAAAGAATGGCTGAGGTATAAGGGGTCATCGCATGGTATTAGGTAAAACGGTCAAGGGAGCAGGGGTGGAAGAAGCTTTCTTGCTTCTTATTTTCATATGCTGGGGTTTCCAAGGTTCTGGCATTTGGAACTCTGGAGACCTAAGATGAACCACGATCTGCATCAATCATCCCTCCCGGGCTCCCACCACTCCTCAAAATGAGATAATAAAAAGTTTCCCTCTTAAGAAATGAGTTCTGAGAGATGA
This sequence comes from Holothuria scabra, assembly GCA_037179385.1. Lineage (NCBI taxonomy): Eukaryota > Metazoa > Echinodermata > Holothuroidea > Aspidochirotida > Holothuriidae > Holothuria > Holothuria scabra. Next base: position 8,330,020 of record CM074198.1, read on the forward strand.
CTTGAAGATATAGACATGAAAATTTATAAAGGAATTTTTAGTTTCATCATTCCCACGATTATTTTATTCACCCATGTCTAGTGATATAAAACCAACAAATTAAGTATAGTAAAGGAGTGAGTAACTATGACAGATGGGTAAGGGGTACCCCTGAATTTAGACATGCATGGTTAAGTGAGGAGAGGTGATCCCCAAATCTTCACAGATATGTGCAGAGAACTTTACCAACACAGTCAGACTGGTCCTCATTGTGGGTGCGATTTTCACCACAGAAACACATGAAGGAAATGTAGTGGTTTTCGCAAACGTCACCAGGACCACTGCAGACATTAGAGTTGTCACAGTTTTTATCTTAAGCCAGGAGAAAATGAGGTGTATTTTTATATTTTTTTTTTTTTTTTGGAAATTGATGAATATAAAGCAAAAGAAAGGTAAATATAATAAGACTAAGATTACAGAGGGAGAAATAGCAAAAATGAATAGTTCCAGGATGGAATAAATTAAAAAGTTCAAAGCTCTCACTACCAAACTCTTCAATGGTTCTGACAAGCCTACATTCAAAAAAGTCTATTTGAGGTCAGGGTTACAATAGGGATTAGGATTTCTAATAACAGTGAGCAAATTTAAACAGAAGTATTGTGTTTAAAATGCTCCAACATGAGTAAAATGAAAATGGCTCAGACACTGTCCAACAATTCAGTCTTAATCATTAACCCTAGCAATAGCTACATCTCTTCAAAATACGATGCACAAGAAGAGCCATGGACGTTGAATCATTTGATTATTTTTGAGCAACAAACAACTGAATTTCTATCTGTGGGAAACTTATTTCTTGAAAAGAGGGCTACCATACTGCCTTATTTTTGATAATCTATCACCATGCGTCAATAAATATTAGTTTTAAAAGGACGAATTTTGCTTGCAAAACAAACCAAAACTTCCCTTTAATTTTTTATGAGAGAAACATTCAAAGTAACAATGACTGAGCTCCCAGCAACTTGAATCATATTCTATGCTCTGGTTAGGGGACAATTTACTTTCAGCTCATTACCTGTGGTGATCTTCTGTGGTTCCCACACAAGTTTCCCACTCCCTGGACAATGACTTACTGAACAATCACCCTTTTAACAATTCCCCTCTGCCCTTTGGTTAAGCACCTTACACACTGTGGGTGAACAGGCACGAAGTATTCATACACTACCATTCATTTTGCTTGGTATGCCAATGAACCAGTATTATGCAAATTACCAACAGTGCTAATTTTTAACCCATTGCTATCTAATGCTACAATGTGTGTGCATACTTGGTGCAGAAGCAATTTAGACAAGGCAAAAAATGAAAGCAGCCTACTAACTTTATACTGCACTATAATATGGCATATAGTGTACAGTACTACTGTGTTAAAATTAACATTAGGCCGAATGTTCCTAGCCATATTTTGGAAACTAAAGTCTAAATTTTTTTCCATGCTTTCATCTCAATCCTCAGATGTTAAAAGTCAGACAAATCATTCTCTAACTAAGACTTACCACTTTTTCCTTCATGTAACAAATCACATGCAAACACAACAGATCACTGAAGTTCAGTTGACTCGCATGGACCGTGCCCATTTTTACATCTGTATTTGATACTCACTTATACATATATCCCCTTCCTTGAAAGAGAAATTGAGATTGCAACTGCACTCAAGGAAGACTGTACTATTCCCGACACAACTGCCTTGAGGACCACAGTGGATGTTGTCACAAGTTTTCACTAGGGGAAACAAAACACAATGAATTAGGAACTTACAATACCTAAAACTTGGTCTCAGTCAGCTGTGCAAAAATGTTGATGTGCTTGACCTCTTACAAGTAAATGTAATCCATTGACTGAAGCACAGTTTTGAACACATATGTCTAGCAGGTACCAATGAATGACATATATTTGCATATACCTGATATGCATAGGTCACAGAGCAAAAAACGCCCTCCTTTGGGGGTAAAACAAACCAACATCGGCAAATGCCAACAGCTGATTTATCAACCAGTCTAATACTTGCATAGTCTGCTACATGTGCATAGTGAATTCTTATGCATATGTTTTCCATTGTTTTGCCCCCAAGGATGAAGTCAGTGTGTCATCAATGCATACAGTCTATTAAGCACTGATATGCGTAATTACAGTATGTAAAGCATTTTACTGTTAAACATTCTATATACACCTGCACACATAAAACATGATAGTTTAAAATACCAACATAATGGACTGAAAACTTGCAGGCTTTGCTTTTCTGTCTTCGCTCTGTTAAAGGTTTGGGCTCCAATTTAAACTGAGGAAAAAGGAAAGGGTTCACTAGACCAATGGTTTAAAAGGGTACCGGTTCACTAGATGAACGAATCACTAGACATAAGACCACTAGTATGTAGGTTAACTTGATCAAAGGTTCATTAGATGGAATGTTCATTAAATTAGGTTTGCTAATAGAATGTTTACACAAATGTGAAACAGACTTTCAACCAAGCAAACCTTTAATCTTGTGAAGCATCAAGTAAGTGCATCTTTAATCTAATCAATCCTTTCCATTGTAACTCTCTTCCATCCAGTGGATCATGGACTCTTTTCTTTGGCAAAATCATCGATATAGTGAACCTTTGATTCAGCAAAGATCCCTGAGAAGAATACAACATTCAAAACAGCCCTTCCAAATAAGATATTGGCTACGACAAAAAAATTGCTGAAGTAAGCAGGATTGAATTCGGCAAATATACATTTTACCTCAACCTTACTATTATTAGGTACGAATGCAAACAGCAGTAAAAATCATACAGTTATGTATATGGCAAGTAAACGAAAGTTGTTTACAAACTTGGTACTACTGTACATAAACATAATTTTTCAGGAGCTCTGAAATTCTGCTGATAAAACCAACACAGCCCTTTTGGAAATTTTTCCCACTTCATTATGCATCAAAATGATAAAAGGGCTGGTTTTTAAATCTGTCGGTAACTCTCTTCCATGTCACATTTATGTGTGGGCAGTGATTACTTCTTGACAGCAGTTGGTGAGTTACGTAAGTTCCATAAATACTGACCATCGTGAACTTTTGCAATGAAGAATTTCTGCTAAAACTTGCAAAACTGCGAACTGCAAATATGCTTTGTTTGTAAAGAAATAATACTGACTACATTTGCTCCACTTTTGATCACGGAGGCAATTTTTCTCATAAAATGACTTCTCTTCAAATTATTACTCAAAGCTTAGGCCTAATTTTGAGCCACATGTATTATGCAACTTTTGTACCCTTGCCTCCCCATAAAATGTCGCCCAATTTATCACCTCAAGGGCTTTTTGCTGTAGTCTAGTTGAGTGCATTGGCATTTACCTCATCATTGCTGAATGCCAAGGCTATTTTCGAGGGCTGCAAAAGGTGCAATTTTGATGGGGTCACTAGACAGGATAGTCCCAAAAGATTCATGATATATCAGTGGGACAACCAGCCTTTCTGCAGGACAACCAGTTCTCTGCCAAACAGTTGACCATTGGACAACCATTTCATTCTCCTAAACTATAATTGGGCAACATAACCTGCCCCTTTAAAGTACAACCCAAAACCAAACTGATATTTGATACAGTTTAAGAGCAACATATATCTAGCTTTCAGTGAAACTTTCATTCCTTTCTCATGGTCAGTTGTTGAAATACAAACAGAGAACATGAAGTACTGAGGTGTGATGTCATGGCTTCAGATTGTCAGTCAATTTTGTTTTTGTTTAAAATTTATGGCACATTAACCTCTAATATATTGATATCATAAATGCATCATGAGCGATGGAATTTTACCTTTAATATTCCTGAGGGGTAAGGCAGCACATAGCTTCAGCCACAAGCATTGTTTGACAAATGTTGTAAAATTGAGGGCATTAATCTTCCACATATTACTACATTCCAGAACAAGCATACTCTTGTGATTGCCCTCAAGAATTTTGTGATAATGTCAATGCATAAGATCTACAATTTGTGGTGTCGTTTTTTTTTTCTTGTCAAATTACGAACTTTGTTTCCCTGAATAGATCAAAATACAGGTGTTACCTTCACAGGTTGAATTTTCATCAACTCTGGTATAGCCTTCATCACACATACACTTGGGCTGACCACCATCAACATCTGAACATCTTTCATTTGCTTCACAAGGAGGGGTGCAGTTTAATGCAGCTATAAAGAGAATTCCAAATGCAGCATTAAACCCAACATATACAGCAGAGCTGCCAACACTGAGGTCTTGAAATCAGGAACATTTACCTCATTAATCAGAAAGGTTTCTGGGATTTGTCTGTATTTCAATGGGGGAACTTCTGTTCTCCATCAGGAGGATTTTATATTTTGCATGTTTGGAGGAGAAATTTTCAGGAATTCTTCTGCAGAATCAGGAAGACTTTGCAGCACTGATATACAGTGGTCTAGAACACAACATTCTTGGAAAACAACGTTTTGACACGTCATCATTATATTCATAAATCTCAGTAAGTAGACTAATATGAAACCCCCACTCCCCCTCAAAATGTTACATTGAAAGGAGTGGCTCAATAACAGTGGTTAACATTGGAAGAGGGAGCACAGTGTCCCAACAAGTTTTGTCCCAGACTGTAAGCAATCAACTGTGATTCTTCATACTAGGTACAGTAAAATTGAACCAGACTGCCAATCATGCCTACTAGGGAATAATTCAGGGTTCAAACTTTGCCCAGTTGGTCAAAAAGTTCTTTGAGCTGATAATGCCTTGTTGTGCCCAAAGCTAGATCGTCCTCTTTTCAAAACAGGTTTGATATTTTGCATATTTTATATTCATTCATATTCATATTCATATTGCAGCATGAATTTTAAGAAACTTTTAAAAACTCCATTCTTTGCAGGCTGCTTTTAGTTAATTTTATTTTAAATTTGTAATCTTTTGTTGCTTTTTGTTCAAGTCTTGATCCTGTTTTTCTGTGTTTGAGTTTGCCTGTCTGTTTCTTTTTGTCCTATCTTACAGTTTCATTTTTTTCCTAATTTCCTGTTGATTTTATGGTTTCTTCTTTGGTATTCTTAGCTTCCTAATTTTTACTTTGTCAGGTTTTATTTTCTTGTTCTGACCTGTTCTCCTTGTATTCAGTTTACAGTTTTAGTTTCTTACTTCTGTACAGTGCCTTAGTGCTTTTAAACTTTTAATTGGATAAGGTGCTTTACAAGGTTCATCTATTATCACTATTATTATGTCAATGCGTATTAAGGTCTACAATATGTGATGTCATTTTTGTTCCAGTCAGATTACAAACTTTGTTTCCCTGAATAGATCAAAATACAGGTGTTACCTTCACAGGTTGAATTTTCATCAACTCTGGTATAGCCTTCATCACACATACACTTGGGCTGACCACCATCAACATCTGAACATGTTTCATTTGCTCCACAAGGAGGGATGCAGTTAAAAGCAGCTGTAAAGAGAATTCCAAATGAAACATTTAACCTGACATGTACAGTGGTCCACAACACAACACAATAATCTTGAACAACACTGTTTTGACACTTCATCATTATGTTCGTAAATTTCAATAAATAGACTTACATGAAACCCCCCACCCCCCTCAAAATGTTGCATTGAAAGGAGTGGCTCTGTGCCATGAAAAATATAACAGTAGTCCACATTGGAAGGGGGAGCAGAGGGTCTCAACTAGTTTCATCCAAGATTGTAAGCAATCAACTGTGATTCTTCATACAAGGTACAGTAAAATTGTGCCAGATTGCTATTAATCATGCTTACAATAACTTTGGGTTCTTGGTATCCTGATAACTATTCACTTCCTGGAAAACCCCAAGCTTTTGTGCTGGATGTGTTCATGAGCAGTATGAGGTGTGCAAGAATAATGCAGGTCACCCCCCCCCCCCACCATTATTTAAGTGGGACAGGGAGGTAGTCACAATGGGATTTCCTGACTCCTAAGTCTGTGCAAACAGTAGACTTGGCCAAGTCTCTCGTGAGTGTTCCCCAGGGAGCTGACAACACCAACTCTACACAAATCCTGGGCTTCAGCACAGTACAGCATACCGTATTTGCCTTTTTTCTAATACGCCCTCTATCGGTCTATAAAGGTATCGCTTCTCAACGAGAGACTTGGGACAATTGGTTTCTATGACGTCATAATTTTTATGTTATTCTTTACTTTATTCATCCCTTATTAAGATGAATAATATGTAGTAGTTTCTCAATATCTAGTCCAATCAAAGTTGGCAGTCTGTAAATCGTGATATGAATAAACATATATTAGGTCACATGACCTTGTCATTCATATCTGGCAGCCAGCAGTGCTAGCAGTCGACAAATGTAGAGCCCTTACCGTACCGATGAAGCGACTATTTTTTTTGCAATAACATCTGACATTATTCCCAAAGACATTCGCAGGGGTTTAGAAAGAGTCGTTATTAATGTATGTTTCACCAAGAAGATGTCGGAGTTTGATTACCGGCAGGATTTAAGAAGTAAATTCATCGATCGACCACCTTTAGCGGTTGAGTTACGCGAAGCACAGAGAAGGCAATGACGCTTACAGTATAAGTATATACTACAAGATCTAACAATAGCGTCACTTCCTAAACACTGCATAGACAATGTGTGAGTTAGAAAATATTCTATCAAGTGGGCTGTTGATGTGTGTAACGTTAGTGCTCTGCAATAACAACGAAGTTTGACCGTGTTGGACATATGCAAGTGTAGCAGAGGAATTTCACAACTTAATAACTTATGATTAATGAATATGATGAGGCACTGTTCAGCATAGAGGATGGCAAGGGGAACTACTGGGAGTCTGCAAATTGAAGAAGAAATATCCAGCATGCTGGTATAATTGAGGTAAACTAATGCACTTCGGCTACTTACCAATTGCAACCTCGACCCCAGCCTAGTCTCCTAGACCCAGGGGTGGGATTTGACTGGGGACGGATTTCACAGTCATTCTGTCCCCACCCGGCCGAGACTTGAGTGTGCTAGGATTTCACTTTATCAGTCTGGATCCGAAGGCCGGGGTAATCTGGCAGGTCTTTTTCTGGTGATATGCATAGTGCCTAGCTGACAGTGGGGACTTGGCAGGGGATTAGCCCTCGATCAGTGTATACCCAACCCAGCTTGGATATGGCCAGGCTCTGTGTGGGGATTTAAAAATTTCAAAAATAAAGTTCCCGGGCAAGACCTGACCATCCCCAGGTCTAGGAAGTGTCAGTGTTGCAATTGATTTGTGCATAAATCTTCATGACATTGCAAGATTATTGCAGACAGGCCCTTTTAGTTAACAGCTATAGGCACCACAACATACAGGACTTGGGGCATTGGTAGCTGCATAGGTCAAAATCAATTGTCTCAGACCCATGAATAAGGTAAAAGGCATTTTCTACTTGGCCTTGCATAATTCAGGTTGCCCAATTCTACCCAGGGGTTTCATTATAACAATTCAACTTGCTTACAACTTTGCTCAGGCTTTTACTTAGTCAGAGAGTTGCATGCATACATTTTAGAGGAACCCTGCTGAAGGGACTAGTTTTGCTTCCTAACAAAATAATTGCTTTATACAAGCTAGGTGTAACACTGTGCTACTGTACAAGGGATTGTCAATCCTGCAGAAAACCAGGAAATTAAAGGGACAATCCTCTCACCCCAAACTACACTTCTAGTATAGGGTAACAGAAACTCTCAATTGGCTCAGCTTTTTGACTGACTGCTAATTCAAACAATGCAGAGTACCAAAACTTAAATTACACAGCACGAACCGTTCTGATAGTGTTTTGATTATGCACATCGAGCTTTCTTTTCCCCCTGAAGCAATAAAATGAGATTGTGTCTGGATGAGGGTGAATTTTAGACAATTGTGGGAGGGGCTTAATTAAGAAGGTTACAGTAAAAGAATTGGTACTGTTTGGGATGAGAAAATTGGGCATTTAATTACCCAGGCACTGAAAGATCACTTGACAAGTTTTATGAAATGTACAACCGCTAATTTTTAGCCCTGACATAATTTACAATAAATGAGCATTCATATGTAGACCAACTGCCTATATTTTGTAACTTCAGGAACAGCTACAGTAGAGTAAATTGCACTGGTTGTGTTTTTTATGAATGTGAATATCTACACAAAGAATATGGTACAACTTGAAGACTATATAAGATTTTGATACCATAAATGCTAGGTAGTCCAGGCTAAATGTGTGTTATTTTCTTGTACGAATCTGAGAAAAAAAATTAGGTCATCAGACTACATGCTAGCGCGCTAGTGCTGTAGGACTGCATGTTTCATCGTGCAGTGTTTCCATCAAGTCCCCTTGATGGAATATTTGCTTCAAGTGTGAATGGTATGAACATTTTAAAGTGTACTTAATTCTCCTTCATTTTTCTTTTACACAGAACTTGAGCCATTGGAGTAAGTGGGACTGTATACATACTGCAAAGCCACCATCTTTGGCAGAGTCAGCAGGCAACCAGGCTATGCAGTACATTAAACATTTAACACCAAGCTTAGCACGGTATATGGAGTATATTAGGCATGGAATGTATAGTGTATGTGTTGAAAACCTACAGTATCTTGACTCCAATTTTACATAAAATGAGTGGTTACATGAACTATGTAAATAAAATCTTTGGCCTGGAAAATATTTCATTGCAATTTTTGAAAAGAGAGATAGACTGCACTTGACAATCATCTGATACCAGTACCAGTACAACCAGTTGGTGCAACTGTGGTGTTTAATTAGAGAACAGTCTGAAATTATCATTGACTGTCATGATTGGTATATGCACTTGTCCTCCAAAGCAATAATTGGTACATATAGAGTTACATTTTAAACAGGGACCTACCAACTGAACATTAAAGAAAATATTTTTCAACTGCTGTAGTAGAAAAACAAGGACTACTGTACTGTAGCTGTTCACAGAAGAGATGCTTTCAACAATCAGTATGATTTACTTAATAGGAATTTTGTTGATTTTTTAATTTTGCTTAATGAAGTAAGCTGCTTCCATGGGTACAATGAGTACAAATTCTTTATTAATAGAGGTGGTGTGATGTAATGCATGATGATTTCAACAACTGTAGAAGTTTTATAGTAGTATACAGCTTCCTGAGATTGAAAAATTGAGAAATGTTTCCAGTTTTGTTGAGCTTATTGAGACCTGCACTGTTTACATACAAATGTGGTATGATGATAGCAACTCACTGGTTTAAGGAGCATTTTTGTGGAGGGTTGGGGGAGAAAGTATTGGGGGAGCTAAGTGCAAATTATGGGATATTTTCTCAGCACCCTTGTATGATGTATACACAGCATGTCCTTACCACTACTAGCCTCTGCAATATTTTTGTGTACTTGGAATTTTTGGGGGTTTGTGGGTAGGGTGATGGAAAAGAATCTGGAAAGTGTTGCACAAATGTGACAAGTGGAGAGACACTTTATACATTACCACCTGTAACTGTAATCCCATCATCACAGGTAAGTTAATTGGAGGATTACAACTACTGTAATGCATAGCACATACAGCCTTGTTACAAATCATTGCAGGTAAGTACCTGTAGAACTTGCATTACTACAGACTACAGTCTAGTTCTACATTCCATAACCTCTTGAGACAGTGTAAACTCAGCCAAAGCCTTACAAGTGGCAGGCTTATGCAAATGGTTTCAGGGAAAACTTAGTTTTTTAAGGGGTGAGGTGGGAGGGGGGTGGGTAGAGACCTAGGTCTCCATAAAACTGCAACCAGACAGGCCATGCAGAGAGAGTGTTTAATTAAAGTGATGTAAGGTTACAGGTGGGATTTAAAATTATGAATTGCTTCTCTGAGACAAGATATTATTGTCCTCCATGGTCCTGGGAAGGTAAAGGCCTAACTTCAGGCCTCGATTTTCAGAAAAATTTGTGGCTGTCCTTGGGCAACCAATTCCATATTTTAAGTTGTCCTTAAGAAAATTTGGCTGTCATTCAGATAAAAGCAAGCTGCTGGAATATAATTCTTTGTGAGAGAAAATGGTTGTCCATCGGACAACCAACTTTCACCTTCCAGTTGTCACTATGGAATTTTAGTTGTCCCGGACAATTGGACAACCAAGAAAATTGAGCTGTGCCTCCTACATGATACATAATCTGACAGATTTGCAAAATTGCCATGTTACTTTCTATCTGAGCTTGGATCACTGTTTCAGTAGGCTATGCATGTCTTGTCTTATGCTGCTTATTGTTTGAGACTGGCAGCAATCAGTAAAAGGAGGAATAACCAGAAAGCCAAAAGGCTTCGTGATTCCTTGCCACTGAAATGTAAGGCCTTTTTTCACATTGACATTGCTTTGCAATGTTTTTCAATTAACAGGGCTCCATAATGTGCCCACAAAGTACACATGCAAGGCATCCAATCTTCCTACATAGAGATCCCTCTTGCCCGTTGTGAACCCAAATAACATTTGACCTCCACCAAAAACTTCTGGGACCATGTATTCACTATGTGCTATCTACATGAAAAGTTACTGGACCCTACAAGTGACCTTTCTTGAAAGACTGTGCAGGAAAGCTTGTCAGGCTTTGAACTTGCTGACAAATGAACTTTGACCTTTGGGAAAATCAATAGGGATCATCTACTCAATATGACCAATCCACACTCTAAATATGAGCACAGTCACCTGTACCGTTCTTGAGATATTGGGTTTACGAAGTTTTTACCTTTTGACCTCTCGTGACCCCAAATGACCTTTGACCTCCACCAAAATCGACAGGGATCATTTACTCAATACAACCAACCCACACACCAAATATGAGCATAGTCACATTTACCGTTCTCGAGATATCGTGTTCACTAAGTTTTGACCTATTGACCTCTCGTGACCCCAAATGACCTTTAACCACCACCAAAAACAGTGGGCATCATCGACTCAATATGGCCAATGCACACACCAAATATGAGCATAGTCACACTTACTCTTCTTGAGATACCGTGTTTATAGTGTTGAGCCAATAACAGAGATATCAGAACTTGCCGATAATAGATAACTCAAAGTTAATATCGGCTTGATACCGATACCCCCCCCCCCCCAAAAAAAAATCTTCCATAATCACACGTTCTGTTATCATTGAAAAATTATAATTTTATCACTACTGCACCTTTAACTTATTTTGAACTAAGTCTTCATGTTTCTGTTACTTTGTCTCCCTGAAAAATTTTCCGTTTTTCTGACGAAGTGTTTTAAGCAATCAATCACGATGTATTTGGTGTAAAACACGTGCCAGCCAAGAAACCCAGTTCGTAACAAACACATTTCGTGTTTTTTTTTTGTGCGCCTAAGTTTTTTTTTTGTGCGCCTAAACATATATGCCGTGATGCAAGTACAGTATGCCACATTTATAGGTATGTGTATGGACTGCACAGTGTAATTCCCCAAGCTTTACTACGAAAAAAAACTTGCGAGCGGCATACATATCTACATTATACCACAGGTGTTCTCAGCATATACATACACACTACAGTATAGAGAATGTGTTTGTACATGGATACTGCTGATAATGATAAGACTCCCTTACACAGCGCTGATCGTTCGCTGGTTACGACAGTTCATAGTTTATGTCTTCATCCGGTCCGGTATGGGTTTTTTCATTTGTTTGTCTGTGCCCGTTTCTACGCGCATAAAAAGCGGTTGCGATACTTCATGAGATCGTACATTTTGTCTCAGGCATTGGTCTCTTGAGTTAGCTCTTTCAATCGAACGTTCCCGATCGTGAACATTGAGCATGCCGCTCTGCTGTACACAGTGGTGGAAATCCCCATTGAGTTACTGTTACTGCACATGGCGAAATTCACACAGTGAAACTCCATTGAGATTTGTCGCGGGATTTGGAAGAATTTGACTTGCATAAACGGACAACAGATTTGTATAGCGAATTGGCTATAGATTGCACATTACGGTGCGTGCACTCTGCTATGGGTGTGTACGTTAATTGTTGAAAGAACACAACAAACAAGCGTTGTTTGTTACGAACTGCTTCCAAAATGAAAAACATCGGGATTGCCATGGGCGTCCGCAGGTAAGGGCAAGGGGGCTTTTGCCCCTGAAAAATCAAAAATTTGAAAAAAACATACAAAACTCAAAGCAAAAACCCGAACAACACGTTTTTTCCAAGTTTCTATGCCAAAAATAGGCTTTGGAAATGCCATTTCCGGCGATCTGGGAGGCATTTTGGGCTGAAATTTTCGCACATTTCATGTCAATTCATGATGACTGGGAGGTTTTGCCCCCGTCTAAAAATTTTGCCCCCCCTGACTTTTTTCTGCAGACGCCCATGGGGGTTGCGCTAAATATTCTATAGACTACGAACTGCGGGCTTGCGGCGTAGTTGATCTAGTTTGTGTACGTTCACTGCAATGAATTTGTTGAATGTTTTATGTTCAACAAAATGATCTGTATTTTATTGAAGTGCATATCGAGAACTTTTACCTCTTTACTGTTGAAATGATTAAAAATACTTGTTATCGGTTGCCATTATTGGAGACAGCCTTCATTTGTGCCGATACCGATATCTTACCCATAACGCCATTATGGGTCGATACCGATAATACCTATCGGTTATCGGCTCAACACTACATGTTTACAAGCAATTTGTAAGGAATTTACCTATTGATCTCTCGTGACCCCAAATGACCTTTGACCTCCACCAAAAAACAATAGGGATCATCTACTCAATATGACCAACCCACACACCACATATGAGCATAATCACATGTACCATTCTCGAGATATCGTGTTTACAAGGTTTTGACCTTTTGAACTCTTGTGACCCCAGATGACCTTTGACCTCCACCAAAAAACAATAGGGATCATCTACTCAATATGACCGACCCACACATCACATATGAGCATAATAACATGTACCATTCTCGAGATATCGTGTTTACAAGGTTTTGACCTTTTGACCTCTCGTGACCCCAAATGACCTTTGACCTCCACCAAAAAACAATAGGGATCATCTACTCAATATGACCAATGCACACACCAAATATGAGATTAGTCACACTTACTCTTCTTGAGATACCCTCTTTACAAGCAATTTCTAAGGAATTTCCCTATTGACCTATCGTGACCCCAAATGACCTTTGACCACCACCAAACAACAATAGGGATCATCTACTTCATATGACCAACGCACACACCACATATGAGCATAATCACATGTACCATTCTCGAGATATCGTGTTTACAAGGTTTTGACCTTTTGACCTCTCGTGACCCCAAATGACCTTTGATCTCCACCAAAAACAATAGGGATCATCTACTCAATATGGCCAATGCACACACCAAATATGAAATTAGTCACACTTACTCTTCTTGAGATCCCATGTTTACGAGCAATTTCTAAGGAATTTACCTATTGACCTCTCGTGACCCCAAATGACCTTTGACCTCCACGAAAATCGATAGGGATCATCTACTCAATATGACCAACCCACACACTAAATATGAGCACAGTCACATGTACCATTCTCAAGATATCGTGTTTACTAAGTTTTGACCTTTTGACCTCTCGTGACCCCAAATGACCTTTGACCTCCACCAAAAACAATAGGGATCATCTACTCAACATGGCCAATGCACACACCAAATATGAGATTAGTCACACTTACTCTTCTTGAGATACCCTCTTTACAAGCAATTTCTAAGGAATTTACCTATTGACCTCTCGTGACCCCAAATGACCTTTGACCACCACCAAAGAACAATAGGGATCATCTACTTCATATGACCAACGCACACACCACATATGAGCATAATCACATGTACCATTCTCGAGATATCGTGTTTACAAGGTTTTGACCTTTTGACATCTCGTGACCCCAAATGACCTTTGATCTCCACCAAAAACAATAGGGATCATCTACTCAATATGGCCAATGCACACACCAAATATGAAATTAGTCACACTTACTCTTCTTGAGATCCCATGTTTACGAGCAATTTCTAAGGAATTTACCTATTGACCTCTCATGACCCCAAATGACCTTTGACCTCCACAAAAATCGATAGGGATCATCTACTCAATATGACCAACCCACACACTAAATATGAGCACAGTCACATGTACCGTTCTCAAGATAGAGTGTTTACAAGGTTTTGACCTTTTGACCTCTCGTGACCCCAAATGACCTTTGATCTCCACCAAAAACAATAGGGATCATCTACTCAATATGGCCAATGCACACACCAAATATGAAATTAGTCACACTTACTCTTCTTGAGATACCGTGTTTACAAGCAATTTCTAAGGAATTTACCTATTGACCTCTCGTGACCCCAAATGACCTTTGACCTAAAAGGAAATTGATAGGGATCATCTACTTAATATGACCAACCCACACACAAAATATGAGCATAGTCACATGTACCGTTCTCAAGATATCGTGTTTACAAGGTTTTGACCTTTTGACCTCTCGTGACCCCAAATGACCTTTGATCTCCACCAAAAACAATAGGGATCATCTACTTAATATGTCCATCCCACACACCAAATATGAGGTTAGTCACACTTACCCTTCTTGAGATATCGTGTTTACAAGCCAAAGCGTCACATACATACACACACACACACACACACACACACACACACACACGACATCACCATCGCATAGATTCCTTGGCCTACGGCAAGGAATCAAAAATTATCAGATTCAAATTAAACACATGTTTATATTGAATTAAGTGTCATACCTACTCCTAGTTAGTGCTGCTGGCTGTATGAAAGAATCACTGTGGTCAATACTCTACAAGATGGCTGGCTATTTCTACCTTATCACATAGGGTATATTGTTCCCATGTCTCGTAAGTTCCACTTTCATATATGCCATCTCGTTTTGGTTCCCTGTCTCAAAAGTCCCATGTCTCACTCAATGCTCCCCAACCAATCAACTATTATAGGGGTTTGGGTTAGAGATATGGTTCATGGGCATGCACCTAACGTAATGAGGGGAACAATGACTCTGGGGAACCAATGCATGTCACAGGTAACAAAACTATATTAGATTAACAAGGCCACCATGTGGGTAGCTCACAGGTAGGGATATTAATTGGGCAGCTGACCCATATTCTCCCCACATATCAGTTGCTTGCCCCAGACGTCTCTCATATCAGTGAGGTGGGCTATCATATAAAGGCCACTTATTAATCCCAGGTGAAATTGGCCCACATGAAAAGAGTTAACGCCCATTGGTGCAGCTGCAGAGGAGCCAACACGAGCATGCATTATTTTCCCCCCTTCCCAAGATTTTGGCCTGTGACCCTCCCCAACTTAGGTCAGTTAAGAATTGAGTACACAGAAAAAAATAAATAATATACCTCTCCAGATCAAATTTTTCATACTGAGATATATCGTTGCAAGCTTTTGGGTTTTCGCCCACAGGACATGCCTACCTCCAGCCTGAATGGGAATGAACGCTTTGGGATCTGTATTTAGTTTGGAGCTGCGTCCAAAATTTTTGCCCCCAACATTATCCTGTGCCCTTTATTTGTACTCATCCCATCCAGTTTTGACAGTCTGGCACCTCCGCCCTGCCAGTGCATGGCATAGCCACGGGGGGGGGGGTTCAGAACCTTGCAATGCAAAAAACACCTAAAGTAGCGGGTTTTTTTCTCCCTATTCTTCGCTCATTTAGTGCCCCATGACACCAACCCCCTCCCCCGATGACACAATCCTGGCTATTGGCCTGACTGCTGCTACAGTAGTATCAAGGATGGGGGACCACTGACGGGGAAGTAAAGAGATGAGAGTAAAGACATATCCCCTTAGGTTTGACAGCAAAATTATCCTTTATCCAGGAAATAACGGCATATTCTTCTCCTACCCATTTGACTTATCTGTCTGTAATCTCGTAATCTCAGTTGAGTACGTTTTTTGGATTCAGACGGTTTCGTTCAATGCAATACTGTTCATTTTTTGTGGCCTACAATCTGACAATAACAGTGTAATGATTATTGTCTGCAATCAATTCGCATAATTGCTGCAAGTACTAATTCAATGGGTTATGTGGCTTTAAACTCCGATTTCGTGCCCGCAGGATAGATCAAGTTGTCACATACACTGCAGCACTTATTTTACATCATGCAAATTTCCTATTTTAGAAGTATTCCACTACGGTACGGGCTCAAAAACATTACGTTTTCTGCTACGCCTTAATGAAAGACGATACTACTTTTCAAGGTTATAAAGAATGATTGTATTTTCGTTTTACCACGAGAGATATCAATTTAATTACTCCTTATACGCTTAAATGTTTAAGAAAGGATAATTTAAGGTATGTTTAAATATTTAATTATTATGGGTATGATCAGAGTCTTTAATATTATTCACTCACGTTTCTATACAAACCTTCAATTGGGCGATACTAAAGTTTGTGTTTGAGAATGCTGATTGGTTGGTAGTGCTCATACAGTTTAAAGATGAATAATAAATAGCCTCATTAGTATGACGTCATAGAAACCAATTGTCCCAAGTCTCTCGTTGAGAAACGATACAATTAATAGACCGATAGAGGGCGTATTAGATAAAAGAATACTGATATTCTGTACTGTGCTGCTGCAGTAGGGGGATTTTGAAGAGAAAGTTGTCAGCTCCCCGGGGAACACTCACGAGAGACTTGGCCAAGTCTATGCAAACAGGCATCTTGACAGGTCTACTGTTAGCGCATCATGTTGTCTATAAAAGGAACCTTCTTCTGCGCCTATACCAACAGGTACACATGAAATTACTAAAAATTTTTCCAGTGCTTGGTCCTTCTGTTGGAATACCAAAATTTAATTGTCCCTCTTTCTTGGATGTTCTAGCTTAAAATGAGTGAGAAGTGCATGGGTTCAATAATCTCTACTTTGGCAGGACTTGGTTCTGTCCAGGCTTATCTAGAGCAATGTCCATGGCCTTTTTTCCACTTAGGGGCACTGGATTGTTTTGCCTACTACATTGTTTACGTGGATAGAAAATGTAATCATGATTGCAATCATGATTACATTGCAATGCAATCGCAATCATAATCATTTTCTTTCAATTTTAGTAATCATTATGCAATCATAATCGCAATCGTAAAATATGAAGTAATTGCAATGGTAATCGCATTGAAATGTAATCACCCCAAGCCTGTTTTGCACTTTGTACACTTTCAGACCAATGGAAAACTACTTTCAAAAATTTGTCCTTCTTCAGTTTCTGTACTGTTCTAAATTTTAAAAAATTCCACAAATCAAACAGGATTGGAAATTTATGAGCCCAAAACTTAATGGAACTGATCCCTTCCCAACTATTTCCAGCTAAAAAGGCATTCATTCACTGAAGTGTTTTCAACAACTTTACCTGAGGGTGTTGCTGATGTAGGAATTTCAGCGTCACTTGGAACAGCTGTGGTGATAAGTTCAGTCTCAGCTTCAAACATAACAACCGTAACATCAGTACCAATATCTGGCAATCCTTCTGTACCATCTGGACCTGAACTATTTGACTTCACAGCTGTTGGTATTTCAAATGCAAGAAATTAAAATACTTAAAAAATTTGACCTCCCTACCATCCTAGAGGGTATATTCACAATAATTTCATTATTCTCATGCTCCACATGCTGCTGGGAGAGGTCGTGCCCTCTGACATCGTGCGTCTGACATCGTGCCCCCTATTCCACCATCTTGGAATACATGCTCCTTCTCATTCTCTTCAGCACTAAAACAGTTACAACAGAAGTTACCTACTGTAGCCGATCTTCCTTGACATTTTTCACAGTGTTTTTCAACAGATTTCACACTGAGTACCTTTCATTATCTTGTGAAATTCCATTCTAAGCAGGGTCAATATTTTCCACACTTTGTGGTCTGTCATTAGTAGGGCGAGAAGTCTGCCATTGGTAGGGCAAGAATAATGCAATTTAGATGTACAGTAGCAAGGAGTGCTGTGTTAAGTCCATGTCATGAAAGAGTAAAACAACAGAACCACAGAAATGTTCCAGATAGTTTTCTGGGTGGTACCATTTCAAATTATCTTGTATAAACCAGGATGGTAAGTGCATCACTAACACACTCCTACCTAGTCTTAATGGAAGGGGGGCTGGGGAAAACACAGCCAACAGTCAAAGTGTGTCCATGCAAAGTGATGCACACTATCCTCCAAGGACACAGAAGAAGGTCCCTGAAGTGCAGGAGTTTTACTCAAGACTGTACATTTCCTGAAATTGGATAATTTCTTGAACTCTAACATCTTTGATTAAAGATAGAATCTAATTGTCATGAATACCAATTCTAGCAAAATCTTCCTGATTATCAAAATAAGTGCATGTAAAAATATTTTCAATAGTATGAGTACAAAATTTAAATTTTGCATTCAAGGCATATTTTGGTTCCTGTTCACTAGTGTCGCATATGAAAGAGAGACATTCCACACCATGTCAACTCAAGATATCCCATTTTTATAAAGATTGGTTATTATTGTTGAAAATATTTCCACTTGTCAACAGGGAAACAGAATATTATGAAACATATGAGCATCGCCTAAGATTCCCAAATTGCTTTTTTTTTTATCACTGAATGTCTACACCAGGATATAGAAAACAAATACTTCATGCGGCAGCACGAAAATCATACATAATTCAAATGCTTTGTCAAATCAATGTGCTGCAATGACATCACAGTTCACACATCCCATAATGCACTTTATCTTAAGAAGGAAATTGTATTACTATGAAAATTATTATGTTCCAAACACTACATATATTGAGATGAGGTTTTCCTCTCCTGACAGGGACAATTTCTCTGCACATTTTAAAATACATGAATTTTTGTCTCTGGTCAATCTCTTTAAACCTCAATCAACAATTTTGCAACATTTGAGAGTTCTGAACTGAGTACAAGTACAAATTTATTCTTAAGAGTACAAGTACATACCATCATGCAAAACCTTGTGTATAAGAAACCACTCACTAAAAGCCAGTCAGACCTTGAATTTTGAGGCATGCCAGTGCGATCGCATACCATCACTCGCCTTAAATCACTGTGAGGAGTGTGACTTTTTACTTACCTCAATGAAGGATGGGAGTTCACATATAAATTTGTTAAAGTTTAATAAAACCGCACACATACCACTCCTCACTTTCTTAAAAGGGGAGCGATTTGTAGCAAACCTTGAAAATCTAAATCTCAAGTCCGGGCCACTGAAACATACTTTCATAGGTTGTAAAGTTCTCAAACTATTTCCAGAAATCTTGCCACCCATTCCTCACCCTGTCATGCCCATTTTTTTCTATAACAAATGCCCAGTGAGCACTGAGGTTCCTTACTAAAATGTATTTGACTGAACCATTATTCCAATGGTAAACAGACTAAATTTAACTAATCATGGAAATTTGCCTGTTACTCTAACCTTTCAAGTTATTGGCCAGTCACTGAATGTTGGCTACATCCATCCACCAAGTTTCCAATCTTAAGATACAGTATAGTGTTTAATGACACAAACACAGTGGTCCACTTGATGTTCCTGGGTGCAATGTCCCTGAGGGTTCAATGTTCACTGTTGTTTGCAATTATTTTAATGGTTGTCAATGATTATGAGGTTTGTTATTCACGAGGTTCAATGTTCCCAAGGTTCAATACTCCAAAGGTTCAGTGTTCCCCCCTTTTTTGTATATTATTTTGATGGTTGGTGATGGTTACAGGGTTTGTTATTCCCAGGGTTCAATGTTCCCAGCCTGGGAACATAGAACCCTGGGAACATTGAACCCCAGGAACTTTGACATCTCCTCCTCCTCCTCCCCCCTCCCCCAACACACACACAAGTTGATTTTACATAAAATCTGAGGACCTCACTGTTTTCTTTTGTGTGAATTTTTTTCCTTAATCCTGAACTTCATAACAGAGTCTCTGTTGTCCAAATTTTAGAAACTTAAAAAAACTATTTAATTTCCATTAGAGGACCTAAAATCCTTTGTTTAGGTTTTCAGTCTAAATTCAAAAACAAGTGCATGCCACTTGACTTCATAGGTTCCTTTTGCTTATACATGAAGCCAAAAGCGAAAAGCGAAAATCCAAAAATTCTCATGTCGAAGGCCAAACGAATTTGCACCTGAAATATGCACTGCAAATATGGAAAAATGGCCCACAATGATTCTATGGGCCCCAAGTCATAGAAACTCCCAAAACTCCCTGGTTCTGGAGTCTATGTGGAATAACATCTACCAAACTAATAACACAGTGGTAACCCGGTCATCAGAGGGCGCCATACACCCTGTAACTTCCTACTTCATTTTGGCGAGACCACCAGGATGTTATCAGTTCTCTAGACAGCAGGCATGGGTATAAATGCTAAACATGGCAGGATAGGAGGTAGGTGAGGACTGACCAGGGACTTCCTATACATGGACAGAGCATACTGCACGGTATATTGTTGCTACCGTAAGTGTCAGAAAAAGCACACCAAAATGGCCCCCTGCTATGGTTTTGTGTCAAAGCTTGGACTTCCCATATTTTGCAAGAAAGTTGAAATATTTTCAAAATTTGGCAAAGTGCAGGAATATGATATTGTTTCCCATTCAAGTTGAACTTTTGTTTAAAATATAACAGAGTCGCCGTCAAATCAGACAATTTATAGCTTCACGGAAGCAATCTTGGTGTGCTTTTTTTGTCCCAGCCAGTGGCAACAATCAACGGATAGGACGTACATGTTACTGTACATGCTCTGTCCATGTATACGTCCGTGGGACTGACATAGACTACAGTAGATAAACTTAATTTTGGATTACTCATGCTCCATGAAAGTGGAGCTGGATTTGGAATTGTTTAGAAATCCACGGCAGTAAGCTTGATAAAGTCTACCTTCTTCACATCTGCATTTACTTGCAAGACATAAAAGATGTTGTTACTGTACAGTACCTGATGAAACTGTAGGGTTAACAGGGGTAACAGTTTGGCCGACAGGTGTAACAGCTTGCTCCCCTGGTGTTGTTGCGGAAGTTTGTGACTGAGCACCAAGTACAAAGGAAAAGATGACTGTGGAGAAATAAAGAAATTTATTGAAAGAAATCCTGCACGTTTCAGGGATAAACTCCTGATGTTTGTACTGTATGTAATTGTAAAAACATTGTTTGAAAGCTACTGAGGGCTACAAACAACTGCAGTGTAGTACTTACAAAGTCCATAAAAAAGTTCAAGACATTTAATTTGCATTAATCTGATGCACTGCAGGCAACTGGGAAATCTTTCACCCAACACTACACCACACTTATCATTTTGGTGATAGTACATGATCAGACATATTCTCTTCCTTTGCCTGTTGAAGCTCTTATGGAGATTTCTGGTAGGTGCACACTATTTTACAAGATGTTTCTTGATTGGCTGTTGCCATTGTAATGTATTGATTGTATTCTTTGTAAGGGGTAGGGATTAGGGTTATTGTTAGCCAGTTAGGAAATTTCTTGTTAAACAGTATGCGATCACCCTGAGATTTTGAGGTGACTTTTTCAACAGGTTGCCCTGGTTTTCCTTTTCCAAAATGGCAGATTATGCGGGTCTCCTATATTGACTTAACATACTGTACGGTGCATGCACAGTGGTGTACTGTATATCAGCGGTACTGTTCTTTACTACCAGTGTGGTAGCTACTGTAGATGGACCAAAATTTGTGTTTACTGCCAAGTGGACTAACAGTTGATGAACAGTATACTGTAAAGGTCTACTGATCCAGTTCACTTTATTTAGGGAATAAAGTCAATGGTGCCCATGTCTCTACATCAGATTCGAACAGGCTATGACGTCACGCATGTGGGCTGAGACCCAAGGCGAAGCCAAGGGTCTCTGCCTATATGCGTGACGTCATAGCCTGTTCAAATATGATGTAGAGACATTGGCAACATGACTTTATTCCCATTCATAAATACTGTAATTTCGAGAAGTTTAAAAGGGAAAAGGCTTTCTTTTTTATAAATTTTCCATTGATCACCAATTATTCTCCTTAACTGACTGAAGTTTCATGAAGTGCTCGTACAGGTGTACGTTACCATGACATTGACATTGAATAGCTTAGCGAAAAGCTATATTACTTCAATACACAGTAGCTAGCTACACGCTACCTTTGTCGCTTGTACGTATGTACACAGTCATGACTCATAGTCATACAGTCATAGGCCTACTTTGTGCCATCTATTTGACTAATATAATAAGTTATATTTTGGAAGTCTTGAACGAGGTCATATTTGAAACGATTTTTCTCTTGGATTTGGGACTATAGTCGTGAATAGTTCCACTAAAATTATACTGGTTTGGTTTATATTGCTCACTGTGACGTTTGATTTTTACACACTAACGTCCTGCTATACATTGTTGAAAACAGACTAAACAACTTACTGTACATTACGCTAACAATGTTAGGCCTAGCCTTTCAAATTAGCGTTACGTTGTTTTCGAAATGAGGCTAAGTCAGTAAACTAGCTTGACCTTTTTGAGTGGAACTTTATGGAACCAGACATATTTGCCTTTACTAACGGTTGCTGTCGCAATTCCTAAAGTTTTCATTGCAGAGAGAATCTATCACAATCTTGATGACATTTGTCCAAGCAGTAGGCAGGCTACGTGGGCCAGTTAAGGCTCTTCTTAATATTATCACATCTGCATTTCCTTTGGCGATTCTGGTGCTTAATTTCCTTACATAGCTAATGGTGCACAGAATACTTGACCAAACCTTATGTATGGAATATGCGAGATGAGCTTTTAAGGTTAGTGAGTAACGTTATACTCGGGCACTCATTTCAAAACTGCTTTTTTTCATCGCCCCAGATAGGCTAGAGGTTTCGAGTCTAACTGAGGTAGGCCTAGGACTAGGAAGTCACGTACTTATATGTCTTTTTCTCATCAACAGTGTACCATATCAATATTTACAAGATCGGGGTCTAAGCCTAGGCCTGGACCCTATGTGGACTTTGAAACACTAACAAGACCTTCACTTAATATTCTCTGAATTAAAGGTCTGAAATCTGATTAGGACCTAATTTATTCGTTTCAATGAACACACAACATTGGGGTCAACCAAATATATTTACATTTTAAAGGGCCAAACCTCTCACCCCAAACTACAGTTTTGGTAGAGGGGTACCAAAATTCTCAATTGGCTCAGCTATTTGATTGACAGCTAATTCAAACAATGCACGGTACCAAATCTTATATTACACAGCATGAATCTTGCTGTGAGTGTTTTGATTATATAAGCTGAGTTTTTCTTTACTCACTTTGAAGCAATAAAATGAGATTGTTTCTGGATGACCATGAATTTCAACATTACTTTGAAGAGTGTAACTCTCGTCAACTTTTTCAAAAGGTCAACAGTCTAAGTGCTCCTGATTCTAAACATGTTCTTCCTCATGGTTTTAGTTCTCAGCCATCCCTTGCCAATAATTTTAGTAACTTCTTTGCCAATAAACTGAAATGTATTAGGGAGGATCTTCATAATATGCCAGCTAACAATGATCCACATATTCCTTGTGAGCCTTGTACTAGTTCTTTTAGAGGATTTTCTCTGATTAGTGTGGAAAAAGTCTCTAGTATTATTCAGAACTCTCCAACAACTTCTTGTTCTATGGATCCTATACCTACTTGGCTTCTCAAGAAATGCATCAAAGAACTGGCTCCTATCATAACAAAGATTATTAATGGTTCACTACAGACTGGTATTTTTCCAGAGTCGCTAAAAGTTGCGCACATTACTCCTCTTATTAACTAGAAAGCCAACAGGCTTAGTGATTCCTTGCCGTATGATATATCATAGCAAACATGGAAACAAACATGACATGCATGAGATCCCATACAATTATCCTACTTAATTGAGATATAATACTAGTAGGGTCAAAACTTTTTGACCTCATGTGACCCAAAATGACCTTTTGACCCCTTAAAAAACAATAGTGATCACCTTACCAACACGTCCATCAACATGAGTAATTCAAAATTAAGCTTAGTACAGAATGAGTATGGAAGTACTACCACCATGGTATGAGATCCCTCACAGTTATCCCCCTAAAAATATTATGTCTACAAAGTTTGATCTGACTGTCACCTCAAACCTTTGATCTCCACACACAAGAGGAATTTCTCACACAGCTTTAATATTCCAGAAAACTGTCTCATTACTTGATAAAGCGGTATTTTGAAACCATTTTTATCAAAAGTTTGGTCAATGGGGACAGCTCTCAAATTCTGAAGTCTCTATGTTCCGATGCCTCTATGTTTCGAAAAGTCTGCATTGAGGTTAGTGTTTAAACAAGCCCTCATCGACACACTCTCCTACAAGCATTGGATCAAATACTGTGTTCTCACATACCCCGCGCTCCAGGTAACACTGTATTACCTCACACTCGAGTAATGTGGGAACGCAGGTTAACGCGGGGTCGGTGTTTAAATTTCAATCCACCTCAAATCGCAGGGTTAAGCAGTTTTATACATCGTGTTCGTTTTAATCAAGCAAGGTCACAGGTATTTATAGCACTGATGACAGGTATTTTCTTACATTTTGCTGTAATCGGTGTGTGAAATATTTGGTCTCGTTACTATGGTAACACTATCCAATCAACAAAACACTGGGTACGTGAGAACACAGACTGGAATCACAGGGTTAGCCTGTGGTTTTGTCTGATTGTAAACACGAGTTAACACTGGGTGTTGGGGGGTATGTGAGACCAAGCCTAAAGAGACATCTGAACAGAGATGTGTAACCTTGGCTATTACTGACAGCAATTTTTGCTTTATGGGGGAAATGCCCCACCCATTGTCTATGGTATCCTTTGCAAATTAACAAAAGCAGATATCCCTATTAATCCATAATTTAACAAGACTTTTAATTCGCCTTTTGTCTACTTGTACTGTAGGTACAGCATAACATACAGTACAAGTTTTCCTTGTTTGATACACAGTATACAACATTATGCTTGCTCTTATTACCTGAACTACTTTTAAATGACAGCAGCAATGCAAAATAAAATCTTAATACTTTTGAAAAGTGTCATAAAGGGTAATCTTGAAGCAATGGTTCTATGCATTAAGCTTTATGGTACACTTTTTTTTGGGGGGGGATAGTGACATGGATAAAAATGAAATGTGAGACAAGAATTCCCACTCGATGATGATATTTGACATAGCTACATAATCCTTCGCACAGGGGTTACTTTTTTGGTGCAGTTATCCAGATATAAGCAGAGATGAGGCAAGTAGTATGCTGATACATTTTATGCTATCAAAAATTTAAAACAAATTCTAGAATGAAACTAAGTGACAAATAATCACTGTAGAGCATATTGAAACTGTAAAGCAGAAACACCAATCTAGACAGACACCAATGTTTAAAGTTTGTTCAACAAAATTCCTTATACAAACACACTATTTGTTCAATTCCACCAGCTTCTATGTAAAGGACACTAATTTCTGAAGGGTGTCAATCTACAGTATTTCTAAGATGACTTGTAGTTTAGAAACTTGATCAGTGTACATGAACTTCTCCATCTCCAGACAATGGCTAGGCAAACAACTTTTATTTGTGGTCAGATGAGACAAGATAATGTGGACAGTTATTTTATGCTGGATTTAGCAGAGGTGTGACTTTCATGGAAGTCTGACATTTTGACCACAAAAAGAGTACTGAATGCCTGCAGGGAATGGCAGGAAATAGGAGTATATACAAACAATGGGCTGTCATGGTTATGTACTGAGATAAAAATAAGCTTTCTTCAGAGGGTTTATAAGAGTCAATTAACACCACTTATACAGTAAAAAGCTTAAGTCAATTGAGCTGTATGTTTGTATGAGGTAATCCTTCAGGACACTGTGGGGATAACTGGCAGTCAACTGTGAAAAATTGGGCGAGATAACTGTGACCAAATGGCAAAGAATGGGTCAGTCACAATTTGATTCACTCTATTAGGCAATGACAGTTCATGTGCGCTGAAGGGTATTTGATACCAAATGATCAGTGTAAATTAGGTTCTTTTTTGTAAAACTAACTAACTGTGGTATATCTAATTAATCAATTCCCACTTCCAATTAATGCATGCTTGCATGCACATGTCCTCATGAGGACAGTAGGCACAAGGTTTGTCAAATATTAGCACTTTTTGCCACTAAATTTAATGTTTTCTTCAGGTTTCCTTAAGGTTATTGAAAAAGCAATGTAGGTATGTTATAAAAGAGATTCTTGTGCATCACACAGAGTACTCTCTGTTCAAAGTTTATACTTTTGAAGTTCCATATCAGTCATCTACTTAGTGTGCACAGAAGCATCTTCTAATATTTTCAGACTATGTCCCTAAATGACCCTTATATACAGACTGTTTAAACTCACATGTTCCACATCAGTTTCATGAAAATCTATTTACTTGTGGCTGCAAAATCAGCTTACCCATGAGCATTGAAGCATGTATGCCAGCCTGATGAACAGATTTTGCCTTTTAAGATTTTATATTTTGCTCTGCCCACTTTTTCATGTATTAATACTTGGAACTTAATGTAATAACAGGGCACAATTTCATGCCAGAATCAACATACTGTACAGTAACTACCATGTGATGTGCCTTTTTGTGCACCTTAGACCTTCTTCCTATGAGTTTGCTTCGGTACTTTACAAATGCATTTTCAAAATTACCTCACTAAAGAATTTACATAGTGAAGTTAATAAACTGTTCCAAAAAAATTATATACCCTATGCCTATTACATTACACATGCCAAATTATTCTTACCCTTTCACCCTAACCGTTCATGGACATTAACTTCAACGGTTATATACTCTTTTGAGATGTAGTGTTTGCAAGGTTTAGATGTTTTGAACTCTGATGACCCCAAATGACCTTTGACATCCAATAAAAACAATAGGGGTCATCTTCTCAGTATGGACAATCCACTTAGTAAATATGAGATTCCTGGCAGTTACCTTTCTTGACATATGGTGTTTACAAGTTTTTGAGCTTTTCATCTCTGATGACCCCAAATGACCTTTGACCTCCACCAAAAATAATTGTGATCATCTACTTAATATGGGCAATCCACCTGCTATGTATGAGATCCCTCACATTTACCCTTCTTGAGATACAGTGTTTACAAGGTTTTGACCTTTTTCCCTCTGGTGACCCCAAATGACCTTTGACCTCCATCAAAAACAATAGGGACCATCTACTCAATTTGGACAATCAGCAAGGTAAGTATGAGATTGCTCACATTTTTCCTTCTGGAGATATCGTGTTTACAAGCAATTTCCAAGGTATTTACATTTTGACCTCTGGTGACCCCAAATGACATTTGACCTCTACCAAAAAAAATAGGGACCATCTACTCAATATGGACAATCTACATGCCAAGTTTGAGATCCCTGGGGGTTACCGTTCTTGAGATATCGTGTTTACAAGCAGGCGTCACACACACACATACACACACACACACACACACATACACACACACGACATCACCATCGCATAGATTCCTTGCCTGCCTTCAGCAAGGAATCAAAAATGCAAAGCTTGACTGTGAGAATCTCAAAAACTATCGTCCAGTAGCTAACCTCAAATTTCTTGCGAAGTCAATTGAACGTGCTGCTGTATTACAGATCCAAGATTACCTCTCGCATAATAACCTTCACAGCAAGTATCAGTCTGCTTACAGAAGCCACCATTCTACAGAATCTGCCCTTCTAAGGGTTTACAATGACTTGCTGCTTTCAGCTGATAAAGGAAAGGAATCTGTTCTTGTATTATTGGACTATTCTGCTGCTTTTGATACCATTGATCATACTATCCTTTTACAACGCCTTTCTAATAGATTTGGATTTTGTGAAACTGCACTCCGCTGGTTTACATCATACTTTACCAACCGATTGCAACATATTAATATCAATGGTCACTTATCTGGGGCTCATCTACCTGAAGAGGGAGTCCCTCAAGGATCTGTTATTGGTCCTCTTGCTTTCACTTTGTACACATCTCCTATTGAAAACATAATAGCATCATATGGTCTGTCCAAAATGATTTATGCAGATGACACTCAAGTGTATGCTATAGTTGATAATAGAAACTGCCATTCAGTATTACCGCAACTGGAAACTTGTGTTAAGGACATCCTTTCGTGGTCAACCACCAACAATTTAAAACTCAATCCTGAGAAAACTGAAGTACTACACCTTGTTTCTCGCTTCTGTGATACTATACCACTCATCAGTATTTCCATTGGAGACTCTTTAATCACGCCTGCCCAGAGTGCAAAAAATCTGGGTGTTATTTTCCAGAATGACCTTAGCTTATCTCAGCATATTAATAATGTGTATCGCTCTGCCTCCTTTGCTTTGCACAAAATTGGTCAATTACGACATTATTTGGATGCCCAAACTACTGAAAAGCTTATTCATGCATTCGTTACCTGCCATCTGGATTATGGAAATAGTCTTTTCTATGGTTTACCTAAACATCAAATTTCAAAACTCCAGCGAATTCAAAACTCAGCGGCTCGATTGTTGCATTAACAAAATCATGTGACCACATCACCCCTGTTCTCTGTAATCTTCACTGGCTTCCTGTGCAGCATCGTATCAACTACAAAATCCTTCTTCTAACATACAAATGCATCCATGGTTTTGCTCCATTATATCTTAAGGATCTTATATCTAATTACAAGCCTTTACGTGAACTACGTTCCAGCTCTCAATCTCTTTTAAATGTGCCGTCATCTGTTACCCATTCTTATGGTGATCGTGCTTTTTCAACAGTATCTGCGAAACTGTGGAATGACCTTCCATCTTTTGTCAAGAACTCTTCCACTGTTGGACAATTTAAAACTAACTTGAAAACTCATTTGTTTACTTTGTCTTATTGACCGCATGTTGTATAGTTTTAGCGCTTTGAGACTTCTTATGTAAGGCGCTATACAAGAACTGTTATATTATTATTATTATTATTTCAGACAATTGTGGTACGGGCTTAAGTAAGAAGTTCAGGAGAGTTGGTACTTTTTGGGTGAGAGAACGGCCTGTCATTTGGACAGTCAAGGGGTAAATTACAGTCGTATGCCTTAATTGCTTAAAACGTCAGACACCATTATGAAGTAGTTGGGCTAGTATGTGTGCTATGTATGTGACCCAAAACTATGTAGTCAAGCCTACATATACCATGTCACCAAAGCTGTGTTTATAGTCATGTTGATCAAAAAGTTTCTCTCCATACACCCTATGTCTCTACACTGGATTAGAACATGGGTAACTGACCAATCACAAGCCAGCATTCTCAAAAAGTATTTATGAATGAACATTAAAACTGAATGCAAATGCCTAGTATTCTCAAGAACTACTGCCTCCTCCCTCAGGTTTCCATTTATGCAATGCAACCAATTAAAGTACCAATACCTCACACCAGTGGCTCGGGGACTGAAGAATATGACAACATTTTTCCAGATATCGTAAGTGGCCATTCAAGGGGGACTTGAATCAATACGTAACACATAATATTACTGTATATTGCCTTGCAAAAAGGAAACTGTAAACAAAATGAGCTGGACACTTTGAAACAGATGCTTACAGTACTTCACAGTAATTTTCTAAAAGTACTAGTTATCCACTGATAGAACTTTTCATTGCTGAAGTCTTACATGCATAAAAGAATGTAAGAGCCAAACTCCATATCACACAAACAATTCATCTCTCTAAATCATTACAAACCAGGTGCAGTTACTGCAATATCAATCAATTATGCAATTAAGGATGCTCAAACTGCATCACTTTTGCTTTTCTTTCCTTAAATCCAGGGCAGTGGCTAGTTACCTTGAAAACTAGGTCCAGCATTACAGTTGAGACATAAACAAAGGAAGTTTCTCCAACTGATAACAAAGCCAAATTGTCTATCCAGGATATATAATTACTGATATCTATCAGGGCAAGGCCTTTTGACTTGTAGAACAAAAACAAAGATTGGTTCATTATTTAATTTGGAAAAGGTTGTTGTTTTTCAAAGATTCTGAAATAATACTCTTACTGTAGTTCTAGATTCTAAGACAATTGAAAGGGTCAACATTCTTGTAAACATACAGTACCATGCAGCAACTGCAAAGTTTGCCTGCAGAGCAGACTGTGGGACATATTCCTTGTTCAGTCATATCTCCAACAAGTCTGCCAAAGTGAACACCAGATTCTTTGGATATAGAAATATGTGGCCTCGAGACTGGATGAATGTTAGTGAATATTCACTAACATTGCAACATCTGGTTCTGCTTAAATCATGCAGTAGCCCATGCCACCATATGACATCGTAAAGCATACTTCCCGGTAGTACCCGCTGAACAGGTTATGCAACGTAGTAGTGATCCAATCAGGGTTCAATCTAGTCCTTCAGTTACAACAACAAGAATACTCACACTCACTCAAAACAATAGCATAGAAAACAAGGCAGGACCTGAATAAGTCATATTATGGTAATGAAGTTTACGTCTAAAATTGGACACAGGCCTCTTCATTTTGGCGGACTGTGGGTTGTGAAGCCTTAAAAGGGGAGTGAACTAACCGAGTCCGCTCGGCAGGTTTCTGCAAAGTATGAATGTATGGATGTCCATTTGTGGGAGTGGGATCAGACATGCTTCCCTTCTTTTGGAAGTACAACAATTGACTGAAGTTTTGCACAGTTATTTTTGGACATAAGTGGTGGTCATGTCCCCCCCCCCCACACTTTCAAGCACAGATTTACACCATGTATGGATGGTCACAATGACTCAGCCCCCATGGTACAGTATTCTTGCTGCGTCTCGAACATTAAATATCAATTAAATGTAAAAGTGAGTTCTTTCTACATGTTGAAACACAGTTTAATGCACAGATACTGTACAGCACTATACAGTACAATATTAATGTACTGATTCATTCTCTTCACTGCCCCATATTTTGTTCTTTCAGTTTCATTGTTTGCAGAGTCTGCCATAGATGAGCAGTTGCTCAGTAAACCTTGAATGTCGCCCTAAAGGTTACAGTTTCCCACTAAAAGAAGTACTGCCAGTATTCCAAGCAAATGAAGGAAAGATTGCATGAGTACTTTTAAGGAAATTAAAGAAAAGAAACAATTAAGGACTTCAGGGTTGGACATTCCTCATGTACAAAAAGTTGCCCAAAGATCAACTTGCAGATAATAGATGAGATTTTACAGCTCAGTTTCTAACCGATTGACATTAAAAGGGCCAATCCTCTCACCCCAAACTACAGTTCCTAGGGGTTTACCAAAATTCTCTATTGGCTGAGCTCTTTGATTGGCAGCTACAGTAATTCAAACAAAGCAGAGTACCAAAGCATATATATTACACAGCTCATGAACTGTACTGAGAGTGTTTTGACTATACACATTGATCTTTTCTGTATCACCCTGATGAGATTGTATCTGAATGAGGATGAATTTCATGAATTGTGGGAAGGGAATTTCATAAGAAGGTTAGGAGAATTGGTACTGTTTGTGGTGAGAGAATTGCGCCTTTAAGTCAGGACAGCCACTAATTTTTTTGGTTGTGGCTCACTAGCTTGTTTACCCTAGTCTGTTGCTTATGCTGAGTACCAAGCACAATGAATGGCAAACTTGTACAGTAGGTTCCATTTTAAGTTCCTCCAGGAGTCACATTCCAGACTGTACTATTGCCAGTCTGTGGTTTAACCACTTGACCATGCAGTTGTTCCAAAGATTGACTTGCAGCTTAACTTAAATGCAATTGTCAGTGGTAAGATGTACCCTTTGACCGCTATACACTTTCAGTCAATGTTCATTAGGAGCGTGAAACACTATTTGAGCATTAACCCACCCGCCCCCCGTTTCGCAATTGACCCAACATTTCAAGGCTTTGATGCATGTATGCTGCAGGTATTAAGATAAGGCTCAGCATTTGGAGAACTTTGACACACCCATGCATCACAACAGACAATGGGGGGGCAGGGTAAGAGAGTGCATCTTACAACTGAGTTAGTTAGATAAGGTTTAACGACACACCAACACAAATGTATACAGTGTCATACTGTGCAAATACTGTCCAAGTCCTCCTGTTTAGTCGCCTCTTACGACAGGTAGGGCAAACAGTGGGCATAATCTACAACCCCCAGCCCACAAGGGGAATCGTGCAATTGAGAAGTGCATTATAAGTACATGTATACAACTACAAGCCACAAACTGAACCATGAGTTCAGGGTGTGTGGTCTACTGTTAGTTGGTAAAGCATCCCACTCTTGATGTGAAAGTCATGAGTTCATAGGCCAGGCCAGGTCATATCAAAGACTTTTAAAGGTCAAGAGCAGTCCCCCAAATTTACTTTGAAGCAACAGCTATATATTACAATTTTCTTCTTAATTCTCTTCAAAGAATCTCTCAAAATATTTTATGATTTCAATATTGCATGCAAGGTAAATCAAGCAGTTACTTTTAGTAAATTTCATACTTGAAGAGAAAAATTTTGTCACATGACTCTCAACAGCCAATCATGGAACTGGACAGTCTACTACACTTGTTCAAGTTGGGGTGACTGCTCTTGCCCTTTAAACATGGAACCTACTGCTGTTGTGTGTGATGGTCCATTTAAGCAATGGAGTAGGGGCAACAATCCAGTACCCCAGAAAAAGGCCATAGCCACAGCTAGATTAAACCTGAAGGTTACAGTATAGACCAATCTGGACAGCAAGTGATGGGCTGATTTCAGTCAAACATAAGTGAGGTCTCTTACCTTTTAATCTTTCAATTCCCTTGTTTACCTGTATCATAGATGGTTTTACACTAAACTGTGTCTTGATTCCTTCAATTTCACTGAGTATGAGGGTTTGAAACTCATTTAGATGATATATAAAGATGATTCAAGGCTGACTGACCCCACTAATGGCTGCCCACGTTCACTAAAAAGCAGCGCTGATCAGATTTGTCTATAAGTTGGAAGGTGCAAAATCCTCTCTAAAGTAACTTAACCATAAATTCAGGCATAGAAACCCTGAATGAATCCTGGCAAAGTGCAAAAGGCAGCACATTTTCAAAGTAAAACAATTTCTGAATTAAATACTTACAAATAAGGCACAACTGTGATGCGGTCATCATGCTGAATGACAAATTCGTTGATAGACAAGAAACCCCCTTAATATCCTTACTGTCCCTTCCTTCTTCTGTGAGCCTAACACTGGGGACTTGCACGTATTCTTGACAGGTTCAATTTCTGGAAGTGGTACTGTAAACTGAAACGAAAATGTAATAAATATCAATGACCTCCTGAACAATGGAAGTCCACAAAACAATAATACATTCCAATACCAAAGGGAATGGGCCATGACAAATGACTACAGTAAAGGTTAGAGCTTTAATAGACAAAAGGGTAGGGTGTCCATTCATCTGGCTTTTGAGCACCCTGTCCTCCATTTGGGCTCACACAGCACCAGACATTGAAATTCTTCCATTTTTAAAATTCATATAAAACTTCTCACATTCCATTTTCAGAACTGTAATCATGTAGCATGGAACACCGGAAAGGGCCATTTCCGGCCATCTGGGGGGTTTGTGAAGGAAAAAAAAATTCTGGTACACTACGGGCCAACCCATGGTGGCCCTCTGCTTAGATAGCAGTAAAGGTTGTCCTCCTTTTCTGTCATGAAGGAACAGACACCCTAGCAAGAGAAAGATGGAAGATACTGTAGGGGATGAAACACGAAAGGGGTGGAGCCCCAGTAGAGTGTACACTTCTGTAAGTACTGTGTGAATTCAAAAGAACAATGAATGGTGCAGGACCAGTCTTTCTTTACTAAGGGTAAGAGTCTAAGAGAAGGAAAATAATGGGACTGTAGTGTACCATGTCATTGAGCAGGCTATGATTTTTAGCAAGTATTTAACCGTTATCATGCTGAATTCAGTGGAGGGACCTCTCAAATTTTGCTTCAACAAAGGTTGATCAGTTCTTTTATGTTCCCTTCCTGAAAGAATTTAAGAGAGCAAATGGATCTCTATTTTGGTAAAGATAGCAATATACCTTGAAGTGCCCTAACAGTGACATGTTCCCTTCCTCTCCTCTCCACCAATTTTCTTCCTCCTCCCCTTTTGTAGCTAGTACTGTACAGGATACAGTATCAAAAGAGTAACATATCAAACAAAGAGGGAGTAGCCAATTTGAAGCTAAAATGGTAGCTTACTGTACGAGCATTGACACTCCCTGTTGGATTAATCCCTTTCCGACCAAGTTTTGGCACAAAATAGGCATACCATTGCAAGTTTTGGCACAAAATAGGCCTATACTGGTAGGTCAAATACAGATAAAATTTGAAGGATTTCTGAAAACAGGAAGCTCAACTAAACTGTACTGACAGCTCCATCTGAGCCACTTCAATTGTACAGCATTGAACTCTTCTGTAGAGTAGATGTCTACAGAAGCACTGACCAGTACTGTGTACTTAAATTTAGGTGTAAGTTTGTTGACTTTTTAAGCTGAAGGATGTGCAAATACCACTAAAACTCTTAGCAATGCCTACGTACAGCTGCAGCTCCCAATAAACCTACATATCAATTTTAATGACCTTTCAAAGTTTGCCAAAGTTTCATTCATGGTAGCTGCTAAGCAATCATCCTCATTTCTTTGCAAATTCATGAAACATTCTTGGCAATGTCTATAAACGTTTGGTGATGCAATAGAAAATATACTTGTAAAGGTCAAACCACATGGGACACAGTATAGACTTGATCATACCCAGTAACAGTCCATGTTACCTCCTGTTTACAATAACACAAAACCACAGGTAAATCCTGTGTCTCCAGTCTGTGCTCTCACTTACAGCACCTCCAGTTTGGTTGAACAGGTACTGCCAACCATATTAACCAGGTAACATAACTTACATACCAATTACAGAAAAAAGTTAGAAAATATGCATTATCAGAGCCATAGTAAACATGTGTGACCATGCCGATTCTTGATTAAAACAAATATGATGTTTAAAACCATGTAATCCTGTGATTTGAGGTGGATCCAAATTTAATGACCAATCCCAGAGGTAACCTGCGTTCCTACATTACTGGAGGGTAAGGAGGTAACACAGTGTTACCTCGAGCGCAAGGTATGCTAGACCATAGCCTATGAGGCCTTAAAACGTGCATACTGTAGATGTAGGCACGGTTTTACTGATTGCAATAAAGGAGGTGATTTGACAATGATGACTGATATCACAGAAAACACACAGTGCAGTATGTCTTATTACTTCATTTTTTTAATATCATCAACAAATTGATACACTGAATCTTAAACTATTAAAACAACAGCATGCATGTACATTACAGTGCTCAGTCCATAAAACCTTGGTAAAATAAGTCCATAAAACAGTTCAGCCCATAAAACAGCTCAGTCCATAAAACCTCCATAAAATCGCCTTTGGTGTGAAATAAGTTAGATAACCGGTAAAACTTGAAGAAATTTTCTCCAAACAGGAAGACATCCACCATATGACTTACAGTCATCGAGCCCTGTACAACAAACTCCATTGCCAAAACCATGCACAATATAAAAGCCTTAGATATTGAAACAGTACACTCCTGTTTACTTGAATTTGTATGTACTGTATGTATTGACTTTGAGATGCTGAAAGGCATGCAAAGTCCATTGAACTCTTCAATGTCCAAAGCAGACCA
The DNA here is from genome assembly GCA_037179385.1 of Holothuria scabra. Classification (NCBI taxonomy): domain Eukaryota; kingdom Metazoa; phylum Echinodermata; class Holothuroidea; order Aspidochirotida; family Holothuriidae; genus Holothuria; species Holothuria scabra. The sequence goes on from CM074198.1 coordinate 8,365,678, forward strand.
CAAAAGTTAGTTTATACACAACACTTTAGTCCCATACCTATCCTATCCCCCTCCCTATTACCTACAGTATATAACTGACAGGTCTTGAATCTTGAGGGTGCAAGGGCAATTGCACACCATCACTTTCTGCAAACCACAGTGGGGAATGTGATTTTTTGCACCCTTAGATGATGAATCCATTGAAGTTAATAAAACAGCACACCTAGCACACTCCTTAATTTCTTAAGGGGTATTATTTGTAGCACATTTGGAAAATCCAAATTGGTTTGAAACCACTTGGCATGTATCTATCATGAGAAAAGGTAACTAGTACCCATATTTTTTACAATACTGTAAACCTGATTAAGCTGCAATACACAAAGGATGTTAAGCAGTCATTGCTTACACCACTTAAAGGGCAGGTGCAATCTCACCAATCTTATTTTGAAGCAAGTATCTTTCAATATGTTTTTAGGACTTCAATATTGCATATTCAACGTAAATCAAGCAGTCTCTCCTGGTAAATTTCATCTTTGAGGAGAAATATTGTCATATGACTCTCAAAAGCCAACCACGAAATACAATATCCAAAATATTCAAGTTGTGTTGACTGCATTTTGGGTATTTCTCATAAACTAGGGGTCCAATGTGGTTTTTACTGATTTTGTCAATGTAAAGCTATATTTCAAAGACAGGGAATACAGCAAACCATTGGTTCAGGTATTTTATAATACCTTACCAATATAAGTGTCTTATGATATATAACCTAAATACTCAATGGTTAGCATTTTCTAGAAAACAGTTTCATTTGCTTTCGTGTCCCCCTCCCCCCTCCCCCATTTTGGGTTATCATAGCTGCGACATACCAACATACAAATTTGATTCATCTGAAAAGCATATTTATCATAAACTGAGCATTGTTTTGCTCATTTATCATAGTAAGGATATCACTAATAATCATTCTTTCCAAATATCATTATTACAGCTTCACCCAACTTTTCAAGCAAGATGATAGAAAACGCCATGACCAACATAACTTTTTGGTGTCCCCCTAGTTATGTTGGTTTTCTGATGTCCTTTTCATCATTGACCCAATGTGATCTTTCTCAGGTGGCAGAAATTTTCCTGATGTAAGAATTGGTTCAAACTCTTGCAGAAAGTAGCACACTTCTAAAGAAAAAATTAAAAGAAGCATCTTTTATGTTATTTTTAATAATCGGCAGTATTTTGGTGTCCCCCTCATAGAGTTATGTTGGTAAAATTTGTTGCTCTACCATTTACACAAATCATTAAATTTTGGGGTCAATTAAGTTACATGAAAAGATAGTCCCAAAAGGTTAACAGAAAACTTAATTCCATGACTCTTGAACCAAGTGTTTTATCTTGATGAACATTTGAATTTTTGGTATCCCCCCATGCCGTCATAGTTATGTTGGTAATGAGAAGCAAAAATTAAATGAAACAGAGACATCTTGCTGTATGTTATTATTGCAAACAGTGGTTTATGTTTTATTTAACTGTTTCCAGGTCAGCTTAACCTCTAAAAATTATATTAGCACATTTCATATTTAGAGTAATGGGGACACGAAAATCTTGGTGTCCCCATTACCTTGGTTCAAATATAGAGTGAAATATCTTTCAAATATCACATATTTTCATAAGGTGATAAAAAATAACATACCAAAGGACAAGTCTAACAGTCCACAGGTCCCAAAGAGGGAAATTTGTATACTAGAATATCCTTTTCTGGTTAAAATCGTCAAAATTGTCCAAAATATGCAAAAGTGTGGACTTTTAGACACTTGAAAGTGTTGGCAAAAATTACACTGAACTTATTTTAAGTTTCAGAGAATTATTTCAAATTTCTTCCATATTTTTTCAGGAAATCACACTCAACTATGGATTTTCAACCATCTAGGATTTTCTTGATTCTTGATTCTTGAGGAGACTAAGAACTGCTTTGGTATCCCCCGTTATGTTGGTAAATTTGAGTGCCAATGAGTCCCATCACACACACATAATATTGTTTGTAAAAATATTGTATTTTTTGTAACTGCTGACTATACTCTACCTAAAGTGTAAATTTCAACCAGTGAAAATGTTTTACAAAATTTTGACCTCATGTCGTACTATTGGACCCCTAGGTTATGGAAATACCCTTTCCCCTTTAAGTCTGCATAAGGGGGATTTCCAACCAAAACTTAACAACAAAAAGTTTAATTGTTTGGCAATTACAATAATTTAATTTTTGTCAATAGCTGTAGCTGATAGACCAAAATTTTCCAATAGATCTATGTGTGCACTGCAAATGTTGTTTGTGTACTTGGTTTCACGCTTGGTGGCACATGAAAGTCATCTTCTAGCCCAATATTAGATTATACATAGATTTGGCCTCTTTCTTTTGTGTTAATGGCAGGTGTACATAAAGGACATGGATGCAGTAACTGGTAAATGCAGTCCAATATTTTCAGTTGTTTGGCAAAGATCATTTGTGTAGATGTAGAACCTCTTTTTGGCTAGTCTACAACAGAGCCACACATGTAAGACAGGTTTGTAAGTATAGTCCTTTAGCATGTGCAGTACAGATCTGAAGGTCACAGCAGGTTTGGTCAGGTTTAACCTTCTGAGGAGTGTCAAACATTTGTATGCAGATACTATAACATCTGCCAACTATATTTACACTTTTTGTTCTATTCTTGATTCTTCATTTTGATACATAAATATTCATTAAGACATAAGAAAGCTTCAAATGTAACCTATTTTCTGCAACCAACATACTTGTAATCAGTACGTCAATGGGGCTGGTTCCAACTGTGTGGGCTCCAAGCTGCAGAAAAGGCACACAGCAAAATCCTCACTGACTGTGTTTGTTATTACAATGTAAATCATTAACACTTCACACTTGTTTAACAGTTAATTTTCATTTAATTATGATATATTTGATGTGGTAGTAATTAATAGGGAGGGAACAGCTTTTATCCTTTTTGATGAAAACTTGCAAATTTCATGAATCTTGGTAAAATGAATGAATGCAGAAAACAAAGTGCAGTCTAAGAAAATAGTGGGCAAGGCCCGTTTGGTTTTAAATACTGTATGTTTCATTTCAGGGTCAAAGCTCCATCCATTCTAGGGAGCAGAATCCTTCAAGAACAAACATTTGGTTTATCCCCTCAACTCTTCATCGGAGACTCAAAACAACTAAGGAAAGAGTTCTTAATATTGCCTCATTAGTACTGCTTACAAAAAGTGAAAAATAAAATTAAGCAGTTATCACATTGGCAAATGCATATTGGTCAATGCATTTTTACTTTTTTTCTTCGTGGACTACACGCCAATATCAGAAAACTCATCAGGACAGTTTTTAATTCTGGGTGCAGTGGAAATGACATACTCGCCAACACACAATAGTACTGTACTTGTATGCTACTGGACTTGGGAGTCACAGAAAACACAGACCTGTCAAGTAAACTCTCCCTCTTCTAGAAGAAGGCTCACAGTTGTTCTGGAATTTCGGTTTTAAGTGATCACTACTCTCCCAGGCTTTTAGTGTTCCATTTCATTGGTGACATTCTGAAAATGGCCCATGCAGTATAAGTACAACTGTACGTACTTTACTGCTGTAGGCATAGACATATTGAGCAATTAATATACACACACATTTTAAATAACACCTACATAGAAAACCATATTTTGATTGTTTTCAAGAACAATTGATGCACAGTATGTACAGTACAGTACAGTACTGTACTTCACCATCTTTACGACAATAGGGAGATTCGTTTATCTCCATGCGCCTGACAGCCTTACACAATATGCATACAAGATACACTTTACCAAGTGTCGCAATGTATACACAAACAAGAGCATTTTGCACTCTGCAAAGCATTGATTGGACCATTCTCTTACCATACCCCCTGGGCATATGTGTTGGGCATTTGTATCATTTCAGATCAAAATTACCAACCTCCCTGTTTTGCTACTAATTGCCCTATTTTGGCAAAACATGACAATGAAAATTTACAATCCCAGTCCCCATTTAAAGGCATGTTCTGGAGACAAAATTCGTTAACTTCAAAATAAACAGAAAAATTTTCTCTCTCAAAAGGTGAAAACTGCATTTCAATAGCTTATAGCATTTGGAAGATACAAATTTTTAAAATACTGCATATTTTTCTTGGGATTTGATGCATCATGGGAAATCTGTGATGTCATTGTGGCACATTAATTTGAGGCTGCATTCAATTTATTTATAATTATGATGCCGCTGCAGACAATATCAAGGAACATTGTTGGTTGCGCTCTACATATGTTGAAGGGTAATGCTAGAACTACAGAAAAAGATATTCAAACATTCCAGCAGTATCAAATTTCAAGGACAAACAGGGTGTTAAATTATAAAGAAAAACAAAAGGAATTTGAAGCAATGTGCCCACATTACATAACTTTCTGTGGCTTTGTTGAAGGGCAGAGGTATTTTTTTAACAGAAATAACCAATCTTTAAAGTGAGATATCTTGAGTTAGGAAAATGGTATTGTGATAGGGTTTGAAGAACATGGTGTGGAATATTTTTGTTTTTCTTACAAGACAAAGGCAAAAAGCCACCAGAACATGCCTTTAATGATCAAATTTTAATTTTTAGGATTCCATCAAATTGAAAGCTCTGGTAAAAATTGAAGTCCCCACACCTATGAGACTTTGTACAGTACTTCTAACATGTAGGCCTAGCACCTACTGCACAGTCAATAGAGAATTTAATCTTTTGGCTTGAAAGTAACATGGAGGGAATACCCTTTTAATGCACGCAATATTTCCAAGATTACATCAATTACAGAAGTTCAAACAGGAATCCCCACAAAGTGCACAAGTCCCCTGCCTCAATACATTTAATTATGGAAAAATATGCCAACTTCAAGTACTGTACCACATGCTAAGGCCCTTACATTCGTGAACATGAACAATAAACTGACTTTGAAGGGTAGAAATAAGACTCCCTGGTACATTTGGGAAAATTCCAGATCATAAAATTTCCAAGAAAAATTCTGTTCTGGTACAGTATACATTACAATATTATCTTCATATGTGGTATGCACAGCAAAATGAGGGATTACTGTACATGTAACAAATTTTACAACTTGCTGTGCCATATGCCTGAAAGAGTTTAAGGTCTTGCTACTATAGATACATTGTTTGCAACAATGACAGCAGCCAAGAACTAATTGCACAGCCACTGAACATGTGGTACAAAAGTTACACATGACTTGCCATGATGTCAACCATACTGTAGGAGGTTTTAGACCTTCATTGCTTTTTAAATTTTTCTTTTTCAGAGTAAACCATTGAAAGGGATTTCCAGGTCCTTTTGTACTGGGGAATCTTTGAAGAAGACAGAAGCTGACACAGTATAGTACTGTACAACTACATCTTCTGAAGGCTTACTGTTCCAACTTCTCTCCACTTTTGAATGTGAGCATGCATGATGGACAGTGTGAGGATGATGGCTCTATAACCTTTTCTGTGACACTAACCTCAATGAAGGTTTTTCAGTACAGAGATGTCAGAATAAAGAGCTGTTCCCATAATACCCAACGTCTGCATGCAGTATTAACAGACCAATCAAAGCATTGACTATTGCTTGAATTTAAATACCACAGAACAACTCTTTTATCCAGACCTTTATGTCTTCTTCATTCTCTCCTCAAATCCAGTCAATTTCATTGCACAAATTTATTCCAGTATTTTTGCAACATTCATATGGGGTTCAAAAACACTACATTGCAAATTTTTAGTTCAATAATTCTGATGAACTACCATTATACACTATCTGTATACATGCATGCAGCATGACAGTATGTATGCATTGCATGTGTAAGTTTTATTACTTACAGGGGCATGCATATTAAGTTGATGTATCGATGGCTTTGTGAGGGTGTAAAAGGGTACTACAGTAGAGTGTACATAACACTGGAATACTTGCAGCATTTTTTGCATGACTAGTCAAGTTTAACTAATGCACAAAGTGAAAATTTGCAATTTTCTATACCCTGGCTTGATTTGGTTTTTTGCATAGTTTAGGTGATTTTCTGGTCATGATTTTTTTTTAAAAGCCAAACTGAATCAATCATCCATTTATTCATTCATTCATTTAAGTTACATTTATTTCTATGGAGGATATGGGAACTTAATTTGACCATTTGATATTAGAATAGCATTCATGAACAAAACTAACCATTTGAAAAAAATTGTTGAATTTCACAAACCAACCCAATGTACAGATCTCTCTATTAAAAGAAGGGTTTAAGGTCAAATCAAGTTTGGATATGTTAGAGAGATATTCTATGCCATTTGGTGAAATTTGTATTGAAATCCTATGTGTGGTTCTCAAGATATGAGCAGGTATAGTTGAAACATTTTCAACAAAAAGTGAACTTGAAACAAGCATGTCTGAAACCCCCATAAACTCACATTAATGGACAGTCTTGTGTTTTTCTTTAAACTCTACAACCTGTTATCCCCTCATCAATCCCATATTACCAGAATGTGATTGCATAAATGGCATGGGAACTTAAAAAATTTTGCATTCCCACACATAGGTCATGTCCCTAAAAACTTCAAGGTCAAGTGTGAAAACCAAGAGGAAAACAAAGCATTCCTTATCAATGTGAGGAAGTGATAAATGATATTAAATTAACTAGGGCTCAACCGATAATCTGATCGGACATCGGATCGGGCCGATATTCGCCACCATCGGTAAAATATCGGATCGGCATTATTCAGCTAAGTTCACTTGCCGATGTTTACCGATATTCTGTATCCTGAAAACTTTGTAAAAATTTCAAAGGAACTTTTAACTGCGTGGTCTTGCACCACCGTATACAAACCATTTCCTACGCTTCAGCTGCAAGAAGTTTCTTTTTGCTGGAAGTCCTTCCCCTCTCTGGGGCAGAGTCAAGGGACGTAACCTCAAGTTCACTGCAGATACATAATGACACTCTGTGTATCTTAACTACAGGATAAGTAAAAGTTAGTAATAACAAGCCAGCAAAGTTGTTATTCCGTACGTAATATTTTACAAATTTCAGTTGCATTTTCCCTTCACTTTTGTCCCATAGTTGTTTGATGGCAGTTTCATACATTCCTTATGCTCAAATAAAGAACAAACCTGCAATACATGAACTGTATAATTAAATTTCTTTCAAGAGTTACTCCGTTGTTGTTACAAACCTTGCTCTGCCTTTTTTATGATGGAATGATCCAATATTGGCATGGGTAAGACCTAGTGTTTGAACGTGGTATTAAAAAAAAAGTTTCAAAAAATGGTCCCAGTCGCAACAGCCCTCAGGTTCGGTGATTACCCATTTTTTCTTAAGTCCTCCCGATTCTCTGGTGAAGAGATTTTTGGGAAAGACAAGCAATACTCCCGAAGATGAGTAAAGTAGACCTATAGCAACGATTTGTTCATGCTCCTTTGTGTACTGTATATGCATGAGAAGTTAACAACTGTATCGGAGAGGTATCGATTATGTTCACAAGTTCAAATCAAACCGACAGATATATGAAAAATATCAGAAAAAACCCTTCCAAGAAAATCAATACTTCTTTACACCTTTGCCTTTTTCATATTTTAATTTTTGAACGTTTTTGGGCTCAAAAAGCAATCCTGCTAACTCCACCTCGAAGCTGTTTGTGTTACTTCTTTCAAAACATAAGTTAAAAATATCTACTGATCCCAGCATTTGTTTACAGTATTCTCTACCACGTCCGAAAAATGACGTCATTCGTGTTAAATTTGCATCTAGCATACACGTGTGCCAACACCCACGCTATCGTGGCCTTATTAGGAAGTCGCATACCTGGGAGTACTACATAGGTTCATTCATAACCGCCCTGCCGTTCAGGTCGGGACACTCTTCAAACTCCTGTCGAAAGGAAACTCTCCATCACACATGTGTAAACGGCGATATTTTGGGGCTCACAAGATAATGAAATTTTGCTTAGATCATTATTTTTCCCAAACAATTTTAGTGTCGGTAGTTACATCCTAGTATTTCATACATAACACGAGGTTAATTTGCTTCGTGGTGAAGAAACAAACCAACAATCCTGGTGTCTTAAATTATCGTCAATATTTACGAAATCATTGCAGTCATATCTGGGCACTATAACATATAGTGGAAAAGTGTTCGTTTGCATAATATTGACACAATAAACTATTATATCGGCCAATTCAAGGCTCAATTTTATTTCAAGGTTTGGTTTTCATTTCGGTATACTCGAGGTACAGTAGCGTCCCATATTGTGTATTTTAGAAAATCGCCGTTAGTATTACAGTACGCAGGGTAGGGTTTAGACAGAGTTGTTACAGATTCTTGCAGAATATACGGCACGCAGTACATCTTGTCTGCAAGTTTCTACATAAAAAAGAACTGACTTGCAGTGTTGGCGCGCCCGTTGCTACGGTATGAATTACTGTAGCTTGCATGCAGATTTTAAAGTTAGTTTACGTTGTAGCATACACTGATCTGAGAAGCAACACTACTGTACATCAGCATGATCGGCCCTCGCAGCAGTGAAAATTTCAACTTAATTAAATAGAGTACAACCAACATTCAAACTCAAATATAATTTCAGGTGATCAGTTCATTCACAGTCTTGATTAAATTCATACTAATTTGCAGACTATTAGACATTTTAAGGATGACTTTAAATAGGAGTAAATGCACGGGCAATGTACATAAAGAGGCACTGCTTATAGTTACAACAAGGAAATCTAGACCTACTAGTAAACGGGGAAAAATTGTGGGCCTAAACGCATAGATACGGCGGGGTGACGAAAATATCGGATCGGATCGGATATCGGCCGATGTTGGGGAAAAAACATCGGACATCAGATCGGCAGTGAAAAACCACATCGGTTAGGCCCTAAAATTAACCTCTGCTGCCCTCAAATTCACTTTGTAAAAAAATCTAGTAACTTCATTCACTGATATCTCAAGATATCTCACATTTGAACAGAAATTTCACTACACAGTGAAGATTTGGTTTTTCTGTCCTCTATGAAAATTAAATTTTTGCTTCAACTTCTCTTTTTAACAGACTACCACCTAAAGATTAACAAAATACCCACTGTATTACAGTAATGTTTGGAACCCAGGCTGAAAAGAACAGTACCAATAATAACTAGCCTCATGAAGTGTTATACAGGCACTGATATTCACAAAAACTTAATGGTTGCCCATTTCACTAATTTTAGTTGTCCACAAGAAAATTTGGTTGTCTGAAATACTTTTTGCACAATCAAAAAACATTAATGGTGAACATTCATTGGTCTTGAAGAATAAAAAGATGTGATGTCTGAGAGACAAAAACACTTGAAGCCTACAATATGGTATGATGGAAAATGTTGATTCTTGAAAGATTTGATCAGTCAGCAGTATACTTCTTTAATCCAAAGGAAAAATGGTTGTCCATTATCATCCAACCAACCTTTAACTTTTAGTCATCCATATGGAATTATGTTGATACGGACAATCGGAAAACCAGAAACATTGAGCCCTAGTCATAGCTACAGAAAGCATACGTGTGTAGCAATGCTGCCATTGGCTGACTTTTTACTGTATGTCGCATGTTTCTATTGGCATATACTGCGATAGGTCTCCCATCCAATGAACACAGTGAGGCAAAAATCAATACAGGAGAACACACACTACGCACTGTATGTATCCGCACTTATCTCTTATCATAATGGTTTTCTTGACATTTGTTTCGAGTTAAAGTTCATGTTAAGTTGATGTTAGAATCAAAATACAATCCTCTTTATGCAATATCTACATTTTCTTCCTGACATTTTTATTGCAAGTGCCTACAATAAAGTAGTGTTTTCTTAACAGCAGTGTACACACATTCTGAAAGGGGTACGGTGTCATGAGTCGCCAAAAGATATGTCACAAATATTTACCTTCCTTCTTTTAATACATCAGGATATACAAACCTTACATGCTGTTTATCCAAGTTAAACAAATCTTAAAGTACAAGTACTGTACTTGTGAAAGTTTTCAGATCAATGGCACCTATGAGCTCACCACACCATCATACAGTACTTGTTCTCAGAGTTCCATACTGTTATGCACAGTACTTAATTCTGTGTAATTTTTTTCTATATTTTGGTTAAGATCATGTGCTTTCTTCTATTCATCTAGTCTAGAGCATAGCTATGATATATGAAAAACCCACACACAGGACCAGGCATTGAATTTTAGAATTTCCAGATGTGCTGCAAATCACACTCTTCAGGATATTGAGGTGTATGGTATGGTACGGGGACATCCCTATGTTCGAACGTTTCTTAGTTCCTACGTCCCTATGTTCTGACAATGATGTACTTTGGTACCGACAAAGTGTACTTTGGCGCCAACAAAGATGAACTTTGGCACTGACAATAATGCACTTTGGTACCGACAAAGTGTACTTTGGCGCCGACAAAGATGAACTTTGACACCGACAATAATGTACTTTGGCGCCGAAGAAAACATACTTTGGTACCGATAAAGTATACTTTGGCCCCTTTTTGCCGGAACATAGAGACGTCGGAACATAGAGATGTAGGCTAAAGGTACTGTACAGTAGGTGTTCAGTTTTTTTTTTTTCAAACTGGGATATTTCCCTTAGTTCTGGTTACTTTTCTAAATGTGCAAAAACACACTTCTTACAGTGGTTTAAGGTGAGTGATGTCGTACTGTTGACTGTTTTGTATTCAAACAGAGGACAGGAACAATAGATTTTAGGTCCTCTAGTGGAAATTCAGTATATTCCTGGAGTCTTCACCTGTCTGAACAATGGACAGTCTATTGTTAAAGTTAGGGTTAAGGAAGCAGGAGCAAAGGAAAACACAATGAGGTCCTCAGGTTGGATGAAAAAAAGGTCTGTATGTTCAATTGCACTCACACACCTCAAAATTCAAGACCTACATTATGAAGGATCTGAAGGCGGAAAGCATAACCAGTTTAGTACCATGTCCTTTAGACTAGAGGACCTAGCTTTACAGGGAAGAAGAACTTCTTCAGTCTAACATACCTCGCACTTGAGGTGAAACTGTGTTACCTTGAGCAGAAATAACATGAAAATGACTATTTACTCAGGGTCAGTGTTTAATTTTGATCCACCTCAGATAGCAGGGTTCTACATCTTTAAACACCATATTTGTGGTAATCAATCAAGGAAACAGGTGTTTATGGCATCGAAGACCCTTAAAGGTAAAGAGCAGTCTCCCAAACTTATTTTGAAGAAAAAGCTAGATATTTTTTCCTCTTATTTCTTTTCAAAGTGTCTTTCATTACATTTTATGACTGTTCTATTGCATATTCAAGCTAAACCAAGCACTTATTTCTAATAAATTTTACATTTGAAGAGAAAAAAATGTTGTCACATGATTCCCAACAGCCAATCATGAAACTAGACAGTCTACTACACTTCTTCAATTTGGGATGACTGCTCTTGCCCTTTAATTTCTAACATTGTAGAGTTTAAGAGTGTGAAATTTTTTATTGTGTTTCTATGGCAGCACCACCAATCAACCCAACTCAAGATAAGAACACAGACTGGAAAACATGGCATTAACTTGCTGTTTTGCTCAATTGTAAATGCAGGGTAACACCAAGTGTCAGGGGTATAAAAGTGAGATCAAGCCTTCAGGAGTACTAAGCCTATTTGTTTCCTTTCAAAGAAAAGTGAGTCTGTACAAACTGACAGAGCGAAGGGTGAACCTTCTGCCTTGGCAGTTGAGAGTTTCAGAGAAAAATGTCTGACTTAAGGTATATTTACACTAGACTCGAATCTAATTGCCCAATCTTCTCAGTAGATCAAAAACAATTCAATCGCATACTGTACAGTACAGCTTGATCCTGGTGCATTTACACAGTTGTCTCATACTTTGACATTTCATGTACAAATAGGTGCTTCAGCAGAGGTGACCTCCAAATGAATCCATGGAATAAATGTTGGTCTTAAGGCAGGCTTCCTCAATTAGCCGCACCACTTATGGCATGTTTCCATGTCCAGAGTGGTGTGCAAAGTGTAAAAGAAAATATTGAAAAGAATCAATTAACTGAAACTGATTTAAAAAATATAACATTTTGTTACACAGAAAAGTAAAAAAAAATGCAATCTAAATTAGTGTTTGAACAACAATCTGTTAAAATATCAGCATCTGGCAAATCATTCCATTATCCCTAAATAATTGGCATCGGTAAAATTCTGCCATTCAACCAATTATTACCAATTTACAAACAGGAAAAGGGAATCAGATATACAGCACTTGCAACTTGCTGAAAATTGCATTAGGCCCTATAACTCCTGTAGATACACAATACTTACAGTTCCTGCTATAACAGGGCATGCATTGATAATCACAAACGTGTAATTTACCTCTGGCATGGGCGTGATTGTTGGTTATTTGCCCCTATACCACCGTGGTATCACATATCTGCAATTTGATTCAAAATTGCATTAAGGTGTTTTTCTTGCAGTATCACAGAAGAGCTGAGAAGACACCACCAGGGTTCTAGCCAGCCCATTTTAACCGGGCGGTGCGCCCGGTTTGAATTAATATCGCTTCTCAGCGCCCAGTTTGAAAGTTATCCGCCCAGTTTGAAAAGTTATCCGCCCAGTTTGAAAAGTTGTGCTCCTAGTTTAAATTGTTATAAATTGTAAAGCATTACCAGAACATACGGACTCCATTAAAACCAACGCAAACATAATCACAAAAACTTAAGATTAATTTCGCTCACACCAGCCCGACTACAATCGAAACAGAATTACTTTTCTTGCGGCCCGACTCTGCATAATGTAGGCCGGCTAGCCCTTCGTGTAAACAGTGCCTAGCCTGCACATACGACTGTACTTTACTCACGGTAGTTTGGATATTGGTCACAACGACGCAACGTACGGAATTAAGGAACCCACGAGGCCGCTAGTCCTGTGTTTCCTTTACTTTTGTAGCTTGGAAGCAGTGGGCACAGCTATGAACACAACAATGATTGGTTGTTTTGTACAGGAGCTTTTGTAAGCCTCACGAATGACCACCCTCCGATGTGTTAGACATGTTCAATGTATGGAAGCCTCTGGCAATGCAACGATGTTTAATACACAATGGTACATGTACAGTACCGTGGGTTTGAGAAGGCCGTTCTACGTAAAGTGTAACATAATATTTGTGCATTGACAGGTTGTGCAACTGCAATGTGCAAAGTCTTATTGCATCCATCAATAGCCTTTTATCTACAGTTCATTTTCAAAAGTGTTCTAATCGAGTCTGTGTATGGAGTAGGCACTTAAATTATAGGCCGCCGGCAACTTCATTTAGTAAAGAAGTATTTTAGTGGGTTGTACAACTCTTGCTGTGAAGTTCAAAATATCTCTTGCTGTACTATCACACGGTATCTACATTGCACTCTGACCGCCGAGGAAAACTTTTCCAGAAACAAGAATGCAGCGCGTTTGCCACAGCTGTGTTTATGGAAGATATGTGACGAAACACACACTTAAGTCAATACAATTTTCTCGCCACATGTTCACGAAATGAGCAGGGAGCAAGGCCCGCCCACATCACGCACAGCGGAAGATCTTGTTCGTTGTGGTATTTGCAGACATAGGTAATGGCCAAACACGTATTGTTTCAGACCAAACCATTGCTAGCCAAGTGGGGTGATCTGTTACTTTTGGCTATTTCTGCCACAGTCAATTGCGGAGTTCTTTACGATGCATGTACGTTTGTAAATGGAGCTAACACGTTAGCTCCATTGTACTGCACTAATGTGTAGAGTCAATTACAATGCTGCGTCAGTCTAGTGAGTGAAAGTGGGTTTTACTTGTATAAAATCGGGGATCCCTTTAGCTTTAGGTAAGTGTCAATTTCTTCCCAAACTTCGAGTGAAACAGTCTTATTTACAGTGTAACATAATATACTGAAGATCCGTGCCAAAATATGACACAACTTTTAGAGTCTTCCCACCGAAGTACCATACAGTAGGGAGCGACATGCATCGCAGCAGTAGCTGTGCACAAAGAATAGTCAGTCACGTACGTATGGCCATAATCTGTTTACATGTCAAAATTATTCTCAAAAAGAGCATGAATTTGAAGCAGTTTGCAGCTCCTGAAATGCGTAATATCGCAGAGCTTCCGGGGGCTTCGCCCCCTGGACCCCCACCAGGGGCTTTGCCCCTGGACCCCACAAGGGGCCCTAAGGCGGGCCCCTTGACCCCACGCCGAATGGGCGATCGCTTTGCGATCGCGTCAATGCCTTCGGCATCGATGAGGATAGTTTGATCGATGTCCGCCCAGTTTGGCAAAAAACCTGGCTAGAACCCTGACCACATAGGCCTACCTTAGATATTTCTGTAGTGTGCAAGGAGTTGCAAGACTATGTTGTCACGTACTGTAAAAAAAAAACTGACTTCCTTCCAATTGCCAAAATTTCCTTCCATATGCTCACATTTCTTGGGAAGGAGCCCCCAAATTCCCAACTTTTTTCCACTCATGCTACAGAAACACAAAGTAGTGACTACCGAACAGCAGCATTCAGCCATACTTTCAAGCCTCCAAGCTAACAATATCTGTGCACATTTCATGCATGTAGCAACTAGACACTTAGGAAGTTTGCCAGTTATTATCCTGCATAAATTAAGCCATTTCCAGCCTTCCTGTCATTCATATAAATTACAGTAGAACTTAATGTAACACTGTTGTCACTGAAGGGTTGTAAAGGCTATGTGAGTTTAAAAATTGCTGCAAAGGTGTCCTCTTCTTGATATGAAACCAAGTTACTGACATTTTTTTATTATAACATAACATAACAGGTTGAAGGGCAAAGGAGGGCCAAGGCCCCATAAGATGCCCTGAAGTCCAAGCCCTAATCAAAAGTCAAACCACCAAAGCTTGACAACAGCCCCAAACAATCAGATTCTACTACAGCCATGGAAAAACCTGTCAATGTTAACCTTAAAGCAGTGAACTGAGGGGGAGTTAACTACCCAATCTGGTAGACAATTCCACTCGTTGACAACTCTAAGGGAGAAACTTAACTTCCTAATGTCAAGCCTTGCAAAAGGCTTTTCAAGCTTTTTACAATGACCACGCACCCGAGAATTACTTTGAACCCTTAAATAACTACAAGTCAGAAGGGGATTCCTTTCACAAAGGAACTTGAAAACCTGGAGCATGTCTCCCCTAATCCTTCTGAGCTCCAAGGTGGTAAGCCCAAGATGTTTAAGCCTAGCATGATAAGGCAAATTTCTCACCTCAGGAATGAAGCGAGTAGCTCTCCTCTGAACTTGCTCTAAAAGAAACTTGTCCTTTTCATAGAAGGGACTCCAAGCCTGAGCTGAATAGTCAAGATGGGGTCTTACCAACTGCTTATACAAATTAAGTACAATATCCTTACTAAAATTGATGAAATTCCTCTTGATCAATCCAAGCACTCTATTAGCCTTTACAGCAGTGGCTGCACACTGCCTTGATGACTTTAAATCCCCAGTAATTACAACACCCAGATCTTTCTCAAAGGTGACATTACTTAAAACACAACCATTCATGTTATAATCATAGCTAAAACTTTTGGGACCAAAATGAAGGACCTTACACTTATCTGCATTAAAAGACATTTGCCAGGTCTGAGACCAAGAAAATAACCTATCCAGATCTTTCTGCAGCAGTAAGGCATCATCCAAAATGCTAATCTTCCTATAAAGCTTAGTATCATCTGCAAACTTACTTATACGAGATGTAAGAGAACTATCAAAATCATTGATGAAAATTAAGAAAAGAAGTGGGCCAAGGACAGAACCCTGCGGTATTCCACTTGTGACTTCTTTCCAAGAGGAGAAGTTACCATTGACAGAAACTCTCTGAGATCTACCATGAAGCCACAAATTTATCCAATCAGCACAATTGCCCTGAACCCCTAACCTATGCAGTTTAACCATTAGCCTACCTAATGGAACTTTATCAAAAGCCTTTGAAAAGTCAAGGTAAATGACATCAACGCCATACCCAGAATCAAGAGATGAAGAGACATCTTCAAGAAAGCTCAGTAAGTTAGTAACACAAGATCTGCTTGGCAGGAAACCATGCTGTGACAGATTAAGTAACTCATTATCGAAAAATACTTAAGTAAACTATCCTTAATCAAAGATGCCATAACTTTGCACACAACACTGGTTAAACTGACAGGCCTGTAACTGCAAGGATTACTTCGATCCCCCTTCTTAAAAATTGGAGTAACATTTGCTACCCGCCAGTCAGTAGGAACAAAACTCAAATCCAGACACTTCTGAAAAATGATGGAAAGAGGAACTGACAAAATCTCAGAGCATTCACGTAAAATGGCTGGGTGGACCCCATCTGGCCCAGGGGCCTTACTAGCTTTCACAAACTCTTTAACTTTTTACAAACTTGTTCCTCTGAGAAAATGACATAACTGATTGAAGAAGAGACATCAGAACCCTTACAAGTCCCCAACAAAGATGATTCCTCAGTAAAAACAGATACAAAATAGTCATTTAACAAATTACTGTAGCCATATCCTGATGGTCACTAACCAAAGTACTATCATCACCATTGAGAGGCCCCACACCCTCCTTAAGTTTCTGCTTAGACCTTACATAGGCATGAAAAGTTTTGGGGTTTATCTTAACCTCCTTGGCCAACTGCTTTTCAAACCTAGTTTTAGTTCCATTTACCAAATTTTTAACTAAGAATTCCTGCTTCTTGTAAGCTGCTAAGTTTTCTGGACTTTTACTGGCCCTATAGCGATGCCAACACTTACGTTTCTTCCTAGTTGCTCTAAGAACTTCTCTAGAAATCCAAATTGGCCTATTTTTAACCGCAGCTTGCTTAAGTGGGATACACAACTTTGTTGTGTCAGAAACAACATCCCGGAAAACACTACATGCCTCAGCAGGGCCCAAAAGAGACAAACGGGCCGCCCAATCTATGGTTAAAAGCTCCTTAGCATGAGTAAAGTTAGCCTTGCTGAAATCTAGAATTCTTTTGTCACTACTAGCATGATTGCTGAAACAATATAACTCAAAACAAATAAGGTCATGGTCACTGGACCCTATCTTACCACCATTAGCTACATTTCTAACCATGTTCTCATCTGTACTTAACACCAAATCAAGGCAATTATCCTCACGAGTGGGAAACAGAACATGCTGGGTAAAGAAACCATCAGTCACAACCTCAAGAAAATCCCTCCCATGTAACCCACTAGTACAGGAATGCCAATCAGTATCTGGAAAGTTAAAATCCCCAAACACAACAGCCTTTTTGGAAGAAATTTTCCTAAAAATTTGGAACAAACTCTGATTATTCTCAACGCAAGAATTTGGTGAACAGTAAACAATACCGACAAGCAAGGGGGTGCCATAATCATTGCTACAGCTAAGTTCACACCACAACCAGTTAGAGAACCCACAGGAAAACTTGGTTGTGACTTCAACACAATTTAAACTATCCTTGACAACAAACAATAAAACCCCTCCACCCCTACCGCTGACAGTATCAATCCTATCTTGCCTGAAAATTTTGTACCCGGGAACCTGAATTTCGGAGTTGCTTACCTCACTATGGAGCCATGATTCAGTACAGTAACTCCAACAATGTCTGGGTTGTCAATGGAAATCTGTGCAAGAAATTCATCCAACTTGTTAAGAATGCTCCATACATTAGCAAACACAACTTTGATCCCAGAAACTGCCCTATCAGTTGAGATATGGTTAAAACCTCTGTGAGCTTGAATAGGACCCTCAACACAACCAACATCAGGGATACTCCTAGCACCATAATCCCTCGCCCCTGAAACTAGTTTGACAACTGGGATTCCACAGCCCTAGTAACCATCCTTCCCAATTCATTGGCCCCAACGCCTGACAAATGCAGCCTGTCTCTAGCGAATAGATCCCGTCTATTATGAAATTTGGCCCATGTATCAACAAATTTGAAACCCCCCTGAGAACACTCGTTTTGCAACCACTTGTTCCAACTCGCAATTTTACCCGAAGAAACCTTTCTGTCAAACCTAGGGAGAATACCACAAATAACCCCCTTACTGCGTGTGGACTTAAGTTTACTAATCAGTTCCTTAAATTTTGACCTGAGTAAAAATTGACTATCCCTACAGAGATTGTTGGTACCAACCTGAACTGCAACGACTTCCTCGTTCCCCACAATTTGATTGACCCTAGCTGATATATCCTCAATTTGAGCACCTGGTAAGCAAACTCTAACCCTTTCACCTTTGTCTTTCTTACAAAACTCCCTGTCAGAATACCTTATAATGGAATCCCCAATCAACAAAGTCTTCCCCCTAACTTTTTCTCCCTCCCATAGACCACTACCAGCACCAGAATTTGGTTCCTCCTTACCAACGTCAACCTCCTCCACTGACAACCCAGAATAAGAATTTGAAAGCTTGACACTATTTCCCAAAACTTCTTTTGCAGACCCTTGTGATTTGCGTCCCTCCCGCACTGTAACCCAATCCTTTTCACTTTCAGAAGCAGCCAACAGAGCCTTGAGTTGTTTCAAGCAAGTGCACTTCTGACACACAAAAATAAAATCCTCCCTAGAAGCTTCTTCAAAAGTACAAGATAAACCTGACTTGTCAAAATCCGCCCACATACAACAATCCTCACAACAAATAAGTTGATCCTCTTTAGTTTCAGCTTCTTCAACTTTTAATTCAGCCATAAAGCAGGTCAAAAGCAAAGCTACGATAACCTAATTCAGCTAAAAATACAGCCTAATGTAGCCAGAAATACTTAAATTAACCAACTAGCGTAAGCCTAACGTTAGGCTTAACGTTACACAGTAGGCCTGGTCAGTTTTTACAGACCAAGGTGGTTAGGCTAAAGCCGTAAAGGAAGAATGCACACTTAGGCTACGATAGGATACAAACACAAAATACAAATACCTGACCCAAAAAGACACCTGGGGCCCATTCCACAAAGAGTTACGCACAATCTTAAGTTTGATTCCCCATACTTAAGTCAACAGTAAATCATACTTAAGATTGTGGGTAACACTTTGTGGAACGGGCCCCTGGAAAAAAAACGATGAAAAACTCCAACACAACAAAATACAAACAACAAGTGACAATACAGAAAGAAAAATGAAATGAATTCAGACAGAACAAAGACAGAACAGTACAAATAAATGAAAGCAAACTTCGAAAAATCCTGCAAAATCACGAGCAATTTAGGAACACTAGTTTAACACTTGATCAGCAGCTGTGTGTGTGTTATATATACAGAAATAAAAAGGGGGGGGAATTTTACCCTCATTCTTCTGAAAAGGGGAGGGCAAATCCCCTCCTACCCACCCTTGACAGAAGCACTGCAATAGAAATCAATTATTTGTTGTTCAAAAATAATTTGTACACCCAAAGTTTCAAAAGTTCAAATTATGCAACTTCCACTTTCTTTTAAAAGCATTCATTTTTTCAGAGCTGAAGCTATCATTATTTGAGAATCAATGAATGACTCAACAACGATTAGAGTAAATTTTCTTTGTAGTATATCCCGTTTTGGAAAATTTTAAACACATACAGTACTAAATTTTCACCTTTCGGTGGTGAAGTAGTTACCGTACATCACGTATAGGTACTGTATATATGCACACCCTAACAGTTTGAGTTACACTTACTTTGCAATACATATTGGCTACCACCAGCCTACAGTACATATACAGTATATTAAACCTACACACAATACAAACAACACACTCAGTCATTCGAACAATGCATGGATTTGAATACCAGGTCACATGATCTAGATGTATTCCACTCTCTTTATTACACTTTCAGTTTTCTTCTTTTATCTGACCGAGCTTCTATTTGTCCAGTTGGTGCTGTGAGTATACATCAAAAATTATTCCGTATTTAACATGTATGCAGTAACCACATGTCACACAATAACCTTTATTTGCTTCAAAACTCCAAATAATTGTTATTACATATGGGAAGCAGGGTTGGCTTGATAGTTGAGTGTTCTGCCTTGCCCACTACAGATAGGTCACCAGATCAAAGCCCCATAAAGCAACTTGGAATTTTCTGGGGAGTCAAGATTAACACAATTTCCTTTGGGTTTCTGATATCAGTTTCAAGAATTTGTCCATTTCATACAGTAATTTGGTAAAATAACTGAGCAGCTACAGTAAACTTCATGTACAATACTGTAACTAAGTAACCTCAGAGGTAGCCTATAGTACCAAGGTAAAAACAGTAAGTGAGCTTAATATTATTTACAGTATATTTCCTGGTAGTATAGGCCTATTAAAACTACTGTGCACTTTCAACCATCACGTACAGTAATGTAACAATATTTACAACAATAAGTTTAAATTTGATTTCACAATGTATACAGAATTCAGTACAGTACATCTAAAGCATCCCTCACAAATATTCTTCCTTCAGTAAACAAGTCCTCATCATGACTAAACAACCACGTGACTAACCACACAAAATACAGTATACCAGTAATACCCACAGTACTACATGCAAGTTGCTGGCAGGCTAAATTTAACTTAAATGCATTCTTGGACTAGGCACAATTTGAATAGATCTGCAAAATTCTAGATACTGCACAGCAGTGCCAATGGAAGATTCCCTACATTGTAAAGATTTAGTATTTCAGTCACTCTTTCACAAAGTGCAAATGACATCCTACATTACCACTACTTAACTTAAATCTCTAAAGGAAGGAGGTTTTTTGCACACCTACGTAGATACAGAAAAGAAACTCACAAACTGTAACTTTACTTAAACAGCACACCTTCAACACTTCTAAATTTCCTGAAAGGGGGATTTGATTTATAGCCCAAAGATTGAAAACAATCAAAAATTCTGAAGTCAAGGTAGGTTGCAAGATTTTGTAAATTGGGTACAGCTAACCAATAAGAGAAGCTCAAAGATTCTGAGGTCAGCTGCGGGTTGCAGACTATTCTATATTCCAGGTTTTCAAAGATTTAAGCTACAGTTGATGCCCCTCAATTATACTAGGTTCAATAAGCTTCCTGACAGCCACTAGCTCTTAATGACAACTTAAAGTCATCCAGCACAAAATGCTCCCGAACTAAATTGCAGATCTCTTTCCAAAAACCACATCTTGCTTTCTCTCCTGCACTCTTTTTCAAACTGAACTTCTGTTACAAGGCTAGTAACAACAACAAATATCATTACTGACCAAATACATCACCAAATTAGCCCTGGCCAATTTTATATTATACCATACTGTAATTCCCAATAGTGATGTTGTTTGTAGACTGTCAAACTTGGTTGTGAGAGTCACTTACCATCATCACTTGATATCTTGTCCTTCAGTGGATTCATCTCTGGCTACAACCTCTGTCATTATACAGGCTTTGAAAAATCCTTTTTGCATTAATGTATATAGGCCTATATTTCTTCATCCAACTAGCTGATCTACTTGTCTGCATGAATATCCAGTTGTCCACTTATAACATGCCTTTGAACTCCTTGGTGGCAGACACGGTACTATGATATTCGTAACTCACCTCACCGTAACTCACCAGAGCCCACCGGCATTATTTTGCCGATGGGGTCGTAAAAACTGGGGCGGACAGCCGTTTCTGGCTTATGTAAAGCCCCCGTCTCTTCTGCAGAATGGGATCAATAACACTTTTAAATCCATTGACTGTTGTAGCAGTAATAGCCTCCTGTGGTAGGTTGTTCCACTCATTAATAATACGTTGACTAAAAAAATACTTTCTGATATTTAATCTGCAGTGATGCTTCTGGAATTTGAGCTGGTGGCCTCTAGTTCTACTGTCTTCAGACAGATTAAAAAAGACTGACTGATCAACGTTTTCTAGACCTTTCACCATTTTAAAAACTTCAATCAAGTCAGCTCTTAGTCTACGAATTTCTAGTGAAACTAGACCAGATCTCTCAAGACTGAGATCATAACTGAGTTTAGATAATTCTGGAATCATTTTTATAGCACGACGTTGTACTTTCTCAATATTATCTATATCTTTTTGGAGATAAGGACGCCATGCCTGACAACAGTACTCAAGATGAGGTCTGACTAGAGATTTGTACAATTTAAGTATATTACTACTACTTTTACAGTCATAAGTTCTGTTAATAATACCAAGTACCTTATTAGCAGAATTTACCGCTTTGGCACACTGTCTACTTGGATTCAAAGAATTATCAATTAGCACACCTAAATCTTTCTCATATTCAATGGTTTCAACTTGAACACCACCAACAAAATAATTAGCTTGAACATTTGAAAGACCAAAATGAAGACACTTGCACTTCTGTGCATTAAAAAGCATTTGCCAACCACAAGACCATTTGTACAACTTGTCCAAGTCCTCTTGCATCTCAACCACTTTAGCCATTGAATGGACGTCAGAAAAGACCTTAGTGTCATCAGCAAACTTCAGTACTGAATTATTCAAGTTGACATCCAGATCATTAATATAAATTATAAAAAGCGTCGGACCTAACACCGAGCCCTGTGGCACACCAATAGTCACTGGAAGCCAATCAGACATACTGTATGTCCATTGAGTACAACTCTTTGTAACCTATTATCAAGCCAATTCTCAATCCAGTCGGCCACTACTGAACCAATACCATGAGCTTTGACCTTTAAAATAAGCCGTTTGTGAGGCACTTTATCAAAGACTTTGCTAAAATCTAAATACACAACATCTACAGGGTGATCTTCATCAACTTTCTGAGTAACAGCTTCCAAAAAATAGAGTAGATTTGTAAGACAAGACCTTTGTGACCTAAATCCATGCTGAGAATCGGCTATAATACCATTACCTTCCAGATGACTCACAATACTGTCCTTCATAACTGATTCCATGACTTTACAAACCTGTGAAGTCAAACTGACTGGCCTATAACTACTAGGCCGATTTTTTGGCCCCTTTTTATACAGAGGAGTCACATTTGCCAATTTCCAATCAACAGGAATTTGATTGTACTGCAAACTTTTACTAAAAATAATGCTTAAAGGCTTGGAAAGTACTTTTGCTAGATTTCGCAACACAACAGGATAGATGCCATCAGCACCAGGTGCTTTGTCAGGACGTAAATTACATAATTTCTGAAAAACCACATCATGAGAAATATCTATATCACACAATACCTCAGTACCATCATAAGAACCACTAACAGCCGGCAGATTATTGACGTTTTCGGCAGTAAACACTGATGAAAAGTACTCATTCAGCAGTTTGGCATTGACGTTGTCATCCTGAATTGTTTGACCATTTTCATCAATCAAAGGACAGACCATGTCTTTAGTCTTGGTCTTGCTACAAGCATACCTGTAAAAAGCCTTAGGATCATCCACAATATTCTGTGCCAACTTGCTTTCAAAATTACGCTTAGCTAACCTTACAACTCTAGTAGCAGAGTCAAGAGGTTTTTTGTACCTTACATGATCCTGGTAACTATTAGTCTGCTTATAAATTCTCCATGCTCTCTTTTTCCTCCTTCTTGCTATCTCAACATTGTATGACCACCATAGTGGCTTACTCTCCTTCCTCCTCTTTTTCCTTGGAGTATGCTTTAAAACAACTTCATTTAACCTACTCTTAAATATATTCCACATGCTTTCAACATTTTCATCACTCAAACAATCATGCCAATTGACCAAGTTCAGCTCTTTCCTCATTTTCTTATAATTTGCTCTTCTATAGTCATAGTAAAATTCCTTCCAGCTCCTCCTCATATCACTACAAATCAGATTAAATGTCAAAAAGTTGTGATCACTATTAGCAAACTGCTCATGGACCTCCAAACTGTCAACTATAGAAACATCTGAAGACAGGACTAGATCTAAAATATTGTTACCTCTAGTTGGCTCACAAACATGCTGATGGAGAAAACAATCTAAAGTGAGATCCAAAACCTTTTGACCTTCACTGCTGGAGTGTAAAAGCTCCCAATTGATAGACCTATGATTGAAGTCACCGCAGATGAGAACATTAACATATCTACTGCAAGCTTCCCTAATGACATTGTGGAGGGCCTCCTCATGAACATCTGTAGCAAAAGTGCTATGATAGCAAACACCAATAAGAATACTAGACCCAGGAATAAAAATTTCACACCAAATGGATTCAGTATTAGCAACGTAAGTTAAATCCTCAATCAGAATGCATGAGACAACTTCTTTAATATACAAAATACAGCCACCTCCTCTACAAGCTGTTCTATCATTTCGAAAAATCTTGTAACCCTTAATACTAAGTTCAGCATTGCCAATATCTTCACTGGCCCATGACTCAGTTATCATAATAATGTCAGGATTGTATTCATAAACATAACAATCAAGCTCACTCAGTTTATTTCTAATACTTCTAGCATTTGCCAAGAAACAATTCAGCACTCCAGAGCTACTACAAGAATTCGATGTACTTAAACTTTTGCTTATCATAACAGAAGAATCTGCATTATCCTGAGACTTATCAGGAACACTATTTACACTATTTACAAAATTACAAGAATTGACGTTAGTTGCACTTTGTGCTAGGACACGGCTGGGCCGTGTCCTCTGTGCAAAAAAGATGCACCATTAGATTATATATTGAGAACATTACATCTTTAATACCCTTAATAACTTTCCCATTGCCCCCGACTATTGAGTAGGGTGCTATATTTGTCAAAGCCTCCAGGCAGCATTATGAAAGTGGAAGTTGAAAGTGATGGCATATGCAGTTTAAAAAAATACTGTAATATCATGAAGAAGGCCCAGGTTAGGACTGTGACCATAATAATCTAGACCTTGCAGAGCTCAAAAAATCCTGTGTGTCAGATGCCCAGGTCCCCTACTTCAATGGTTGGGCTTCCAAAATTCATGACTGAAAAGCCAGTCAGGATGGTATGGTACAACAAGGAGCCTGTTGTGCAAACTAAGTTTTTTTCATTTAGATTTTCAATAACCTACAGTATGTCAAGCTCTTGAAAACAAAATCCTGAACAAATACTGGGCTACTGTAGGGGTCCATCCAATGTTCCCTGGCTCATTATTCCCAAGGTTCCATGATCACAAACTTTTCGCTTGAGTTTCTACAGCATTTCAATGGTTGGCAATGATTACAACTTTCATTATTCCAAGGGTTCAAAGTTCTCAGAAATGTGCTTAACGTTCACTAGACTGTGAACATCAAACCCTGGAACCAATGAACCCTGGGAACATTGAGCTGTTATGCTACCACAGTCTGTCAGACTACTTCTTTCAAAGGTTTTTTTTAGCACTGCCTTGGTAATGACTACAGGATCTGGTACTCATAGAGTTATACAATACTTACAAATACGGAAGACACTCTACAAGTGAAAACTGAAACCAGGCCACTCAAGTCTTGCTTCAAATCTAAGAAGGCTTGCCAAACATATTAAATTTTTAAGTAGACCACCCAAACCTTTGTAAAAACAACATGCAATATTCTAAACAGTTAAAAGCCCAAATAGTAATTTGGTCTAAAAACCATCAATTTCAGGAAACAGTCAAATGCTACATTACTGGAAAATTAATTTACTAATCCAAGGTATTCACTAAAATGTTGAACCACTGGATTACAGAGGTTACCAGTCGTTTCGGCCCCTTGCCAGTCCGTCCCTGTCATTTCCCCTCTTTGCCACCAGTTTTTTTGTCCCGAAATTGAAGTTGTTTGGCCACATACTTGCCTTTATTAATGAGACTTGTCAAGTTGTCATGATATATAGTATATTAAAAAAAAAAGTTTCAATGATATTCTAAGAATGTTATGAAATTGCACTTGGTGAAGTTCTGACAAAGATTGAAATAACCCTCCAACAAAGTTGCATTACATTTGGCAATGCTACCGAAGTTAAGCCTAAACTTTTAAGCTAGGCTAAAGTTAACCTAGGCCTAGACTTCAGTAAAGGACTATGTATGGACAGTCATGTAATTGCTCCCTATGTTTAGTCCTTACTCCTGTGACTCTGCGGTTGCTGGTTTTCAACCATAATGTTTCCGGACGAAATTTGCATTTCCTATTTTAGCTAGCTTACGGTTTGACCTCTCTCTTACCCAACCAAGTCTCCTTGGAACAAACCTTGGAAATCAAATGATGGTATGTTTATCATCGATTATAAACCAGCGGAATGTCTTCCAAATCAAGGGTAAAGTCGCTTACTTTGGTTTCCATGTTCACTTAAATACTACAGCATTTGCAACTTTGTTTATGTTCAAGTTGCAGGCAATCATCTGCCATTTAGGATGTCATGGAATGATGGCACCAATTCATACTGTTGGCAAGCCGACCAAATGCCAGGTGAATTCTTATGCGTGCAGCCACATGTTCCATTCTTTTTCCTCATGGATGACGTCAGTGTGTTGTCAGTGCACAAGGTCTGTATCTAGGGCAACATCATATTACAAACAGCTGTTTTCAGAGTATAGTGGTTGTTTCAAAATTCGAACACCTCATTTATATAAATCCTTATTTATTCACTGACCAATGCAAAATAATATTTATTGTCAGTTTGAACATACCATATGGAGCCACATTTTTTTCTTGATGGTACTTTTTAATTAATTGAAGAAAATACTATCATATGACCAGGGATGATTTTTAAGCAATTGAAATTGGTTGTCCAAAGGACAACCAACTGCAAGAATTTGGTTGTCCTCCCAAAAATTTAGTCGTCCTCCACAAAAGACATGTGAAAACAAGAAAGTTGTGCAATGTGCATTTTGTGGTTTCAAGACAATTCTTTTATTTTTATTGCACTGGCTATTTGCATTGCATTATATCTAGAGTGCACTTTATTGAAAATACACATGAAAGGGGAAAACCATAACAGACAGAAACACGAAGACAAAAACCTACTGTATACACAGTGAGAACACTCGCATACAATACACTTAAATGGGCCTAGTCAATGCAGAGCTCCTGCAACTTTCTGTTCAATACATCATTTTCAAGAATCTGGACTAAGTGATAGTAATACCCGAAGTAACAGTTGGGGTATCTCCGAGACGATAGAAGTCTGGCCTCCCTGATCATTGCTGCTCCCACCGCCCCCCCACCCCACATTTTATTCATCACTTACTCAAGGACGGACAAAAGACATTTTTTCTTCTAATATCTTCCCAGCGTTGGGTAGACACAATAATAATGTGATCTTTAGACACCTTCACGGCTGGAAAAAACCGGAAATACGGGAAGCTCATTGCCGGGAAATCCAACCCACTCGCGGGAAATTTGCTCAAAGGACTTTTAAAATGGGTGTCGGGCTGATCATGGTATTGTCAGAATAAGTCAATAAAAGCTCCTTGTTAGCTTTCATTCTAAAAATTTCAACACATTCTGCACTCCCCAACTTGAACTACCAGAGAATATTTAAAAGTTTTTCGTTCATTTATACAAGCAAATTCAATTGGGATATCCCGGGGATAAACTACAACTTCCAAGCACTACGAAGAGAAACAGCGTGATGCTGCCATGAGTGGGTCAATTAGTACCGTACACTGTGTATATTCTGCATGTTTTGTACACAGTCTGTGCTGATAAAACAACCAATCAGAATGCGGGACATTCTCTTCGGCCGAGCTGGCTGACGAATCTACACTGAGTTATAACAGATGAATGAATGCACGTGGTTGATCACGTTCGCTGTGTGTAGTACTACATCTGAAGTGATAATGCATGTAGCCACAGTATGAAGGAATCTCCCTGTTCTTAAAAATAAGAGGCGTGTTTTTCTCCTTTGTTTCAACAAATCGGTGCTCAAAAATCAGTAGTCGGGGAACATGTGTAATTGTTTTTTGATGGTGCAGGTGAATATCGTGAGCGTTTAATAGAGCGGGTAGTCATTAGCGGGAATAGCGGAGAAGTTTGGTTCAAGATATGCCAAGTATATAGACCTAGCCTTTATGCGTATCGTAGGCCTAAATGATTTCTTGAATAATTATGTTTTGCCCCTTTGTGAAGCCTGAGTAACGGACACATTTTACACAACACAGTGACAAAGTTCGTCCCATCGTCATTGAATAGCTGTATTAAACAAACATATTGCCATTCTGTCAGGCTATTCGGGGCAACCAATGATAGAGCTACATTTGGGCTGTTTGCTTTCATTTGTGCAGCACAGTAAAGAACGTGATAGCGACGTAGTACTGTAGTAGCAGCGGTGACTTGCTGCTGTTTGTGAAGGAGTGTTTTATGTATACACACAACAGTAGTAGTTGAACTGCATCCAGGTTGTGGCTTCTGTTCTATTAAGCCAGTCTAGAGCAGGACCACTCAGTGTTTGCCCTTTTGAGGGTGTACCTGTCCATTTGGGACGTTAAGCTCCTTAAGGGAGCAGAGAACTCCTCCGGGAGTAATCGTTTGGTTTTCGCCCCTTGGCTCTTCGCAAGAGAGTGTTGGGGACTTTTAGAAAAAAGTAGTAGTTGCTGAGCTGAACGCGACGGCGCTCAATGGCCAAGTTGCTTGGCTTGAAAGTTAATTAGTTTGTTTGATAGAAGAGAAGAGTAGGACAAACTTTGAAGGAAGGAGAGATTCAGTAATGGAATTCAACTTTATTTCGTTCGAAATCTACATAAAAGCTTTACATTAGCAGTTAATGCACAAACCAGTTTCATTCCCAGTGCTTGAATTCATGATTAGGTCGGACTCAACAAAATCGTGTCCAAAGCTATCAAAAAACCCGATGGGCTACATAATTTTCCCGCCACGGGGTTCATTCATCAGGGCCAGGAAGGGCCGTTTCCTGCAATCTGAGAGGCTTCATTTTTCAAAAATTTTTCTGTACGCTTCGCGCGAACCCATGGGCGCGCTCCGCTTAGATACTAAATAATTACAATCACACGGGAAATAATTCTTTCATTGCCGGGAAATTTCGGTTTTTTCCAGCCGTGGACACCTTATTCGTACATTAGGACATGCAGTTGAACCGTCAAAATATGGTGCATTAATACTAAACTTGAACGGTAGAAACTCATTCCTTTTGAATCAAAATCTGACAATCGAAAGCATGGAGTGTCTATTGAACAAAATGCCTTTTTAAAAGCTTGTTTGTTTCAGCTTTAATAGTGTCTGACCAATTATGCTATAATCGGTAATACAGTACCCTTTTACCGATTATTTAATTAAACTATCGGCCCGATGCCGATTATTAGAAAGAGGGAAGTCACCGTGACATGTTTGTCTCTGAAGCCCCTTGCATCTGGTATATCGTATTACCGTAACCAGTTCAGGGTGGAAAATATTGGGAATCGTTACGAACGGAATATCTTTTTTTTTTGGTGTAATATTTTCACTTCAAAAGTAGAGATACAAATCAACCGTTAATACAGTTGAATTGTTTGCGGCCGATGTCACATGCCCTTTGATAATTTAGCTCTAAGGCCAACATCGTGCTTTGTTTAGTTTTTATCCCCCAATCATGTCGGAACATTTGCTGTTGCGTTAATAGCTACTCTCCCGCTCTAATGAACCCCGTGTAGAGCAATCATGATAATCTAGCAATTCTGGGCAGCAGAACAAATGCACCCGATTAATGTATCTTATGGTTCCTTCCGGATATAAATATCCCCGTATATCCAAAATTTACGTCTAGTTTAAAAAGAATGTGCAACTGAAATGCACGTAAGCCCGATCCCCAAAAAATCCAAGTATGCAGAGATTTAAGATGTCGTTTCTAGGTGAATTTAGCACGGGGCTCGCCCGGCTTCGCTAGCCGGCTATATAAGCATGACAAGTGCGATCATCGTAACACAAACTCAACGGGAAAACTTGTCTCCAGACTGAGTATTTTCACACACTAAATCACATAGGCAACGGCGCAGTTGTGATTGGCTAGCTACAATCAATGCAATTGAACCAATCACAATGCAAGGGCCAATTTAAATTTTGCAATGGATCCTATGCATATGATGTCACCAAGCAAATCATGATACCTTGTTTGGCGGTAAAAAGGGACACGCACGTAAGTCTAGTGTATGCGTGGGCCAAGAAGTTTGCTGCACGAGACCACGTGCATCACTGTTTTCATTTGCAATGACGTCGTATGACAACATTGCACAAGTCCTTCTGTGAATAACATTACAGAAGGAATGCTGGGGATGGCTTAATTTATGCAAGATAATAACCACCGAACTTCACAAGATTCTACATGCTAAGTGTACAAAAGGCACAGATATGTATACAAAGCATCAAATGCAAAAAATCTTCTCCTCCAATTCAATGCTAATGACGGACTAGATCACTCTTCTCCAGTTCATGACGTCACATTACGTAATGGGAATTGCCCTGTACGAATCCGGTCCTCCCATCGTTGAGCCAGTGTATGTAAATGCTGAGACCGCCTGTTGTATGCATGCTGTACGTGAAGACCGCACGTATGCCGCATGCACATTTTTTTTTGTAGCACAGCAGGGGGAATCCTACGGTACAGTACATACCTGTACGTGTTGCATGTACTTGCGGCAGGGCACACATGTTTTGGAATGCTGGGTTTTCTGATCCGCGTGTTTTCCATTTCTTGTTCAGGTTCCCCGTGGAGAAAAAAAATTACAGTCTGGTTGTTGACAGATTTGAAAGTAGTTCGAACTATCCAATGGGAGAACCGGATTCGTACAGGGCAATTCCCATTGCGTAATGTGACGTCATGAACTGGAGAAGAGTGATCTAGTCTGTCATTAGCATTGAATCGGAGGAGAAGATTTTTTGCATTTGATGCGAGGTTTTTTGTTTAAGACAACTTACAGTTTGTTGTGTTTCTTCAGGAGAAAATGATGGGAAGGTTCTCAAGAGATCTGAAGGGGTAAATGTAGTATGAGGTGAGAAATCATGAACAGTTTTGTGCGAAGCACTGTGTTGGTGTTAGGCGGTGTGTCTTACCTTTTCCTTTTTATATATATATATATACTGTATATACTATATAACGCTAGGACTAGTCCTTTACTGAGTGAGGACTAACCTAATGTTTGTTAGGCATAACATTATGTCATTACGTTAGGCAATGTTAACGATAACGTTATTAATTGTGTGAACGTTAGTTTGGAAATTCAAAAGATTTTACCGCTGTAAATGAAAGTTGGGTCTGCTTTTGTAGTAAGCGAGTCACCAGCAGGTAAATATCTTCCTTTCGTTTGTTTTCAAATGCTACAAACGGCGTAATGGCTTTCTAGTTCCGATATCTTTAAGAAAAAGTCAAATTTCGGCCTGTAAGTGCTCAATAGTAATAATAGCCAAATGCATTAATATTATACGCATCGTATATGCACACACACCGCGCGCAATCTATACCGTGTATGTACGTACGTTCACAGTATACAGATGATATTTTCTTAGTATCCCTTGAGTCGTTACGGCACAGCAGTGCTAACAACGCCTTAAATTGACCGACTCGTGGTGCTAAGGAAGAATATGCTTCCAAGCGAAAAAAAGCTATGCGTCACGTCTGTTTCTAAATTTTGCACATCTGAGTCGTTTCTGTTTTGGTATGACATCATCAAATGGAAGCCCATAGAAATCCTAAGCAAGGATAGCGTGTGAGTGATGTCGCTATACACAAAATTCAAGAATCCTAAATTTTGTGGATCAGTCCATAGTCAGTATAGGCGGATGGTCTGGCACGCTATTGTACTGTAACAAAAGCTAACGGTTCTATGTTGAGGCAGTACGTTTTCCGTGGTCACGTGGTATTCAGGGTGCACAGCTTGTGCTGCGAAGTGACTACGACTGCACGATAACCTCAGGGCTTGACGTGTTGAAAGGGGACTTTTTCCAAAAATGCAACTAAAATATGAGCTTGTAAGAGACCAAATCAATAATTTTAAGTTTCACAAGAGTTTTAAGTCTACATGCCGCCTCGTATCACTTATAATTCTGCTTGAATCTGGTGAGAACTGACAAAAACACCCCGTAGTTCTAGAGTAGCCTGTGTACATAAACGTATAATACTGAGCCTACAAAGCCCTGCCTCGATCGTCCCTTCGACGATCCTTGAAGGAAGGGCAATTTTTTATGTAATCTTCTTCACTCTGAATTTGGTTGTGAAATCATGTTTATTTTTACATTTCTAGGTCTATAGCCTAAATGTAGCCCGTGTTGTTGTGAACTTTCATTCTCTCTGTGTACTGTGCATGCATGACATCTAAAGCTGGCTAAACAAACATGTAGGCACACTGCTCGTGTTTGAAGTTCATCACTCGAAAAAGCTTAACAGACTTCATAAATTGTTGAGGCCTGATGAAGATCAAGAGAAATTATGATTAGAGGTATATTCCCGTTGCTAATAGGCCCAAAAGATGTCCACTAAAATGGTCGAGTGACGGAATTGTGAAAAATGACGAGATCGAAGCTGCGTCGTGCGAGAAACTTGTGTAAAAGTTCACAATTTAGGCGCGATAGAGCAACGTGGATCAAGGCGTAAAGCTCCGGTTGGACTGACTTACCATGGTCGGTCGGTGATCACTGTGCAGCATGCAAGCCTACGCTGTTGAACGACCCAATTCTGAATGTTGGCCAATCGTCTGTCAGTTATTTTATACAGAAAAAATGCCTCTAATGGACTTAATATTCGAAGACGGTTTGTTGTTGAGGGTCACGGTAGATATATATTTTTCACTGTGGTTGTAGTTCTCGGCTAACTTGCAGTATCGGCGCCGTTGAACTTGAAGCTAACTGGCCACCGTTCGCCTGGTACACTTACCCAGGCTATGCGAGCGTATAGCATTGTGATACCATGAGTCGGTCAATCAATAAGCGTTGTACTCTGTGCACGTGCCATACATTTTTATGCAATGACCGACTCAATGCACTGACCGACTCAAGATACACTACATACGTGCATACGTGGGTATAGTTATAGTTACTTCGTAGCTTATATGGAGATGTCTTCTATTTTCACTTTAGTTTATTGCAAAATCATCGCTTAGCATGGATTTTGTACGTTTTAAGGGAAAGGCAAAACTAAAATTCTATCATTAAATATTGCAAGAACACTATTTACATCAGTTTCTTTCATTGAAAGTGTACAGGACTGGGTAGACGTGTGTATACTGAACGAAAGCTGTGCACTCTGAATACCACGTGACCTTCGTCTTTCGAGAACAATAACATCACTTCGATACTGTCAATAGCTTGCCAGACCATCCGCCCTCTATAGACTATGATCAGTCTGAAACTTAGGGCAAGCCCTCGTCCACAAGGAATCTCAACTGGGATAAGCACATTTAGGCTATTTGCAGTAAGGGCAACAGAATTCTTGGTATACTCCGAAGGAAGCTGTCCTTCTGTTCTCGTGATGTTATTATTAAGCAGCTTACAAAGGTCTTGTCCAACCTGTATTAGAATATGCCAGCAGTATGTGGGATCCACCGACACAGATTTTTAAGCTAAGCGTATCAGAGGAGACCGACTCGTTTTGTCAGCAGAGATTTTTCTCGGGAGCCTGGGTCTATGACATCGATTCTGAAGGACCTTGATCTCCTTACGCTAACAGAGCGTCGCAGGCAAAATAAACTTTAATAAAGCAAATAATAATAATAAAGCAGGCATTTTGTTTTTAACCTAGGCCTAGGCCTTGTTAGTTTTAAACTTTATTACTGGGCATTTTCATCTTTTCATTCCCATTTTTGAAAGTTTCTTTAATTGAGTAGGCTAGGCCAAGCCTGCAACGTTGAACTAGTTTAGTAGTTAGTGCTTGATTGACAGTCTTGTCTAGTAATTAACGTGAAATGGCCGACGAGCAGCTTATCTGTTGTGAAGACTGTGGTATGTGGGCAGAATTTGCCATGTCCGGGCTAAGTTGTTCATTTGAAGAAGCATCAAGTGACACTTTTGTCTTCACTTGCAGGAAGTGTAATCGGTTAAAGGAACTTGAGGGGCTTTTGGGAGCAGCTGACATTTCTAATGGGTGGGTTGCTGTACAGAAGGGAGGTAAAGCGGCTGAACCTGCTAAGGGATGTCATGATGTTGTGACCACAAATTCTTTTTCTGGGTTATCGGTAGGGATGCACCGGATATCCGGTCCGGCCGGATAGTGAAAAAATATCCGGTTCCGGTTCCGGCCGGATTTTTTTTTAAATCCGGCCGGACCTGGATTTTTCTGTAAACTTGGGTAGCATTATGTACATGAGTTTAATAAACATGAAAACAGCAGTAACTGTCTCAGAATTAATTTAAAGTTCATAAATTATAGCTAATCAGTGCATGTTACAGTATATAACATTTGAACACCTTTATTTAGCCCTTAAAAATGACTGAACCAAACAGGCAACAAAGTTATAAAAGTAACTGATTTACAGGTACATGTAACAAATATGACTTCAAATTCCTCCAACTGTGTGAAATAAACTGATTGGATCAGAAGACCTTTCATGCAATTTAAATAAGTCTACTGCAGTGCTCAGTCGTACTGTACAAAATGGATAATCCATATTACAGTTGTACCAGAGTCACATCATTCAAGGCAGTGTTTTAGTTTAATTGCATTGGGTTGTCTACAAATACACACTTTAACACTTCACTTTACTTTACTTTTTAACACATACTTGCCCATTAAAGTTGTGTAGTACAAGCAGGTAATGTGCTTCATCTTGAATTTCATAAGACATTACTCATTACAAATTAAAGTTGGCTATGGGGTCAATATCAATGTTTTCTGTCCCTAATAATTATCACCCACACTTAAAGGTAAAGAGCAGTCCCCCCAAACTTATTTTGAAGAGAAAGCTAAATAACGCAATTTTCATCTTATTTCTCTTCAAAGTATCTTTCATTACATTTTATGACTTTACTATTGCATATTCAAGGTTAACCAAGCAGTTATTTCTGGTAAATTTCACATTTGAAGAGAAAAAACATTGCCACATGACTCGCAACAGCCAATCATGAAACTAGACAGTCTACTACACTTCTTCAATTTAGGATGACTGCTCCTGCCCTTTAAGTATACACAATATGATTAGTGTTCAACCAATCATCTGTTAAAGTTATCGGCATTGAGCCGATTATTCCGTCATCGGTAAATAATCGGCATTGGTAAAATTCTGCCATTCAACCAATCATTGTCACCAATTATTTGAAGGCTGGAAAAAAGGGGCTAAATGTACTTGAAAAAGGGCTCCTAGTTTCGTTAAAATCCCCATAAATACTCAATCCATTAACTTCCTGCCAAAAAGAGATGCATTGATAATCACAAACGTATAAATTTAACCCCTGCCATGGGAATGATTGTTTGATATTTTCTGCTATAACCCATTTGTTTTACCTGAAATTAGATTTAGAATTGCATTCAAGGTGAATTCCTTGCTGTCTCTCAGAAAGCGCCGCGTAAGTTGACTTACGTGCATTTCAGTTGCAGATTCTTTTTAAACAAGATGTAAGTTTTGGAAGAGAACTGCTAAAAATATACAGGGATATTTATATCCGAAAGGAACCATAAGTTACGTTGATTGGGTGCAATTGTTTTGCTGCTCAGAACTGCAAAGATTATCATGATTGCTTTACATGGGGTTGGTTAAGGTGGGAGTTTAAGAGTAGCTACAGTACATTAACGCAACTACAATCCAGTACAGTAAAAGAATACAATGTTCGACATGATTGGGGGATGTAAACTAGACAGAGCATGATGTTGGCCTTAAAACTAAATTATCAAAAGGCATGTGACATCGACTGCAAACAATTCTACTGTATTAACAGTTGATTTGTATCTTCACTTTTGAACTGAAAATATTACCCCTACAAAAATGATATCCCTGTGAAACGAAGGGAACTATTCCCAATATTTTCTATCCTGAACTGGCTATGGTATACACGATGTACACGCAGCAAGGGGTGCGTTCTAAAGAAACAAACATGTGATTTCCCTCTTTCTAATAATCGGTAATCGGTATCGGGCCGATTGTTAAATCAATTAATCGGTAATCAGGTATTACCGATTATAGCATAATCGGTTGACCACTAAATATGATGTTATCAAACATATAATATGTAATGTCAGAATGTGTGATATACAGTATCTCTGCCAAAAAAATTATTGATGACAAATGTGCTTCAGTTTTTAGATATTGTGGCATGTTTAAATATTAGAAATGGTCTATAAAACAATGGTGCTGTGCATAGTTAAAAACCTTAACCCTAGAGTCTTTTTACAGTACATATGAGCAGTCCATTCAGTACTCTCTTAAATTAAATCAATAGATTTAAAATTAGTCTAATAGAGTTAAAATAAATCTAATAGAATGGAATAAGTGACCAATCGAACGCCCGATTGGTCACTAATTCCACTCTTTTAGATTTAAACTCCAATATCTTAAATCTTACGATTTAAGGGAGTAATCACTATCCAAGGACTCTCTTTGCCAAGTATTACTGGTCTACATAATTTGTACAAGTTTTTGAATAAGTGGTGATGTACTGGTGCTCAAAAGAAACAAACTGATATGCAAAACAACTTTCAAGATTCCCTCAGGAGTTTTCTCTACAAATACTCACTTAAGGAGGGAAAATACAAAGAGCTCTTACTTGCCCCCCTTTGCAACAGTTTTGCTGTACTTCTGCAGGAACAGTTTTTCATGCCTTTTCCCTATTATACTGCAGTTTTGGTTAAAAAATTAGTTGAATACACTTGTACAACACTTGAAGACATATTTCTAGACATTTCCTATTAGTCCTTCACAAACATTATGTCACAAAGCAGAAAACTCCTACGCCAGAGTCTCTCTGCTTTTCTGAATTTGACTTTATTCATCTGCATTGCAAAAATCCGGTTCCGGCCGGATCCAAAATTTTGGATCCGGTGCATCCCTAGTTATCGGTGGAGGGCACAGTTGAGGAGGTGGTTGCTGAAGCCAGTGTTTTGAATTCTGGGATTTCCGGTGGCCTATGGGAAGGTGAAAAGGTTAAAGGTAAGGTTTTGTTTGTTGGGGACTCAATCACCCGGTTTGCAGACAGGGAGTTTTGTAAGAAGGACAAAAGGAAAAGGGTAAGGGTTTGTCTTCCTGGAGCTCGAATTGAGGATATCTCGGAGAGGGTTAATCAAATTGTAGGTGATGAGGAAGCTGTTGCTGTGCTGGTGGGGACAAATAATCTCAGTCGGGACAGTCAAAGTTTGATCAGGTCACAGTATAGGGAACTGATTTGTAGGTTAAAATCCACCCGTGCTAAAGGGATTTTGTGTGGTAATCTCCTGCGTTTCGATAGAAGGGTATCTTGGAGCAAAATTCTGGGATTCAATAAGTGGTTGAAAATCGAATGTACAATGCAGGGCTTACAGTTTGTTGATACATGGGCTGGTTTTGTGAATAGGAGGGACCTTTTTGCCAAAGATGGGTTACACTTGTCTAGCACAGGGGCTAATGAGTTGGGTAGACTGGTTTCTCAGGCTGTTGACTCTCAAGTGTCAAACTAGGCACAGGTGCGAGGTCAGCCGTTACAAGGCAGGTATCTGGTTTAGTTTTAGCCAAGACTGATTCTAAAATTAGTGAGAAGAAGTATTTATCTAGGAAGGTTGGTGATGTGAGGGTCATGTTTGCCAATGTTCGCAGCATTTCCAATAAATTTAATGAGTTTCTTGCACATGTTTCCATAGACAATCCTGACTTAGTTGGGGTTACTGAAAGTTGGCTCCATAGTGATATTAGTAATTCTGAAATTCAGGTTCCAGGTTATAAAACTTATAGGCAGGATAGGGTTGATACTGTTGGTGGTAGAGGTGGAGGGGTCTTGCTGTATGTTAAGGACAGCATAAATTGTGTTGAAGTCACTGACAAGTTTTCTACTGGTTTTGCTAACTGCTTGTTTTGTGAACTTAGTCCAATCAATGGGGGTACTCCTTTGGTTGTTGGCATCATTTACCGTTCACCTAACTCTGGTGCTGATAATAATCAGAATTTGCATCAAAGTTTGAAGAATCTTTCTTCTAAGAGGGCGGTTGTGTTTGGGGATTTCAACTTTCCTGATATTGATTGGCATTTATGCACTAGCGGGCCACATGGGAGGGAGTTTCTTGGGGCGGTGTCTGATTGTTTCCTCACTCAGCATGTTCTGTTTCCCACTCGTGAGGATAATTGTTTAGATTTGGTGTTAAGTACTGATGAAAATCTGGTCAGAAATTTGAGGAGTGGTGGTAAGGTTGGATGTAGTGACCATGACCTTATTAGTTTTGACATTTGTTGTTTCAGTAAACCTCCAAGAAGTGACAAAACTATTCTTGACTTCAGTAGAGCTAATTTTAGTCATGCAAAAGAGGAGCTTTGCATAGATTGGGTTGCACATTTGTCTCATTTAGGTCCTGCTGAAGCTTGGAAATTTTTCAGCAGTACTGTTTTTGATATTACAAAGTTATGTATACCACTCAAGAAGGCTCGGGTGAAAAGTAGGCCTATTTGGATTTCTAGGGAGGTACTCAGGGCAACTAGGAAGAAACGTAAGTGTTGGTGACGTTATAAGGCCAGCAAGGATTCTGATGACCTAAGTGCCTACAAGAGTCAAGAGGTCTTAGTTAAAAATTTGGTGAAGGACACTAAAGCTAGGTTTGAAAAAAAGTTGGCCAGTGAGGTTAAGATTAACCCAAAATCTTTCCATGCCTATGTTAGGTCTAAGCAGCATGTTAAGGAGGGGGTTGGGCCACTTCATGATGTGAATGGTTCATTAGTTAGTGATCATCAGGATATGGCTAATTTGTTAAATGATTATTTTGTATCTGTTTTTACCAAGGAGTCATCTGTCAAGGGGATTTGTAGGGGTTCTGATATCCTTTCTTCAGTGAGTGACATTGTGTTCTCTGAGGAGCTGGTTCTGAAAAAATTAAAGAGTTTGAAGACAAGTAAGGCTCCTGGGCCAGATGGGATCCATCCCGCCATCCTTCATGAATGCTCTGAGGTTTTATCAGTTCCACTATCAATTATTTTTCAGAAATGTCTTGACTCAAATTTTGTTCCTACTGACTGGCGGGTTGCTAATGTCACTCCAATTTTTAAAAAGGGGGATCGGAGTTCACCTTGTAATTACAGGCCAGTCAGTTTAACTAGTGTTGTGTGCAAAATTATGGAATCCTTAATCAAGGACTGTTTGCTAAAGCATCTCTTAGATAATGGGTTACTCAATCTAACTCAGCATGGTTTCCTACCCAGTAGATCTTGTGTTACAAATTTGCTAAGCTTTTGAGGATGTTTCTTTGTCTCTCGATTCAGGTTCCAGTGTGGACGTCATTTACCTTGACTTCCAAAAAGCTTTTGACAAAGTACCTCTAGGTAGACTCATGGTAAAATTGCATAGGTTAGGCATCATAGGCAAGTGCGCTCAGTGGATCAAGTCGTGGCTCAATGGTAGGTCTCAGAGAGTTGTTGTCAATGGAAATTTTTCTTCCTGGAAAGAAGTCTCAAGTGGTGTACCACAAGGTTCTGTTCTTGGCCCACTTCTTTTCTTGATTTCCATAAATGATATTGATAGCTCTATCACTTCCAGTATAAGTAAGTTTGCTGATGATACAAAGCTCTATAGGAAGGCTGGAGGAAAGGATGATTCTTTATTGCTTCAGAAAGATCTGGATAGGTTATTTTCATGGTCTCAGACTTGGCAAATGTCTTTTAATGCTGATAAGTGCAAAGTCCTCCACTTTGGTTCTAAGAATCCCCACCATGATTATACTATGAATGGTACTAATTTGAACAAAGTGACTTCTGAGAAAGACCTTGGGGTAGTTATTACAGGAGATTTAAAGTCATCTAGGCAGTGTGCAGCTACTGCTGCAAGGGCAAATAGGGTGCTTGGGTTGATCAGGAGGAATTTTAAGAGTTTTAGTAAAGAAATTGTGCTAAATTTGTATAAGCAGCTGGTTCGACCCCATCTCGACTATGCTGCACAGGCCTGGAGTCCCTTCTTTGAAAAGGACAAATTGCTTTTAGAGCAAGTTCAGAAGAGAGCTACCCGACTCATACCTGAGGTTAAAAATCTACCTTATTCCCAAAGGCTTAAGCTGCTTGGGCTTACCACTTTGGAGCTGAGAAGGATTAGGGGGGACATGCTCCAGGTATACAAATTTCTATCTGAAGGGAATCCTTTGTTAGCTTGCAGTAATTTAAAGGTCCAGAGTAATCCTCGGGTTAGAGGTCATTGCAAAAAGCTTGAAAAGTCTTTTGCTAGACTTGACATTAGGAAGTTCAGTTTCTCTCATAGGGTTGTTAGTGAGTGGAATAGCCTGCCTGAGTGGGTTGTTAACTCCACATCAGTGCACCGTTTTAAGGTTAATATTGACAAGTTTTTCCATGACTGTGGTAGAATCTAATCTTTCTGGGCTCTTTAGGTGTTGGTGGTTTGCTTTGTTTTGGGGGTTTTTTGGATTACAGGGCATCTTATGGGGCCTTTACAGCCCTCCTTTGCCCTTTAACCTGTTATGTTATGTTATGTTAAACTGATTCTTTCACTAAAGGTATCCCATTGGACAGAACTAATTAGGCGCCCTATCCGTAGAGGTTCGCAAAGTGCATAAGCTTCATTTCTGTCATGAATATTCTAGAAATAACTGTTACAAATTTAGCTTCCTGCCTACAGTGGAGTCACCAAGGGGACAGGTGCCCCACCCCTGAAATCGTATGCCCCCTCCCTGTGTTCCCCCAACTGAGATTTGAGATTTTCAAAAAACGGTATGTCTTCTGTAGTTAGAGGGTGACTATGAAATTTTTTAAGATTCGATTCTTCAGTGACTCCATAAACTAAATCAGTACTAATTTCGCTACTTTCCAACTGAAAATATCTCAAAACACCTAGGAAATGCCATTTCCGGCTGCCTCAGTGGTTGCGTTTTTCAAAATTTTCTGCATACTTCCGACTACGAAAATTGAAGATTGCGCACAGCTCATGTAACCGTTCAAGCAGGATTCAAAGGCCTACATTTTTTCCTGAGAGGATCACATCTAACTGCAAATCAACTGCTTTCTCTTTCTCTTTCTAGTTCAGCTCTCCTTGCTTGGTAGTAGTTTCACTAGTTTTGTAACAAGTAAATCTTACTTAAAGTTGCCCTGGAAGTAATTTTTAGACCAGTGTAAAGACAATAAAATAACCTTTAAGACCCAGTTCTCTCACCCAAACAGTACCAATTACTGAGCTTTCTCGAAGATGTCTCTTCATCTCTCGCTTGATTCTGGGTATGGCGTTGATGTCATTTACCTTGAGTTTTCAAAGGCTTTTGATAAAGTTCCATTAGGTAGGCTAATGATTAAACTGCATAGGTTAGGGGTTCAGGGCAATTGTGCTGATTGGATAAATTCGTGGCTTCATGGTAGATCTCAGAGAGTTTCTGTCAATGGTAACTTCTCCTCTTGGAAAGAAGTCACAAGTGGAGTACCACAGGGTTCTGTCCTTGGCCAACTTCTTTTCTTAATTTTCATCGATGATATTGATAGATCTCTTACATCTCGTATAAGTAAGTTTGCAGATGATACTAAGCTTTATAGGAAAATAAGCATTTTGGATGATGCCTTACTGCTGCAGAAAGATCTGGATAGGTTATTTTCTTGGTCTCAGACCTGGCAAATGTCTTTTAATGCAGATAAGTGTAAGGTCCTACATTTTGGTCCCAAAAGTTTTAGCTATGGTTATAACATGAATGGTAGTGTTTTAAGTAATGTCACCTTTGAGAAAGATCTGGGTGTTGTAATTACTGGGGATTTGAAGTCATCAAGGCAGTGTGCAGCCACTGCAGCAAAGGCTAATAGAGTGCTTGAATTGATCAAGAGGAATTTTATCAATTTTAGTAAGGATATTATACTTAATTTGTATAAGCAGTTGGTAAGACCCCATCTCGACTATGCAGCTCAGGCTTGGAGTCCCTTCTATGAAAAGGACAAGTTTCTTTTAGAGCAAGTTCAGAGGAGAGCCACTCGCCTTATACCTGAGGTGAGAAATTTACCTTATCATTCCAGGCTTAAACATTTTGGGCTTACCACTTTGGAGCTGAGAAAGATTAGGGGAGACATGCTCCAGGTTTACAAATTTCTTTGTGAAAGAAATCCCCTTCTGACTTGTAGTTATTTAAGGGTTCAAAGTAATTCTCGGGTGCGTGGGCATTGTAAAAAGCAGTGGAAAAGCCTTTTGCAAGGCTTGACATTAGGATTAGGAAGTTTAGTTTCTCCCATAGAGTTGCCAACGAGTTGAATTGTCTACCAGATTGGGTAGTTA
Source organism: Holothuria scabra (assembly GCA_037179385.1). NCBI lineage: Eukaryota > Metazoa > Echinodermata > Holothuroidea > Aspidochirotida > Holothuriidae > Holothuria > Holothuria scabra. The sequence goes on from CM074198.1 coordinate 8,407,862, forward strand.
ACTCCCCGTCAGTTCAATGGTTTAAGGTTAACATTGACAAGTTTTTCCATGGCTGTGGTAGAATCTGATTTGGGGCTGTTGTCAAGCTTTGGTGGTTTGATTTTCGATTAGGGCTTGGACTTCAGGGCATCTTATGGGGCCTTGGCCCTCCTTTGCCCTTCAACCTGTTATGTTATGTTATCCTAACCTTCTTACTGAATCCCCTCACACACTTGTCTGAAATGCATCCTTATCCAGTCACTATCTCAGTTAGTTGCTTCAGGGTCTCGGTGAGCATAGAAAAATTCTATGTGTATAATCAAAACACTATCAGTACAGTTCATGCTGTACGTGTAATATAAGATTTGGTAATCTGCATTGTTTGAATTAACAGTCAATCAAAATGCTGGGCCAATGGGGAGTTTCTAAACCCCCACCCCCTAGAAGAAGTGTAGTCTGGGGGGAAAGGATTGGCCCTTTAAATTACGACCTTAATAACTCACAAACCCCTTAAAACCCAAGAGCTTCCGTGGCCTTGGCCTCCTGGACCCCCACCGAGACTCCTATTGAACTGCCAATCATCTTTCTTCTACTTAGTTCATCTCAACCCCCTTTTTCTAAAAGGCAGTCGGATCCTCTCTTAGTTGGTGAATCACTGGCTTTTTTGTTACCGAAAGTCTTTCTGGAAGTTACCCTGGAGGTAATTTTAGGGAATCAATATGAGTCTCGGTGGGGGGTCCAGGATGCCAAGGCCACGGAAGCTCTTGGGTTTTAAGGGGTTTGTGAGTTATTAAGGTCGTAATTTAAAGGGCCAATCCTCTCACCTCAAACTACACTTCTTGTAGGCCGGGGTGGGGGTCTAGAAACTCTCCATAGGCCCAGCTCTTTGATTGACTGAACAAGCTAATTTTAGACCACGGAAATCTCCAAGTGGTCCCACCTGCAGGGTGCGAGCCGTGGACATTCAGCAGGCAGTACGCTCAACGTCCGGGACAATTTGTCCCAACACGCAGGATGACTGAGCTTTGCGTTTGCCTGAGTGTTCTGCAGGCGAAAATTTTTGCCCCTCACAACATAGTTTCCCATACCCCTAGCCCTCCCCCCCCCCTCCCGACGGATTTGGACATTCTGGTGCCACCACTAACGACAGCTGAGTGGCTGCAAACAATCTAAAACTCCATAATAAGATTGAGCCTCCAGGTTTTGAATTGCACACAAATACTGATGAGTCAGGTTAAGTAATTGAATGAGAAAATTGGTCCAGAAAGACCGGAGAAATTCCAGGATAGGCATCCGTTTATTCGAACAGCTCGTCATTGTTGCGTTGGAAACAAATTGGCGAGTACCCATTAGGACTTTCAGTGGGGGATACTGAGATACTTATGCGAAGGAAATGTAGAAGGATTTGATCTCGGAAAGGATTGTAAAGAAAGGAGTTAATTCTCATTTGTGTAACATTTTATTTGTTTAATTGCAATATTTATTTAAATTTTATGCTATGGAGAATATGCAAATAGCTTTATACCACCGAAGTTCTGTCATGATAGTGAGGTTGCCAATTGGTGACTGTAAAATCGTGGGCCAACAGCCAATCAGAGAGTTGATCTCTACGGCCCATTTCGGAAAAATGATAGATAATTCCCTGAAAGCGTTGTAAATTTGGGCTCAGCTAGGATTACGACATGGAAATACCAATCATTTATATTTTGGTCTGGAGCCCAGACTTGTCAGGTGCGGACCCAACGATGGGGGGGGGGGCTTTTACGACCTCAGCCACCCCCCTTTTTTGTCACATCAATAATAACAAATACACTAAAATAAGCATAATGCTTATCTACGAGAATATTCAAGGGGGCTATTTCAGGCTCATCCTTTCCCTCACAACAGAAATCCAAATACACGAACCTCGTATGATATTAAATCCGGGTGAATAATCATAAGGAAGGGGCCAATCCCTTAGGCTCCGTCCCCGGCCTGCATAGTCTTACGAGACAGGGACATGGAGCGGGGGCTGTTCAGTTGCGGTGAGAAATATTTTGCCATTTATTACGCAAGAGATGTTAGGAAGAAAATAATTAACAGACATGAGTTCGAGCAGTCACAGACAATTTCATCAATTCAGCGGATCTTTAATTTAGTCACAATAGAGAAACATTAGCATATTTGCAATTCCGTTGTTTAGTTTTCTTAAAAAGAATCATGGCCACTTAATATAATAGTGGTAGTAATTTTCTGATCGCTTAGCATGTTCCTGATTTTCTTTTCTTATTGCAAAAAGCTAAACTTATAAACTGCATGTTTAGGTTCTCTTTACAAGCATGAAAACGCAATTTTCAGCCATCTGAGGGGTCGCCACCATTTTCAAAATTTTCTCTATGTTACGCACCAACTTATGGTGGCGCTCCGCTTAGATAATCTTTCGGGAAAAATTACATTTTTCGGGGCGATGCCCACTGTTTAACAAGAAATTTCCTTACTGGCTGACGATAGCCTAATCCCTCACCTAATCCCTAACCCTAATGTTATGTAGCATGGTGAACTCTCCATGACCTTAAGCAGACACCATCTTGTCGTTTACGAGCAACTCTCCCTTCCTTTTGTTCTAGATTCCCAGGGCCGTTCCTGTTTCCCGTCACGTGTTACCAATGAACGTGACATATCACATCGCCTTAGTTCCACGTGCACGCTGTAACCCATATTTTCAAGACGTGTCCAATTTCACCCTTTGCAGCCTCCTCATTGGTCATTTAGATCAACACACTCATTTACTTCGGTGCGTCATAACTTTTGACCAATCAGGGTACTGCAGGTGTTCGGAGCTCGTACGAGATTTCCAAGACCATAGTCAATGTAGGCGCCCTTTATAGACTATGCCAAGACCGAGCCCGCTAGCTGGACACTCGTGAATGAGACTTTAGACGAGGGGCACTTGAGTAACCTGTAGATATTTGATTAATATTTAGGCCGGCCGAATAATTTAGAGATAATTCTTTTTGGAACTTAATCAACGAATAAATCATCGTTAAATCAAGTGGAACTCTTAACTAGTTTTTTCTGTCTGGCTATGCACGATCTCCCTTCCGCTACAACAACTATTTATCTAACACTAACTATGAATACAATCGATACAATACAATGACAACAACCAATCAAGAAAGACTTTGTTAAACAGTGCGCATCTACCCCATTATTCGGGTCAAAGTATTTTTTTAACAACTTTCTAATAACTTCGCAGTGAGCATTTCATTAAGCGAAAATAGCGACTGCTTAGACTCTTCGTATGAGTATGGAAAATGCCATTTCCGGCCATCTGAGGGTATGATTTAAAATGGCAGAATAACATTTTGTGGCCAAGAAAAAACCACAAACTTAAATTCTCCCGTTCGCCTATACCGAATGCTGCTCTTTTATTTTGGCTCCTAAAAGTATACAAATTTAATGACAAGTGTTACTTCGAAAGGTAGCGTAAATGTAGTAAGACTGCATGTAAAGACACAGAAGTTTCAGCTTTATTCTCATGTACAACCAAAATTCAACTTTTAACACTATTCCCGTCAAAATCGAAAATATTGCACCATTTTGCATCTAGGCTCCTTGAAAACGCCAAAAATTTTCTGAGGGGATGGGCACACCCCCTCCTCTTAAATCCCTCTCCCAGGCGATCACTGTACACATTGCATGCCCCCTTTCAGAGAAATCCTGCGTACGCCACTGGTACGTCCCCATTACCCGCTTTCTCTAAGTTCAGCCCCCCTTTGAAATGTCTGAATCCGCGCCTGCTTGTAGCAGCAGCGTAACGGGGATAAGAATAAGGCAAATGTACCAACAACAAAGACTGGAGTCAATGTGCCGACACTTGTCAAAGTGGTATATCGCTTCACAAGTTACCCCGCGTCCTTGTGGCCCTGACCTACTCCGCCCTCTCTATGCACCAAACACAAAAAATGAAAACAGTCCGTGTTAGGAAAAATTTAAAAATAAGAACGTTCCATTTTAATTTTCCCAACTAAGTTGTTCCTATAACCCAGAAAACTATTTTGATCCCCGAGTACTTGTGCCGCACTGCAGGAACAAACTCATGACCTGATCTGGTGAGGTGACATTGCAAACAAGTCCATAGGTATGTAATCGGAGGGGGCGATCTCTGTACTGTATATGTTGTATTATGTGACGGTACGTTTCCCCTTTTGACTTTGATGTAGGTCAAAACTAAAAGGGGTGAAGGTTTATAAGCATTTTCAACTACCGTAAACTCATGAAGAAACACTTAACGTTTTATACGAAATATGACGGATGTTGCATTTGCATTATGAATCTTCCGCAATAACAAAAAACCCAGAATCTCCCATCGATTTCCAAATCGTGTTTCTTTTGAATTACGCCAATTTGAAAGAAAAATACCTTTCGCCACTTTCACTCCCTCCTTCATTGGCTACGGGTCTGGCGTAACCAGGATTTCATCTTAGAGCGGATTAATGATGACTGATCATCGTCCCTGGGACGAGTTAAGGACAGGCGTGAAAGAGAGAGGTGCTCTCTGGAAAATTTTGGCTCTTGGAGGGTTTGCTGGAGATTTGCTAGGAGGAAATTTTGAGACGATTTTGCTAAGTAAAACTTGTAACTATACTGGGACCGTATACGAGAACAACATCTGGCTTGTCAATGCTGGCGTACGTACTTTATCGTTTATTCATCCAGGATGATTTTGCAAACAGAGCCTTTGAGTGTTCACTTTTACTTCGTTTTTACACTGTTTTCACGGTTCGCGGAAGATAAAGTGATTAGGGCCACAGGGTCTCTAATTTATTTAGTGGTCTCAGTCCTCTACAGACGAATCCGGACACTGAGCAAGTGATGGTCTGATTTCAGCCGGCCATAACTGGGGTCTATCACCTTTTAATCTTTCAATTTCCTTGCCTTGATGGTTGCACACTAAATTGTGTCTTGATTTCTTCCATTTTACTGAATATAAGGGTTTGAAATTCATGTATACAATAAATAAAGACGATTTAAGGCCGATGGACCCTACTAATGGCTTCCTACAGTCACTAAACAAAAGAGCTGATCGGATTGTCTTCACACTCTAGAATTTCAGCGGCCGTCGCTGAGAACTGTATCGCCACGGTGTGACTGGACCTGAATTAAATAATTTTGGCTTTTATTTTCCTCTCCCGCATCTTTTTCGCCACCATTCGATATTTTTGCTATTTTCTACCAAACCGAGAATTGCGACAGTTGCCGTCAGCCTGGCCCCGTTTTATAAGAAATAAAAATTTGTCACTCTTTCTTCAGCTTCACGATAGTACATTGTTCAATTTCGTGAAAATGATTTCGGATGAATTTGATGATTATTGTGAGCTTTAATTAAAATCGTCTCAATCCCACGTCGGAAAGAACCTCAAATTTTCCAACCTGTGTCTATTTAAAAAATTGAGCAAATTCAACGTAGTGTTGCAAGATTTGTTTGATGTCTCCCAGCTCCCTGTCTTCCAGCTCATTGGAGTAATCCACCCACAGTAGTGTTACTGAAATGTTTTGTGCACAGCATCTGGAATTTATTACACTGCCACTCAACTTCCCAGGAGAAAACTTTTATTTATAGCCTAATTAGGACTATTTTTCTCTTGACGTCACTGCCAGACAGCGCTTTTATCGGACTACGTGTGTGTCCAATAAAAACTGACTATCGATGTGACGTCACGAATGCAAATCACGTAGAAATCCTAAGCTTAGAATTTCTGTGATAAATCATATATTAACACTGGTCGACAAATGTTTGGTTCTTTCTGCAGGAGATGGAAAAAATAAGTAAAAATTCAGAACACGTGTAGGTGTAGTGGTTGAGAAAAGAATTGCTAATAATCATTTTATTGCATTTTCACAGCAAAGAAGTTAAAAGAATAGTCCAAAGCCAAATTTATTTTTGATATGTTACAGAGGGACATATTTTAAGCATTCTGGTGAAATTTTTATTTATTTCCCATGTTTGGTTCTCGAGATATTGGCAATTGAATATGGCAAATTTTCAACATAGAATGAACTTGGAGCAAGCAGGCATGATGTCATGGATTCCCTTTTTTAGCCAAAGTTTTGTTTATTTTCATAACTTACCACGAATTTTATGCAACTAAACTTAAATATATTGATACCGTAGGTGCATCCTGAGCGATAAAATTTTAAAACCTTTATATGCCTTACGGGCAAATTAAATTAGCATGCCTAATCAATTCAAGGGTCAAACAAACAGGATCAAAAATAGGGAAAAACAAAACATTGGCCAAGAATGTGAATCAATGACATCACACCTGTTTGCTTCAAGTTCACTTTCTCTGGAAAATATGCCAAATTCAATCGCTAATATCTCGAGAACCGAACGTGGAGAATGAATGCAACTTCCACCAGAATGCTTAAAATATGTTCCTCTTTAAACATACCAAAAATAAATTTGACTCTGGACTATTTTTTAAGAACATCAACAGAACGAGCCTTGAAAATTTAAGCGGAGAGCCACGATAGTTGGCGCGGAGCGTGCAAAAAATAAAAAAACACGACGTCTCAGAATTCCCTAAATAGCATTTTCCAGACTTGCAAGTAACTCCAGGAAGTACTCGTTACTTTGAACTTGCGTTTGCAATAAAATTTATACCTCAAGCCTTAAACAGCCTGGCATGCTGTTCAACGTGCATGAATTACTAGAATTTGTTCGAAAAATAAAAAGTAACATAATTACTGTAAAATTTCCATGAAATATTCAAAACAAAATGATACTTATCCACGTTAATGGCAGCCTATGAAAATCACTTAGACGTATCTCAGTTCCCCTTCATAGTTTGGAAATAATTTTGTCCTATATGGCTGAGTATCCGCGTTCGAACTTACGCTGCAAATCGTTGCGGGATCATTTAACCAAGGAAGTGTGACAACTGCATGTTTTGAGATCACATAGGCAGCCAGGTGTTTAAAGAGTCCAAAGTTTTTGCAGGAAAAGTTGAAGTGGTACGTTTTATCCGGCAACTTTCTGCTCGTATAGCAATTAATTTGTCCATCTCTTCAATGGCTGCCAGATGTTTTTAAACCTCTGTCCGAAACTGAGCTCTTCCAAATATTTGGGAGACAGTCCTCTCCCTGCCCAATAATGCATGGGTCTAGGGTTTAAAGAAAGGAGATTATTTTGGTGTCTTTATATAAAAAAATGCACCATACAAGCCACTTTAAGTTAAAAGTTGAGTTAAATATTTAACACTTTTAAAGGAACTAAAAAATACCGGTGAAGTGTGGGGTGGTGCAGCAATGCGTCCCTCAGTGTAGGCTAGTGCTTGAGAACGTGTGCTCCATGTACCCAAGCACCAAGGCAGACTTTCTTAACAGACTTTAAGTCTGTCAAATGACCAATAGAGGGTTCATATGTCTATTCCGCCAACCAGCTCCATCCCTGCTGCGCGTGTATACATCAAGTTTCCAATCTTGTAATGTGCGCAATGGCTGATAGATCTCTATCATTGGAGATTCGGAGGTTAAGGGGAGATGAAACTCCCTGGACATACTTCCCATTGGAAAATTTTGCCTTTTGGAAAAGGGATGAAATGATTTTCTACATTTGACAGCATGTTTTAACACGCATGACTATCTTGGAATCACCAATAGCAGAAAGCTGCCAGTTTAAGAACCTTCATGGAGACAGTTGAATTCCACAACAAAAAGCCATTTGCAAATCCATGGGTGACAAAGCGTTCTGAATAAGTAAAATGCTTTTAACTCTTGCTGCCATATGCATCTTCACGAGTTGTCATGTTGGACAGTGTAATGATATAGACGAATCCGATCAGAGCTTGTGTTAGCAGCCATTGGTGAGGTCCATCAGCCTTCAATCTTCTTTATTTATTGTCTACATCAATTTCAAACCCTAGCAGTGAAATTAAAGGAATCAATATACAATTTAGTGTACATCCATCCATGATACAAGAAAGCAAGAAAATTGAAAGATTAAAATGTGATGAACCCCAGTAATGGCCGACTGAAATCACTGACCATCACTTGCTGTCCAGATTCGAAAAAAGCCTTCATCATCATCAAGACAGACGTTGTTGGCAGCGGCCATTTCGTCACTAGATAATCCATTTGGTAAATTTCAGCTTTATGGTCAAAATAAATGTTGCTTTCACGCCACATTTTGTCGAAGCTTGACTTGAACCCGTTTAGAGACGGTTCCATAACGACGTGCGCTGGAAGTGAGTTCCAAATGTCAATACCACGTTGGGAGAATGATCTTTGCCTAATGCTTTTGATACAACGTGGCTTACATATCATGAGAGGGTCTTGGCTAAACAATTGGTCAGAAATTGAGCTTTAAAACCTCCTGTAGTATGAAGCGCACGTACAGCGAAAATCTCATCATTTGATAACCATTTGTGAGAGAACATGGTTAAATTGATTCTTGTCGAAAAACACCGCTTAGTCCATGTAACCCTATCTCTGCAAAGATATAACTTAATGTCTTCGGTGGAAAACTTGAAATCGAAGGGGGAGGGGAAGTTAAGGGGGGGAGGGGGCAAGGGATGCACAATGAGGATCATTGAGATGTTGCTGATTATTACTGTACATCGATGAAATTGGGGCACTCGGAGTGTTCGAAAATTTTGCCAGTTTATGAAGGATTTTATGGTGCTAGTATACGGCCTTCTGTAGAGTAAGTGAGAAAAGTCCATGACCCTTGATTTACTTGCAAACTAAGTCGACATAGGCCCAGTCGGAAAACGTGCTATAACATAACAAAACATAACAAAACAGGTTAAAGGGCAAAGGAGGGCTGTAAAGGCCCCATAAGATGCCCTGTAATCCAAAAAAACCCCAAAACAAAGCAAACCACCAACACCTAAAGAGCCCAGAAAGATTAGATTCTACCACAGTCATGGAAAAACTTGTCAATATTAACCTTAAAACGGTGCACTGATGTGGAGTTAACAACGTACCCACTCAGGCAGGCTATTCCACTCACTAACAACCCTATGAGAGAAACTGAACTTCCTAATGTCAAGTCTAGCAAAAGACTTTTCGAGCTTTTTGCAATGGCCTCTAACCCGAGGATTACTCCGGACCTTTAAATAACTGCAAGCTAACAAAGGATTCCCTTCAGATAGAAATTTGTATACCTGGAGCATGTCCCCCCTAATCCTTCTCAGCTCCAAAGTGGTAAGCCCAAGCAGCTTAAGCCTTTGGGAATAAGGTAGATTTTTAACCTCAGGTATGAGTCGGGTAGCTCTCTTCTGAACTTGCTCTAAAAGCAATTTGTCCTTTTCAAAGAAGGGACTCCAGGCCTGTGCAGCATAGTCGAGATGGGGTCGAACCAGCTGCTTATACAAATTTAGCACAATTTCTTTACTAAAACTCTTAAAATTCCTCCTGATCAACCCAAGCACCCTATTTGCCCTTGCAGCAGTAGCTGCACACTGCCTAGATGACTTTAAATCTCCTGTAATAACTACCCCAAGGTCTTTCTCAGAAGTCACTTTGTTCAAATTAGTACCATTCATAGTATAATCATGGTGGGGATTCTTAGAACCAAAGTGGAGGACTTTGCACTTATCAGCATTAAAAGACATTTGCCAAGTCTGAGACCATGAAAATAACCTATCCAGATCTTTCTGAAGCAATAAAGAATCATCCTTTCCTCCAACCTTCCTATAGAGCTTTGTATCATCAGCAAACTTACTTATACTGGAAGTGATAGAGCTATCAATATCATTTATGAAAATCAAGAAAAGAAGTGGGCCAAGAACAGAACCTTGTGGTACACCACTTGAGACTTCTTTCCAGGAAGAAAAATTTCCATTGACAACAACTCTCTGAGACCTACCATTGAGCCACGACTTGATCCACTGAGCGCACTTGCCTATGATGCCTAACCTATGCAATTTTACCATGAGTCTACCTAGAGGTACTTTGTCAAAAGCTTTTTGGAAGTCAAGGTAAATGACGTCCACACTGGAACCTGAATCGAGAGACAAAGAAACATCCTCAAGAAAGCTTAGCAAATTTGTAACACAAGATCTACTGGGTAGGAAACCATGCTGAGTTAGATTGAGTAACCCATTATCTAAGAGATGCTTTAGCAAACAGTCCTTGATTAAGGATTCCATAATTTTGCACACAACACTAGTTAAACTGACTGGCCTGTAATTACAAGGTGAACTCCGATCCCCCTTTTTAAAAATTGGAGTGACATTAGCAACCCGCCAGTCAGTAGGAACAAAATTTGAGTCAAGACATTTCTGAAAAATAATTGATAGTGGAACTGATAAAACCTCAGAGCATTCATGAAGGATGGCGGGATGGATCCCATCTGGCCCAGGAGCCTACTTGTCTTCAAACTCTTTAATTTTTTTCAGAACCAGCTCCTCAGAGAACACAATGTCACTCATTGAAGAAGGGATATCAGAACCCCTACAAATCCCCATGACAGATGACTCCTTGGTAAAAACAGATACAAAATGGAGTATGACTGAGAAAATTCCAATTGATATTTCAGGTTTCCAACAATTGTCGCTCTGACGATTTTTTTTTTTTGGGGGGGGGAGGGGGGGGGTGAGGTATCCCAACTCCAGGGGCATGTTCCACAGAGAGTTACGCACAATCTTAAGTTTGATTCCCCATACTTAAGTCAACAGTAAATCATACTTAAGATTGTGCGTAACTCTTTGTGGAACGGGTCCCTGGTCCCCGGTGACGGCCTTGGCTATATTATGGCGAGTTATCTGGGCCAGTTCAAGTTACTCGGGCACATTTCGTAAGTAGCCTTTCATACTAACCTTGCCGGTATTATTGGGTGGTATTTTGGGACACGGTAAACTTATGGTAGTTAATTTATTTTCTGTGACTTTGTTTCGATAGGGACAATATGTACAGAGGAATTGCACACTAGTAAAACGATAAAACGGCCTGCCATAGGGAAAACTTCAAAGCCTGAGGCCGAAGTTAGGAACTGCCTCGAAATGGCCGTAGAAAAACAGGCAAGATTAGACAAAGAACACGGATTTTTGAAGCAGATTATAAAGAATCAAATTGACAGGTTAACTTCTTAATTATGTTCTTTTTGTACAATAATTGATTTAAGAAATCATTGAAGTTCGTAATTCTTGCACCCGGGTAAGCCTAGGCCTAGGAATTAACGTTGGTTTCCCTGTCCACAATATACTGAACACAGTCTAAGTTGTTTCGCGGAACTAGTTCTAGCGTAGGCTAGATATTTTGCACTTCAGGGTAAAACTAGTTTGCTTATTTGAAGGTGCAATCTGAAGGATTGTGTAAGTCCAAACAATGCTGCAAACGGGCCCTCTTGTTAGATGAGTGACCAAGACGCTGAATTTTTGAAAATTTTTATCGAAATGAATAGGAGAATGGAGGATTCTATCCTTCTTCATTTAGCCGAAGTTCTTGTGGAAAGGGGGTACTACTCCCTGGCCCTCAACCTTCCCTTGAAAGACACCATAGTTGCAGGAGATGTTGTTGCACCTGCCAGATGGTGATTGTGACCTTATAGTGGTATGCAGAGAATGAAAAATGAAGAACGATAAAATAGAATAGCCTACGAACATTTCAGAATAATTAACATTTAGGCGTAACGTTACTGTAGTGTAGGCAGGGCAAAGTTTAGTACCATAACCAACAGGTCAGGGTGAGGGCCAGGGAGTAGTACCCCCTTTCCACAAGAACTTAGGCTTTCTGGCCTGCAAAAGTAATGTTTTCTGCCTCACATGGTTTGGGCCTGTAACTGAATTACAAGACAGGGCTCTAATTTAGAATTAGGGGCCGGAACTTACGTCATACGTGGATACAAAGTCACGGGGATGTACCATTGCGTTCTGTGGTTTTAACAAGGATATTCGCCTATTGTATACACTGACAAAGCTCTTTGAATGAGTAAGAAAGTAACGGGGAATTCGGGAATATTCACTGGAAACATCTCTCAAACTGACTGTTTTAGCACGGTGTATTTGTGAGCCAAAGCAGTTATTAATGTGATAGTTGTATTCACGCGATCCGGTATTAGCAATGGGCCGTACGTACATGGCGAATCTTATTCTTAACTTGCACGGCGAACGTTACTTTTTCATCAGCGATATCTCTGTGACTACTTTAAAACAGCTTGCTGACCCCGACCCCTGTGCAAGTTTCTTATAAAATGTCGCAATGCATCCGTAAAATGGTGCAATATCTCCGTATAGCTATACAGTTGCTAACGTTAGAGCAAGTGCAACAAATTCAATTAGCTAGCCAGCTATGTATGCAATCATTGCCATGACTGCAACATTCATTTTGCAATACACACTGCAGAATGCCTTGTGCGGGACACTGCGGGGAATACGTCATGGTTTTAAATTTTGGAACTTCTTTTGCTATGACTGTTTTCTATTTTGTATATAGGCCCAAATAGCAATGCATAGGCCAAACGTGACTTTTTTTATTTTAGACGAGAGACGAGCGATTCATGTTGCAACTTGATCGTGACTTGACTGTATACTGTTGTACTTGTTGGCTAAACATAACGTTAGGCCTACGCCTATCGTAAATTATGGCTGCCTACACAACACTAATACTGATTTAGCTTAGTCTTACTGTAGGTAAACTGTATGTAAAGGCGTTCATTACTAAGGCATAAGAGTTATCTCTCAGCGATGTAACTGCTTAGGCCTATACTAACCTAACGCTAGGACTATCATTAAAAATTTGGCAAGCCTAGCAAGAAAGAAATTGGGTTGTTAGGTTTGTGATGGTAACCTTTATAGCCTGCCTATTGCTATGTCAATAAAATCACCGATGAGGATAATAGTATTAGTATTAAAGTATTTAGCCTAGTATTAAAATGGGGAATGGCACTATTGCTCTAAGTAAGACCAAGTTAAACCAGATTCACCCAGTTATCTAAAAGAACCAGAATAGTAATGATATTAATAACAATAAAACATTGTACATGATGTTACAACAATGGCTGTACTTTTTGAGAGAGGGGTTTCGACATGACCTAATGTTGTATATTCTGGCGTAACCCTAGTGGCATACAACATACAAAGTTTTCAGAGAGATATGACCCTTGGTATTATCATAATATTATCATATATTTATATCAGAAAGGAACCATAAGATAACGTTAATCGAGTCCATTTTTTGCCGTCCAAGACCGCTAAAAATTAGATCGTTATTTTTACGCGCATCGTAGGGTTGACTTCTACAGTACAGTACATTATCGCAACTACAACCCAGTCGATTCAACGAACTGCGTATGCTTATTCATAAAAGTCAACATGGAATGTTCCATTTTATATGATATTGGGCAAAGAACAAAATGGCGGGAATTATCTGGTGCTTACGATCGTATTTTACGGGTTAAATTTTTTCCAAATACTGCTACTAACAATGAAAAATAATGAAAGGAGGTGTAGCATGATAAAATATTTCGATTAGCTACAGTGGGAAGACTTATTCAGATATACTTTTGTGCCCCAATCATGGTCTCGCGGAGGTTTTATTGACATAGAAATGCAGGGCTTGGTAACTTTTGTTACAGCTCCCTGCTTGTCTTGTGGCTTTCTTTTCGCTTGGTAATCTCTCAAACATGCCGCTAATTTCTAAAGTTGCGCTTGGGTGTTGCTATTGAAGGGATTAGGAGACGAGCACACGAAGTTCTGCCAACGAAAGTAACAATGGGTGCCCCACTTGTCACTCATCATAATGTACTTAATTCGGGGAGCTGCCACGGAATTAATCTGTTCAATCGAACAGCCGATTTTTAAACTCTTTTTACAGTTATTGTTTGAGCGATAATTTGTGAGAAACTGACACTGTTTGTTGCGCGATGTTTGTGTAACAGTTTACTAACAAAGCCACGCCGCGGCGACCAAGTTATTGGCAATACAAAAACGGTTAATCTATGAAGAGGAATGACGCACCAGTAACCGACGAGTAGCCGACGAGTTGGTCGGTTAACCGATTAACCGTCACAGCCCTAGTATTATGCCTTTCTTGTTGTATTTATCCCTGCGGGCAAAATAATGCTTGCGACTTTGGACAAATGACAAATAGAGACTTGAAAACTGTTTATTAAGCTGCAGCATATCAAACACAAATTTTCATTATCCCCATTCTGTAGTGAAATATAAAAATCATCCCAGCATCATAGTTTATTGACAGTTTATTGGTCCTGAAATGAAAAGCTTGCCTTGGGATGGAAGTCACCTAACTGCCTAAGCGTAAGTAAATATGAGGAAATCCATTGTTCTGCTAGTTGAAGCAAACAATCTTCCTGTTCACTGATGAGAGAAAGCAGATGGTTTACATGGGCTACAAGTTTTCAAAAGTTAAGAAAAAGCAAAATATGTTTTGAAAATCTTCCAATTTGTGAGTTCGCTTGATACTCTGTAGTCTTTACAACATGACACTTGACAGCCCGATATATCCTACTTGGTTTGACTTGATAGAAAACACCAATTTTTGGATTGAATTTCACCTTGCTGAAAAAAAATTTTCTTGCATTCGACTGAAACAAACTTTAAAAAAATAAACATGATTCTCCTCAATTCTTTGTCCAATCAAGTAAAACTGCTTCGGGCAAATTTCCAGTTTCGTCTGGAAGCCTTAGTGCGAATTTTGCTCATGTCAAGAAAAGACTGTCAATAAACAGCCAGCCCTTTTTAATGGTCTATTTAAAAGGCCAAAATTCCTAACAATTTCAAAACAAACTCCCGATTTGCAAATGCCTGTATTTCATAAAATGAAATTCAAAAATTGGAGCGTGCGTAGGGTGCCTCAAAATCTACAAATAATGTCTCACTGGGAACTCGTCGCCTTTTCAAGGCTTTGAAATGCTGCCCACCACTATCAGGGGACCTTGATTTCCCGCCGGGCAGATCCTGGTGTGACACCTGCTACTAGCATCTCCCACAACTGTCCCTAAAATTCATACTTACCCATCATGACACGCAAGCCTAGTTAATTGATCCATAGCATGGCCTGGTGAGCATACAGGGTCCTAACTTTATCGAAACATCGGTGCATGCACTCTAAAATCAGTCAGATGGGGCACCAACTGGAATCTTGTCAAATAGTGAGATAATTTAGCAATATCTGTTTTAAGAGGTAGAAATGGCTCAAGGATAAACTTTTCATTTCACATATGAGCAGAATGTAGTCAAAGGTTTTGACAAGATTTCATGTTAGATTTTTTTCCAATTTGACGAGGACATTTTTAGAAGGAGCTATATGAGCAAAATTCTCCTCTTTTCAAAATTGGATTCCAAGCAAAGCACTGTCACTACTGAGAATTGTGTTATCCATGATGAAATTTTTGATTGGGGTGACTGTGGTAAGTGGTGCCAAAACATGGTTTCTGGACTGAAACTAGAAGTGATGAATTATCAGTGTGTAAGAGACCCGATTTAGCCAGCCGTTGGAAACTCCCCCTTTCCCCAACCCCCTATTTAACAGATCTTATGTTAAGCGATTTATCAGCCTCACAAACATTGCATCCGTCTTCTAACGAAGTCGGCTGAGGTGAAACTTATTCAAAACACAATGATCAAAGTGTATGTTAGTGGGAAAACTTTAGTAACAATAACAAGAAATTAGTATGAACAAATGTGCGAGTGAAATCATGCATGTAGTTTTGAACAAGAAAAATTAGAATGATTTGAAATTCGACAGCATCTTCTTCATGTTTTCTTGATATATTTTTCTATGCTTGACTGACGAAGGGAGGTAACGAAAATCAAAGTCCCTCGCTTGAAACTGTATGTTAGGCACACCCATCTCTTTCATTTTGGGACACCTGTGGAAAACAGTGAATAGTCAAGTTAATGTCACTCAAATATGATTCTTCCCTGCCACTCTAGAGAGCCATACAAGTATGGGTAAAAGTAAATGCCTTGGGTTTTGTTAGTAAACAGGCTTAATTGAAGAAAATCTATTTATAAAGAGGTAGAAACGTTATCTCAACGGCATGTTGCATTTTGAAGATATTTTTACAGGAATGCTTTTTCCTAGCGATGAAGTGCACTTGGGGAAATCTGTGATGTCATTGCGGCGCGTTTATGAGACATGACATTGAATAACCAATAAAAGTTTCCCACTCTTTTAAAGGGACTGCGGACTGTATCACTATGTGTCCAGGTATGCCGCGGCCATGTATGTTGCATGCAGCCTAATTTGCTAAGACTAGTAACGGCCCGATAAAAATAATTTGTCTGGTACTATTGGCCTCGAACGGCAAAAGTATCTTCAATATTATCATCAATTACGTAAAAAGTAACCTCCGTATAACATGCGGCAAAGATGAGTGGCTTTCTTTGCAATCTTTCCGTTCTGAAATACAAGCTACGAAATGACTTTGCAGTCCGATGATTTCGGAACCAGCTCGCTTGCATGGCAGGCGCTGCTTGATAGAGGCACGTACGTACGTACTGTTCGTACATGAAATACAGTATAAAAGTTAGTGTTGTGCTTTCTGGACGAGTATGCTGTGTACAGAGGCTAATTGCTGCGGAATGCTAGTTTTTCCGTGAGGGCAGCGAGCAGAAAATCTTTTCTAATTTTGTTTCAAAATAATGGTTATTAAATACTTAGTTATGGGTTACTGTCATTTGGTACATTTCACACGTCCTTTCATAATGCCGTATCAGAATTTTGACAAAAGGTTCATTATTGTAGATGTTACAAGGAGCTGTTATTTTGGTTGGTGTCATGTGCGCGACCCATCTTCAAGAACGTGAAAGGGCATTGCAGTTCGTTTTCCCTTCGCTATGCAATGAAAAAAACTTCTGCGGAACGAAACTACCTCCTGCAAAAACATGTCACATATGAAAATATTGCGACATTTTACGGATGCATAGCACCTTTTGGCAGTCTGCTAACTGCACATACGTCCGTGCGCTGCTCTCAATAGTTCACCGATGAATAAGCTAAACGAAAGTCAACGATCGCCGCAAAGGAAATTTGGCACTTAGCACGAATGGATTTCGGGGCCAAGTAGGCCTAAAATATTTTTCTTTAATCAAAACTATTCACTCATTCAACTTATAAGTTTCCAAGTTGTTGTGATGAACCTCCGAGAGTTGACTGTGCATGAATAGTCACACAGATAAACACTCTTTATAATAAGTAATGGTAAATTTCACTTACCGTTACAGTCAGCAAGCACAATAGGTAGTACAATGGGAGTACACAGTGAATGGGGTCTGCTGCACTATGAATGGAAGAAGGACTGCGTGGATTGCGGGGGCTTTGTATCCCCGCAATCAGCGGGGAATTTCGGATTAGAGCGCACTCTTTTTTCCTCAGTTACTTTGAGCAGTACTGTATGCTATACTTTACTGGTTTGTCAGGGGTTCAAATCCATATTTAACCATTGCTTTTCCTTCTTCCACAGCATTAACCATTCCATTCACTTCTTTCCACAGCAAACACATCATACTGCTCTTCTCGAGTGGGGAAAAAAAAAAGAAATGCATTTTACTACGGGAAAATAAAAAAAACTTTGCTTTTCTCTGAAAAAAAATAAAGTTTCATAGCCCTCTTTCAAGTTGAGAGTTGTTTAAAATGATGTCAGTTCTGGGCACTGAAAGAAAAGTAACAGAAAACTGCCAAATAAGAAAATTTGTACACCCCTACACTATATCAATTTGATATTGAGTTTTGGAATGTTTCCCTGCTCGAAAAGCAAGCATACTAAGAGCTCGAAGCTTCTTCTTTTAAAACACTGATTTAAAAATATCAACCAATCAGAGCCCTGTATTAGGGTGTTCTCTTGCATGTCCAAAATTACTGTATGTAAACAAATGATGTCATGGTTGTGAAATTCACTCAAGTTAATGTACAATATGCAGTGGCGTTATCCGGAAAGGGATGTATCTTCTGACGTAGCTAGCCTTTTGTTGACATCTGTGTATGCTAACATAGCTTGCATACATAGATTTCGTAGTGTGCGCGAACGGCATACCGTATTAAATAATATAGGTCCTTACATGCAAGACACAGTTGACAGTTGCTGGCACAATCTTTGCCAGCTGGGCGGGGTGATATGCCTGCTAGTGTCTGCATAAAACAGTACTGTGTGAGATTTTGCATTGCTGTCAGATAGCTTGTGTGCAAGATTATAACTACTGTATAAATGATGTATGTGTGATATGTGAAAAAGATCACTACCTTACAATAGCCCAATTGGGCTTCATGCCGATGAACATTTCAACTTTGCAAAACGAAGAACAAACAACTTTCAAACTTAAACATAATTACTAGGGGGCTCTCTTCATTCTTAGCCTAGGAGAGTTTTTACCAAATTGTCAAAATATTTTTGTCCATTACCATGGGTATTTGCGTTAATGGGGTGATTCTTTTTGCATGCCATAATTTTTTTAGGTTCGGGTAGTAGATTTGGAACAGGGTAATACAATAGCAGGCGGGTACCCAACTAACCACCTGCAAACATTGAACCTACCATCTTTTAAAGGGCCAAACCTCTCACCCCAAACTAAAATTTTGGTACCTGGGTACCGAAATTCTCAACTGGCTCAGCTCTTTGATTGACAGCTAATTCAAACAATGCAGAGTGCCAAAGCTTGTATTACACAGCATGAACAGTGCTGAGAGTGTTTTGATTATATAAATTGAGTTTTTCTATACTCACTTTAAAGCAATCAACTGAGATTGTGTCTGGATGAGGATGGATTTCAGACAAGTGTGGGAGGGGCTTCAGTAAGAAGGTTAGGAGAATTGGTACTGTTTGGGGTGAGAGAAGTGGGCCTTTAAAATTGAATACTGGCAATCTCCCCTACAGCAGGACAGTTTTGATTATGACCACATAGTGTGACTTTTAAGGCAGAAGTCTACCAAAATTCTCAATTGGCAACTCTTTTTGGAATCAAATGGAAAATAATATGCAGAGAAGCTCATATTAAACCGCATGCACTAAGAGTGCTCTGGTTTACAGTACATGCTTATCAGTGTATGCCCTGAAGCAATATAAACTAGGATTGTCTGTGGATAAGGATGAGTTTTAGACAGCTCAGGGACTGGCTAGAAGTGAGTAGGTTGGGAGAATTGGAGTTGTGTGGGGTCAAGTTGTAGGATCTCAAAAATCAAAGGAACCTGCTTTGGAGTTTTGTTAAAAAAGCCCATGGGAGGTAACTAACTTATTGGTAGCAACCAATTTTTTGTTCTGTGATTCCATTAACTACGGGACCGCCACCACTCAGTGGGAAAACCATCATTTAACACGTTTAACATCATTGCGTCAGTCTGTGGAATCCAACAGCCTGTGTGTGATGAACACGTGCCTTTAGATCAGAATATTTCCTGACCCAGCGTCCCGGGTCTCAGACAGACACACATAAATTCCCTTGGATGCTTGGGAAAATCCTGAGCATCAGTGAGATGCATGAGTTTTGACTATTCACCTACCTATTTATTGCTCTAAATCTTGTGAATCCTCGTGGCATAACAGAAAGGAAATGAAAGAATCTTGTCCCTTGTTTTCAAATATGAAATGAACAAGTGTTAAATACTGCAATTGTTATGTGAATCTTCTTACTGGGTTATATTTACAGCTGTGTAGGCAAAGCTGCTAACACCTCCTGAAAACTAGTGGGACCCTTCAATTTTTCCTCAGATTCTTGAAAAACAATTTCAGGGGTTCTGGGACTCTTGGGATTTTATCCCTAACAAAATCATTCTAAATACATCATCTGATTGTGTTCTTTGATTTAGAGATGAATATGACAAAGAGGTCAAAGCCCAGAAACAGAAACAGCGGAGAGAGAGAATACAGCACTTGAAACGACCTGACCAGAACATCTATTCACCACCAAGAAGAAGTAGTCAGGTTGAAGGTAATACATTTTAAAGGGAAGTATTGTGTTTAAAATGCTCCAACAAAGAGTACAAAGAAAATGGCTCAGACACTATCCAACAATTCAGTCTTAATCATAAGCCCCACCAATAGCTGCATTTCTTCAAAATACTATGCACAAGAAGAGCCCGGGACATTGCATCATTTGAAGCGTTGAAAGTTTGGGTGAACAAATTATTCTTGAGCAACAAACTACTGTATTTCTATCTGTGGGAAACTTATTTCTTGAAAAGAAGGCTACCATACTGCCTCATTTTTGATAATCTACCACCCTGTGTCAATAAATATTAGTTTTAAAAGGATGATTTTTTCTTGCAAAACAAATGCAGTATTTCCCATTTATATCAAAACATTTATGCAAATAATTGGGATATGATTATGGTATAGTGGGCAAGTTTCATATCTTCTTGTTTCCAGCAATAACATGCCTGAAAAACTTTTGTAGAATATATTTATCTTCTTTATGATTTTAATAAACATGCTAATATTGGGTCTGCATTTTACAGGTTTCATACAGGTAATCCTGGGAAAGTTAGAGGAACTTGAAATTTGAATTTTGTGGCCTGGGAAGTCAGGGAAATGGGCAGTTTTTCAAAGGTACTGGAAAAGTCAGGGAATTTAGCAAGTGGACTTATTGTTCTAATTTTCTCAATGTTCAGATACATTATTACGTGAAAAAAAGATGGAAAGATGGGATCTGACCACTACTAAAGGTCCTGGAAAGTTATCAGTCAAGGTCCTTGAAAGTCATGGAATTTTGTCTTTCTGAATGTGTTTAAACCCTTTAGTACTGTACTGTACATTAGCTTGAAGTGAACATGTGAAATGCAAACCAATTTATGTCAAAGATTAAATAGATCAATGTTTCAGGGCATCTTTCCAAGTACTGCAGAGGATGCACCTCAAGTAGACCAATCCAGGCAGCTACAGTATTGAAGGCGACAAGCAGTTGGATCATTTAGCCTTCAATAGTCTTGATTTTGTTGTCTATATGCAATTCTTAATGCTCATATTTTGTAAATTTGGGGGAATCAAGTAGTGTTTTAGTGTATAGTCATCCATGATACAGTGAAGCAAAGAATTGGAAAGGTATAAAGCTGATGGACCAAGTTTTGCCCTACTAAATAATACCATCACTTGACTATTTGTATTCATCTATAAAGTTTTAAATCTTGGGGTATAAATTTTTATGACAACGTGAACCATTGTTTGTGTGATTATTTCTGTAGGCCATTCAGAAGACCCACCTCAGCAAAGAGAAGAATTGCTAGCTATTGAATTTATAAACCAGAAGGAGGAGGTGATGAATCATACAATGTACAAGGTAGGTGTACAGCTTGGCTAAGGTCAAAGGTTACATGGAATTAAAATGGAGAGCAAGGTATATTACAAGAGAGTATATTCTCCTAGTGAAATCGTGAGCATCTTGAGCTGGGAAGTGTTGGGGGAGGTTAAGGAGACATTTGTACCCCAGGGAAATCAAAAACTTGGAGAAGAAAATGACATTTGCAGTTTTGTAAGATACCACTTGGAAATTTACAGAACATTAGGTTTTACACTACAAAATGATTAGATAAAATTTTGACACAATTTCTAGAGTCACTTCCTTTTTGAAAATAAGTGACTCTGGTCATGACTAGTTACCAGGGTTGTAGCTAGAAAGATGTGAGTGCGAGACACAAATTACCTCAATGACTATCTAAGTATGTATTGATTTGCCCTTGAGTGGAACCAGTTATTATCATCATTATGATTGTTATCACCCTTGCCTCCATCATAGCTACTGTCAGTACCATCTTCACCTTGCAACAACATCATACCTTCCCTTTTATTTCATGAATTTGCTTCAAATTCTTTGAAAGAGAGATACAAACAACCACAAAAAATACACTAAATTTGAAGCTAAACAAGCTAGCAATCCCTCCTCTTAAATTTTATTGTAAAACTAGTACTTCCTTGCCCAACACAACATTAATATCAGTTGTCATCAGTTCACATGTGTACTTTCCCTAAAAATGTTACTCTAAAGATCCTCCTACATAGAATGCCAATGGGAAAACCTTGTATTTTAAGCAGACAAAAACCATTGGGAACCCCTCTTCTTGAAAATTCTGACTCTAATTTTGGAATCATTTGAAATGGTCATCTCTTACCTAATCCAATTGAGTTTGGTCGTGGACTTCCTGAGATAGCCACAAATAAAAGATTCGTAACTGTGCATTGGAAGTTTATCTGTTGTGTAACCAACTGGACGAAAGTTTCTCAAAGTCCATGGATTAAGTGTAATTCTAGAGGTGATAGTGGTTTCTATAAACAAAGAAATGTTGCTGATTAGTAGGATTTTATTACATTCAACCTCCCCTTTGTGAGGCCTGGTCAGAGTGTTCTGGCTTTTAAAGGGGCTCCTTGAGTTGATATCGGTATCTTAATGTTAAAGGGTCAATACTGTACCACATGACAATGCTAACAGTTAGCATGATGAGTCAAGTTCCATATTCAGTTGTTATGGAAAAAGTTTAAATTTAGAGATTTGTGGTGTTCTGACTTGTTAGGCTTTTTGCACAATTTGAAAAAGTGTCTGGTCACAAATTTTTGAAAACCAAATTGAACCATTAAGTAAATAACTCACAAAACAGTTGTTTGTGTGAACCATTTATCATTTGTATGTGAACAAAAACTTAACAGGTTTGTAGAAAAGGTAGAATTTCATGTACCAACTCAATGAGCTCCTAATGACACACATTTAAGGCGTGTAAGGCAAATAGGAGGAGAATTTCAGGAGTTTGCTGGATTTCAAAGTAATGGTGGCAATTGTTTTTAAAATTTCATTATTTTGGAGCATGGAAGATTTTCAAAGTTCTAGTAGTGTCTTATTGCTTGAATTGTAAATGTGTTATCTAGCATTATCTTAATATGAATTACTTTGTCTTGTCTTGTATTCTAAGGAAGAAGTGCTAATTTCTTACAAAAATTTAATCCTTTTTTTTTTTAGTCCTTTAAGTTTTGTTCCAAAAGGTGTGCTTTCCTTTGTAGATAGTGCTTTCCTCATTGTTTTTGACTTAATTGTTTTTGATTTTTTTAGGGAGAACACCCAAGGCAAGTAGCCAGCTTCATTGGAAGAAAGCAGGGACTGCAACCGCTGTTTGTTCAAGCCCTGGCTGAAACCATCATTGAAGAATTAAACAGACTGAAAGCAGGAACCTGAGGAATCCCTCCAACCTTGATGGTGTAGCAAGTCTGGTTTACCTTGTACCCATGAGGTAACTGTCATCTGTCGTTTGTCTGGTTTCTGGTTGAGAATCAAGAAAGAAAGAGATATCTAAATGTTATGTCCAGCTTTTGGTTTAGATGAATATGGTATGAATATTGCCTGTAGTGTGGTTTTAAGTTAGGTGCTCCCTGAATTAGAATGTGACTTAAGATGTGAAGAAGAAGTTAAAGGACAAAGACAGTCACCCCAGACTCATTTGGAAAGGAGAGCTGAATCTCACAAATGTCCTTCCTTTACTTTCCCAAGTATGATATTTATGACATAGATATTGTATGCAGTGTGATTTAAATAGTGACTTCTTGTAGATTCCATAGCTGAGCGAGAGAAACTGGGAAATATTGTCACATGACTCCTAAGAGTCATTCATGTGGGCACTGCTCAGTGCTCACTACATTAATCCAAACTGGGGTTACTTTATTTTCCCGTTTAAATCACAGGTATGAGAGAGAACTTCCTAACTTCTTTCTGAAGGTGAAGGTATATGTGCACATTTTTGGCATTGCTCAGTCATCCATTGAATCCCCCATCCTCCCTGTGACTTGGATTAATCCCACCCTAGCCCCACTTTTATAGCAAGTTTAAATTAACCGCAGTCACCCTAAACTACAGTTTTGCCATGAGTCTACCGAAATTCTCCATTGCCACGGCTTGCACTGAGAGTGTGCTAGTACACATGATGTTGTTGTATGTTCAGCTGTGTATGCCCTGATGCAATAAGCAAGGGTTTCATCTGGATAAGTATGTAGACACTTGTGGAAAGAGCTACTGTAAAAGTAAGAATATTGCAAGAATTGGAACTGTTTGGGGTGATGAATGTCTTTAAGTAGCTTTTGGATTTCCACAGTATGCCCCTTTTTTCCCTTTTTTAAGGTTTGTTTGACTCATTTCCAACCTTGGTAGGGGCAGGCAATATGAGCATCCTTATTGAATATGCATGTTGGTGTCAGTTGGTGACTCACAGTTACTGTATTGCCATTATCCATATTATACAGGCAGAAAGAAGTAATGTTGGCTTGTGTGAGAGGGTGTTGCCATGCAAAACTTTCAAATTGATTTCAAACAGCATTTTGACAAATGGGGAATTTTTCTCCATATGATGGCCAGGCTTGCATCTTTTTCTGTGCATGCAAAGTGCTACATACTATTAGCTATAAGGAGAAGATACAGAAAGCTCTGTAAAGCTCCTGGGTTCATGTTTTACTGACTGTACAGTAGAGGGTTTTAGCTAGAAGGATCAGAGTGTTGAATTCAAATTGCAACAATGACTATCTAAGCATAGCCCCACCATCATTGGGTGTGGACAAATTGAAAATTGCTGGTTCAAAGATTTGGTGGTACATTTGAAGCCTATTTATATAATAAAACGGGGAATTTGTGAGGGTTTGAGAGGCTCCATTTTAGCCCTAATATGGATGGGCAAAACCCAGGGTCATTTCCATCCCTTGTTGCATCTTGTAACTACAGCCATGTGGAGAAGAAAAAGATGCCTGGAGCAAAAGGACCATCACCAAAACTTGGCAGAGTGGGACTAAAGAATGGTAGGGTGGATCACTCCTGTAAAACAATAAAGCTACAATCCTGGACAAAAATACATAGAACAGTCCCCCCCTCCCCCTTTCAATGTTGCAATTTTTGAAATTTTGAGAATGTTTTGTCGAGAACAACATTGAACTAGAGGGAGGGGATTTTGAAAAACCAGAGAGTCTGTGCATACGTGTTGCTACATTGGGCCAAAATGTCCCATCATTTTTGTCCAGGATTGTCTGAACTGCTGTACACATATATAGGAGCGCTCACATATACTGTAGATCGTGTTGAAGAGGTCGCATTTTTGGGACAAGTTTGAAAGCCGTGATAGGAAAGTCGCGTTAGGGAAGGATACAGTAAAATTCTTCATTTTGTAATCTAGGAAACAAAAAGTTTATTTAAGTAGTTAATAATCTTACAGCTATTTCTCATGAAATAATTAAAAACATCATTTAGTCAATACCAAAGCGGAACTATTCTTTCATTCAGCAGAAAGTAGGAACATTAAAATAATCAGTTTGGACTTTGGAAATATGCCACAGACTAAAGTAGAAGGCGCCTTGCTCTGACTGCAATCTCTAAACTTGGGTAAACCAGACGATCTACCGTTTGTTTTTATTATTTTTTTCACCAAGGATGACGTCATAAACATGCAAAATTGGGGCATGTAAAGATGAGTAGGTTTCACATTACTGCAGTAATAAATAGTTTCCTCCAATGAAGTTTATTCCTCGTTTGCCACGGTCAACCGTAAAAATGCTGAAATTATCATTTTGATATAGGTCCCTTCATAAAAATGTGGGGTCGACCGTCAGTTCCATTTAAATGTAGGTCAACGGTAGATCGTCGTCAGGTCAATGGTAGATTGTTAATTGTGGGGTCGCTATATCAAATTAACTGCAATTTCACCAGAAGCCTGTTCTCAGTGACGAATTTTGTGTTCACATTGTAATTTTTTCTCATTGTTTCTCATACAAGATGTTATTTTAAACTTCACATGGTATCAAGAATTTATTCCTCTTCTTTTACTTCATATTTGAATGCCGTCTAAAAAGTTGTATGGACACTTACACCTGTTTAGAATTCGCTCATCCCAAGCCCTGGTTTACCCAAATATTGAAACGACTGGTTAGATAAGTGTATTTCCTGTATGCTTTGTATCATGCATGATCATCTTGAAAGTGTTGAAATCAATGATTAATCATGCCACTGTCCCTTTACAACTTAAACCCAAATTTACATATTACTACCAAAATTAAAAAATGTTTTATGCTCCTTCACTCTACGGCAGCTGTTTTGCAGTAAATCCGTATGCTCCCATACGTGTGTACAGTCGTTCAGACAATCCTGGACAAAAATACTTGGGACATACCCCTGCTCCCCCGTTCAATGTTGCAATTTTTGAAATTTTGAGAATATTTTGTTGAGAACAACATTGAACTAGGGGGGAGGGGATTTTGGGAAACCAGTGAGTCTGTGCATACATGTTGCTACATTTGGGCAAAAATGTCCCATCATTTTTGTCCAGGATTGTAGATCCAATGTGAGTATCATAACAGTTAAAAAGATATTTCTTATGTGATGTTAACATTTTGTCTATTCAAGAAATTGCTAAGTTTTGCATTGCAAGGTTGGATCATGGGGGGTTTTAACCTGTAACCCCCATTCCCCCCCCTCCCAACTGCCAAAGTCTATGGAGTGCTTTCATGTGACATCACAATGGGTAAGCCATGCCCACTGGCAGACTAAAATCAAGAGTGTTTTACTGCATCAGTCACACATGCGCTACCAGCTGCTTCTCAGCTTCCTACACTACCTAGTGCACTGCACTAGTTTTTGCCGTCTAATGGGGCATGGTTTGTGACATCATTGAAAGCATTCTTTACAAGTGCCTCCAGTGTTTTCTTATATGTAGAGGGGAAATATTACTGGTGGCACACCTCTTATCCCGTGGCTTCCTTGCTGTTTTGTTGTTGTTATAGTCCCTCTAATATGGAAATGAAAAACAGTCTTCACTATCTCTCTTGACAAATGGCCACTTTACAGCTGTTTTCCATTTCAAATAGTTAGAGGTGCAGAGGGAATTGAAACTTAATATTATAAAATTATGTTTGAAAAGGTTATAGGTCGATGGGGGAGGGGGATACCTCCTCCAAGTAATCTTTTTCCACTTTTAGAAACTGAAGATAGCACAAGGTTGCTTTGTACAAATTGTTTTGGAAAAACTTGAATGGGTAAGGGTGAGGTGGAGGAGCAACTGTTCGCTGCTGTTAATGGCCATCTCCCCTCCCCTACGAAATAAATAAAAATAATAATTTTGCATTTGAGGGAGGTGGGCAAAGGGCATATGTATTTATGCAATGGTGGGAAAATCTCAGTATTTCAGGGGACATTACCTCATATAAAAATATTACTAAATGTAGAATTAAAGTCAGCGGGTAATTTCTCAAAAAGTGGGGGTACATTCACCTCTTGAAATCGCTGCTTATGCAAAGAATGCTTTTGTAGAATTAGAAATCATTGCTAACTTTCTTCCTAAGAGCATTATTACTGTGTGTGTGAATCTTGCCTCTATTCTCACTGAGGTACTTTGCATTTTTTTTTTTTTTGCATTAATTCAAAGTTTTATTACTCTCACTGCCAAGGTTATTGCTTTGCACAAACTGAAACTTGGAACAACTTAATTTTGGAATGTTATAAGTTGGTCTTTGCATTAACTTAGAAATGCTATTTTAATTTTTTAAGCTTAAGCCTTACCAAGATAACAGGAGATTAAGAAAAGAACATTCAGTTTCAGAATTTGGCCCTCCACCCCCATAATTGACTTAGTATACTTAACAATGTGGCATAGGTTAGTCTCCTTATGAGGGGATGAGACTACTTCCAATTTGTGGGGGGGGGGGGATGGACTGCAACACCTCTTGTGAAGGTGCCTTTGCATTGACAGTGGATGTAAACCTGTACTCCATTTTGATGTAACACCCATTAGCCAATCAGGTTGCACGATATTTATGAAAGGGAAATATTGCATTTAAAATGCTCCAACATAGCATTAAAAGTAAATGGCTCTAGTCATTATCAAATCATTCAGTCTCAACAATAAACCCCAGGTTTACTTGAAAAACAGGTTATTTAAAAGGCAGATATTTAAAAATTTGAAGGTGTTTGATAGTTTATGCAAGCTTCTGTATATTTTGTTGCTCTTACTCAGGATCGCCGTACATGCATAGGGTTTGTATGTTTGATTTTGTAGAATTCTTTTAATGATAACAGTGCACACATAAAATTATGACAGGGTTACAGATGATATTGCGAGTTACTTTTACTCTTTGTACATTTAATTGTTGTGTTGGAGTCTTAAAAAGCTTCACCTTTTCTTTCAATTGATTATAATTTTATTAGAAGAATTGGCTCTTCAAGGGTTTCACAGCTGCTTTGGTACGATGTTGATGTGCAATATACATAAGAAAGAAACAAAATTTCTTTGGACTTTCAATTTGTTTTTGTAGTCTCTTTTAAAGTGAAGTGCTTAGTTAGAGGCAGTTTTTTGGTGAGAGGGCCTAAGCTTTCATACCACATTTAAGCCTTGTCCACACTGTTTTACTGAACTCAGCTCCTTGCTATAGGATTATTGGGATGCATCATAAAGTGTGGAAATCTTTGCAACTGGTCACAAGAGTTGTGCTTCCCAGTTTCATGAAACCGAAAATGTTCAGTTGCATGAAATTGAAATGATTAACTGACAACATTAGCAGGTATCTGGAATGAAGCCTGTGATGATCAGAAATCAAAGTGGAGATGTACCCTTGTCACTCTGAAATAACAGATAAGGAGTGTATTAAGTGACAGAATTTCAGGGGAATTGCTTCTTAGATCTGCTTCTGGTGGCTTAGTGTGAACACCCTTAAAAATTAGTTTCTACAACCTAGTTGACAATCCCTCTCACCAGTGTTGTAACAAGTTGACTCCAGTCAATTTCTCTCAAAATGAAAGTGACTTGATTGAATTCAGGAGTATTTTCTTAATTGAAATAGTACAGTGACTAGAGTCTATGACTCGACTCAAGTCACTTAAAAGTTCGAAAACTGGTGACTCGAGTCACTAATCTAGTGTCTCGATTACAACACTGCTTCTCACTGACAAGACAGTTACAGCCCTATATACAAACACCCCTAAATTCCCACACCTCTCTATTCCAACAAATCCATTAGGTTCCAACACAGGCTTTGTTCCAACACCCCTATGTTCCAACAACTTAATCATAGATGGGGTGTCAGAATATAGGGCAGTCACTGGCAAGACAGTCTCATTACAGTGAGTTGCTTCACACAGTGTGAACAAGGCTTTATTTTGACACAACAGATGCATCTCAAACATTTCCTCTCATGTTATTAGATCCTTGTAAATTTTGCAAATCAGTAAGAAAAATATTGTGGTATGATTATCATGAACCATTTATGAAAGGACTGTCTACTAGACTGAAATTGGGGAACCTGCATTTTACCCTTAGTGCAAAATGAAACTGGGCCTAATTGTTGAGTATTTGCAATATTTAGGTCCAGATGGATTATAAAAAATACTCTGAAGAAAACTGAGAAGTTGATTGCAACATTTGGCTATTTTTATGAAATTAGGTTAAGGCTTTTGTAGCAAATCAGAAAACCAGACAGTGCAAAGTATTCTAACAGGGGACAGCTATTGAAGGAGAGATGAGCTGTGCCATGCTAGCAATGCCTAAAGGTCTGCCGACAGACATTGATGGCTCAAGTTCAGCACAGAATGAGAGAGCCCAGTGTGGGAATGGCTGAGGACTGCAAGGAGTTCGTCTGCTAAGCCCTGCTTGCCACAAAATTGCATTATGGGTAAAAAATTTAAAAATGCTACTCAGCGTCACACACACAAGGCTAAGCAACTTCCACCTGTCAATTTCTTTTTAATGCAGCAACAC
Organism: Holothuria scabra; assembly: GCA_037179385.1. Lineage (NCBI taxonomy): Eukaryota > Metazoa > Echinodermata > Holothuroidea > Aspidochirotida > Holothuriidae > Holothuria > Holothuria scabra. The sequence goes on from CM074198.1 coordinate 8,437,478, forward strand.
TGTCTGCCAGAAATGAAAAAGGGAGGAAGGATTGATTAGCCCTAAACCCAAAGTCCAAATTGATTCTGTTCTAGGCTTATAAGAACTGTTATATTATTATTATTATTAAAGTTACAAGTGGGTTACAGGAAGACAAAAGCTTGCCCCAAGCCCCCTGAAAAGTGCAATTTGAAGGGATTTAAAGACCATTTATTTGTGTAAGTTGAAATATTGCTGAAAAGTGTACTCTTTAAAAAAAGATATTGACAATTGATTAATTTCTATGGAAATGAAAAGGGGACTTCTTTTGGAGGCAGAAGGACAAATCCCCTTGCCTTTCTCCCCCCCCCCCCCCCCCCAGAAACACTGCACTACCATTTCCCCTGCTGCACTACCATTTCCCCTTCCACCAGCAGTACCTTGAAAGTGTTGGAAGGAGGGAAATCATCTGGAAGGATTGGTTCCAGTTCACCTCGTACGGAAAATGTCACCTTGTGCAGAAAACATATCTTTAACAGTTTCACAGTTTTTAATGGAATTTGAACAGTTTCATGGAAAAAGCATGAAGTGACGGAATTTAGGGTACAACTATAGAAAACCCCACCAGGGACAGACCTCATCTTGCCACCTGGGATATGTAGCCTCTCAACAGATGAAAATGATTTGAGCTCAAGACTCGAGGGCTTTTTGATATGGAAGAATGAGTAGACTTAAAGGCATGTTCTGGTGGCTTTTTGCTTCTGTCTTTTAAGAAAAACAAAAATATTCCACACCATGTCCTTCAAACCCTATCAAAATACCATTTTCCTAACTCAAGATATCTCACTTTAAAGATGGGTTATTTTTGTTAAAAAATACCTCTGCTTTTCAACAAAGCCCTCAGAAAGTTATGTAATGTGGGCACATTGCTTCAAATTCCTTTTGTTTTTCTTTATAATTGGACATCCTGTTTGCCCTTGAAATTTGATACTGTTGGAATGTTTGAATATCTTTTCCTGTAGATCTAGCATTACCCTTTACCATATGTAGGGCACAATTCCAACAATGTTGCTTAATATTGCCTGCAGGGGCATTATAATCATAAATAAATTGAATGCAATGTGAAATTAATGTGCCACAATGACATCACAGATTTCCCATGATGCATAAAATCCCAGAAAAATTTGCAATACTTTGAAAATTTGTATCTTCCAAATGCTATAAGCTATTGAAATGAAGTTTTTACCTATTGAAAGAGAAAACTTTTCTGCTTATTTTGAAGTTAACGAATTTTGTCTCCAGAATATGCCTTGAAGTCATCCTAAAGACTGCTCAGAAGAGCTATGGCTTTGAACAGCAGACTTGTCTGATAAGCCATTCCTTAAATTTATTCTGCAAAAATGAAACCGACCCAATCGACAGACAGATGACAGCTTCAGTGCTTTATGTTTTGAGAAAAGGGATCACAGAAATTGCCAACAAAGAGTTGCAAGGGTTATCTGACAAATCCAAAGAGATCTTATACACCACACAAAAACTGACCAGAGAGAGAATATTTAATGGGTTCACATTTACATCTATTGCAAATATATCTTCAACTTGTCAATTCACAAACATGAGAAAAGAAATCAAAGTTTTAGAAACTTGGTACTAAACACTCAACTGAATGCACTGGAAAGTTTCCCAAGAGTCAAGTAAATACATCTGAAAATATTACACAATTTCTTGAACGGATAACATTGTTACAACATGTACTTATGCTGCAGAAGTCTTTTATCATCAAGTTTATTTTTAGAAGTATGTTTACCGAATAAATCAGTTCCCAAAGTATCATTTCAAAACATGTCATGTCATCACTATAGGCCTTTGCAGTCTTAAGCAAAATTGAAGAGCACCTTCAACCCAATTGAATCAGCCTGGTTGGGAAAGGTTACAGTCATTTAAATTTGAAGTTTCTTTCCATGTAGTCATGCCCTTCAGGCCTTCATGCTTTGTCTCTTGATGTGACTAAATAATGTTAGTTTATCTGTAATATGACTTAAGTGTTTAGATTGCTAAATGGGGCTTCCAGAGTCATTGTCCTCGTACTACTTCCTAAAACTTGTCGTCAAAAATGTGACCTGCTTGCCCAGAGATTAACATGTATTCCAATCATTTTCAAATCCCATACATACAAAAAGCAATGCCTTCTTTTGTGTGGTATCATCATTCACTATGGCATGAGGTTGAAAGTGAGTCACTTCAGAGAACAGACAGAGGCGAGGAAGCAAATACATTCTCTAAGGGTGGGAAAAGTGAGGGAGCTGGAAGGCTCCTTACCAATGGAATTGGGCATCGAGAGAGAAATTTTGGCAACTGAATGGGAAATTTCACTTCTCTCAGTTCCCAGTACATGAAAATGAAAGTTGTGGGAAATTTAACTCACTTCTTGGAAAATAAACATTTCTTCAAGCCTTGGTGAGTGCAACTCTGAATGTTGACTCCTACTAGGAGGGTATAATCTCATCAGTCATACAAAAATATCTACTTTTAAAGAAGAAAATGTGAAACCATTTTTACAGTTTACCATATGAAAACATGGATATTTACAAGTGATTTAATATTTTCAAAAACAACGAAAAGCACAGTGTGCAATCATATCATTCATTTTGTTTTTCTTATACACAAATGTTGGTGGCGACAAACTGTAAAGCTTTTGTAAACGGCTTTTGAACCTAATTCTTTCAGATTTACGCCTCAAAAAGTGTCATCACACCTTTGTCCAAAGCTATTCCCCACTTCTGCAGAATCCAAAAGAATGTCTAAAATGTTTGAGAGTCATTGATACATGAATACCAACATAGCAATAGGCTGCATACTGTGATATCTCATTTCATGGTCAAGAAAAATGCAGCACTGTGTGAGGTCTATCTATGAGCATGTCATGCACTAGGACAGCTAGGCTTTTTCCACAGAACATGGATCCGGAGGGGGTACACTTCTCTGAGCCCATGCCTTTATGTTTATTCATCTTCCTGAATCTTGGGAGCCAAGAAGTACCTGATGTGGCCAGAATCTCCGATCTTGTATTCGACAACTGCAAATAGAAAAGATATGATAGACAATATGTTACACCTCTCTCAGTACTACAGTGCACAGAGCTTGTAATAACATACCACTACACTATCAAGATACAACAATCTTGACACTAACAAAGTTCTAATCAGGGGTTGAATTAAAACATAAAAGATACATGCACAAAATCTGAAGTTATAGCTCAAAGAAGGGCCAAAAAGCACACACTGGGGTATGTACGGACATAATTTTGCATTTATAAAGCATATTAGTACATTCATTTGTGCATGGAAAACCCCTCTGTTTCAAACAATTGCTCTTATTCTTGAAGACTTGCTACTGCAAAGGTTTGCAGAAGAGCATTTCCTGCTGCCCCCCCCCCAATTGTTCCGTTACATAATGTCAGCCAACTCAACAACAAAAGGTTCAAATTTATTTTCGAATCTGCTTGAAGCACAGATTTCCTGTATACATGGACACAGCATGTTAACCCGTATGTCCTATCTGTAGGTTGTAGCCACCACCTGGGGCAAAAAAGGTGCACCACGATGGCTGCTATGAAGCTATAATTTGTATAATTTGAGGACAACCCTGTAATATTATAAACAAAAGTTTAATTTGAATGAGAGACAATATCATTTTCCTGCAAAACTTGTAGTGATTTTGACCTTACCTTGTATTATTTCAAAAGTATGTTAACTTTTGTGCAAAATCTATTGATTTACTTGAGCAAGTCCCAAGCTTTCACTCTTATCCAGAGCAGACAGCCATTTTGCTGCCCCTATACTCACACGTACAGTACCAACAATCTAACATGCAGTATCCTCTGTCCATAGGTTAAAGTTCAAATTTGGTCCCCTTTAGTTTCCTCTTACAACAGGTGGAAAATGCCATGGGCATATTCTACAATCCCCAGCACACAGGAAAACCAAAAGTTAAAAGGTTAATTGTGATCACTGCCTTGGCAAGTGGTCTCAAGAGAAGGGGGTGTCTCACTGTAAAAAATATGTTTGCTAAAATCCAAGATGAATGCAATGATCTAGCTGAGCTTTTTTTTGATGACTAGAATTTTTTTGATGATCATTAATCAATTTTCAAACTGAGATCAATCTGGGAGACTCCCAACTTTTTCGATCAGGTGGCATTCTTTCTTTGCCTAGATGCTAAAACCCTTTCCAAATTTTGTCCTGGAGAAGCATTCTTTAAAAACTACTGGACAACACTGCCTTACAAACTCTTCAAACAGGCTAGCTTAGCATACGATGCACATTATTAATCCCCTACATAAAGTCATGCAAACAATTAGGAAAGCAGCTTTGCCTTAAGGTAAAGTATTGATGTGAAAAAACAGGTTAGCAAGCCATTCATTACCTCTTCATTAAGAAGCTTAACCCAATTGAATAAAACAGCTCATTGACTTCAACAAAAAGAATTCATGGTTCTTTTGACAAGAACTTACCTAAAGGAGCATCCTGGCTGAGTGAAAGTGTGACCATCTCTGAAATAGGTGAAGCCTTGCTGAACAAGTTCAAGAAACGGAGGGCAAATGTCAGGTCAACTGGTTCTTTCAAGTCAACAGTCACCTGTTATGTAAAAGGTAAAGTGTTGGAACTTAAAAAGATTGTTCATGGACATGTGCTGTGATTAATGGATATTGGGGGACCGAAATTTATGACATTCCAAAACGTAAATTCTTCCTGCTGTTCCGATCCCAGGCTAAACATTTTAGTCACTATTAGTGGCTCATGGCTTTTTGTTCATAACCGTTTTACTTCCATCCCACTTTTAAAACACCACACATGGTGATTTAAAAAAGGTTCATAATGCAAATCGTTTTTAGGGGCACTGGGGGTCCGTAAAAAAATCTGACAGGCCAGAAGGGGAACAGTACCTGTTAAGAACCTTGGTTAAGAAGCTACTAGGTTATAGAGGACCAATGTCTCTCTCGTGGGTCTCCAAACGTCTTCACAATGAACTGTCAACCCACCACTAATTTTGCATGCGAAAAATGAGGAAACTTGCAATGTTGCAGATGTTATTGTAATAGTTGGTATAAATTGATTTCATGTTGAACACAGCCAGATGGTCTCTAGCAATGAGGGTTAAAAACCCCCTTTGTACCTACAACTTATTGATGAGTCACAGTCTTACAGAGTAAGACAAAGGAAGTTATTCCTCATCATTCCTCACAAGCAAATAAAGTCCTCATTACTTTTTATCATACAAACCAATAGCAATTAATAATGCCCTTAAGACACATCAAAGTCAAGGTGGCCAAAAACATTTCATAAAATTAGAAAATGCAATGAGGTTTCGCAACTTCACTATTTCAACAGAAATTTTGGCAAAATTACACCACAAAATAGAAAGTGGCTTTTAAAAAAGCCAAGAATTCAGGTCTCTAGAAAAATTTGATATCAAATAGTCAAGAGGTGGAGTGGATTGGCTATGGGGATTTTGAGATAGATCCCTTTCTATGAAATCTCCTATGCAGGGCACATTTCCTTGACTTAACTCTGCTGTAATATATTGCAATATGAAACTCTCAGAAACTTTTGTTCAGGTGGATGAGGTTAGAAGCTCATGCCAACCTGACATAAACTCACCGATTCTTCCTCCTTGTCAACTGTCGCTGAATGGGACAATGTGATATTGGCAGCTCCACTCTCTCCTGTTGAGGAGAACTTCACTTCCTGCTTTGAACAACTAATCTGTACTGCATCCCCAAACTGACTTAAATCTCGACAAATCCTTTGGAATTCACCTGCAGACATCTTAATATGGGCACTGTATTCTGTTTCCTAAGGAGACAAGTAGAAAAACATGTTTTATGAAGATGTCAATTCATCATTAAAAGTTCAATTAGATAAAAGAAAAAGTGCTGATGGTGAGTCAACTGAAAAATTGTGGCAATTTCATCTCATCATTTTCAATAAAAGAAGGTAAAAACCCTTTCTCTCCATTTACATTATAATAGAAAAATGCCTGCATCTTGGTTTCTTTTTTTAAGAGGACACCTTTGCAGTTATGAATTGAGGATTTGAACTTACATTTTAAAGAGCCTTTAAAGCCCTCAGATTGCACCATATATGAGCACTGAAGCAATTATGCCCCCCCCCCACACCAAAAAAAAAAAAAAAACACCTACCTGTAAATTTGGATGAGGACAGCACCAACTTGGACTTGGGATTTGACAGTAATAAATAATCCCTCCCCCCTCCCTTGAGTTTCTAGTAGAATCCTTGCATACAGGGTCATTCCATGCCAATTCAACAAATGGTCCCCAGGTGACCCCCTAAGATTTTAATGAAACTCCCTCAAAATGTTACAGTATGTACTAAACGAAATCACTGAAAATTGCAGCTCCATAGCTCAAGCGGTTTTCGAGTTACGGCCCTCTGAAAAGTATTGCGCAATACCATATTTTCTTGAAGAAAGATCTCATTGCCATTTGTAGTGAGTTTGAAGGTCCATTACTTTTTATGGGGATAACATATAAAGCTGAAAATTTGTATGTGGGCAGTGTAGTGGCCAAATAAACAGAATCTGGGGTCAAAATTACCCTAGCTTTCTTTGTTTTAAAAATATGGACCATTGAAAATGGAATTTTTCACTTGCGGAAGTCATTTTTTCAAAATCTGGGCCTACCTGGGCCCTAAACTAAGTATCAGTGGGACCTCTTAATTGAGCACAGCATTATCTGGTCACAGGTCTAAAGGCAGAAGCAAGTATAGCAACATAACATTTCTAATGACTGAATGACTGGGGTCCAAACTTGGTCCTATTGAAAAATTTTTAAAAATGGTGCCCCATATAGGGAGGTCGTTGACCCCGTGGGCAAATACCCACATGTTTGAAATTTTTTGTGAAGAAGGTTATACATCTGATTATATGTACAAAAAATCATATACAAGTATGGACCTCCTTCATTGTTAGATAAGGGAAATAAAATGAGTAGTATCAAACCTTTTTTGGAAGAAATTCTACAAAAGGCACAAAGTCCCATATTCGAGGTCCCATAACTCTTGAATCATACATGCTACAACTTCAAAACTAGGCAGCATGAGAATATTTATGCCGGAGATTGGACAGATGCAATCAAAACCATGATACTAGCATTAAATATGAAGATATGATCACATTTAAATTGAATTTCTCATAAAGTATAATTCTATGGCCTATTCTTGGGCCCACCTCTTTGAAAGAGTTAAAAATGTGCACTAGAGGGAAAATTGCTCTAGTAGGCTAATGTTATCTGTTTTTAAGTTACATATGTTCCTACTGTAGCATGACTACAGAAGTACAGTTCTTTGATTTTATTTTCATTTCTTCCATTGCTCATAGTGCAATTCACTCACATGCCAAAAGGAATACAACTACAGTAGTTAATCATTACATGTGTATGTTATTTAATGCTGCCTGCAGTGCAGTCTCACCAAGGTCAATTTACTGTAGTTCAGATTTTGTACTAGAGATGTTATCTGATCTATAGTTGCTGATGATAGTGAAATGTGACAGCCTCCTCGTCCTTGTGCTTTTGGAGTATCAATAATACACAAGACATCCTGGAAAGGAACTCAACATTCATCTTGTAAACCTTGTGGCCAGGATAGAGTGTTTTGGGGGGAACATTTCATGAATTTAACATACACATCGCTGTTGTCCTCTGAGCATTCTACAATGTTTCCAATGTACCAGTCACGATCATACATACAGGCAACATATTTTCCAGGTTGGTACTGGTTACTTTGTCGTGCTGATACTGCATTATGTGAGCTATTTTCACCTAAAGATACAGTAGTCCATAGGTCGTCTCCTGATAATCGCAGCATTTGCATAGTATTTTCTGAGATCGGAACAAAACAATAGTGGGACCGTGTCCCTGATATTGTCTTGGAAGCTCTGTATCTCTCTTCCAAGTTGTGTGCCTCTGCATTTGTTTTAACATCTTGATTGCTTAGGTAAAAAACCTAACACCATCAATGTTCTTCCCAGCCCATGAATACATCTGTTGTGGAGTAAGTATTTGCCCTTCCTCAGTTGCCAGCAAACTAGTCCTAGCCACAAGATGCAACAGTCCCACCAATACCATCACATGGACTCTTCCCATGACTTGTAGCAAAGAAATGACATTCTGCATTGATTTCATGATCACTTTTGTGATGGTACGGTAAAGATTGGAAAAGTTTTTGTAGTTCTTATACTGACTAGCAGCTCCATCACTAAAATAAATCAGCTTTGTGATGTGTGGTTTGTCCTCTTTCAAATGTACTGTAAGACTAGCATGCACAGATGTTGTGTTATGTGTCATGAAGTCGGAAATCATGCATACACTCATGCATTTAAGTTCTGGCTTAGGTTCTGTTTGCAGCTGTAGGAACAAATTTATGAAAATAACTTCCTGTGGAAGTGGGGAGCAAGAGTTTTAACAAAAGAACTTTCTGTCTACCCAGATAATCCAACCAGCTTTGATAAGATGCAACTTTGCAATGTATCAGTACTATTAATTATTTGCACTCAAATCATTTTTATTAGTACAAACAGTAGAAAGCACTTTGCCATAGAAGAGGATGAAGTTTAACAGGACCTAATTATGCAAGGAGATTCTAGTTTCTAAAAAGCTTAAATAGTTAAAACATGAAGAAAGAGCAATTCCCAGTTCAGGTGGGCCTGCCATACAGTGCAAGGCTTGAATTAATATGTAAAACATATTCATAATGGTGTCTAATTGGCACAGGGAAAATGAGTTGCAAAGTTAGATAAGTACTGAAGATATGTACTGGTATGTGCTCATAGCAATATCATACTGCACCAGAGCAATTTTCCCTCCACTGCAATTTGTTTACTCTCGCACTGAGACGGGCCCAAGAATAGGCCATAAAATTACATTTTCTGAGAAATTCAATTGTAATGTGATCATATCTTCATATTTAATGCTAGTATCATGGTTTTGATTGCATCTGTCCAATCTCCGGCATAAATATTCTCATGCTGCTTAGTTTTGAAGTCGCAGCATGTATGATTCAAGAGTTATGGGCCCTCGAATATGGGACTTTGTGCCTTTTGTAGAGTTTCTTCCAAAAAGTGTTGGATACTACTCATTTTATTTCCCTTATCTAACAATGAAGGAGGTCCATACTTGTATATGATTTTTTGTACATATAATAATCAGATGTATAACCTTCTTCACAAAAAATTTCAAACATGTGGGTATTTGCCCACGGGGTCAACGACCTCCCTATATGCGGCCCCATTTTTAAAAATTTTTCAATAGGACCAAGTTTGGACCCCAGTCATTCAATCATTAGAAATGTTATGTTGCTATACTTGCTTCTGCCTTTAGACCTGTGACCAGATAATGCTGTGTTCAATTAGAGGTCCCACTGATACTTAGTTTAGGGCCCAGGTGGGCCCAAATTTTGAAAAAAAAATGACTTCCACAAGTGAAAAATTCCATTTTCAATGGTCCATATTTTTAAAACAAAGAAAGCTAGGGTAATTTTGACCCCAGATTCTGTTTATTTGGCCACTACACTGACCACATACAAATTTTCAGCTTTATAACTTAACCCCATGAAAAGTTATGGACCTGCAAAATCACTATAAATGGCAATGAGAGCTTTCCCCAGGAAAACATGGTATTGCGCAATACTTTTCAGAGGGCCGTAACTCGAAAACCGTTTGAGCTATGGAGCTGCATTTTTCAGTGATTTCATTTGGTATGTAGTGCAACATTTTGAGGGAGTTTCATCAAAATCTGAGGGGGTCACCTGGGGACTTTCCAAAATATTTGTTGATTTGGCATGGAATGACCCTACAGGCTTTTTAGCAGTGCCTTATAAGTAGCGCTTTGAAAATTACCCAGAGCTGGTTACCCAGTTGCATTTCTCTAGCTGTGATTAAATGGGAGGAACTTTCCAAAGTTGCAGGTGCAAAGTGCTAGGAATTGCTAGGAACACAAAGCCCCTTGATACTGATTATGTATATTAATTATACCATGGTCAGTTTGTATGATCAACCAGTGAAGAAAGTGGACATGTTTATCAATGGAATGTTTTATTACAATACTGGGCAAACAACAAAGTGGCAGGAATAATGTTGCCCCACGAACTTCCTAGTATACATGGACAGAGCATACTGCATGGTATATTGTGGCTACCATATGTGTGAGAAAAAGCGTAGCAAGATGGCTGTCTGCTATGGTTTTGTGTGAAAGTTCAAGTCAATCCCCAGATTTTGCAAGAAAGTTAAAATATTTTTGAAATATGGCAAGGTAAGGTCAAAATCACTGCACGTATTGCAGGAATATATATTGTTTCCCATTCAAGTTAAACTTTTGCTTAAAATATTAGCCATCGTCAAAATCAGACGATTTATACTGTAGCTTCACGGCCGCCATCTTGGTGCGCCTTTTTTGTCCCAGCCGGTGGCGACCATCTACGGGTAGGATGTACACGTTACATGCTGTGTCCATGTATATAAGTCTGTGTGTTGCCCTTATGATAATATTTTTACAGACTGATCCACCTTCCACAGTTGAATGGAAAATTGGCACAGCCCTACTGTAGTAAAAATCATATCAAACACTTAAGGACAGACAAATGAAAGGACCAATAAGACTGGAACTACATTATTCCATACACAAAACCACATTTAATGTGAGGAACATTAAAATACTTACTGGTATACCAAGTTGATCAGCATCAATTCTGACTAAATTTACAACAAAATCTGACGTCTTTTCACCTCCTTTGGACTCCAAGATGAGTGAGCATGTGTCTGGGTCTTGATCTACAGCCTTGAGGGTGATGATGTCATCATTGTTTGCACATTTGAGGATTTTGGACAAGCTGTAAAGAAAAATTACTACTAGTTAAAGGTGAAGATGAAGCAAAAGTTTACTGATTCATTCTTCATGCTCTTAAATAATATATTTTTGAATTTTTTGACTTGAGGTACAGTTCTAGAGCTATGCAATCACATCACTCATGATAATATGGGATTGGCGAGCAGAAAGTTCGTTGTGAAGATTTAAGATAGCAAATCACTCTCCATTAATGCGACGGGCATGATGGTCAAATGCGCTTACTTGGAAGTTCACTTTTTCTTGCACACATGACAACTTTACTTGTTCACATCTTGAGAACCACACACTGCAGTGAAAATGACAGACTCCAAGGAAATACAAACCCCTTTTCCTTCCCCCAAATCCTTGGATTTGCCACAATAGGACTTCTGTTAACCAGGATGGTGACTGAGTTCACACTGAGTCCAAATGGATATTAGTGCAACCTGCATAGTAAAATGTATTCTAAATATTATGAGAGCAATCTAGGATACAGGGACACCAATGCTCTGAATGTTCTCTGGCTACTAAAGTCTTGGTTCTCATGGATTTTTCACAGTTCATTTTGCTTCAAGCATCAGTTAACCCCCCTGTTCCATTAGCAACTATGAAACAAACCTACGCTTATGATAAATGCATGCTCAATTATCTAAGTGGAATTTGTAACATGAATAACATGAACACAATAAGCACCCACCAGTTTGAGTTAGTTAGTTAGTTAGTTAGATGGAACTTAACGACACACCAACAGGAATGTGTTATATATAGTGTCACCAAGTTAACCTAAGTTACAACTGGGGTAAAAATACTCGGAAAATACAAAAGGAACAGTAAAAAGGTAGAACCTTGGGTCAATTTCAACTAAAATGATTACAGAGCAGATAGTGATTACAGAGCGGGAGTCATGTCAGAAATTTCTATAAAGTTTACTTTCCTTGAGAAAGCCAAGAACAAGGGAAGAATCCGTTTGTCTAAACAAAGTTTTCAGGTCAGACACCGTGTAGTATTTCTGGCGAATATGGGAGTATTCAAAGCAGTCAACAAGAATGTGACTGACGGTGAGGGCACAGTCACAAGGTATACAGTACGGTCTTTCATCTCCGTGAAGTAAACAGGCGTGGGTAAGGTAAGTGTGCCTGATGCGGGTCCTAGTCAGGACTAAATCGTCCCTCTGTTTACTGGGGACTGCATTTCCCTCAGTTCCTACCTAAATTGAGGGCTTTTACCAACATGTTCATACACTGCAGAGAATAGCAAAAAACACGCGAGGTACATCGTTCCGTTGACGATAAAGCAAGGACAGGTCAAGGGTTAACTAGCGCACGCCCTCTGTAGGACTTATTTCGTCAGTACATCTTCCGCGATAGATGGAGCTGTTCATATGTGTAAGAGATGAGGTAAGTAGGAGTGAAATAGATTAATATATCTGGTATCCTGTTGTATTTTGCTACACATTGACAAACTGAGGTACAAATGCAGCAATTTTTTCGACATAAAATACAAGGGCTTTTTAATGATGTTGTGACAGAGGAGATCAGAAACAGCATAATTGCTATGCTAATTTTGAAATGTCTTTTCACAATTTTACTTACTGGGCATGGTTCATCCCAAGGCTAACATTGCGGTCACATCTGTAGTGATCAAAAGCTTCTGCTCTGAGGTACATTTCAACAAGTGCAACATGACTGGAATCCATTCCTTGAAGTGTGATGGCTGTATGAAAATGAAATTGATAAATATGAATTGTACATCACTGAATGATTTGGCTGAAAGTCAGAGACCAGGGTTGGAAATACTGTAAGGGGGAAAACTCAGTTGTCCCAAGGATGAGTGGTTAAAAAAACTTTGGTTGACTTTCCAAATTTAGGGCTGTGCCACCCTAAATATTTGCCAAGCATAAGGTTTCACTGAATGTTGTTCAAACACAAGTCTAGTCATTTACGGTATAGTTTTGGAGGCACATACTGTTTAAACAAAACCATGCTGCAGGGAAGTTTGTTTTCAGGCAACTGAAGTTGAACATACACGAAGGCTGATATGAAGCGTGTGGATAGGTATGGAAGGTGAATTGTTGTCCCTTTCTCTGCCGAAGAGTCGTTCCGCAAATCAAACAATACCAAAGGAATCTTGATTTCCAATGAAGTAACATCCACTAAAGGACAACACAACTGGCCAACCTCACATCCACTTGACCATTTACATCACTGGTCTGTCATGTATGGCTCTGTTCTAGACTTGATGAACAAACAGATACTAGTTAACATGATCTTAGCACAAAGGCCAAGAAGGCCGGAATCTGTTTATCATTGGAGAAAGCGAACAACTTCAAATGTATTGCTAAAGAACATTCCTAGAAAGTTAGTTAGGGAGGCAAAAAATGTTGGGGAGGGTGAATTTAATCCCCTTGATTTCAAGCCTGTTGATGGATGAGTATCTTAGTTTTCATTTCTTCTACTCGATTGTTTGCAGATGTGTACACTGTTATCAGAGAAGGGGTTTCGTTTCCCATTAAGAAAACTTCACATTAGGATTTAGGAGGCCTAGCTGCAAAATAGTGCTGATTTTTCTCTTTTCCAAGCATAATCATCCAGTGAAACTACATTTATTTACAAAGTTTCCTAATAGAGTACAATTATGGCCATGTGGGTGTAGGCTGTTTAGGAAGTGATTGAGCCCCATGTTGTACTAGGAGCCTTTTTTTCCAGTAGTGGCTCATTGGCTTGTTTTGCCTATTCTAATGCTTTTGCAGAGCATCACCCACTAGAGCTGTGAACGTGTAAGCAATTAATCGCTGAACTATATCATGTGGAACAAACGTTTAGTACAAAGCTACAAGGGATGAATTGCAAAACCTGTTTTGGACAGTTTTTATCCATCTATATCCCTGTTTTTTGTTAAATGAACATTCTGGGCATATTTGAACCTTGTAGGCTTCAAAGTTTCAGAATAATTTGTTTTCACCATGCAAGATAACTATAATTATTTCTGCATTACATTTAGTATCTATTACTACATACTGAAATTTTTATTTCTTTGTGCTAAGGGAGTCCCGATTTATCGCTAAACCATTGCAAATTTGTGAGGTTAAATGTTTAGCTAATTTTGCTTAACATTCATAGCCCTATCACCCACAACGGCAATAGGTGTCATTTTAGAGTCTTTGGTATGACTTGACCTTGGAATCGAACCCAGGCCTTCTGCATGAGAGGTGGATGCTCTACCGTTAGACCAAGCAGGAAGTCAAATGGGCTGTCCAGTAGTAGCTATAAAGGAGGTCCAGTAAGTAGGAGCAATACAGATTACACCCTCACTCCACCTTGGGCCATCTCAACCATGGTGACCATGGAAACACTTTCCAGGTATCAAAATGGATTTGCTGAAAATTTGTTCAAAATTTCCCATTTCCTGAAATCAAGAAAATTACTAATCCCTTACCGCCTTTAATTTTTCTCTGAGCGGGCTCACTGGGCTGTCCTTGAGTTCGGCTCTTCAAGTGCAACCACCAGTAATAACATTCATTTCAATTTTTTGTATGTTAGCCCAAGTTTACAAAGTGAGTCTACCCAAAGTAAATATGGTAGAATAAAGGGACACTCAAAGGTTACTCCTTGGCATCCGGATAGGAAGTCGGTCACACTAGCAAAATATTTTGCAAATTTCAGCTCGAATTGGGTTTCCACACCTACACCCACTTACTGGGTTAGGGTTACGTACGCATAGTAATGAGGTTAGGGTCACATACGCATAGTAAATAGGGTTAGGGTCACATATGCATAGTAATACTGGGTTAGGGTTACTTGCATGGTATTGCATATGCCACTTCCCGGTACAGAAACCCAATTAGTACCCTAATTTCTCTACAGTATACATTCTGCAATCTTATTAATACAGCAGGAACATTAAATTTTGAGAACAACCCATGGTCTTTTCAAGACGCATAGCCAAGATTGTGTCATGGGGGGGGGGAGACTCCACGTGAGGGAAAAGGATACAGTTATCTTAGCTGTATTTTGCATTGCAAGGTTAGGTCATGGGGGGTTTTGACAAAAATATTATTTTCGAGCTAGGTAGTGTAATCTTTAGCCCTTGAACAGGGCCGTGTGTTCGGTCCTCTCACAACAGCCCTTGCACGGATATACTTCACAACCGTAGTCACTTGAGTCAATGCAGTATTCCAAATAATATACACTTCGTATTGTTACTGAAATCAAAGTTGGTATCATGAAGACAGCTACGCAAGTAGAGCATCCTGTTTCGCTAAGTGTGCCATTGTAACCTTAAACTTCGACTGAGAAAGAGCTTGAATACATGACGCATTGACTTAATGTTACGGTCAAAATTGGCAGTGAGAATTCAGCCATTCTTTGATGAAACTTTGTAAACATCTTTTGTGAAAAGGTAAATACGGTGCCAGAGATCATCTGCGTGAAGTTTGGTCAGAATATGTTGTTATTTGGGGACACAAGAGGTGACGTTCCGCAGGCGTCCTGGCTAGTGACTACCGTTGTGGTGTGTATCCGCTCAAGGGCTTTGTTGTGAGAGGAATGAGCCAAGGCTATGTAACGAACACACAGCCCTGTTCGAGAACTATGTAATCTTATTCTTTATTGAAGTATGTAATCTTATTCTTTGTTGAAGTAATTTTGATAGTTTTATAACAAAGAAGAGTATACAGGGGAGAATGTCTAATGTGATTGAAGTAAGCCTACTGTAAATATCATGAATTTTTGGGTTTTGTCCTATACCCGTAACACTAACTGCCCCTATGGTTCGCATTTCGGTTGTGCCTAGTGTAGGTAAGTGCGCACACCTACAGGCTGCAGACTGCTATATATAATTGAATGTGCACAGAAAATTCTGGCGTAAGATCACAAAAAACCTTGGCATACCTTCCATATGGGCTTTTCATAGAATGCACCCAATTTCACCCTGGCTGCAACTGCAAGTGATGAGGCAATGAATCAATTGCAGTGAAACATGGACTTTCTATACACACTCATGAAACTTGGTCATCTGGCTTACAACTTACAAGTAGTAGGGTTGTCGCACTAAAAATACAACTACACGAAAAATATCAAACTTCAAGAATTTGACTGATGCACATTGTTAGGTACCCTTTTCTAAGCAACCATGCCAAATTTTATCAAAATCCGACCAGTACTTTTCAAAATATAGCCGATTTTATGTCTCCATAATCCTTACGATTTCTCCAAATCACCGTATGCTTCAGTGTTACGATCTGCCTGCAAAAGTTGGTCAAAAACAACATCGTAACTGCTCACTCAGACCCTTTGATTATTCCTCACTGTGTTACGTACACCAGATGTGCCGACGTGAATATGCAACGTTACTGGGCAAGACACTCAGTGATCACACGTCCTTGTCATGATAGCTTGCGTTCTGTGTACTTAACATGCATTAACAAGTCGCACATAGCCTGCTTACACACAGTCTATGCTATAGCAATCCGTACACGTGCTTACGCACAAGTACACAAGTACGTAATTTACTAACCGTACTTCGGTGTTGCCCGTACAGGTATATACAATGCAGTACTGTATGTAAGCATATTGGCAGGAAATCCCTTGTTGCTAAGTTGAACAATGGGCTCATACATAAACATATCAATGTCGGCTCAGTACAAAAGATGTAGGCAGGGATCAATGGGCTGTTTCATTTAAATAGAGCGTGCATCAGGACTGAGCAAAAAATCATTTTTTTTCTTCGGAAATGGAAAGATCACAAAAAAAGCTACAAAATGATACCTGGAAGCAATTGCGGATTTTTCTGGAACCCATTGTAACCATGTCACCAATGTTTCAGGTTCAAAAATGGTAAAGAAATATTATTTTTGGCGATCGCTTCCCTCCATTATAATGTAGAGTTCCTTTTCTTCTTTCTAACGATATATGGGTTGTAGGGGTCAAAGGTTCAGCCCCAATGCACGATCAAGTCAAAGATGGCTGTGTGTGGCATTTTACGTGTGACCAAAATACACTTTTGACTGTCACCGTTGCAATGATGCTTCAAAGGGAACGTTAGCAACTGTAACATATTATTTCTTCTTTTTGTTTTAGAGCTTATTTGGTGAAATATTATAGTAGAAATATGTCTTTGGTGTACTATTTTTACAGTGCAGGCAAAATTTTGACAATTTTGAGTGTCGTAGATTCAGTTTTTAAACACACTGTTTTAGCGACTTCGTATTTGGGTGTGAGTAGTTCCGCGAGGATTTTGGAGAAAATTCTGTGTGCGTGCGACAACCCTACAAGTAGCCTAGGCTAGGCCTATGCTACTGAAAAGGTAACGTTACAGACCTACCTTGTCGTATGCTAAACGTACTTTCCAGTATGGCTTCGAGGGCTAAGCCTTACATTGGAAAGCATACAAAAAGGAACTCAATGCTGTAGAACATTTAGAATTTGCCTAGAATCAGAACTGAAAGCATGAAATGCACCTTATGTTAGGACTAACTCCTAATGTTAGGTTCTAACTGTTAAGGCCAAATTACAACAAAGCAACATTGGTCCAAGCTAGTTTAAGCCACAGGCTGAATGAAAAAAAGCTCGGAAGCTGCTTTAGGCTATGGTAATTTATTTCAGCGTCTGGAGGGAAATCTTGGCAATCGGGATGAAACTTCCCTCTTTGTAGCTCCAGCTAGCACAACCAATTGATCCTCTTTTCAAAATGGGTAGGCTAGTAATTTTTAACAATGCCGGAAGTCAACCCTGAGGGCAGACAGAGGGCGAAACAAATTCTAAATTGTCAAACGAAGTTAGCATTACTCACAAGATACCCTTAGCCTAGGCTAGGTGTAGGTTAGGCCAACATAGCCTAGGCCTACGTTAGGTCTAACATTAGGCCTAAACCAGTGTTCAGCTTACTGCACGATACCTGAACCGTCGCAATCCCAAAGTCCATCAGACACCAACTCCCTGACGGCTTCCAAAATCTTCTTCAGAAGACCCCCCTGTTGTAATCTTGCTTCAAACATTGTGATATAATTTGGTTGAGAATACGAAGGAAATGATATCGTTTTGGAGGGGATAAAACTTAAACACGTTTGTGAACAAAACAGCAATTGACAATGCGTCTACACCCTGCGAAGTCCAACGAGAAATGATTGTCTTACTGGCGCAGTTTTTCAAGTCCGCGAAAAATTTCGCGCCACGGATCTCACCGCGGGAGGAAACCTGATTGGTTGGTAACGCTAGAAGACGGTCGTGTTTAGACATGTAAATTTTACCAGCTGTTGACATAAAGCAACAGACGCGTCTGCTTTTGTACACAATGCACTTTGTTGATATGTAAGTATGTAGTCAGTTAGAAAAAATTGCCCTGCATTGTTTAACCGGACTGCAGCTGGTTCATATCATGTAGATAATATGCCCCGAGTACCACACTACACTAGCACTAGCACTGCAGGCTAGCATAATAATAATTACTGTCTGATGCACTTCATCCTTAATGCATACGTTGGTGACGTGTATGGCAAGCGCCATAGACGTGACAGTATCTTGGAGTAATAATAGACGTGATATGACTGTTTACTGAGGTGAACCTGAACTGCCGCGTTGCGACATGGAAAGACAGTTCAGTTCAGAGTGTATTTCGTTTATAAACACATTTACAAACATGATTGTAAAAAGTTGCAGGGTGAAATGTAGTTATAAACAGGACGCTAGAAAAACAGTGGTATGTTTATCAAGGCTGGCGACCCCTAAAGTAAGAAAAAAGAAGATCCATATTTATTGCAATTGCCTCGTAAGGGCCCCAGTGCTATCCCATATGGGCATATACTGGGCTGGCCCATATGGTCCCATATGGGTCTTGGGTGCAAAATCATATGGGACCCATATGATTTTACGTATATGGGACCCATATGGGAATGCTACCTTGTAAACTTGTAGTCTTCAGTAAGCTGAATTATTTGTTAATTTGTGAAGTTCTCTGGCTGAAAATACTTGGGAGGTTTGAAATGCGGTTTTTTTTTTTTTCAGAGGGATTCAAGTTGGCGGTTCAGCTGGTTTGGGTGTTCAAATGCGGATCAAACCCGCGAAATGCGGGTCACTTGAGAGATATGCGTCAGCGCGCCCCTGCTCAATAGTCAGGTGAGAAAGGCGGTGAATACACATTCTAAGAGTGTGAATGTCTCTAACCTAATCCCAAGAATACTGTGTGGCTTGTGTGTAAAGTAGCGCTGTTGTGAAAAAGTGATTGTTTCTAAAATTCTTTTCTGTAAGACTTTCAGGGGTCTAAAAAGGAGGCTACTCGAAAGATTTCTATGCCGTAAGATAATTTTGAGTACACGTACGAGAGAATAGTAGAGTTCGACAGCAACTGAGAGGGGAAGTGAGGTCTAGTACGTATACGTGGCAACTCCCTGCTGAGGCGATAGAAAAAGCCGTTGTATTTAACGAGGCTATTGCACAGGTACCGGTCAACAAATGATTTTTGAACAAGAGCTTATCATCGTGAATCAGTAAACCTGAGTAGGCCTATTAAGCACAGGCAGTCCTGAAAATTTTAGTGCCGTTCAGTGTGAAATGATCAGTACAGGACCATCCATGCCGTCGCGGAGCATAGACAGGCAGTATTGCCGCCCTGAAGTATGCGAAGTGAGATTTTCAGTTTTCATCAAAAGACAACAGTAGATAATATAATAATATTATAGGTCAAACCATGGAAGTATACTTCGGAGGAAATACTTCCATGGTCAAATGAGGCCCAAACTCAGTGGCGGGTTTGCCAGAAGGCACCCAGGAGAGTTGTTGTGGGAAGGATAATTATGGGGGACAGCTAGAGTCAGCGGGAGCGCCACCACTAGTTGGTGCGCAGCGTAAGAAAATTTGTGACTTTACAAAAACCTCCAGATAGCCGGAAACGGCACTTCCCGAATGAAAAATATGCAAATTGATGCAAATATTTTTGTTTTCGAATGTGGAATGACTACATATAAAAGTAAGTTAGTTAGTTAGTTAGTTAGTTAGTCAGTTAGTCAGTCAGTCAGTCAGTTAGTCAGTTAGTCAGTTAGTTAGTCAGTCAGTGAGTCAGTCAGTCAGTGAGTCAGTCAGTCAGTCAGTCAGTCAGTCAGTTAGTTAGATGTAGTTTTACGGCCCAGTTTCCAACCTATTGGTTCCAGTCGGGCCGGCCACGGCCTTTTTTCCAGTGGTGGCTCACTGGCTTGTTTTCCCCGCTCCGTTGCTTATGCGGAGCATCACACACAACGGCAGTAGATTCCTTTTTTAGAGTCTTTGGTATGACTCGACCTGGGAAGCGGACCGGCCCGGGTCTTCCGCGTGGAAGGCGGACGCAAAAGTAAATGTAAAAGTAAAAATGCACTGATGTTTAATACCATATTTATAAGTCTCGATATTCAGAATGTCGTCATAAGAGGATAAACACAGGTATAGGCGAACGGACGGGAGCATTTTAGTTAGGTGAGGGGGAGAGAAGATTCTCTGTCTGAAAATGCAAATGTGTCCAAAAGACTATCTAAGCCGAGTACTATGTACCTATCGGTTGGCGCGGAGGGTTGAAAAATTTTGAAAAATTCGCGACCCCCAGACGGCCGGACTTGAATGTCATTGCTTGAGCTTGTAAGCAAAACCTAAGCATTCAATGTTCTCTGGCTCTGGAAAAAAGTACCATCCAAGAGGAGCGTTACCATCAGTTTGGGCAGACACATAGAAAATTTGAAAAATGCAACCTGTTTAACAGTAAGAAATGGCGTTGCCTGAAAGCATAGGCATCACGGTACAGCAGGAGCAGTTCATTTTGCAAGGCAGAAAATTTGTTGCCCGAACAACTCTCTAAGCGTAGCGTCACCATCAGTTAGCAAGGGGCATACAGAAATTTTGAAACAGTGTTACCCCTCAGAAAGTCGAACATGGAATTTCCCAAGCTCACAAGCGAGGAGGATGGAGGCAGTCTTTACTTTGAGAAGTCGAAAATGGCATAGGGCCTATCACATGCTTATAAGGGGGATAAGATGCCCCTTTTTTATGTTTTGATTATTTGCCTAAATTGTCCCTACTCGAAACTAAGATCCTGCTAGCAAGACCCGGAGTGCTACCATTGGTTGACACGGAGCGTACAGAAAAATTTTGAAACATCGGAACCCTCTCACAACCGGAAATGGCATTTTCATGATTTTTAATGAGTTGTATATCTTTTTTCGGGCATACTTTTTTAAGATTTCGAGCACGCTTAGGAATTTTCTGAAAACATTTTTTTCAAACACAAGTAGCTCTCCGAATTTGTTTCCAAATTCCAGCTCGTATCTTAGATTTTACGGAAATTTGTGGAGAAGTCTTGTCCCTGCCTCCCTGCCTCGTCACCTATGCCCGAAAGACTATCTGAGACTGAGTGGAACGCCGTCGTCAGTTTTCGCGGAGCGCAATCAGAAAAGTTTGGAAATCGGAATCCCTCGGACTGTCGGACAGTATGAAATGGCAGTACCCATGACTTGTAGGCAGGTTTAAAACAGTCTTATTTTGAGCTTTCATTTTGCAGTTCAATCTTTAAACCAACAAAAAGAATGAAAAAGTGCAAAATGATCATAATTTTGTCAAACAAACAGCATGGGTTATTTGGTGTGAGGAAGAGGAAATAGTCGAGGAATGCAAGGGGAGGGGTGTCCATAAACAAATATGACACAGCGCATTGGCCGATTTTCGTTGGAATATATGGGCCTTATTTTTTATTTATATAGGACCTTATTCTTGTTTTATGATTTTACCGATTTCCTTTGGAATATAGGGTCTAATTTTTGTTTTATGAAGTAAAAGAAACTTCAACCTTTTACGGAAGGGACCCGGCCCCCTAAATCCGTCAAACTTGTAATTGAGGTGCAACCTACACGACTTGATCGCTGTCTATAAAGGCAGGTCGGGGGATGTCCTCCACCTCTTTGAGATATATTTTGAATGCATGCACTCTGCATCAATGGAATCCCCAGTGGCGGAGCTGCCATATGGTCGGGGGGGGGGCGATCGCCTCGCCTGCCCCCCCCCCCCCTCTGACGGACCAAAATAATCTGTCGGCGCACTTCCTAGGTTTTTAACATACTTTACTCTTTCACCATTATTGGCAAAAGACATAATTTAATAGCATTGTTGTAAGGCCCAGATAACAAAATGCTCAAACAGCCACCAGTAACTGTACTATCTGAACTCTATTCTGATGAAAAGGGTCACCTTCTGTAATACTAGGGGTAGGTTTTGCCGAAACGTATCTTCATACTTTATACGCACTGATGAACATTGTCGCTGTTCATTGTTTCTACACCAAGCGTGATAATAAGCTTACAAAATACACAGACTGACATTAAATTCACCTTCCCGGCCAAAATTCACCTTCCCGGCCAATAAAAGATGTTGCAAAGGGCGCAACAATAATTGTAGAGCAAATAACCCTCTTGTTGTAAGGGATGATTGTCAACATAGACAATAAAAAGAGTTTATAAAGATACCAAAAAAGTTTCCACAACATTTTTCAAAATCATTTGAAGAGAACATTCAGGTTAAAACAAAATAAAACTGTTATCATAGTGGTAAAGATTTAAGAGTTTCAATGAGCAGTTTCCATTTTGCTTTTCTTCAAGTGACCTTTCTCATGATAAATGGTTTTTTTCTGACACTGCACGATAATCCCATGAAAATGCTTATTTCTGTACTTTCGTGGTCTTAAAAGCCAGAAAATTGCATCAAATAAGCTTATAAGTTTACGCTACTTTAATTTATTATTAATTCGGTATCTGGAGAGCCAAGCAGACCTCTTGTCTTGGCTATTCCTTACAACGTACTTAATAAATGGCTATTTCAGAGTGGTCACATGATGTAAATTACGTCAACTAATGTTTCTTTGTGTTCTTATCTTGATTTCCAGATGCCAAAAATGTACACCTAACGGTGATTAATTTCCGTAACTTTCCCCCTGTATAAGATTGCTTGCTATTTAGCTCTAGCAGGATTTATCTTTATCTTCACAAAGTAGTCCATTATTACGTTAAAATCTTAAATCGAGACCTGACAATAACGCACAAAATATAAAGACTGCCTTCATACTAGAATTTGCGAGAAAGAGGGATACAAACATGGACGCCCGCAGGTAGGGGCTAGGGGGAACTTGCCCTCCACTGGAAAATAAAATAACCTGACAAAACGAAGAAAACAGTAAAGAAAAAGACGAAGAAAAATTAACATCAACATTTCTTAATAGCTCACTCAGTGTTTTCTCTATTTATATGCGGTGAACAGGCTTTAAAAATGTCATTTCTAATGATCTGAGAGGCATTTTGGGCCAACATTTTTTGCACTCCGCGTCAACTCATGGTGAAACTTTTCTCCCTAAAAGATTTTAGTTCCCCCCCCCCCCCGAATTTTCTTCCGCGGAGGCCCATGGAAAGAAAATTCAAACATGTTTTAATAGAAAAAAACTTGCTGAGGAGAAATAGCCAAGTAGTCTTCTACCAGGTGCGGAAAATCAAATGAAAAGTCTGAAAAGCCGTGGCTTCGATCGTGGTGAGGCTCATTTTATTTACTCCTTCGAAGCGCCCCTGCAGACCATTTTCGCCCATCTGACCGAAATCCCTAGCTCCGCCACTGGGGATCCCCGGGGTGACAGGGGTCCCCCACGGGATTTCCTCGGAAATTGCACATGGTTGCTTATCGGAGTCATGCAATATTGAATCCTGTGGGAGCTTCGCTAAGATCTAGATGCAAGGGCCAATCAAGGACCTTGGAAGCGAGGGATGGCGGGCGATTACCCCAAGTGAAAAATTTGTGGGCGGAAGCATTCCTCTGCTCCCAGGAAAACCTTTCATTCCTCCAAATCTCAAAGAGTCAATACAAATGATGATCAAAAAACAGTCTCCCTATTTTATGCTCTGTCCCATGTTCCCCCATTCGCGGATCCCACTATTGTCACAGTGGAATTTTATCTCATAGGTGCTGCGACATACACAGCCCAGAGTATCGCGCACTGTGCAAATAGTATCCAAATATGCCCCATGTTTCCACCTTCAAGAAATTCAATCGGTATTCCAACGTATCGAAAATTTTAGACATGAAATGTAACATAGGGCTAAAGAAATAGCCCGAAATATGAAACGCATCATTATCATACGGCTTTTGGAGCTTCGTACTTTCACACTGTTTCTTACGCCACTGCAGCCAGCAGACAGGACACCACCGCATGTTGATGAGACGGTGCATGTCGGCACGAATGGGCATAGTGGAACTTCGTTTCGAAGTCAAAACCCAGTCCCTTTGAAGCACAGATACTCTACCCTACTTATAACGAGGCTTTGTTGTCCCATACGTAACCCAACAAGTCTTGAGCCTCTTGATGTCTGCTACCTCGAGAGTTTATTTTTCAACCAATTAAAGGCCCAATTTTCTCATCCCAAACAGTACCAATTCTCCTAACCTTCTTAATTAAGCCCCTCCCACAATTGTCTGAAATTCACCCTCCTCCAGACACTTTCTCATTTTATTGCTTCAGGGTGAATATAGAAAGCTCAATGTGTATAATCAAAACACTGTCAGAACAGTTCGTGCTGTGTAATATATGTTTTGGTACTCTGCATTGTTTGAATTAGCAGTCAATCAAAAAGCTCAGCCAATTGAGAGTTTCTGTTACCCTATACTAGAAGTGTAGCTTGGGGTGAGAGGATTGTCCCTTTAAATACTAAATCCTCGGTGCTTCTGTGGACTTGACTATACCTTGACCAGGATTAATCTCAGAAGCCAATCGACCGGGCCTTTGCTCCAAATGGGGCCTTAATTGGCACCTTCAACCCTATCTGCTGAAACAAATTTCTTAATTTTTTACCCAAGATGTGCTCAAAACTTAGAGCCTCGGGGGATGTGCCTCATGTACCCCAACAGATGCTTTAACTCATGGAAACTAAAAAAAGATCCTGAGATGGCCCTTGAATCATTTTCTATATAAAGCAAACTAACCTGTCTTGAGACTTAATTTTTCACCCAGAGATGTAGTAAAACCTGGCAGAAGTTCCAGGAACTTTTCCCCGACTCACCGGTGCTTGCCTCCAGTAATAATCCAGCGGATACGGCCCAAGGCGGGTCCAGGCTACGTTTAAAGCTCTCGCTAACCAGGACCCTCGACAATTTCCCGAAAATTGCCCCACCCAGCGTAGAGAGCCTTAATTTCGGGGATAATTGCCGGGCTTGATTACAGGCCTATAAAAGGGGCCCAAGTGGGACAGTGGTGTAGCTACAGAAGTGTAGGCCTAGACAGTAGTCTATGATATCATGGACTTATGGAATATTCAGTGGAGGCACCAGATTATCAGAATTGAGGAGGGGGAATCTAAGGGCAAAGAAAAATTTGGGACAAAAAATTCCGCCCGCAGCATGAAACCGATCACGAAGCTCGAAATCCTGCGGGTGGTTCCAGGAGCAAAGAGCCGGTGGGGTTCCATGGGGAGAAGACATCGGAAGCTCTAATTTTTTAACATATCTCTGGGTAAAAAAATACCCTCGTAAGGGGCATTATATATTTAGTTTTTCAGTTGACCTTAATCCTGATTGATATGACTTGGGGGAAACTGGGTGACAAGTAAAAATATGACGGAATAAATGCCGTATCGTGTCCCCGTAACTCCATCGCGGCAATATGTGCCCTGCGTTTTATTCTGACTGCACCCTTGCTCTTCTGTACCAAAGTTTGTGGACAAACCATATAATTTGTAGACACTAGGGGATAATTTGTAGGCAGTCGTACAGACGATCTCCCACTCCCCGCTTAACATTGAAAAGAAAAAACGATCAAATGGTTATGAATAGGAAGTATCGTCACCAATTTGGTTGTCTTGGGTGTCGGGGCCAATGGGTATTAGAGCTTTATGGGTGCAGGAACATAGGCTGCAGGATTATGGGTGGAGGTTGGAATACAGTTGGGCTATGTACCCGTTTTTTCAACACGGCAATAAAACTTTATTTGAATGGTTTGGTACGATGAGAGGATCCATCCTCAATCAATCGGTTCTGTTGCAACTCCCTGCATGGTTGTATATAAAACTCTTGTAGTGCAGTCAGTCCTCGTGAGTAGTTGGGGTGAAGGATATGGATATTTACCCCTACCCCCTCCATTTTTGTCAACACCTCAGGACCTCACCGGTGATTCTGTACCCCTCATGCACTGGATCATCGATGTCTAGAGGCCAGCCCGGTGTCGCAATAATTTCCAGAATAGAACCTGACATTCGTTGAGTTAAGTGGAGAACTATTTCCCGCCAGACGAAAATAATAGGGATCGGATAATAGTATGAAATCAAGCCCGCGTAGCCAGGGCGGGGGTCGAAAGTCGAAACCATGACCCAAGCATAAAGAAAATAATGATACCCCAAGACACAAGCTTGAAAAATTTCGGCTTCAAGAATGGGTGACCGCGGGAAGAAACAAGAACGGTGCTGATGAGAAATTGGCAAGCATCAGGTTTAAAGGTTGTGTGGCATGCCCTTAGAGCAGGCGGGAACAGTGGCGGAGGAAGGGAATTCAGTCAGAGGGGGCAAGAATTGCCTGTAGGGGCGATTCAAGTTTTTAGGGCAACAATATTTGGCAAGAGGGGGGGGGGAATAGGCTGTAGGGGAGCATTTATGTAAGTAATACATATGCCTCAATACGCTTAAAAGAGTAAAGAGGGCTCTGATAGGCAATTTTAGTCCCGTCAAGGGGGGCGACCGCTCCCTCTGACTATATGGTAGCCCTGCCATTGCTCCAAATGCCTTTAAAATCCCCAAATTTGTTGCATTTCAGTTTATCACTTTCTTTCATTAAATTCCTAAATTTCTCCAACATAAGCTCTTAATTTTCAAATCTTTGTTCAATAATTTCGTCTGAGAGCCGTGGACCGAAAATAAAATGCCAAAGCTCAAACGAATTTCAGTATTGCAACCTATAAAACTTTTTCGATTTGCTTATAATATGAAGGGCAGATTCCTCAAAATTTTAATGGTCCTAACAAACTTTAAAAGCAACATTTTCTTAAGTTCGAAAAATTTCAAACTTTCTTCAAACTCATGCTCCGGATTTTTAATTATTTCAGTGTTAAAAAAACCCCAAAAAGTTGGCGCACTGGGCGAGCCTCATCAAATTCGTATCCCACCTGCACTGATCCGCCTTTGTCTGGGGTTCCGGCGAAATTCTCCCTCCGTTGTCGGGAGCTTGGCCTCCGTCTTATCTTTTTTCTTTTATAGTAGATCTGCCTTTTGTAAGCTTTGTTTTTTCGGATCTTCCATACTTAGTTTCCTGTTATAATTATTGTTTGTATGCAATTTGCTTAAGTGTTATGAAAGTGAAAATAATAGAAACAAAACGAAACCAAATCCTCACTGGCGTCATCCCTGCCATGAGCATGATATTGAAATGGCCATTTTAACTTTTTCAGTTGTGTAAGTATTCATAAGATTACCGAGTCCCCGAAGTTTGGGGAGGGCAATTACCCGGGTGCCACATACCCCAGCTATACGCTACTGATATGATTACACATAGGGCAAATTTTTGAGTAAATTCTTCATTTTAGAGCCGGTGGCAATTGATACCCCCTCTCTTCTGGTATGTATGATGTCTTTGCAATTTCCTGATTTTTTATTGAAGTGAAATTGCCAACAAAACTAAAATGCTACGGTACCGTACCTAGAAGCCTGCATGGGAAATGCCATTAACGACTATGTTAGGTTGAGGCTGCGATTTTTAAAATTTTCTGCATGTTCGGCGTTGAGCTGATGACCTCGCGCACGACTTCGATGGTCGTTTTTGCTGGGGCAGGAGTGCAGGACTAAAAACCCTGCACCTTATTTTTCCACCGCAGTCGGTGTCATCACACTTATCAACTTCAGTGAACAAAGGCAGTCAAGTAAGTTACCACCCACACTGCCAGACTACTCCATTCTGATTGACAATTTTGTCTTAACTTCCCGGAATATCAAGCCTTGCAACACGTCTTTCAAACTTCATGCACTCACAGCAAACCCGAGAATTACTTTGAATATTTAAAGGCCTGATCCTCTCATCCCAAACAGTTCCACTTCTCTTAACCTATACTTATTTATGTCCCTCCCATAAATTCATCCTTATTCGGACACAGTCTCAGTTTATTACTTCAGGGTGAATATTCAACATGTAATCAAAACACTCCCAATACAGTAGGCATACACATGCATGCATGCTGTGTAACATGAGCCCCGAGCCCCTTTTTTTTAAAGAGTGCCAATTGCAAATTTCTGTGGGCTAAGCTACAAATATCGTAGTTTAGGGTGAGAAGATTAGCTGCAAGACAAAAGAACATGGATTTGTATCAGAACGAACTTTAAAAAACTCGTGTCTCCCTACTATTTTGACGTGATTTTTTGGATCCCAGGGTGGACTCAAGCCAGAAATGCTGAAGTCAAGTTAGTGATGATGCATGAAAAAAATCGTATCTCACTCCAGTCAGGTATAAGGTGAGTGGCTCTCTAAAAAATAAAGAAAAATCGTCCTTTTCATAGAAGGGCCGGACTGTAAGCTTGAGCCGCGTTGTAAAGATGAAGTTACAACCAGCAAATTAAAGAATTTTTTTTCTAATAATGAATTCCCTTCAATGATCAAAGCCAACACCGACCTTACTGGTCCTTATAGTTGCCGGCAGTAGCTCCACTGCATTTGTATGGGTGTATAAAACTGTGAGTTTTCGTAGATTAGAAATTAAAAAATGTACGTAGGGAAAACATGGTTGAATGAAATCGCTCAACTTGTAAATTTAAGCACACGAAAATAGTTTAGATCTCCAAGTTCAAGAAAAGACAATGATGAATTGATTTAGAAGATTGAATAAGAGCGTCACCGTGACATCAAGATGGATTACTGATGTATCCAGTGTTCCGTGAATGATTCTTGAATCTTGATTATCATGTAACATTCTTTTTCTCCCGAACGTTGAAATTTTTGAGGAGCAAACTTTTAGTTTTCTTTGGATATGAATGATGTAAGTTACAGCTTACCGTAGGAAGATACTTGGGAGAGAACTTAGGAATCAAAATAGTTTGGGTGTTCTTGTTTGCATAGGCCCTACAGATCGCGTGGCCAATGGGTTGACCGGGTGAAAAGCCATCCAACAGAGAGGGAAACCATGAGTGACATAAAAGATGTCCATGATTTTTTCTTTAACGTAATCATTTT
This sequence comes from Holothuria scabra, assembly GCA_037179385.1. NCBI lineage: Eukaryota > Metazoa > Echinodermata > Holothuroidea > Aspidochirotida > Holothuriidae > Holothuria > Holothuria scabra. The sequence continues at coordinate 8,466,521 of CM074198.1, forward strand.
TCATAAAGATACTTTGAATATGAATAAATCATACATTTCTGTAGGACCGTAAAATATGATTCCGATCTGGCTACCTTGCTACCACAAAAATCTTCCCATGTAAATTTGTATGACGCCCCCAATTCAAACTCTTCGAAACGCGGTTACACAGAATTGCAAATAGGCAAATGTTGTCAGTAAACATACATATACGTTACCGTATACATAACACAACGAAATGCTAGGCTAGGCTATAGCCTAACGTTACTATTCTGCATTTTTGAAGGAGCACACTGTGTGGAACACTGAACAATACAGAGTAGCCCAACCATAAACTGCGTGATTTACAACTTTTTTCTGGACATAGCCTAGATGAAAAACACCAAGAACCCTGAATTCGAATGAAAGTAACCTCCAGCTAAAACTAAGTAAGTCTCAAGCGAGAACCAGTAACGTTAGGCTAGGCAAACAGTAAGTAGCCTAGTAACGGTAGGCTAACTGTGTTAGTGTACATTAACGTTAGGCATAGCCCAGCCTAACTAACGTTAAGCGAAGGCCTATGCCTATGCCGCTTTAAGTTAGCATACGCCTTGGCTAGGCCCAAGTTTAGCCAAACGTAACACAAACTGACAAACGTAGGCCTAGCCTCTGCCAAAGACGCACGCCAAGGTGGAGGTGTTTGGAATTATACGCCACACCAATTGTTGCAATTGTAGCCTACGTTAGGCTATGCCAAGTGTTGTAATTTTCTCTGTAGCAGCCGGGTATGCCATAGGCCTACGCCAAATTTGTTGGCGTACATTTCCGCACGCCTAAGATCTTTCTTTGAAAGGACCTACTATCCAGTATGGGGCCCAGTTAACCAGTAACATTAGCAAAGGCCTAGGCTAATCGTTACAACAATTGTTAGGCCTAGCCAAATGATTATAGACCTAGGCCTAGCCTAGGCTAGCCCCATTTAACTTCAGGCCTAGCCTAGGCCTAGGTATGGCAAATGTACTTTCTGGTGTGGGCTAGGCCTCATACTGGAGAGTAGGGCCCTTCACAGAAAGATCTTTGGTCTAGGGAAATGAATGCAAACAAATTTGGCCTACATGGTACCCGGCTGCTACAGGGAAAATAACAACAGGTGGCATACAAAATTGCAACAACTGGTGTGGGGTATAATTCGAAACACCGCCACCTTGGTGTGATTCTTTGGCGTAGGCCCTATGGCAAATGTACTTTCCAGTGTGGGTTAGGCCTAGCCTAGGGTCAGAATGCCCAATACCTGACTGCTTTGCCAAACGTTAGGCCAAAGGATGTAACTGTTACTGTTCCAAACACACTATAGTTTTAGCATGGAAGTACTGCCATGGTTTTAAATAAAGCAGAATTACCATCACTCTCTTTGCTAGCTTTATTTGTCCTCTCTTTTCCATGTGGAAATAAAAATTTATTTCCAAGGATTGACATAAGGGGGGCACTAGGCCTAGGGTAAAACACCCTAAGCCTAGGCCTATATTTGACCACCCTCCAGTTTTTAACCACCATGACTGTTTTGGTAAATTTGTCTAATTTATCTAATTAGCAATGAAGGTTTTTTCATTTTTGAGTAAACAGCCTATTTCACAAGCATGCCATATTGACAGAACTGCAATTAGCCTAATGATTTTTAAAACAATTTTTCATCAGTTCTAAAATTTACACTAAGTTTTTTCATTGTAGGGCTGTGCATTTTCGGTTAATTCACTATCCGTTTAACCGATTTTATTAACCAGCGGTTAACCGTTTAACTGAAAATGACGTAATGTTCATCACAACAATAAAACTCAACATTTCCAAAGAGCGCCATCACTTAATACAGGAAAGTACAAGTCTAAAAATGGCGTCGTAAGTCATGTTCGCCAATGTAAGCATGTAGCAAAAATGTTGGTATTTTGCGCTGAGTTAATATTATCTTTTCACAGTTAAAGCCCATCCCGCATTTACTGAAGCTTTCTTCAGCCCATGTGCACTTCTTAACATTCCACCAACTGTTGTATTTTCCCGCCTGGTCCAATGTAATATCGTCAGTTACTTCATGAAACACTCTGACACTGCTGTTTTGATGCAGCTTGCTTGCGATGCAGTGTTCAATACATGTGCAGCGCTCATGTGTTTGTCATAGTAGCGTCTGTACAATTTGCACTTTAAAGGGCCCACCAGCCACAAACAGCACAACCAAGTCCTATTATCTTGCATAAATTAAGGAATTCCCAGCATTCCTACGGTAAAGTTATTTACAGTAGGACTTATGGAATGTTATCATATGACGTCATTACGAAAGAAAACAATGATGCACGTCGTCCCATGCATGCAGTAGACTTGTGTGCGTATCTGTTTTTACCACTTAACAACGGACCATGTTTTGCTTGGTGACATCACAGCATACGAGCTATTGCAAAATTTGAATTGCCTCTGCATTGTGATTGGTTCAAATACGTTGATTCTGAGTCAGCCAATCACAACTCGCGCCATCGCCTATGGGATTTAGTGTGTGAAAATACCAGACCTCGCAACGAATTTCCCCATTGAGTTTGTGTTATGACGATCGCACTTCGGAGGCTTACATAGCTGATATGTGCAGCCGACCAAGCCCCATGCCAAATTCACAAAGAAACGGCATCACAAATCTCTGCGCACGTGGATTTTTCGGGGATCTGACTTAAGTGCATTTCATTTGCTGATTATTTTTTAACAAGACGTAAGGTTTGGGCAAGAAGTGGCAAAAATACGGGGGTATTTATATCAAAAAGGAACCATAAGATAACGTTAATCGAGTCCATTTTTTGCTGTCCAAGACCGCTAAAAATTAGATCGTTATTTTTACGTGCATCGTAGGGTGGACTCCTACAGTACAGTACATTATCGCAACTACAACCCAGTCGGTTCAACGAACTGCGTATGCTTATTCATAAAAATCAACATGGAATGTTCCATTTTATATGATATTGGGCAAACAACAAAATGGTGGGAATTATGTGGTGCTTACGATCGTATTTTTACGTGGGAAATTTTTTCCAAATACTGCTACTACAGAGCTGCCAGGTCTTCCTGATTCTGCAGAAGACTTCCTGAAAATTTCACCTCCAAACATGCAAAATATAAAATCTTCCTGATTGAGAACATTATTTCCCCCATTGAAATACACACAAATCCCTGAAATCTTCCTGATGTATGAGGTAAATCTTCCTGATTTCAAGACCTCATTGTTGGCAGCTCTGCTACTAACAATGAAAAATAATGAAATTTACGGAGGTGCAGCATGATAAAATATTTCGATTAGCTAGAGTGGGGAGATTAATTCAAATATACTTTTGTGCCCTAATCATGGTCGCGCGGAGGTTTTATTGCCATAGAAGTACAGAGCTTGGTAACTTTTGTTACAACTTCCTGCTTGTCTTGAGGCTTTCTTTTCGCTTGGTAATCTCTCAAACATGCTGCTTATTTCTAAAGTTGTGCTTTGGTGTTGCTATTGAAGGGATTAGGTGACGAGCACATGAAGTTCTGCCAACGAAAGTAACAGTGGATGTGCCACTTGTTACTCATCATTATGTACTTAATTCAGGGAGCTGCCACGGAATTAATCCGTTCAATCGAAGGGCCGATTTTAAAACTCTTTTTACAGATATTGTTCGAGCGATAACTTGTGAGAAACTGACACTGTTTGTTGCGTGATTTTTGTGTAACAATCTACTAACAAAGCCACGCCGTGGCGACTGAGTAACTGGCAATACAAAAACGGTTAATCTATGAAGAGGAACAACGTCTGAGAAACCGGTTAACCGATTAACCGTCTCAGCCCTATTTCATTGTCAAATTTAGACTTTTTACACCCACTTTTAAATATCAAGTGCATGGTTGTAAGACAAATTTAAATCAAGGTTTGATATTATGATAAAATTTGACTAATTCAGTAGAAATGATCCAATTTCTCACATTTACATTGAAATGCATTCCTGTGGTCTAGGAAGGGGGAGGTCAAAAATTGGTGGGGCAATTGCAATTTGTCCTCCTATTTTCAAACGCTACGTATTCATGGCTACTTAGCATAACAAACACCAGTGAAAATTATCAGTGGGTTTGTGAAAGGGGAAGTTAGAGCAAAAATGAAATTTTCATGTGTGAAAGAGGAACCAAATCTACATAGTGTGGTGAAAGTTCCATTCAAATCGGACGTGTATTTCTTGAGATATCAGTGGTTGAAGTCAGTAGATTTGTGTTCCAAAGTGGTTTGAGGGCAGCAGAGCTAATATTACTTCCTCACATTGACAAGGAATGCTTTGTTTCCCTTTGATTTATCAGATTGCTGTGTTGACCTTAAAGTTATTAGGAATAGGACCTCCCTGTGGAGGATACAGAGTTGGTAAAATTCTCATGCCACTGAAGCAATCATATTTTAATAAAATGAGATTGCTGAGGAGAAAATCGATTCTAAAGTTTAAAGAATTTAAACAAAAGATTGTGCACTAATGTGGGGATATGATGTCACATGTGCTTGCTTCAAGTTCACTTTTCATTGAATATGTGACAACTTTACATGCTCATATCATGAGAACCACACATGGGATTTCAATGCAAATTTCACCAAACTGCTTAGAATAAGTAACCTCCCAAACATACCAAATCCTGTTATGACCTTAAACCCTTCTTTTAAAGGGGAAGTGTAAGGAAAAAAATTGATAAAACTAAAATGTGAAAGAAGAGCTAAATTTACTCAGAGTGGTGAAATTTCCATTCAAATCGGACATCTATTTCTCGAGATTTCTGCAAATGAAGTAACTAGATTTGTGTTCCAAAGTGATATTGAGGGCAACAGAGATTCTGAGGTAATATCACTTCCTCGCATTGACAAGGAATGCTTTGTTTCCCTTGTTTTCAGACTGTTGTGTTGACCTTGATGTTCACAGGGAAAGGAACTTCCCCATGGGGATTGCAAAGTTCGAAAAGTTCTCGTGCTACTTCTGCAAAATTTACATTTTGGTAATATGTGACTGTTGAGGAGAAAATTGGCTGTAAAGTTAAAAGAAAAACAAAAGACTGTTCATTAATGTGGGGATATGATGTCATACAGTGTGCTTGCTTGAAGTTCACTGTCTGTTGAAAATGTGACAACTTTACGTGCTGAATACAGTACCTTGAGAACCACACATCGGATTTCAATGCAAATTTCAGCAAAATGCTTAGAATAAGTACCTCTCAAACATTTCAAAACTTGATATTACCTTGAACCCTTCTTGAACCCTTTAGGAGCAGTCTCCCAAACTTTTTTTGAAGAAAAAGCTAAATAGCACAATTTGCATCTTATTTCCCTTCAAAGTATCTTTCATTACATTTTATGATTTAACTATTGCAGTTGTTTCTAGTAAATTTCACATTTGCAGAGGAAAGACATAGTCACATGACTCCCAACAGCCAATCATGAAATTGAACAGTCTACTTCACTACTTCAATTTGGGATGACTGCTTCTGCCCTTTAAACAACCACTGTTACTTATCATTCATTATTAACATAATTCATATAATTAAACATAAAGAGCAGTCCCCCCAAACTTATTTTGAAGAAAAAGCTGAATAGCACAATTTTCAAAGTATCTTTCATTACATTTTATGACTTTACTATTGCATATTCAAGGTGAACCAAGCAGGTATTTCTAGTAAATTGTCACATTTGTCTCATGACTCCCAACAGCCAATCATGAAACTGAGCAGTCTACTACCCACTACTTCAATTTGGGATGACTGCTCTTGCTCTTGAAATTATTCTTTCCAAAGTGATCATTCTTAAATGAAAAACAAAACTTTCGCACTTAATTTGCAAAATAAACATAATTGAGAATTAGCTACCCTAATTTGGTCAATCTCACAAATTTGATGGACTGTTGCAGTTTCACTTATTGTGAAACAAGTTTTGGATTTTTATTTTATCAGTTCTTTATATGACAGGCCATGGTTCCAGGATAAAATTTACTTTTTGGTTGGGGTGGTCAAATTCTAGAAGTTGCACACACTAATTCTGGCAAGGGATGGTCGAAAACTGGTACAAGGTGCAATATTTTTCATCACCTTTTTACATCAACAAACATTCAGTTATTTTTTTTTGACTAAGCTTTGCTGCAAAGACAGTGTTTTTGTCATGTTGCAGGATATCAGTTTCAGTCAAGAGTATCAGTCAAAAATTAAAAGACAGAGTCCTTAAGCTGTTTTACCCTAGAACCTTGGACTCAAACAGCCCAGAATTGAACCTAGGCCTAGGCCTAACATTAGTAGTATGACCAGTATTCAATTCATCAATCCAAAGCCCGACCGCAGCATTAGTGATTGTCAGTTTATAAACCTGAATTGATTGCCATTGGCAATTACTTTAAAACCAAGTCTTTGATACAGTATTTTGTCTGAATAAGACCCTATATGTAGCATTGTGCAATAAAAAATTGAGGAGTGAATGGAGGAATTTTCTCTGTTACTAATGTTAGGCAATACACTATGCATGGAAAATTTCCCTTGAAAAACTACTCTGTTAGATAATGGAACAACCTTTCAAATCACTTGAAACAACTTAAATCTTATCACTCCTTTAAGAAACACAAAGATTTTACTACTTGATAAATACTGAGTGTTTAGTTGTTTATCTTCCTTTCCTTTTCTTTCCTCCCTCCTCTTTTCTCTCTCTCCGTTTCTCCCCCTCTGCTTTTGTTTTGTAGCCTATGTGATTAAGTTGGGTTTTTTTTCTGTATTGGTTGCTAGCTTTGTTAGACACTTACGTGTCTGTTCTAGTATCCTGTTCATACTTGTACTGTACCATACCTGTTTATGTACAAGTTTTTACTTGTGTGAATGAAATAAATGAAATGAAATGAATTAATTTTGGTCTGTCGGATAATGGCTAGCAAAATTTTTGTGGCCCAGAAGTTGTTACATCAATCATGATCACTCTTCAGCTTTATGAGGTCACATTATGTTACGGGAATTGCCCTACAGGTATGAATCCAGTTCTCTCATTAGATTGACATTATTGAGCGTACAATGAATGTGAACAAGAAATGGAAAACATGCGCAGATCAGGAAAATCCAGCTTACCAAAACATGTATGCCATGCCGCTAGTACAGTATGCCACACGTACAGGTACGTGTATTTACTGTACAGTAGTGCTGAGAAAGCCAGAAGTCCCCTAGCTATCCTAAGAAAAAAAAATTTGCATGCAGCATACTTGTGTCCTTTACATACGGCATACCACAGGCTTTCTCAGCATATACATGCACTATACAGTACAGAGTACATGTATGCATATGAATACTGCTGAGAACAGGACGGCTGTGGTATGTCGTACATGCGGTACATAGGCTAGGGGTCTTTTGCCTTTAGTGACGGCACAGTTGTGAGGGGAACAACTTAAGATTGATAAAAGATGAGCACGGATTTCACTAAAAACTGCTGAAGTGTGCGTACGGAAAAAAAAGGCAGTTTTGCCTGCTTTGGGAAAGCGTTCCCTGCACATGCCAAACTTTACAGTCTGGTGCACGACAATCATGCAGACTACACTGTACACTCATTCATGTTGGCTAAACTCTGACAGCAGTGTTGATGAGCTGCACTTACATTTTTGTCAAAATGAAAACTATTGTTTAAAATTCTTCTATATTCTGCATACAATTGTGAGGTTGTAGCACCTTCAAAACCTGATAAGCAGGCATATGTTCCTGCGCATGGGCTACAGTATGCCAACAGAGTGCCAAAAATTGTAAAAAGTGCTGTAACCCTGAATGGTTTAATTCCATACGTTGATGTTACCCTTTGTACATCCTCTTTGAAGTGAAGAAAGACTAAATCAGAACAGAATATGTGCTGATCCAATGCTTATTTTCTTTTCTTTTTATTTCAAAAGAAAATGGCTGGATTTGGCAGAGGGGGTCGTGGTGCTGCCTTACTCAAGCTTCTTGAAGAACCCCCAAGAAAACCAGGCTCCTCCAATGGAGATGGAAAAAATGGACAAAGAACAACTCCTTCACCCACACAGCCAACATCCACGGCTCCTACAATGTCATTTGGCAGGGGGTTTGCTTCTGCGAAACCCAAAGATTTGGGTAAGTAAAGTTGCTTAATTTGTTAGTAGTATTTTAGAGGGCTGAAGGACTCACTGTTTACACAAAGCTTAAAATATGTGTGGGCATTTCACCCCTTCCTCAAGTTTTTGGGGAGGATTTTGCTATTATACATAGGAAACAGTGACATAGTAAATTCCCACAGACAAATATTTTCTTTTCAGGACTTCAGAACTGAGAGGGGGAAACGTGCAATTGTGCACCTTGGTGTGAACACTGGTTCATACAGTAGTAACAATTGAAATGGGCAAGGCCATATTGCCAGTGGATTAACCAAAGATTTCAGGACACCAAAGCCAAAAAAGAGGGGAACCAAGGCCATAACCATGATATTTCAGGGGTACAAGGCCAAACAAGGGGAATCAAGGCCAAAAATATGCAACCAGAGGACTACAGTAGCAAGATGAAGGGGAATATTGAGGATATGAAGAGCTTATGTGGCCTTGTTACTTTTCAGGAAGAATATAGGTATTGGGGCCTGAAGGTTTAGTGAAGACCCTGCAATAGCTATGCACAAAGTTACTCTTTACATTCCTAAGATGAAGTATCTTAAATTGCATTCAGGAGAGTTTTAGATGGTTTTGTAAAGCTGACTGTCAACTTTAATTCTTTGAGAAAGTGTGATCAGGGTTTGCACAGGTCCTGGAAATCCTAGATAGTCTGGGAAAATGAAGAATTTTCAAAAGGTCCTGGAAAAGTCAGGGAACTTTAGGAAGTGGACTTATTGTTCTGATTTTCTCAATGTTGAGATATATTGTTTTGTGGAAAAAAAGATGTAAATAAGGGATCAGATCGTTTTGGAAAGTCCAAGAAATATCAGTCAAGATACTTGAAAATCATAGTATTTTGTCATTTTGAATATGTAGATGCCTTCTCCTGTGTTCCTGTGTTTTTCATATGAATACATGTAATATGACATTGTTTGTATGCTATGCTCACTTAAATCCTTTATTTTATTTGTTTAAATTTTTTTGTTGAGTAGGAGAAGACAAACCAGCCCCAAAAGTGGTCGGATTTGGTAGAGGGCTGAGTGGATTTTCTAGTTCCCAACCAGGTAGAGGAACAACACCCTCTGCTGAACCATCTAGAAAAACTCCTTCACCAACAGATAGTGGGTCTCCTGCAAGAACCTCCCCTGGGGCAGCTGCTCCTGGTCCAGGAGGGGACAGTAAACGTTCTGGAAGTCCACAAGAGAGAGACCTTACAGCAGGCATGGAGAAAATGAGCTTCCAGAAACCAGAAAGAGGAACTGTAGGACAAGAGTAAGTACTTAACACACTTTTGGGGAAAATTGGTTGTGGAAAAAAAATAGACTGCAACCTATGAAAATGAAAATCAAATTCAAAATATTTTTGATTTCTGCCTAAAGTTCAACTGTATGGTCAATTGGCTAGAGACTCTGATTTGCAGTTGGGAGGTCTGGATTTTTAAAATGGAACCTACTGCCATTGTGCTTGATGCTCGCATCAGAAGTGGAGTAGGAAAAACAAGCCAGTGAGCCACAACTGGAAAAAGGGCGTGGCTGGCTTGACTTGAACCAATTGGTAAGAAAGTGGGCTGTAAAACTCCATCCAACTAATTAACTTCATCTTAATTTTGGGACATTGTTTCAATGCTGGTGTTGTATGTTCGTGGGTTCGAATATTCAATTAATCATGTTGTGCAAAAAATAAAGGCCTGTTTCCGCAGAATGTTTATTTCAAATGTCCTCTTTTTTTGTTTTTTAGAATCTCTGCATCAGCTAATTACATTCCCATTCACTGCAAAAACCGAGCTGTGTGGCAGTATGCAGTATCATATGACCCAGATGTTGATCATAAGGGTATGAGACGGCGTCTTCTCTTCGAACACTCTGATGTCATTGGAAAAGTCAGGGCATTTGACGGTTCTATATTGTATCTTCCAATGCAGCTGCCAGAGAAGGTATGATTTATTATACAAATGATATCACATTATAACAGAAAGTGTGTCCTCAGCCAAGGTACATGTTAGGGCATAGTATTTCAATTTACACAGCATGATTGCTGACAGCTAATATTTGCACCTGTCTGATATATGTGCAGTTTCCAGGAAAGGTATGAATTATTATACGTATGATATCACGTAGCAGAAAGTGCCCCCCCAGCTGAGGTACATGTAAGGGTGTGGCATTTGAACATGATGCAATTATTTTGACTCTTATTGTTTGCATATATGGAATATCTACTAGTGCAGCTGCCAAAGAAGGTATGAATTATTATACGAATGTAATCACATAACAGAAAGTGCATCCTTAGCTGAGGTACCGGTAAGGGTATAGTATTTCAGCTTAATGACACCAGTGCCAACAGCTTATCTTGCACTTGTCAGATCTACCAATGCAGCTGCAAGAAAAAGTATGAATTATTATACATATGATATCCAGTAGGAGAAAGTGTGTCCTCAGCAGGTGGGGTACATGTAAGGGTGTGGCGTTTCAACTTCCATTTCACAATTGCTAAGACCTAATTTTTGCACCTGCTAGATGGCCCATATGAGTCAGTCTATGTCTTGAGTGTGAACATTTTGCCATATGTACACTCTATGTATGGAAATATCGAACTTTGTTATATCGTGCTGTACTTTCACCATCAATGGATGGACACTTTCTCATTGCGGCCATACATAAACCAGAGAGAATGATTCTCATATTAGTTCCTGATGAGAAAGAGCTTTTTACTTATTCTGCTATCATAATTTGTATCTCCAAGAAGGTCTCCTATGGAGTAAAGACTTTAAGAGGGTAACAGGATGGAATGAGTGAATGGGAATTAAAAACAAGTATTATCGTTCACCTAATAGTTTGCTGTCCAGCATTGCATTGCAACACTCATTATTGTGACATCAGTGCATAACTTCAATAGTCAGGTGTTAGCCTCATTGTTGGGGAAACAAACCAGTTAGCCACAACTGGAAATAGGGCGGTTTGGAAACTGATCCGTAAAACTCCATCTAACTAACCCATTGTTGGCTAGGGCTGTGAACGTGTAGCAAAATTACTAAATGTTTAATCGCAAAATTTGGCGATCGTTTAGCAATTAATCGTGATTACCTGTCAACATCTCAGTGTTGAGGATTATCAAATTATGTTCGACATCTAGGCCTATATACTGTCTTAGCGGCGCCGGGGACGTAAGATCTCGTCATACCTACATACTGTAATACACAGTACGAACGCATGTGGTCGTTCAAGCACGAACTGCATAAAGTCAATGTTGCCTGCATGGCTGATTTACGCAAAGTAAACAAACGTTGCTACTGTAGTGCTTTCTGTGACAAACACGCTGTTGCAGTTCATACAATAGTTACGTACTACTACTAAGTACCGTTGTGGTTAGCTACGTACTGTTGTTGTTATAGTACTGTGCATGCAGGTTGCACTGACTCCATCGATAGGCTAGGCCTAGGGTCGTATATTTCGGCAATTTTCGAGACCGTATAGGCCTTGCCAATTTAGTCGTGAATATGTGTGGGAAAGATTGAAATGAAACAGGAGATTCAAAGACAACATGAGAGAAAAATGAAAATTGTTTTGATAGGGTAAAAGACAGAGAACTTAAGAGATTTTTCAGCAGGACATAAAAAAGGGGGATTTGCGATTAATCGCAAGAAGCTTTGTACTAAACGTTTATTCCTCTTGCGATCGTTTAGCGATTAATCGCTACACGGTCACAGCCCTATTGTTGGCCCTCTAACATAATGTTAACTTGATGCCATTGCATAAGGGATATATTCCAGCTACTAATATATATATATATTGTAACAAAAATTTCTCTGGGGGGGTAGGGGGTTGGGATTCTTGGCCTTCGTTGTTGTTTTTTGATGGGCCAACGGTCAGCCCAGGAGGAAAGGAAAGAAGTCTTGGTGAGGTGGGTAAATTAGAACGGGCTGTAAAAGCCCAGACTTCAACCAGGAACACAATAAAAAAGAGAACACGCTTTATACGGTTACTTGTCCGTGTTAAAAGTAAATCCTCCGGAATAAAACATAGGAAAATGCAGTCAGAACAAACAAAAATCCAGGTCGACCTACAAACTTAAAATCCAACTTTAGTAAAATAAACTCCCCTAAACTAAACTAGGCTCAGGCAACATCCTTCACCTCTCACTTCCTGAAAAGAACTGAACTTACTCTCCTAAAACTAAGTCTTCTCCTCCCTGTGACTGCATGTGTTAATCCATACAGTCACCTTCCCAAGAGACACTCCCAAATTCCAATTGGCCAAATTAAACCTTGTTATTGTTTCCACCCAACCAGAGCCCTGATGAATAATCATGACCAGGTGATGCACTCTAGACCTGATTCCTCACTTTAACAATAGGCAACCAAAATTCCCATCCCAAGCCTAACAATACACTATAGAATTCCTTCCCCAAGCTGACACAATGGCTATAGATTCTAACCTTCTCCCTAGTCTTGAACATTCTTGTGGCCTATAAACAAACTTTGTTTCACTCCCCCATGCTTAAACTGAAATATGTCCCCATATATTAATACATCACTTCTCAAAACAAAGCATCGAACACATTACAAATAACAAATTTACAAAGCATGTGGACTTACACATGAAATGAATACAGTACAAATTACAAATCGGTAAAATAAAATAAAAAATCACTCAAATTACAAACAGAAAAATGCGATTCAACTGTAACGTTATGAACATAGGTGTAGAACTCTCACGGTCCGATCGTCTTCATCTGGCATCCAACAGACTTAGCCCCACAGGGAACACCGTACGGGTCCTTCTGTGGGGCCAAGGCTTCTCCTTGCCCGGATCAAGCACACTGATACCCCTCTACCACGGATATCCACGTGGAGCATATGGAGGCACAGCTCCCGGGGGAATGGGTCCTCCGTCACTTCCAGCACCAGAAATATCCGCTGGTGCAAAGTACTGCCGTACGTTACCTCCCACGGTCTGCAGTGCAGACGTTACCTCCCACGGTCTGCAGCATGTGGAATGGACACTCGTAGACATGGATCACGCGGGCACGTCCAAGGGGGGTCCCGTCACTACTGTGGCCTAAAGCTTCATGCTCTAGCCTCCATTCATCTCTGAAACGTCCCCCCAAACTGTCCTCCATCTGAGTCCCCACGTCTTCTGTCTCTAGCTGATCCTCCCGGGCAGTCAGCACAACTGATGTGGACAGTTGGAACCTCCGTCCCTCCACCACCAGATGGGTATCCTCGGGGAGGAACAACTCCCGTCCATTGAACTGCACAGATGGCCCCACCTCCTCTTCTGCCTCTGTCATAGTGGCTATGGTCCGACTTCGGGGTGGAGTCGTATTGGTCTCCCTGTTTCTCATGGCCACATTCCACCGTCTCCTCGGTGTTGCGCTAGCCCCAGCATCACGTCCGCTAGCTAAGATCCGGGAGGCACTGGAAGTGGAAGCCTCCGTATGGGGCTCTTCCACTATAGGCTGGACTGTTCTCCCCCTGGCAGAAGTAGCTCCAGCCTCACAATCACTACTTACAAACCCATCACTGGCGAACACCTCTAGCTCCACCTCAGGCACAGGCGTGGGCCTTGTCACAGAAGAGACATCCACGGGGGGGGGTCTCCGTACGGGACCTTACCCCTGGGCAATCTCTGTGGTGTCGTCTCCACTGGTCCCCCCGCACTATCAGGTAACCGTATTCACATGTTCGTGTAAAGGGTCTCGTTCCCGGCATACCCTCACAGCCCACTCCCACATGACACCTCAGGCGACCTCTTGTAGAAAAAGTTCTTCTACAAGAGAAACAGGAATAACCCCTATTTCTAGAGGTTTCAGAACTCATTTTTCTTTTTCTTTCAGTGCAGAACTAGGCCTACTCAAAATTTCTTACCAAAGAAGCTTTCCTAATTTTCTGCTCACCTTTCTTCTCTACTGTCTCTGTCTGTGTTGGACAACAACTGACTACTGGAGCACATGTGTGGCTGTTAAATAGCTGTCTTGGTTGTGCAATATCTAGCCAGTCTGAAGTTAGCACAAGGTTCAGCACAGTGAATCTGCCTAAGTTCAACATGGGAGTCAGCACTAGAAATAAGATCTTTTTACTGCTCATAATGTTTTGGGATTCTGACTGGGCGCCCTCTCCTGGTGAATTTCCCTAGTGGTATGCTTGGAGAGGATTCTATGCTGGATGGAGGGGATGTTATGGGAGGGGATGTTATGGGGGAGGACCCAATGCTCTCTTCTTGACGGTCCGGAGGGCAGGATTCCTCTGTTGCAGATGAAGTACTCTGTTCAGTTCCCTCGTTTCTGGCTTGCAATGTTTCCTCCTCAAGCAGCCCAAGGTCCTGCTGAACATTTTCTGACGATTTTCTAGTGCCTCCCTGTGCTGATGGCGTGGCCACGGGAGTTGTGGGCTCTAGGAACCGTTCGGCCCAGCTGAAGTTTTTTAGTCCCTTATAGGGTTTCAGGCGGTCAGCATGTACTACCATGACTTTTGCTTTTGGGCCCATCTTTATCTTGAAGACAACATCACTCAGCCTACTGATAATCACATAAGGGCCTTTCCGGGGTCTCTGCAGCGTGGGGCTGAGCCCAACCTTCTTCATGGGGCGGTTTAGCCACACAGGGTCTCCGACCTTATACCCAGGTTTTTCCGCAGTTCTGTCATACTGCCTCTTCTGCCTGGTAGCACTCTTCTGTAACTCCTCCCTAACAATTCGGAAAGACTCCTCCATTTTCTCAAACAGCATGGAAGCGTAGTCATTGTGGGTACTGCTGTCTTCTATCCCTTCTGCAGGCGGTGGACCCACTACAATGTCAAGTGGTATGTCTACCTCTCGGCCCAGCATTAGGCGGTTTGGTGTAAAGGAGGTAGAGCTATGTTCAGTAGATCTGTATGCCATCAACAGGTATGGCAGAAGCTGGTCCCAGCCTCGCTGATTTTCTGCGACATACATGCTGAGCATTGCTAAGATAGTTCTGTTGAATCTCTCCACCATCCCGTCAGACTGTGGGTGTAATGGGGTGGTTCTAGTTTTGTGTATATTCAGAAGTTCACACACCTTCCCGAAGAGTTTGGACTCAAAGTCACGTCCCTGGTCAGAATGAATCTCTCTAGGAACTCCAAACCGAGTTATGAAATTTTCCACCATACAGGTAGCTACAGTGGCTGCAGTGTGGTCGGGGAGTGGGTATGCCTCTGTCCATTTCGTGAAGTAATCTGCCATAACCAAGATGTATTTGTTACCTCTCTCTGTCTCAGGTAAGGGTCCCAGAATGTCCATTGCAACCCTTTCCATGGGTGCACCGACCAGATATTTGCCAAGAGGGGCTCTTCGATATCGAGGGGGAGGTTTCCTGGAAGCACATAAGTCACAACTGGCACAAAAATTCTCCAGCTGCTTCCTCATACCTCGCCAATAAACGGAAGCATTCTTTGCCCTTCTTCAAGTTCGGTTAATTCCTAGATGCCCTGCAGTTGGCACACAATGTAGTTGAGCCATTACCGATCTCTTCATTCTTTCGGGTACTACAAATTTCAGGCGGCTGCCCCTACCGTCATCATACTCCCAGTTGTAGTACAGTATGCCATCAACTACTCGTAGGTGAACCCATCTTGCCCACCAGAATTTGACACCTGGGCTTCTTGGTGCAACATCTTCCCAAGGGGGGCGGTCAGTACAAGTATCCAGCATTGCTAACACATGCTGGAGCTCTGGATCCTCCCTTTGCATCGACTGTTTCTCTTGGACACTAACATCCTCCAGAATAAGGTCCTTCGCAGTCACTTCTTGGTTGACAGGATCCTTGGCATTCTCACTCTGGGGAGAGTCTGATTCAGCAGGCAGACTTTGTCCTCTTACAACACTTATTTTTGGCCACTCCCTCAACTTTTCGACTGAGGTTTCAGTTTCCGTATCCCAAGTGTCCTGGTCCCTCTGCTTACATTGGCTACATGGTAATCTTGAAAGGGCATCTGCATTCCCATGTTTGAGTCCTGGGCGGTGTTGTATGTCAAAGTTGAAACAACTTAGCTGCTCTATCCACCTTGCAACCTGTCCTTCTGGTTCCTTGAAGTTGTAGAGCCACCGGAGGGAGCCATGGTCCGTCCTTATCAGGAACCGAGGTCCAAGGAGGTAGTGTCGGAAGTTCTTCACAAAGTAAACCACAGCCAGCATCTCCTTACGGGTGACGCAGTAGTTTCTTTCCGCTGATGACAAAGCACGGCTGGCATATGCAATTACCCTTTCTTCCCCATCTTGCTCTTGAGACAAGACTGCTCCAATGGTTTCTTTACTAGCATCAGTGTCCAGGATGTACCGCCCTTCTTCCTGTGGGTAAGCCAAAATAGGTGCTTGGGTTAACTTCTCCTTCAGTAGGGTGAATGCAGTTTGACATTGCTCATCCCAGGAGAAACTTTGGTTCTTTCTGGTAAGCCTGTGTAGAGGCCGTGCAATTTCAGCAAAGTTGGCAATAAAACGCCGGTAGTAAGAAGCTAGGCCCAGGAAACTTCTGATTTCTGTGATGGTCACTGGCTGGGGCCAATTCTTCACCTTGGCTACCTTTTCAGGGTCAGTTCTAATACCCTCGGGTGAAACTACATGCCCCAAATAGTGTACTTCTGTTGCACACAGGAAGCACTTCTTTGGTTTAAGTTTCAGGTTGGCTTCACGCAGCCGGCCAAAAACTGTGCGCAGGCGTTCAAGGTGCTCTTCAAAAGTAGGCCCAAATACGATAATGTCATCAAGATAAAGAAGAACCTTTTCCCATTGTAATCCTGCCAGTACTCTTTCCATCAGACGCTCAAAAGTGGCCGGAGCATTACATAAGCCAAACGGCATAACATTGAACTCATACAACCCCCCTCTAGTAACAAAGGCAGTCTTCTCACGATCTTTGGCATCCATTACTACCTGCCAGTACCCACTGGCGAGATCCAGGGTAGAGAACCATTTTGCACCGCTCAAAGAATCCAGACTTTCATCAATACGAGGTAGGGGGTATGCATCTTTTAGAGTGACATCATTAAGCTTCCTGTAGTCTACGCAGAAAGGCGTTGAACCATCCTTCTTTCCCACAAGAACAATAGGCGAAGCCCATGGGCTGGTTGACTCCCGAATGACACCCCTTTGTAACATCTTTCCCACCTCTTGGTCCGCTTCTTTCACCTTTGCTCTGGGTAACCTGCGAGGCCTTTGTTTGATTGGGGGACTGTCTCCGGTGTTGATTTGGTGTTCCACTACATCGGTTCTGCCTAGATCATTGTCATCTATAGCGAACAGGTCTGCGTTCTCCATCAAGAATTCTGCTAGTTGCGCTTGTTGCTCTAAGGTAATCATGGCACTGGAGCGGTTGTATAGGTCAATTAGGTGGGGCGGGATGCCTTTTCCCTGCTTTGCTCCACCATCCTCCTTTTCGTCATCCACGGCTTGTGATGGAGCTATTCTGCCAATGACGTCATCTGCTTCATCTAACTCATGGAATTCAGCCATGCATGTTTTCTTCCAGACCTTGACATCCTCAGTACCAGGATTCATCAGACGGATTGGAACTCTACTTGACGTTGGCTTCACCAATGCATGGGCCACCAACAAACCTGTCCTCTCCAAGAACTTTCCTTTGGGTCTAATCTCTGCCACTCTCCCTGACACCTGAGTCTCTGAAACTTCCCCAAACACCAACATCTCATGGCCAGCTGGCACCACGAAGTTGTCCCCAGCCTGCACCCTTGCCACAATTGGGTCATCGTACTTCATGCCTCTTATGAGCGGAACAGCTACTCCAGCAACCACCATACTGCAGTCGTCCCAGTCCCATTGACATCGATGACTGTGCAAGAAGTCCAGTCCAAGGATTCCCTCTAAATCCAGCTCTGCTACCTGGAACTCCACTATCAGGGGTCTCCCTTCGAGCTTAACCACCAGCTCGACCTGCCCCAAAACCTCCAGTGGACTTCCATCCGCCAATTGCTGTGGTACTCCGGTTGGTCTCAGGTCCTCACCCTTGCCAGGAACCAACTCCAAATACTTCTTCTTGGAGAGGAACGACATCGAAGACCCCGAATCTACCAGAAATTTGATTGTTTTGTCTTGTATGGATCCTTCCAGGTACATTGACACCAGCCTACCCGCCCTGACTGTTCCTACTCTTGGCCCTCCTTCCATTTCACCAGGGCTACCTTTACAGCTTTCAAATGTGGTTTCATGTTGAGTGTCTTGCGGAGTTCTCGTGGGAAACTTGCCATAGGCTCTTGCCCCAGATACTTTACTCCTACTGTGGAAGGACTCGTTACAACAATCATCAACCTGCTCCAATCTTTCCTCAGCTTCCTTTCTGCATCCTGTCGCACTGTTCCCAACAGTGGGGCTACCTGCATCAACTGGTTTCGAGAGTGCAACACCGTACGGGTCGCAGCCCCCTTGACCAGAATCCACAGGCGACTCCACACCAGATTCACGTTTTCTTGCAGTCACTGGTGCATCACTGTTCAGCCCGTTACGTTCAGCCTTTGACAGTGCTGTGGGACGAGAAGGGGTGACGCAAATTTGGTCTCTGTCTTCCATGTCCCTCTTGTCTGCCAACTCTCGGCTTACTTGCTCTGTAGGCCTCTCTATGTAGCTGTGTAGCTGCCCTGGACTTTACCACGGCCTACTGGCTCAGTCCACTGTCGTTTCCCGGGTTTGGTTTCTCTGAAGTTAGGTTTGGACAGTTTCTTCTGATGTGGCCTGGCTGTTTGCACTCAAAGCAAATTATCTCTTGCCTCTTACGTTGCATTAACTGGTCTTCAATTTCTTTTAAAATCTCCAAAACCTCTGTGGTCTCATTCGTCTCTGATATTGACCTGACCCCCTTATGGTCTCTCCCCATTGGTGACAGCCTCTGCAGTCGAGCAGTACGGTTGGACTCGAACTCCGCTGCAAGACCCACGGCCTCCTTCAAATTTTTCGGCCTTCCCAGGAAAAGAAAATCTTCCATTTCCTTATCATTCAATGCTGTGATGAAATGATCCAAAGCAAGAATCTGGGAGGTGGCACTATCAACAGTTGGGTATGCTGCATCCACTAAACGCTGGATAGATACCCCAAACTGAGCAATTGATTCACCTTTTTTTCTTGAATAAGACCGCAACTCACTTCTTAACAATGGAGCCTTCCTTTTATGCCCAAAATGCTCCTCCATAGTGTCCACCACCACTGCAAAACTAGACCCAACATCCACTGGCAGCTGGGAAAGTACCCGCCTAGCTTCACCGGTCACACTTGCTCTAAGGAATCTAGCCTTCTCCCTTTCACTCCACCCATTTATCTCTGCCACATCTTCAAAATGACAAAGACAGTCTTTCCACGAAGACACACCATCAAACTTATCAGGCAACATACGGGGTCGCTGGGGAGGATAGCCCACGGGAGGGAGGGTAGCTGCCGAACGGAGCTTTCCTTCCACTCCACTTTCCAAATCCCTATCACAGTCCAAAATTCGCATTGGGACATAAGAGTTAGCCTCCGTACAGGGCATACCCCTGCAGTCACCAAACAAACTACTACCCTGATCAAACAAAAGGGGTGTAGAGGTCACCGCCGAACGGGGCAATCCTCCACCACCACTGCCGACTCTGTCTTCTTTTCCAACCCGAAAATCTCTACCTGCAAATTGATCTCCTTTATTGAATACCCAAGGGTCGGTAGCCGCCGTACGGGGCAAGCCTTCCCTCCCCTTGCCTACATTTTGTAACCTAGAAGGAAGCTCTAAGAATTCCTGATCCAAGCTCAATGTTTGGTGGGGTACAGGTTTGGATCTGTCTACTACAGGGGTGGAAGAAAATTTAACTTTCTTACCATAGCAAGATTCCCTGTCATGAAGTCCAGGAGACATACTGCCATCGAATCCGGGAGGTACTCTGAGGCCACCAGCATATTCGTAGCTGGAACTCTTGGAGGAAAGTCCATCCTTGGCTGTTTGTACCCCCGTAGTGGACATTCGGATGCCTTTCGCAACTCTACATTCTCCAGCATCCACGTCTCCCCTGCTGTGGCTGTCATAAGCAAGAAGAGGATCAACCAGGGG
Source organism: Holothuria scabra (assembly GCA_037179385.1). Classification (NCBI taxonomy): domain Eukaryota; kingdom Metazoa; phylum Echinodermata; class Holothuroidea; order Aspidochirotida; family Holothuriidae; genus Holothuria; species Holothuria scabra. The sequence continues at coordinate 8,486,650 of CM074198.1, forward strand.
GCTGTCACAACTAGCAGATAGGTCCTCCGCACGGGGTCCCATCACTCCAGCACCCTGATCAACCTCACCCTGCTTGTCAGACAAAGAGGCTTGCCCTAACCTCTGCAGCATCTCATCCACTTCCTGCAGCCGTCTTGTAATGTCCTGAGCCTGTCGTAATTCCTCCATGTTCAATAAGCACTCTCACAAAAAATCCAACAAAAATTACACCAGTTGTCCTCCTGAAGATGACCTTTAATCCCACTTCTGACACCAAATTGTAACAAAAATTTCTCTGGGGGGGTAGGGGGTTGGGATTCTTGGCCTTCGTTGTTGTTTTTTGATGGGCCAACGGTCAGCCCAGGAGGAAAGGAAAGAAGTCTTGGTGAGGTGGGTAAATTAGAACGGGCTGTAAAAGCCCAGACTTCAACCAGGAACACAATAAAAAAGAGAACACGCTTTATACGGTTACTTGTCCGTGTTAAAAGTAAATCCTCCGGAATAAAACATAGGAAAATGCAGTCAGAACAAACAAAAATCCAGGTCGACCTACAAACTTAAAATCCAACTTTAGTAAAATAAACTCCCCTAAACTAAACTAGGCTCAGGCAACATCCTTCACCTCTCACTTCCTGAAAAGAACTGAACTTACTCTCCTAAAACTAAGTCTTCTCCTCCCTGTGACTGCATGTGTTAATCCATACAGTCACCTTCCCAAGAGACACTCCCAAATTCCAATTGGCCAAATTAAACCTTGTTATTGTTTCCACCCAACCAGAGCCCTGATGAATAATCATGACCAGGTGATGCACTCTAGACCTGATTCCTCACTTTAACAATAGGCAACCAAAATTCCCATCCCAAGCCTAACAATACACTATAGAATTCCTTCCCCAAGCTGACACAATGGCTATAGATTCTAACCTTCTCCCTAGTCTTGAACATTCTTGTGGCCTATAAACAAACTTTGTTTCAATATATATATATATTTCACTAATTCGGCACTTAGGGGGAAAGTTGTTGTTGAAAAGTCGACCTTAAGGAGAAAAATTTTGGGGGGCGAAATATAAGTTTCGCCGTAACGTTTCTACACACTTTTTTTATAGGAATACGTAAAGGGACAAAGGCGCCCTCCTAGATTTACAAAGAAGATACAATTAGTTCAAAGTTGTCAAATTTACGGACACCTAGCTGTTAACATGTACGGATGGCTGGCCATTGAAATAACGTTGTTTATATTTTTAGACGTTAGGGCGAAGACTTTTCCTTATGTATTTCGTTGTTATTTTTTCGCCCTATGTACGCGCTGATATAACAATTTCCCCCGTAGGTGGGAATTAGCGTATATATATATATATATATATATATAAAAGAGGTTGGGTCAAATTGTTAGATATATACCTCATGCACTGACATCACCAGTGATGTCATTTTAGTCTAGAGAAATAACAGCATGCACCTGGCTGCAACACTGATCTTTGTGTGGGACATTTCGAACAGGACATGGGCAGCATGCGGTACAATTTTCCCCACGTGTGTGCAAATTTATGGGCATATCAGATTAGTTGACCAATCAGCTGTCTGCATTTGTTGGTATTGGTTTCTTATTCATCCAAAGGAGGGCATACGTTTTGCATTGTGACATCATATACATTAGGTCTGTGTGTTATAACATTTCTGGCATCTGCTTAGAATGGCTTTTCATATCATTGCCATGGTCTTACCAACATACGCCAAAAGTAGCGTTCCTTTCCAAATTATGTTTCATATAAAAGTGGCATCACTTGAAAAATTGGATCAAGGGACTGTTTGATAATTGATATGAAACAATTTCAAATACATGTCTTTTTGTTTTTCCATTTGGCACAGGTGACTACGTTCATAGGCCACCGTCAAACAGATCAATTGGAAATTAAAATTAAAGTTCAACTTGTGAAGGAGTTGGAACCGGAATCCTGCACCCACCTTTATAACGTGATATTTAAGAGGTAGTACTCTTTTCTGTGGTAAAAATTAAAATACTATTTCTGCACATCTTTTTGCAATCACAGCACACCAACATATTGCTATGCTCCCCCTTTACCATTGCTATATAGGTATGGTTTTGCCGCAAAACTATTGCACTTCTGTGTCCTGCAATAGCTGCTTTTGAAGCTATGTTGTGTAATCATGTTCTTGACATAGAATATGCTTTAAGAGGAGATAATTTTACATTTGTGCACCCTCTTGAGCTGAAGCTAACACAAATATGGCAGTCTTCATACAAAAACTTAGTACTAGTGGAATCTGTACATAGGTTCTGTGTATAGGTAATATAATATATAGCTCAGTATGGCTGGATGGACATTCAATAGCAAAGGAGTTAAGTAAAGGATGGTTTTATAAGTTGCTGTGTGCCTTTTAGTGTAGGACCAATTTGTTGTAATATTTGGATGAAAATAAAGGTTGTTGGAAGAAAAATACCCCAAAAAGAGGCTATTTAACATCTGTTAGCCAGTTTGTTAGAAACTTTCTATAATTTTGACCCCTGGAGATTGTTCTTTGAAGTTTCACTCTATTGGTTCACTCTCCTCATGTACTCATCTCTGTGCTCTTTCTTCAGGGTCATGAAAATTTTACAAATGCAGCAAGTTGGACGTCACTACTACCAACCAAAATTATCAATCACCATTCCACAACACAGGTATATTTTTTTCTTATTTTAGAGCATTGAATAACCTCAAATGACTTGATTTTTGATGAGAGCATATTGCCTGTTAGTTGAGGTGTTGGATCTGTGATCTTTGAATTGTCAGTTTGACTCCTGTCTTAGTCATTATGTTGTGTCCTTTGGCAAGATGGCCCTGTCTCACTTGCATCTCTGCACCCACTTGTGAAATAGGTACCTGTGAGATAAATTATGATCAGGTTCGCTTAGCCATGGTGGCACATTGTTCCTGGGATGATCTATTATTGTGCTGGGCAGGGTTGTTACCACGCTGGGCAGCATGAGGCAGCTCTTAAAATCTCCATCCCGTAATTGCCATCAATATCAGCACCGCCCAGCACAAATTTCTTGCCCTAACTGAATAAAATTTTTAGATTTCTTTAGAATTGAGTGAGAATTTCTGATTTTTGTAAGCACTCTCCAATCATCCAAGATTTTTTTAAGTGAAGGTGGCACCGTGACTCCCCTTAGATTGCTCCATCAGGGCAGTAACCACAAATTACCTGGCTCTTAGAATGGTCTTGTGACAACCCTGGTGCTGGGGTAACATTGTGCTGCACCTTAGATGAGGATTTTCAGAGGGATAAAGCCGCATTAAGGATACCACCATTTCTTCTCATAGCTCAAGACTTCTCTGTGATTATTTTGACGGTGTGATGTACCGCATGTATGAACGTAAGAAAGGAAATTCTTCGATTTCAGGGCAATTAGTTATGAAGAGAAAGGAAAGCAAGATTTGAAAAAGCATTTTTTGAGTAGACTGGACCTTGAGAGATACTAAGAATGTCTCTTGTGCTCCCAAATTAGTGCAAATTAAGTTTAGATAAAATAAAATCACAAGCATATCTGCCACTTGAGGTGCACAAAAAGATCTTTAATTACGTAAATTACCACATACCACTGTAAAATTTTAATTATTGCTAATACACCCTTTAACTCTAACCATATGACTTCATTTTCATGTCAGCCATATTTTGTAGACAGGGTGTTTTTGTTATTTCATTCATACTTTGTAGACCTACACCTGCAGGGAATAATTTAGTGTTTGCTGTGTCAGGGCTCTTCAATCACAAAATCACTATCAGCCCATATGTTTCATGTAGAAAATCTGCTACACAATTTTGCATTTGTATAGCAATTTGTTTGTTTTGTGTAGCAAAATATGATGCAATAATGGATAAATTATTCCCTGACCTGGGGTGAACTCCCAGGTACCTGTTGAAAACTGGTTGAGAAGCACTTGTGTATGCTAACTGCAAATTTCGTGTAATAATGCTTGTAATATAGAGTGGTTGATTCAATGACCGAACTTCTTCTTAATAACAGCTATACCATAGGTGTACAAGGTGGGGTGCAGGGGGGCACTTGCCCTCCCAGGTCAGGCAAAAGCAGTTGGTCTATTTGGCCAAAATATGGACAAAACATGATAAACTGTGACATTGTTCGGTTAAAAAAATTCTTGCCCACTTACAGAAAATTACCACCATATGCCTATGAGCTATAGTGTTTTGAAACGATATCTTTTCAATAGTCATCCCACTGATGATACTTTGCAATTGCGAATGCATAAAGAGAAAAATGCGATCTGTTGGTATATAATTTTGTGTTAAAAGAATTTATCTGCTACATTCAGCAATAAACATAGTCCTTTAATGTGACCAAGTCAAACATTTTCAAGCCAAGTTGAGCCTCTACACAGTTTTCTGTCAAGTCAATTGTAATGGTAGCCATAGGTGGTTTTACTCCTTCAATTAAGCATTGAATGTATATTTGTATGGCTATTACATTCTGGAAATGTAAATATTAAACTGTACCTCAAGTCAAAAAATTCCAAAATATATATTAAAGATCATGAAAAATGAATTCTAACAGTCCAACTACCATCTTCATCGGACATTCTTGAGATGAGATATAAAATGTTGAAGTTCATCCACAAAACTGGGGATGGTATACTGCCTAATAATTTGTGATGTCATTGTTTACTACTCAAATTTCAATCTTTTGTATTTCTTTGTTTTTAGTTACTCCATCTTGTACCAAGGAGTGATATCACTTTTACTCTTGTGGGGTGATGTAATTAGTTAAGCCCTCTCTGTGCAACATGCTATGCAAGCAAACAAGAAGTGTTCAAGGTCAAAAACGCATTTTTAATTTTAAAAGGAAACAACGCAGGTTATGTGAGTTGTACAACAAAAAAAGTCAAAACTAACTACACAATGGACCAATTTGTTTGAAACGAATAAACTTCAACATGTTATATCTCAGCTCAGGAATGTGCTATGAAGATGGGAATTAGACTGTCAGAATTCATTATTCATGCTATTAATTTATATTTTTGAATTTTTTGCTTGAGGTACACTTGAAGCACATGAATGACAAAAGTATGTTTTTCCTCTCTGTAGACTTGAAGTCTGGCCAGGGTACATAACTGCAATACAAGAATATTCTGGTGGACTTATGCTTCATTGTGATGTGTCGCACAAAGTTCTGAACTATGAAACTGTCCTGGAGACTATGTAAGCATCACACAGAAATATTACATCAGAAATTTAGATTGTGTAGGTACAGGAGACTGTGTCTTGGAGACTATGTAAGCATTACATAGAAATATTACATCAGAAATTTAGATTGTGTAGGTACAGGAGTGTGTGTCTTGGAGACTATGTAAGCATTGTGCCAAATTCTTACATTAAAATTTAAAAAGGAAAATTAAAGCAAAAATTTAGCTTTTATATGTTACAGAGGAATCAACTTCACACAGTGTGGTGAAGCTTCCATTCAAATGGTACCTGTAATTCTCAAGATATCAGTAAAGAAGTCACTAGATTTATGTTCAAAAGTGAGGTTAAGAGCAGCAGAGTTTATATCAATTCCTCACATTGACAAGAAATGCTTTGTTTCCCTTTGTTTGATTCCTTGCCGTAGGCAGGCAAGGAATCTATGCGATGGTGATGTCGTGTGTATGTGTGTGTGTGTGTGTGTGTGTGTGTGTGTGTGTGCGTATGTGACGCTTTGGCTTGTAAACACGATATCTCAAGAAGGGTAAGTCCGAGGGATCTCATACTTGGCATGTGGATTACCCATATTGAGTAGATGATCCCTATTGTTTTTGGTGGACGTCAAAGGTCACTTGGGGTCACGAGAGGTCAAAAGGTCAAAATCTTGTAAACACGATATCTCGAGAACGGTACATATGACTATGCTCATATTTAGTGTGTGGGTTGGTCATATTGAGTAGATGATCCCTATCGATTTTCTTGGAGGTCAAAGGTCATTTGGGGTCACGAGAGGTCAATGGGTAAATTCCTTAGAAATTGCTTGTAAACACGGTATCTCAAGAAGGGTAAGTGTGACTATGCTCATATTTGGTGTGTGCATTGGCCATATTGAGTAGATGATCCCTATTGTTTTGGTGTAGATCAAAGGTCATTTGGGGTCACGAGAGGTCAAAAGGTCAAAACTTCGTAGAAACACGATATCTGGAGAACGGTACATGTGACTATGCTCATATTTGGAGTGTGGATTGGTCATATTGAGTAGATGATCCCTATTGATTTTTGTGGAGGTCAAAGGTCATTTGGGGTCACGAGAGGTCAATAGGTAAATTCCTTAGAAATTGCTTGTAAACACGGTATCTCAAGAAGGGTAAGTGTGACTATGCTCATATTTGGTGTGTGCATTGGCCATATTGAGTAGATGATCCCTATTGTTTTTGGTGGAGATCAAAGGTCATTTGGGGTCACGAGAGGTCAAAAGGTCAAAACTTCGTAAACACGATATCTCGAGAACGGTACATGTGACTATGCTCATATTTGGTGTGTGGGTTGGTCATATTGAGTAGATGATCCCTATTGTTTTTGGTGGAGGTCAAAGGTCATTTGGGGTCACGAGAGGTCAAAACGTCAAAACTTCGTAAACACGATATCTCGAGAAACGGTACATGTGACTATACTCATATTTGCTTTGTAGGTTGGTCATATCGAGTAGATGATCCATATTGTTTTTGGTGGAGGTCAAAGGTCATTTGGGGTCACGAGAGGTCAAAGGTCAAAACTTCATAAACACAATATCTCGAGAACAGTACATGTGACTATACTCATATTTGGTGTGTAGGTTGGCCATATTAATTAGATGATCCCTATCGTTTTTGGTGGAGGTCAAGGTCATTTGGGGTCACGAGAGGTCAAAGGTCAAAACTTCGTAAACACGATATCTGGAGAACGGTACATGTGACCATACTCATATTTGCTGTGTGGGTTAGCCATATTGTGTAAATGATCTCTATTGTTTTTGATGAAGTTCAAAGGTCATTTGGGGTCATAAGAGGTCAAAAGATCAAAACCTTGCAAGCACGATATCTCGATCAAGAATGGTACATGTGACTATTTTCATATGTGGTGTGTGGGTTGGCCATATCAGTAGATGATCCCTGTTTTTGGTGGAGGTCAAAGCTCACTTAAGGTCACGAGAGGTCAAAAGGTCAAAACCTTGTAAACACGATATCTCAAGAACGGTACATGTGACTATGCTCATATTTGGTGTGTGGGTTGGTCATATTGAGTAGATGATCCCTTTTATTTTTGATGGAGGTCAAAGGTCATTTGGGGTCACGAGAGGTCAAAAGGTCAAAACTTCATAAACACGGTATCTCCAGAATGGTACATGTGACTATGCTTATATTTGGTGTGTGGGTTGGTCATATTGAGTAGATAATCCCTATTGATTTTCGTGGAGGTCAAAGGTCCTTTGGGGTCACGAGAGGTCAATAGGTAAATTTCTTAAAAATTGCTTTTAAACACGGTATCTCAAGAAGAGTAAGTGTGACTAATCTCATATTCGGTGTGTGCCTTGGCCATATTGAGTAGATGATCCCTACTGTTTTTGGTGGAGATCAAAAGGTCATTTGGGGTCACGAGAGGTCAAAAGGTCAAAACTTCGTAAACAAAGATATCTCGAGAGAACGGTACATGTGACTATACTCATATTTGGCGAGTGTGTTGGCCATATTGAGTAGATGATCCCTATCGTTTTTGGTGGAGGTCAAGGTCATTTGGGGTCATGAGAGGTCAAAGGTCAAAACTTCGTAAACACGATATCTCAAGAAGAACGGTACATGTGACTGTGCTCATATTTAGTGTGTGGATTGGTCATATTGAGTAGATGATCCCTATTGATTTTCTGAAAGGTCAAAGTTCATTTGGAGTCAGCATGTTCAAAGCCTGACAAGCTTTCCTGCACAGTCTTTCAAGAAATGTCACTTGTAGGGTCCTGTAACTTGTCCTGTAGATGGCACATAGTGAATACATGGTCCCAGAAGTTTTTGGTGGAGGTCAAATGTCATTTGGGTTCACAACGGGCAAGGGGGATCTCAATGTAGGAAGATTGGATGCCTTGCATGTGTACTTTGTGGGCACATTATGGAGCCCTGTTAATTGAAAAACATTGCCAAGCAATGTCAGTGTGAAAAAAGGCCTTACATTTCAGCGGCAAGGAATCACTAAGCCTTTTGGCTTTCTGGTTTTCAAACTGTGGTGTTGACTTTGAAGTTTGTAAGGATATAGGACCTCCAAATGAGAAATGCAAAGGTTATAAATTTCTCATGCCACTTATGCAGTTTTACATTCTGAAAGCATGGGATTGTTCAGAAGAAAGCTTATCATGAAGTTTGAAGAAAAAAACTAAAGACTGTCCATTAATGCAGTCATTGTATAGTACAGAAGCTGTACCCCATGTCTGTAGATAATGTGTATTTATTTGCACAGTGTTTCACACAGTTTTAGCCATTTATAGCTTTAAGGAAAATTTGCTATAGGTTCTCTGGAGGCGAGGTGTGAAGGGTAAAGGAATTTGATAGTTGAAATAAGTAGTACAGACATGCATGGCTATGCGTTCTTGCCAGTTTGCATATTTTGGTTTTTGTATGTGATTTGACTGCTCTCTACAGGCCGGATTCTCGACACTTGCATGCCAGACTTGGCCTGTAGGTGGTAGGTTGCTGACTCCTGCCATAGTAGAACCTTTCCAAACAGCAGTTAGGACTTTGAGATGGAATTCTGCTGGGTTCTTACAAGTGGTTTAAAATCTGGGAAGTCAAAGAATTTTACAATTCTATTTTTCAGACTTTAAAGGCATTTTCCTGATACAAAATTCATTGACTTCAGAATATGCAGAAAGATTTCCTCTTTCAAGAGATGAAAAATGCATCTCAATAGTATAAAGTGTTCAAAATATACTTACTTTCAAAGTAATGCAACTTTTTCTTGAGTTTTATTGCATTATGGGGAATCTGCAATTATATGATGACATTGCAGCTCATTAATTCAAAATTGCCTTCAGTTTATTAGCCCAAATCAGCCCAAAGAGCTGTTTGAGCTATTGTTATCTGCCACAGTCACTCTGTCTATCCGTCTATCTCAGTGGTTCTCAAAGTGGTCCCTACCGCCCCCTGGGGGCGTTGAAAAGTTTCATGGGGGCACTGAGGAGTTTGCAAGCAATAGGGGGGCATTGGCATTGACTAGGTGGAGCCTGGAGGATCTCATACGTTCGTGCAATAAAGGAGCCTAGGAGGTTGCAGAGTGGTTGACACAGACCATCTTGTCCGAAAGGTTAGCAATTACTGACAAAAATTTACCCAATATAAAACTTATCCGGGTCATTTTGGTGCTGGAAATTGAAAGTCGAAAGCTCAAAGTCAAAGACTTATATAAATATGGCATGTTGGGTGGAAGGGGGGGCGTTGGATCAGTCATGGGTGCCTTATGGGGGCGGTATTTTGAAAAAGTTTGAAAACCACTGGTCTATCTATCATGTCTGTTCATAATTGCTTTTAATGCTCCCAGGGGACATTTGTTGATGAATTGTAACAAAACTTGAACACATTGGTCATTGAACATAGTAGCAAGCAGGGCAGTCGGGGGTTTAATATCATTTTACCTGAAAGAAACTAAAACATTGTAAATTGTGTGTACATCTGATCAATAAATAACAGCCATGTATGACAAGTACAGTCCCTGTGGTGATTAGAATATCCATTGTATGGGGAGTGATTTTCTTGACATTGGAAGTCATCACTGTGCAGTAATTCAACAGGTTTGAACTTCAGCACCAATGGTTCTCTAGTGTCTAATGTTAATGCCCTTGCAGCAAGCATTAAGCAGCATTGTTCCCTATACCCCACATGTGAGGTAGGGTAACGCTAGATCTACGGGAAAAGATATTCAAACATTGAAACAGTATGAAATTTCAAGAGAAAACAGGACATTTAATTATAAGAAAAATAAAAAACATCTGATACAATGTGGCTACTTTACATAACTTTCTGTGGCTGTTGTAGAAAAGTGTAGATATTTTTAAACAAAAGTAAGCAATCTTTAAAGTGAGATATTTTGAGTAGGAAAGGGGTATCGCGACAGGGTTATGAGGACATGGTCTCGAATATTTTTGTCCTCCTTGCATGGCCTTAATGAAAAGCCACCTGAATATGCCTTTAATATAAGTCATGGAAAAACGTCCAACTGATTTGAAAGTTAAAGAAATACAAAAGAAATACCTTAAAAGTCTCTATATGTGACCGAGTCAATGTGACTGCATTGATTGACTCCATTGATTGACTAAATTGCCTTTTTTGATCAATGATGTCCATCATTTCCCTTATTTTTAGGAAAAGGATTTATGATAGAGAGAAGAGTTCGTACATGGATTCTTGTATCAAGGAACTGGTGGGATGTGTTGTACTTACTAAATACAACAACCAGACCTACAGAGTGGATGATATTGACTGGAATCTGAACCCAGAGTGTAAATTTCAACTGAGGAGGGGGGATTCCACATCATATAAAGAGTATTACAGGTAGGAGAAGGGGTAAACTTGCTTGTTACAGGTAGGGGAAGGGGCTAACTTGCTTATTAGAGGGAAGGGGTAAACTTGCTTCTTACAGGGGGGAAGGGGTAAACTTGCTTGTGGGAACTGATATACTCACTGGAGAAGGGGTGTATTGAATACAGTGTGGGGGAATGTCTGGGTATGTGCATTTTGCTTTATCTTTTTTTGGGTCAAGTATGTTTTGTTCTCCTCAGGAGGATATTATTTAACTTAACTTAAGACTTAAAATTTTGGGGGTTCCCTTTGAGGTCAATACCAGTTCACATAATATTGGGAAGGTATTGAAACTATCAATATTGGGGCACTATTAGGTGGTCAATTGAACAAAAAGTCATCACTTGCAGCTTTTTTTGCCACCTCAAGCAACCTTTTTATGGCTGGTGGAGAACTTTCCCCAAAATTGAAAAGACTTGACTATTTAGCAACTTTAAAGAATACCAGTGTCTTGAATTTTGAGTACCATCTTTTGCCACAAATCACTGTCAGAGTGCAATAACTGCATACCTAGATAAAGAATTGGAACTTAGGCAAATGTATCAAAGTTTGAAAAAAAAAACAGCCCACCTACCACTCTCACTTATCTTCTGAGGTGTCTGATTTATAGCACACTTTCAAAATTTAAGGTCTGAATTCCATTGCCAGATTCCATTCATAGGGAATTCAAGTTGACTGGAAAAATCAATTTTTTTTGCATCCAAAACTTGTTCAAAAACACAAAGTATGTTCATTCATAGGGAATTCAAGTCAATCAGAAAATATAATGGATGAATGTTCAACTCATGTTTATACGATTCAGGGTTGACTAATGCGTGAACTGAAAAGAAGCCTAATTACCATTGACCTAGTTAATGGGTTTTTAGTGTGGAAAAATTGCCATATGGTTCAAAAATGCAAAGTATGTACATTCATAGGGAATTTGACTAATGCATGAACTGAAAAGAAGCCTAATTACCATTGACAAAGTAATTGGGACTTTGGTCTGGAAAAATAGCCATTTGGTATTTTAATTTGAAATCTTAACTGTGGTAGTTTCAATCATGTTAATTGTGCATCTATGCTGGGTGAACATGCAAAATTAAAGGTCATTTTGTATGATTTTTTCTTTTAAGTACTAAACATTTCCATTTTAGTCTTCAAAAATTCTGAAAAAGTCTGGAATTTCAGAATTTCAAAATTATGGAGACCCTGCTAATTGTGTGCAAGTTAAAAGACTGGTAGAGCAAAATTGCTGCCAAAATTCCAATCAGGAAAAGTGTCTTTCAAAATTGTCTGTATTCATGAATCCATTCACAGTTAAGAAATAATGTCCTTGAATAAAGTGATTGTTTTTCTCAGAGAATAGGGGGAGAGGAGAGGCAGATATTGAGGAATGTAGAGTAAATGTTTTCTAAGAAAGAAAGGCCTGTAGATGGATTTAAGTTGATTACTAATGTGTAAAGATCTTCATGTGGTACTAAGATAGATGAAATCCCAAAGACCATACCCCTCATGTCAGGATATGAGACTTTGCAATGTTGAGGCAATAACCAAAACTGTGAAGGTATATTCATTTAAGCTTGTCATTTTCTTTTTAATAGAAAAAGCTATGGTGTCGAAATTTCGGATAGCCGCCAACCGTTACTGGTGAATTGGCCAAAGAAAAAACTGCCAGATGAGGTAATTTGGTAGCTGTGGGTTGTATCTGTAGTTTCCATAAGTTGAATCTCAGATAGCTAAAGTGTCACTAGAAGTGATGGTAGATTGAGAACTGCAGTTGGAGTATAAAGGTGTTCAAGGTGCAAGTATTAGTATTGGACTAGTGCAATGGTTTAAGTATGAGAGTGTTAGTGAAGTGAAGTACAAATTTGAGAGTACAAGTTAGTGACTTGTAAGTACAAGTATTGGTGTGAGTACAATGGCTCAAATAGGAGAAATATGTGTGAGACTAGAACCAGCTATTACCTCATGTATACTTAAAGTAAAGTGAAATTATTTAATAAAATTTTAGTTGACATTTTAAAAATTTTTGCATGGGAAATGTAGCGGGACTTTGAATGGCTGGTGATCAGTCTATTGCTAAATGAGGTATTTGTTTGTATTAATATCTGTCCTTTATTTTTGATTTTAGGAAGTCAGACCAATCCATCTCATTCCCGAGCTATGCTGCAGAACTGGTCTTACAGATAAAATGAGGGAAGATTTTAAGGTTATGAAGGTAAGTTGACCTTTATAATGACTGGTTTTAATTTTGTAACATTTATTTCATCATACTAGTTTGGTGATTTCAGTAAGTTGCCAAAATCACACAGCAACATGTTTACAGTGTGCAGTGTTAAGTACGCAGTGTCCTATATGGACTGCATGCATGGTCAAGGGTTTAGAGCATCCGACTTGCAGTCGGGAGGTCGGGAGTTCAAGTCCCTGCTGGGTCATACCGAAAACTTTAAAAACAGAACCTAATGCTGTTGTGCTTAGTGCTCAGCGTAAGCAATTGAGTAGGGAAAACAAGCCAGTGAGCCACAACTGGAAAAAAGGCGGTGGCCGGCTGGAGTTGAACCAGTTGGTTAGAAACTGGGATGTAAAACTCTCTATCTAACTAACTAACCTATATGGACATTAAACGGGGTTAGCTCTGTTGCAAGATGTCAAGAATAGTGGGTTTCAGTCTCAAACTTTCACTGTTTTAATCACTTTCAAAGATTCTAAGTGTAAGATGGACATTTCCAAAAAGAGTTCAAAGTTGGACTAGGGAAACAAAATTATTGTTGCAGTATTTTAGTGTAGGGCTGAAGTACAATATCCTGGAAAAATGTCAGGCCTAAAATAAGTTTTGTAGACAGCCATTGCAAGTGAGAATAAAACTGTAAATACTGCCACTAGTTTTCCTAACCATTTAAAAAATGGTCATATTTGAATAATTAAAATTTCAACAAAGCAGACTATTTTTTGTGATATATACAACAAAGAGTAAAATTTGGTTGTTCCAAAAACGTTAGCCTAACCAGTGTGAGATGCTTTTATAAACTTCTGAATTTACAGTTTGTGGTTAAAACATTACTGCTTTTTGTCATGGCATTACTAATGTTAGGCTTATTTCTGGGCATTCACTGTACAGGAAGACAGTGTTATTAATGGCTGATTAAGCATGAAGTATAGACAAATCTGATCAGCCCTTGTGCTTAGTGACTGTAGGCAGCCATTAGTGGGGTCCATCAGCTTTAAATCGTCTTCATTTATTGTCTACATGTAATTTCAAACCCTCATATTCACCAAAATTGAGGGAAATAAGATACAATTCATGGTACAGGTAAGCAGGAAATAGAAAGACTAAAGTAATGACCCCAGTTATGTCCGACTAAAATTAGACTTGACTGTCCGGATTTGTCTATAAATGCCTTAATTAGAGGTATAAATCTTTGTCTTAATTAAATTCAAGGGATTTTGCATGACTCATTTACTGCTTGTTACTGAAGTGGCAATGTCTTAGTGTGGCAATGTCTTAGTGTTACAGCATCTTTCTTCTAAAAGCTACATCTATGGATGTGTTGCGATCTTAAAAGTAGTTCTCATTTTTTGTCTCATTAAATGCAAGCACTTTTCATCTATATAAGTACTATGTAAAGCCAAGTATGCAGGAGTAAGCCATGCTGATATGCAAACTTTAATAAACAGTATGATTTGGCATTATCTCTTCTTAGGACCTAAGTCAACACACGCGTGTCACGCCGAACCAGAGACATTTATCATTTCGGAAATTTATTGAGAATGTAGGATCCAGTCAGGAGGCCACTCAAGAATTACTGGACTGGGGACTTGAATTAGATAAAGACATTTTGCAAGTAAGTAGTTGAACAATAATTTTTTCCCCAAAATTTCACTTGTTTAGCAAATATGAGTACTGTATTTTATTATTTCAAGTGCAGGCAATGCTTAGTTTTTGGTTACCATGGAGAAAGCAGAATGTGTAAGTTTTTCCTGAATGGAGACTGTAAAAGTCATATTGGTGTAGCAGTTTGAACAGTTATGTACTGGCAATTGCTCTCAGTGGAAAGAGGGTTGTCATAAACCATAGTGCAACCTTTTCAAACCAAGGTTGCCAGTTGTGAAGTGTGCATTGACAGTCATGTGAATAAATAGTGCACAACTTCAAGGTAAGGTGCTAGGTGATGACAGTTCTGTTAAGTTCACACAAACATATGAAGTGAAGCTTTTTAATCTTTTGTAGTTAGTGCTGTATAAATATTTGTATGTACCAGTATAGTCTGCATGTAGCTTTTATGGGTCAGGTTGTATGGATTGTAAATTTAAGAAGAACCTTCTCATTTTTCAGTTTTCATTTCATTAGAGGTAGTGTAATCACATAAGTTTACAGTTTCTAATTGGTCAAAGTTACTATACAAGATCTCCATGACAACTTAAAAAATTGTGAAATAACCAGTTTTTGATCAAGTTTTCTGCAAGGATCGTGCAAGTACCACTGGTTTTCATTCTGGGAACACTTGTCTTTAAAATCTGATTTATCCTTCTCTTGTACGACGTATTACATAGTAATGTCGTGTGTGATCAAAATGCAAGTTAAGTGCATCGAGGAAGGGGAGGGGGGGGACTACATTGAGTCACCACATGTTGCACGCATTTAAAAAGACGTTGTGGAAAATGCAATGAGGTTATATTAAATGTTGAAAGAGAAGGAAGAAAAGGAGGTAGTTAGATGAGAATCAACAAAACACCAACTTGAATGTCTCATATAGGTCATCTAGATAAAATGGTTCAAGTCCATCTGTTTGGTCACCTTTCACAACAGGTGAGAAATCCTGTGGGCATACTCTACACCCCAAGTCTACAGGGGTAAAGGAACGAAAGGAAACAAATAGTTAATCACACTCCTCCCTTTGCAAAATAATGGATCTATCACCGTAGAGTGTTTGATAATGGTCAAAGTGCATGAATCCTTGTCAGGTGATATTTTGAACATCAAATTTATTGTTTTCAAATTTATTGTTTTTGTTTTAGTTAGCAGCAAGGCAACTCCAGAGGGAGAAGATTGTATTCCGAAACCAAACAATTATGGCAACTGCTGAAGCTGACTGGGGTAGAGAGCTTTCAAAGAATTCAGTTATAACTCCTGTAAGAATAAAGCTTCTTTTGTTTGATGGAATGCCGTTACATCTTACCAGGGTTCTAGCTATGGTGGGCAGCCCTGGCTCCCCATTTGCACTTGGTACTCAAAGTCAATTAGACTGTCCCACCCACCATCCCTCCCCCAGCAAAGATTTATGCAAAGTAAACTGAAGATTAGTGGAAAATGCTCCTTTTTGACCATATTCCAATCTCACATATTGAAGTGGAATGTTGCACCATTTTGAGTCTAAGCCCCTTACAGGTATAAAATTTTCTCAGATGGGATGGAACCCCTGTGCCCTTGATGGGACATCCCATTCGCTTTCACTCCTCCCCCAGACATCATTCTGTAAGCCAACTGGAACCAATATGCTCTAGCTAGAATCCTTTCTTTTAACAAGTACTAAGCTGTGATTAATTGATTAATGCATAGTTTGGTTGCTTATTATCATACATTTACTTAATAAAGTATTGACATTGTGAATCATAGCTGCTCTAGTTAAAAATAGAGAAAAAAAGTTCCTTCCATGTGTGACATCTCAAATTGACAGGCTGGGTTATATATTGGCTGTATGTTAACAAATTAATTTAAGAAATAAGAAGTAACATAAAGCAACAGCCAATAATTGAATTACAGGGTCAATGGCTCCTGTTGTGTTATGTCACATTACGTCAGGTCACATCACGTCATGTCATTTCATGTTTTCATGACATATCATGTCATGGGTTGCTATGGTCTATTATGTTTGTTGTGTTGTATTGTGTGGTGTTGTGTTGTGATGTGTGTGCCTATTGTCTTGTTGTAGACCCGTTTCTGAATATCAAGTACAAAAGTTAGTAGGATATGGTTTAGCTATTCATGGCTTTTGCCCACAACATTTTTTGTTGTCCAAAAGATGTATTTCAAAACTAATATCATAGTATTTTTATAAATTCTGTACATGGGGTAAAGAAACTATTCACATATATTCTTTATACACAGAGTGTAGTGAACTGTTCAGACAAAGTCAAATTTATTTTTTTATTCAGTATGTGAGCTCATTGCTAGTTTTCAAACTCATAAATTATGCTTTTTGTGCTCATTATACTTTTTTCTTAATCAGGTGGATTTGAATAACTGGTTAATTATCTACACCCGAAGAGACCAGCAGAGAGCATCAGATTTCATGAATAGTATGAAGGATGTCTGCCCTAAAATGGGCATTAGGATTGGTCAACCTATTATGTGTGCCATACAGGATGACAGAACACAAACATACCTTGCCAAGATTAGGGATGCCATCAACCCAGGGGTAAGTAAAGCTGCTTGATTGATTTAAAATGGTTCAGAGGGTAGGTGGTGCATATTCTTTCATACATATGCCAGAGCTACCAACTGTTCTAATTTAGGAGGAACAGTTCTGCTTTTTTGCACTAAATTTTGCTACGTTCCGATTTTCCCATGTCACGTTCCGATTTTCAATGAAACTCAAATCATGATCATGTACAATGTTTTCATTTGTTTCTTTGAAGTAGTGGATTTTTCTTGGACTTGAGAAAAGGGTTTGTGTGGGTTTGTGTGAATGTGTGCATATTAAAGTGTACAATTAGCACATTTCCTCAATGTTAAAGGTGGGTTGTGAAATCTGACAGGCTCCATCCAGGCATTGTAGATTTGGCATGGAATTAACCAATCTGCTCTTGAGGACTCAAAAAGTCTTACAGACAAACCTGGAAGTACTCAAAATCCAGAGCGTTTCCCCCTGGACCCATCTGTAAGGGTTCTAAGGTAGGCCCTGGACCCCAGCCTCTGTAGTTTTAATCTAGCATGCACATGGGTGGTGTTCCTCTTTGTCATTGTGGCAAGTTGGCAGCTCTGCATGTACTTTGTCTATGCTAGACCTTCTTCAAATAGCAGACATACTTTATTGTTTAATAGGCCACTTTAGTTTATTTGCTCTTGAATTGTTATTACTTTCAATATGTTTGCACCAGGTTGGAAAGATTAACAATAATGAATCACAATTTTCCCCCTGTAGCTTCAAATGGTGGTAGCCATCTTTCCTACTTCAAGAGATGATAGGTACAGTGCTTTCAAGAAATTATGCTGCATAGAAGCACCCATTCCATCCCAGGTAAGAAAATATTTTACATTTGAAGTAATGTCCAAATGTGTTTGTTTTGCAACAGTTAAATACAGGTGTGAAAAAGTTGGGTTATGAAAATCAAAAGATGGAGGGAGGTCCAGCCCTGGCAATTGCTAACAATAGTGTAGCACAACTCTAGGTAGGGTCATGTGTTCCCTAGGGGTCAGCTGAAGGCTGACTGCTTAAGGCTGATCACTATGTGGGAACTAATGCTTAGGGTTTAAGTCAAACATAATTCAGTATTGTGACTGGCCCTGCATAAATGTTAAACATTATGAATTAACAAAATTAAGATCAATGAAGATGGCAAACCAGTTCAATAAAATTTGAACACAATCCTTTATTTAGCAAATGAAGAACACAACCCATGACCAAAGCAACAGAACAAGTGAGTCCCACCCTGATCACCTTACAAAAACTTGTCTGGAATGAAACATAGCTTGCAACCAAGAAATCTTGAAGAATGCACTCAACGGAGAATTGAAAAAAACCTTAAAGGCATAATATCCTCTCACCTAAACACTTTCAATCCTCATAACAATCTTATTACATAGTCCCCTCTCACAATTGTTTAAAATGTCTATGGCATTGTGCATTTGGAGATATATGGAAATAAAATGAATTCTGATCAAAGATAAAAGAAAAGTGTCATGGTCCGTCTGCTTGTAGAGACTAAAATTGTGAAGGATGTTGTTTGGAACAATGAGACAAATACTGCTTAAGATGATAATTTAGTTAGGTCTTTCCATCCTTCATTGACCCCCATGCCTACCCCTGGGGAATCCACTGACCCCTGGGTGTGGTAACCTTCCTTTTGGGGTCAAACAACCCCCATTTGAAAATCTAGGATCTAATTGACAGGCATTAATTACACCCCTCTGAGGGCATGCTTAACTACAACTCTTTTTTTTCATTTATTGACTTGACATAATGGATGGAAAATGCAATATTTTTCATTAAGGTAAAAACAATATCTGATACTACCACATTATAAAGATGTGGAAAGCTAGCCTTGTAAAAAACTGCATTAGTTTGGCTTCAAAATTCCAAAAATTTCTGACATCTCAGGGACCAGTGACATACAGGAGTGCAGAGCAGCTGAATCATGCTACTAGCTGCAGCTCTGAAACACACTGCAACTGTCTGGAAAAGTTGCAGTGCTCTTACATCATGGGATGTAGGAAGCACATGCAAAAATTTGTGGGGTTGAGGTCAGCTAAAAAAAATCAACTAGCCAGTTCAGTGTTATTGTTTTCTTCTGAAGGTCAAAGGTTGTATGGATGTGGGCTGTTCCATTGAGCCAACATTGCTATAGCAACATGCAGCAAACAGTGTACAAACTTATGTAAAGTGTGTGACTAGTCTCCCCAGGTCATAGGTCATAGGGGTATAGGATACAAAGTGCTCATGCCCAGCAGTTTTGAAAATAAAATTTGTATGCAAGTGCCTGTGTTGACTGAGTGTATCTAAAAGTGCTAAAATTGTTTTAAAGCTCAGCATAATGAAACAAGGAAAGTCACTCTGAACTGGCTTTTAATGTGGGACAATTTCAAAAATGACAAGAGGGCAATCCACGGAGTTGCATATCTCATCGCTAACATGTGCGCAAGTTGGTTACAAAACTTGGAACTATTTATGTGCTAGAAGTTTTATCTGTGCTGTTTTTATGCTACAGTAGAATTTCATTGACAAAAATTACCTTACTAAAGCTGCATGCCACAATCCTTTGAAATTCCTATTTGAAGTCCATTTGGGAATCGATTTTTTTTCGTTCCAAGGGACGGAAGTTTTTTTTCGTAAGATAGCGAGGGGAAAGAATATGGCACAGACCAATCAAGTTCTTGGAACTATAGGCCCACCCCTTATTCAAAAACAAAAAACATCATTTGGATATTTAAATTCTGACACCGGATTATAAAAGAACTGGAGAAGGGCTACCCAATCTTTGTAACGGTTGCCCTTTTAATCCAGTAGGCCTATCTAAGATTTTGGAACAAATTTATTTTTAAGATGTTGGTATCCCCTTGCAACACTCTAAAGAAAACTAGCTTGACTGTTACACTTAACTGATACGGATATGAATGCAACGATTAAAAACCTAAGACGCTTTCGCGGACGCTTCAGACAAGTGCGTAATTGTTATTATTCAGGCACTAGCTGTATGAGCGTATTCTCCATTTTGACGCGACAGCAAACTTCACGTGTGCCCCGGATCGCTGATATACGCATCATTGGCGTCTCAATTAAAAAACTGGGTGTGTGTACTGGGTGGGTGTACACCTTGACATAAAGTGAATGATTTCCCTACTAACTTATGTCCATAAATACCAACATACGACATTTTGAATTCCCAATTACAGGCCAGGCTCAGCCCATTTGAAATTCGAACTAATGCGAAAAGACGTATGTGAACGCGTCTCAAAAATGGGTACCAGGGAGCTCACAATCATCGAATCATGGGCATGGTAACGTGTGTTAGCGCATACATAATTGCAAACACCGGTGCTACAATAGCAGTGAGCGTGGCCGCTGACTACGTTAAAGACGCGCTCGTAGTGGGGACGCGCTTGTTTTGGTCTGCCCACACATATTCATTGCTGATCTTTATAACGACCGAACCGCGTCTTTCTTGCAATAAAACAGAACTATTTTTACCCGCGCGCATAAACACACGAACATATTGGCCAATGATTTGCTCCGAATCCCCACCATGGTCTGCGCCTTCCACTCTGTATGTTGGACTCTGTATTGTGATGCAATCGTTTTCATGAGGTTGCTAAGATAAGATAACTTTACCGAGTGTTACATTAGTTCCACATCTAGATGCGCACCGTAGGGCGGGGGTTTGTGCCGTTAATTGCGTCATAAAGGTCAGGCGAGGTGTTGCGGCATTTTTCGAAATTGTATTTTGAATGCAGTTTTCCATCGAATATCATTTAGGCCGAATTGTACGGGTTTTTAATGGGCGTGAGATGATATTTGTAAAATACTGTATCTAATCTTGCAATACACAAAAATTTTTATGGCCGTGTCATGCCCACGTTAACCGTTGATAATCTGTAATGTGAACTATATCCTTGGTTGCCATAACCTCACATATCGGTACAACTTACAGTATCAAGCCTAGGCTATTACACTTAAACTTTCAGATTTGTGGGATGCGTCCGTTAAGAGTTAAAGTGAATACAAGAAAAAGTATGTAACCCCCTGTCACGTGACCTTTGACATTGGTTGCCATGGAAACTACATATTTTGGTAGAACTAGTCTACCCTATTATACTTGTGACGTTTCATGTAAAATGAAGGTTTTCTTTTGAAGTTTTAGTACAAAATAGGGAAAAAAGTGTTTTTTTGCAAAATGTGACCTTTGACCTCTGACCTTTGACCTTTTCTTCCGAGGGTCTGGGAGACACAACAAGTTCCCACCCTGGGGTACCCACCTACCAATTTTGAAAAGAATCGGTCCAGCCCACTAGGAGGAGTTTGAGGGACAAAAATGTTGTTTTACGAACAAATTATCACTTGAAAATTTTTTGGTCCACTCTACCACTTGACCTTTGACATCTGTTGCTATGGCAACCACATATTTTGGTAGGTCTAGATTCAATCAGCTTATGTGTGAAGTTTCGTGTCAGGAAAACGTTTCGTTTTGGAAATATAGCAGAAAATGTGATTTTCACCGAATCTGACCTTTGACCTGTAACCTTTGACCTTCACTTCCGGTTGTGTTTCAAAATGCAATTGTTCCACCTGAGGTACCATCCTACCAAGTTTGAAGAAAATCGGCCCAGCCGTTTACAAGATATTAAGAAAAGAAAATTGGACACACACACACACACATACACACACACACACACCCACACACATACACACACACACACACACTCACCCACCAACACACACACACACGGACAGGTTTTGACCCCTCTCTCAGCCCTGGACCTTCAGTCATCCCGGGGTACCTCACCATGGGTTAGACCTCGAGACTAGTAACCTGGGAAAATTTACCGTTACCATGGCAACCATTGCGATTTAAGCTGGCATTGCCATATATAGCCCAATAGGCAAAGTGACTACAATATCTCATCCTCTTCACGGAGCGATGAGATAAAAATGGCTTACAAATGGCTTTGTTGTGAATGATTGTATGTAAAAATGCTAGCCTACAATTGCTTTAAAGCTCACCCTAATGTAATTTAGAAAAGACACTGTTAAGCAGTATTTGTCTCTTTGCAATATATCCTGGTAGAAGAAACCGCTGTAAATATCACACAGAGAAAGATCTAATAACACAAAGAATGTAGTGCTTTTCATCAAGCACTTTACATGTACACAATGAATGCAAGACAAATACAATGAAAACAAAAATCCGACTGGTAGATTAACTGAAAGATGGTAAACTTTGAAGATGAGACCACTATTGAACCTGCACCTTAGCAGTGACACAATAAATCAATAAATCAATATTACAGGGATTACTGAGGAACTCCCTTTTAACAGTAGTGAAAGGACCTGGCAAATATAAGCCTGCCTTGTCTACAAAATGGCTGTCCTGTGGTTGTCAAGCACGTTCCCTCTTGGCTTGTAAGCAGCAAATAGTTCAAGAGCCAGCAGCACTTGATGCACACTGTAAATAATCCCATTGTTGTTCATTCCCACCAGTAGAAGCACAGGAGATAGATGTTCTTCTCGTAACCAAAAAAGAGATTGAAGTGATTAGTAACATGGCTCCCTGTTGTTGTTCCTCGTTTTTGTTCATGTTACAAGGCTATCATCAGTCGTACAATATCACAGAAGCAGAAGCTCAGAAGTGTCACGCAAAAGATTGCTCTCCAGCTAAATTGTAAGATGGGTGGAGAACTGTGGGCTCTGAACATACCTCTGGTGAGTAAAATGTCTGGCCATATGGATTATGACCACTATCCATTCAGTTTGGCTATGCCATTGGATTTAAAAGGCATTCCAAATTTCAAATTTTGATGCTTAAATGAAGAGTCAGTCTCAAAATGATTCTTTTGAAACATTTTTTAGCAGTTGAGAAATACAATGCTGCCAATTTCATTTATTTAGCAATTCACTAATAATAGCCATTTTCATAGCAAAAATATTCCTAGAATTAGAGTTTGCTGGATGGATAGTGGCCATGATATGTCCAACTATTTTAAGGCTGTTTTCATGCTGAGGGGAGTAAGCTATATGTGGGGTGAGAAAAAGTAAAAGTATTTTTGTCATTTCATCCAGTGGTATTGGTAGAACTCATAAGTTAATTTTGTTGAAAAGGGATCACACTTATGAGTGTTCTGCCCAGCCAAATTTGAGTGCCAGCTAATTCATTGTTGGACTGTTCCCCATTTTATCTGCCTGTTCTCGTTCATCAATTTTCATTTCTCACTTATCTTACTTTGGGGAGTAAATTTTAGGCTACAGGCTCAGATAAAATACATAGGGACAACCCCTCTCCCCTCCCAATGTTGATCACAGTTATGATGTTCTCAGCACAAGTTCACTCCTTATGCACCATACTGGGAGGGGGAGCAGGGGTTTGTGTTAGCCTTCTAACTGATATCATGGCAGTGTATCCCAACAGTTTTGTTCAAGATTGTAGTTTTATGTCACAATAGGCACATTTGTGGTGGACAAGGAGAAGTGTGTTTGCATGGGCTGCCAAGGGGGGGGGGGAGAGGGGGTTGAGTTGTGGGTGTTGTTGCCCAGCACTGCCCACAGGGGCTACTTTCTTGTATGGTAAAAATCTGAGGTGTACAAAATAGATCTAAGCTTGTATATAGAGAATGCAAAAAAGGCAAACTATTTTAGGTCCACAGTGACAGGAATATTATTTTGGCAGACACGTTCTAATGCATGCTCTGAGCTACTTCTTATTTCATGTTTAAGTGGACATAGTGAAACCATGCATATGCCAACAGTGTTTCTGGCTTGTGTGAACATAATAGGTATCTATCAAAGCCCACTCTGTAGGAGCAATATATTAGTGAAAGGGTAGCAGGGTGCCCTACAGTCTGGTACAAGCCATCAGCTGTTTGTTGTGCTGAACAAACACATAAAAACAACAATAATTTCATTGTGCAAATTAACTGCCTGTGTAATGAGGAAACACTTTGTATGCATAAAATTGTCTCTCACATCTTTCAGTTCATTTTTACTAAGATTACAATTTTACATTCATATCATACACACAAGTATAGGTACCAAAGATACAATTACAAGCACTGTAAGTACATAATGTAGAGATAAAGTAAAGACTAGACTTTAAAGGGCGAAACCTCTCACCCCAAACTACAATTTTGGTAAAGGGGTACTGAAATTCTCAATTGGCTCAGCTCTTTGATTGACAGCAAATTCAAACAATGCAGAGTACCAAAACTTATGTTACACTGCATGAACCCTACTGGGAGTGTTTTGATTATATAAATTGAGTTTTTCTATACTCACCTTGAAGCAATATACTGAGATTGTATCTGGATGAGGATGAATTTTAGACAATTGTGGGAGGGGCTGAAGTAAGAAGTTTGGAGAATTGGTACTGTTTGGGGTGAGAGAACTGGGCTTTTAAAGTGTCAAAAGTAGATGCACAACAAACAAAAAAAGGAAAAAAATTACTAAATGTACAAGCGCTAGTGACATTCTACTAGGTATTGCAATATTGCAATATTGGATAAAGTAAATATGCATATTTATGTATTTCCCTTTGTGGTATCCGCGCCCATCTCTTTAAGGCAGGGATTTATCCTGATCGTTCCTTCAGAGGGGCACATCCCTGAACGACATCTTAGGTAAGATGTATCCCCCTCCACTGTGGGAAAAATTTCAATTCAAGAGATACCTGGTTGGAAAATTTCATTCCAATTTGAGATGTGCAGATATTGGAATGCTGTAGTATTTGACCTTTTTGACCTTGCAAATGATTTCAGAAGAACAACTTCTAAAAGAGGAGTCTAAAGTCAAATCAAGTTTGGGAATCGTAGAAGGGTACGTACTCTAAGCAATTTGGTGAAATTTGCATTGAAATCTGATGTGTGGTTTTCAAGATACGAGAAGGTATAAAAGATGTCACATTTTCAACAAAAAAATGAACTTGAAACAAGCACCTGTGAACTCATATTCTCACATTCATCAACATTCTTCTGTTTTTCTCTAAACTTTGCAACCAATTTTCTCCTCACTAATCTCATCTTATCAGGATGTGGTTGCATGAGAAGCATAGGAAAATTACAGTCTTACCATTTCTTTTGAAGAGGTCTCATTCCTACTAATAAAAGGTCAATACAACGGTCTGAAAAAACTTAAAGAAACAAAACTTTCTTGGTCAATTGGGGAAGTGATATAACCTCTGCTGCCCTCAAGATCACTTTTGGAAACAAATCTAGTAACTTCAGTTGCTTGTATCTGAACAAGTACATGTTTGATTTGAATAAAAGTTTCACCAAATTGTGTAGATGAAGTTCCTGTTTCTTATATGAAAATGAAATTTTTGCTCAAACTTCCTCTTTTATGGTTTATTCTTGTATAAATCAATCCAAAGTAGATCCTTAAAAAAATCCCTTGGGGGTTGATCGTAGAATATGCTCCCTATTAATTTTCCTGTTGCAAGAGGAATAAAGGGAGGATTGAACCTTATTTGAACCATTATTGAAAACAGACTTAGTGCTCTCCCTGATTCAGTTTTTGTCTGGGTGTTCCAAAGGTGAATAGTTGTGATTATTGTGAATAGTTGTGATTATTGTCTTGGCAAGTGCTACAAAGAGAGAGGGTGTCTGTCAATGATGAATGTAATCATAGGTTTCTTTGATAACTAGGAACATTTCTCAAATTCCGATGATCATTACTCGATGTTAACGCTTATGTTGTTGTTTGCTCTGTTGAAAGGTTTCAAATTGATAGCTTTTGTCCTGGTTGCTCAACTCTTTGTCAGGTGACATATTTTCTTCCTTTGCAAATTTTGTCTGGATGCATCACCTTGACAAAACAGGTGGTTGAGATCACTGGAATGCGAACTTTGAAAACTGCTTTACCCCTTTATGTAGCTGACACTAAATACATATTTGTGCTGGTCTGTGGTAAAATATCATCTAACTGGACAAATCTTTAAAATAAATGTGTTTGCAGAAGTTTGCTCTTCAATTTGTTTTTTTCATTCAATTTTACAGAAAGGATTGATGGTTGTCGGGATTGATGTCTACCATGAGAAGAATCAGAGATCTATTGGTGCCTTTGTAGCTAGTATGAACAGGTAAGCAGGTCTTGAGTTCTGCATTTCCATGCACTAGAAATAACACTCCTTAGCAAATCTGGGAGTACAATAGGTGTGCTGTTAATTAAATGTTTGATAAACTTACCTCAGTTCCTATTCTTAATCTAGGTGTGCAAATTGTTGCACACCCCTCTGTGATTAGAAGTGAGGGGGGGAGGGGATATCACACTTGTACACCTCAAACTTTAAGGCCTTGGTAAGAGTAAATTGCAGATTTTTCATCATGGCTCAAACCCAACAGTCAGGACCATTGATATATGTTTTCAAGAGTCTGAGAGCAGACAGATGGGTCTCACAGTTTTTTTAAGAGTCCCTTCAAAGTTTATGCAGATGTAAATGTATTCAATATAAGGATTCACATGACCATTCATCTCCTGGTTTCACAAGATTTAGAGTAATATGTCAGTGTGTGAATAGCCAAAGGTTATTTAAATTGTGCAAAGGATTGTTATGTGTGTCTGAGGTCCAGACACCATGGTAAGCAAAAATGCCATAAACAGACTTGATACATACAGGTCTTTAGTCATAAGATTTTGACATTATGTGACATGAAAAAAGGGAATTCCCCTCTTTCATAGAGATTGATTACTCATCCACTCTTAATCAAGTCCTCCAAATCATAAATAAAATGCTACACTACATACAGCCTGTCTTTTAAAATTAAAATTCAAGTTAGAACTTTGTCAAATCATCCATTTTTAGCGATCTATAAGGAGGGAATTTACCTGTAGTTTTGTGCTACCTATTGTGTAAATATCAATTGCCTATATGGTGTAGAAATGAGTACTTTTTTCTTTTGTAAAATAGCATTGACATTCCTGTTTCTTTTATCTCATATTTAACTTTTTCTGTAGTACATTGACGAGATGGTTCTCAAGGGTGTGCTTTCAACAACAGCAGCAGGAACTCATTGACGGCCTTAAAGTGTGCATGACAGCTAGCCTTCGCAAGTACCATGAGGTGAGGAATTTTTTCAGTCTTGTTGGTACAGAGTTATAGGTTTAACTATGATGGACTATGCATGGACTATACATTAGCCCTGGAAAGTGCATGATTAAAAGGTCATTGCCCTCAAGTGCATCCAGTGATAGCCTAACCCCCCCCCCCCCCACCCCTACATCCCTAGGGAAAGGGAATTACATCTTAGTTGTAATTGAAACAGCACAAAACAGAGTAAAATGAAGGATCCTTTTGATGAGTGCAATTATCCAGTAACTTAATTTTTCACAGTCACCTGACTGCAATGGGCCAATAGAAGTTGAGAATAATTACTTAGAACCAATGAAAGTGACTAAAATGTGGGTTGCTGTTTCATCAATGTATTAAGGGGTCCTCAAAGACAGAAAAATTTTCATGGTGAAAACAGCAATTGGTAACTGAGCTTCCTGGGGTATGGCTCCAACATCACAAAATAAACAAGGCTTTCTTTATTGATTCCTTGCCGTAGGCAGGCAAGGAATCTATGTGATGGTGATGTCGTGTGTGTGTGTGTGTGTATGTATGGGTGTGTGTGTGTGTGTGTATGTGTTTGTGACACTTGCTTGTAAACACGATATCTTAAGAAAGGAATGTCCTACACTTTTCATATTTGGTATATAGATTTATCATGTTGAGAGGAAGAACCCTATTGTTTTTGGTAGAGGTCAAAGGTCATTTGAGGTCACCAGCGGTAAAATTGCGACAATTTCAAAAATAGCTTGTAAACACGATATCTTCAGATAGGAGTGACGGACACTTTTCATACTTGGTATATAGATTTGTCATGTTGAGAAGAAGAACCCTATTGTTTTTGGTAGAGGTCAAAGGTCATTTGAGGTCACCAGCGGTAAAATTGCGAAAACGCTGAAAATGGCTTGTAAACACAATATCTTCAGGTAGGATTGCCCGACAATTTTCATACCTGGTATATAGATTTGTCATGTTGAGAGGAAGAACCCTATTGTTTTTGGTAGAGGTCAAAGGTCATTTGAGGTCACCAGCGGTAAAATTGCGAAAACACTGAAAATGGCTTGGAAACATGATATCTTCAGTTAGGAGAGACCAACACTCTTCATATTTGGTGTATAGATTTTTCATGTTGAGAGAGAGAAGCCTATTGTTTTGGGTAGAGGTCAAAGGTCATTTGAGGTCACCAGCGGTAAAATTGCGAAAACTTAGAAAATGGCTTGTAAACACGATATCTTCAGATAGGAGTGACCGACACTTTTCATACTTGGTATATAGATTCGTCATGTTGAGAAGAAGAACCCTATTGTTTTTGGTAGAGGTCAAAGGTCATTTGAGGTCACCAGCGGTAAAATTGCGAAAACGCAGAAAATGGCTTGTAAACATGATATCTTCAGATAGGATTGCCCGACAACTTTCATACTTGGTATATAGATTTGTCATGTTGAGAGGAAGAACCTTATTGTTTTTGGTAGAGGTCAAAGGTCATTTGAGGTCATCAGCAGTAAAATTGTGAAAACACTGAAAATGGCTTGTAAACACGATATCTTCAAAAAGGAGTGACAGATACTCTTCATATTTGGTATATAGATTTGTCATGTCGAGAGAAAGAAGCCTATTGCTTTTGGTAGAATTCAAAGTTCATTTGAGGTCACCAGCGGTAAAATTGGGAAAATCCCGAAAATGGCTTTTAAACATTATTTCTTCAGATAGGAGTGACCGACACTTCTCATGCTTGGTATATAGGTTTGTCATGTTGAAAAGGAAGAAGTCTATTGTTTTTGGTTGAGGTCAAAGGTCATTTGAGGTCATCAGCGAAAAAATGTGAAAACACCGAAAATGGCTTGTAAACATGATATCTTCAGAAAGGATTGCCCGACAATTTTCATACTTGGTGTATAGATTTTTCATGTTGAGAGAAAGAAGCCTATTGCTTTTGGTAGAGGTCAAAGGTCATTTGAGGTCATCAGCGGTAAAAATGTGAAAACACTGAAAATGGCTTGTAAACATGATATCTTCAGAAAGGATTGCCCGACAATTTTCATACTTGGTGTATAGATTTTTCATGTTGAGAGAAAGAAGCCTATTGTTTTTGGTTGAGGTCAAAGGTCATTTGAGGTCATCAGCGGTAAAAATGTGAAAACACTGAAAGTGGCTTGCAAACACAATATCTCCAGATAAGAGTAACAGATACTTTTCATATTTGGTATACAGATTTGTCATGTTAAGAGAAAGAAGCCTATTGTTTTTGGTAGAGGTCAAAGGTCATTTGAGGTCACCAGGGGTAAAATTGCAAAAATTCTGTGCCTAAAATGTAAAGAAAAATCTATCAAGCACTGTCAGTTTGAAAGCAGGTAAGGTATTTGATGGCAAGGAATCACTAAGCCTTTTGGCTTTCTGGTTAATGTCACTTTCTTAATCCATCAAGAAAAAACAACTATAGGGAATGCCCCCAAAAGACCCATTTATATCAGGTATAGAGCTCAGTATGTTACTAAACAAGTCTGCATTGCTAAGTTTACTCACTGAAGTAAATTAGTACACATAATACATACGTTCACTGTTCATTCAAATCTTTTTAGTTTCAATAAGTTTTAAAGGGAAATGTTGCATTTGTTTTGCAAGAAAAATTCATCCTTTTGAAATGAATATTTTTTGACACAGGGTGATAAATTATCAAAAAGAGGACAGTATGGTAACCTTCTTTTCAAGAAATAAGTTTCCCACAGATAGAAATTTAGTTGTTTGTTCCTCAAGAATAATTTGTCCACCCAAACTTTCAACATTTCAAATAATGCAGTGTCCATGGCTCTTCTTGTGCACAGTATTTTGAAGAGATGTAGCTATTGCTGAGGTTTATGATGAAGACTGAATTGTTGGATAGTGTCTGAATCATTTTGTTGGTACAGTTCTCTTTGTTGGAGCATTTTCCTTTAAGAGGAGGACTTGAACCCTACTTGCACTGTATTTGGAAGAGAGCCTAACGTTGCACAGCATTTGAAATATTTGAACTTCATGTTTTTACCTAGTTTGACACTATATAACACATTCATGTTGGTGTGTTGCTAAGAAACTAAAGATCTCTCATACCCATCCAAATTTGTTCAAGTTTTCTGCCTATCTGGTCTATGTTACCTGTTCATCTAATTCTTCACAGGTTAATCACAGTCTCCCAGAGAAGATTGTTATTTATCGTGATGGGGTTGGAGACGGTCAGCTAGCTATGGTGGCAACCTACGAGAAGGAGCAGTTGTCACAGTGTTTCTCTTATTTTGATAATTACAACCCAGGCTTGGCTATTGTTGTGGTACAGAAGAGGATCAACACCAGATTATTTCATGTTTTGGTGAGTAATCTCTAAATTACCTTTTTTGTCATGGCAATTTTCGGATTCCCCATTCAAGTATGTCTACTCAATTTTCCAAGGGTTCAATGTTCCCAAAGTTCAGTGTTCCCCATTCTTGTATTATTTCAATGTTTGTCGATGTTCAGCAGGTTTTGTTATTCCCAGGGTTCAATGTTCCCAGGGTTTAATGTTCCCATGGTATCCAGGTTCAATGTTTCCAGGTTTGATTTTCCTTATGGTTAGGGTTAGGGACCTGGGTAACATTGGACCTTGGGAACATTTAAAATTGGGAACATCAAACAGTGGGAACAGAGATAATTCTTACCTTAAGTCAGTTAATGAAGAAAAACTGGAAAAGTTTGATGTTATGTCTCACTTTATTGGTTGTATATATGTTGAAGTCATGGGACATTACTGTGGCAGGTGAACAATAAAGCATGCTGCCATGCATCATCCATTTAGAGCAAGTGTTGTGAGATTCACTGGTGTTTTCAGACAGTACACAAAGCACACAGGGTGGGCTTGCAATAATATGCCCATACCTCAGAAAGGTGGCACAATTTCTGTCATGTAAAGTCATATCTGTATAGTCTAAAGGAAGAGTGGAAAGTTAAAATTTTATTTTTTTTTTATTTGTCTTTGAAAGTTAGTCCTTGAGGTTTGTATGATTTGTTTGAAAATGTTTTTAAATAGATTGAACATTTTAAAATGTTACCTTAAACCAGACATATTTCTAGTGGTAGGAGGCTTTTCCTTAACATAGTTAATATCCACTTTTTGTGAAAATAGCCTGGTGTAAGGGTTGCATTCCATCTTCAAAAAGTGGGTCCGTTCATTGAAACTCTGCAAAGTGATGAGGTGCAGTTTACTGTTGTAAAATTGTAAAAAAAAGCTGTAAAAATGGAACCTACTGCCATTGTGCTTGGTGCTCAGCATAAGCAATAGAGTAGGGAAAACAAACCAGTTGGTCACAACTGGAAAAAAGGCTGTTGCCAACTAGGGCTGTGCATTTTCGGTGAATTCACTATCCATTTAACCGATTTTATTAACCGGCGGTTAACCGTTTAACCGAAAATGACATAATGTTCACACAACAACAAAAAGTCAACATTTCCAAAGAGCGCCATCACTTTTGTACAGGAAAGTGCAAGTCTAAAATGGCGCCGTAAGTCATGTTCCCCATGTAAGTATGTGGCAAAAATGCTGGTATTTTGTGCTGAGTTTATATCATCTTTTCACAGTAAAAACCCATCCCGCATTAACTGAAGCTTTCTTCAGACCACGTGCACTTTTTAACATTCCACCAACTGTTGTATTCCCGCCTGACCCTATGTTATATTGTCAGTTATTTCATGAAACACTCCCACACCGCTGTTTTGATGCAGCTTGCTTGCGATGCAGTGTTCAGTACATGTACAGCGCTCACGTGTGTGTCATAGTAGCGATCTGTACAATTGCACTGTAAACGGCCCACCAGCCGCAAACAGCACAACCAAGCCCTGTTTTCCTGCATAAATTAAGGAATTCTCAGCATTCCTACCGTAAAGTTATTTACAGTAGGACTTATGGAATGTTATCATATGACGTTGTTAGGAACGTAAACAATTACGCACGTGGTCCCATGCATGCAGTAGACTTGCGTGCATATCCGTTTTTACCACTAAACAAGGGACCATGTTTTGCTCGGTGACATCATATGCACACGATCTATTGCAAAATTTGAATTTGCCTCTGCATTGCGATTGGTTCAAATACGTTGATTCTGAGCCAGCCAATCACAACTCGCGCCATCGCCTATGGGATTTAGTGTGTGAAAATACCAGACCTCCGAACGAATTTCCCCATTGAGTTTGCGTTATGACAATCGCACTTCCCAGGCTTACATAGCCCGTCTGTGCAGCCGGCCAAGCCCCGTGCTAAATTCACCAAGAAACGGCAGCACAAATCTCTGAGTACTTGGAGTTTTCGGGGGTCTGACTTAAGTGCATTTCATTTGCTGATTATTTTGAAACAAGACTGTAAGGTTTGGACAAGAAGTGGCAAAATTACGGGGATATTTATATCAGAAAGAAACCATAAGATAACGTTAATCGAGTCCATTTTTTGCTGTCCAAGACCGCTAAAAATTAGATCATTATTTTTACGTGCATCGTAGGGTTGACTTCTACAGTATAGTACATTATCGCAACTACAACCCAGTCGGTTCAACGAACTGCGTATGCTTATTCATAAAAGTCAACATGAAATGTTCCATTTTATATGATATTGGGCAAAAAACAAAATGGCGGGAATTATGTGGTGCTTATGATCGTATTTTTACGGGTTAAATTTTTCCCAAATACTGCTACTAACAATGAAAAATAATGAAATTTACGGAGGTGTAGCATGACAAAATATTTCGATTAGCTACAGTGGGAAGACTTATTCAAATATACTTTTGTGCCCTAATCATGGTCTTGCGGAGGTTTTATTGCCATAGAAATACAGGGCTTGGTAACTTTTGTTACAGCTCCCTGCTTGTCTTGTGGCTTTCTTTTTGCTTGGTAATCTCTCAAACATGCCGCTAATTTCTAAAGTTGTGCTTGAGTGTTGCTATTGAAGGGATTAGGAGACGAGCACACGAAGTTCTGCCAACGAAAGTAACAATGGGTGCGCCACTTGTCACTCATCATAATGTACTTAATTCGGGGAGCTGCCGCGGAATTAATCGGTCCAATCGAACGGCCGATTTTAAAACTCTTTTTACAGTTATTGTTCCAGCGATAATTTGTGAGAAACTGACACTGTTTGTTGCGCGATGTTTGTGTAAGTTTACCAACAAAGCCACCCGCAGCGACTGAGTTATTGGCAATACAAAAATGGTTAATCTATGAAGAGGAATGACGCACGAGTAACCGAAGAGTCGGTCGGTTAACCGGTTAACAGATTAACCGTCACAGCCCTATTGCCAACTCAGCTTGAATCAATCGGTTGGAAACTGGCCGTAAAACTCCATTTAACCAAACCTCTGTGCATATGAAGTAACAGTTTTGAGGGTAATTGCGGCATGAATAACCTTCACTAAGTTCCTCAGGTCAATTCGCAACAAACAATGGAACAAACTCTACGGCTGTGGTGTGCAAGATGCTCCCCATAAGCAATGGAGAAGGGAAAATGTACCTACATATTTTTCTAGGGGGGGTGGGGGGTAGTATTTTGTTTGGCACTCAGCTTATT
Source organism: Holothuria scabra (assembly GCA_037179385.1). Classification (NCBI taxonomy): domain Eukaryota; kingdom Metazoa; phylum Echinodermata; class Holothuroidea; order Aspidochirotida; family Holothuriidae; genus Holothuria; species Holothuria scabra. Next base: position 8,520,220 of record CM074198.1, read on the forward strand.
TACTTGTGTATTTCTTTTTTCAGAATGACACTCCGTCTGGTAGAGATAATCTTGAGAACCCAATGCCTGGTATGGTAGTGGACCATACCATCACTAGACGTAATTGGCATGACTTTTTCCTTGTGTCCCAGCACGTAAGGCAGGGTACTGTCTCGCCCACCCACTATGTCGTAGTTTATAACTCCACTCAGCTTAAACCAGACCACCATCAACGGTGAGTATTGTGAAAAAAAGTGTTAAGGTTCATGAAGAAAGGATTGCAAAATGATTTGGTTGTGACAAAAAACAAATTGTGTTGGATCATGATGAAAGGATTGCAACATAATTGGGTTATGGAAAAAAATTGTGTAGGATCTTTGTGAAAAAATGTAAAATGATTTGGTTGTGAAAACAAATTGTGTATGGTTTTGATGAAAGGATTGCAAAATAATTTGGTTGTGAAAAAAAATTGGGTTCGATCTTCATGAAAATAATTTGGTTATAGAAAAATTTTTGTGTTGGATCGTGTTGAAAGTATTGCAAAGTTATATGATTGTAAAGAAAAGTTGTGTAGGATCTTGGTGATAGGGTTGTAAAATGATTTGGTTGTGAAAAGAATTTTGGTGTTAGATTGTGATGAACAGATTCTGAAATGATTTGGTTGTTAAAACTGAAAAAAAATTGTAAGATCATGGTGAAAGGATCACAAAATGATTTAGTGGTTTTAATCACTTTAAGTTAAATGGAAACAATGAAAGATCTAGTGCAAAATATGTTTGCATAAAGTGAAATAAAGGGGTTGGGGTGAGGAGGGAGGAGGACTGGGATGGTGTGACTGGATACAGGGGTCTTTGAGGAAGGAGGCAGACAAGCCTAGACAAGAATATTTTAGGTTCAGGGTCAGGTTTAACTTCATTAAAACCCCTAATGGAATAATTGATTGCTTGTTGGTTCCTTGCGGTAGCAAAGGAACGTATGTAGTCAGGTTGGCATGTATGTGTGTGTGTGTGTGTGTGTGTGACACTTGCTTTGGTACGCTCTAACTTAATAAGAGAAGGTTGGATGGAACTTGGATTTGGTACAAAGATTCGTCATAGGGAGAAGGTGTGCCCTATCGTTTTTGGTGGAGGTCAAAGGTCATTTGGGGACACCAGAGTTCAAAAACTAAAAACCTTCTCAACATGATATTTCTAGGTAGGAAACTTGGATAGATGTCATACTTGGTGTGTGGATGTGTTATGGTGTAAGGGTGAAATTGGATATGTTTGGTGAAGGTCAATACTCATTAGGTCATCTGGGGTCACCAGGGGTCAAACACTGAAAAACGTATTAACACAGTATTTTAAGGTAGAAAGGACAGATTTCAAATCAGTCTGTGTTTGGTTAAGGTCAAAGGTCATCAAGGTCACTGGAGGTCAACCGCTGGAAATGTTTTTAGAAAATCTTGTAAGCTAGATAAAGATAGGTTCCATAGATTTTTTATCTCACCTGGTTTTGCGTGCTCACACACCCAAACACCTTAGAAATTTGTCCTTTTATGTTTGTTCAGTAATGATTCCTTCGGGTTGTACACATATTTTGGATCATTTAAAGTTTTAAGAGGGCAATAACTGAAATCTGTAGATTTCACTGAGCACAAGTCACTCTGCAATAAACTGGTCTCTCTGCCAGTGGAAGCAATGCATCGATTATACAGTATATCTCTTTAAAACTGCTGTGCCCTGTGGGGTAACCTAATCCTCATTCTATTATCACACCCCATTTATCACTTGCTTTCTGCTTAACTGCTAAATGAACCCTGTTTTCTGTGTAGAGATAGCAAACAGGACAATTGGTAGATTGTTTTAAAGTAATAGCAAGTTTTATTTGAGAGCAGACCTACTTACCAGAGAAATACAAGGGGTGTTTTTCTCTCCTTGACCACGTTGTGTATTGTTTATTGGTGATAATATCAAGTTTGATTACAAGCATAGATACATATGGAAATGAGGTAGTGTTTTTGAAGGATCACCAAGTATTATACAAGTTGAATGTAAGTAAGACCACAAAAATTTAATCATTGATTTCATGTAATATTAGTACTAAAATACCCCTTGTGAAGATGTTACAACATTGACTTATGAGCATTTGCTTAGCTCTATTTCAGAGACTGCCTGTACAGTTCTTATAATATCCAGCAAGGAACCACGGTGCCCATTGGGCTCTTGTATATAAAACAAATTCTCTGATATGGGACAAAAACTATGTGTTACATTGAGCAAACATGCATGTGGGTCAAATACACTTAGTCGCCCCCCCCCCCCTTTCTGCCCTCAAAGTAGAGCTATTCTCTTGTGTAATTGCTTTTTGTGTAGAGTTGATAGTTACACACTTCTGTTATTCTTTCCTTCTCTTCTGCCTTTAGTACCTTTTATTGGTAGATATGTGGCAGTAAGAAATATCTTTTATAATGTTTGCATATAAGAAACTTGAATATGGAAACATGCAATAAGCATCTTATATTGTAAGTTTGGTTATATAGATGTACATATTGCTTTGTTTGGAAATTATTTGAAGATTTGAAAAACTGAGTATCAATAGATGGAGGTGAAAAATATAAAAAGAAAAGAAAATAAAAGCTCAGAAGAAAACACAAAGACTTTGAAGTTGCAGTCCATAATTAGCTGTGTAGGTTAAAGCTTGTAACACGTTTTCTCGTCTTTCCCATAACAGGTTGGCCTACAAGTTAACACATTTGTACTATAACTGGCCTGGAACAGTAAGGGTCCCAGCACCCTGTCAGTATGCCCATAAACTGGCCTATTTGGTGGGCCAAAATCTCCACAAGGAACCAGACCATTCACTGGCAGATCGCCTCTACTTCCTGTGAGAGATCACCCTCGGGTTCACCCTGCAGCTGTCTTTATATCTAGATGGAGCAATTTACAAATATCAATTCATGGATCAGGTGTCTGTATACCTAGATGGATTTGATAAATGTTGGTCCATGGAGAAGTTGAGACTCTGAAAAGTTTAGTGCACCATGAAAATACAATAAAAACTATGCTGGATAGTGGATGACATCACAGCGTAACCTTGTCATAACTTAGGAACTGATTAGGCACACTATCAATAATGTCACATCAAAGATAGTATATCAAAAATGTTCACATTATCTACAGTGTATCAAATAAGTTTACCATTGAACTTTCGGGTTAGACAAGGTTTTGCCATGATGTCATCCAGAATCTGGCGGAGTTTTTAAAGCATTTTCATGAAATGGCATACCACCCATAACTGATAGACTGAATGAAGGAAAATAGTTATACACCTTGATGCATTATGGAACTTCAGTGTCTGAAGGAGACTTCAGTCAAAAGAAGATCAAGAGTTATGGAGTGAAGTTTGGATTTTGCTCACAGCAGTAAAAAATTAGGAGTAAGGTGACAAATGACTTGGGTCAAAACAGTAAAGTTTTATCAAAGTAGCTGATAAAGTGAAATGAAAAGATTTATATAGTTTAATGTTTTAGTATCTGGCATGCGATTTGGAAAAAAAAAGTGGTGCTGATGAAAATATTAGGAAAGTAAAAAGAGGCTTGAAAACTGAGGAAGACTTAGATCTAGTGATTTATGAAGTGTCTTGTGTTTTGATCTATAGCAACTTGAGCCTGTCTTCCATATTGTGATAACTTTGATAAGTTTGCTTGCATTTTTTTCTTTTTCATTTTATCTTTAAGTTTGAACTACAATTTAAAAAAAAGGCTTTAAAGAGGAAGAGATTTCTTGCAGATTTTTTTCAGAAATTTATGAAAATGGTGGTCTTAAACAAATGTATTATCACTGTCAATTTGAAAATTAACAGGGCATGACAGTTTTTCTTTTCCCTGTTTGGGCTGCAAGGTAGGGAGGGATAGTTTAAGCATGAAGGTAGGGAATAAAGGAGTAATTTTGGGGGGATAACACTGAAAACTCACTTGTATGGTAACATGGCAATGCCTTTTAAAATGATTCTGGTCAAGAGATTAAAATTAAGCTGTCTTGATTTTTCTATTTTTTTTTTCTTTTTTTTTTATGTTCCAAGTCTCTCTCCATCCAGGGGAAGTGAAGAGGTCAAAGTTCTTCTCTGTATTAATAAACTTCTTTGTGATTCATTTAAGCAAAAAAAAAATCAAAAGATAAACTGTGTTAGATCCCTTCCATTCATTTTTACTCTTTGCTCTGTGGTAAATATTGTAAATAGATCTCCATTCAGTCATTTTTCACTGGCCAGCCTTTAGCTACTCGTAACAGTTTTGGCAATCCCACCTCATCATAATGGAACCACTTTTTCATTTGATATTTTCACTTTGTGTATCATAGAAATGATCTCAGGGAAAGAAAAAGGATCTTTTTGTGCTTTTATGTGTCTTTTCTGCTTGTTCCAAGAGTGGTAGCTCTTAGATTTGAGTTGATGCCTCTCATTTAGACTCAGTCCAGCATCATCAATTTACAGAGTCAATGGGCTGGTCATAGCTCTTTAGTTTATGCATCACTTCTATCAGATTACTAACACAAAAGAGTAAAAAAATAGCTAGGAAAAGTATGCAAAACAGAGGCGAATAAATGTACAGCTATTTCTTTTGTTTATAATGCTGCGTTAATAGTCAAAAGTTATGAATATTTATGATGATCTGGTAAATAAATTAGTGGTTTATGAATTTAATTTTGTCTTGTCAATCACCTTCAGCAGGAAAATTTAAACAGCTCGTTTAAGCTGGTTTCTGTTACAGGTGACCAGATTGTACTTGTGTGGAATAATGCTTTGTTGAATTTACATGATTTGTTCTGGTTTTGTCATTTGTATTATTAATGAGTAGGTGGGGCTTAGTTGATGGTATCTTAAGCTGCCCTTGTGGGGAATGACTGTATAGCTTGAAGAATATTCATTATGAGAGTAGTCAGACAGTTTTGCAAAGTGTTTGGATGTTCACTGTCACAGTCTGACAGTTATGCCTTTGATGTTAAAGCTATGTGTATGAGGTGCTAGGAGGTTGGTCGTGTAGGTTTTGCATCCCACTGTGGTTTATTGACAGTAGTTTGAGATGCTTATCTGTAGTGGAATATATCCTGAAAAGATTAAAAGATGGTTTATTTTTGGCTGAGATAAAGTATAGTACCTGCTAAAACAAAAATTGCACCTCTCATGCCAGAGTTAACATGTGCCTGAGTTGTAGCTGTAATCTCAGCCTTTTGGCTAAAATCGTGTGTAGTATCTGTTCTTTTCATCCAGTCTAGAATGGAGCCATACATGACAGACCAATAATATGAATGGTCTGAGGGCCCTGAGGTTGGTCATGTATCATCCTTCAGTAGACTTAATAGCACCTTTGGAAAGCAGTGAAAGTTTGGTTTCGCCGAACAGCCCTTTGCCAGAGGGTCAGGAGGAATTCAGAAAAAGATGTAATAAGTTAGTTGTGTTCGTTTCCTCTGTTGTGGGGGCCTTGAGGGCCCTGAGCTTGCTCAGTCCAGTATTGTGTCATTTGAGGATGAAGCTTCCTTGTGAAGCAGAACTCCTAACAGCATTTTGCCATAGAATTGAGAGGACCACAGAAAAAGTGTTGTTTTTTTTTTTTCAAGGTTGTGGTTAGTGTTAGTGAGCAACATTGATTTTAGCCCCACAAGTTTTAAATTTTGCATTTTGAATAGTCATGCCAATTCAGCCAGTGTGATGTTTTTATCTCAATACATAACATGTATTGAGATATTGTTACACAAGCCAGTGGTTGAAATATCTTTTTAAGCAAAAGAATGTGCTTTGATCTGTAGCCAATGTCTTTGAGACTTTGAGAGCATGCTCTTTGAGTTGGGGACACAACAGGTTATGTTTTCTTTTCCATGTTAAAAACTGATGTTTGTTAAGTGTTTGTAAGTTGTTTCAATTTTAGGACAAAGCTCAATCAGTTGCCATGGAGGCTGTCATTTCTTTGCACCCTGCACTCTGGTTGCAAGGCAAAGATTCTACTTATTGAGAATTCAGCCAGTGTGATGTTTTTATCTCAATACATAACATGTATTGAGATATTGTTACACAAGCCAGTGGTTGAAATATCTTTTTAAGCAAAAGAATGTGCCTTGATCTGTAGCCAATGTCTTTGAGACTTTGTGAGCATGCTCTTTGAGTTGGGGACACAACAGGTTATGTTTTCTTTTCCATGTTAAAAACTGATGTTTGTTAAGTGTTTGTAAGTTGTTTCAATTTTAGGACAAAGCTCAATCAGTTGCCATGGAGGCTGTCATTTCTTTGCACCCTGCACTCTGGTTGCAAGGCAAAGATTCTACTTATTGAGAACACTTACAAAGCTAAACCAAGGGGGCGGCTCTACAAGGAAGGACTTCCTTGGTTAAACTTTCATACCCCAAAGCTTGGTTTCACACTTCTGCTAAATTAAGCATGAAGTCACTGTAAGATAATTTTGTCTAGTCTGACCATAACTGAAGGCTCTGTAAGCAGATATTGCTCAAGTAATTTTCCTGAAATGGATAGCTCAGTTACAGTTTATTGAGTTAGTGCTCCAAAAATCTGTCCAGCTAGGAGGCATGATCAAAACGGTTTTTTATGGTCTGATTAAAAAATCTACCCCCCAGAGTTTGTTGAAGTGTATTTAAGGATCTGTAACTTATTGCATAGGTGTTGTTTTTACACACTTGTTAAATTCAGAGTGTAACAATGCAAATTGTCTAAACAGCGGAGAAGTACTGTACTGTAGCTCTTACCTTCAGAAGTTGTGATCTTAAGCAAAATATTTAAATGAGACTGAAAATAGCATTTTGGAGGGTGATTTTAAAGAAAAAAAGTGTGAAATACAGTACAAAAACAGCTGTTGTTTGACTATTGCACTTGCTTAATAAAAAGATGTCACTAATTTTCCAATTTCCATTTAGCTGGTTATTTCTGCTTTATTAAGTTTCAGTATGGTGGGCAATGATTATTTACATCACTTAGTGTAACAGTATCATTTAAAAAATTGTTCTCTCTGTATTAGTTAATTCTTGAGCATAAAATGCATCAGCAACAATATGGAAACTTTGTCTCGGTAACATTCACAAAGCATTGAGATTCTGCAGCATCGCCGCTTTAGTTTTGATATCCTAATGTCATAATGCTGCATGTATTAAAATGTTGAAGTGGAAGAGTTATCTGAACTTGTGAGAAGCATTTTTACTTTGTATTTCAAGTGGAAATGCACATATATATGTTGAGACTGCAACATTAAGACAAGGTCTTGATGGCAAGTACCATTGGGCATGTGCTTTTCATAAAGTTTTCATACTAATGTCTCTAATAGATATTAAACCAAACAGTCAATGAAGTTACATGAAATTTTATGGCTCTGTTTCTAACCAATTGGTTTAAGTCTGGTTCGCCATGGCATTTTCTTTAGTTGTGGCTCAGTGGCATGATTTCCCTAATCCATTGCTTTCAGCCAATGAAAATGTATGTTCAACTGAGCAACAATTTAGCACCCAGTTTGAGCTTTTTTGTAGTGATGTTGTCTGGAATGCAATCATGAGGACATGTAATTCAACATTGGTATCAGCTGCCTGTCATAATAGAAGATATTAGTCCACAGTGATGATCACAAACAGGGAAGGTAAAACTGAAAATTAACATTTTAAAGAAAAGCCTTGGCTTTGACACCTTTGGAAATTAAAAGTTGGCAAATTTTGTGAAATCTTAAAGTTCCTTTTTTGTTAAGTGTCCTTGCTGGCCTGCACAAGTTGTGTTTGAAGGTTCTAATTTCACTGCTTTCAAAAAGTAATTTTTTTTTGTGCTGGATCTAAGGAAAGCAGGCTGTTGACAGTAAAATATGTTCTGCCATTGTCACAAGATTCAGTGGTATAACAGTAAAATTTGTTCTGCCATTGTCACAAGATTCAGTGGTATAACAGTAAAATTTGTTCTGCCATTGTCACAAGATTCAGTGGTATAACAATAAAATATGTTCTGCCATTGTCACAAGATTCAGTGGTATAAATTACTCACTTGCATATGATGTATTGTAGAGTGTGCTAGGGTTGTTAAATGCTGTGGAAATTTGAGTTACTATTAATTTCATTTGGGTTTTAAAGTTCTGGAGCATTGCACATTTAGGGCAGAGTCATTTATGTAACTGGTGGTTATGGTCAAGTCACTTAGGCATTTCCTTTGCCCACCTGCCCGTACTGGCTGGTTAGAAAAATTTCTTTCCCCTTAGTCTGGAAAGGATTCTACTATGGAATGAAACATTTTAAACCATACACTCTTTCTAGGATGAAATGCATATATGTCCCTAATAGTGTGAAAAGTGTATGAACTTAAATGTTAAAGTCATAGGTTAAAGCTGTCAGTGGTGGAGTATTGTAAACCCAATGCTATCTGTTTTTCAGACCAAAATATGTTCATGAAAGATGAGCTGTCTTTTACATTGAAACTGTCATAGTATGATGTTGATAATTATTTTCGATCTTTGTAAATCACTCCCTGCTGCAGAAAAATATTATCATTCAGCTTGTGATACTGTAGAAAGATCTCTTCTCCAAGCAGAAAACACTTTTTTCTTACTTGCAAGATGTCACCACTTAGCTTTGGTTTCTGACAAAAATTTGCCACTAGAAGCTGCAAAAATTTCTTATATACCAAATTGTCAGGGTTGTCAGAATTGTGGAGTGTGAAAATCAGCACAACAACTGCAACTTGAATTGCTGCATCATAAGTTTTGTTTAATTTATTTCGCCTTTCATTTTTATTCATTTTGACTTGTTTCAACTTTTTTCTTTCTTTCTTCAGTATACCCACGCATAGAATTAATTTCAGGGTGTAACAATTTTTCATTCAATTGAATATTCAAAATTATTAATTGCACCAAATATCATTTTCCATTTTTACACAAGTGTTTCTTTTTTTAACTCAAAAACAGCTTTAATTGGAGGATGGATCCAGCTTTAATTATTTAAAGCATTCATACCACTCCATCACTGATAAATGCCAGTAACTGTATCATATACACTCTATTTTGTAAGGAGTCTTAATACACAGCAACTTATAACCTTCTGGTTTATGCCTGGTAAGATTCAGTATTCTCCCTCTATGATAGCTGTAGATCCTGTAGGACATCAAACAATGTAGTAGATGCAAGAGATCGGTCAGGAGAGTTTTGTCCACAAAGATCCTTTGTTCATTCTTTTAACAATGAAACAGTGGTAAATCCAGGCAAGGCACAACAGGTATATTGCCTCCCATTAATGGCCATTCTTCTTGTTCAAATATCTCAGCTCTTTTCCAAAAGCATAAATTTTGTTAAAAGAGGGGTATACACACACCCCTACCCCCTTCTCAGGACAGTGATTGATTAAACATTGTGCTCTGTTCAAGCTCTCTGGATATGCCCCCGTCTCAGTTTCAAAACCACCTTCCCAGTCATATGCTATTTTAAAACCAAAGCTAAAATTGTTTTTGTTGTGAATGTTATATTTTGAAAAGCAGGTGGTCTCAACTTGGTATTTACTAGGTTTATTCAGTCTTGGGTATGGTAGAAACCTTTCATCTTATCCAACATGTGTATGTATTTTAAGGTTACATTTTACTACCAGCCATTTTCAAAACTTCTGTAAGTATATGATGAACTTTCTGTAAATAATTTCTTTTGTTTTCATGTTCATCATACCTTGATGTTGTATAACTTGAAGAGTTGCAGATTGTTTTTAATGCTTTGTTATATCAATAAAACAACAGAAGGAAAAAATATTTTGGTTTATTGTTTTTCTCTTTTATTTGAAGGGGTATGTTGTTAATAGTAGGATTACAATAGTGTACCAAGAAAATCACCCTCCTGACCCCTTTACAAGGGAATAACTGTTTAATGCTTGGCAAGTTTCAAGGTATTAATTCAAGGAAGGGCTTCTTTTCTGCCAGCTTATGGTTGTACAATTTTCCAAACTATGTTGAATAGCTCAAGGTAAGAATAAAAGCAGGTGCAACTAATGCATTCCCCCTCCTTTCATTGGCCCTTGTGCATTAGAAGCTGGGGCAAAAAAGGACCAAACATAGCTTCATTTTGCATCTCAGCACTCTTCCAAGAATAAAAACTTTTCAAGGGAAACCCTCTTCCCCAGGATAAGATCAATCAAATCCTCCCCCTTTTCTAACTTCCTGGATATATTCCTTTTACTCAAGTTGGTATGTAACGTTGTTAGTCCCCACCTTAGCCTTTCTTTCCCTCACCCATACAGTTCTTATGGGTTATGCCCTTTGAGCCATTCAACAGTTTTTTTCTGAAATATTTGACTAGCACTCCAAAGACAATACTACTATTTATTCTGACAATTCTTTGTTGGAGCTTTTCAATGAAATCCACACTGCAAAATAGGGGTAACCATGACAACATACACACCACAGAAACAGCAATGACAAAAGAAAAGGACGTTTTTTTTTCCTTTTTTAAATTCAAACTGTAATATTGAAACAAATGATAAAGAGTATCATGAAGTATGAAGTGTCTGCATAGAATTGCACACAAGAATTTTTGCAAATAATTGTATGAAACAAAAAATATTTTATTCAACTATGAAGCTAATCTAGCTGACTTATACAATGCATTACAAGGCAGATGCACATAAAAGAAAAAAGGGATGTGGAAAAGAGGATGAAGGGAGTTCCAATTAACTACTTGAATAGCAAGACCCCTGCCCATGCAGGCATGAGATACTTCCTCTTTTTAGATGAAATTTCATCTTTTTTTTTCTTTACTTTTTCACTCCTCCCCTTTTTTGCACTAAATAGTCCCAAAGTTTCTGTCATAATCTTAGCTATCTAACTTGTACAAACAGCCCTCAGAATTCTATATCCAAACAGAAGTCTGTATTTTAATGACATCAATACCACTACGGGTCCTTAAACTTGCTCCTGAGCTTCAGCCCTGTTGCCTGTCTCTCCATTTCCTTTTTTTTTTAAGTCTCATGCTTTTCCCCTTTTTTTTAGAAGTCCCTGGCTCATCCCTGCCCATACCACATACAGCTTTAACCACAGTTTGTGTTGCACACGTGCACATTGTAAACTGCAAACCCTCACAGCAAACTTGCAACCAAGAACAACTATGATTGATATCATTTTAAGTTTCTTCTAACTTGCTGTACAAGTTGAATAACAGGATTAAAGGCCCAATTCTCTCATCCCCAAAAGTACCAGTTCTCCTAATCTTCTTAATTTAAGCCCCTCCCACAATTGTCTGAAGTTCACCCTCATCCAGACACAAGCTCAGTTTATTCCTTCAGGGCGAGTATAAAATAGCCCTATGTGTATATTCAAAACACTCTCAGTACAGTTCATGTTGTGTAATATAAGCTTTGGTACTCTGCATTGTTTGAATTAGCAGCAAAAAGCTGAGCCAATTGAGAGTTTCTGTCACCCTATACTAGAAGTGTAGTTTGGGGTGAGAGGATTGGCCCTTTAATTTTATTAGTCATTAGTCATATTCAATGCTAGGATGTAACTCAAAGTAGATACTACATGGAAAGGGGGGGGGGGTATACACACATTGTTGGGGAGGCTATTGTCCATGTTTCCCCTCCCCCATTGGTAAAATTCATGTCCACCTTCGTTATTAAGGAGACTTGATACATTAAAGTTGATAATCGCTAAAGATCAGCTGCACACTGAAAAGAATTTTCTCTATATGCACAAGGTAGGCAGATTCTTCAATAAAAACCTCATTTTCTCAAGAGATTCCTCAAACAGCTGCCAACTTTTCTGTTTGCTTCTTGTATGTACCTAACCATAGATTGTCCTGATCATCACTCCATCAGTCTGCTCCATCAATCTGCTGGCATTTTGTTGCTCCGATGTGAAGCGAATTTTGATTTGCATGACTATTAATATTTAGTCCTAATCACACTGGCCCCACCATTTACCACAGCATAAGAGACCATTTTGATTTGATGGACACAAACTTTTAGCCAAAATCTTCAAGTCTTATATGCATATTTTGGCTAAATTTCATAAAACTTTCCCCAATATGTTGCACATTTTATCATACTCTCTGCAAGTTTAAAAAATTTTGCCGATTTTTTACAAAATCTGTCGACATTTCGAGGTTGCCTTAAAATTCTACAACCAAAAACTCACAACCGATGCCTTTCATTGCAACAATGCCAGAAAAAAACAAAGACTCACAGTATCTGTTTATTAGAAAACTCATTTCCTATGGACTACCACACTATATGTACATTATGACCTTCTAAACAAATTAATTTCATTTGCCTGTCTGATATGTGAAAGTATTAGCTTTTGCGTGATAGCCATCAGGTCCCAGGAAGCTTACAAATTTAATTACTTACTCCAAAGTATTTCACCAAAACAAACCATTGTTGTAGCATTTATTCACTCTCTGTTTTCATTCTGTGAGACTATTTCATATCAGTCATTAATCCAGTACTACCTTCAAGTTTGGTATTAATATTTTTTATCATCTCACTTTTGTAAGTGTTCCATGCCTACTATATGCCTCAAATCACTTTACAAATAATTAACCACAGCTAAATGAAACCCTGCTTTGGAAACTATCCTTCAGCTTTGCAGCAGGTATACACCGTGCACCATAAAAAGCTACCTCACAGGTCCCAATTTGGAGAGAGGGAATCCAGATAAAGCACTTTGAGATGAGATGATGTCATTCTTGGGTCGATGCACTTTCACTTTTTTTAGGCTAATGTGCTGGAGGGTATCATATTGCTTGAGCATTCCTCTTTCATGAGGATATATTTTTTAAGATGAGGGTTATTTTTGTTGATTAACATGGTCAGAAAATGACACCAAATCTCTGTAATTAGTTATTACGCCTAGGCTCTTTAATGTGCCCAATATAGGACTTCAGCTAGCAACTAATTTGATTGCAGTCTCAATAGCCACTGGTCTGCCATACTTTTTACAATTGTTGGTCTGAAAACAGACCCAGGAAGCAAATGCATTGCAATGGTGTGATATACGAATGTAAGCTTGAATACTATATTAAGGAATGCCCAGGTGTGGGTAAACTTCCAGAGAATCGGTCAGACTGAGAGCGGGGAGATGTTCCTGTAAATATGATAAATACCACAAACAGTTCCTTCCATCTACCACTTCAAATTATCCCCACCAGTCACTCATCTGGAACCCACCGACTGTACCTCAACTCTAGTTCTGCAATAAGACTTCCAAGTTCACATCTCTCTAGGTTTGCAACTCCCCCTGGTGGCAAAAAGTCGCACAACCCCACTTCTTGCTTTTTCATTTTAACTGTACACCACCGCAGCGAACAATTTTGTGCTGCATATTCATGCCATTCATCTATGTAACTTTTTATATTGCTATATATGCTAAGTATAACTTTTAATTATAACACTACACTCATCAGTTGAGTTATCTGTTCCAATATTTCTTTATAAAGCTAAGTAAGTGTCAAGAATTTTCCACAAGACGGAAATTCCACAAAACTATTTTTTTCCCACGTGAATACAAATCTACATACCCATACACAAAATTAAAATTATTACAAGAGATGAAAAATCTATCAATTTTCTCCTTCACCCTAAAACCCTAGCCCCTAAAACCTGGGTTATTATATAATACAGTTGACTTTGGTACATGACTGCAAAATGTGTTCAATATGGTTATTTATTATGACTAAAAATAATCAAAAATTAAGTACATACTCTAACTGCAAAATTTATCTTAAACATCCTTCGTACTGAGGTTTTTTAATTTTGTTTCCTTCCACTCAAAAAATTAATATGAAGCAATGTGTGGTTAAAAGTTCTTGTATCACCAAAAAAGAAAGTCTATTACACTCACTGCATGAATAAATCATTTGCGCTTTAGAAAAACATATTTATAATTAGGTATTGTAAAACCTGTCACAGATTCAAACTTTTGTACCATATCTTGTATTCAAAATTGCTGCTTACTAGAACCAAATAGATATTTACTGTTTCATAGCTAAAAACTGTTAGCTCAGGGTTCTAATAGCTCTATTATCTCTTTGTACCTTTTTTCATATTTGGCATGTATCTTTTTCTCTTTTTCCAGTGAGAGAGAACAATTTTATCCCCTCTTCCCACCAATATTGGCACTTGCGTTCAAAATACATGGGAAGGGTGGGAGGGTGTGGCACTCCATTGAAGACAAGGTATATTTGTCCATAGAGTGACAGGTGAGAGCAGTAGCATAGCCAGGACTGTGTCATGGGGGGGGCAGGTTTTTGGGGGGCAGGTTTTGGGGCAGGAGATGACAGAAAAGTCTAAGGATAGAGAGAAAAAACTGTTACTTTAGGTGTTTTTTGCATTGCGAGGTTGGGTCATGGAGGGGGTTCTAACCACCAAAACCACCCTCGTAGCTACGCCACTGGATAAGAGACTACTGCTTGAAACCATGCATTTCAAAATAATGATATGTACCATTCAAGGTCAGAACCTTCCCGGCATGTACAGTATCATATTTGATGGCACTAACCTGTCATGATGGCACTAACTTGCAACATACATGTACTTTTGAACAAATATGGTAGTATCCTTGTGAATATGATAAGTTGATAACTACATGTGGCATGTGACGACCCTTTGAATAAACATGAGACCCTATGAAAAAGCATGGTGACCTTTATGACTTAAGGTTGATACAAACTCAGTCATAAAGATTGTTTTTAAATAACTTATTAGTTGCTTGATTTTTAGTACTTTAACATTCTCCCAAAACAGAAAAAAAAAGAAACTTCACTAGTCAAATTATTTGGTCTGCTCAGTAAAATATGTGGACAAACCTAAGGCAACCTAACTGAATGCAAGCAATATATATTTCTTAAAGGAAGTCAAACCTAAAAACTTTTGACAAAAATAGTCAACCATTTTGGATTATCAAACATTTTGTAAGAAAAACATAATTTTAATAAAAGATTGACCAGATAAATCAATGCATCTGTCCAAAAAGCTGTAAGCAAGGCTGGATTTGACACCCTGTTCTGGAATAGAGAACAGTGTTCTTGTGCTAGTCTATTACAGAAAAACACTTTCTTGAACTGTTCTTGCACCCAAATCTCACACCACCTCTGTTGGTGGTGCAGTGAGAAAGAACAGTAAACAAGATGGGGGAGATAGCTTCTCATGGAAGGAGTTTAAGGAATTATCAGCAGCTCAATGACTGATCTTGAGCAGGACATGTATCCGAGAGGAATAAATGACTAGTGTAACAGTCTTTAGGACTTATCATGAAAATTAAACGAAGTGGTGAAAGCAAGACATGGTACGGCAGCACTTTAAGCCAACATGCACAGAGTGATATATACCCATGGTTACTATTCCTGAATGTATTCGACACTGCAGAAGGGATGCCCATGTTCTCAGCATGTCCAGGAACAGTCAAGCACTCGGTGTCGAATACAGCCCAAGGCAAAACTATATTGAGGAGTGGGGGCATGGGGGGGGGAGGAGGAGACAGCTCAAACAATGCTCATGTTGAATGCAACCATCACTTAACAGGTGGTGTATTCATGATATGAATATTTGTGGGGACAGCTGCTGCCCCTTCCCCTCCCAGCCCCCTCCCATCCCTCCAGCTATGATCCTGGTACAAGTAACTTGCAATACAAAAAAGTTTAGTGTCAATCAAAGTCCAATGGCTACATCAAACACTCACAACGTACTACAAAGAAATAGAAACAGAAATATTTTGACTAAATGAGGGATAAGTTTGGAAAGTCATGCACACTAATATAAACAAAGTAAACAAAGCATTAGATATTAAAAGTTTAAGTCTAGAAAAATTTATATGTTAAAGTGCGTGTGATTAAATATATTTAATGCAATAAACAGTTCACCAAAGCAAAACTTGAGATTCCGCCATAGACACTATGGATACATAAATGACTTTAAGGGATGACCCAATTGACAAAGTAGTATTAAACTAGGACAAACATTCTTAAACAAAAAAGTAGCATTTCGCAAAGATTTTTTTTAGAAGGACAAAAGTGGAGAACTTTTCAGTTTTTAATCAGTGTATATATCCATCTTGGCAACACTGCAATGGCTCTTACAAATGTGTTTTTAACCCTTTTGCAATGGAAGGGATTCCGTCCCACGATACTGAGCTATACATTATATAATGTATACACAGTACATACGCACAGGTTCCGTGAATAGTAAGTGTTTGTATGGAGGCTGCTGTTATTTACGTTCTCTAGAGCCTAAGAGGGTGGACACAGTGTTAAAGTATTCTTAGTCCACAGTCTGATTACAAACCATTGGTTTATAAGGAGCTATTCCACTATGCAGCAGTGCAATGGTTTCATGGGGAAAAGATGCATAGCCAAGGGGTAAAACAAGGCATAGCAAAGGGGTAAGAATGCATCATTAATATGCCATTTACATTTCTTAGGGGTAAAACAATGGGATAAAAAAAAGTAGAATATGAAACAAAGTGACAAATTAGGAGGAAGATTCAAAATAAAAGGAGAAAACAGAATAAATTTGATTCACTTGATAGCCTGTAGGCTGAGTTGGGTGGCAAATATCTGATTAGGTTAGCTTAGACGGAGTTTTACAGCCCAGTTTCCCACCACTGGTTTGTTTTCCTTACTCCATTGCTTATGCTGAGCACCAAGCACAACAGCAGTAGCTTCCGTTTTTAGAGTCTTAGTTATGACCCGGCCAGGGCTCAGACTAGAACCAAGAACCTGGGGCCTGTTCCACAAAGAGTTACGCACAATCTTAAGTATGATTTACTGTTGACTTAAGTATGGGGAATCAAACTTAAGATTGTGCGTAACTCTTTGTGGAATGAGGCCCTGGTCTTATTACCCCAATGCTGAAGATCACTCTGAAAATGGTGGGAAAAGCAAAGTTGTCAGTGTTACAGAATATTGTGTTTTGATGTATTACGAGATAACCAGGCACATTTTCTGTAACAAATGTGGTTCCTGCTTTGATCATATTAGATTTGAGTACCTGTGTTTTCTGTCAGTACACACCCAGTTCCCTGTGCACGCCTAAAGTGTGATAATATCGAGATTATTGGTTAAATGTAAATGTGGAATTATATCATTTTTACAATGAATTCTATTTATTCTAAAACTTCTTTCTCTTTAAAATCTTTTAATTTAAGACCGATCTGAATTTTGTTTCAATGTTTAGCTCACACTAGTGATTGGAGATTAATGGTTGACTGTTTTTTCTCAGTTGAGGCAAGTATGTTTAAAATCACTCAAAGTAACACTTTTTTTGTTAAAAGTGACTAGGTACACTGGCACCCTTTCACCAAACCATGTACTGACAGAATTGACTAATCTGTACTTTGTACTTCATCCCTGGCTTTTCTTGTATGTTGAAGAGTTGTCAAAATGTATTGTGTGGCTGGCATATCAATTTTGAATGCCATACCAGCAGACAAGATACCCTTGTCAATTCTGTCCAAGACAAACCTTCATGTTGAGGAGGGGGAGAGAGAAGGGGCAGGGAGGAGAAAGGGGAAAAGGGTTACCGGATTGGTTAACCCCGCTAAGGGAACTTTAGATCCCTTGAGTCTTTTCTTAAGTTCTTTTGAATCTCCATCAAAGATCCCTTTGGCAAAACCAAAGAAAAACTACTGAAAGAGTTCTACCTCACAAGGGAAAACAAGCCAGCTAGCCATAACCAGAAAAAAGGTCATGTTCTTGTTCATGGCTGACCCAATTAAAACCACTTGATTTGTAGAAACTATGCCATAAAACTCCAACTAAATCGTACTAACTCACAAGGAAGCTCCGTCCCTGAAATTACACAATACTAACTGACCAGCCACAAAGCCTTCAGACCATTTACATCACAGGTGAGTCATGTGTTTTTCTATTCTAAACTGGATGCAAAGAACATACTATATATAATCTCTAAACAGCCAAAAGGCCAAAAAGTGATCTGGAGTCTCTTATGAAACAGGCATTTAACACCCATGTAAGAAAACAAATTACTATCTAGTCAAACATTATATACAAACTGTTTATGAAATAACATATGTAAATGATAAACTCTATAACCTTTCCTAATTGCTAAATATAATAATTGAAGCCAGTTCATGCTCCAAAATTCAGAGCTGACAACACATATAGAGTATACAACTGGTTCCATTTCATGTATAATTCATTATATATTCTGCAGCAGTGATCTATTTCAATTGAGAAATTTACAAGCTATTTTCAAATGAAAAAACATACGGCTGTATTCTCATGAATAAATATAAAGAAAGACAACCATTTCTGCAACTATGCTCTGTTTGTTATTTAATTTTTTTTGTTTTCATCCAACTTACATAGTAAACAGAAGTGAATGTTGAATGGAAGTGAGCAACGGGATAGGGGAGTGGACAGAGGGGTTGATAGCCAAAGGGTGACATAGATGCAGTCCAATAAAAAGAAAATATTTATATCTTGACTGGGTTTACATGTACAGTGAAGACTTTAAATATGAAACCTACTGCCACTGTGCTTGTTGCTTAGCATAAGCCACGGAGTAGGGAAAACAGGCCAGTGAAACCCAACTGAAAGAAGGTCATGGCTGGCCTGATTCAAACCAATTGGTTAAAAACTGATCTGTAAAACCTTTTCTAACCAGTTTGTATTCTTGGACATTACTTTTCTAGGGCACTTGCTAAAGGATGACAAAAGTTCTATTTTAATGCCAAAAGTTATTCTTTGCAAGACACTTGACAAGCTTTTATAAATAGCTCTTGAAATCAAGTACTTACAGATACCACATGGCACTTCTTAACACTTTACAAGTACTCTAAGAGAGAACCCTTCCAATGATTCAACTCTCCAGAAAGTGCCCAGAAGGAATGACAATGGGGTCCATGAAATATCCACAAAGGTTGAAGTTTCAAAGCTAGATGTTTTCTTGAGAAATGTGTGTGCTCACTGTGCTTGCTGCTTCTTATTTCTATGGTTGAAATATTCAAAGACACTACAACACAAGATTGCCAGATTGTTCCATTAGCCAAATTTGCAACAGAATTTGGCCAAAATGGTGAAAAAATATGCCAAAAGAAATTTACGAATGTCCTGACAAATATCCACCTCTACAAACACATTGCCACATCATAGCTTTACAATTCTGTTTGGCCAGTAAATGGGAAAACACACAGCCTAAGAAGTTAAACATGTGCCAAATATATCTGATTTGACTGTAACAGGAAATCTGGCAAACCTGCTTTTATACCCTGTCATCTATTCTAGCTTCAACAAGGGTGTGTAACAAAATTACAGCAATACCTAGATAGACACTAAAGTCATCGTCTCTTTGACAGAACTAAAAGCGCAATGAAGTTTAGATTAGATGGAATTTTACTGCCCAGTTTCCAACCAATTGGTTCAAGTTGAGTCAGCCATGGCTTTTTTTCCAGTTGCTGCTCACTGGCTTGTTTTCCCCCTGCTCCATTGCTTATGCTGAGCAACTTGCACAACAGCAGTTGGTTCCATTTTTAAAGTCTTTGGTATGACCCGACCAGGACTTGACCTCCCAACCTCCCAACTGCAAGACTGATGCTCTAGCCACTTAACCATGCATTCGGTCAATAAATGCCCAATGAAAGTCACACCCTACCGACTAAAGAGAAAAGGAAAGGCAGCAAGGGGTAGAAGGGGGGATGTTGGTTCAAGGGGAGGGGTTGACTGTTCTGACTTGCCCCTTTCCCAACTTCTCGTTTGTCATTAATATTATTAACATGGCAGCATGTAGCTGTGTTTTGAACAGTTGAAGAACATCTGGCCCTTACTCCCTCCCCCTAACTTAACCTTGAAACACATCTTGGGAGGGAGAGCTATTCATCTTGCCAACCTTAACAAAAAGGGTTAGTCAACATGTGTCTGCTAACATGCATTATCACATGTTAAAACAAAAGAAATGCCATTATTCCTGGGGTAGCAAACCTGTGTTTTTAGAAAATTCATCTGGACCTGTTTGACACAGATTGTCACATTCTTTCTTGCTCTCATTTTATAGCCACAGGATTTGTCTCAAATTCTTTGTTAATAACTGCTTTAATTGCAATTTTTTTTATCTCTAATCTGTGGCAAAGTGAGGCACGTGGCAAACCTGTGCCAATTTCACAAGACAAACACAAATTTCCACACACAAAGCTGTGAATATCCATAACAGAAGCATGAGAAAAGCTGAGGATTCAGAACTAAACTGACATTCGATTTTGTAAGGGACACAGCATCATGAACTTATACAGAGACTGTGAATGTACAGCATTGCCCTTTCTTTTTTCTTTACATCATCATCGATTCTGAGTAACTATCACTTATATTATTAAATAAAGATCTAAACAATTAAAGTAGCTCCTTATATGCTAAATGCTGTGTTTAACAATTTCAGTAAATTGGGTACTATAATCTTTGGCACCTTGGTTTAGACATAAATCAAGAAAATTTGAATGATGTCTTCAAACTGGGTCAAAGGTCACATAACATGGGTATGATACCCACTGAAGCACCTACTCATACGAGCAGTAACATTCAGAATTTCCTCTCATTTTACCATACACATCTTCATTATGATCTCCACTTAAGGGAGACAGCTTTTCATTTTCAGACGAAACCAAGCAAAACTTTTTCGAAACAACTTCAAACTTGACCATCTACTCCAAACACTGTACTACAGTAGGCCAAAAAGGATTAAAAAAGGCTCAAACAATTACCCCTTTCCTTGAGTACTGAAACACTAGCTCAAACCACCCACTTCATGCCTCTTGCAACCCTATTGTCATACCAACATGGCATATATACATTACTATACATTTTAACTAAATTCAAAATCAAGCTTTTGTAATGCATTGTTCTAAATATTTCAAAATCTGATCCAAGAGAGGATTTTAAATTATTGCAAAATTTTATGATTGAACTGGGTGCTAAAATAACCCCATTTAAAAACTTTACACTTTATCCATCCATGGAGAAGGTGTATGCAATGTCCTTCCTGGATGACCTCTCAGTACAATGCTTTCATTTTTTTTACATCACTCCTCGACTTGCTTCGGGGGTCGGATTGGCAGGTTTAGAGAAAGAGGATCATGAAGTCTTTCAAGATCTTGTTCTACCTGTAAATGGAAGTATAAACAATTGAATTAAAGGGATATATTGAGGTGGCTCATGAAATTTATTTAGTTGGTTCATATAAATTCACAAAATTTTTCCAAACCTGTGAAGTTTCCATTACACTTTAGTGGCAAATGGTCAAAACCCATGGATGTCCTTTACATGGACAGAGCATGCTGCATGGTACATTGTCTTTACCATACATATGAAAAAAGATGTAGCAAGATGGCTGTCTGCTATGGTTGTGTGTGAAGTTTGGACTTGCTTAAGTAAATCAACAGATTTTGCAAGAAAGTTGAAATATTTTTGAAATAATGCAAGGTCAAAATCACTAAAAGCTGGAATATGATATAGTTCACCATTCAAATTTAACTTTTGTTTAAAATATTACAGAGTCATCTTCAAATTATACAAATTACAGCTTCCCAGGGCCATCTTGGTGCGCCTTTTTTGCCCCAGTTGGTGATGTCAATCTAGGGATAGAATGTACGGATTACACGCTCTGTCCATGTACATAGGAAGTCTGTGTCAAACCCACAAATCCCTTTGCATAACTACAACTGCATAACTAGAAAAACTTGACTAATGTTGCTAATTATAAGTATTGTCATAATATCCTTCAACACTTTCATCAAGATATTATCATCAACTCTACACATCCCTTCAAGTCTTAATTTTAACCTCGAAAATAGCAAAGTAGCAATTTATGCTACCCCTTGAAGCAAAGTCAAAAGCCCAAAGTCTACAAAAAGGATTAATGATGTCATAAATTTAGAGTGAAGAGCTAAGAGGGCATATATACTAAACGGCCATGTTTTACTTTATAGCATTTTCAAGGCGTAAAATACCTGAGTCATTGGATATTTAACTTTAAAATGTACTTAAAAAATTAGATGCCTACCACAATCTGATTTTTATTATTTTATGTTTTTATATCTTTATTACTCTTATTTATAATAATTTACTGTATAATAATAATTTATAATAATTTATAACATTTATTTTAGTTCTATTCATATTTCATATACCATAATTGTGCAATTGATCACTTTTGAAATTTGTAAGTAGCAGGTGCTATAGTGCTGTGCATTTAATAAATTTGGTTTATGCTGTAATTGGTGCATTCAAGTCGTAAGTAATACTTGTTTAATAGTGCAATTAATTCTAATGCCATATGATAATTTCAGCTCACTCTTTAAATTTGATGTATTTCATTCCTGACATCTGATAATTTTATTTCTGTATTTGATTTATAATCCATACCTGAGAAGTCTATGCTTTAGGTCACTTTATTTTTTAATGCAAAATACCATCCAAATTGAGCCTATCATTTAACAAACCATATTCTACAAGTAATATTTTCCATACCTGAGAAATTGGATGCTTTAAATAGCCATTTCTTTCTATTGTTATACAATCCAACTTGAGCCATCATTCATTACGGTATATTCTAAACTTGATGTATTCCATACGAGACTGATGCTATGCTTTAGATCATACTTTTTATTTTATACAATCTGTGCTTGTGGGGGAGGAGGGGGGGGGGTTCCTGTTTATTCATATTTTAGTAGGGTCCCAATATGGAAGGCAGGCTTGGGGTAATCGTACTCAGTAATCATAATCAATTGCAATCGATTACACATTTTGAAGCAGTTGTAATCGCAATCGATTACTTTTGTGAAAATCACAAAGTAATTGCAATCCTAATCGATTACAAGTGCAAAGTAATCGCAATCGTGGTTCCATTTCTGATTACACTGAAGTTAAATTGAACAAAGAAGTAAAGTTACTCTAGAGGTATACTTTTTGCAAAAGAAACTGTTAGAAACAAAATGTAGTTATTTAGATAGGGTTTTATGCCTCAACCTGTATCCGTCCGGGCTTCTCTAGAGCAATGTCCATCCTTTCTTTTTAGTTGCGGACACTGGATTGTTTTGCCTACTTCATTGTTTATGTGGAAGCAAAACATAATCCCGATTGCAATCATGATTACATTGCAAAGTAATCGCAATCGTAATATTAATTACTTTCAATTTTAGCTGTAATCGTAATCATAATCGCAATCGTAATCAATTACATTGACATGTAATCGCCCCAAGCCTGATGGAAGGGGATTTCCTTATTTCAATTCAGTGGAAAATGGGCACATTGAGTGTGTCTATTGTTATTACATCATGTTTTCTGTACAATGTAGAGGAGTTTTCTATATTGAAAGCTGATTAAAAAGCTGTGATATAAGTGGATGCATTTTCAACACTATAACTCTATCCATTTCAAGGTCAATCTCATGAATGGTCACTTTGTGGAGTTTGCTTTTTTCAGTTAACCCTTTACCGTCATTTGGGTCCTTTGGACCCAGACGGAGAGCCCGGCTGTCACCCATCTTTACTGTTTCACGTGGAGCTCGAAACTGCGAGTAGCTACCCCAAAATTCAGCCACAAAAGCCAGAGAGACAATTAGTTTAAGGTCACGGGGTCAATGGCCTACAGAAGCTGATGCGGGGCGTGCAATGTCTGCTTTTCCGCCCACTCCCAAGGCGCCCAAATATGTCCTGATTGGAGCATAACGGTAAAAGTTAATTTGAAAAAGAAGTTTACTTCTAGTTATGGGTGGAACTGAACAGAAATAAAACTGGCCTATATTAATTTCTGTTTTCTAAAAGAGAATGTGGTCCCCTTCCCATTTTTATTTATTTTTTCTTTCTTCGGGGTAGGTTAGGTATTTGAAAACAGGTGTAGGAGTTCCACAATCCCACACCTTGATACCGACACTATAACTACACTGTACCATTTGACACTTAAAGGCATATTCTGAACCTGTTGTATTCCATACCTGAGCCATCTGATACTTTAGTTTATTGTATTTTTCAACATCCAGTTGTTTCCTCTTTGCATACTTGTGGAAAAACAACAAATACTGGCGATCTCTTGCATCTGGAAACAGATATTCCTGAAAATTAAAAATATTAAAAAATTTGATAATGCAAAAAAATAATCACAAAGTAGTACTTAAGGTTTTTCTATTTTCTGCCATTTCTTCAATTATTGCTCATACGGTTTTACTATGCCAGTCCCCAAATCCTGTTCAATGCAACCACACAGCTTAAACTCAATTTATCACACCCTATTATTTTTCTCACCAATTTATAGCGATTCTCCTGCCCCAAAGTTTTCCAGATCATTTTGACGCCTCTAGAAACCCCTCCCTTCAGCTATTACCATGACCCTCCTCCATCTCTCCTCATGCAGGGTTGTTGATTTTTTGATTTTTTTTTATAAAAATCATGATTTAAATCAATCAATTCATTTATTTTCCACAAAAATCATAAATAACAGGGGCAAATATAAAATAACAGAAAGCGGTGGAGGAAGCCTGAAAAAGCAAAAAGCTTGTACTAAGCAGGCCACCTTTACAAGAAATCAAGTAAATCAATTTAAATAGATTTTTTGATTAAATCGTGATTTCAATTAAAATCATGATTCTAATCAATGTGATTTAAATCAAACAACCCTGCCTCATGCCATTTTATTAGTACTTTCTACCTATGGAACCTATTATCCAAAAGAGGCACTTACAGTAATTAACTCTCCCCTTCTTTAATCCCCCCAACCCACCCCCTCTCCCACATAGCCTTACACCTGCCCGACTATCGCTTCCATTCATCCCCCCCCCCCTGGGCCTTACCTGATCCTGAAACAGCACATAGCCATGGCTACTACACTTCATCCATCCATTGATACCCACCTCCTTTGATGTCCTTCCAAATCACTGTGAAGGACCTGCTCAAACCATCCTTAAACTGTCCTTGCACCACATGCAAATTACTTTTTTTTCTCTCCCTCCCTGCCATCTCCCTCCCCCTCTCCCCCCCGCCCCCACTTCATACACAAATGCCACCCACACTCTGCTGTAGTTTACCCCCTTACCTGTTAAACTCTCCCCCAATCAATGTATCTGTATGAAGTACCTTAAAGTCTCCTCATTTTTTTCCTTCAACCATATCAACATATAATGCTACAGTATCTGCTCACAGCCATGTCACCACTAAACCAGGAACATTGCTGACAGAACACAACATAATTTATTTCAGTCACTCACAAGTCATAAAAATCATCTATTCAACAATGAAGTATGCCACTTCAGCATTCCTTGAATCTCAAAAAAGATTCTGTTTCCAAGCTTCTACTCTCACATACCTTCAACATGTTGTAATTGAAGGTACTTGAGAAGCACTCTGACAGAATTACTTTAACAATTAGAGTACTCACAGGAATAAAGTTCAAAAGCACATTAAGGTGCTGGTAAACTCAAGGGATTTCATTAAAGGGGGATTTATTACTCTCGAAACCCGAGTCCAAATCAAAACTAGTTCTGGTGTTTAAGGTTATGTATTCATGTAAGTTGGAACATTGCTGCAAAGGTGTCCTTTTCTTAAATAAGAAACCAAGATGCTGAGACATTTTAATGGGAATAAAAAGGGGGGAGGATTTTACCCTCCTTCTTCTAAAGGGGAGGAAGCTTCCCCCATTACCCCCTAGATGGGAACCCTGAGTATGTCTTTAAAGTATATATAAGAAATATCAAATTTTGTCAGTTTAGGTGATAAAAGGTCATTGGGTTAACTATCGTTAAACAGTATCAAGGCATCATTGTACAGAGTTATCATGGAGCCACTACAAAGCAGGTAATTTCCAATTCACTGTACGGAGCAAATTGACTTCACTGTACTGGATTACGTGACTTGTGCTGTAGTACTCTGATGCTTTATTTCAGTGTTAAAAGTAGATGCTATTTTGACAGCAGCCTAGTCGGAACTTTTTTAAAGCATGTACCATATTACCAAGTAACGAGTTAGAATACACAAAGTCAACAGTCATTCAGCGTTCCGAGAGAAAGTTGTCATGCAGTCGCAGTGCAGTTGGAGAGTCTGCAGAGGGTGTTATTATTTAAAGGCAGTCATTCGTCACCCTAAACTAAAGTTTCAGTATACATATATCAAAACTCTCAATTGGTACAGCTCTTTGATTGGCATCACATTCAAACAATGCATCATAGCTAAATTACACAGCATGGGCACTGAGAGTGTCTTGATTACACATTATGGACTTGTATGGCCACTGGGACAAGCCATGAAGCAATAAACTAGAATTGTGTCTGGATAAAGGTGAGTTTTAGATAAATGTGGGAGGGGCTAGAAGTAAGTAGGTTGGGAGAATTGGAACTGCTTGGGATGATGAAAATATGCCTTCAACATTAAGAACAGTGAAAGAGGAGGAGAGGAGCGACAAAAATCAGTTTAGTAGGCAGGAGTAGACAACACGACACAATGTATTGTACGGCTAAGTAGGCTTCTCAGCACTGAATTGGCAAATATGCTTCAAAATAAAGCCAGTGACTGATTACTCATATTCTATTAGTAGCATAGAAGGTCCAGATGTGGCATCAGTGGACATTATTCTATCATTTCTTTTTGCATCCAGCCAGGGAGCTGGGAGACAACTGGTCCAGCTCTGTACTAGCTATCAAGACTAGGGTTGAGAGGAAGGGCTGAAACAAACAGCCCCTCTTCCCACCACGAGCAACTCCTAAAGTACAAATTAGAAGTAGCATACTGTACTATAAACTGCAAGGACATGTCTGACATGCCCTACAATTCTGTGTATTTGCAAGCAAATGTAGTTCTAGTATTCAAAATGATCTCTGTCCAGGAGTTACAGGGGTAATGGCGCCCTCTGCTGGTAGGGTTACCATGGTGTTAATAGTTTGCTAGACAACAATTATGGCTATGAATGGTATACATAGGGTGATAGGAAGTTGGTCAGAACCAAAATAGACTGGAAGATACTCTACATGTCCAGTTTATCAAATTTGACTAGCCAGCAATTGAGAATATTGATTTCCTAAAATCAAAAATTTGTGGTGATGAGTGTCTGCCTATCTAAATAAAACAAAATATGAATGGAACCTCTTTGAAGTCACATCAGCATGGAGACCACATGAAAAAGTGAATTTTTCTTTGAACTTCATTCTACCTTAGCCAATGAAGATCAAGTAAAATTGTAATTATTTTATTCCATGTAGTGGAAATAGTTATGATCATGTAAAGGCCTCGCACTCTGAGGTATTCATATACCAGTTCTTTGCTAGAAGTGCTTGCCTTTGGAATACTATTCTATTCCTCAAACAATAGACCTTATGCATTGATGACCCACTGACATCATCCTTGGGGCAAAACCATGGAACATGTGGCCCCATGCATAAGAATATCGCCCCACACATAGAGCAGACTATGTGCACATTTGACTGGTTGACAAATCAGCTGTCTGCATTTGTTGGTGATGTTAATTGTTTTGCACCGAAAGGAGGGCATATGTTTTGCTCTGTGACATCATATGCACAAGGTCTATTAGAGTTAAACCTTTTGTTTATCCTTCAGTGCTGCTACCTATGACTGGATCCTACCCTTTATTTGGATTAGAGACCCATCTTCAAGCACATGAGTCCTCACTCTTCAACTCTTTAAGGATCTTGTTTTTTTTTATACTTGCACTCATTGCCTTCTGGTTTTGTCTTTGTTAGTGTTCGACCGATCATCTGTTAGGTAATCGGCATCAGGCCGATTATTGCGTTATCGGTAAATAATCGGCATCGGTAAAATTCTGCCATCCAACCGATCACTACCACCGATTATTTGCAAACTGGAAAAAGGGGCTAAATTTACTTGAAACTTGCTCTTAATTTCGTTAAAATTCCCCTAAATACTCAATCCTTTAACTTCCCGCCAAAACGGGATGCACTGATAATCACAAACGTATACATTTTACCCCTGCCATGGGAATGATCGTTTGATGTTTTCCGCTACAGTATAACTTGGAATTCGATTTAGAAGTGCATTCAAGGTGTATTCTTGCTGTCTCGCAGAAAGCGCTGCGTAAGTTGCTGTACAAACTGTTCTGCACAAAACACATAGTACAGACTACCTAGCTGCAGTGTTTCACCGTTTTTTCAAATCCCCAAGCTTGGCATACATATCTGTGCACGTTTTGCACACGTAGCACTTAGAATCTTGTGAAGTTTGGTGGTTATTACCTTGCATAAATTAAGCCATTCCCAGCATTCCTTCCGTAATGTTATTTACGGTAGGACTTCAGTAATGTTGTCACACGACGTCATTGCAAACGAAAACAGTAATGCACGTTGCATGCGTGACTGTTTTTACCGCCAAACAAGGCATCATATTTTGCTCGGTGACATCATATGCAAAAGATCCATTGCAAAATTTAAATTGTCCCCTGCTTCGTGATTGGTTCAATTGCGTTGATTCTAGGCAGCCAATCAAAACACGCGCCTTCACCTATGTGATTTAGTGTGTGAAAATACTCTGTCTCGAGACAAATTTTCCCATTGAGTTTGTGTTACGACCATCGCGCTTGTAATGCCGGCTAGCGAAGCCGGGCGAGCCCCGTGCCAAATTCACCTAGAAGCGGCATCACAAATCTCTGCGTACGTGGATTTTTCGGGGATCGGACTTACAAGCATTTCAGTTGCAGATTCTTTTTAAACAAGACGGAAGTTTTGGACGAGAACTGCTAAAAATATACGGGGATATTTATATCGGAAAGGAACCATAAGATACGTTATACAGGTGCCCAGAACTGCTAAGATTATGATGATTGCTTTACATGGGGTTCGTTAAAGCGGGAGAGTAGCTACAGTACATTAACGCAACTACAACCCAGTAAAGTAAAAGAAAGCAATGTTCCGACATGATTGGGGGATGAAAACAAGACAGAGCATGATGTTGGCCTTAGAACTAAATTATCAAAGGGCATGTGACATCGACTGCAAACAATTGTACAGAGTTAAGGGTTGATTTGTATCTCCACGTTTGAAGTGAAAATATTTCGCCTACAAAAATGATATCCCGTTCGTGAAACGAACAGAACTGTTCCCAAAATTTCCCATCCTGAACTGGTTATGGTTATACGGTATGCACGAAGCAAGGGGCATGTACTAAATTGACAAACATGTGACTTCCCTCTTTCTAATAATTGGTGATCGGTAATCGGCATCGGGCCGATTGTTAAATTAAATAATCGGTAATCGGGTATTACTGATTAAAGCATAATCGGTCGAACACTAGTCTTTGTATATCAATTAATTAGTAGCACCAGCAGAACTTCTCAATTTGGTTGTGTCTCCCTTGTAGGCTTCTTAACTGACTGTTCACTCTGTGATGACATAAAGACTGATGATTCTGACATTCAACTTTACAGATAGTTAGATATAGTTTTACTGCCCAGTCTCCAACCAATTGTTTCAAGTCGAACCGGCCATGCCTTTTTTTCAATTGTGACTTCTGGCTCGTTTTCCCTACTACATTGCCTATGCTGAGCACCAAGCACAGTGGCAGCACATTCCGTTTTTAAAATCTGTTCTGTTCCATTCCATTTTTCAACTTCATCTCTGTGCATGTTCCTTGAGTCCAATATTGTCATTACAGTACCTTTAGCATAGGTCTCCACCCCCACACTTGTGCAGTTTGTTTAAATCTATAAGACTGTTTGAACAGAGCAGCTATGTATATATGCACCTTCTACTTATAAGTAAACTAAGCTTATCACTAACTATACCTTAGGAAGTTTAGTATAATTAGTTTTGATGCTCCATGTTAAGTATATTGCTTGCTGTACAACAGGTATGAGCAATGCTACAGATTCACAAAGAACAGCAGCAAACACAAAATAAAATTTGAATGGAAACTTTGTTGTAAATTCCATACAAACTGCAATGCTGCATACAGAACTATATCAGACCCACACAGCTAATAAACCTAGCTTTTAGTGTATGTACAAGGTCTGTTCTAAGATAAATCATAGGCTACAACAGAGATGACAGTTTATAGCCTTGTTGAGGATTACATTTCAGACAAACTGGTCGGACAAAAGGGTAAGGGCTCTGGTCCAAGAGAAAATATAACTAAGAACAATGATGAAATAAAGTGAAAGGAAGACTAAGTCAGGCTTAGACAGTGTTCTATGGCTCAGTGTCCAACCTATTGGTTCAAGTTGAGCAGACCACAGCCTTTTTTCCAGTTGTGACTCACTGGCATTTTTCCCCATCTCCATTACTTATGCAAAGCATCACACACAATGGCAGTAGGTTCCATTTTTAGAGTCTGAATAAGTCAGGCAGTATCACAAACACACCTTATGATGCCATATCCATACGATGTTTTCATAGATATCATAACTGGTTAGCCACACTCACTGTCATACAAAAACTCAGCAGTTATCATCTCAGTGGTCAGTTGTTTCTCAGTTAGCTATACCTACTATGCTACAGTTTTTACACAGCAAACAAGAAAGGGCCAGTGCTTGTCACTTCAGTGATACCCTATCAAAATTAGAGGAATGTTTGTATTGTCAAAATAATATCTCTTGGGTACATAAACTTTGAGTTAAGTTTAATTAGATGGAGCTTTTCTTCTGGTTGTGACTCACTTGACCATGCAGTCTACACATGAACTTTGAATACTTTGCATAATATTGTTATAGGACATGTAGCCTTCAGAAATGTTATGACTCGTCATGAAGTATGTAACCTGCACTTATAAAGCGCCACAATTTTTATATTTGATAATCAATACTAACTGTTACAAGTTCCTGCAATTTCTCATGATTTCAAGACTTTCAGATGACCTTTTCCACTACCACATAATTTCTGCCACCTTCTTGGCTTCACAAGGACTTTTCAAATTTTCCTTCAATTTCAAGATTTTGTCAGATCTTGTTAAGGCTTGGTCTCACGTACCTTGTGACACTCCGTCTTACAATCAGGCAAAACCGCAGGTTAACCCCCTCTTTTCCAGTCTGTGTTCTTAAGTACCCCCTGTTTCACTGATTGGATAGTGTCACCATAGTAATGAGGTCAAATATTTCACATACCCATTACTGTAAAATGTAAGAAAATACCTGTCATCAATGCCAAACACCTGTGACCTTGCTTGATTAAACCAAACACGGTGTTTAAATGGCTTAACCCTGCGTTTTGAGGTGGATCGAAATTTAAACACCAACCCCGCATTAACCTGCCTTCCCACATTACTCAAGTGCGAGGTAACACAGTGTTCCTCGAGCGCCGGATACGTGAGACCACAGCATAAGAATTTTCCCAAATATCATATCTCTTTCGGATTTTTCATGACCATAGCAATCCTGTTGTCAAAATGTAAATGTCTGTCAGCACATCTGACAGCCTATTATTCCCATCCTATTTCAACCCTCTGTGAGCTGTTTACACTCATTCATAAGGATTGTTTTAAAACTAAACACCACCCACTGCCTACTCCTCTACCCACACCCTCCCCCAAAGACACTTTACAGGAAGCCTCTCCGTTTCATAGTATAAGCATATATTAGAAACTACTAAAACAACACCTGTTGCAGGGCTTCTCCTCAGCTTCAGTGGCTGTGAGGTGGTACTAGTCCATCCGGTAAAATGATGCCAGCTTTGACAACAACGGGGAGGGCAAACTGTCACTTCTCCAATAGCTGGTACAGTGCAGTTGCAATAGACCAGTTCCAAGTTTCTTCATGGGGCAGCATTGCACAATAGGTCAAAGGTCAAAGAGGAACACTTACATGTGTTTAAGCTGATGGCTGGATGTAAACGCACGTAAAAATAGTGTGCTATGAACAGCCGGCGCAGCGCTCAGATGTTTTGTTACTAGTTGACCTGAGAAGAAAGGTCATGCATGCATGTGCAGATCTATGTGAACTTCGAATTCCTCTTTTAGAACATTTTTTTTCTGTGAGGTAGCCAAAATCTGTGAAGTGGTTGCCTAACAAAAAGAATGCCAGGATTAATCCTGTCCAGTCCTTCAGACAAAACATTTCTCGCCGTTTTATTCAAGACTACTAGGCTTCATCTCACATGTAACGCACTGAATTCATTCCGTAGGCTTCGTATCATCATGCTTTGCCATTTTAAAGTGTCTTAAGCATTTTTTTCTCTGCAGCCTGCTGTTGCTGGGTAGGGTGTGTGGTTTGGGGGATGGGTCTCCTGGCTGGGAAAGTTCTCTCTCTTTTTGACCTCTGCTATGTTTTTGTAACCTCCCTTTTTTGCTACTGTATTAGCTTTTTGTATTTGTCAGTAGTCTGCTTGTTGATTTCTTTCTTAGGGAGTGCACATTCTCAAGCCCCCCGGGGTTTTTGTGTACTTCCTTTCGCTTTTATATGTCCTTTTATTCTTTTGTTGAGTTTATACTCTATATGTGTATGTATATATGTTAAAGCGATAAAACAATAAACGAAACAAAAACCAAACAACTTCAAACATCTCTGCAATGCTTTCTACATACCTGTTTTGTAAGTACAAAGTAGGCGTACATCACCAACGCTGTGCCATAGGTAACAAAGTAAGTGATTGGTTCTACGATATCCCAGGAATACTCCCACCATGTTAGTCTGGCTAGCAGACCAAACTGTAACCCCATGAATCCAAGACCACCCCACACCAGAAAGTTGGTACGACTTGCTGCCTTCAGGTCTAGTTCTTTTTTAAGCTGCAATGTTAACAAGATGAGAAAGTAAATGAAGTGCCTTCTTATCCAATAGAAAATAGAAACAAAGAGACACAGACAGACAGATCCATAGGCACAAGCAGACAAAGAGACAGACAGACAGACAGAAAGACATACATTCAAACTAAGCAGTTTAACAAGCACTAACATTATTCAAACCTTATGAGATTCACCTTACAAGCTAATTCTAAAGATACTTTCAACCAATTCACAGAATTCATGCTAATAAGAACCCCACAAAAAAGGGAGCCCCACAATTAGAGGGGAACCACACAATTTGAGAGGGAACCACACAATTAGATGGGGGAACCACATAATTAGAGGGGCAACCACACAGGGTACTTTTCTATTTGCTGAATTATAAAAAGAGTTTTTTGGAAATTTATGAGCAACAAGCTGGCTAGTCTACATACGTAACCTACTGTACTTCTAACCTTTTCAGGTGAACAAAGTACAGAGCAGATTTAGTGCAGGTACAGAGGAACATAAGTTGCATCTTCTAGCTTGCAAGTAAAACAGCAGTGATGGAAACAGGGATGAAAAAAACAGAGGAGATGATGGATCATGACCCAACTTACCTATTAAAGGGTTGGAGGGGGAGATGAGGTGTCATACAGGTAAGTCATTGACCTCTTCATGGGGACAAAAGAGGGCATGGGGATGAAGAGGGGGAGAAAAAGTCATGGTTTACTGACCTCTTTATAGGGGTGGAGGGAGAGACTTACTGAATTCTTCATGGGGCTAAAGGTAGTGAGGAGGCATTAAGGCTACCTAACTCTAAGGGGCTGGAAGAGACTTTTCAATATGGGGTCTGAAAGGGCCATGGCTCCTTAACTCTTTAGGGGGCTGGAGAAGAAGAGGAGGGGTCATGACTGACTGAACTCTTCAAGGATCTGAAAGGAGAGAGGCAGGTTCAAGCAACTGCACCTTTTCATGGGGCTGGAAGGGGACAGGAAGTGCCATAACTTACTGACCTCTTCATGGGCTGGAGGGAGGAGGAAGGGGCATTGTGACTGCACCTTTCATGTTCACCTTTCTGGAGGAGGAGAGGGGTTAAGGCTACTGACCTCTTCAAGGGGTTGTAGTTCTGTTTGTATTTTCTCCATCTTCTTTCTCAGATCCTTTTCCCTTTGTAGCTGATGTTCCTCTACATGTAAGGTTGAATACAGCTGGTATATCATAGACTTAACATCAGAGAATGCCTGGAGATCCTCAGATGACAGCTGACCTGTATTGAGAAATTAAAACAATATAAAACCTTAAACAATATGACAGTGTATGTAATCAAGTCATAACTCAAGCCACAACTTGCAATATTGCCTGACTTGGAGAAATTCTGAACAAATTTTTCCACACTTGAAATGTCAGTGCAGTCATGATTTGACGAGTTGCTAAAATAAATGTAATTAATTTGACTTGCCACAAAAAAGGGTGACTTGGATTTGACTTTAAGTAACAGTATACTGCCAACATGACAAGCAGCTGATATTAAAGGTATTCCCCAACACTCCCTAATTTGGGAGTCTATGAGGGAAGATACCTCCTATCTATCACCCTTTGTTTACCATTCACACCTACGGTATACTTACCATCTTGGCAAACTAAATAGCACCCTGGCTAACCAACCAACAGAGGGTGCCCTAGACCATTAAGCAGCTTCCCTCTTGATATCACCCAAAATGATCTCAAGTCAATACTTGAGAAATTCATGTTTTGTTCTCTAAACCATTACCAACTGGGCACAGCCCATGAGTTTTGGTCATTTTTAAAAGGTCCTTGTGTTTTGGAAAGAAAAGTCCTCTATAAAAACACATTATTCAGAGTAGGGTCTTTTAAACATATGCCAGACAAACTTGGAAAGAGTGATGTTCATGAGCATTACCTAAGAAAATGTTACTTTCTGCAGACTATGTCCACACTACACTAAATGCATTTACTATGTATAGATATTACTTCATAGATCATGCTTGTTCCTTTCAAATAAAATTTTGGAATCTGGAATAGCTTCCCTTCATGAGCAATTTTTTGGTAGAGAACAATATTGTCATTGCTGCTTTTAAAATTCTATAGGTCTACTGAATTCTGATAAACTGTATCCTATAAGCAAGTAGAGGTTTGATAACCTGTAGAGTCCTGAAGGGGAAATCCCCCAAAAAAGGATACTGATCACATGTGGTAGGAAATGGGTAAACACGATGTTAAGAAAGTTCCAGAAGGAATTTCCATTCAAAAACAAAAGTTTGTGAGGAAATAATCCAGTAATGATCTAAATAGTACCCACACAGCCAGAAAACATGTTTAAACTTGAGCTATACAAAATGGATAACCTTAATTACAGCATGTGTAGCAATACCTACATGTAGGGTTACCACAGTGATTTTAGTTTGCCACATGGTAAGCATACATAGGTATAAATGGTATACATAGGTTCTTAGGAGGTAGGTGAGGACCAAAATGGAATGCACTCACTCCAACCTGAAGTACCTGTCTAATTTCATAATTGGCTCTTGGGAGTCATGTGACGGTACTTTTTCTCCGCAAAATGAAAATTGTGAAAATTACTAAGAGATTTGGTCTGCTTGAATATATGCAATTATTTAACAATTATTTAAGTCCTAAAATATTACAAAGATATGAAGAGAAACAAGGAAGAAAATTGTGAGATTAACAGTACTGTAGCTAGCTGTTGCTTCAAAATATGTTTGCTGTGACTGCTTTTACCCATTTAGTTTGACAAAAGACATCTTGATTTGTGCAGACAGTCATTTCATCAAGTACTGTATTTTTATAGGAAGTAATGCAAAGACAGATTTACATACAGCCTAAATGCCATTTGGAGAGAATATGGAAAATCACCAGTGAGCTGCATCTGAGATACTACTTATCATTTCCAAGCTGAGAAAGAAAGAGATATATTTCTATTGCAAACCTCCACTCAAAACTTTTTATGGGTATTCTTAAATGTATAGTCTGTTCTAAATTGTCACACAGCAGTCATCACACACACTCATTATTACTTGTGAAATGCAATACATGATTATGACAGTAAGAACTGTAGTAAATGATTACAATGTTCCTCTAAAAGTCAAATAATTTCAATTCCTTGCCTTCCATTATCAGTTCAAGTGTAGGATTTCATATGGCACTGCAAAGTCCAGACAAAAACCACCAATGAATGTCATTTCAAGAATGATTGAGATATGGTGAGAATACAAAATACACCTTGGCGTTTGAAGTAACTTAACCTTTTACCTTTTGGACCTTTTGGACCCATGCGGAGAGCTCGGCTGTCACACATCTTTACTGTTTCACGCGGAGCTCCAAACAGCGAGTAGCTCCCTGAAAATTCGGCCACAAGGGCGAGAGGGACAATAGTTTAAGGTCACGGGGTCAATGGCCTACGGCAGCCGATGCGGGGCGGGCTACGTCCGCTTTTCCGCCCAATCCCGAGGCGCGAAAATATGCCCCGATTGGAGCACAACGGTAAAGGGTCAAACTTAAAGGGACATATACTCCAATATCAACCTGACACATTTTTGAGTGAAATGACAAAATTATTGTACCCAAAGCAATTTTACATATTTCAAGTTGTCAAATTGAAGGTAGTGTGACATGTCAGCAAAATGACCTGAGTTCACTTGGTAGTTATGGATTGAACTATTCTAAGGAAAAATCAGTTGGAATTATTTCAATATCTTTTATCGTTCTCCAGATCAAAGTTCAAAATTTCTGAAAAACTTGTTGCTTATGCAAAAATTATGATATGGAGTGTTGTGTAGTGTTAATATTTCTTTTGTTAACCCTATAAATTATCTCTTACTTACCCCCTAGATACTTTGTTGTTTGGTAATTGATACCAATGATTTTCAAGGACACAATTTAAACTTCCAAACTTAATGTTACAATTGTCCTTGAAATGAAGATAGTAAAAACAAAGGATAACATTAACCATACATGGTATGTCCCTCCCATGACATCACAAGATTTGCATACTGAGCTTATATTTACTAATGACTAAGTGCAAACAGAAGTTGCCCTGTAAAATGGCCAATTTTTTATGGAAATTGTGGCTATTTTCATGCTTTTTATTAAATGCATAATATATCCAATACCCAATTTTGTCACTTCACATCACACAACCTTTAAAGTTTGCATCTCAAAGTACTACAAAAACAACCAACAACACAACAAAATACTTACAGAAACTTTAACCATTGCAGATTAGTAATTTTTTTTTGCATATGGAGTGAAGGGAGACAGAGGCAAGCAGAAATGCACAAACTATTCTGGTCCTTTTAGAAAGACATAAGAAATCTAGGTGTAGACTGTGGCTCTGTGATGGATTTGTGCAAGCTTGTGAATTGTTGAAATTGTAGAAGGGGCTCAAGTTAAAGACAGTCAACACTCATCCCAAACTGCAATTTTTTGTAGTAGTCTATGAAATCCTGATTGGCACAGATCTTTGACTGATAGCAAGTTAAAACTAGAAATCCAAAAGGCTTTAGTGATTCCTTGCCATTAGAAATATATATTGTAGCAAACATGATCCCACAAAGACATCCTACTTGAAATATCATGTTAGCAAGGTCAAAACCTTTTGAAATCTTGTAACCCAAATGAACTTTCACCTCCACTTAAAACAATAGGGATCCCATACCATACTGTATTGGCCATCAACATGCAAAAAATGAACAATCACAAGCAAAGTATGAGATCCCTTACATTTATCCTCCTAAAATATCATGTCTACAAGGTTTTGACCTTTTGTGACCCCAAATAACCTGTGACCTCCACAAACAAGAGAAAACTCCCAAACGGATATAATACTGGGCACCAGTAATGAATTGTATTTTGTCGCGTCTAATAACTTGACAAATAAATATATTTATATTAATCAAAATTAAAGTGCTTTATTTTGTCAAGTTTTAGCTATTGCAGGCAGCAGCTCTTTGTATTTTATTTTTTCACAAATGCCCCTCTCAATGGCTATGATGTCCTTGAAAATTAACAAAAACTGATAACCTGATAACCCTATTAACCCAGAATCTTACAAGATTTGTAACTTTTCTTTTTGTCTACTTAAAGACACAACACACAAGTTTCCCTGGTTTGATACACAGTAGGCATTAGTGTAAAGCTTGCTTTGATTACCTGTTCTAATTTAATAGGCCTTGCTCAGAGGACTAAACAGAGGCAGAACCTGTTTATTCATTAAAGTCCATTGAGCACCTGGTTCAACAGGCTCTATGATTTATTCTGTCCAGACACTGTGGTTTGTACTGGCAGAAAAATTTGATAAATGATGTCAGATAACAGTGATCAGTTTGAATAGAGGTGCAGGCCTGGGTCAGTTACAATTTGATTCATCCAATTAAGCAATAATTGTTGATACATGCTCAAGGGTATTTGATCCAATAACCAGTAGCTTAGTTCTTTTTTATAAAACTAATAACCCATGGTACATTTAATTAATTCCAGTTTCCAATTCATGCATGCTCACAAGTCCTAATGAGGACAGCTGGCAGCATAAGGTTGGCCAAATAATAATCTTTGATACTAAATTTCATGTTGTCTTCAAGTTTTCTTTTAGGTTATCAAAGAGACAATGTTGGTACTGCTTAAAAAATCTTCTCGTGCATCACACAAAGCAGTTGATCTGTTCAAAGTTTACACTTAATGAAGTCAGAACAGTCCTCTGCTTGGTGTGCACAGAACCTTCTCCAGTATTTTCAAACTATGGCCCCAAATGACCCTCATACAGCCTTTGTTTGAACTCACAGGTTACAGAAACAAATACTGCAGGAACTTCCATTTAACAGTTGGAAAAAATTTTCATGAAAGTCTTTTTATACTTGTGGCAAAATCAGCATATCCATGCCAAATATCCCTCACAGTTACCCTTCTTGAGTTGGAACTTGTTTAAAAGGTTTTGATGTTTTAACCTCTGGTGACCCTAAATGACCTTTGATCTTTACCAAAATCAATGGGGATCATCTACTTAATATGGACAATCCACAGGCTACGTACGAGATCCTTCACGATTACCCTTCTTGAGATACAGTGTTTCTAAAGTTTTGATGTTTTGACCTCTGGTGACCCCAAATCACCTTTGACCTCCACCAAAAACAATAGGGATCATCTACTTAATATGGAAAATCCACATGCTACGTATGAGATCCCTCGCGAATACCCTTCTTGACATACAGTATTTGCAAGATTTTGACCTTTTTACCTCTGGTGACTCCAAATGACCTTTGACCTCTGCCAAAAACAATAGGGATCATCTACTCAATGTGGGCAATCTACATGTCAAGTATGAGATCTCTCAGAGTTACTATTCTTGAGATATCATATTTGCAAGCAGGCATCACACACATACACACACAGCACACACACATACAGTACATACACATGACATCACCATCACATAGATTCCTTGCCTGCCTTTGGCAAGGAATCAAAAACACAGTACTGCAACTGATATCACACAGAATTCATTGTACTGAAAGTGTTTTGACACTTGAGTCTTGTAAACCCACCCAGAAGAAGTAAAACTGAGACAGTGTCTGGATGATGAGTTTAAGACAGTTGTAAGAGGGGCTTAAGTAAATAGGTTAGGAGAATTGGAATTGTTTGGGGTGAGAAGATTAAGTCTTCAATTATAAAGGAAAATTTGGACAATTCAGCTCTAAGGCCTATCTCAGACTCTCATATTTCTGCTTCTTTCAAATACACATACATGACTGCACGTTTTCACATTCATTTGTATTAGACCATGGCCATACCAACCATCTTATGAGAAAGGGATGGTGATTTTTGCCCCACTCCCTATGAAATTTAACTGTCTATTTGTTCCACCTGATTTAGGCAAACTATCTGCCCAATTTTGTTTCTGGTTTTCTGGTGTTTAGTGGCTATCCTCCACCCCACCCCCCCACCCCCCCCCCCCAACATCCAAAAACCAGGCTTTGTTTGAGAGAGTATGATACAGGATCAGCGATTCAGAAAAGTTTGCATCAGACAGCACTTATTCCTTTAACATCGAATGGACTCCCTAGCTCACAAGTGTAATTTCAAGACTGAAGTTAACCTGCTGTAACTATAGCTGAAGACATTAATCGGTATATGAGAGAATTCTTCTTCTCATTTCACCCTGAGGAACGCTTCATCCTGGCACTCAAAGATACCATTACAGCACTGAGTTTCATCGTATCTGACTCCAGGCAAGCACTTCAGATTTAATGGATCCAAACTCCTATCTCTTTAGAAGCCTAATATGTCAAAAAATACCCTCAACCCAATTTAATAGGCTAGTTGCATGCTTTGAAGCTAGAGTCTCACTTCATCCCTTTTTGGCAATAGATAATCGATCTCAAAATAAAAAAAAAAAAGAAAGAAACCAATACACAGTATAGATGATGTAAAACATGGAGTGTTTCTTCATCTGCCTGAGCATAGAGGCTAATTCGACTGTATAATTTATCAGTCACTTTTTATATTTGAATTTAAAGTGGGATAGATATTTAAGCAGTACTGGCTGTGACATTCTGTAATTTACCTTGATAAATGACAAACCAAGAAAATTGGCTTTTAGCGTAGAATGACGTGATCAAGGTTTGAAAGAGTCAAAAATACAGGTAAATAGGGACATGATGTATTACTGAAAATGTAATAAAAATTTCTGAATCAAACTACTGTGTAACATACTGTAATAAGACTTACAGGGGCAATCAGAGTTTGACAGTGAAAATTGACCTTTTGTTCTAGCATTTCTTTTTTCCTTTTTTAACTGGTTATTTATCAGAATCAACAGACACTGAAGAGATCTTTCAAAAGGAAAGAAACACTAATTTGGTGGTAATTGCTGTTGACTCCCCCCTCCCCCCCACCTTCCTGGTGGGTATGTTCACAAGCGGTTTTACCCCTTGCTACATCTAAATTGCATATCACTCGCCCACTGAGCGCTACTTGGAGAGGTTCTAGCAGGAACACCACATTTCTAAATGTTACTAACATAATGCACCATCGATGGCTGTCCTAGCTGGGGGAAGGGTATAAGGGGAGGGGGTGTCCATC
Organism: Holothuria scabra; assembly: GCA_037179385.1. Classification (NCBI taxonomy): domain Eukaryota; kingdom Metazoa; phylum Echinodermata; class Holothuroidea; order Aspidochirotida; family Holothuriidae; genus Holothuria; species Holothuria scabra. The sequence goes on from CM074198.1 coordinate 8,560,948, forward strand.
CCCCTTCTCTTTTTGAAAAATTTTTTGCATTTTAGAAGGGGCTTACTGCAAAATGGTGCAAAGTTTGTTCAATTTTCCCAGCCAAAATTTTTCACAAACTTTTCAATTTTTGTCGACTCACCGGTAATGGTGAATGGACAAAGCACTGACTCTAATGAATGTAAACAGTGACAGTGATTTTATTTTCTTGTGAGAACAAATAGGACGTTATTAGGCCCTATATCCTTGTCCGTATGTGAGGTCAGTCTGTGGGAAGCATTAGATTTATTTACAGTTAGTACCTATATTTTGAGATGGAACAATTCTTGTCAAAGGAGTCATAAGAAGTTAAATTTTTCAATATTCTTCCAGTATTTTTTTTCATCACTTCAAACCATGTCACTCGTCACAAGTGGAGCGCGCGCCGCTATTTGAGGAAGCCTGCTCTAGGGGGTGCCACGATAACCCTACCTGCCTGTGTAAATAGTTGCTGTCTTTGTGTGTGTAAACAGTTGTTGTAAATCAGGGTTGTCCAACCTTTCGCAGCCTGTGGGCCACATGTAATGGTTATGATGGACGAGGGGCCGCATTCTATACTCGTTTTTTTTTTTTTCAATTTTTCCTGATGCCCAAGGAAATCAAATGCAATCATTGCGCATAGGAAACACTGATTCATTTTCGTGTTTGCTTGAATAAATAAATAAATAAATTTTAGCAAAAATTGATGGTTTTGGGCAGAATATTCGGACAAAGTTTTTTTCATATTCCTCCCAACTCATTCTCAACCCACCCCTGTGGACAACAGTCCAATGTAGCTATACATGTAGCAGACATTTGAAATGAATTATTTCATCCAAAAGTAAGCATGCCATAGCGGACGGCGAAGCCTAAAGTTGTCATCAATTAATCTGCTTATGGAATAATTTTGCAATATAGATTATTTCTGACGGGCCGGACGCAACCCTTTCGCGGGCCGGACCGTGGCCCGCGGGCCGTAGGTTGGACAACCCTGTTGTAAATAGTGTTGTCTTTGTTTCTGACAGTGCCAGTCTTTGCTTAGAACTTTGCTTCACTTATGTTCATTTCCAAGCATGTAAAAAGCACTGTATATACAGTATTGTTGTAACTAATTCTCAAACTAAGAAAAAAAGACAGTGTCCTGCAATATATTCTTTTTAACATTTTTACATGTAGGTAGGTAGTTGGTCACTTGGTCTGTTAGTTGGTTGGTCACTTGGTTAGCTTAGTTAGTTAGATGGAGTTTACTGCCCAGTTCCTAACCAATTGGTTTAAGTTGAGTAGGCCAAAGCCTTTTCAAAATTTCCCTTCTTAAGATGTAAAATGGTAAAATCCCCCAAATCTCCCTGGGTTGGGATCTAAGAGGCCTGAAACATACCTCCCATTTACATCATGTAACCCTACTTACCTGCATTTATCTTTTAGAAAGTTATCAGCATGATAGGATGGACATAAGAATAGCCAAAAGGTGCCCCCCTCATTCTTTTACCTTGCCCCATGCAAAGGTTTTAGAAAAAATAGGAGGTAAGGCGGCAATGTATACAACAAAACTGCAAAGCAAACTTACCAAGGTCAGGTGGATGAACTACGTATCTGTTATCATTTATTCTCAGCTTGAACGGTTTTCTCATTAAAACGTCAATGCTGGTTGATCTTGCAATGATAATGTCATCTGAAAAGAATATAGGGAGAAAATTTAGTCAAGGCAATCACACAATTTGAGGCTATGCTATGGTTGACACAAGATCGATTTGCACTATTACAATTCATTTAGAAGCCATCAGCTTTAAAACTGTTGACATTTACAATTTTTTTTTTCTATTGGAGATGACTTTCCACTGTCGGTTTTGCTTTTGATTTTGCCTCAGTTCTCATGAATGAACCTACAGTACATTACAGTATGTAACCACTACTTTTGCATTAAAGTATTATGTGTATCTCTTTTCAAGTTGCAGTACTTACCTCTGTACTGTAGGAAACATCAACACAACTTTTACTTTGGGGAAGGGGAAGGGGAAAATAATTACAAAACATCAAGAAAATAAATCAGTGATCATTGTAGGATATGATTTTATGGAGTCCCCTCACAAAAAATTACATAAGCTGTCAATGAAAGGAACTGTAAACTTGGGTGAATGTCAACAATTTTCAAATCCTCAGTTACTGTACATCCTCATCACAATCATGATTTATGACAATATTATACATAATGCACACAATTTGCTTTGCCTTGTATGAGCCATATTGGCCATGATAGCTCACAAACAACACCATTTTTCAACATTCCAATTTCAATTTCAAATTCTTAGAGCACAAGCGTCAAGCTTGCCATTCCTTTTCATTATATATTGTATGTAACAAATTTCCCATCACCCTGTGAACACCCATAATGTGCACACAGATATAAAGATTACTAACTACTAACCTGTGAAACAAAATAAGATTTTTATTTTGCAAAATTTTTCCAAATTTCTGCACTTACTGAAAACATTTTCAGTAAGTTTCAAATACATGTGAATATCTTTCACCCATGGGCTATCTTTTGACTGGTTTAATTTTTTGGAAACTTTCCAAAATAACAAACATTAGCAGTTCAAAATTGATTTTTGGAAAGCTCTCTCCAAGAGGAATATCACATTTCTATTTGCATTGCAAAGAATTCGTGTGAAATTTAATATTCCATACAGGAAAGAGAGGCATTCAACACAACCAGAGAGAAATGGAACTAAAACAGGAGAGGGCAAAACTGCACTGAAGTGTTGACATCATTTTATTCTCTCTGAGCATCTGAAAGAAGCTTTTTAAGTAGAAAATGTATTCTCTACCAGACGAGTGTCATGGTGCAGTGCAGTGTAACAGTACAGTATAGCCACAACATTTTCAGTAATTGATAACCTTGAACGATCTTATCCTCCACCAAAAAAATTAAAGTTTAGGTTTAATATTCTACTCAAAAAAAAGTTCAAGTTAAGCTACTAGAAGCATGCATACTCCACATTGCATGATCAAAATGTAATCATGCTTTCAAATGCTGATATCAAAATTAAAATTCTCTAGGACTTTGCCCTCCAATGGCCTTTGACCTTATCTCCCAGAAATGTCAAAAAATGAAACTTCCACACCACCACAACTGTCAGAGAGTCACTGCACTGCCCTTGAGGTACATACCATACTCACTAGACAAACTCACCAGGCAACCACATACTGTACTCCAAATGGTAAGACTTTGACTTCAGCCATAACATGAGGCCCTCTGCTTTAAGGGCAGTCATTCATTACCCCAACTGCAATTTCACATGTATGGTAGTCAACGGAAAGTCTCAATTGGTACAGCTCTTTGATTGACATCAAATTACAAAAAAAGCAGAACAGCTCATATTTATACACATATACCATGTGCTGAAAGCATTTTAAATACACATTAATAAGGGACTTGTATCTTTACCTCGGTATGATGAGAAGCAAAAAACTGAGCCAGTTAGGACAAACCTGTTACGCTTCAAATGCACGCTTCAATATACAGTTTTACATGCTATGTAGCACTCGTTCTGCATTTGCTAATCTAACCTCAACAATTAACACAAATTAACATAGTTTTGTTATCAACTGGGTGATAAACTAGGTTTAATTGTGTTTGGATAAGGATGAGTTAACCCTCTTGTTTGGGTCCTTTTGGACCCACGCGGAGAGCTCGGCTGTCACACATCTTTACTGTTTCACGCGGAGCTCAAAACTGCCATAGCTACCCGAAAATTCGGCCACAACAGCGAGAGAGACAATAGTTTAAGGTCACAGGGTCAATGGCCTACAGAAGCCAATGCGGGGCGGGCTACGTCCGCTTTTCCGCCCACTCCCGAGGCGCGCAAATATGCCCCGATCGGAGCACAACGGTAAAGGGTTAAGAGACTCTTGTGGGAGGGGCTGGAAGTAAGTAGGTTTGGAGAAATGAAACTTTCTGGGGTGATGAATAATTGCCTCTTCCATTTCTTAATTCTTTGTTTATCAAAAGCATGGGTGACTGCAAACAATCACAAACCCAAACATGGGCAGATGAATTGATTGACTGAATTGATGTATTATCCATCCATTGCCTTTAGTTTGACAAAAGGAAAACAACAAATTGATGCTATTGCCCCCTCCCCCGACTAATGCCAGACAAACCTCATTATCATCTGATCATCTGACTGTTTAAATTTGTCTAGAATGGCAATCACTATCAATTATGAAGTAAAGTCACTAACCTTCGCTGTACAATGATACACGTTCCACACCACCATCTTCAGACTTGACATTATTTAGGAAATCTCCGACAGTTTCTGTAACTGGTTTCAAAGTAAACTGGCAGGTTTCTTGTTTGGATGGTAACGGAACCAATATTGTTGGAAGGCCATTCTGTAATTCACATTTCAGTTCTGTGAATAGAGATAGAATATGTAAAAGTGTTATGAAAAAATGGCACTACAAACAAAGACAGACAGCAATATAAGAATATGGAAGCAACAAAATTAGGAAATTTATATTTAAGGACCAATCTTCTCACCCTAAACTATAATTCTTGTAAGGATTTGCCAAAATTCTCAATTGGCTCAGCTCTTTGATTGACATCTAATCCAAACAATGCAGAGTACCATAGCTTATATTACATTGAGCTTTTTAATACCCACCCTGAAGCAATAAACTGAGATTGTGTCTGGATGAGGATGAATTTCTGACAATTGTGGGAGGGGCTTAAGTACTGTAAGAACGTCAGGAGAATTGGTACTGTTTGGGGTGCAAGAATTGGGCCTTTAAATCTGAGACCATCAGAGTTTGACAGAGAATATTAACCCTTTGTTCTAGCACCTGGCTTTCCCTTTCTCAACTACTTGTTTAACCAAAAACAGAAACATTGAAGAGGTCTTTCAGTTTAGAAGAAACATTTATTTTGTGTCAATTACTGTTTAATGAATATTTTTTAATGTTTTGTTGGGTAACAAAATTCCTCACATATGCAAAACTAGACATCATTCATGACACAGTAACTATAAATCACAACATTACAATGACATGAAAGATCATTTTTTGTTTAGTTTTAAGTCAATGTACAAATGTGGAGCAGGAATGAATTTATGAAAATATTATGAAAACAAACTCTGATTGCCACTTTGCGTCAAATTCAACAAACCTTTCGTATGGTTTGTGAATCTACTAGCCCTAATTAGTAATTACCTCACCTGTTTCACAAATGTTTTTTCACACATGTTTAATCAGCATGAGTAAATACAGTGTACTTAACATGATCACAACAAACAAAAGTGAAATGTTTTAAAATTCAATTGCAGTGTTAGGCTGCAATATCTCCAGATCAAACACAATATTCAAAGATTTCCAGGCCATGATAAAATCCCTGAATTCTTTCATGTTATTTTCATTTTCCCTACTGTGTAGGAACTACATACAGTAGTGTATCAGCCAACATAAAAGGCAAAATAACACTACATTTCAATTTTACAATCAGAATCAGAAAACTTTAAGGACCAGCCTCCATGCCATGAAAATGAGTTTGTCTGATGGCCCAATTTCATAAATTTTCTCAAAGTTATCTATGACAGTATGATGTTCCCTGTTTTCTGCATGACAACAGCTCCGCGGAATTTGTAAAGCATCACAGAGATGTACGTACTCAATTGACAGTAATGTCATGAAGTATTAACTGATACTACAGAATCTTCTGGAGTGAACATGGTGAGTGGCTGCAGTACATATTAATGTCAGCTGATTGTAATGTGACTGTGTTTATACATTTAACGACGTCAAGAGGTTCATATTGAAGGTACAGCAGGGAAAGTACTGCAGGCTTTTACTATGCAGCTGCACTTGTGTTCTATCTTACTTGAGGAATCTTTAAATATGGGCTACATTTAACATGAATCAGATGGGGTTTACTGTAGTATCTCAACAATTAACTATCAGTTTGATCTTCTGACACCAACAGCCTTTTTTTCCAGCTGTGAGGCACTTGTTTTCCTGCTTCTATTTCCTCTGTGGAACATAATGGCAGTATTTGTTCCATTTTTAAAGTCTTTGGTACATGACTCAAGGTCAAACTGGGAACTGACTCAGGCCTCTTGATGGAACACCAAATGCTATACTGCTAGACCAAATAAGCAGCTGAACCTTGAATTTTGAGGAATGCAAGCATGATAGCACACCATCCCTTGCATCAAATCAATGTAAGGAGTGTGATATTTTTGCACATCTCCTAGATGAAGAATGGGAGCTCATATAAATCTGTTAAAGTTTCAACAAAACAGCCAACCTACTTTCACTCCTAAATTTCCTCCGAAGTGTGATTTGTAGCAAACCTAGAAAATTAAAACTCAAGGCCTGAATATGTGGTCTATACTATCAGAACAGCAGGCCTGATCACTTTAAAAAAGAACCAAAAGTATACTATTCATGTGCGCTGTAGGATTGGTCAGAGAATCCAAATAACAGGTTTACTGTACAGAATGTCAACTCAATTGCCAAAATAGCTATTTGCTCCTAAACATATTTTATTTCAGTAAGTTTCAACATTATAAATTTTCCAGTTCAAAAAGGGACTCAATTTTACACAACCTTCTATTTCTTGTACTGCTATACATATTTAATACATTTTCTTTGTTTTAAATTTTTAATGCTTTTCAGCCACTTCCATCACACTATGTTATAATTTATGGATTTCATGCCATGGTGAGAGCGTTGTCACTGTTAGACTTCTACAATACGTGTGACTCCTTGGCAGATATTACAGCCAAGATCAAGGATTCTGTGCCATAATGCAGACTTGATTAAATTAACAGCAAACACAGCAGAAGTTGTGAGGGAAGTCGTAACCATGCTGATAGAAATGTTTGCCTTCAAGGATTTTTTCAACAAATGAAAATTCTGTCAGCATCTTTGTAATATTGTATATTCTATATTAAGTTTCATGCAGGCCTGCATGTACTAATCACATCCTGTAAAGTACAGTACCAAAAATGCACTCCCAGTACAGTAGGTGATATGGTAGGTTGGAAACGGAAAGCTAGAACAGAAGATATTCTTTGTGAGCAGTTTTCCTAAGGAAAACTGGCTGGCTCAACTTGAACCAATAGGTTGGAAACTGGGCTGTAAAACTCCATCTAACTAACTCCTTAGGGATATCATCAACATACAGTATCCCACCCTTGGCAAGACTGCATGTTTGGTCTAACAGTAGAGCACCCCCCTCTCAAGCGGAAGGCCCAGGTTACTTTCCCAGGTTGAGTCATACCAGATACTCTAAAAAAATGGAGCGTACTGTGTGTGACGCTCCCCATAATCACTAGAGTAGGGAAAACAAGCCAGTAAGCGACAACTGGAAAAAAGGTCATGACCGGCTCAACTTGAACCAGTTGGTTGCAATGAAACTGGGCCTTAAAACTCCATCTAACTATCTAACTACCTACCTCACCCTTGGCTTCTGCACATTACAAATATTGACATGGTTATTATAGTGTTTGACCGATCATCTGTTAAGTAATCGACCACCGATTATTTGGAAATTGGAAAAAAGGGGCTAAATATACTTGAAACTTGCTCTTAATTTCGTTAAAATTCCCTTAAATACTCAATCCTTTAACTTCCTGCCAAAACGGGATGCATTGATAATCACAAACGTATAAATTGAATGATCGTTTCAGATGTTTTCCGCTATAACCCGGTAGTATTAGCCTACTTGGAATTCGATTTAGAAGTGCATCCAAGGTGTATACCTTGTTGTCTCGCAGAAAGTGCCGCGTGAGTTGCTGTTCAAACTGTTCTGCACAAAACACATAGTACAGACTATCTAGCTGCAGTGTTTCGCCGTTTTTTCAAATCCCCAACCTTTGCATACATTTATGTGCACGTTTTGTACACTTAGGACCTAGAATCTTGTGAAGTTCGGTGGTTATTACCTTGCATAAATTAAGGCATTCCCAGCATTCCTTCCGTAATGTTATTTACGGTAGGACTTAAGCAATGTTGTCATACGACGTCATTGCAAACGAAAACAGTAATGCACGTGATCTCTTGCAGCAAACTTCTTGGCCCACGCTTGCACTGGACTTACATGAGTGTCCGTTTTTACCGCCAAACAAGGCATAATATTTTGATCGGTGACATCACATGCAAAAGATCCATCGCAAAATTTAAATTGGCCCCTGCTTTGTGATTGGTGTTGCATTGATTCTAGGCAGCCAATCACAACTCCCGCCTTCGCCTATGTGATTTAGTGTGTGAAAATACTCCGTCTCGAGACAAATTTTCACGTTAAGTTTGTGTTATGACGATCCTGCTTGTAATGCCGGCTAGCGAAGCTGGGCGAGCCCCGTGCTAAATTAACCTAGAAACGGCATCGAAAATCTCAGCGTACGTGGATTTTTCGGGGATCGGACTTACGTGCATTTCAGTTGCAGATTCTTTTTAAACAAGAAGAAAGTTTTGGACGAGAACTGCTTAAAATATACGGGGATATTTATATCGGAAAGGAACCAAAAGATAAGTTATAAGAGTGCCCAGAACTGCTAAGATTATCATGACTGCTTTGCATGGGGTTCATTTTTAAAAGCGGGAGAGTAGCTACAGTACATTAACGCAACTGCAACCGAGTACAGTAAAAGAATGCAATGTTCCGACATGATTGGGGGATGAAAACTAGACAGAGCATGATGTTGGCCTGAGAACTAAATTATCAAAGGGCATGTGGAATCGACTGCAAACAATTGTACAGTATTAAGGGTTGATTTGTATCTCCACTTTTGAAGTGAAAATATTTCGCCTTCAAAAATGATATCCCGTTCGTGAAACGAACAGAACTATTCCCAATATTTCCATCCTGAACTGGTTATGGTAATACGAAACTCACGAAGCAAGGGGCACGTACTTAAGTGACAAACATGTGACTTCCCTCTTTCTAATAATCGGTGATCGGTAATCGGCATCGGGCCGATTGTTAAATTAAATAATCGGTAATCGGGTATTACCGATTATAGCATAATCGGCCGAACACTAATGGTTAATACTTGTTAGGGTTGTAGCTTGGCCAATTTTATGTAAACTACAAATAAGGTGTCCAACCAGGGCATAATATAACTAGTAAAACAAGTTGAGAAGAGTGGTATTTGTACTAATGGCTCCTCCTGCCTGGTGTACCTTTGTCAACAAAATTCAACTGAATTGATATCCAAGAAATATAATCCAATAATAATCCAAATTTTTGGAGAGCCAAAGAAAACCACCTTAAAAACTTTCTGTGGCAAGTAAAGAATTAAAGGCCCAATTTTCTCATCCCAAACAGTACCAATTCTCCTAACCTTCTTAATTAAGCCCTCCCACAATTGTCTAAAATTCACCCTCATCCAGACACAATCTCATTTTATTGCTTCAGGGTGAATATAGAAAGCTCAGTGAGTATAATCAAAACACTATCAGAACAGTTTGTGCTGTGTAATATAAGTTTTGGTACTCTGCATTGTTTGAATTAGCAGTCAATCAAAAAGCTGAGCCAATTGAGAGTTTCTGTTACCCTATACTAGAAGTGTAGTTTGGGGTGGGAGGATTGTCCCTTTAAAGGGTGCCCTTTGGGCTCTCCCTATGTCCATCCCACCATGCTGATTACTTGCCAAAGGATTACCACAGGTTAGTAGGGTTACTGTACATGTTGTAAACAGGAGGTAAGGAGGGGCAATGTTGATTCAGGAAATACCATAAAACAGGCCTTGGATTTTAAGGAGTGTGAGTGTGATTGCACACTACCACTCAACTTGAGATTGTTATATTCAGTGCATTTGGGAGTGAAATTATTTCTAGGCACTTCCAGGCTAAATGATATCTTTCACTTTACAGTGTAAGTGTATTAAATCAAAATGCTCCAGTTGGAGTTGGGGTTGCCAGAGATGCCTTGGATGATCACAAAAATTCCAACTAAATAGATATTGTACTACTGCATATTCTGGCACCATAACAAGGTAACATTTAAACCTTATTATAACATCAACAGAAAGCTACATTTGCACATGTGTGTCTTCCCCAAAAGATATAAATTTGTGCTGCAGGGGGCTCACCAGCATCACAATGCTGCTGGTCATCCATTTTCAAACTTAAGTAAAACAGTTTTTACTCCAAGTAACCAATGCACTGTACGATGAGGACTCAATTTTAGCATCTTGGGTACAGTGCAATTCACCATGTTTAATAGTTGCAATAATATGCAACTACAGTAATATCCTTCAAAATAAATTTTCTCATGTTGAACAGAGCTCGATTTTCATGGTTGTCCGATTGTCCTGGACAACTAAAATTACATACAAACAACCAAAAGTTGGAAGTTGGTTATCTGACAGACAACCATTTTACTCTCACAATGAATTATATCCAAGCAGCTTGCTTTTATATATGATGGAAGAAGTACTGTATATACTGCTGACTGAACAACTCTTTCAACTTTTTCCAGCATACAATTTCAAGTGTTTTTTGTCTTGCAAAAATCGCATCTTTTTATTCTTCCAACACAATTACTGTTTTGTACTGTAATTGTGCGCATAATGTTTCGGACAACCAAATTTTCTTTAGGACAACTAAAAATACTGAATTGGTTGCCCGAAGGACAACCATAAATTTTTCAGAAAATTGAGGACTGTTGTACATATCTAAAATACAATGTTTAAATAGATCTAGATGTTATGTCCATCAAGTTGCATCACAACTACAGGTATATACTTCCACACCCAAGGCTTTGAACAGTACTGTAATTTAGGAATTCTCTAAATTACAGCATACCTGCAAAAGTAAAAAGAAATGATAGTGAAACTGCAGAAGACTGCACAGTAAATAGTCCGAGGCTGCACATCTGGACATGTATGCGTGATGTGACCTCAAAACCCAAACTGGTGGGGTCCAGTGGTTTGCCTTTTGAAAGACCTGGAATATTATTTCCTCACTTCTCCTGGAACATACAAAGCCAATAGAGCGTTTGTACATCTTGCTCCCGCTGTGAATGAAAGATGATACTGTACAAACACCTTACTAAATTTTCATATTTATCTCAGTAACTGATATACAGTATTCTTTAACGTTGCTGATACTGTATCACTTGTTAAACAAACCAAGAAGACAAATTGTGATCTATGTGAAAAGTGGGGGGCAGCATATGCCTATTAGATCTAGTGATTTGCTGCTAGTAATGCATTACTTTTGACTCCTCTATAATGCATTCGATAGTCAAAAATCAGGCATACTGTAAGCTGAAATGTAGGGATAATGAGGTTACCCTTCGCCACACTTGGGAAAGATCCACCTATATTTGTCAAGTGCCTTTGCAATGCTGTTCTCCCTGGGGGTTTGGGCTTGTAGAACATGCATCTGGCAGGCCATAAGTTCTAGATTCTCCAGGTGTGCCACAAATCACACTCCTCAGAAAATTAAGGGAGTGTGCTACAGTAGGCATGCTGTTTTGTTCAACTTCAACAGACAGCTTCAAATGTTCATTTACTGTAGGTGTCCAAAATATCATACTCCAGTGTTTTAGGTTGAGTGATACGGTGTGCGTTTGAACTGGCAACCCTCCAAATTCAAGGCCTGAAATGGCATCCCCCCCCCCCGCGTCCCACAGAAAGAAGAAATCAAAGGAGAGGACTTGGTCTGAATTTGAAACTGTAATTTAACCTGACGGTTTCATCTACAACAGGTGACACTACACTGGACATAACCATTCATTTTGGAGTGTCCTTTAATATCACATACCTAACTAACCCGTCAATATATTTCCATGACTTTTATTACCAAAAAGCATGCCAAGTTTTTTCCATGACCTTTCCAGACAACCATTCTTTTCAGATCATTAAAGAGCAAGAGCAGTCACCCCAAACTTGTTTGAAGGCAGCCGCTGAATCTCAAAATTTTTGCTTATTTCTTTTTCAAAGTATCTTTCAGGACTTTAGTAGGCCTATTGCATTTAAGCTAAACCAAGCTTTTACTCCTTGCAAATTTCACATATGAGGAGAAAAAATATTGTCACATGACTTTCAAGAGCCAATCATGAAACGGGACATTCTATTCTTCAAGACCAATAATATACAAGAACACACTCGCTGTTTTGCAGTTGTGCGAAAAATGTTCCTGATAATCAAATTTCCTTCCAGACGACTAAAAAAAGATAAATTCCTGCCCCAAGGAAAACTATAAATTTTTCTGAAAAATCAAGACCTACTTGATATTTACTTTCTGTACTATAAACACATTGTTTCCCCTTAAATCACATGCAGTATTTAGGTCTTTTTGTGCCTACAGGGTATGAATCCAGCTGAAAATACCTTGATTTAGGATCTTCACCTGCAAATTCTCCCAAGTGTCAAAAATGATGACCATGAAGATGAATTATACCGCAGTTTTGCATTTAACATGAGAATGATACTGAATCTTATCACTGAATTGGGGTAGCTACCTTTATCACAGTATCTTGAATAATAAAACCATAGCTAATTAAAATCTTCAAATTTTACGATTATTAAAAAGTGTACCTTGTGGCATGACAGGTAACAGTTGCTATGGTGACTTTGACAAGTTATTGTCATTGTGAATGATCCATTTTATTTATATGCAATATTTTAGACCTACAACAGGATCCAGAGTAATATTTACTGTAGTAATAATAATATGAAAACATTAACATAGAAACCAAAAGAAAATATACTGTATCATTTAGAGCTCTGCTGGTACGCATTGTATGCAAACAGAAAAATTGTGTACATTATGAGCATACAGAGAGTCAGTACTTGGCAGACAAGTCCTTCCTTTAAGATGATCAAACAAAAATATATGACTTTCAAGGCTGAGAATTTGAGGTCTTATCAAAATGCAAATAAAAAATTTATCTACTGGAGACAGGAGGAAGTGGTGTGGAAAGCCAGCAAGGCCATAATTTAAGAAAGCCATAAGAGACAAGTCTGTCAGTCTATCTGGGTATCTGGAAATGCATACATGTACTTATGGGATAATTGTTGCAAATGAAAGTTCAAGAAGCTGGAAATTTACAGACAGTTAAGACCAGTGGCTTCAATTATGATACTGTATGACATACAATACATTATAGTGGTGCTTGGTATGGCATGCTGAGTTACAGCTGTGGTGTGGTGTCTGTTACTACCACAATTTTGATATTGAATTTGTAGGGGTTGTAACACTGTATCTTCAGTGTTCAATGCCTGAAATTTAATGTATACATCTCTACTGTATAAAAAGTACTTTTTACTGCAAGATACTGCAATAGAGCAGTACTTCAAAAAGGTTTTTACTGTACAATATTTGATCATGGTGGGAAAAGTTGGGAAAGCTGGGCGGCTCCTTCCACGCAAATGCGGATATGTATAGGAAAATTTTTGCAACTGGAAGGAAATTCCCACTTAGTGCACTTGAATACTCTGTACAGAAGACATTGCAGAAAATTTACCTCCATTTTTGCAAAAAAAAATTTCCAGCCCTGGTATTTGATAATTTGCCTAAGCATAATAGGATATCATTCCATCAGGCTTGAATTTTGAGGCATATGTGCGATCTGAACCATTCCTCTCCTCAGATCATTGCCTCTCTTCAGATCACTGCTTTTCCTCAGATCACTGCCTCTCCTCAGATCACTGCCTCTCCTCAGATCCCTGCTCCTCCTCAGATTACTGCCTCTCCTCAGATCACTGCCTCTCTTCAGATCAATGCTTTTTCTCAGATCACTGCCTCTCCTCAGATCACTGTCTCTCCTCAGATTACTGCCTCTCCTCAGATCACTGCCTCTCTTCAGATCAATGCTTCTCCTCAGATCACTCCCTCTCCTCAGATCACTGCCTCTCCTCAGATCCCTTCTCCTCCTCAGATTACTGCCTCTCCTCAGATCAATGCTTCTCCTCAGATCACTCCCTCTCCTCAGATTACTGCCTCTCCTCAGATCACTATGAGTGTGATATTTCACAGACTTAGATGAAGATGAGAGCTTATAAAGTTAAACAGCACACATGCCACACTCAAGGGCTCACAGTGCTCTCCTGACTCATGAGGAGTGCCATTTGTACGGTAGCAAAGATGGAAAATCTGAAACAATATATCTGATTCTATGAATGTAATAATATTGCTTCAATTGCTTCCATTAAAGAAAGTTTGCAATCATATTAACATAAATGTCTCAAACTGCTCCTCATGAAATGTATCCATACATACTAAGTAATTTACTCAAAAATTCTTCTGTGAATATATTATGCACATGATATCACACAACAGAAATTGCAACCTCAAATTTCACCACTTAAATTGCATATCACTGCAACTTGAACTGACGAGCAGACCGCTGATTTGTGCACTCAAAAATCAGTCCAATGCATGTATTTTAAAACCAGCAGTCTTCTAGACAACTCTGAAGGGTATGTATACCGGACACACATTGCCAGCTTCTATTCTTGTGTCTTGTGATGTCAATGCATGAGGTCAACAGTATATGTGATGCAGTAACTACCATACTGGATTGGTGTAGCAAACATCACAACATAACAGGGTTGTGGATGTTTGTAAATGTATGCTCCCTCTCATTAACCAGAAAGCCAAAAGGCTTAGTGATTCCTTGCCGAAAGGGGTGCTTTGTTCTCCTCACAAACCAATGAAAACAGTGACCTCAAATGAACTTTGACCTCTACCAAAAACAATAGGGTTCTTCCTCTCAGCATGGCAAATCTATATACCAAATATGAAAAGTGTCGGTCGTTCCTATCTCAACATATTGCGATTACAAGGTTTTCGGTCTTTGATCTCTGGTAACCTCAAATTAGCTTTGACCTCCACCAAAAACGAAAGGGTCCTTTCTCTCAACATGGCAAATCTATATGCCAAATATGAAAAGTGTCGGTCATTCCTATCTCAAGATATCGCGATTAAAAGGTTTTTGGTCTTTGGCCTCTGGTGACCTCAAATTACCTTTGACCTCCACCAAAAACAAGAGGGTTCTTCCTCTCAGCATGGCAAATCTATATACCAAATATGAAAAGTGTCGGTCATTCCTAACTGAAGATATCGGGATTACAAGGTTTAGGGCCCTCTTTGAACTCTGGTGACCTCGAATGACCTTTGACCTCCACCAAAAACAATAGGTTTCTTCCTTTCAACATGGCAAATCTATATGCCAAATATGAAAAGTGTCGGTCATTCCTATCTCAAGATATCACAATTGAAAGGTTTTCGGTCTTTGAACTCTGGTGACCTCAAATTACCTTTGACCTCCACCAAAAACGGAAGGGTTCTTCCTATCAACATGGCAAATCTATATACTAAATATAAAAAGTGTCCGTCATTCCTAACTCAAGATATCGCGATTACAAGGTTTAGGACCCTCTTTGATCTCTGGTAATCTCAAATGACCTTTGACCTGCACCAAAAACAATAGGGTTCTTCCTCTCACCATGGCAAATCTATATACCAAATATAAAGGGGCAGTCATTCCTATCTCAAGATATCGCGATTACAAGGAGTGTCACAAACATATACACACATACATACACACACACAAACACACAAGATCACCATGCATACATTCCTTGCCTGCCTAGGGCAAGGAATCAAAAATTCTTACAGCTCTGTTAGTATATGTGTACTGGACACTATATTTGTACAACATATAGGCTACAGTGTAGTGCACTTTAACACTGTACCGGCCCTTTTGAACACTTTCAAAAGCAACCTACACTAAGGTATGGCAGTGCAAACAAGCACGCCTTCTAGCACTTGTTCTACATTACTTAGCTGTTTTCCCAAATCGTCTTTCCAAAGCCTGCAGTGCCATACTTAACGTTGTTTGTTTTGGTATGACATACATATGCAGCTACTGTAATGACCATACCTGTACAACTGTCATCACACTGAAAAGAAATTGAAAAGTCTACAAAATGCTACAAACAGAAAAAGGTCTACTAAAAATCCTGCTGGTACAAATTTACTGTTCATGAAAGTAAGGGGTACACAGCTACACTGCTAGAACTAACTTTGGGGGTCTGACGTAAGGGGTCTCAACAAGCCATTTTGAAATACAGTCAAGGGTTTGCAGGCCTGTAGATGAATATCTAGAGAAGGGGGTCTGGCCCCTCAATATATCCCTCCCTAGTCATATCTTGGTAAGGACACTAGTTGTGTAAGATTCTCATTTCATTTGAGAAGAGCTGTAATTGTGTACTAAACAATCACACATGCAATTAAATATGTACTGTAACTAATTCGCAATTAATCTCAATATCCTTCTAAAATCCCTCCTCCTGCTACAGTAGACAATTGCACTATCCCCAACATACTGTTTTCTGCAATGATATTAATATATACTGTATATATAATATATATATATATATATATATATATATATAATGTACTGTAAAATGATCCTTGCAATTAATCTCAATATCCTCCTAAAATCCCTCCTCCTACTACAGTAGACAATTGCACTATCCCCAACATACTGTTTTCTGCAATGATATATATATATATATACTGTAGCAAATACAAACCAAAATAACTGTCAAAAATTTTATCATTTAAAATTTCAACCCTTTCCCTCAATAAGAACCATCATCTCCATTTTATTTAAACAGTTTCTCACTATCACAAGCTAAGCTACTGAGGAAAACACAGTGAGTGAAATTTCACAGTTCAGCAGTCACTGCTTTTATTTCACCGGCAGAACTCGGCATGTACTACAAATGTGGAACTACAAGAGCTCTTTTCAGGGAATGACACAAATGCTAGTACTGTAAGGGCAGAGTCATTTATCTGACTAGCAGTTATTAATTGCCAAGTCACTTATGTATTTTCTGCACACAAATGCCTATCTAGACAAATCTGATAAGCACTTGTGCTTAGCACGTGACTGTAGGCAGCCATTAGTGGGGTTCATCAGCCTTAAAGCATCTTCATGTATCATCTACATGAATCTCAAACTCTCATATTCAGCAAAGGAGAAGAATTAAAAACCATCCATGCTTCAGCTGAGCAAAGAAATTGAAATGTTAAAAGGTGATAGACCCCAGCTATGGCCGACTGAAATCAGACCATCACTTGCTGTCCGGATCGGTCTATACTGTCCAGATGACTGACTCTCCTCTAGACTGAACAAGTTCAATAGACTTCTGTATTAATATTGTACTGTCATACAGAGCATGAAGTACAGTAACTAAGACACTATATACTGCACTACCGTACATACAATAGTACAACACTAAACTGTATCAATATTGCATACTTCCCTCAATATCAAAATAACCTTGAAAATCAAATGAAAGACCAAACAGTGAGCAATTTTCTTAATGGACTTGTCACTTTAGTGTCCTTTATGTTTTACTCCTCTCCTCTGACAAATTCTCATTAATTTTATCTGCCATGTTGTCAGAATTATCTCAAACACTATTTGTCAAGCGAAGAGCAGCCACTACACTGTCTGTTGCACATTTTGAGTTCTGGAAAGAGTCACCAAAATGGCAATTTCGTGCCACACTATTTACAGATATTTGGATTACAGCACTTAGCACTTACCCTTTAAAAGTGACACAGGTTGCTGTGTATTCAGTTTATTGCAGCCATAAAGTGAGGGTTATAGTTACTGTACTGTACGTATAGTATAAAGAAGCTATAAATGGAAATGTAATTTAAATTATCTGATAATGTTAAGTGCTGTACCACTGAGGTTTCTTCCATAATCTGATATTAAAGGGGCAGAACTTGCCCCCAACTGAAGAATGACTTTCAGGATACCATATAATTGTACTGCTGCAAAGTTTCCTGTTCACAACAAATACAGAATAGTGTTTGCACAGGTACTTAAATTTAGGACCCGGGTACCCGATCGCCATACCCGTCGGGTACCCAGGTTTCCCGGTGTTACGGTGACTAAAAGAAATGAACATTTTGTAAGGCATAATTCATAAGACATGCATGGTAACATTAACATCTGTATTGGATAGGTATAGCGATCACATTCCCAAGTTCAAAAACATTTGATTTGTTAGAAGGTTTAATCGTCTCATTTTGGTTTAGATAAAAAACAAGTAAAAAATGTAACAGAAAACAGTCAAATAAGAAAATTATACTTTCCAAGGCCTATATCAATTTGATATTGAATTTTGGGACACTTTCCTACTCGAAAAGCTAACAGCATGTTTGTGAACTTCCCTCGCACTACTTTGCAATGTGAGTTGGAATTATCACTAATGGGGTATGTATGTTCTTACGTAGCTAGCCTCTTGTTGACATCCAGGACGGTAACACAGCTTTCACACATAAACTTCGTAGTCTGCTCGAGCGCCATTTTGGGGCAAAAAAACATAATACCTACTGGAATGTTTGAAAAAAAAAATTTGTGAATGTTTACGGTGTTATTACCAGGCTGTCGGATTTCACGGGAACGATCGTTCCCGGTCGCGTGTCGCTCCCGTGACAATGAAATCACGGAACCGAAAAATCGGTTACCACAAAAAAATCCCAACTCCAAACATTTCATCTTGAAATGTCTGAATTGGGAAATTACCTGACATGTGTATCTTTTCAACTTTTATGAGTTTTTACACAACTAAGATTTTTCACAAATTTAGATGGAGGCCTAGGTCAATCCTGATAAAGTTTCTTGTTGTGCGATACGAAGCACTACGCAAGGCCTAAACTGGACTATCTTACCTGCAGTGTAGGCCAGCGCAACTGTACGTAGAGAACAAACTAATGTAAGGTTACTAGTGTCAATCCCCATTCGTATCTATGTACATCCGTTCTAGCACAGTGTGAACAGCACACCTTTACGTAACCTAAAACCTGTGACAAAAAATGTTTTGCAGCACAAAATGTCATTGCGGATTTATCTGTAGTCATTTTGGTATGTACTGCTACGCTAGCATAACAAAAGCCGATACCGCGGTACTAGTGGGTGACTTGGGGATAATCAAATCACATACCTCAAAATGTGCTGTCTTTCTTTCTTAATAATCATGGGACTGGCATTTTCCGTTTTATCCAGAAATTTTATCTTGATTTGGCTGGCATATTGTCTAGCGTTAGGGGAACAAACTGTTACCTAAAACAAGGAAGATAGGTGAATGGGATCGAATACAAAGGAACTCTTCATTGCAAAGAAGTGTAGTATTTTGGCAGTTTGAAGTATGCTCTTTGGTTGGTACTGCAGTGATACTGGGAATTTCCCAATTCACGCAGCCGCGAGCTTAGCTAGCTAGCTAGCAATGCAAACACGTTCACTTTTACGGGGCATTGGCAGGCAGCAGTATTGTGCCTAGTCTTTACGTTATACCAGTTATACGCACGTATACGATTACTGGATTAGGGTCCCACAGCCAAGTTTACATAAACCATGGAATCAGCATCCAAAAGATTAAAAAATCTGAGTCTGTTCAGATGAAAACTCTCAAAAAGTGGTCATTTTCAGATGCTTACGGCACCTACACAAGTGTATGTAGGCCTAGGCCTAGCCAAGGATTAGTTTAAAGAGAGAAGTATTAAAGGTCATAGCCACAGATATTCCCCTGAAATATCTCAAATTTCAGTTTTTAACTATTTAAAACTCCATAAAATTTCATTTCAAGCATAGTCAAATTCCGGAAATTTTCATGTGGGAGTCTTTTGTGTATGAGAAACTTAGCCTAACACACTATTCCGTATGCAAATTGCAGCCTATACCAAGAAAATTTTGCCGATTTTCAGTAAGTCGCTTCTCCTTTTTGGATGGTAACTTTGAAGGATTTTGATAATTTAAGGGGTGAATTACCATCATTATAGATGGTAAAATGTTTGTGTATCTCTTTAATAAATACAAGTATTCCTTTGACATGGTTTTGGTCTTTTGGAGAATAAGTTAAGGTCCATCCTAATTCCTATGGGCCTAGGCTAGGTTAGCTCAAAAGTTACATGTATTTTGAGCTGGATAACTTTTTGCAGAAATCCGATGAGAATCGCATGAGTTCCATTTTTGGGGGGGGGAGGGGGTGGAGGGTTTAGATGTAATGATGGTATCTACGTGCATGCATATCCAGTGCTCTTAACTGAGTTTAAATGGAAGGCATGTATCATCTCACTGGTTGGCAATGATGAACAGTCCGATTTATTCAGTTAATCCAATGCAGGGGAGTGATCGAGGGTGATTGAGAAGTGTCTGTCGGCACAAGAGGCCTGCTATGTTATTTTTCTTGAAAAATAAACTACACAATGAAGAACACTGCAAAACTGAATTTCTTTCGATACACAAAACAGTGCTTTGGTTTATTAAATTTTTAAAGTGTGACAATTATGAAGGTTAACAAGGTTAGGCGGTGGTTCATAGAAAAATTGCAAACCTGTTCTTGATCAGCGTCACTACGTGTACTTCTTAAATTTTATATAAATGAAATTGCAGGTGTTCAGTAACTGCAGCTCCATTTTAATACAAAAGTTTTGATTCACAGACTTAGGTATTTGAAAATTGTTAGTACCCACAGTAGCTTGAGAGTGGAAAATTTCCAAAAGAACACGCCCAACCCTTTAACCCCTGTAAAAGACCAGCTTCACTTTCGATATGCACAGAATGGGTCCCCATGATTTTTCAACAGAACCCGAAAAGTGGGTTACCATGGGTTACCATGGTGAAAAATGATGGAACCCGCAAATGGGTTCCCATGATTTTTGAAATCCAACAGCCTGTATTACATTGATGTCGTTTTACTTTACAGATAGGGCAAAGTGTTGATTTGCATAAAAATGACATGTTTAACCATTAAAAAATATTTGAGTATTATACTCATGGTGAAATACCGTATTAACAATAAGATCGTATACATGTGCAAGGCTCAGTTTACCCAGCATGCCGAACGCTACGGGCACTGCCTTTGCATGCTGGAGGGGGGGAAGATACAGTATGTCTTGCTATGTCTGCGTGAAACAGTACGATGTGATTTTGAATCGGCCGTCAGATAGCTTGCTTGCGTGTAAGTTTATGATTGATATATGTAACTTCAGAAAGGAAGTACAGAAAACTTTCAAACTTACACAAAATTTCTAGGGGCTCTCTTCACTCTCTGTCTTTGAGAATGTTTACCAAATTGGCAAAATATTTTAGTCCATTACCATGGCGAATGGCGTAAATGGGGTGATCCTTTTTGCATGCATTTTTTTTTTAAGATTGGGGTAGCAGATTTGGAACCAGGTAATACGATGGTGGGTGGGTACCCGGGTACCCAGGTTACCTGTGCAAACACTAATACTGAACCACTATACTGAAATGCTAGTTTTAAATTAATGAAAAAGTTTATCATTCACAACAAATACAGAACCACGTACCATACAGAAAAACTAGTTTTAAATTAATGTAAGAAGTTGTATTTATAATTAGTCCCGGTAAATCCTACTCACAGGTGACCCATATCTTACAGCCATCGAATTTGCATAACACACGTAACAGAATGCCAAATAGCTATGAGATTGAGCTCACTCAGGTGTGTCATAAAGACCCTGGGTGTAGCCCGGAATGACACTTCAAATACAGATCGCTTTCCTACCTCAGCCAGGTCAGTTCGAGTTATCTTTTACCTTCTCGTTTCTTTTCTCTTATTGCTTTTCGCCGGTCTCGCTATTACATTTTGGTGGCAGCGGTGTCGGAACTTCGAAATTAATTTATTTTCTTGTAATCTGTCAACGCCGGACCTGATTTTCAGCAGGTAGAATTGCAGAAATTACATCTTCACTTCTTATTTTGTCTTATTTTGACCTATTTTGTGTGAGTTGAGGAGGAAATCCAACGGCCAGTACTTTCATAAGGACGATGTCATGAACTGCGAAGGCAAGGAAGTTTTTAGTCAATTTTATCTCTTCAATTTTGGTGAGAACTCTTCTTCTTTCCCTTATCTTTAACGTTAAATGAAGCTGTAATCTAAAGAACTACGTCTAATCAGCATACAGCATACATCTTGTACAGCCCGAAGTGTGATACCTGCAAAATCACGTGATAAACTTTGGCAGGACAGGAACCTACAACGTACGTATTTATGCTTCATTTACTTGTATAGAATTTGACAATTTTTAGACATTACCTGAGCTAGTGTTGAGCTGATGTGGCACCCGGCCTGCTGTTATCAATTTCATTAATAGAATATTTAAGAAATCTCCGCCATCGATACTTGCCCGTATACTAACCGCGATAGAAATTATTACGCTGAGGAAAATTTTTAGTAACTGTATTTTAGTCTCTTGCCTTATTTCCCCAAGAATTTACATTGCCTTGTTAACCTGGAAAAACGAATTGAAGAGATAAAACACAAAGGAATAATGTGAGGAATTTTCCGTTGAACAGTGGAAGTGAATCAATTTTTTTTTTTGGAATCCAGCCTTCCGCCATATATAGACTGTAACAAAGTATTCCATCCTGTACATGGTTAATTTGACGAATATAGCCGTAATATTTGAACACCAGTAACTAAAGTGAACTAAAACTGATTGTTAATCTGCTCGATGAAAATGAAAGTGGTAGGCCATTGGAAAATCAACTGCTTTAAAAAAAACTGAGTGGTCCGACAACTCAACGATAACTGTATACCACGAACGGAGACTTATTTAAAGCCCACTGCTATAATGATCTTTTTTACCGGAGTTTTGGAATCGTTTAACCTGTTTACCTACAAGTTGGAAATTATGCATTGTTCAAGTGAGGAAATTTTTCAAAACTCAGCGACTGCCAAGTGGATGTTAGCGAATTTTCAGTTGGAAATCGGCCTATCAATACTACAGTAGGGAATACGAAGTATATATTCTTACCTGGGAAGAATCGGATGGACAATTATTTAATCATTCGTTAAAATTCATTCTTTATAGCCGCTACTACTGCAGCTAGGAGAACACCTTGGAATTTTGGAATCCGGAACCCCCGGCGAACCATTTATTTGTTGTATTGTCTAATGTCATTGCACATTACTGCCGGAATTGATAACATAGTATTGAACGAATATTTTTGATGTTTCTTATGTATTGATTTGATGCAGTTTATGGTAACGGACGTCATTGAATTCACATTTTAAAGTGAAATTGTATTTGTGTAAAAGGAGATTTGACAGATATTGTAAGCGTTTGGGCACAAAGGGTTACCCAGTGAGCACTGATGAGTCATTAGATGAATAGTTTGTCAATCGCAGCACAACCGCTCCCACAGGAATCTTACCGTAATGTATATCTTTGTAAAATACCCCACAAACAGTTATTTGGAAGTATTTTAGGTATATGCGAGTAATTTGTTTGTCATCAGTACGTCTTTTTCGTACTTAGACAAATATAATGGGCATGAGGAGTCCGTTCCGTACGTTTATTTATGCTTGATGTTTATCAATCATTTAAATATTTAATTAGGAATTTTCTGTAAATTTTCAAGGAAAGCCTATTAATGTCACGGGGTATTCAGTGTCAAAGTTACAACAAACAGTACCTGGGTTCATAAACATTTATAGCCACTCTTCATTGACCCTCTCAATTTGTTGAAATGATTCATGTGTTAATTATTCATTAATGCTTTTACACGTGATTCAGCCAAGATCTCGTGGATGTGGAGATATATGTGAGTTATTATTGTTGAGATAATTCAAACAGTTAACGTTTTATTCTCGTTTTGTCCACGTGGTATACCGTGGGTTTTCTCACAGAGGGATGCCTGATACGGGGATGGACACAAGATCACAATCGCCGTATTGGTACAGACTGGACCTGCCCCTACCTTTTAGCGGTGATGGCTCGAAGACTTTAACCAATGGATTCGAAGACTAGAGGTAGCAGTCTCCGCCTCGCCTGGATATCATGAGGCTAAATTACCAGACATCTTACCATCAAGACTTACTGGGGCAGCTTTCAATTACTGGGACTCGCTTCCAGACGATACAAAGACCAATTTCCAAGCTGTAAAAGACAAACTTCAACAAACATTTGGTAAACGCCTTTCTATTTTGACATTTCAGACTAACATCAGGGCAAGAACGAGAAAACCAGGTGAGCCATTAGAAGTTTATGCTGCCGAGTTGTCAAAGTTGGTAGATGAAGCTTTCCCAAAGTACGGTGTTGTGGCCAAGGAAGGTGAGTGCTTTAGAAGATTTATTGCTGGCATTGATCCCTATTTACAGTTAAAGATACATGAACTTGGTGCCACCACATTTAAACAGGCAATCGAGTATGCTGGACGTATAGAAAGGGCCCATCAAGTTAGTCAAATAACCGTTCCTGTGACGTTAACGTCTACTCCAGGTATTGCATCGTCGCCCAAGGGTGTGACGTTTCCTGCTATGGCTCAGGCAACATCTAAAGGTAAACCGGACCCTGTGGTTCAAGTAATACATGAAAATCAGATACATGTATTGCAAAAGACGGTTGAACAGTTGGCCGATAAAGTAGAATCTCTTGAATTGCAACTTAAAAATGACAGATGATCAACGTTTAATTCTTACTACAGAGGGCGTAGCCCACGACGATCACCACCTCGTGGATATCGCCAGTACAGCCCGTCTCCACGTCGACGCGTTTCTTCAGAGAGAGATGGCAGATATGAATACCAGTCTCCAAGACGTGATAGGTACAGATCCCCCTCACCTAGGTTCAGACGTTACAACATACCATATGATGACAGGTATGACCAACGTCGGTCTCCTCACAGAAAGGATAATGACTGGGATCGAAGGAGACAACAGCCTGACAAACCTGGACAACGTCAGTATGACACATCCTGGCAACGCACGGATTGCAATCGTCCCTCTAGTAGTCCAAGAAGGAACGTCAGGTTCGAAGACCAGGAAAACGGTCAATAGTTGAGGAAGCGGGTCGTTCCCCAACTAAGGTGCAGGTAAAGACCCAGAGTACCCAGTGTGATGACAAGGAGGAAGAAGAGACACCTAAAACAAACGTCAACACATTGATGGGAAACGACGTTACCCAGTACATAACGGTAAGCATTGAAGGTGTCCAAGTTGATGCCACTTTGGACACAGGCTCTGACATAACAATTATAAGTGAAAAACTCAGGAATTCCATCCCAACTCTCAACAGATGGCCTGGGCAACATACATATGCCATTGGGAAGTCAGCAACTGGCCATACTATTGATGCCATGGGGACCATCACGGCAACGATTGCAATAGGCCAAAGTATATTTCAAACAGAATTTCACATAGGGCGAAATATTACTCAGCCAATGATTTTAGGATGGGACTGCATACAACGTTACATCAATGCAATAGATCTCCGACAAGGGACAGTAACTATTGAAGGGGCGACAGTCCCAATGTTGAGGAAAATGGAGAATGCACCTATTTCCTGTAACTTAATATTAGAACAATCAGTGATTATTCCTCCTCAGATGCAGGTTCATTTTCAGGCGAAACTTGAGAGTAATCCCTATAAGGTTCTCCCTGATTCCTATATAGGTCTTGTAGAGCCCAGATACTTCGATGATCCTAACATTTTAATACCGAGGACTCTTGAAAAAGTGGAACATGGGTACACAATTGCCACCATAGTAAATCCAACTGATGCACCTCTCAAAGTTGGCAGTAACCATTTACTAGGAAAGGTATTTGCAACTGAAAACACAAAAAGTCCCGAATATACTGTCTTAGAAAATAGAAATGACGTTAACGTAGAATCCGAACACGAAGAAAATAAGTATACACCGAATGTGAATGTAGACAAACATAACCTAACAACCGAAGAGCTAACTCAAGTAACAAATCTACTGTACGATTATTCTGATGTGTTCAGTGAGAAGCCAGGCCGAACAAACTTAGTGAAACACACTATAAGAACTGGAGACATACCCCCAGTGAAACAAAGGGCATACCGTACATCACCCGCAATGAAGATTGAGGTACAGAATCAAATAGACAAACTTCTGGCTGATGATGTCATCGAGGAGAGCCAGAGTCCATGGTCTTCACCAATCGTTATGGTTCGGAAGAAAGACAAAACATATAGATTCTGTGTTGATTATCGAAAACTGAACGCACTGACGATTAAAGACAGTCATCCTCTTCCCAGAACGGACGATAGCTTGGATTCACTGGCAGGGTCATACTATTTCAGTACTATAGATTTAACCAATGGATACTGGCAAATCGCCATGGATGATGCCGACAAGGAAAAAACAGCATTCAATACTGGTTTTGGGCTGTATCAGTTTAAAGTGATGCCGATGGGGTTGTCCAATGCTCCTCCGACTTTTCAAAGACTAATGGAACTAGTTCTTAAAGGAATCCATTGGAAAGCTTGTCTCGTATATCTCGACGATGTCCTCATTCTAGGGAAAAATTTCCAAGACCATTACCGAAATGTAAAGGAAGTGCTGAACAGGTTTCGAGCAGCCGGACTCACCCTGAAGCCAAAGAAGTGCCATTTGTTTCGAAAAGAGGTAAAATTCCTTGGTCATGTAGTTAGTAGTGATGGCATTAAGCCTGACATGTCCAACATCGAGAAAGTTATGAAATGGTCAATACCTCAATCACCAACAGAGGTTCGCTCCTTTCTTGGACTCGCAACATATTATCGTAAATTCATCAAAAACTTTGCACAAGTAGCAGCTCCTCTTCATGAGCTGACTAGAAAAGATGTCCTATTCGAATGGACGCCTGAGTGTCAGCTTGCATTCGATAAGTTGAAGTCATGCCTTACGTCACCACCATTACTAGGATTTCTAAACTTTAACGAGCCATTCACTTTGTATACAGATGCATCCTCTACAGCTACTGGTGCAGTATTATCTCAGCATCGAAACGGTTCCGAAGTGGTTATTGCGTATGCTTCTCATATGTTTACTAAAGCAGAAAGACGATGGAGCACTTATGACAAAGAGCTATACGCCATTGTATGGGCAATTAAACACTTCCGACATTATTTAATGCAAAATAAATTTGTTATCTTTACAGATCACAAACCTCTGGTTGGACTACACAAGATACCGATAGAGAGTGATCCAACTGGCAGAAGAGCACGGTGGGCTCTAGACATGGACATGTACCAATGGGAAGTCAAATATCGCCCCGGAGGTAAAAATGGTAACGCAGACGCAATGTCCAGAATGCCGACCGTACAACCCATAGGAGAAACAGGTACCGTACCAAATTTAACCGAGACAGACCAAGGTCCTAACTCCCTTCATATTGACTCCCTTTTCAAGGAATCGCCCATAAGGTCAAACACATCTACCGAGTCACTTACGTCCGAAGAAAGAAGCACAGAAAATGACGATATACGTCGTGTGTCGTCTTTTCACTTCGACCCCGCCGAAATGAGTGAAATGCAGAGGCAAGATCTGAATTTAGAGGCTGTGATTAAGTGGAAAATGCAGGGTGGTAGACCACACAGAGATAGTCTTGCTGGTGCGACCAAGGTATTACGTAAGTTGTGGTGGGAATACCCAAAACTGAAATTAATAGAGGGAGTTTTATATCGTGAGTTATTGTTACCCGGTCGAAAATGTTTTCAGACTGTGATCCCAAGCGGAATGGTACCGGATGTCCTCAAAAGTCTTCACGGACGAGGGTATGCCGGACACCTTGGCGTGGATAAAACCCTTAAGAAAGCCCAAACTGTCTGTTATTGGCCATACATGCAAAGAGATATAAGGGAATATTGTTTGACATGTGCATCATGCAACTCCCGCAGTCAACCTAACCCAAGACGCCAGGCATCGCTGCAAAGCATCAGGTCACACCGACCGTTCCAGATTATTTGTGCGGACATAACCGAATTGCCGGTATCACCTTCAGGAAATCGGTATGTCTTGGTAGTTATGGACCACTTTTCGAAGTATGTCAATATGTATCCCATGGCCGACCAGAAAGCAACAACTGTGTCAAAATGTTTGTTTGAGCATTATATACGCCAACACGGTATTCCTGAACAAATCCACACGGATCAGGGCCGACAGTTTGAGAGCGATGTAGTGAAGAACTTGTGTAATGCATTGGGTATTAAGAAAACACGTACCACACCTTATCATCCTCAGTCTGATGGGCTCATAGAACGATTTAACCGAACACTCAAAGACCAGATTGCGAAGTTTCTTCATCAGACAAATGGATCATGGGAAGATTTCTTAGGGCAAATAGAGTTTGCGTACAACACTTCAGTCCATGCTACCACAGGGTTCAGTCCTTATTTTATAATACACGGACGTGATCCTAGGATACCGGCTTCTCTGATGTCATCATCCCCTCCCCAAACGACAGTTACTCCAAATACACCAGCTGAGTTCTGCGAAAGTCTACGAAACCGATTGTACAGGGCATTTCAACATACCATTGAGGAGAGTGCAGCCTCGCAAAACAAACAAAAATATTATTATGATATTAACCAAAAATTCTCTACATATTTTCCAGGTGATTTGGTGATGCTAAACAACGCCGCTGAGAAGAGGATGAAGATAGCACCCAAATGGTTAGGTCCTTATCGTATAGTTGCTACCAAATCTCACCAAGGGGACGAGAAACTTGTTTACGAAATCGAAGACCTGAAAATCCCTGGTAAGACAACCATTGTTCACTACAATCGTCTAAAACCATTCTATGACAAAGACGGGAAAGAGTCATGTTTACCGCCAACTCCCAACAATGCAACTCGTGATAATGTCTCTCACATTGATCCCCAGGCTACCCCTCAGGACACAGTCCCTGTCACCTCGTTAGCACCGATATCTGATCCCAACAGACCCCCTCGGTATACCACGCGGTCAGGTAGGCAAATACGTGACATAGATCGATACGGGCTTTAGGATTATGCAGGTAAAAATTCGTATTGCGCATGTAGATTGTGTGTATGCTAAACAAATTGAATCATGATCATGTGTTTTAGTGTTGTGTTTTAGTTTCATGTCCAACCGTGTTTGTTCAATTGTATAAAAAGGCTGAATATTCTTGCGTTTCAGCGCACGTGGACGTTGAAATATGTGAATTAAATTGTGTAGAAGCCTGCTGCAAAAAATTTATACAACCTATCCTACCAAAATATTCAATATAATATATATTTTTCTACAGGAATTTTGTGCAAGTATTTTCAATTCAAAATTAACCAAGGTAAATATTATTCACATTTAAAGAGATGTAGAAATGCTGGATGTATTCTATATAGACAGGATATTTTCGTACATTTGCACACGGAGCCAAATTTATATATTTTTATAAAAAAAAAAAAAATTATAAAAAAAAATTATATATTTTTTTTGTATAGGAAGCCTTTTGTGTTGATTTAAATTGTTTGTCTGAATTTAATGTTTTGATGTTTACATAGATCAAATACTTTCTTCATGTAGGTTTTAATGTTTGTTTGGTGTGTTAGATGTATTCATTATTATTATGTGAAGGGATAGGGAATTTGTTTTTCTTTGTTTAGTTGGATTGAATGTTGCATTATAAAATCGAGGACGATTCTTACTTTAAGGGGGAAAGAGTGTAAGAAGTTGTATTTATAATTAGTCCTGGTAAATCCTACTCACAGGTGACCCATATCTTACAGCCATCGAATTTGCATAACACACGTAACAGAATGCCAAATAGCTATGAGATTGAGCTCACTCAGGTGTGTCATAAAGACCCTGGGTGTAGCCCGGAATGACACTTCAAACACAGATCGCTTTCGTACCTCAGCCAGGTCAGTTCGAGTTATCTTTTACCTTCTCGTTTCTTTTCTCTTATTGCTTTTCGCCGGTCTCGCTATTACATTAACAAAAGCCTGACAGGGCTTTCCCCAGAGGGGGAAAAGGGGAAATGGGGGTGTTATTAGGATTTTGCCAGGCGGTTATTGCGGGCAATAATGATATACATAGGTCAATAGGAGGTAGGGAGGAGCGAAATAGACTCCCCCCTTTCTATTTCCATGAAAATCAGAAAATTATCAATATTTTGTGGTTTAAGCAACGAGGACACTTTTGAAGCAATGATGGAACTTAAATACTGTAAATAAATAGCCTTTAAAACCCCATGTTGCACCTACAGGGTCCTTGAAGCAAGCTTTTGTCCCACTGGACCCACTTGTAACTTACAGTAGCCTAAGGCAGCATCCATTTAGACTTGGCATTTAGCAGTTACAAATCCCCCTTTTTTGCATTTCTAATCCCTGCCTGATCATTTCAACAATCATACAGGGAATTATAACATGGAACTGTACTTTTGTATCTAGAGGAAGTTTGAGACTGCACATTAGTACAGGGAGTGTATCAGACTATTAAACTTAAAAAAGACTACATACTACAACAGAAAATTGTTTCTAAGCGTAGGAATACAGGAGTCAATACTAATGGGCGGGACAATTTTGGTCTGGAATTTTGGCAAAAATTATTTCCTTGGCTTCTTTTTTGCCAAGATACATCCACCATACTTTTGCCTAGGAGGCTGGGAAAACATGTGAACTCCTCTGTCCATTACAATACAACTGGGGCAAGAGGGCATAGGCTTTATGACTAAGAGCACTTTTTTAGACTGACAAATTCAACAAAATTTTCCTGTGGTTTGTAAATCTACGAGCCCTTCTTAGCTCACCTGTTTCACAAAAAATGGATTGTCCAATTTAATGCGGAACCCTACGTGTGTTCATTAGCTGGCACTACGCCTCATTGGAATCCATCCCTAGACACACCCATATTGCTAAATTGCCAGCGGAATGATACTTTGGAATTGCTCCCGTCTTTTTTGCTCTTTTTCGACCCCTTTTGGACATTTTCTACCCTTTGTGATATATAGGTAAAATAAGTAGACCTGCAAAGTGGATTTACTGACAGTATTATTTGCACAATGTCCACTAGCAGAGAATGTATTTTTGCTAAAATGCCCTTGTGTTGGTTAGCAATTTAGAAAGGATTTAACAACACATCAGCAGGAATGCATGTGTAGTTCGTGTCACCAACGTAAGTACAACTACAATGCTGAGGTGAAATAAACTAAAAATAAAAAACCTGGGGTCAATTTTCGCTAAAACGTTTTGAAAATTTATGCATCATGTCAAAAATTATATTTCTAGCTTAATAGTTTCATTTAGAAAGCATACTGTGGAATGAGGAAAGAATCTGTCTGTAGCTCTTAAATAAGGTTGGGTCAGCTGTGTAAAATGTCCTCATGGTAGAGCTATACTGTAATGGTAGAGATATATAATGCAATTACTCAAGTGAAACACCCCTCAGGTTGCAAAAAGTGAGCTTTTTTCTTGCTGTGTGCTATTCAAGAATTTAATGAAAACATCCTTTACCTTCTCTTGAGAACACACTGAAAATGTCAAATATCACCCAATCTAGAAATGACAAATCTTACTTGACCTAATTTCAAAGTTCTCTCCTTTAATATATCTGCTACATGACATTTGATGCAATGTATGTTAGGTGCACAGTACGAAAATCTTCATGTTCAAAGTCCTTTCCAGATCAATACGAGCCAGGAAATTCATTTTTCACTGCTTTTTGACGTATTATATACTGTAAGTCAAATATCAACCAATCTAGCTGCCTGCTCTCTGCTCTCTCTCTCCTTAAATTACTTCAATTCTTGCATGACATTTAAGGTAATGTAGGGTACATTCTGAGTACAAAAACCTTCCTGCTTAAAATCCTTCAGTTTCCAGATCAATCAATACTAGCCAGCAATTTCATTTTTTTCATTTGTCGTTTGTAATGAATGTAACATTGATTGATTTTTTGACAGATCAGGGTCTATGGATGCCATTTATTTGATTATGCAATGTTCTGCACAGCACATGCCCTGAAGGGCCCTCTTGGAAAGACAATTCATACAGTATACTGGCGTGCATGTGTTTACACCAAATTAGCAGTGTCAAGAACTGCATTTTGAAAGCTGTTTGCAAGTAAATCCCGAGCATTTTTAATTAGTTGCCTCTTGGGAGATGGGAATAAAATACAAAACCAAAGTCCCATCATTTTTTTTAACGTTGATGTATTCAATGATTACTGTAGCAAACTGAATGTCTCACACAAAAAAAATTTGAAGAGCAAATTTCTGCACAGCTGTTTGTGATTGATTTCGAATTGGTCCGTGGATCCATACAACTGTACTTCTCACTTTATTAATAGGGATATCAGAGTCAATTTGAGTCAAATATTGAACAATTGTCAGGTATCTCTCCAATTAATTTTTTTCCAAAGACAATGAGTGGAAATAGCTGGGAAACTAGGAGGCTCCTTCCAAGGAAATTTCAGCATGTGGAAGAAAATTTTTCTCCAGCCCTGTCCAAAGAGGAGAGAGACACCCCTAAGAATCTTAAGATATGACTAAATCACATATTATTGCACAATTTACTGACATTTCATAACAAAAGCAAAATGAACAGTACAATATATAACAATGTACAATACTTTTATAAAATTTTTATCAACAGATTTTCTTCCACTAAAATTCTTTTGACCGATGTACCTTCCAACTCCATCAATAATTTGTAAAAATTTTCTGAAAACTGCTAGCCTACAGTGTTCATCAATTTACTGTAATACACTCAGTGCCAAAAGTGCACAATGTCATGAATTCTAGTTTTTCTCAACTTTTTAACTAACAAAACTTGAAGAGGTGCTAGGCAAGCAATTTGAAGAAACTTATGACAGCATAATTCCTTGCCAATCCCCAATACACACCCCACAGTGCATTATCAGTATGTAAATACATGTACATGGACATACTAACCACAGGAACTCACTGTGCAGGATTACTGTCAAGGGGAATAACTGGGGTTTGTTCCCCCACCTTTCTGAAAGGAGGGAAAACAACCCCCCTTTCATTTCCATAACAATAAAAAATGCCAGTACTGTGCCTTGGTTTCTTACTTAAGAAGGGAACACCTTTGCAGAAATGTTTGAAACTTACACAAAAACTTAGGGCTTTCTTTGTGGGCCTTGAATCGCTCAAAGTTTTGCACCTCATCCTTTTCCTAAACTCACCTGCAAATCTGGCCAACAGCAGCATAAATTTTCACTTGAAGTTTGGTAGTAATAAGTCCAACCCCCTTCTCACATTTGTGTTTCTGGTGAAATCCCTGCCCTGTTATGTTAGAATTTGTCTTGGATACTTCTTCAAACACCCTGGTTTACAAGCCAGTGATACTTGCTGTGCATGCACAGCACCTTATGTACAATTCCCACTTATCCTCACAACAATAATCCTGAAAAACATAGGCCTGAAACAGTAGAGAAGAAACACCTTCATTCCTAAGGTATTAAGTGGCAATTCACAGGATAGAAATAATAACCCTAACCCCTTTATCTGAGAAGTGGCAGGGTGTAATCTATAAATTATGTGAAGTAAATGGCTGGGCCTCATTATTTCAAATGTTATCAACAGCTTTCAGAACATTTGTGTCAGAACATACTGTCCCACAATATTTCACACTGCACATGAATCTGTGCACTACTGTATACAGCTAGAGCAATCGTCAAGTCTTCGTGCTCATTTCTCAACCATTGTCAGATGACTCATTTTCTGGCATTATTCGAAGCCAAGTTTAGATGCTCTTTCATTAAAAAGAAGTTAAAAAACATGATACTGTACATACATGTACTGTATATAAAACTCTTGCAGACTACATCATTCTGTCATGATTAAACTTCCCTAGCTTTAAAACATGTACGTTACAGTATAAAGCACTTGGCATTCATGAGTAAATCTTACCAGAGTGAACAAATAAAGGGTAAACTTGTAGCTAAATTGAGAAAGGGATGGAAAGTTTGAAAGCCAACAAAGACAAATTTGTAACAAAACACAAATTAAACCTGAACCAACTTTAAAGGGAAAATAGCATAAACCTGAGTTTGTGTAGCTGTATTAAACAAAGTTATCTTATTCCACGAATGGCTCCTGAGAATCATGTGACCATATTTTTCTGAGCACTCAATAGTGAAACTTAAAGGCCCATTTCTCTCCACCCAAACAATATACCAATTCTCCTAACCTTCTTACTGAAGCCCCTCCCACAACTGTCTGAAATTTATCCTCATCCAGATACAATCTCAGTTTATTGCTTCTAGGTGAGTATAGAAAAACTCAATTTATCTAATCAAAACACTCTCAGTACTGTTCATGCTGTGTAATGTAAGCTTAGGTTCTCTGCATTGTTTGAATTAGCTGTCAATCAAAGAGCTGAGCCAACTGCGAATTTTGGTACCCCCGTACCAAGATTGTAGTTTGGGGTGAGAGGTTTGGCCCTTTAAAGGATCATTGTTTGAACTACTGTACCCTGATTTATGTGCTGAAATATAATAAAAGCTACACAGATGAGAAATAGGAGAAAATTTGTGGGATAAAAAACTTTTTTTTTTGAAATAAGTGTGGGGTGACTACTATTCCCCTTTAAGTATACAGCTGTACTGTACAAATATTTTGACATCCCTGAAAAGTCCTCATAAATTGCCAGTTTGTGTAACTACACGGAAACAGGAACTGTCACTTGACTTCGGGAGAGCATTTTCAAGAGACATGTTGATTGACAGACTACGTATTAATGACCCTATCCTCAATAGTCTAGTGCATCATATGGAAATGAAAGTTCCTTACCAGTAGGAAAATCCTCGCGTTTTTCTCATCATTTTACAGATATTTATTTAGTTCTACATTAAGTACATTCTGGGATAACACCAAACACGACTTTAACCATACAAAGACCGACGCAAACAAAAATGTGGTACCCTGAACATTGGATCCTTTCATTATTGGCCATTCAAATTTCCTATTCACCTTAAGAATAAGACTTAAAGGTTCCCAGGCTACTGTACCTACAGGTACAATTTGTATGTAACTGCACTACACAAGTCTACAGTATCAAAATACTGGACAGGTAACCAGGCTTAGAACTGTTATTTTAATCACTACAGTACTTAGATTGAACAAATTCTATAAATTGTGAATTCTGACTTAACACAGAAGTCAACACTACTTTTACTACTGCTAAATTCTTGCAAAAAGTTGAAGAAATCACAACTGGTAAATTGCTACTGTACATTTTCAACTGGAACAATTTCTTTTGACTGAGTTTCAAAAGTTGGAGTCCATAGACCTGGATGGATAGGATTCTACTAGATGTAAACAACTTTTTATATTATAATTTGAACTGGATCAAAACAGGTTGTCACTATCAAGAATTGGGCTCTTGTTGTTTTTGCACAGTACGAATACTATTGCATTTAAACAGATCTGTTACAGTATACTGTAGAGTATCATTGTGATGTATGTCACGCTTCCCAGCATTCCACAAAAATTTTGCCCTTTTCCTAATATATTTAAGGAAAATTTCATTTGAAAAATTATTTTTACTGGAAAATCTGAGACACATTAGCCCTTTAATAGTAAAATAAATTCAGGGCTGACAATAAGAATCCCCCCTTCATAGTGGGTGTTTTCACGAGCGACTTTACTTACCCCTTTGCTACATCTAAAGAAAGAAAAGAGCAACACTTTAAGCTATGTTCCTGGATGGAAAGAGGCTGAAAAAACTGACATTTCTTGACTCACAAAACCTCTGAATTAGTAGTGTAGACTTGCGCAGAAGAGAGATGAGGACGATCTGCTAGGGGATCTACTAGTTGATCTGGCAAACTGGGGTGCAGTGAAAGAACTTCTCAGAGTAGCATGCTAAGTGCAACTGATATGCAATTTTAATGTACTGTAGCAAGGGGCAGGTATATATGTCTGCTATGTGAATTCAAAGTTACATTGTGGCCAAAATCAGTGAAAACACTTCTCCTGCACAGCATGAATGTAAAATGTGCTCTGCAATGCTTCACTTGCTTGGCAAACTCAAAAGACAAAACTGGCTAACGTCATGTACTGGAGTTAAATACAATGGCTTGCATTGAAATTTACTGCACTGGCAGCAATGCACTGCACTGTATTTTACCATACTGTACATGTAGAGTACAGTACGTTTTCTAATTGCAACTGTTGTGTACTGTAAATAACTAGATATACACAGAGAGTAGGCCTAATATCCACTTGCTAAAATGCCAAAGTTCTCTACAAAACAAAAATATTTTATGATTTACGCAAGTCAACACTTTGCAAATGCCCACGAGATTTTTCGTAAGTTAAAACACTCCTTTTTATTTTCGCTTCAAAGCTCTCATAAATTTTAAGTGCAATTTTATTCTGTCATCTACTTGCACAACAATTGCATTGAAAATACAGCTGTTAACACTAACAAATAAAACCTATTAAGGTGGCTATAAAATGGTAATGTGAGGCTACACTTGGTTCAAAGGTTTATTATGTTTAGGTCTGATGTATAAATTTCACATTATGGAGAACCTTGCAAACCATACACAAAAGGCTGTCATAATTTAATGTTTAAATTCTGCACTGGATATTTTTGAGAACTAAACACTTATTGTAGGATATGAAGACTACAAAAGATGCTGTTAAGACTAGTTTTGTGTCATCCTACTGAGCTAATGGACCATCACCATAAGAAGATCACTGATTGATAAATTCTGTAGTAAGCATGATCGAGCTAATTTAGTGAGTGTTAAGAAATTAATGAAGCCCAGTGGTGTTACTATGATATATTGAGTTTTAGTTTTAGCCTTTCTCCACGAAAGGGGAACGTTCCCACCATATTGGGCTACGTATTACATCACGTATATAGCATGTATGGGCGGGTTCCTCATAATAACAAGTTTTTGTGTGGATTCCGCCATTTTTGCACTCACTATGCCCCCAAAGGATGTATATGGGTAAAATATCCTCTTCTCAAGCCTATTCCATGCCCAAAACACAATAACTGTACACACCAAGGGTTTATAATTAGCTATCCCAGGACCCAGCTCAGTGCAATGGAAGGAGTTCAATCACCCAAAAAAGAAAATTTGGCATGTCATGATGTTGAAATGATGTTGGCATGCAAAATTTAAAGCTAATGCCATACAGTGAGCAGCATTGAAACTACACTGTTAAGAATTTGCATAAAAATGACTTTACCATGTACAGTTCTAAGTCACTCCTGACCATTTATTGAAACCATCATGATTGAATGCTCACTCAAAATGCAGAGTAACTATTTTTAAGCTGAAAATCCCTTGTCCTGCCTTGGTTTTAATAGTTTTGTCATTCAGTTCTTAAATCCAGCAAACAAACTGCAGGACTTGGGATTGGACTTAAACATCTGCTTGAGGTTCCCTGTATGTACAGTATGTCACATGTACGTGTTATAAATGCAATAAACAAAGAACCTGAGACTTTTATGTACCATTGTCTGCAATCAAAATTATTATAAACAAACAAAAACAATTGCCAAAGATGACACTTCAGATTCCCTCGAAATGTGGGTAAGAGGTTACGGTGTCTTGTACATAATCAATGTACCCATAAAAACAGTCCAGTCCAATTTCACGAATTTGTTAGTTAGATGAGATTGAGATTTAATGACACACTGACTTTGAAGGCCCAGTTCTCTCACCCCAAACAATAACAATTCTCCTAACCTTCTTACTGAAGCCCCTCCCACAATTGTCTGAAATTCATCCTCATCCAGACACAATCTCAGCTTATTGCTTCAGGGTGAGTATAGAAAAACTCAATTTATATAATCAAAACACTCTCAGTACCATACATGCTGTGTAATGTAAGCTTTGGCACTATGCATTGTTTGAAGTAACTGTCAGTCAAAGAGCTGAGCCAATTGAGAATTTCGGTACCCCTGTACCAAAACTATAGTTTGGTGTGAGAGGTTTGCCCCTTTAAAGTGTTACATAGTGTCAAGACAAAAAGGTAAAGTTAAAAGGGTTTAACATATGGCTCAAGTTCAATTTTGGTTTAAAATTCAGCTCAGATATAGTGCAAGTCGTTCCTTATTTGCCTCTTATACCACTGTGGACGTTCACACGTACAGTACACACATTACATACTGCTTGCCTGGTGTGTAATGTGTTTTGTACCCCACTAACTGGGCCATTGGTACTACTGGACCCAAACAAAATGCAAACATAAGACAAGACTTGCAGAGAGAAACTTCTGAGAAAGAGGGAGGGGGGATGGGGGGATAAACATGTAGTTTAGATTTGTGTTGGTGAGTTAGTCCATGTGTAGGAAGTCTGTGATTACTCCATTTTGTTCCAGTTTAATGTAATACAGCAGTGTTCACAGCCTTCTCTGAGCAGCTGTGGGGCACTGGATTCCCTATTCAATTGTTTAAAATGCAGCTTCAAACAGTAAACACCATGGAAGTATGTTCCATTTTTAAACACTTTGGTACAAACTCACCAAACTGGGGCCTCTCTGGCATGATAAATGAGTGGTCTACCATTAGACCAAACACACAGTCTTGCTGAGTAATCAATACATACAAATAATGAATGTTTATGAGTGTGATAGCATTGAATTATTTCATGAATTGAAAGATTACACTTCTATTCCACAAGGCAAAGCAGAGTAGAATAGAAGGATCAATCTTTCCACTCATAGAATAATTTGGTGCTATCGCACAAATGAAAACATTCATAACAACTACCTTGTTTGTAGAATCCCTAGAGTCCCAAAGTTGGGCAACTTTATCCTCCTTTAGAAGCACAAAATTTATACATTTAACTGCCATTTTGTAACACTAGGTAGAGGGCAGTTTTATGACATAACTGGATTAGTTTACGCACGCCTGATGCCTGCAACGCACTTGTACACATAGCCTATATATAATGCATGATTCCCAATATGAACGTATAAACTACATAATTATGTAGGCCTACATACTGTACCTCTTAGCCTTCTAAATTGCACTCTAAGGCCTCTTACTAATGCACTTTGGAGACTACTATTGCACAAACATGAAAGGATTGTGTGATGTGGAGGGGGGAGGGGGGGGCAATGACAGTCATGTGACCACCAATCCTCCAATCAGATATAGAGAAACTAAGGTGTTACAAAAAAAATATAGTTCACACTGTCACAAACATGCACTTTGCCTATCCTGTGAAATCTTCACAGTGCTCTTCCATTTCCAAGAAAACCCTGTCTATTTGAAACTCAGGGAAAATTAAGGAAGCTATGTCTTCCTGTCTTCAAAAAGTTTGGTTTCATTTATCCGAGTGATCCTTTGGTTATTATCAATTAACTGACATTAAAAGCTGCTTGCAAATACATCCTCCTTCTAAGCCATAAACCCAGTTTTTCCACAGCCCAAGTTACAAGCTTAAACAAACTGTGAATCATTTTTAGTCCCACAGTTTCACTTTCACTTTGACCCCTTGGAAAGCATGAGTGCTGACTTTAGCGATGTTCGCTCTGTGTTTTACAGTTCAAAATAATTTAATGTATCATAATTATAAAGTGCTTCCACTTCCTTCACACAAGCCCAGCTCCTTTTGACAGGTAAAATTGACTAATTGGTGTAGTTAGCTTAGCTAGCTGAAAAACAGCCGATGACCAACCTGTGCCTGTTGCATTGAAACAATGTTGATTCTGCCAGGCAGTGGATGTCAGGGGTATGGCTTACCAATTGTGACATTATGGTTGGAGAAGTTTGGAACATAATAAATTTTGGAAAGCATGATTTCCTCCTAGGCCGCGATTTTCAGAAAAATTTATGGCTGTCCTTCAGGCAACCATTTCACTAATTTTGGTTGTCCACAAGTAAATTTGGTTATGGAAAACACTTTTTTCTCAATTATAAAACAGTAATTGTGTTCATGTATGTAAGTACTGTACCTCTTGAAGATTTAAAAGATTTAATGTTTGAGAGACAAACACACTTAAGTCTGAAATATTGTAAGATGGGAAAAGTTGAAAGAGTTGATCAGGTAGCAGTATACTTCTTCAATCACAGAAAAATAGTTGTCCATCAGACAACCAACCTTCAACTTTTGGTTGTCCGCATGGAATTTTAGTTGTCCTGGACAATCGGACAACAGTTGTAACAGATGCATATTGTGTAATTTGAGAAAGTGTCACAACATTCTGAAAATCAAATGGTATCTTTAGTCTCACAGTGAGAAAATTTCACCAAGTTTGTCATTAGCATGTGAAGGAGGGTTAGGGTTAGAAAGGGTCAAACGACTCAACTTACAGTAAAATTTAAAATCTCCTAGTTAAAACTAATGGAGCGAACTGCATTGTTTATGTGGAGCATCATGCACAACTGCAGGCAGTTCCATTTTTAAAGTCTTTGGGATGACTCAGCCTGGAAATCAAATCCCTGACCTTCCAAGTGGAAAAATTAGGTCATTATTAAATAATTAACAAACTCTGTACACTTCTTTATTTGGACTTACTGT
Source organism: Holothuria scabra (assembly GCA_037179385.1). Lineage (NCBI taxonomy): Eukaryota > Metazoa > Echinodermata > Holothuroidea > Aspidochirotida > Holothuriidae > Holothuria > Holothuria scabra. The sequence goes on from CM074198.1 coordinate 8,601,206, forward strand.
GCATGAGTCCTCTACACTCAATGGCCCACCAACCTTTTTCTTTAGGAGACCCCATTTTAGGTGACAGCATCATGTCGTGACCTCAGGTAATGTGCCCCCCCCCCCTTCAAGCGATCACAAATTCTCAATTTAAAATTCACCTCTGCCTTTGCCCTCTACAAGTTATGTAAGCAATGTAATTAGTTAAGTTATTAAGTCGCAGTAACATCTGTAGCAACACAAAATTGCTGGGTATGTAAGTTTGCTTTGCTTACTTTATTTTTAAAATGTGACAAATTTTCAAATATTTGTAAAGTTCTACTTTGCAACCTCCACAATCAACAAAACTTACCTATATATATATACTGTATATATATCATACAAGCATAAACAAAACAATACCCTTAAAAACACAACAAAATGCAGACACTGAACACGGAACCGGTCTGCCAACGGCTACCGGGACCGAGGAGGGAAGAAAGGGAGCCTAATACCCCGAGACAGGGTAGACCGCTAGCCTACCCTAATACATGCTAACGTTAGGCAAGGAGCCTAACCAGCTAACGAAACTGCTAAAAGCAAGACTAAAACAGGGACCCAAAACACCCTAAAGAGAAACCATACTCGTCGCTCCGGGATGACGGGCCGATGCAAAGGAAAGAGGTGATGATACACTTTCCAAAAAACACAAAACTCCAAAAGGAAATCCCCAAAACAAGGAAAAAACAAGAGAGCTGAAAAAACGTGACTTGAGCATTCTGATGGCAATGAAACAAGGGTGTATTCAGGGACAATTCCTATTAGCGCATAGCGCCAGCTTCAGAAGATATTGCCAGTGAGTATTCCGTGGTAAATGGAACAGTCCATTTGTGGAACAGGTGAGGTAAGTAGGAGCAAAGTAGATTACATGATTCCCTACATTGTGAAACAATGCGACAGCAGTTTGTATCAGCTGATGTCATCTGTGACCCATACTTACCTTTTTCTGCACTTCCAGAGGAACACAGACGTGTTGACTGTTTCCATAATGGTACAAGGCATATTTTCTGAGAAAGGAAAGGTAAAAATACATTATTGCATACCTCCAGTTTGTTTCAACTGCCATAATCATAATGAAAACAAAGGCTTGAAAATAGTCATTAAGCTTGAGCTTGCATGTATCAGTTGTTAACAATCTACTGGCTGATGCAGTTCTATAACAAAGCCCTGGCCCATGGCAAGTCTCACAGTGTGGCAAGTTGCCATACATTGTCAGTGCAGTTACAGGAATATGTTTTTGTTTGCTTGACTTCCTCACTTTTTATGAAGCTATACAAGACACCTCCTCCTCCTTATGATACCTTTACTTTTTTCAGTAGACCTTACTCCCAACTGACCTAACTCCTCACTGACCATTCTTGGAGGATGACTGGAGGGACACGGTGACTTAGGGGATGAGGAAACTGAGGGGCAAGGACAAAATCTGATGCAGTAAATACCTACTCCCCTCCCTTGGTACTGTTGTGCTGACACTACACACTGAAGACCTTACAATATTTCCTGCTGTGCTGCCTCAGTAGAAGGTGTCTCCCAGGGCTGGAAAAAATGTCATTTCCCACGAAGGGAGTAGCATTATTTCTCAGTAGGCAAGTAAAATTTCCAGCAATTCTCCCTGTATTTTATGTACAGGAGAAGGAAAATTTCTCTGCAAATGTCCCAGCTCCCCAAACTTTTCCATCCACCCAACCATGGTGTCTCCATTGAAGTAATCAATCCTTAAAAAACAGGCAAGAAGAATGGTCCACTGGAAGATTTGTCAGGAAAAAACTAACCATAACCATCTTGCCATGGATATATGCTTCTTTCATGGGAGGATTTGGCTTTCCCAAGGAAATAACCATAGATATACTGTAAACACAGTTTGGGGGAATGAAGTTCATTGAACTCAGTTTGACAATTCATTGAACTCAGTTTGACAATTATAACCATGAATCCAATTAATCTTTAACTGATTGCCCTTTTACAAATTGTGTACAAACAATCCATGTGATGGGACAGAAACTGAGGAGGTTGCAAATATTCAATTAAGGACAAGGGATGAAATACTGCAAATGAATTGATTAGCAAAACATCACTGAACAATTCTTATATGGGTTTATATTGAGTATTAGCAAGTACTGCAACTTTTGCTAACCAAAATTAGAATTGACTAGCTACAGTACTGTACTGTAGATTCTTGTATAGCAAATTGCTGTGTGAACCTTGGGCCACTTACATGTAGAAGAAAGCCTTTTAAGAAAAGTTTCTTTTGTCACAGGAAAGTCTCTATTACAGGCAGGTTGATTTTTAAGTTTGTGAACCTCAGATTTAAGAGATGGCTGGCTCTGGAAATGCATTTTTGAGAGACCACTTAAGGCATGCAAACAAGACCACAAATGGAGTGAAAACTATACAGCTCTTAACAACTTTCTTTCAATTTTCACTTTCAGCAATTTTCTGATCATTTGCATATATATCATATACTATGTATAGAATAAAAGCAAAATGTATAATGACAAGCAACAGAAAATAAAGATCTTGATAGGCATAGGCATTTGCATCTAGTCACAGTGTAGGCTACTCCATGTGGTAACTTGTGTTAGGCTAGCCTTCTCTAAGTTGGGTTAAAATTAAGCACAACCCTTCTAGAAGGTAAGCCTGTGCAGGACATGTATTGCCCAACCTTGGGTTGAACGATGAAAAGCCAATGTCAGCATTACTGTAAGGTGTTACGTACACGAACCACAGACCCTTTTCCAAATAGAGTAGTTATTACAGAGGGTTGTGGGATAGAATGTGGGTGGATGTTGCCATAATAAAATGCCACTGACAAATTAAAAAAAGCCTACATGTACCAAAACCCTATCCCACAATCCTTTGCAACTGTTAAAGGTTTGATGAGAGCACACCTGCATACTGTAGCCTCATTCCCTGCACCACAAAGCTAACAGTTTCACTGTCTGCTGTATGATGATCATTCATCATGTACTGAACGCCAAAAGTTAACACGTGTAATGTTTTGTTTTATTGGTGACTGCCCTATATTCCGACACCCCTATGTTCCAACAATCTCTATTCTAGGATTGAGCTGTTGGAACACAGAGGTGTCAGAAAGAGCCTGTGTTCGAACATAATGGATTTTTCGGAATATAGGGGTGTCCGAATTTAGGGGTGTCGGAATATAGGGCTGTAACTGTTTTATTTGGAATGAAGGTTTGCCTGCCACATTAAACTATCATACAATGGCTTGTCAATTTGATGCACTAGTACAATGTTTGTGGGAGAAAATGAAGGAAGAGGGTTTCATAGTCTTCCCCAAGCTGATTTGCATAGTTCCACAGCTGGAATTTCTAGAGAGTCAATTATTTCTCTTTGAACATCTACAGTTTTCATGATACAGGGAGCAAAAAGCATAACTCCCAAAAAGGAGTCCTGAAGCAAAAAAAAAAAAAAGTAAAAATCATGACACAAGAAGGGATGAGCAAGTAAGCTATACATCTCTACTTCCTCTTCATCCAGAATCCATCAAATACATTCCTGTTCAAGTATATTGAGATGAACAAAGTTAAAGGGGTTAGACTACAGTTTTATTCTAACTTAAAGCAAAGCTGTTTGTAAAAGTGATTAGCTTAACTGTTGCAATTCTACAGATCCCTCTAAGCAGGAAAGAGCTTTTTTTCTTGGGTAAAATTGGCTTAAATTTCCTATTCAACATTGCATAGGGCTTAATGCTTGTTTGAGGTTGAGCAGAAAATTTAGTGAACAAAAAGGTTGCAGATCTTTAAAAGTGTCTGCATATTGCAATTGCGTGTGTGAACATTTTTAATAAAAGATGCTGAACTAATCTGCCAGTATGACATCACAGATTTTCCACAATGCAATCTTCTTAAATTTGTTATACCTTCTGAATGCAACATGCTACTGTATTGATATAAAATTTTCACCAATGAAGCTAGAGAAAAAAAGCCTGAGTGCATTGAATATTTAAAATTTGCCATCAGAATATACTGTAAGTTAGACCTAATCAGGCTTATTTTTATTACTTCTCATGCTACATAGTATATAGAATGCAAGCCTAAGGCCAACCAATCCCACAAGAGATGTGGAATCAGTGCAAAGGTTTGGTCACTTCACCCTCAGTTCGTTTGCCCCCCCCCAAAAAAAACAGTTTGCGACTGATCGTTGACTTTGGGTTACATAGCTGAAAGTGGGTCATTTGTTTTGGCTGCTGCACCAAGTTCCTCAGTCTAGGCTTATATTTGTTCCAAAATCAGGATGACTTGCCTTGTCAGAACAATCACTTTTCCTTTTAAAATACTTGGATAATCCTGTTTATTTAAATTTAATTTTTTTTAAAACCTTTTTAGGGTTAAAATGCCATTTTGGCTCATAGGAGCCTATGTCAGAGTGACAGGGCCAGAATGAACACTGGCTGCTTCAGGCTTTCTTTTGGCCTAGTTTTCAGAGGTTCACAAGGCAGGCTTACACTACTCTTTCCAAGTCCTGCTTCTGGGACCATCATTTAATGTCTCCATTTAACGGACACGAGCATATGTAAATTCCAGTCTTTAGCCAATTTCCCAAAGGTTGGGTGGAGGTTACTTGCTCTGCACCACTCCTCAAAAGCCAAACTGAGCAAAAGAACAGCTTCCTGAATCAGGTGCAACTTCCTGAAATGAACAACCAAATTAACCGAATTTTGTAATTCACCAATTATAAACCCTTTCAGCAGACTGTAAATGAAAACAGCTATGCTGAACAAGCAAATTTTTAGATCCCAGAAAAGTTCCCTCATAGTTCTACAGTACATACCTGGGTTTGATCCAGGGAGCTCCAGCTGACAAGGCAGTACCCTACTACCCTCAACTACAGAGCCAACTTCATACCCTCAACTAATCAGGTCTGATTGTAACCCTGTGTTGACCTAAGGCCTAACAGTTTGTACAGAGCCTCATCTGTTAGTAGCTTCTCTGGTGGTAATGGTGGTTTTTTCATGAAGTTAAATGGTAAGCCCCTAGACATTAAAGAATTTGTTAATTTGTTAAGGACCCTAATTACATAGGCCTAGCCCTCACCTTAGGCTGAAACAATTATTGCACAATTACAGTAGGCCCTACTGTAATGTACTGTAAGCCTATTTCCTTTTTAATTTTTGGCCTGGTTTAACCATAAGGGCTTGTTAGTAAGTAGTGTAGACTGGACAACACAGGGTCTGTTAGTTTCTGGACCTGTTAGTTTCCTCCCCTAAGCACATTAGTTTCCTTCCCTATGTAAATTAAATTTCAAGGAAGGAAAATTTCGTAGTAATTGTTGAAAGTAAAGAAAGGTACTGTTTTAATTGCATAATAGTGCAGGGTTATTCCGTTAAGTCTTAAAAGGTTGTGAAGTTGTGATTTATGTATGCCTCAAATGACAAATTAAGGGCCTTAAGCCTTGGTCAAATGTAAGACAGGATAGAGCCCAGACCGTATGATTGCAAATGCTAGACCTCCAGTCCTTGCAAACAATATATTGGCTACGGCAAAAAAATTGCTGAAGTGAAAATGGATGACTTCGGCAAAAATACACTTTACCTTGGTATTATTACTTTAAGGTATCTTATCAATGCAAACAGCAGTAAAAGCCATGTAATTATAAATGTATGGCAAGTTAACAATAATTGTTTACACATTTGGTAAATTGGTATGGCACCGTACTGTCTGTAAACGTAAATTGTTTCAGAAGTTCTGGAATTCCATTGATAAAACCAACCACGACATTTCTTCAAATCATTACTCGAAGCTTAGGCCTAATTTCTTCAAGCCTTGTTTTGTGACACTTTTGTACCGTTACATTCCCATACAATGTCACGCAATCTATCACCTCGGCAAAATTTTTGCCGATGCCGAATTGATTTGCCTCCGCATTTACTTCGGCATTGCCGAATGCCGAGGCTATTTGCAAGGGTTGAGCTCTAACCTACATAAAAATTGTACATTGACCAACTTTCTACAAAATAGGAATAAAAAATGTCAAATTATGGATGTTGTTCCCAAAGAAATAATGTTACAATGACTGACAAGAGTGTATCACATCATTCCCCATTGAAAAAGAGAAGGGGAAGAAACATTTTTAGGGAAATAAACTAATTGTTCATGGGGGGGGGGGAACTAGCCTAAGGGGACAACACTATGCATAAAGGCCTTAAACCGGTACAATTATAGAATACCCCACCATCCAGAAGGTCCCTTTTTCAAGTGGAGTCAGAGTCACAGTCAGGAGACAGCAACTCCAACTCCACTTCCAGATGTAAATTATGTAAAAGATAAGAGTTTATAAGTTTTCACTGTGACTCCGACTCCACTCAAAAATTAATGTCCACTCAACAATGCGTCGTTCTCAAACAAAATGATTTTCATTCTTCACTGCGACTCCGACTCCACTTCCAGGAATTTCCTTTAGATGTAACTACCCGACTCCGTCTCCAGTTCACAAACAGTACGCCTGACCCCTATTTCTCAGTTTAAAAGCGTCCAATTCTCATTCTTCACTGTGACTCCGACTCCACTTCCAGATGTAAAAATGTTAGTTTCAACTATGCATTGTTCTCAAACAGCCTGCGACTTCAAATAGAGGGCGTAAAAACACCATACATAAGTAGTAAAGTACCCCTGTATCGAATAGCCTACACAAAAGCAACACATGGGAAAGACTTAATTAGAAAAACATTACGTCCCAGTTCCTACACTATTGCCCACGACAGTTCTGCACACTTCATACATACAAGATAGTGCAGTAAATATACAAGTTCCTTCGATCACTGCGACTCCACGACTCCATCAAAAAGAAGACCTCCAAAGGTGTGGGGTATTCTATAATTACTCCCTAAAACTATATTAATATGCATGGTGGTGGCAAGCCTACATAGGCCTATACTAAATACAGTACCAAGCACCTGTGGTCATAACATATAGGCCTAGTTCTGTACAAATAGCCTAAAAATGGAATGAGTGACTGGATAAGTGCAGGGCTATATGGCCTAGCCAATCATAATTCATATACAGGCAATGAATTCCAACTTCATTCAACTCCAATGACTCCCCAGCATGGCATAACGTTATGATAACTTGGGAGTGTTACTGGCCTGCAAACTTAATTTAGTTCCAAAAGAAAAACAACAACTTGCAAAGCATAACAAAGTCAACCAATACCTGTGTATGTCTTTGATTCAGCAAATGAACATTTGTAATCTCTTTACAAAGGAAACTACCGCACAATGTCCTTCTAAAAGCCATGACTTTTGGCAGTCCGTAACTCTCCTTGGCCAGTCCAATGTCGAGCTAGTGCAGGCTGTGTATTACGAAGTAAGTGTACGTGTGCACTTAGCTAGCTAGTGCACTAGCTAACATCAACCGTACCCAATTACTGTACGCGCAGGACATGTAATGTTTACATTCCAGTAGGCAGAGAAGTTCCGCGTTGGTAAGTATGTAAATAATGCATGGCAAGCTTGGCATTGCACTTCCAATGGAGTGTTGTAGAGGGTAACAGTTGTGCCCAAGGTTAGCCACGAAGGCTTTGGGTTACCGCTATTCGGAAATATCTGAACTTTGTCACAGGAAGGTTACTTGTAGTGCTGGTAGGCGAGTGGCGCCTATATCAGAAATAAAATTTGCAGAGCGTTGAAACAAATATTTCAAATATGAAGATTGTGTTACAAGAAATTCTGGATTCTGTGTTCCCTGATGAATTTTGGAAAAGTTGAGGATTTTCACTTCTTAGTCGCAAATCTCAGATATCACTGTAGGGCGGCTGCAGTGAAAATTTCGAAACGTTTTCTCAGGCATGCGGACAATGCGGAGGTCTGAAACTCACATGTTTGAAACCAAGAACTTACATTGGACGGAAAATATGAAATTTTAGGTAAGGAATTTTAGGAAAAAGACACGGACTGTCGTTGAATGGAGGTCACTCGATTATCTAATGTCACATAAGAGACATTCAGTTCAAAAACTGAATGGAGCACTATACTGCATCAGATCTGGATTACAAATTTGCAGCGCGCAATGCACAAGGAAAATGTTAAAGTAAGTTATAAAACTGAATTAATCACAAATGTACGTGAAGCTTGTACTGGAGAGAACTTGGAAGATAAGTTGGGAGAAGCGAAACATAAAAGTCCGGAAAATTGCACTGACCAGATGTAAGGCCTACTTGATGACCACGGAAATGTGGCCAAAGTTTCATTGAGAGGACAGATTAGCTAACGCGGAGCGTACAGAAAATGTTGAATATTCGCACCGCAGAAAGTGGAAAATGGCATCTCGATCTCACCTGAGGCTTATAACTGAGGGCCGAATGTAACCAGTACTTGAATTCTGTTTTGACGATGTTCAATTGCAGATAAACGTTCACTCCCAGCTAAAATTTACCAGAGAGGCTGAACGGAGCGCCACCATTGTTGGCTTGGAATGTACAGAAAATTTTGAAAAATCTGACCCCCGGACAATCGATAACTTGTCATTTTCCAGGCTTAGAAGGAAGATCTAGGCCGAGACTGTTTTGATCAGAAAATAACCAGATAAAATGTACCACCATACCAAATGGGCTTGTATGTTTTCGGGGCCAAACTTAGAAACGGAACTAAAACATGGTAATGCATTTTACTGTTATGCGACTCTCACTATTCAATTGATGAAATTGTGTGACCGTCAGGACTTCTAGAGTCTAGACTATAAAGATTTTACTTGTATTAGTTACACCTTTTGAAAAAATGGGTTTAAATGAAATATCCTGCAAACTTGGGAAGGACGTTAACTGCTTCCCTTTGTGGAGTTTGTTTAAACGCGGGAGTTTACCCTTTGCCACACTCTACTGTCTTCGCGGGGGCACCCTGGGCAAGGTGCACTTGTATTTTGTTTGGTATTACTTTTGTCATCCGACCGGGGTTGGCAGTTTGCAGTCGCGAGTCCATTTCGAAACACTCCCTGAAAAGAAAATAAATGAAAACTTATGAAAGACATTCTAACACTGCATCATTACAGTGTTGAAAAACAAGTTATCCGATTTTAAAGACCATTGTCTGAATGTGGCTTTAGGGCAGGGAAAGATGGCGATCTCAGTTGGACACTGCACCTGAGTTACCACCTCCCGTCTGTCCGTTAAATTAGCAATCGAAAACATCCCAGCATTTTTTCAACCTTCTCCTGAATATGTTACCATTTTGGGCAACATTTGTGCAAGACTATACCTAGGTATGAGGAAAACCTTTTCTTCAAAACTTAGCTACCCGAAGGTGTCTTCAAGTTGTATCTAAATGAATCTTTGTTATCAACTTTGTTTTATTTCCCACGAAAAATTCACTTTGAATATATAGCGTTTTCTGTTTGGGGGGGGGGGGGGCAAAGATTTGAAAGTGCTAAAGTAATCGGCCATTACACAACTTAAAGGCCCTGTTCTCTCACCCCAAACAGTACCAATTCTCCATACTGAATTCCCTCCCACAATTTTCTGAAATTCATCTTCATCCAGACACAATCTCCGTTTATTGCTTCAGGGTGGGTATTGAAAAACTCAATTTATATAATCAAAACACTCTCAGTACCATACATGCTGTGTAATATAAGCTTTTGCACTCTGCATTGTTTGAATTAGCTGTCAATCAAAGAGCTGAGCCAATTGAGAATTTCGGTACCGGGGTACCAAAACTGTAGTTTGGTGTGAGAGGTTTGGCACTTTAAAAACAGGCTGATTGTTTCTTTTAAGCCACAAAGGTTTCCCCGTGTCGAGATATTTTTTTATCCCTTTGATTTTCCCTAAACATGTTACCCTGACTATGATACTTTTTCTGGTCAGACATTATTGCTTAAAACAATTTGGACTGTTCGACTGACCATTTCGGTCATTGCGTTGTGAGAGACTGTGAAGTAAACCTCACGAATAATTTGCGCTGCCCTATAACAAGTAGCGATATTCTGGAATCTTGTTGATTTACATAGGAGGAGGGGGGGGCACAGGTTTTCGGCAGCCGACATAATGGTGGTGTCGTAAGGCGTCCGGTTTGGGGCGAAGCACAAAACCCAATGGGCGTGGGATCCAGGGGCCTGCTTAAGGACTCATGGTGGGGTGCGAGGGCAAAGCCCTGGTAGGGATCCAGGGCACTGACGTAGCTAGGATTTTTTGTGGTGGGGTTATGGGGGGACTGGGTACTTTTGTAGGGGGGCTGGAGTTTACTATCTAAGCGTAGCGCGACCATCAGTTGGCGCGGAGCGTACAAAGAAATTTTAGAATTTAAAACCTCCCAGATGGCTGGAAATGGCATTTGCCAGGTTTAATTGTCTTTAATTCTTATGAGAAAAATTTTGATTTTTCTAAGATTGAAACACACTTTTGAGATACTGATCTGCTCAGTTCATTACTCCACTGGACTATGTATCCTACGAGCAAATCCGGAATCTTTCTGAATGTTGCAAGCAGCTGTTAATTCCAGTGCACGTCTGAGTAAGGTATTTCCATAGGCGTATGAGAGCATTTCAGTTTTGGGCAGACGATTTTTGCCCGAAAAATGTAATTCTGCCCACAAGACAATCAAAGCGGAGCGCCACCACTGGTTGGCGAGGAGCGTCCAGAAAATTTGAAAAAGTACCTCTCATACAGTCGAAAATGACATTTCCCAATCTTGTAAAGGGGATCTAAGCAGTCGCTTTTTAAAGTTTCGATTGCAGATAAACGTACGTTCGTTCCAAACTAAAATTCAGCCAGAAAGACTAAGGGGAGCGTCACGACTGGTTGGCGCAAAGCGAACAGAAAATTTTGAAAAATCGGACGCCTGAGACAGTTGAAAACGACATTTCACAGGCTTATAGGAGATCTAAGCAGTCGTTATTTCAGCAGAAAATTATCAGATAAAATGTATCACTACCAATCGATGAAATGGTCCTGCATGTTTTCGGGGGAAAACTACAAAACGGAATTGAAAACATGCTAATGAATTCCACCCCATTGTGACTCTCGGCTTAATTCAATATATATTAAAAAATGGTGTGCCCGAACTTCCGATGATATGTGATTTTACTTTTGAAAAGAGTAGGCCTACGGGGATCTAAACAGTCGCTATTTTGATCAGAAGAATCAGATAAAATGTACCAATACTATTGTATGAAATGGAGTAAATGATTTTTTTCTTCTATTTGTAACACTTAATGACAGAATTGTCACGTTGTAAGGCGTACTTCAATAAATTTTCAAGCAGACTGATGGGAAGACATTCTCACCCTGCATCATTGAAGCATCGAAAAACAAATAACCCGATTTTCATAACCATTGCCCTTGTTTAGCTCTAGAGCAGGATGGATGGCAAACTTTTGGGCACCTGAACACCCTGATTTGGCAATTGAAAACGTCCCAGCATTTTTTAACCTTTGCCCGAATATTTGACAATTTCGGGGAAATTTTTGCAAGACTACAGTGTGAAGTTGGGATGATGGAATCCTTTTTTTCACATCCTACCCAAATGTGATCTTTTTTATTTTCCATGAAAATTGTACTTTAAATACAGCGTCTTCTGTTTTTCGGCAAAGATTTGAAGCTATTAAAATAATCGGCCTTTTCGGGTATTGTGTTAGACAAGATTTAAAAACAGACTCAAGAATAACTGTTTCTTTTAAGCCACAGCTTTCCAAATGTCTCGCGAATTTTTTTATCTCATTAATTTTTCGTGACTGTGTTACCCTTACTGCGATACTTTTCCATTTTCGGGCAAATGCTTGAAAGAATTTGGATATCCGACAATTTTGGGCATTTAGTCGTGATCTGTGAAGAAAGGTCACGAATAATAGCTTTTTGAGCTGCCCGAAGGTGTAGCGACTCTTTGGAATCTTGACTTGGTTTTTCATGAAAATTTTATTCAATTTGCGACTTTATGACGTTTCTTTCCCTTTTTCCGGTATATCTTTTTATATACTTCGGCCACGTTTAGGAATTTTCTGAAAAACCATCCCATTTTTTTTTTCAAAATAAAAGGGCTGTCCGAATTATTTCCAAATTCCTGCCCAAATTGTCCCCAAATTCCTGTCCGAATTTAGATTTTGAGGAAATTTGGGGCAGTCTTTCACCTGCCCCGCGTCTCGTACGCCACTGGGTATGGCCACTTCAGCCAAGAGCTAAGTGAGGTCCTGTGAGGTTATAGTGGTAAAGTTGCGACCCTTGGGACTGCAGTGACCCAACATGGGTTTGGTGGTTGCACTGGCCAATGGCTGGTAGCAATGGCCGTGCAAATTCATTCCAACCAATATTTTGCGACATTCAGCTACTGAGGGTGGGGGGGGGGGGCAATTCCCCCAATATCTCATAAAAATTATTGGGGGGCAGGGGGTGCCTATGGCGTTTTTCCATAACAACTTCTTTCTTTTTCTTCTGGAATATCTTTTTAAGATTTCAGTCAAGCTTAGGAGTTTACTGAAAAACCGTGCCATTTTTTAGAACTTGAGTGGCTGTCCTAATTTTTCCCAATTTTTTACAAATTCCTGTCCAGATTTTATATTTTTCGCAAATTTGGGACCGACAGTATGTCCCCTGCCATCGAGGGGGAGAGGGATAAAATTTTAATTTTTAAGAGCGGGGGTGGGGGGTGTAAAGGCGATGGGGGCTCTGCATTTTGCCGATTTCTTCAGGCAGTCTAGGTGCAAAGTGGTGCGAGATTTTCGACCTTTTACAGAATTAGTACTGAAGGTTTAGCAGTTGTGTCTTTGTTCTGGCAGAAGTTGCTCAATTTTCCTTCGGTATGAATTTGACGTTTTGGGTGGATTTGGGGTTCATTTCCCTTTTCCTACATGACTACATGCTTTCAGATTCTGGATATTTTCATTCACGGAGGAGAGTTCAGATTAAAATTTGGCGCCTTTTACCAGTATTGCCTAATATTGCACCATTAATAAGCCATTCTTGACGAAAAAAAGGCCACCAGCATTACTTTGCATCATAAGCAGTTGCAATAGCTCCACTGGTCGCATACTGCATACAGTGTCCTTGCACAGAGTATTCAAAGTTCATGATTTTCCAAAGGGCAAGATAATACATACACTTTTTAGGGACCCAAAATCTGGGCATTTCTGATCTGTGCCATGGCCTGGGGTATGAGACTAAAGGGAACCGGTATCTCCCTTTCTCTTGGGAAAAGTTGTGAACTTCAGGAGAACGTAGATCGCTAATGTGGCAATATTTGAATAGTTTGAATAGCTCAATGGGAAAACCAAAATTAGTTGTGTCCCCCTCTGATTAACTTTCTACTTTTTACTTCTAGTAAATCTCTCAAGATATATAAACCGCAAAGCAGAAGTATGGATCATGCGGGGAACACATGAAATGCGGACTCTGTGGACATTTTACAAATCCGCCCGGACACCAGTGCTAGCTAGTAAAAGGAGGACTTGTCGAAAAAACAAATCGTTCTACAGTGGCACTTGCCATGGGAAGAAGTGAGGCACGACATAGGCCTACGTGTTAGGGATGCATAGGAAGAATTATTCGATGGCAGTACCTTACCCTTAAAGGGTCAATCCTCTCAACCCAAACCACAATGTTGGTAGGGGTGCACTGAAATTCTCCATTGACTCAGCTCCTTGATTGACAGCTAATTCAAACAATGCAGAGTACCAAGGCTTTTATTACACTGCATGAACTGAGAGTGTTTTGTCAATAAACATTAAGCTTTTCTTTACTCAACTGGAAGCAATCAAATGAGACTGTCTCTCGATGAGGGTGAATTGCAGACAATTGTTGAAGGAGCTCAAGTAAGAAGATTAGGAGAATTGGTACTGTTTAGGGTGAGAGAACAGGGCCTTTAAGGCATATTTTGTGTGTAATCAATTATAGGAATGGTCGTGTAAGAATGGTCTACAGTGTATGTTTGCCTTGTTTTCAGTAAATCAACCAGCCATCCGAAAGGCAGAAAGGGTCTTAACCTACCTAAGTCAAATTCGAGTTTGCCGTCGACGAAACGTTCGTTTCATCTTCGACGTGTAATGCAATAAACGACAGTACAGATTATATACAGTATCTAATTTAGTGTTATTAATCATTTTAAGTTATTTCTTGATTTCATACGTGCCCACAAAATGTGTTTTACACACATTCATGCATGTTTTCATAATTGTTACACATTTTATTTATTTACTGTTTTTGAAGGAAATACTTCAAAGTGTATTTTCGTTCAAAACATTTTATTTTTTCTCAATTACTTTATCGGGAGGAAAAAAACTCTGGGGTGGAGGTGAAGGAAATCTGGGGGCCTAGGTCCCCAGGACCCCCGTGGCTACGCCACTGACCGTGACCACCCACGTTGCTAGCAGAATGCTATTTTGTGCTGCCTCTCTTTTACTAACACCACCATTATTTGCTTACACGATGTCGAGTTCACTGCGTCGCAAGTTAGAGCAACACAATCATTTCTTGCTACTGTTTTTTGACTCATTCAAAATGCCGTTTTGCATCGCGGAAGGATATATTGCAAAAAGGGCCTGAAATATCTTAAATTTTCTTCATTTTTGCAGAATGAGTACTTCAACTACTTTCCTACCACATAGAGATCACAAATTGAAAACATCTCTTCACTAACGCGGCCTTATTTGCCACCCAAAAAGTTTTTCTAGGGTGTTAAATTCATAGGGTAACCTCCTCCGCTGGGATTCCCCTTGAATAAGTGGTGTGCTACCTTTTGTCTTCACTGCAAAGTCTTACATACCACGCATCCGTGTCCGGGAAAAGTCGCTCCTCGAGCGATTCCTCACGGACGCTCACACGGACACGGAACGGATGAATGGATGGCTGGTAATGTTTTTTTTCTATGTGAGCGATTTCCACGGACGCGGACACGGATCACGAATCACGGACGAATGGATGGCAGGCTTAAGATAGCATTATGTAAACTCGAAGGTCTGGAGTCGCCTCGACAATCTCTGTGTTTTCTAATGGGAAGGCTAGGTTCTTTAATAATCCTCAAATTTCCCAAATGTCCTAACAAGGAACCAACTCTTCAGCTCTTTGAGAGGGTGGGATGGGAGAATCCAAACCTTTCTTCAATAATTCACGCTGTTTAATATACATTTTTATTTTTACTTGAGGTACACTTGAAGTATTTCGGGTTCGAATCTTTTATCATAGGCCTATATATGGAGGCTCCCCGACAAAATTGGATCTTCTCAACGACCTGGCAGGGTAGCCTTCCCCGACGGGGCGCATCGTCGCCGGCACCCGCTCGTGCCACCCGTTGTTACGTCTGCACATGGAACTCCCATCTCCCTGGTCTCCAACACAAGTCTGGGTTATGGGTGACCCTGAGAGAACGGTCTGAAGACGGGACAAGGTAGGCCTTCATGGAATGAGGACTAACCGAGCCACGAAGAAGTGATGGAAAATCGATTTCGATGTGTATTAAAATAGCGTTACAAAAAAAATAAATAAGTTCATGATCATCCATCCGCTAACATCCTTTTGCTTTTTTATTTTATTTTACTTATAGAAAAATTGCCGTCCTTCAGAGAAGGGGGATGATGGGACAAGGTACACGAAATGAGGTATAACAGAGCTACCAAGAAGTGATTGAAAATCGATTCCTACGTGTATTAAAATAGCGGTACAAAAGAAAAAAATCTTCAACATCATCCATCCATTAGCTTCTTGCAGTCCTTGAAGTGTTTTTATTATTATTATTTTTTTTTTTTTTACATTATTTTTAGGCCTCCCCGACGAAACCGCCGACCTTCCCCAAAGGGTGAGGAGGAGTGTTCCCCTACTGGGAGTCACATCCCCCTTCCCACCCTTGAATAAATGATCAAGTGTGTATATATCTGTGAATTTGTTCCACTCAACGATACCAACATATGTTGATTTTCAGTTCCCATGAAGCAACTTCTTTCAAAATCTTACCATAATGGACATCATCATGCAAAAAGACGTAGTTAATTTCATAGAATTAAAGGATTAGTTATAGAAATTAAAAAGCCCATTGCACTTGTCAAAAGCCTCTTCCAGCTCTCCATACTTTTTTTTCAGCTCATCACTATTAAAAACCGTCTGAAGGGCGGCAGCCTAAGGGGGCGTCGGCCACGGAGGCGCTACGCAGGCTACATAAAGGACACAACAATTTTCTTTCTAGTTTTATTTTGTTGAGTTTACTGACCAAAAAACAAGAACAGACAAATTCTGTCTACGCCACTATCAAGCTTCTGTTCAGCAAAAGGTGTGCCCACTTACCACGAGGACCGATGTTTGACGAGGTGAATCCTCTAGCATTCCATGGGCGTAGCCATGCCACTGAACACCGTCCATCATCATGAAGATGTTCTCTTATCCTTTTTTCAATTGTTTCTTTTTTAACTAGATCTAGGCCCATGAACCCTCCCCAGCCCTTCATACCCCGTTCCACCTACTTATCATCTCCCCTTTCCGCTTGTTATTCTTTGGCCCTCATTTTTATTACCAAAGTAGCATCCTATAGTAATTTCTGCGAAGGGGCTGTCTCTCCTCCTGTCCTCTGCTGACTACGTCACTGGAATACTCCTTCTCCGCTCAATCAGTTAGATCATGAGTTTTTTAGTCCTACCCAGGATGAGCAAAACACTTTAAGTCCTGAACCCCTACCCGCGGGAGGTCGGGAGTTCCAGTCCCGGCCGAGAAATACCGAAGACTTTAAAAATGGAACCTACTGCCGTTGTGCTTTCTGCTCAGCATAAGCAATGGCGTAGGGAAAAAAGCTAGTAAGCAACAACTGAAAAAAAGGCCTCGCCCGGCTCGACTTGAACTAATTGGTTGGAACGGGGCCGTAAAACTCTATATAACGTAAACTAACCCCTACCCAGACGGACGTCGACATATTTTCCTCTTCTATTTTCCCGATCTCAATGAGCAGGCCCAAATCTGAGTGAGCTTATTTCATTAGTTTATATTTTACTATTATTTGGAGCGCTACCATCAATTGGCGCGGAGCGTACAGAAAAGCGGAAATGATATTTCCCAGCCTTAGAAGGATATTCAAGCAGTTGCAAGTTGAGTTTTTCGTTGCAAAAAAAATCACTTTAAATTTAAGTTCTGCCAGGGAGACCATCTAATCGGAGTGCCATCGGTTGGCGCGGCGCGTGCAGAAAATGTTGAGAAATGGGACCCCTCAGATGGCCGGAAATGGCATCTCCCTTCCTAAGCATTCACTGTTTTGAGTTTTTGTTTGCTGTAAAATGTTCACTTCAAACTAAATAGCACACTGCAAAGTGATGAGAAAGTCAAGGTTTTTTTTTTGGTGGGGGGAGGGGGGGGGGGGCAAAAGCTGTAATTCTGCCCCACAGACTATATATGAGGAGAACTACCATTTGTTGTCGCGGGGATTACAGAACATTTTGAAAAATCTCGACCCCTCAGATGGCCGTAAATGTCATTTCACATGCGTGTAAGTAGGATTTAAGGAGTCAATATTTTGAGCTTTCGTTTACAGTAGTAGAAAAAAATAGCAGCTTGACAAGTGATCAAAAAATTACCGTACTAGATAAAATGTATTGCTATACCATTGGATGAAATGGACTTCTGTCTTTTCGGGGAAATGACCATAAAACGGAATCGAAAACATGTTCTTTACTCTATTGGTACTCTTGGCTAAATTCAAGATATACTGAATTGGTAAGCCTGTCTGTGTGGCTACCTGAATTCCTGACCACATGAATTTGTTTACTAAAATGTTAGGCCAACGTTACTAGATTATCATTTAGTGAACTTTCAGACAAACCCTCCTCGCCTCCACCCGCCGGAATGTTTCACCATTTCGGGTAAAGTTTTGCAAGACTACTACAATATGAATTTGAGCTGAGGAAAAACTCTTTTAATAAGCTTCTTGAATGTGTCGCAACTCTTTGTAATCTTTTTTTTTATGGAAATTTAACTTTAAAAATCGTTTTCTGTGTTGTGTGCAAAGATTCTCAAAGTATTCAAATATTCGGCCATTTCGGGCATTATGTTGCTCAAGATTAAAAACAAAGAGGAAGAATGATTGTTTCTTTTACACTCGTAAAAAAAAGCGAAGTTTAGGGGTGGGCCCATACAGTGATTACGGTACTCTTAAAAAAGAATGATCATTGAAGAGTACACATTCCCTCTTCCTGGAGTGACGCTGTTATTGTAATTTTGTTAATTTTCATGACACTTTTCACTCCTGTGTAGGCTATTGATTAAATTTGCCATTTTTATTTGATTAAACAGTCATTCACAAGAATTTATTCAAAAATTTCTTTCACAACTGGGGCCCGTTCCACAAAGAGTTACGCACAATCTTAAGTTTGATTCACCACACTTAAAGGCATGTTCTGGAGACAAAATTTGTTAACTCCAAAGTAAACAGAAAAATTTTCTCTTTCAAAAGGTGAAAACTGCATTTCAATAGCTTATAGCATTTGGAAGATACAGATTTTTTAAAATACTGCAAATTTTTCTTGGGATCTGATGCATCATGGGAAATCTGTGATGTCATTGTGGCACATTAATTTGACGCTGCATTCACTTTATTTATAATTATGATGCCGCTGCAGACAATATCAAGGAACATTGTTGTTTGCTTTCTACATATATTGAAGGGTAATGCTAGATCTACAGGAAAAGATATTCAAACATTCCAACAGTATCAAATTTCAAGGACAAACAGGATGTTCAATTATAAAGAAAAACAAAAGGAATTTGAAGAAATGTGCCCACATTACGTAACTTTCTGTGGCTTTGTTGAAGAGCAGAGGTATTTTTTAAAAGAAATAACCAATCTTTAAAGTGAGATATCTTGAGTTAGGAAAATGGTATTGTGATAGGGTTTGAAGGACATGGTGTGGAATATTTTTGTTTTTCTTACAAGACAAAGGCAAAAAGCCACCAGAACATGCCTTTAAGCCAACAGTAAATCGTGCGTCACTCTTTGTGGAACGGGCCTCTGGTCATATTAATTTCAACTTCCTTCCGTGATTCTAATTACGCTATACAAGTGGTGGCAGTACTCCAGAAACAATCAGTATTCAATTTCCAGTCTGTCGACCCACGGCAGTGCATGCAGTGCAGTACAGTCATAGAGCTAGCGCAGGATCCTGCTCTATCGAGTACAGTGTAGATCGTAATGTAAACATTGCTGGGGCCTCCAACTGTAGCTTACTAACTTAGCTGCTGTGTACAGATTTCAGCTGTGTCCCACAAGATTAATCCAGAAACCAGAAAACACACTAACGTATCAAGTACAACCATTCAAGATCGAGGGCAGCTGTTTCTGGTAATTTTTCGAGTTGATCAAATTCTGCTACTTCTAGCAAAAAGATAAAAGAGCCCACAGGTCGTCCTAGCGTTATACTTATAAGCCTATGGTATATAATATAGTAAGATAGGCCTAGCAAGCATATATAGTATATAACGCTAGGACGACCTGTGGTCTAGCCCAGCCTACCCTAGACTAGAGAAGTAACTTGGACTTGGAGCATGAAGTACTAACGTTAGGTAGCCTAGTACTTGCATGGCCTAGGCTAAGTAACGTTGTACGTACCAACTACTAGTACTATTACTAGTAATTATACATAACCAAGACCAAGGCCTAGGCCTTGGCTTCAACTAAGTAAAGGTAAGCTACCATTAGGGCTAAATTAGGCCCAGTCCCTAGGCTAGCAAAATAGCTTGTGTTTAGCAAATTAGCCAGGGGCAAGATCAGTAAGTCAGACCTGGCAATTATAGCTAGCAGTTGCAATGGCTGTCAGTTCATTAGTTTCCGGCATCGGTAGTTTCTGCTCGTTACTTTCTGCCCCTAAAAATCTTGGGGCAGAAAGGAATGTTTGAGCTTACATGTGTTGAAAATGACTGTTAACTTCAAATTTCAAATCCAAGTACAAGACAACAATGAAATTTGTGGATAGGCCTAACGTTAGGCCCAAAACTTTTGCAGCATCCTCACTGAAAAAAATGAATTGTATGACCTTTTTTCTAAACATCAAGTCCAGTCACAGACTTTTATTTTTTTTTACGTATAGGCTTAGTGGTCCATTTGTCAATAGGTAGGCTTATGCTGAATGTGTGAAAAATTGTTCACAGCACTGAATACTGTATACCTGAACATAAGTACATATTAGTATACTTAAGTCTGGAATGAGATTGCTTGGAAACAGGACAACATGGCAGAAATGGGTGTCGCCAGGGTTAGCGCTGAGCTCCAAATTTAGTGGGTCCCAGCCTTGGTTTTTGGACCCCTTAAAAGTATGAAACATTAAATTTAAGGGGTCCACCAGGAATTTTAAAGGGTCCAATTCTCCCGCCATTTATACTTTTCCTCAAGTTTAACCCTATTTTCCCCTGTAGGTACTTGAGTTAAATACTACAATGTTTAGGTGCTGAAAGTTTGGTCCATAGTGTTAAGTAAGAGTGGATACAATGATCTCTGAGGAAAAATATGTGACATCAATGTTTCTGTTTGCTTTCCCGGTAATACTGTAGAGTGAAGGGTGCTGATTCCACAAATTTCATCATTTTTTTTTAGTATCGACCGATTATACTACAATAAGTAATACCCGATGCCGATTACCTATAACAGATTATTAAAAAGAGGGAAATGACATTTGTCACTTTAGTACGCGCCCGTCCTTGCTTTGTGCATATCGTATTACCATAACCAGTTCAGGATGGAAAATACTGGGAATAGTTCCGTTCGTTTCGAACGGGGTATCATTTTTGTTGGCGAAATAGTTTCACTTCAAAATTGGAAATACAAATCATCCCTTAATACAGTACATTTGTTTGCAGTCCATGTCACATGCCCTTTGATAATTTAGTTCAAAGGCCAACATCATGCTCTGTCTAGTTTTCATCCCCCAATCATGTCGGCACATTGCATTCTTTTACTGTACTGGGTTGTAGTTGTGTTAATATACTGTACAGTAGCTACCCTCCCGCTTTAACGAACCCCATGTAAAGCAATTATGATAATCTCAGCAGTTCTGGGCACCCGTATAATGTATCTTATGGTTTCTTTTCGATATAAATATCCCTGGATATTTTTAGCAGTTCTCGTCCAAAAATTACATCTTGTTTAAAAAGAATCTACAACTGAAATGCACGTAAGTCCGATCCCCGAAAAATCCACGCACACAGAGATTTGTGATGCCGTTTCTATAGGTGAATTTAGCACGGGGCTTGTCCGGCTTTGCTCGCCAGCCAGCATTACAAGCGCGATCGTCGTATATAACACAAACTCAACGTAAAAACTTGTCTTGAGACCGAGTATTTTCACACACTAAATCACATAGGCGAAGGCGCGAGTTGTGATTGGCTGCCTAGAATTTACGCAATTTAACCAATCACGATGTCGGGGCTAATTTAAATTTTGCAATGGATCTTTTGCATATGATGTCACCCAGCAAAACAGGATGCCTTATTTGGCGGTAAAAACGTAAGTCTAGTGCATGCATGGCCTAAGAAGTTTGCTGCAAGAGACCACGTGCATTACTGTTTTTGTTTGCAATGACGTCATATGATAACATTGCTTAAGTCCTGTATTACGGAAGGAATGCTGGGAATGACTTAATTTATGCAAGATAATAACCAGCGAACTACACAAGAGGTGATTAGTGTACAAAACGTGCACAGATATGTATGCAAAGCTTGGGGATTTGAAAAATCGGCGAAACACTGCAGCTAGCTAGATAGTCTGTACAGCACCTTACGCGGTTCGTTCTGCGAGACAGCAAGGAATATACCTTGAGTGCTCTTCTAAATCGAATTTCATTCATTTAATACTACCGCTTTGTGGCGGAAAATATCAAACGATCATTCCCATTGCAGGGGTAGGGATCGTTCTTCGATTTTAAGTACATTTTCGTCTGTCACGAAAAGTGTTTACAACACGTGGTCAGTCATTTCGTTAAAGTACGTTAGTTTTGTACAGGGATCTGAAGCGATAAAACCACACAGTTAAGTCCATGTGATTTCTGAGAGAGCGTTCGTTCGAACGGTGCACTGTGAATGAAGCAATAAGCCCCGCCCCTTCACAGCGCAACAAGCGATATTTTTTTGCAGGTTGCCTGCTTTAAAGTATAACGTCAAAACAGTTCCGTATCAGGTTACGCTGGGGTCATAGTGTTTGGTTCTGGCTGTCAGTGAACTCCGTGCTGATATGGGGCATAAGGCCATGTGTATATATGTGCACACTGCCCAGTGTATTTATGTATTTTTCTAGGGATATCGGGGAGCCAAACCGTCTTTAGTAAAAGATTGAATTGAAGCCAGAACTTTCGAAAAGGAAGCCTCGTGCATCAGCCCATAGAATTTTTCATAACAGGGAATATCCATGCTGGCTGAGGCCAAATTTCTTTGCGTCCAAGCTCACTTCTCGGGACGCACAGGAAGAAGCCTAATTTATGAACTGCGCGTCCAGAGACAGAACCTTGCGTCTATGACGCGCAGACGCACTAAAACGCGAACCCTGGGTGTCGCATTGAATAGTAAAAGACATCAGTGAAGTTTGAAACTTTAAGGAAAAGTTGATGGAATCTCCATTTGACAAAAGTACCACTGATATCACATTCCATTTCATAACTTTCCTCCTCCCAAAAAGATGTTTTCTACTTAAAATAAAGAGGGTGGAAAACACCATTTTTAAAGGGCTGAAAGTAGCAAGGCAAAACTAACTGTAACCTCACTAGCATTGTCACAGTGTGTGCTAGAACAGGCCACAGTTTGTACAGGCCTAGGGCGTAGGCTCTAGCCTACAGTAGGTAGAGGGGATCTACCTAGAACCATACAAAATATCACTTATAATTCACGGATATAAAATTGTGCCTAACTTACTTGGGATGTTTAACTAACCAACTAATGTGCTTTAAGTTGTAAGGTTTGGATTCCTTTTGTAGCCTTTCTTATAGTAATTTGGATGTACTTCAAGTAATGGATTTTGTAGTTACAATTTTTGTGAATGAGTTCCGCCAAAAAATGGAAGTATTTATTTTACCTTTTTAACAAGGAAATGACTACATTTGTAATGCGTGATCCATAATATGATGTAAAAGTCATATTCAAGTAATGTAAGATGCATTTTGTATCATTTTTACATCAAATATTGGCCACATAGGCAAAAAACTTAATATGTTGGCTTAACGCTGTTAAGTATGTAAACCGTATGTACCAGTGTATGTACCAGTTCATCAAAATTATGATTACATTGCTAGAGCTAAGCTATTTAGCCTAAAAACAGATAATAATCACAGTCTACGCAAAAGAAATGCGGTAGGTTAACCAGATATGAAATTTGAAGATTGAGAATGTATGCCAGGGGTTGTTAAATAAAATAATCCTTAGCCAGGTTTGAGAGAGTTGTTTTTGTGAGTTTGGTAAGAACCTTAGAGTGACTACTGCAGATCAGTTTGTTGGTAGTTAGTAGGCAGGTCTTTGAAATGAACTTTCTTACATCACAGTCTACATTACAAGTATTCAATTTCTACTTGCTGTCTGCCGCAGGTTCTGAGACAAAATGTGAAAATTCCAACATATGCCAACATATGGCTATACCTACTGTTTTTGCATTGGCTTTCACCAAGAGCTTTTTATTTTACCTTACAAATAGGGAGACAAGAATCCTCCATTGTTACTCTAAAAAGTTTTTCTAATCTTGTTCTACAACAAAAATCTTTCATTTGTTTGAAAGTGCATGTATTTTATTTAATTTTATTTTCTGTACTCACTTATTAACCCTTTCTTCAAACTAATATTACACTGCATTTTTAACACTGCTGTTTGCATGTTTGCAGTTTTCTTATAATGGGGAGCAGAACAAGCTAAATAATTTAAACTCAGATTGGGGGGGGGGGGGGGGAGCAAGCCATTCTTAAATCCAAAATACAAAATTTTAACTGCCCTTTTTTGGTGAAAATGTTACCTCAGTAAATTTAAAGGTGTATCATCAACAACCTAGTTTTATGGTTGAGTTATGGTTCTCTTAGTTTGCATATGGTATAGTGTGCCAGTGAACTCCTCTTCAGAAAGCTGTACTTTGAGTCTGTGGCTTGACAGGGAAGCATGTGTTATCATACTTGCCTGCAGTTGTTACAGTACAGTACATTGATAAATAGGAGGGTCAGTGGGATGTTGAAATTATTTTTTCTTGACTTTGTCATTGTCAACCCTGAAGGTGCTGTGGAAGAGCATCCAGCTAACTTTTCTCATGCACATGTCAGTATTATACCACTTGGGAAGAGATATTCGTACAAACATTACCATTTTAACTACTGCAATACAAGGCTCCACCACATGAAGGATAAATGTCAATTTGAAGCCACCCCCGGGCCCCTACATACATGTATCCCCCCCCCCCCCAAAAAAAAAAAAAAAAATCATGGTTTGTGCTATTTTATATGGTATTCTTTTATAACTTGTCTTTATTTTACATTGCTACATTTAGTATAATATTATGCCTTCATAATTCTTCTGATCTAACTTCCACTCACTATTTTAATTTTTTTATTGTGTGGAAAAGTAGGGGTTGGTTTAAGCTCCCCATGCCTGTATTATCCTGCCAATCCATGTTACTTAAACTGCAATAAATGTTAGAGCATTGAAATGTGGGTGGTTCTGTCTGTATTACTGTAACTGAGCACTGTCTTTTTGTAATATCAATGGATAAGCATTTCAAAAGGAAGTATGTAACATGCAGCTAGAACTAGAAGAATTTACCTTTACCTGTCACTTGAATTGCACAAAACACAAGATGAAGGGATTCCACTGGAGAATATAAATATAAAAAATATTTTCAAATAATGGACCAAAAAACCAGTGACTTTCAAAATTGTGATTTGACTTGATATGATACAAAAAGAAAAAGTGCTTTGTCAATAATTTGCAAAAACACACAAAACTTAGCTATTCAATCTCTCTACTTTCAATGTTTGATATTCAATTGCTCCTTTTGCTGTAGTGATCAATGCAACATTCTATCAGAGATATTATTTTCACCTGATGAGGACTGGTATGAGTTGATCACAGATGTTGGTGTAGCATGTACATGGGCATCCAGAGAAAAGAAAATTAGGAAGGGGGGTTACAACACTTTTGGACAACAAAGGGGGAATTCCCTAATTCCCAGAAAAAAACTAGTATCTTGGCTTAGAATTTTGTAAAACTGAAGATTTCAGGGCTTCAATTGAGGAAGGCTGGGAAAATTTTTTTTCTGGAAGAAAATATCAAGAAACTTTTTTTTCCCTTGGAAGAACATGCCCCTACTCTGAGCAGAATCAAGCATATCGACTGGTCTACTAGCTGAGGGTATAACATTGTTTACATAGGTCGTATGAGTTATGTAACTCTGTGAAGTGTGTTAAGTAACATAACAGGTTGAAGGGAAAAGGAGGGCCAAGGCCCCACAAGATGCCCTGAAGTCCAGGCCTAATAAAAAGTCAAACCACTCAACCTGGACAATAGCCCCAAACAATCGGACTCTACCACAGTCATGGAAGAACTTGTCAGTGTTAACCTTAAAGCAGTGAACTGACAGGGAGTTAACTACCCAATCAGGCAGACATTTCCAATCACTGACAACTCTATGGGAGAAACAAAACTTCCTAATGTCAAGCCTTGCAAAAGGCTTTTCCAGCTTTTTACAATGCCCATGAACCAAAGAATTACTTTGAAACCTTTAATAACTACAAGTCAAAAGGGGATTCCTTTCAGAAAGAAACTTGTAAACCTGGAGCATGTCCCCCCTGATCCTTCTCAGCCACAAAGTGATATGCTCAAGATGTTTAAGCCTAGCATAAACATTGCTAAGCATTGAATTGGATTAAACATTGCTAAACTTTGCCATGGATCAGTGGCAGCAGAACCAGTGGGGCTTTGGGGGATTAGCCCCACAATAAAAAAAGTGGAGGGGCTAAAGACTTGTTTAGCCCCTCCAATATTGATAAGGTGCGCTTCAAGAAGTGGTGACCGGCGACGGCGGGGAGAATATTGAAGTGGGTGATGAACATATTTTTTATCAGTCTAATGCACAATATAGGCCTACCAATAATTTTAAGGGGAACGTTGTTGATGAAAAAGATACTGGACACGTTTCCCCTTTATCATCCCCCAACCCCATCTCTGAGGTCCTTGAAAAGTGGAAGCAGTTTGGTCTGTTATTGCTTAATCTTGTTAAGTTTTACTGATCGTTTTGTTGAGAGGTTGAACAGCGTAGGCTACTACCGTTAGGGGACAAGCGGTATGATCTCGGGGAAATATAATTGAGTAATTGAAATGTATGGGTGAACAAATGTAACAAGGGGTGCAGAAAGTGAATAATACGACAAACAGAATAAATGAAAGAGGAGGCATAATTAATTATTGTTCTTGTATCATCTCAATTTATCTGATATGTATTGCCATTTGCACAGGCTGATTTTTTTCTCATTAGTTGAGAAATTGAAAACATGAGACCCATATTTAAGGCTGGATACATGCCAGATAGAACACACGGGACGTATTGTTTCTGTCCACCCGGGGGGGTCTGTAAAGTCAAAAATTTTCTTGTACGCTCCAGTGGCGCTCCGCTTAGATAGTCCTGCTGGCACTCAGCCCCCCAATATTTTTTCCACTCTACGGCGCCTGCATTGGATTAAGACTATGTGGTGAAAGATGAGATCGGACGACTGGACCAAGTATTTGCTGGGGTTTGGGGGAAGAGGAGAAACGTTTAGGCAACCTATCTACAGTATGTGTGGGGCTGTTATAGCCATGAAAATTGTGCCAAAAACGCCTTTCAGATCACTCAAAAACTCACCCGTCATGCCATAGAAGTTGCACCTAATCATTTTCTATTTTGGAATATAATGTTCAAGAGATTTTCTGGTGATACCATAATGGAATACTGATGTTGTCCTTTGTTCAACCTTTTTATTCCAAATTTTTCATTTCCAAAGGGGGGCATTGGCTTCCCTTCTTCTTTCCCGAACACGCCCAAGAGCATTATTGTACAGAGCAGGGGGATTGCCCTGTACGCTTCAACCTAGCAGTGCATGTACGGTACATTCTGATGCCACTGTGTGGTATTTTCCATTGCATAAATGGAATGTGCCGAGCAGGTGCTCATCGAAATAAGTAAATTGAAGGTTACCTATCAGATTCTGTCCAGAAGCAGTCCCGACAAAATGGCTTGTAGAGAACAGGACGACACTTTTTGGGATACGGTCTTTCAAATTACCCTCAGTTTATTGATTCCTTGCCGAAGGCAGGCAAGGAATCTATGTGATGGTGATGTCGTGTGTGTGTGTGTGTGTATGTGTGTGTGTATGTGTGTGTGTGAAGCCCGCTTGTAAACACGATATCTCAAAAAGAGTAACTCTAAGAGATCTCAAACTTGGCATGTAGATTGCCCACATTGAGTAGAAAGTCCCTATAATTTTTGGTGGAGGTCAAAGGTCATTTGGGGTCACCAGGGGTCAAATGGTAAATACCTTGTAAACACGATATTTCCAGAAGGAAAAATGTGAGTGATCTCGTACTTACCATGCAGATTGCCCATATTGAGTAGATGATCCCTATTGTTTTTGGTGGAGGTCAAAGGTCATCTGGGGTCACCAGAGGTAAAAAGGTCAAAACCTTGAAAACACTGTATCTCAAGAAGGGTAACTGTGAGGGCTCTTATACATAGCACGTGGATTTTCTATGTTAAGCAGATGATCCGTATTGTTTTTGGTGGAGGTCAAAGGTCATCTGGGGTCACCAGAGGTCAAAACATCAAAACTATGTAAACAGTATATCTGAAGAAGGGTAACTGTGAGGGATCTCATACTTAGCATGTGGATTGTCCATATTCAGTAGATGATCCCTGTTGTTTTTTACTGGAGTTCAAAGGTCATTTAGGGTCATCAGATGTTAAACCTTGCACATACTATATCTCAAAAAGGGTAACTGTTAGGGTTAATATTCATTAGTGCATAGGGTGAAGAGTTTTGAATGGCATGGGTAATGTAAGATGCATTTGGTAAGCTTTAGGAATCCACTTCATTATGTAAATGATCAAGTTGGGTAATTTCAAAATGTGTACTGAAGCAATCTCACTGTATTAAGAATGTCTAAAGTGCATAAAAGTGCATTTGGTACAGTATTTATGTTGATTTTGTTTTGAAGTTTTGCCCTATAACATTTAGTGCCAGTATTAATACGCATAAGAGTAAGTGGGTAGGACAAAATCTGAAAAAGTTAAAAAGGAAAAAAACTGTTCATCAGGCTGACATGTTAGTTAATTTATCTTTGTCATAGGTATGCTGATTTTGCCATAACTATCTGGGCCTATAGATTTTCATGAAATATGTGAGCTAAACAAAGGCTGTATGAGGGTTATTTGGGGACATAGACTGAACATATTGGAGAAAGCTTCCATGCCCACAAAGCAGAGGAATTGTTCAGTGAGGAACTTCATAAGTGTTAACTTTGAACAGATCAAGTGCTCTGTATGATGCCCAAAATTTCTTTAAGAACATACAAGCATTTTTTCTTCCATAACCCTAAAGAAAATATGAAGATAACATTAAATTTAGTATCAAAGATTATTAAAAGTTACAGACAAACCTTGTGCCACTGTCCTCATAAGGACATGGAAGTGGGAACTAGGTAATTAAATACACCATGGGTAACTAGTTTTATAAACAGAACTAAATAACTGATCATTTGGATCAAATACCCCTGAGCATGCTTGAACTGAGATTGCCTAATTGAATGAATCAAATTGTAACTGACCCACCAGAGTCTGTGAAAATTGCTGGTCACTGTTATCTTTAATACCTAATTCATCACATTTGACTGCCACAGTGTCCTGAGGGCTTTTCTCATTGAATCATACTGCTCAATGGCTTTAACCATTTCCTACCTGTCTGGAGATAGTGTCTGACACTTATTTAGCCCTCTCAGTAAGGCTTGTTTTTCAGAAAGTACTGTAGTTCAGGTAATCAAAACAAGCATAATAGTATCTACTGTGTATCAAACAAAGGACACTTGACTTATACTCTGTTATGTGGTGTTCCTACAAGCAGACAATTTAAGGCAAATAACAAATTTTGTTAATTTCTGGATTATTAGGGTTCCCATTATTTGTTAATTTCAAGGATATCATAGTCATTGGGAAGGGCATTACACGAAAAAACAAATACAAAAGGACCACCACTAATAGCCAAGGTTACACCTTTCTGCTGAGATGTCTCTACTGTATGTTCCAATTTATGGATGACTGTTAGGATTAGGGCTTGTTGTAACACTAACCTCAATGCAGTCAACATTTTGGATCATAGAGACATCATTATATAGAGAGCTATCCTCAATACCCAAAATTTTGATTGAAAGGAGCATGTTTCAGAAATATATATCTTTATCAAGTTAATAGACAACATAGTTTACCAGCATCATAACTGCGTGGGAGATTTCTCTTGTTTGTGGAGGTCAAAGGTTGGGGTCACAAAAGGGCAAAACCTTAAAGACATGAAATTTTATGTGGTTATTGAACTGTGGAGGGATCTCATACTC
This sequence comes from Holothuria scabra, assembly GCA_037179385.1. NCBI lineage: Eukaryota > Metazoa > Echinodermata > Holothuroidea > Aspidochirotida > Holothuriidae > Holothuria > Holothuria scabra. Next base: position 8,630,714 of record CM074198.1, read on the forward strand.
AGTTTGTGAATTGCTCATATTCAGCATGTTGATGGCTTTTTTAGGTAGTTGCTCCCTATTGTTTTAAGTGAGTGTGAAAGGTCATTTTGGGTCACATGATCTCAAAAGGTTTTGACCTTACTAGTATACCTCAGTATTTGTGAGGGATCTCATGCTTGTCATTGGGCATCCATGTTTTTAATTACATTATATCATATGGCAAGGAATCACTAAGCCTTTTGGCTTTCAAGTTAAAGACACTGCACCCTGTACCAACATGTGATCACTGTCTTATCTATAGTTTTACATGATTTGTAAATCCTCATCTTATAACATTGTAAGCCAGAAAAATGTAGTCTGCCTAGTAGGTCATGAGGACATTTGAATATTAAAATGAAAGAAAGCAGATAATATGAGTTGCATAAGATGGATTTTCATCAAGCAGATAGAGTGAATCAATTTTAGTGGTTCATATCCGAACAGCAAGATTAAAGATGGGAGTATTGTAAAACATCTCTGAAATTTATATATTCTTGAGCTCCATTACTTCAGGTAGAATGCACTTCAAGCAGTGGTGAAGCAAGGGGGTGGACAATGTGCAGGGGTTCCTGGGACTTGAGGGGGTCCCAACAGACCTGTAGCTTGTCATGTTCCCATGTAGGCCTACCTCCCCATGGACATTGTAAGGATTTTTGGTTTTGATGAAAAGAGAAACCTATGCATTCATGATGGCGTGTGTTTGTATGTATGTGTGTATGTGTGTGTGTTTGTGACACTTTGCTTATTTACACGATATCTTGAGAATGGAAGATCTGACAGTTCTCAAACTTGGTACACAGATACCCCATACCGAGAGGAAGAACCCTATATATTTTGGTTGAGGTCAAAGGTCATCTGGGGTCACAGGGGGTCAAAAACCAAAATCCTTGTTTACACAATATCTCAAGAGAGGAAACTTGAATTAATTTCAAACTAGATATGTTGATGCGTTTTGATGTAAGAAAGAACCCTATTGATTTTGGTGGAGGTCAAAGGTCATTTGGGGTCACGTGGGGTCAAACCCCAAAATCCTTGTTTACACGATATCTCATGGTAGAAAACTTGGATTAATGTCAAACTTGATATGTTGATGCGTTAGGATGTCAGGAAGAACCCTATTGATTTTGGTGGAGGTCAAAGGTCATTTGGGGTCGCATGGGGTCAAACCACGAAATCCTTGTTTACACGATATCTCATGGTAGAAAACTTGGATTAATTTCAAACTTGATATGTTGATGCGTTAGCATGGGAGGAAGAACCCTAACGATTTTGGTGGAGGTCAAAGGTCATTTAGGGTCACATGGGGTCAAACCCTGAAATCCCTGTTTACACGATAACTCATGGTAGGAAACTTGGATCAATTTCATACGTGATATGTTGATGCGTTATGATGAAAGAAAGAACCCTACTGATTTTGGTGGAGGTCAAAGGTCATTTGGGGTCATGTGGGGTCAAACCCCGAAATCCTTGTTTACACGAACGATATCTCATGGTAAAAAACTTGGATTAATTTCAAACTTGATATGTTGATGCGTTAGGATGTCAGGAAGAACCCTATTGATTTTGGTGGAGGTCAAAGGTCATTTGGGGTCACATGGGGTCAAACCCCGAAATCCTTGTTTACACGATATCTCATGGTAGAAAACTTGGATTAATTTCAAACTTGATATGTTGATACGTTAGCATGGGAGGAAGAACCCTATTGATTTTGGTGGAGGTCAAAGGTCATTTGGGGTCACATGGGGTCAAACCCCGAAATCCTTGTTTACATGATATCTCATGGTAGAAAGCTTGAATCAATTTCATACCTGATATGTTGATGCGTTATGATGTAAGATAGAACCCAATGTATGTTCGTGGAGGTCAAAGGTCATTTGGGGTCACATGGGGTCAAAACCTGAAATCCTTGTTTACGTGATACATTATGGTAGGAAACTTGGATTCATTTCAGTCTTGATAGACTGATGCGTTATGATGTAAGAAAGAACCCAATTTATTTTCGTGAAGGTCAAAGGTCATTTGGGGTCACATGGGGTCAAAACCTGAAATCCTTGTTTACATGATACATTATGGTAGGAAACTTGGATTCATTTCAATCTTGATAGGCTGATGCGTTATGATGTAAGAAAGAACCCGATTTATTTTCGTGGAGGTCAAAGGTCATTTGGGGTCACACCCCGAAATCCTGGTTTAAACTATATCTCAAGGTAGGAAACTTGGATTCATTTCAAACTTGACATGTTGATGCATTATGATGTAAGAAATAACCCAATAAATTTTGGTGGAGGTCAAAGGTCATTTGGGGTCACATGGGGTCAAACTCTGAACTTCTTGTTTACACTATATCTCAAGGTAGGAAGCTTGGATTGATTTCAAACTTGATATGTTGATGCGTTATGATGGGAGGAAGAACCCTATTGATTTTGGTAGAGGTCAAAGGTCATTTGGGGTCATAGGGGTCAAACTCAGAAAACCTTGTTTAGGATAGCTCAAGGTATGAAAGGTGGATGGATTTCAAAATTAGTATGTAAATGAATTATGGTGAGAAGATGGTCTGTATAAGGTTATTTTTTGTGGAGGTGAAAGGACATCTGGGGTCATGATCGGTCAAACTTTGAAAAACTTGTCAAAATGGGATATCTCAAGGTAGGAAACTTGGATGGATTTCCCAACTAGTATGTGGATGTGTTATGGTGAGTTGAAAGTACTGTAGCTGTTGTTTTTGGTGGAGGTCAATGGTCATCTGGTATCACCTGGCATCAAACTCTGAAAACCTTGTTTGCAGAATATCTTAAGGCACAGTATGAAAGAAAAACCAGTCACTTACAGGTGGAGACAAAGGCTATTTTGGGTCACCAGTTGTTACAAGAAATGTAGCATTTTATTGAAAAGAGCATGTATGTATCATCGAAACCTCAATGCATTTTTGCATTCTGGTTGTAAAATGAGTTTTTGGGGCCCCATGCTATCTCTTGTCCATGGTTCCAAACAGCTAAAAGGGTCTTGCTATATAATTGACTTGAAATGTATGAAGTCATGCAGTAATATTAGTCTTATACTGGTATTAATTTACTACACAAACATTCAGTGAAAGTAAGAGTATGTTTGTAATGAAGCAGCTAGAAACCCACTGCCATGTTTTTCAGATTCAGATACTTTCCCAATTCATTATCCTTACAGCAAGTTGGAAGAAGATGTTCCGCATTGTCACCCGCAGAGCCCTTCAAGTGATTGCACAGCATCAGTGGAGAAATGTTATGTCTTCTGCAAAACAAACAAATGCATCAAATGCATTGCCTCTCAAATACATGGTAGCTTTGCTAGGGGCAGGAGGGGGCATTGTTACCGGTGGAATGCTATGGGAGAGGTAAGAGGGCTCTGTAATAACTAACACCTTTTGATTAATTTGTGATACCATAGTTTGCTGTAAACAGTAGGTACACCAACAAAATGTACTTTAACATGCTCCTTAGGTAGGTTTTATATTTGAAATTCATAAGAATGTCATACTTTCAGGCCCAGATCAGAGGGAAAGATCTCTACAGCAGCCCATTGACAACAAGTTACATTGCACTGCTTTGTAGGCCTACGTAGTCAAACAAGTAAACCAGAAGTTTTGTGATCTTTTAACCATATATATGTTTCCTTGTAAAAATACTGTATGATGTTTCATCAATGAAATGGGCAACTTGAAAAAGTCAAGTTATAAGATTCAAATGTCATGTTTGTTTTGTCTAATGGTTGGAGTTACCATATGTATTTTCTGAAAAGGGAGGCAAGGTTTTTCATAATGACTCTTCTTGGTGGAAATTTTGGGGGTTTCCAAGGTGTTCTAGATGTAAAATCCTCATGGTATTATCGGTATAACCTGACTGTTACTTGAACTCTGATCTGCTAATAGTAATGCAGATCACACTCTAGCCAGTAGACCAAACATTCAGTAATTTACACTGTGCACTTTAAAACATAGTCCTTAGCTAATGTACACCTCCTATCTTAGTGGTGTTCTAGACTGATGTTATACACACATCCCACACTGAAGTGACAGGAAGATTTGTCAACCATTACTGTCACTCTCCTGTTATTTCTCTTGTTTTCAGCTATATCTTAGCTCTACCATGGGTAGTTATATTTTATTCAAAACCTGCACTTTATCTGCTGAATAGTATGTAGAGGGAAGAGTTATGAAAATCAAGGCTGATCCCTGCCACTCCCACCCACATACCCCTCTTTCCAGCAAAATTTGCTGAGTGTCAGTTGACGAAGGACTTCATAGGACTATAAGAAATGTCCTTTTAAAATGAAATTAAAAGGTACATATTCTGCAAGACTGTTAAGATACTACATCACCAAGGCATGAAAGGCAAACAGAGAGGGTATATGTGAAAGTGCCTTTGCAGTAAATTTCAAGAGCTTTTAGGGACAGAGTTGGAAGTATGGTGAGCTACTGTGGGGCTAAGGAATTGGCTAATCTACGGTGCCCCTCCTCACCTCCTATTTACAATATGCAACCCTTCTTGCCTGCGGTAATCCTTTGGCAAGTCAACAGCGTGACAGGATGGATATCTAGAAACCTGAAGGGCACCACCTCATTCTTACTTGCCACCACATTTTGGATGTCACAGTGTTCTTTCCATTACTAAGCTCTTTACCCGAGTGGCCCACTCTAGAAGTGTCAAAGGTGTCTTCAGAAATTATGCTCCATTTGTCTTCTTTATTGAAGGAGTACCAAAGGAACAGACTTAAGAAAGTTTACTTGTGAGTGTCCTTAAAGTGCCATTGGGTGTCCTCAAAGAAAGACACTGGTCACCCTAAGTTACATTTTTGATAGGAGATAGCAAATTCTTTATTGGTACTGGTGCTTATTGGTCATTAAATTTAAAACTTGCAGTGTCTGAAGATTTGTAAGGGCCTTGTATTCTCAGCAGTGTATGTCCTTAAGAGAGAAATGGGTAGAAAAATTGTGTCTGCTATGTGAAAGGCCTGAAACTGTCTGGTGCGAGTGTGCTTGACCTTTAATACTTTATTAGACATATTCAATGCTTATGTACATGTTGCCCCAGTTTGAATTCAAATACAGTGTCTTAATGTGTGTATGTATGAACAGATTTTGCAAAACCTCTTTTTGTTCGAATTGTGTTGAAAGCTTGTAAATGTTCCTAACCATTGAAAAGGGAAAAAAGGGGAAAAAACACAAGGAATTTTAGTCCACTATGCAAAGGGCCTGGGATTGTCTGGGATGGGTTTGTCCTTTAATAGCTTATTAGACATATTCAATGCACATGTTGCCCCAAGTTTTAATTCAAATACAGTGTCCTAATGTGTGTATGTATGAACAAATTTCGCAAAAACCTCATTGTGGTCAAATTGTGTTAAAAGCTTGTAAATGTTCCTAACCATTGAAAAGGAAAAAGAAGGGGAAAATAAAAGAAAGCTTGTAAACACTGCACCCTTTATATATATCAAACACACATGTGTAGGGCAGCTGCTGCACTAGAATTTCCATGTACACACACCTTAAAAAAACAAATTTTTTTGCTCTAATGGAGTCACAAACTGGCATTTCCTATGAAATTCTTCTCCAAAAATTAAGCCTCAAAATGTGCACTGGTTCTCTAAGTTTTAGTAGCCTCCTTAAGTGTGGAAAAAGTGTAATCATAGAAAGACTTTGCACAACATAGTGTCTAATCACACTGTTATTTATGAAGATTTTGCAACATTTTGCTCTTTTTATAACATTTTTTCCTTTTGTCTACAAAAAAATATATCTTACAGGTCAATGCATGCTGCTGTGAAGACGGTAGAGGAAGAAAACTCTACAGAAGTGACAGAAGCGGAAACAGATGAAGTTGACAGTCCAGAGGAAGGAGAAAAGACAAAGAAAAAGGGACCAGGATTTAGAGACCGCAAGGTGAGTAGTATAAAAAAGTTTCGTGAAAGTTGCATTTAACATTTCGGGTAGGTTATATTGTAAGTGCCTATATTCAGAGAATGAATGATGGTGAAGGACTCCACTTTCCGAAAATTTTATTGTTATCCTGCAGTTACTGATTATGAACCCAGCTTTTAGTTGCTCAGAAGGAAATTTGATGCTTTCGAACATTTTCGCACCTTTTGCACAAGAATAAATTAGTGTGTTTTGCAGTAATTATTATGCAGTTTTGTTGTTGAAATTTTCATGAGTGTGTACAGTATTTTCTTGTACTGTTTTTTTTGATCTTGCAGACTAAAATGTAGGCCTACATGCAATGTATGAGAGACAAAAGTCTTTAATCTGAAAGTCTGAAAATATGATCAATATGGTAATGATTAAAGGTTCAGAGTTGACTGAAAAGCAGAAGTCTTGAAATAGATTAAAGCAAGCTTCTTTTTACACTCTTACTGAGAAAAAATGGGTTTTCCATCAGACAAACCACCTTTTAACTCTGAGTTGTCCATATGGAGTTACTGTAAAGTTGTCTAGACAAATAGACAACTGTGGAAATCAAGCCCTGTAATGGAGTTTAGAGGTTTGAAATAAGAATGCATTTTAATGAAATGTAGGATTCTTTTGTGGAGGAAGTGGGTACTCAAAGAGCACATTGTTATGAGACAAAGGAATGGACAGTCTGTGATGTACCATTCTCGCAAATTTCATATAACTATTACAATGTAATATGTTTTTAACTTCAATACTCTATGGACAAATATGTTTTAATTTTTTGCAACAATATCAATGATACAAAATGTCTGCATGGGTGGCCATTAAGGAGGATGCCATGGGGGTTACATGCCCCGTGCTTGACCGACTGCATGGTCAAGTGGTTAGAGCATCAGACTTGCAGTCGGAAAGTCTGGAGTTCGAGGCCTGGGCGGGTTGTACCAAAGACTTAAAAAAGGAACCTACTGCCATTGTGCTTGGTGCTCAGTGTAAGCAATGGAGTAGGGAAAACAAGCCAGTGAGCTACAGTTGGGAAAAAGGCCATGGCCCCCTCGACTTGAACCAGTTGGTTGGATTCTGCACCGTAAAACTCCATTTAACTAACTGCGTGCCCCTTGCAATATTTTATGGCAGGCATATCCAATGTCTCCCATATATTTTTAGGCATGAAGCAAAAAAATTAGGAGTTTATCCCTTGTTTGTTTGTAATTATAGAGGAGGCTAGAACAGAAAATAATCTATTTGTGTCCTTAGGAGTGTATTCAATTGCTTGGCATCCAGGGGCCAAGCCCTGGATGCCAACAGGGGATGTAGGGTGTTCCCTTGTAACACTGTTGGATTTCACACAGTATTTATTTGTGCCCACCAAATTGCTGCCCCTTCATGTCTGATGTAGTGAACTAACCAGTTGTCCTAAATTACTCGTGGTAAGTGAGAACTGGCTATTTGGACCCATCAGAAAAATATTTGCAACTTTTCTTTTTGCTTTAATACAGGTGATAGAGTATGAAAACAGAATAAGAGCATACTCAACACCAGACAAGATATTTCGTTACTTTGCCACTTTGAGGGCAGTGTTGGATAATGGGGAATCCGAAATATACATGACACCTGAAGATTTTATCAGGTCAATTACACCAGATGAAAAGCAACCAGATGGTAAGTACCATTATTGAACCTCTCATAAACCAGGGGTTCAATAATAATGTGTAACATCGGAAATGCAGACATTGCAGACATGTAATTGCCTTATTGGATTAAAAAAGTTTACTCAACTCTAAGCTATGTGGATTTGCAGATGTTTTCTAATGGTTTGTGAGAGACTGTGTGTTTGGTCTAACGGTAAGAGCTTCCACCTCTCATGCTGAAGGCCCGGCTTTGATTCCTAGGTTGAGTCATACCAAAGACTCTAAAAGTGGAAGCTACTGCCCTTGTGCATAATCTCAGCATAAGCAATGGAGTAGGGAAAACAAGCCAGTGAGCCACAACTAGAAAAAATGTTGTGGCCAGCTGGACTTGAACCAACAGGTTGGAAACAGGGCCTGAAAACCCCATCTTATTAACTAACCGATGGGTTGTGAGCAACTCTGTTGTGTCAGAAAGGGTTTCTAGACTAGAAAAACCGCCAAAGCCATTTATCCTTGTCATGGACATTATTTACACTATAAACATAATTAAATAGGCTGTTCCTTTTTACAAGTTACAAGATGGTAGACCCTGTCTGTTTGATGTCCTTACCTCAAGAGGAACCACTCTGTATAGTCAAGTGATTAGAGCATCCAACTTGCAGCAGGGAGGTCTGGATTTGGACTCTTGGTGGGTCATACCAAAGACTTTAAAAATGGAACCTACTGCCATTGTGCTTGCAGCTCAGCATAAGAAATGGAGTAGGGAAAACAAGTTTAAGTGAACCACTCACAAGTTCTGGGAAAAGGCTCAGGCTAGTCCAACATTATCCAATTGGGTAGAAACTGAGCTGTAAACTTCATCTACACATCTCAGCATCAATATGGAACCCCAAGTCCAAACTGATGTGGTCCTAGGCTAAAGTTTTGAGGGGATTCAGGGGGGGACAAAGGCTTGGCTCAAGCAGTAATACATTGCTACTTTTTGTTTCTGGCATTCTGAGTACCAATCTTCTGAGTTATTCATGAAAGAAGGTTAAGCTGGGCTGTTTTGTGATTCTGGCATTCTGAATACCACTTTCTTGGGTTATCTTTGATAGACCACCAAAATAGTCAAAACTACAAAATGGTTGGTTTGCATTCTGAGCTTCAACTGGAAAAAAAAGCTGTGTTCGGCTTGACTTGAACCAATTCTTTGGAAACTGGGATGTAAAATTCCATCTAACTAACTAACTAACTACTTTGTAATATAATTGTGTAGTGGCTTTCATATCTCACACACTTCGAACTATTGCCGTAACAAATTCACAACTGCATTTTACAGCTCAATTATAAATAAATGTTTACTTCTTTTGTTATGTAGGGCTTGGTTTGGACCAGTTTAAGAAGATAGATCCTCAGGTACGTTTGATTTAAAGTTTTAAATGAATCCAGACAGCAAGTGATGGTCTAAATTAAGTCGTCCATAACTGGGGTCTATCACCTTTCAATGTTTCAAATCCCTTGCCTAATGGTATCAGGGATGGTTTTACAAAAAATTTATCTTGATTCCTTCAGTTTCACTGAATATGAGGGTTTAAAATTCATGTAGAGATAATGATGACAATTTATGGCTGATGGACCCCACTAATGGCTGCCTACAGTCACTAAACACAAGCGTTGATCAGATTCGTCTATACCTAGTCATTAGCAAAAGTGGTGATGGATTGGGGTTAAGGCTATGAAAGGCCTAATCCTCTTACCCTAAACAGTTCCAATTTTCTTTACCTACTTACTTAATCCCCTCCTACTACTGTGTAAAATTCATCCTCATTCAGACACAGTTTCAGTTTATTGCCTCAGGGTGAGTATATGAGATCCCAGTGTGTTACCAAAACAGTCTCAGTGCAGTTAATGCTGTGTTATATGAGCTTCGGTACCCTGAGCAGGTTTTTGGAACCAGCTCTCAGTCAAAGAACTGTTCCAATTGAGAATTTCTGTGACTACTGCAAAAAATGTTGATTGAGGTGAGAGGATTGTCCCTTAATAGTGTACCTAAGTTCAAGACTATGAAGAAAACGTATTTTAGTGGTTGGAATGCAAGCTCTATTCATGTAACTCCCATTTTCGTAGGTTGTTAAATACCGGAGGTGGAGAAATTTTTATTCACGAAGTCAAATTGCCCATTGCATAATAATTTGTGATGCCCTTCTTTAGACTTAAATCAACTGCTTTTATGAAGTCAAAATATCTATGAATTTGAAAAGCTTCCTATTTTCTTGTATCACATGCTCTCCAGAAAGGGCTTGTAGAATCATGTCACCCTAAAATGGTAAGAAAATTTGAATTTAACACATGGTGCAGGCTTTTGAAAAAAAAAAAAGAATAACTAAGTGCAATATACTTGAAGTAGCACCAGTATAAACTTAAACTTACAAACTATTGGATAATATATCATTTAATTTTGAGAGGATTAACTTCAGTATTTTATATATCAGCTCAGGATGCCCTGTGGAAGTAGGAGTTGGACCACAGGAATTAATTTTTCAAACTGTGTAACGCAGATTTTTTTGTGAAATTCAACAGTTTTTGTACTCTTTTATGCACCTGTAACTTGTGTAACGTAACAGTTAACAAACTAGGTGATAATTTTAGCGTGGAGTCCCGGTATGTTTAATAACTGGTTGTTACATCCAACATGGCGTAACATAAATCCTTACATTGCAGTGTTGAGGTAGTATTAAACTTTAACCAGAGCTGCACAACATCAGGATTGCTTTGGTCATACCAAAGACTAAAAATGGAGCCTACTGCCATTGTGCTTGATGCTCAGCATAAGCAATGGAGTGCTTAGGGAAAACAAGCCAGTGAGCTACAACTACAAAAAAGGCTATGGCCAGCTCCACTTCAACATGTTGGTTGGAAATGGGGCTATGAAACTCCTGCTAACTGCTAGTCAGCATGATAATGTAGGACCATTAGCTAAAAAAGGACTATTTATCCAATAGAACGGTACCACAGGTGAGTTGAAGATCCTGTCAGTTGTAGTGTTGGAATTTAAATTTTTTGAGGGTTTGAAGATCAATGTAGTATGAAAACTTCTATTTTCTGTACACTACAGGTCAATGCCAAAAGTGAAAAGCCTTTTGGTCTTTGTTCAATTACAACTCAGCAAGATCATAATTAATCAGCCCTATTGACTGATATTTGTACTTCAAAATATGAACCTCAAAAAAATTCCCTAACAAAAAAATGAAATAAAAATGAGACAAAAAAAATATAAGTGGGATGGTTGTATAAAACACTAAGTAATGAATCCTGGGAATATTTACCTAACTATAGTCACTAGCTGGACTTCATTTCATTTATTTATTTTTGGTTTATCACAACACAAGATTGAAAACAAGTATCACAAAGTAAATAAGTAACTTATGACTTAAAGGGAAATATTCCATTTAAAATGCCCCAACAAAGCATTAAAAGTAAATAGCTCTAGTCATTGTCAAACATTCCATCTCAACAATAAACACCAACAATAGCTTCATCTCCTCAAAATATTATGCACAAGAAGAGTTACGAAAGTTGCATATTTTGAAATGTTGAAAGTTTTGGTAAACAAATTATTCTTTAGGAATTAACAACCAAATTTCTATCCAAGGGAAACTTAATTGTTAAAAAGAAGGCTACCATACTGCCTTATTTTTAATTATTTATCGCTCTTTGGTTTAAAAGGTTAAAATTATCCTTGTAAACAAAAGCAATATTTCCCTTTAAACTCACACACTTTTGATTGATAAACTTTCATAGTTATCATTAGGGTTGGGTGGTACTATGAAAGCATTGGTACTGGTATTGTAAAACAAACAGAACCAGTATTGGAGTAGTACCAGTTCTCAACTCTTGAGTAGGACAGTCAGGTGGGAAGAAACCTAAGCCACGTTTGGCCCAAATGTTATCCTGAACATGAATGCATCTGGATGTTTGATTGGGTTAATTACCGTGCAGGAACCTCTGCTCTAAATGTTTGTGTAAATATTTTAATCATCCACACATCCTAACAGTTATTTTTGTCAGTGAATATAATGAGTACAGGTAATTTTTTTTGCAAGTACAGTTATTTTCTCAAGAGCTGGTATGAAAAACACGCCAAATATCTTCGGTATTTTCATTACCTGTACCCCTAATACCAATACTGACATCAGTACCAGTATACTGCCCAACCCTATTTAGCATTGTTACTAATTGGCAGCCTTGTACTGGTACCACTGAAAAAGGCATGATGTACCTACTAGTCTGGTTGTAGTTTTACCCACAGCTAAGTATACTGCACTTGCCCTTATATCTCTGATCTATACTTCAAGGTTAGCTAAATGCTTGTTCTCATGATGTTGTGTTCATACTAGAAGCCAGGCTTGTACTCATATTTGTACTCATGACATACAAATCTAGCTTGTACTCATGACATACAAATCTGGCTCGCACTCGTACTCACCGTAACATTATCTTCACAATACAAGCCTGTCTTGTATCCATACTCATGACACTGTTCCCTTCCTACAAATCTTGTTTGTACTCAGATTTGTAAGTGTGTACTCATACTTCTAGTCTGGCTTGAACCCATGGTCTCATAATCATGACAAGGAATTAAACATTATTGAAATCTGGCATGTACTGTATGCATGATGTTGTACTTACAGTTCAAACCTGGCTAATACCCATACATATGACATTCTACTCATGGTACAAGCCTGACTTGTAGTCACACTTGTATACTTGTGATCAGTATCTAACACTACTATACTAAAACTTTCGCTCATGATACTGTGCACATACTGCAAGGCTGGCTTGTACCAGTTTGCTCATTCTCATAGCATTATTGTTACACAGCAAGTCTGGTGTGCATTCAAACTGATGACATGTCCTACAAACACTATCGTTCTTGACTAATTAGCATTGTACTTGCTTCATGCCATCATACTATTATTTCAGACATCCCTTACAGTCAGGTATGCAGTAAAGTTTGTTCTACTCTTTACTCAATGCTTTTTTAATTTTCAAAAGTGCTGGTAGTAATAAGGATCTTCTTTCCTTGCCAAATACTTGCTTCATGGATTCATTTCAGTCAAGGTTCTAAAATATGTAAAATAATATTGTTTAGACAAAAGTTGGTGTTAGTAATCAGGAGGAAAATATTAGTATTGGTATTGTGACTGTGACATTGACTTGCATGTGGATATTCGTCTATTGAGAATGTATGGCACTATTCAGCCAGATCGCCAGAGTGACCACGAATGTGGGAGATGCCATTGGCTTATGAATTACAACTTCACGTCAGGTGGCAACCAATTCAATAATTTGGATCAAATTTGGTATTTTTTGAAAGGCCAGTTCAGACGAGAAAACCGTAGATTGCTCTTGGATGAAAAACCCACTTTGCTTTGACCTGGCCCGGAAATGAACTCCAGACCTCCCAGTTGCTAATTCTTTAGAGCTCAGAGCATATTCAATCATACATACCATTTTTACGGACTTAGTGGATCATGGGAAGTAATCAGATCCTACAGAAATAATCTTGTCAGTCAAGTGATGGTTTGATCATTATGGATGGTGCACACTAAAAATCCCTTGTAATTCTTTGTTTATGGGGAGGAGAGACCATATGGTATACCCTGTGATTACACTGTTACTGCAAACCACATTCTCAAATGCTCCCATATTCACCAGAGGTACCATGCTTTGCCTGACCCAAAGACTTTATTTGCACACACAAACCCTTCCCATATTCTTGGCTTTCTCAAGGGATAGAAATGGAATAGCAATCATTGCAAAGATTGCACCAATTTATTTTTTCTTGACACTATATAACAAATTTGTGTTGATGTGTCCATCTGATTCCATCTAAGTAATTCTACTCATTATGAGGGTTTAGAATTGAATGAACGTGAAGATGAAACAGTGAAAAAAATTCTGTTGAACAGCGCTATCAGCTTGGACTTGTTTATGCTTTTAATTTATAAGACCAAATGTACATTTTCCTGGCCTCTGCTCTGGCAAACAGGCCTTAAAATTTAGATTTTCCAAGTGTGCTACAAATTGCCCTCCTCAGGAAATTAAGAAGTGTGCTGTTCATTAAACTTTAATAGATTATATTAGCTGCCTCCATCATCTAGGGGTGCAAAAAATCACACTCTTCCTCACAGTGATTTGAGGTGAGTGATGGTGTGCGATTGCACTAGCATGCCTCAAAATTCAAGGCCTGGGCAAACTTATGGATAAAAATGTTTGTCTGTAATGAAAGGTAACCTTAAATATTAGAGCGCCTAATGCTGTAACCTTGTTGGCCTTGTGGTTCATGCATACCTGTTCACTCCTGTCATAACAGTTTGTCTTTTTATCAACAGAGATACAAAGCAACATCTCAACATTCATGGGATGAAGATAGCATTTTCAACATTTTGGGAGACTGTGGATTAATATCATTTACAGATTATATGTTTCTACTAACTGTCCTTTCAAGTAAGTTACCAATTTAACCACTAGGAATTTTAATCAGGGTTCCTGCAGTTGTGGAAAACCTGCAAAAGTCACAAAAGTTTGGGAAATTTTCCAAGGCCTGGAAAAGTCTTGAAATTTAGGAAAATTGTGTGAAGTCTTAGAAGATTCATGGAAATTTTTATAAAGTGACATTGTTAAATGTTCCATTCTCACTTGTAATGTCAAAATATGTTCTGTCATGATTCCTGTAATTTTGTGTTATGTAGGTAAAACTGACGAACATTCCTAATGTGGTTTTAGAAAAGTCATGGAGAAGTTATGAAAATTGATTCTCCAGAAAGTTCATGAACCCTGTTTTTGGGAAAGTAATTCAAGCCAAATGTTTGATTTTGATGAAAGGAAATATATAGTTTTGGTATGTATGTATGTATGTATGTATGGATGGATGAATGGATGGACGGACGGACGGATGTGTGTGTCTTGCTCAGCTTGTCATCACAATATTTCATGAAGGAAACCAGTTACACTCCATGTAATTATTTGTAGGTGCTTTGTACTGAGGGGAAGAGTACCAATTTTAAGGTTAGCTGGAAGATCATTTTAAGTTGTGGTCACCTTACAACAAATTGGGATTGGATTCCCATCTGAATTTTATGAGTTTTTATGCAAATATTGTCCATTTCTGGTCAAAACCAACCCCAAATTTGCCACTGAACTGTGTAAATAATGTGTTTTTAATCGCATGACTATGAAAATTAAATGTTTACTAATTATTTGTTGCTGTTGTATTGACAGAGCTTTATCAGACTGCACCATTAAAGTTGTCTGTTGGTGTGCCATCACAGTATACCCAGTTAATGATTCACTTCCATAGACCTGATGAATTCAAATCTTATATTTAGCCTAATGAAAAATTTTATGGCTCTCACTGACCAGAGATGGAGAATATTTTAATCAAAAATCAGCCATAAAAAAAAGACAAAAATCAAATGAGAATCTGATATGGCAACTCAAATCCACATTCATTGTAGTGTGACAATAGCTTAAGGCACTAAAGATGTACAATCTTGGACAAAACTGTTGGAACACCCACAGAAAATAGCAATTTACGAAACCCCCGTCCCCCAGTACAATGTTGGGTCCCAAAGAAAATGGTGCGTCCCGAATTGGCTTTATTATCTTCAACATTGCAGGGGGGAGCAGGGGTGTTCCATCTACTTTTGTCCAAGATTGTAGCTTTGAAAACTTCATCCTTATGTCAACTATAAGAACCAAGATTCACTTTTGGTGGTGTCAGTCATTAACTTTGGTTTCTGGAGGTCGAAGTCCTAAAAGCTCTCAAACCTTTTTTGATCATGCAAAAGTAAAGTAGATTGAAGACATTTAAAGGTTGTTTTGGTATTATGTAAATTTTTTTATCAGAATAGGATGCCTGAAAACTTTCAAAATAGATACCTCATACTGACTAGACCCATATTACTTTTTGATCAGGACCTGAGCACTTTTTAAGTCATGGAAGTTGAATTGAATAGTCGCAACACTTAAGCTATGCTGTTCACTGGTAATATCATGCCTTGAATTTTGAAGTGTACAAGTGCAAGCACATGCCATTACTCACCTGAAATCACCATGAGGAGTGCAATTTTTTACACACATGAAAGTAAATTCAGGTAAATCAGTAAAGTTTCTTAAAACAGCACACCTACCACAACCCTTAATTTCCTAACAAGTGTGATTTGTAGCACACCAGGAAAATTCAATTCTCCAGGACTGAAATATTCTTAGCAGCTTAATGTGTGGAGGCACTAACATATTAAAAAAACTGCTGGGCCAGAATTAATCCAGGGTATTGCCAGGCATGTGCCTGCTAAGTTGGGTAATAAAGTTGCACAGTAGCTTGGAGCTTTCCCAGCATAAATTGGAAGGGCAAGAGTTGCAGTATGAAATTGTATACTTTGAGATGTCTCTAAAGGCGACTTTATCTTGATGGCTTTCCAATATATTTTATGTGCAGCTGCACAGATGCTGCTTTTATGGGTCTTGTCTACTGAGGCTTGCCTCAAGTTTAAAGAAGGGGTGGGGCCAGAATGGTGGATGTAAAGATGTAGTTGTGACTGATGGTTGTGATAGAAATTATTTGACATTACATTAAAACAACTTAGTTCTTTACTTTAAAGGCCGTTATTGGGTATTGGCCACTGAATGACAATATGAGGGGAACAAAAGGCCTCATTTGCTTGACAACAGAGAAACTGAATTATGTACTATAGTAAGATGGAACAGTCATTATGATTATGATGTGACAACTGAGGTACTGCTCACATTATAGTTTTAATAATTTTATTTTAAATCTTATGATATCTTACAGCTTTGAGTATTGTAATTTAATGCCAGGTCACACTACAGTAATATCGCATGGGATTTTGCTCGAATTTTTGTGAGTTTTAAGTAATATCTCCTCCATCTTTGGTCAAAAAGAAATAAAAATTTGCCAGTCTGTGTAGATATATGAGTTGTATTGTAGTACTATGAAATTTTAAGTTATACCAATTATTGTGTGACGTTTCATCAGCAGACAGCTTTTATCGGATATTCGTAGTCCGATAAAAGCTATTTGTCAATGTGACGTCACAAAATAAATAGTTTACATTTCATTTCCGTGGTCCTCTCATACCAATCATATATT
This sequence comes from Holothuria scabra, assembly GCA_037179385.1. Classification (NCBI taxonomy): domain Eukaryota; kingdom Metazoa; phylum Echinodermata; class Holothuroidea; order Aspidochirotida; family Holothuriidae; genus Holothuria; species Holothuria scabra. Next base: position 8,647,437 of record CM074198.1, read on the forward strand.
TACAAAATATGGCAAATTTTTGGTTCTTTCCGAGAATGGATGGAGAAGATTTTAACTAAACCTCACAAAAATCGGATAGTAATCTGATCTGATATCCCTGAAGTGTGACCTGGGCCTTAGCAGCATCATAAACACACAAACCCCTTAAAGCCTGAATTTTCAATTAAGTCAATGTTTTACAAACTTCATAAGAAAACCCAATTTTCAGATCCAAAGTAACCATTCAGTAACATGAAAAAAGAAATATCACTCCATAAATTTTGAAACTTCAATTTTGAGAACTGTGTTCAAACTCTTTGCTGCTCCCACCATTGAAGTTTCATACTATACTTATGCCTGGTTAAGTCATCTGATAAATTAGATCTTACTGGGTCCTTGTCACATTTTGTACTCTGTTGATCGTGTGGTTTTCTGACAATTTTTGGAAAACTGCATTTTTGTCAGGAAGAAAAACCATTGAAGCTCAGTGTTCTTATAATGGTTTGCCCAATTCATTTCAAATTCACATTTATTTGCTTTACAAAATAACAATTTGAAACAAATATTTTCATTTGAAAACAAAATTGTTGGTTGGGCAATAATTGAACAAAAGAAAATGGAAAATAGAACAGACTTGTGACAGAAAAAATTTCTTTCAAAGCTAATGAACCAACTTACAAAGTCAATCTTGGAAAACTGCATCTTTGTCAGGAAGAAAAACAATTGCAGCCTCAGTGTTCTTAAAATGGTTTACCCAATGCAATTCATATTTGCATTTATTTGCTTTACTAAATAACAATTTGGAAAAAAACATTTTCATTTGAAAACAAAATTTTCGGATGTACAATAATGCAACAAAAGAAAACAGAAAACAGAACAGAATAGTGTTAGTGTAATAGTTCTGTTAGTAAGAGGTGCTTTTGCTCTTTTAAGTATGAACTCAAGTGTAGTCAAGGTAACGAGACTGAGATTAAGTGGGTGCCCTTTTTTGTGGTCAAATAGTGTTTACATCACAATCTGGTCATGTGATACTGGGACAAAATAATTTTAAGTCTGGCTGGTCAGTGAGTTAGCTAGATAGGATAAAAAAAAGGAATATGTTATAAGTGCTTACTAGATAAATACGGTTTAAGTTCGTTTCAAATACAGTGTAGTCCTCCTCTTCAAGTTCAGTCTCCTCTTATTACACACAGGGAATACCATTGGCATAGTCTACCCCCAGCCTACAGGGGGCTTTAGTCTGGTAAGACAAGGCTGACCTGGTACCAGAGTTGTAGTACTCCTACCCGTACCCGTACTCGAGTACGGGAATCCATACTCGTACCCATACCCGTACTCATGACCTGGTACCCGTACTCATGGCCTGGTACCCGTACCCATACTCATGATTTATTTTTCTTCGGACTCGTACATGTACCCATACTCATGACCTGATACCGGTACCGGTACCCATACTCATGGCCTTGTACCCGTACCCATACTCATTATTTTTCTTCGTACCCGTACCCGTACCCATACTCATGACCTGTGACCCGCACCCGTACCGGTACTCATGACCTTGTACCTGTACCCGTACTCGTACTCATGACCTGATACCCGTACTCGTACTCATGGCCCCGTACTCACACTACAACACTGCCTGGTACTATTAAGTCTGGTAGGATAAGGCCGAGCTTCTAATGCAAAACACAGTGTATGCAAAAAAAATTATTCAGGTTGACAGTTACACCAAGTGGTCCATTTTGCAGGGTTTCCTTAAGCAATTACAAAGTTTTTCACCTGAATAATTTGAACTATAATTTTCAACTCCAGGTAATTAACTTTTGTGAAATGGTCTAAACCCAGCGCGATTATTGCCCAAAAAAATACCACAAAGAACCCTTACAAGGGTAGGCAATGAAAATAAAGTATTGAATACTTCAATAATCTCTTTTCCAAAAAGAGGTTGCAAAGGATTCTGGGATATAATTTTGGTTTGTATGTTGTTTTTCACAGGAATATGATATTGCCAGCAATGCATATCAAGAGTCTGTCCCACAATCCCTTTTAATTTCCAGCTAGAAGAAAAGAGATTTGATAGATAAACAGATAAAGCCTGCCTAAAAAAATTGCTGTCCAAACTTTTCACTTTTGTTTCATAAACTACAGTTATCTTTATAGCCAGCAGTATAAACAACCCACATCATCTGTCTCCATTTTTTTTTTAAAAGCAATAAAAACCCCTCCTGCAATTGTCTGAAATTCACCCTCATCCAGACACAATCTCATTTATATTGCTTGAGGGTGTGTGTATAGGAAAGCTCAATGTGTATAATCAAACCACTCTCAGTACAGTTCATGCTGTGTAATATCAGCTTTGGTACTCTGCATTGTTGAAATTAGCAGTCAATCAAAAAGCTGAGCCAATTGAGAGCAATTGTTAACCCCTGCAAGAAGTGTAGTCTGGGATGAGAGGATTGGTCCTTTAGAGGGGCTTATTGAGTTGATATCAGTATTTCAATGAGAGTGTTTAAGGGTCTATACCACATAACAATGCTTATAATTAGCATAATAACTCAAGTTTCATATCCAATTGTTACAGGAAAAGTTAAAATTTTGAATTTTGTGGTGCCCTGACTTGTAATGGTTTTGTTCACAATTTGAAAAAGTGTCTGGTCACAAAATTTTCAAAACCTAATTGAACCGTTAAATACTCTCTCATAAAACAGTTACTTGTATGTAGGATGTAGGATATAGGGATTGTCTAAGTTTGACCATTTGCCATTACTATGTGAAGGAAATGCAACAGTTTTAGAGAAAATTGTTGAATTTCATGAACCAACTCAATGAGCCGCTTTAAGCAGTAAACTAAGGTTGTGTTTGCCTGTTTATTAAAACCAAGAGTGAATATAGATAGCTGTGGGAGGACTACTAGATAGAACATTTGAAGAATTTTAACTGTCAGGGGTGACCAATAGCAGTCTTCAAATATTTTCAGACAGAATTTTTTAAATTGTTTTCTAATTCAATTACATGTAGTTTGAAACTGGCTTGGGGAAAAATGCATACTCCCTTCAAAATTGAACTTGAGTGTCATTAAGGTAATGAGTATTCAAATTTCCTGGAGTTCAAATAGTTGTTTCTAGATATTTTTATGAGGTTGTGGTGAAGTAATTGTACACTGATGTTCTCATAATAAAATGATATAATTTCAATGCTTTCTTTAAGAATACCTGCAAGTCTCTTTTATTCCAAGCAGTTGATATTATAAAGTGACTTATATGGTTACATGGTGGGGTTGAGGAAGTAGCTTTGCATATGATGTAATATTTTCTCCAAAATTTCTCTTATGTATATGTATACATTTGTCTCTTAATAGGAAAGGGAAGAAAAGTATTAAATGTGTCTTCCTTTTTGGAGGAAATTTTAGTAAAATTACAGTAAATACTGCATAGAATGTGTTTTTAGAGTATAAAGATTTCCTTGTGGTCTTGAATGAGAAAGTTTAGTGTAATGGTTTGGGTTATATAGGGAAAGTTAGGGGACAACGTGAAATGTTGCATACTCTATGTTTTTAGTCAATTTTCTTGATTTAGTGCCCTTCAAAGTAACCCTGACATTAAAGGTCAAATCTTTTCACCCCACACAGTTCCATTTCTCTTAATCTGCTTACTTAAAGCTCTTCCACAATTGTTTAAAACTCATTTTCTTGCCGACACAATCACAGTTTATTGCTTCAGGTGAAGTATACAAGTAGCAATGTGTAATCCAAACACTGTCAATAACAGTGCATGCACTGTACTGACAGTGCAGTAAAATAAACATGCTACAGTGCTCTGCACTTTTTGAAGTTCCTGTCAGTCAAATAGCTGTGCCAAATGAAAATTTCTGTAGACTGCAAAAATTGCAGTCTGGGGTGAGAATTGACTGCCTCTAAAGTTTTAGTATTGTGTGACAGATTTGTGGGCTTTGGTAATGGCTGATGGCTCCAATATCATTACGGGTTGGGAACTTTCAGCTTTAGACATTGCCGATATGTTACATGGTGAGACTCAGACACATACAGTGTTGTGTTTTGGTGGTAAAAGATGATACACCATGCCATATATAGTCGTATCAACTTTTCTCCCTGTGGACCTTGTGGCATCCTTGAAGTGCAAATTTTCAGGCAGGATTGTACCATTGAACTAGGTTTTAAATGAAGGGTTTAAGGTCACATCAAGATTTCGTATGTAAAAGGGGTGAAATTTGGATTGAAACCGGTTGTGTGGTTCTCAAGATTTGAGCAAGTAAAGTTGTCACATTTTCAACAAAAAGTGAACTTGGAACAAGTGCATATAACATCATCTCCTCACATTAATGGACAGTCTTTTGTTTTTCTTTAAATTCAACAACCAATTTACTCGTCAACAATAGGTCTTCTATATTATCACAATGTGAGTTCAAGAGTGGCCTATAGAACTTTACAAACTTTGCATTCCTCACAGGGAAGTCCTATTCCTATGAACTTTAAGGTCAACACAAAAGTTTGAAAAAGTAACAAAGGGAAACAAAGGATTCCTTGTAAATGTGACAAAGTGATATTTAACCTCTGCTGCCCTCAAGTTCACTTTGGAACACAAATCTAGGAACTTCATTGGCTGATATATCAAGAAATACATGTCCATTTTGAATAGAAACTTCACCACACTTTTTAGATTTGGTTCCTCTTTTACATATGAAAGTTAGATTTTCGCTTAAAATTCCACTTTAACATATAAAGGAAGGCAGATATGTTTTTCAACTGTGTTTCTGAAATCTGAAAATTGCACAGTAAGGATCTATTGCCCAAAGATAAACAGTATGTCACCATATTGACATTTGAGGTCAAGTAGCTTTTGAAAGTCTGCCTGAAGTTGGGACTGAGATCTTTTCCAGGAACAATGTTTTTGCTACAGTACTTTAATACAATGTCTGATGTCATCAGCTGAATGTCAAAATATATTGAAGTGGGTTCAATGTTTGATGGACATTGAACAGTCTAAGGGTAGCTCAAACAACATCTGATAAACATCTTTGTTATAAACAAAACTTTCAGACAAAACTGATTTGAAACTGTTAACAGACAGACCTTGGTCCCGCTTAGACATTGACCTTCAAGCAATTTCAGTCTGGCAGCAAAATGTTTACAGAGTGAAGAAAAATGGGAGATTGAATAAAGAGATTGAAAAGTGTTTGACAACACTTTGTAAAAATAAACCCTTGAACCAAAATACAAACCCCTTGAATACATAAAATATGGTATGAGTGCATGTCTTGACAGTAATGAAAAATTCACTCAAAGTAAATAAAGGTAGAATTGCTACTAGATGTTTCACATTAGCAAGGTCTTTGAATTAAAACGCAGCAACCTTGCCTAAGCTTAGCTACGTATTCTTTGTTGTGGGTTGAAAACCATCTTTGAAAATATTGTAAGAGGAATTGAAAGAACCTTAAAAAGTTTGCTGCTGTAAATAGTAATTTTTGTAAATGCAAATGAGTATTCTGTATTGTCCCTATATTTATTATAATTTTGCATTCTTCTTTTTTCTGTTTCTGGGGGATGCCATGGCTAGTCAACATACATAATGTAATCAGTGGAGAACCTAGTTCATTTTTCTGTCTTTTTTTTTTGCAATTTTTGATGAACCTGTCATCATGTCCTCGCCAAAGTCTTTATTGACTTGGGGATGCTTGACCCATGTTACAATCTGTGTAAAGATGACCTTGTTTGTATTGTTGATGGAAACAAATAATTTTTCTTTTAATCACAGCACCAGAGAGACACTTTGAAATTGCCTTCAGGCTCTTTGATCTCAATGGAGATGGAGAGGTACAAGTAGACGAATTTCAGCAGGTAGGTAAAGATAATGAAGTTATGAGTACTGTATTTACAATATAGTTCAAGATATGTGTGAGAAATTCCTCCTTTCCACAGATTTTTAGGGCTTATTTCAGAGAGTTGATAAGAAACAGTGGAGGAATAGCCAGCAAACAAATATTTTCCTCTCAGATTTTTTCAAGAGAGTTCAGGAATTGAGCAATCACACACTGTAGGGTAAACACCAGTGAAAACTTTAACCTCTGATGGGATCATACCAATGCTTGCATTAAGCTGCAAATCGTGGTATTCTTGCAGCTGTTATCGACCTCCTCCCCCCCCCTACCCCCCACCAACTCTGTCTAGCTTCAAAAAGTTCTTATACTAATGGCAGATGTTGAGTGGATATACCATGTAGTTAGTGACTCTGAAAAAAAAAAAAAAAAGACCATTTTCTTCACCTATTGTTTGTATGCTATTGTATCTTGTAGTCAAGCATCGTAGTTTGCCTGCTGTTACGAAAGGAGGGCATGTCCTCTTCCTCCAAACTCCAAAACCAACAGTAAACTCACCTTATTGTCACATCCTCAGCCATCAGCCTTTACTTACCCCTTGATCTTAATACAGCAACCTCCTTTGCAAGATTTGTAGCACTGCATTAATCCTACAATTTACCAGTGTGCCCAAACAGCTTTAAGGTTGATGGAAAAAATTTGGAATGCCCTTCTAAAAGAAACAACATTTGATCATTATAGTTGTTGGTCAATAGTAATTTATGAGTTATGGTTTCTTCCTCATTTTTGGTTGCTACTGCTCATAAAACAACTGACTCTTAAAGCCTGAGTTATAATCATAACTTACATAAACAGCTATGATTGTTAGTGCTGATTTCTATCCTCAAACCAGAAATCCATTGCAATTATTGTTATCAGTTAGACAAATATTGTTGAAAACAGCCAACTTGGAACGATGATATCCATCCAATTTATTTTTCAAAACCTGTCTCTGAAGCACCTGCTTATCAGAAACTCAAGTCTCTTTTAAGACTCTGAGAGATGACTTTGTAGTTGAAAACAGTTTTCTTCTCTATTAGGAGTGAATCATATCTATCTCTAAGAGTGATAATTTAAGATAGGGAGTGATTTATCAATCCGTTGCTTAATTAAGTTGGTGCAGGTTTGATATGTGATATTTCTAAGTGTAAGTTGGATTTCACATGCATCTATGCTTGAAACAATGATTTCAGTAGAGGATGTTGATAGCTGAGCAAGCCAGAGATTTGAGTTCTTCAGAATTAATTTAAGTGCGTTGTGTGTGATTTTGGTTGTTGATACATACACAAATCTAGTTTCTAAGTGTTCCTGAAATTTGTCAACCATTGTGGGGTCCATCTTCTAATTTCTTTTGTCTACCAGTACCATGAAAAGTTGTAATTAACTAAAAAGCTGAACTTAGCGTGCTTTTTCCAGTGTTTTAGATCGCTTGCAGCCATTTGTGGTATAAAGGTTATGCATGTGACGTCAGTGCATTTCACTGGATGGAAGTGATCAAAGGCAGTCGTTACATTACTGAAACACGTGCAAAACAGCAGTAGTAACAATTGTTATAAAAAGATGCCTGGATGGAAAAACAGAGAGATGCGCAATGCAGTGACATAGGTGCATAAGTCCTATTGGCAACCAATATGAGCCATAATTTCTCCCCATCACTTGGTGCCTGATTTGTCTATAGCTGAAATGTGCTTGATCTTTTTCAAAAAGTAGTATTCATCATATCGAATAGCAGTTTGCTAAGCAATAGTTGGAATAGCCATAGCTCAATTCGCCTCCATTTAAACATTTTAAAATCCAGATCTTTGCATTGAATTTCAGGAAGTTGCTTATGTCTGCACATAAAGCAAACAAAATTTTGTACAAAAATAAGGAATTGATTAAAGCTGATAGCTCCAGAGTGGCTTTAGTCAAAAGGTGCAAACATTACATATGTTATAATCTAACCAGGTATGGAAATTTTAGATGGTTTAGTAATAGTTGGCAATTAAGGGTAGAGCTATGCCAAGCAATGCAAGCTGATCAAATAAACCACAAATTCAATTCAGCAATTTTTTTGTATATACATAAAGGAAATGTTCCCAATAATTTTACAATATAAAAGTTAGAAAAAAAATGAGGTTATAAATTTGGAACACATTTCATAATCTGTCATAAACTTTGAGCACCAGTGTTACAGTATTTTCTGTTCAGTTAGTTTTGTAGCTCAATGAGTCATTTCTTATGTCTGTTACGACCCTTCATTATGCATGGAGATGTGAATGGTCAGGTAATGAGCTTGGGGGCAGGGTTAGTTTGTCATTTGTAAGACCTTTTTATAGTACTGCCGCTCATCAGGAATGCATGTAGAAGTGGTTTGTGAAGGACATATACTTCCTATTCAGTATGATTGAGGAACAATACTGACTGCATGGCTGTCAAACCTTGGCTGCCTTTTAAGAAAAGTTAACAGTTGTTTAGTTTTAAATTTGCAAACATGTAAACATCTCAAGAGATTGAACCTGTGTATTTCTAGTACCTTATTTACATGAGTCATGTTAATATATTCTCAAGGCTGGTATTCATGCTTTCTAAAGTTGCTTCTAGCAAATTTTGGTGCATAGGCCTGTTTGCAGCCAGAAGAATGGCTGAATAATCAGATTAACAGATGTGATTAAATTTGTGAAAATTACACAAATGTAAACATTAAAGTTTGATTTCTGTGATTTTATTTGTAAGAATTGAACTTTATTTTACCCAAACAAGGCTTTGCTTGCAACAGTTTGACAGGTACAGCAAAGCAAAACATAACTGAGTTATGTAGATAGAACATCATAATGCATAAGTTCGAAAAAATAAATAGTCAGATAACTGAATAAAAAGATGGAAATGACAGAAGCGCAGCTTTTATCTTGGTCAGCCTAAATTTGTTGGAATGTTGGCTGGCCATAGTGGGGGTTCCATGGTTGTAACTATGTGCATGTACAGGAAGTCTTTGGTTAAAGACTCAGGAAGAAACATTAAAAAATAAAAGTATTCTTTGCTCCCCTATCTTTATAGGTCACAGATGTCATAAGGGCACAAACAGCCACTGGCAAAAGGCACAGAGACAGAACAACAACAGGCAATGTCATCGGAAAGATTCCTCATAGTTCTCTCACAACATATTTCTTTGGTAAAAATTTGGACAAGAAATTAACTATAGCAGATTTTCTTGCATTTCATAGAAAATTGAGAAGAGACTTGCTAAAGTTAGAGGTAAGTTGCTTTTGTTTTCATAGAAAGAGGAGTTTTAAATGTTACTGAAGTTTGGAAAAAATGTCTTGAAAAGATAGTCATGTTTCATGTTCAGGATTGTAAAAAATTGAAACCTTAAAATTTCACTCATGTTGTTACTATTAAATAACACCTCTTCGGGGATTGCAGTATTACTTAAGCTTTCATTCTTGATTTTAAATTTCATTCCTGAAAAACCATGTTTGTAAAATATGGTACTTTCTTTGAACTCAGAAAGGTTCTGTTCTCTTTTTTTAAACATGAATTCTCATTTATCAATGTAACTTACAGGGAGATTTGACATTGACAAATTGATGAATTTTTCTCACAAATTTAACTCTTTACCGAAAATTGAGAAGTGTACTCCGGAAAAAATGAAAAAAAAAAAAGAAAAAAAAGGAAAGAAAACTGGGGTGTCCTACTTTGAATTGAAAGAAGCCTTTGAGATGAGTAAAGCTTAATCCTTATGTTGTTTATGTTGGTGTTGCTAAGAGAACCAAGACCAGAAATGTTTCTTAATTCTAAAAGCTCTCTGTGTCAAGAGGCACACAAGGCTGCTACGTCATTGTTCCATTCGGTCCTTTCGGTTGCTGCTACCTTTTCTTCCTTTCAACTCCTCCACCCTGTTCTATTTCTCTCTTTCATTCCAACCCGGCTCCATTTTGTTTTATTTTTGCTCTTCCTATGGCTCTGGTTCCTTCTGGTCCCCACTCCAGGGGCCCGTTCCACAAAGAGTTATGCAAGATCTTAAGTTTGATTTACTGTTGACTTAAGTATGGGGAATCAAACTTAAGATTGTGCGTAACTCTTTGTGGAACGGGCCCCAGTACTGTGAAGGTGTCACTGTTAATCTCTTTATGGAGTACTACTTGACCAGGAATGTACAAGTTGTTAACTATGTTTTCCAATTGGAATTGAATGAAAGTTGCTTCATATGTGATTAGATTATCAACTATGTATTATAATGATTTATTTCTTCAAATACTTGAGCATATGGAAAACAATAAAAAGTACTATCAAATAATATCCCAACATTCAAGAGGTATGTTTCTAGTGATATTATCAAGGACTGATTTCCTCTGCATGATTGTGGCACTTTATTTTTGTAAGTTTGATAATTTAACTTTTCATTTAATGGTTAAGTGGCATAAAGCAAAACATTTCTGTTTTTTTACTCTTCAATTGCAAGTACTTTCTGTGTATGTCCACAGTTTAACAAATTTGAACCTGAGGATGGGCGAATTCAAGAACGCTGTTTAGCTAAGTTTTTGATTGTCCATGCTAACCTTTCTCAACAAAAGAGATCAAGAATGGTGAAACGGGTAAAGAAGAGATTTGCCGAAGATGCAAAGGTAAACAAATTTCAAATGTATTTGACTCCTACTTACCCCCTGCCCCTGTCACTACAAATAGGATGGTCCATCTAACCAGGACTCAAGTTTTATCTTTCCTATGTGAGCTGCAAATCACACTCCTCAAGCAATTAAGGAGTGTGGGAGGGGTGCAATTTTCGTATACTTTAATAGATAAATATGAGATCTCATTCTTTATCACAGTGTGCAAATATTAACACTGGTCATACTGATTTGAGGTGAGTGATGATAGGTGTGGGATCCTACTCACATGCCACCAAATTCAAGAACTGTTTACCACAGAACGATCGTTTACAATTGGAATTTTGCCTTGGTGGTGTGTTGTCAGTCTTTGCCGTTCTTTGGAATATTTAAATATGTATTAAAAAATTTGCAAATCCCGTCAGGCTTATAACTTGCCAAAACATTACTGTTGGTAAGTAGGGTTACGTATAGTAAGTATTGGGTTTGTAGATCCCCAAACCAGGGAGTTTTTGAACAACTATGGAAAGGCTCAAATCAACCAGTGTTGCACATAGTTCAGAGTGGTTCCGTTTGCTATGCACTACACCAGTGTTTTCATCAGGGCATCAGTTGGGCTCCCAGTAGTGGTGAGAGAAATTTTCTGTAATTTTGAGGAGTGGGAGAAAGATTGCACACCACAACTCACATCAAATCACTCTGAGAACTATGAATTTTGGCACACCTTGAAAAAGAATGGGAACTCAGGTATATGTATCATCAAGGTTTGACAAAACAGCTCACTTACCATACTGTTTCACTTTCTTAGAGTTGCAACTTGTGGAAAATTTAAAATTCAGGGAATGACTCTGGTTTTCTTTCTACCTACTGCTGTGCCTTTAGATAAAGTTTTAGAGTGGTAGGTATTCCTTCTTTGTGAATATGAAAATTAGAAATGAGAAGAAAAGAATTTTATGCAAAGATGCAATGTTTATGATCAAGTTTTCATGGAATTAATGTCTTATGTGAATATGGATAGCTTTTTGTTAGCTTTGGATGGGATCAAAATGCTTACTTGCAAAATGCATTCACAGTGTGGAAAAATCAGAGGGTTACCCTCAAAATAGTCAGTTGGTCAGTTAGATAAGATTTAACGACACACCAACACGAATGTGTTATAAAGTGTCATACTGTTCAAATACTGTTGAAGCCCTCCCTGTTAGTCGCCTCTTATGACAGGCAGGGAATTTTTTGCCTTGTTGCATATGAAAAATGAAATCATATTTTAAGTATTGAACATGTTACATTTTGGTGCTCTAAAATTAAATGTTTTATTTCTTACAGGGTATCACATTTGAAGAATTAGAAGCATTACAGAAATTTTTAAGCAATGTAAATGACATCAACACTGCCTTGTCTTTTTATCATGTTGCTGGTGCAGACATCGATCCAGGTATGGACAAAGCACATACTACAATTGTTGCTCTTTTCTTTCCTTTTTTTTTTGCACTATGAGCAGGTCTCAATTTTCAACCTTTGGATTACCAGTTCACTGCCTGTAGTTGTCTGCAAAAAAAAATTTGGTTGTCAGAAACACTTTTCATACAAATTTGAGCTTTGTATGTTTTGTATATACTTATTGTGCTGTTTTGCTGTTGGAATTTAGTAGAGTGTATGTGTCCATGTATTACTTTTCTTGCGGAATGTAAACATATGAGACGTTATCCGACAAATAACATTGCTGATACTGATCAAGTATGAAATATGATAGTGATAAATGCTGAAAGAAAAATAATCATTTGATTTTCTTACATCAGATTAAAACAAGCCACATTAAATTCTTACTAAGAAAAAAAGTTTGTCCATCAAACAACCAACTTTAAAATTTTGATTGTCTGTATGGAAGTTAAGTTGTAGCAGACAATTGGGCATCCATGAAAATTTAGCCCCGTAACTGTGGTCAAATTTAGGAATCAATGCATATGTTGTTTTCAATAGCCAATCTTCATTCATTAAAAATGTATTCAAGTAGTTTCCATCAAATACAATCAGTATATTATTTTGTTTGGCAGTTTCTAGATATGTCATACCGTGACCCCTTGAACCCTGAAGGTTCCTATGATTATTCATGCCCTGACCCTCTTACTTCACCCAATTCACCCAATAGAAAACGCATTCTTTCTAGCTTAATAGCATCAAATATGATTCATTTCTAATAGTCGATGCTTGAACAGTACATCTCACAATGTAGAAATACATTCTTTCTAGCTGTAGAGTGGCAAAAAAGTTGATCCATATGCATTATGTGTCTTACTATCCTTTCGCCTACTATAATCACCACCTGGCATGTCCAGGTCTGAAACATAACTCAACTACACAGTGGTATGTGCCTATGAGTGGCTGAAAAAGCAGACATACGTATGCATTTTATTGTAATCAAGATTGCTAAGAAGGGGGAGTGGACCAAGTGTTCGTGATAACTGCAGAAAGTGAGATGATGCTGTATGTTTAACATACATTTGATTTATATTTTATCTTATCATCAATAATTGATACAATGCAGTTTCAAGGTAAATTATTTGGAGGAATCATCTTCAGAATCTACATGGGAAAGCTTAAACTTAAAGGCAGTCATTCGTCACCCTAAACTACACTTTCAGTATGCATATATCAAAACTCTCAATTGGTACAGCTCTTTGATTGGCATCACATTCAAACAATGCATCATAGCTAAATTACACAGCATGGACACTGAGAGTGTCTTGATTACACATTATGGACTTGTATGGCCACTGGGACAAGCCATGAAGCAATAAACTAGGATTGTGTCTGGATAAAGATGAGTTTTAGATAAATGTGGGAGGGGCTAGAAGTAAGTAGGTTGGGAGAATTGGAACTGTTTGGGATGATGAAAATATGCCTTCAATAAAGAAGGTGATCAGCCGTTTAAATTTCTTTAGGGAAGGACTAGTCACCCTTTAACCCCTCCATTCCCCTCCCATCCCTGTCCCTTGTTAGGAATCCTGCTAGCAGTCTTCTTGTCACTCTTTTCATTGTGATATTATGTACTGCCAGTTATGACCTGAATACAAGTTTGATGTCTCTCAGACTTAATTGTTGGAGTACTTTAATTATGATCCTCTTTTAATCCTTTTCCAAGTTAAATGCTATTGCTTTTTTACTTTGTTTTGTTAAAGGGGATTTTCAGAGAAAAAATTCACTGACCTCAAAATATTCAGAAGAATAATTTTCTCTTTTAGGAGTTGGAAACTGAAGCTCAGTAGTGTATAGTGTCCTGAAGATACTAATTTTCAAAGTAATGCAATCTTTTCCTGAAGTATTGCATTATGGGAAACTTGTGATGTCAAAGCTTCACATTTAGTTGACATTGCCTATTATTTATTGATAATTTGCTGCAGGGAGTATTAAGCAGCACTGTTTTCCACACCTCACATATGGTGTAGGGTAATGCTAGCTCTGTAGGAAAATATGTCTAAACGTTCCAACAGCATCACATTTCAAGAACAAGCAGGACATTTAATAACAAAACAAAACAAAAGGAATCAGGCACAGTGTCCCCTCATTGCATAGCTTCCAGTGGCTTTGGTAGAAAGTGGGGGGTATGTTTTATCAAAAATAACCAATCTTTAAGTGAGATATTTTGAGAATGTGGTGGGGAATATTTTTGTTTTCCTGCCAGATCCTAGTGGAAAACCATATGGAGAGGAAGAACCCTATTGTTTTTGGTGGAGGTCAAAGGTCACCTGGGGTCACCAGGGGTCAAAGTCTGAAAACTTTGTTAACACAATATCTCAAGGTAGGAAGCTTGGATAGATTTCATAATTGGTATGTGGATGCGTAATAGTCAGTAGATGGTTCCTATTGTTTTTGGCGGAGGTCAAAGGTCATCTGGGGTCACCAGGGGTCAAAGTCTGAAAATCATGTTAACACGATATCTCAAGATAGAAAGCTTGGAGAGATTTCATATTTAGTATGTGGATGCATTATAGTCAGGAGGTGGTCCCTATTGTTTTCAGCATAGGTCAAAGGTCATCTGGGGTCATTGGGGTCAAAGTCTCAAAATCTTGTTAACATGATATCTCAAGATAGGAAGCTTGGATAGATTTCATATTTGGTATGTCCATGCGTTATAGTCAGTAGATGGTTCGTATTGTTTTGGGGATAGGTCAAAGGTCATCTGGGGTCACCATGGGTCAACTTTTGAAAATCTCATTAGCATGATATCTCAAGGTAGAAAGCTTGAATAGATTTCATATTTAGTATGTGGATGTCTTATGGTCAGGAGATGGTCCCTATTGTTTTCGGTGGAGGTCAAAGGTCATCTGGGGTCACCAGGGGTCAAAGTATGAAAACCTTGCTAATGTGATATCTCAAGGTAGGAAACTGGGATAGATTTCATATTTGGTATGTTGATACGTTATAGTCAGGAAATGATCCCTTTTGTTTTTGGCGTAGGTCAAAGGTCATCTGGGGTCACCAGGGATCAAAGTCTGAAAACCTTGTTTATGTGATATCTCAAGTTAAGTAGCTTTGATTGATTTCATATTTGGGTATGTGGATGCGTTATTGTCAGGAAATGGTACGTAATGTTTTTGATGGAGGTCAAAGGTCATCTGGGGTCACTACTGGTCCAAGTCTGAAAATCCTGCCTATGCAATATCTCAAGATAGGAAACTTGGATAGATTTCATTTTTGGGTATGTGGATGCATTGTGGTCAGAAGATGGTCCCCATAGTTTTTGGCAGAGATGAAAGGTCATCTGAGGTCTCCAGGGGTCAAAGCCTGGAAACCTTTTTAAATGCGATCTCTCAAGATAGCTGTTTGTCAATTTGTCTGTCTGTTGTTTGTTATTCTAGCTATGTATGGCTTTATTGAGGTCAAAAGGTCAACTGGAATGACAAAATTATTTTTTGAACACGCTAGTATAACATTTGAATGAGAAGATAATGGTGCTTGATGGCACTCTTTGAAACGGAACATTTATGTATCATCAAAACCTCAATGCATTTTTGCATTTTGGTTTTAACCACTTGTCCCAGGCACAACTGATTTTTTACCCTAATTTAAAGCCATGAGGATTTAAAAGGAAACAGAAACAGCTGCTGCCAAAGTCACTTGAAGGGCAAGAGCAGTCACCCCAACTTGAAGTAGACTGTCCTATTTCATGATTGGGTGTTGAAAGTCATGTGGCAACATTTTTTGTCCTCAGATGTGCAATTTTCTAGAAGTAACTGTTTGGTTTACCTCGAATATGCAAAATTGAAGTCCTAAAATATGATGAAAGATATTTTGAACAAAAATATGAAAAAAATTGTGATATTTAGCTGTTGCTTCAAAATAAGTTTAGGGGGACTGCTCTTGCCCTTTAATAGCATGACCTCAGTACAAGTCTTATTGCTTCTAAACCCTAATTTAGAAACACTTCATTCATACTGGGTAATATCCCTCAACCTTTATTAGTCCATATTAGTCATGTGACTGTGTATTATCCCGGAAAAAACCCATCTTGGGCAATTCCAATTTACCCAAGGTTTAATTATTTTAAATGTGGTTATTTGCAAATGACATTCTGTTTCTTTTTCAATCTTGTAAATCATGTATTGTTGTGTATGAATAAACAAGGTTAAACAAGTGTGGACCTGTGCATTACAGCGAATTCATAAATACCTCTTTTCATTTCCTGGGAAAATCCTGCATTTGATTGGTCAGAAACCATTTTAGACCAGTCTCAAATACATTTCTTTTTGTTTCGTTTATTATCAGTTTAACTCTTAAAGGTAAAAGATGTAAGACAAAAGGAAGCATATTTAGCAAGCCATTGTATTTGCTTTGTCAATTGCAAATTTGGTTCAAACGATTGAGTTTTAAATGAATTTTTTTTTTAAAGAAGTGAAAATATTTGCGTGGTTTCCCCCTTTCTTTGGGCCTGAGTTGTTTGTTTCCATCTCAAGAACAAACGTGGAGTCATAATAAAGTCCTAACTAAGCTGGGAGAAATAAAATATGATCTGAAAAATTTTGTTGAAAATTCAATGTTCTTGCCATTTACCAGTATTTTAATTTGGAGTGTTTATGAATGGAGATAAAAGCAGGGTGCCATGGTCTTAAATGTAATTTAAGACCCCCAATGACATCATCACAGAGGCAGCAGACCGCCTAGCCTCTGTGATGACATCATCATTGGTGTTAAATTATATGTAAGACCAGGGCACCCTTGCATTTATCCCCTACATAATGTACTCACAGGGGCTAATGCTATTGCTGGACTCACTTAGGCTGTGTTCTCATGCATGCTTGCATCAATCCTCTTGCTGTGCTTTATCCCATACTTATACAAGGGCTATTATCTTTTAACCTGTAATTAAAATGATATGATCCTTCACTTTTATTTTGAAAAGCCCTCAAAAAGTTGTCACCCTGTTATTCTTTAATCCAATTACAAAATCTTCCTCATCACAAAGTGACTGGTGAATCTATTCAAAAACAAAGGATAGAATGGAATTGTAAAGTGAAACACTTTGGAAACAACTTTTTGACTTTCAGTTTTGAGATGGTTGACTTTGTGACCTATTAAACTTGTGATTTATGGGAAGTGCTTATCTTTAAGCAGCCTGTGTAAATATTGTGATGACATGGAAACCGGGGAACTGCGAAGGAAATATTGTTGAGTATGAAAGTCATATTGAGAGGGGTTTAAATGAACATGGGACAGCCTCTCCTTGCAAATACTGGAAAGTGATTGCTACTTACTGTAGGTCTGTGAATTTTCCATTTTAGGTGTTGTAATAAGATATGCCAAACTTTTGACATCAGGGCGTTAGAAAAACAGGCCAGATTTTGGAAGGTTTTTTCCATTTTTGAATTTTTTTAAAAAACAAAAATTATTCAGTTGACACTGCAATGTAATATTATATAGTTACAAAAAGAAACGATAAAAACAGAGGAGATGTAGGTTTGTATAATCATAATTGCAATGATGCGGTTTAGACAAATCACTGCTTGTGTTTAGAGTTTGTAGGCAGCCATTAGTGGGGTCTTTCAGTTTTAAATCATCTTCATTTTTTGTCAAAATGTTATTTCACACCCTTGTATACAGTGGTATTGAGGGAATCAAGAGGCATTTTAGTGCACAACCATCCATGATACAGGTAAGTAAGGAAATAAAAAGATTAAAACAGGTAACAGACCGCAGCTCTGGTCAACTGAAATCAGACCATCACTTGCTGTCCTGATTCATCTATAAAGCCATATCTCTGTTTTCTGTTTGCTTGATCAATTTCATTTGTTGCTGTCTCATTGTTTCAAAAGTCAAGTTACGCTCTCCAAAGTAACCCCCCTGGCCCTACTCTGTGGTCAAGCCATCAACTCAAGTCCCTTGTGAAATGACCCAATCTGCCCTCCCTTCTTTTACAAATAGCCCAGCCAACCTTCCTTCCCCCCCCCCCCTCCCCATGCATTTTATTATATAAACAATTACCAAATACAACTGCTTGAGCCGGCAACTTTTCAAATATAGAGTAGGTTGTGAAGTTAAGGGCCTCTTTAGGCAATATAGACCACTTGTAAAGTGAGAAAAGACTCATTTCTGATACACTGAGGGTAAATCTATATAATTTTTATTGTATGAGTTCTGACATGAAAGGCCAAGGCAGGAATGTGTAGAACAATCTGAAAATGACTTTGAGGACTGGTCAATGACATTGAACATAAAAAATAGTGAAAGCTGAAGGTGACTTTGACTATGAAAGACATGTGGTATGAATATTCATGGTGCTGAGAGATCAAACTATGAGATAGCTATGATCAAAAAGCAAAATTTAAAGTACTGTGATATTTTGGAGCATTATTAACAAAAGGTGTAGCCACTCCAGAGCTTTTTTTTTTTTTTTTGGGGGGGGGGGGGGAGGGGTGTTTGTGGCTTTGGACAAGCATGTGAAGAAAACAGTTAGTGGAAGAGCTGTTTGTTAATATATTTTGAAATACATTTTACGTTTCCTCACTATTTGTATTAATTTGCAAACAGAAAAATTTTAAAAAGAAAATCTGTTTTGAATGAAATGAATTAGTTTTACAAAGCAAGGTTCTTACATGTGAGGGGCAGATACAAGATTCTTTTGTCTGGTAGGGAAGCTATAAGAGAATTGTCTTGCTATGTCAGGAAGTCCTGCCTCAAAGTATTGTGAATTATGCAGTAAACACATGAAGTTGTTCCTTACTAAAATTGTACTATAAAAAATGGGGGGGGGGGGGGGTTCTTTGGTCCTCCTCCCACCTTGCAGCACTTTCAATACCAAGTTTGTAAATTCCTTTTTGTCTTTCTTTGCAATATTTTACCATTTAACATGTGAACCACCATACCTTAACAAATATTTGCCAAGGGAGGCTGTCCCACATTCCCTTAGACCTCTCCCTTGAATGGATCAGCCTGGAGACTGTGTTTTGTAGCAACATTTTGAATTTAATGGTATTTTTAGATGTATTGCCTAACTGTACCAAATTTTTATTTTAAGTTTAATTTTTATCTTACTATTTTTTGTTCCTGCAGTTACATTGAGACATGTAGCCAAAATGGTTGGAGGCTCTGATCTGAGTGAGAGGGTTGTGGAAGTTATTTACACCATGTTTGATGAAAATGGTGAGTAGTTAGAGGTTTTCTTAACATGGTACCATTACACTATCATAATAAAAAGTTCAATGCCTAGAAAGAGTTCTGAATTTTAGGGAAATTATGTGAATTCCTGGAAAAGTTGTGGAAATTCCCACAAGAGACAATTTTCTATTTCCCTCACAATCATCTATAATACCAAAATTTATTTCTCACATGTATGTCAAAATTGATTGTTCTCCTCACCTCATATTTTATTTTTTTTTTGAAGACAAAATCATGCAATTCTTTCTTTAGTGCTGGGAGTCAAAGAAAAGTAATAAAAATCAATTTCCCAGAAAGTGTGTAGGAACCCTGTTACCAGAAGTGATTGAGACTTTTTAGACTGTGGAGGTACTGAGAAGAGAGTAGTGTGTTATGTATAAGATGTATCAGAGTTAAGAATCTTTAATGGCCACAAAAGAAAAGTAATGCCATTTCATCTCATAGAAAATCAATACAACTCTATCAAATGGCATGAAACATTAAAAAAAAAAAAAAAACGAAAAATTCAAAAATGTGGAATTACTACATAGACTACTATTAAAAAGAATACCCCTATTTACCTTATGAAAGTTATTTAAAGAGTTGATGTCTCCTGTGGACAAATAAAGCCAAAATTTGTCTTTGGTTTTGTAATTTAACCTTCAGTACAATATTCAACACCTGAGATAAGAGTATTATTTAACCATTGTCTTTTGCACATCAGTATGGCATAGTGCACTTCTGACTGTTGGTCTCGACACATGGCGTCACGATTATTTCAAACTGATTCACCAAACTTCCAAAGTGACATATCTTTACTTGAGTGTGACCGTGCAAATAACACATCACTGTGCAGTTTTTTAGTTAAATGAGGTTTTACCCGTCAGTTTCTGAGTGGTCTGAGTTGTGCTGGCCCAAGATTATTGTGAAACATTTGTAATTTTAAATGATTTTAAACTAAGTTCAACTCTATTTTGGCAAAGATCCTATGTCTGGCAATTTAGATAATTGGTGAAAAGCCCACTCCAGTCCACTGATGCTGTTTAGAGCCCTATATTGTGGATGTAATGACTCATCCTCAAGGTATTATTTTGAAACCAATATTACATTGGATCACAGACTGCTATACATGCACAGAGCATGTAACGTGTTTGTCCTGTCTGTAGATTGTGGCCACTAACTGGGAAAAAAAGGCACACCAAGATGACCGCCGTGAAGCTATAAATGATCTTATTTGATGATTACTCTGTTATATTTAAAACAAAAGTTAAACTTGAATGGGAAACAATATCATATCCCTGCAATACATGTAGTAATTTTAACCTTTCCTTGCCATATTTCGAAAATATTTCAACTTTCTTGCAAAATCTGGGAATTAAATTGAGCAAGTCCAAACTTTTGCAAAAAATCATAGCAGACAGCCATCTTGGTGTGTTTTTTCTCACACATATGGTAGGGACAATCTACCACGTTGTTTGCTCTGTCCATGTGTAGGAAGTCTGTGATTGGGCTGGCCAACACTACTGTAAAACATTAAGTATTTTGAATGCGTTTAACCTTAGTACAACTTCATTTTATTCAGGCATATCCTACGTCTGATAGTTTAGATAATTAGTGAGAATCCTACTTCCAGCCCACTGATGCTGTTTAGAGCCCTATATTGTGTATGTTATGACTCATCCTCAAGGCATAATTTTGAAACCAATTTTACATAGGAGCCATATCTAGCTTCAGAGTGTGTAATTATTCAAACACTCTTCTCCAAAAGATCGTAGGTCACGAAGGCCTAACCTGCAGTATCCTGAGTAGTTTGAATTTGTTATTTAGATAATATTTAACGACACACCAACATGAATGTGTTATATAGTGTCATACTGTTTAAATACTGTCCAAGTCATCCCATTTAGTCGCCTCTTACAACAGGCGAGGAACACCATGGGCATATTCTACAACGCCCAGCCCACCAGGGGGATGAGTAGTTTGAAATATTCCATATTTGTTTTAATTTGATGCTCCTTGAATTAAAGTTTTAATTTATGACTACTAGAGACTAGCTCTCACCTTAATTAAAACAAGGAAGTTTTGAAAGCCAAATAAATGCAAAAAAGATTGAATTTATTAAAGATTGAAAATCTCTTTCAGTTTTCCATTTATGAAAAGACGTGAAATCTCTTGAAAGTTCTGTTAACGGTGCAAAGTAGAATTTCCTAGGCTACTTTCAGTTTGTAGTATGCAAACATTGATGCTGTGTGAAATATTTTCTTTAGTTAAACATTTAATATTAAGTTGAACATTGTGACTTATGTTATGATTATGTTGTTTCAATCCTGAAACAAGGTGACAAATAATGGGTTACATATAAGCACTATTAAAGCAAATATTTTGAAAGTTTTCTTAAATAGTTTTTAGTATTGATTCTCAGCCAATAGGATCTGCAGTTCTGAAAATATTTTCTGTAGAAAGTGTCAAATTTCTGCCAGACCCTTTAAAATGTGCTAGTGTTCTCTGTTTTGTATAGCTTTTCGATTTCTCTGTCTACAAAAGTTTGGTAATTTGCCATAAACCATTTTATTTTGGAATTATTGACTCTGGAATGCAGGGAAATCTTGCATATGATGCAACCATGTACTGTAACTCATAACAGGGTAGTGCAAAATATCAATTTTAGTCATCTTGTTTTTGAATAATTTTGTGACTAGGACAAGAGTTGTGTGATTTTACATAACATGTTGGTCACAGAAAAGACTTATGGCCCTTCCACATGAACACGCTTTAATTATAGAAATGACTGTCCTGGACCGGGGTCAGTGCGGTGAGTCATTTAATTATTAAGTTCACAATAGTGCACCACCATACTTTATAGTATTTCAGGTCAGGAACTGAACTTTAGAAAAGTCACTTTGGTAAACAGTAGCCTGCCATGCAGCTGACATGCTTGCTGCTTTACAAGGCAGTTGATCATTACATCATGATTGCCACTTGTGTCATCTGAGGGGCAAGAGTAATTTACAGATTGTCAATTGTCTATTATTATGTTTTGTGAACATTTCACCTTTTTACCTCTCAGCTTATCTCATCTATTTACATTTTAAATTTAGATATCTTGATTAAACTATTGCTAATTGCTACCCCAACAGAGATAAAAGTTTGAACCAGATGTTACCAAACACCCCATCAAAACAGGAACCTATGTTACTCTTCTTCTATCTCCTGCTAAGGGAGAGGACTAGGGATGGGAGGTTGCCCACATACCTTGGTTCTAGGTGCATGGATGTCCTCTCTGCACTCTTTCATTAGCCTACCAGGGTTACCTTTAAGTGGGGATTAGATATGTAAGCAGAAGTAGGTATGGTAGCCTGTTGATTCCATACCCAGGGAGTTTTGGGGAAGCTGTTTGTGAATTTTAATCCAATCTTTGATCCTGGAGTACTCCAAGCCAAAGTTTCTATTGAACTGTTAACTTTTATTTTGCCTTCAGATGATGGGAAACTCAGTCATAAAGAACTTATCTCAGTTATGAAACACAGACTGCAAAGGGGCTTGGACAAGTCCAAAGAGTTGGGACTATCTCGTATCGTAGAAGCCATGTGGAAATGTGCAAAGAAAACCAGCACTGGTTATTTTGACTGAGATGTCTATTGTGTGCAAACAATGTGAATTATGAAATTTTTGTTGCCATGGAAATATCTCAGCAGGTCATGTGATACAACAGATGAGAAATGGATTACTCACCAGACCCCCTTGATTTTGTAACAGTACTTTTATATAAAACATGCTTTTTATTATTGTAGGAAGGAGTAAGTAGGGGATATCTGTGTAGTAGGCATAGAAAAGTGGGTGGGACCCTGTCTTACTGTATAGGGCCACTTGAATGTTGACATCATAGTCCATAGGGTTGTAATATCATCAACTTGCATTTTGATATTCATATTGATGCCCCTCCCCCTCATGCAATGCATCCACCTCTCACACAAAAGATCTGGGTTTGATTCCCAGGTCGAGTCCTACCAAAGACTCTAAAAATGAAACCTACTGCCATTGTGAGTGATGCTCTGTGTAAGAAATGGAGTAAGGAAAACAAGCCAGTGAGCCACAACTGGAAAAACTCTGTGACATGCTCCAATTGAACCATTAGGTTGGAAACCGGATCATAAAACTCCATCTTAGTCATGCAGTGGAGGGAACCATTCCATTTTTATCACATGTTTAAAGAGCCAAACCTCTCACCCCAAACTACAGTTTTGGTATGGGGTACCAAAATTCTCAATTGACTCAGCTCTTTGATTGACAGCTAAGTCAAACAATGCAGAATGCCAAAGCTTAATATATTACACAGCATGAACAGTACTGAGAGTGTTTTGATTATGTAAATTGAGTTTTTCTATATTCACCTCACCTCAGCTAAGTCAAACAATGCAGAATGCCAAAGCTTATATTACACAGCATGAACAGTACTGAGAGTGTTTTGATTATATAAATTGAGTTTTTCTATACTCACCTTGAAGCATAAACTGAGATTTTATCTGGATGAGGATGAATTTCAGACAATTGTGGGAGGTGCCAAAGTAAGAAGGTTAGGAGAATTGGTACTGTTTGGGATGAGAGTACTGGGCCTTTAATCAGCCCTCACACTTCAGTTTTCAAGGGGCAAGGACATTTGGTCTTGGTTCATTTTGGATTTTTTAGGGCATCAAGGCCATCAGCCAGGGCATGAAGGCAATTCCCATTTCTGAATAGTGGCACCAAGTCACATTAAAAAGAAAAAAATGCATCAGAAAATTAGCAAACACAAAAGGACTTCATGTTGTATATAATACTTGAAACAGGAGTAAAGCATGGAGATCATACACTGAAGGCAACGATGGCAACTTTGATTCCGACTTCTTGTCATTTTATCATGTCACTGCGGCAAATGAGGAATATACGATGGCAATGGTCATGTCTCCCATTAATTTTGAGGATTATGTAATGGTTGGAACATGTCACAACATACTTGTGAATGAAGAAAGACTGCAGCAGGACACCTTTATGTAATATAATACATGTTATGTATGGTGTGTAGGATGTTGTATAATACACAACTTCACTGTGTGTAGTTTAAACACTGGGGAAACAGCAGGTGAAAATGTCAGTTTAATAAAAAATAGTTTTTGTAAATTCATGGCTATGTTAATAGTCGCCTCAGGTCAGATCAAATTGTCTAACAAGACTGTATCCACTGCATGGGGCCAGGTGGTTCATTGTTTTTCTTTCAAAATGATGTCATTCAACATAAAGATCCATTGACTTTTAATGATGTCACTTCCCTGGAAAAGTCACATGATTGACCCAGTTGTGAGGACTTGCTCAATATGGATGTGAGGTTTAACATACCATGGAACATGTGAATACTCAGTGACCAGCAAAATGTAAATGAACTCTGGCATATAATTGCACTTATAGGGCAAAAATGAACAATCTCATTCTGTTGTAATGCTTCACAGATATTTAACACATTCATCATTCTTAAGTGCTAAATTGCTACCATTAAGAAGACCTGGGGCCTGTTCCACAAAAAGTTACGCACGATCTTAAGTTTGATTTACTGTTGGCTTAAGTATGGTGAATCAAACTTAAGATTGTGCGTAACTCTTTGTGGAACGGGCCCCTGATATAGCATAGTTATCTATGTATTTCACAGTTTATGATACATGTTTTAGAAATCTGGAAGTGCTTTTTGGATCATTAAGCATGGCTGCCTCTTTATAAAGTCAGTTAAATTGCTAAAAAAGTGATATATTTTCTCAAAAGTTTTATTGCACAACCTTATCAGTCATGTAGATTTTGAGTTGGACTAATAGATTGGAGTGTTCTTGTTAAATATTACAGTAGAGCAATATACTGTAAAGTAGTTGACATTTTGGAATATCATGAATCAGTTTTAGATAAGGTTATCTAGCTGTAAGATAAGGGTTTCTGTCAAAGATGAAATTTTATCACTGATTTAAGATATGTTCTTTGTTTCTTTATGTACATGATATGGTCAATTTAAAGGCTCACTTTGTTTTTGTCTTTGATGCCTACATGTTCTGTCTTAAACAAAGAAATGTATAGATTTTGACGGAAACAGCAATATTTAAAAGAAAACCTAAGCAAGAAATATCAAAGAAGAAACTCATTCTAGAAACTGATGACCAGGAGTGGTTTTAGTGCATTTTGTTTGGGAGGGGGGGAGGGGTTGGGGTTATTTAAAGAGGAATATTGCATTTTTCTTATAGAAATATACATTGTTTTGAAAAGAAATTTTGTCGATATAGAATAGGAGATTATTCAAAATATTGCAGCACTGTAGTCTTCTGTTGGAAGGATGAATTTCTCACTGATAGAAGTTTAGTCATTTGTTGCTATAGAATATTTATGTGCCCAAACTTTCAAAAATTCAAATTATATGACTTCCATGACCTTTCTATGGAATGATATTGTGATGAGATGAAAATAATGCTCCAGTTATTGTTGAGACTGAATAACTTATGCTGTTTTCTTTGCATGTCATGTTTGTGCATTTAAAATGTAATATCTCTCTTTAAATGCAGACATAGTTTGAGGCCAATGTATGTGTATTCATAATGGGGGTGGGGAGGTTCTAATATTTGAAAACATCTTTTCTGAGTGTACAGAACTTTTGTCTCCACTTCTGCTAGGGTGTTTCAATTTTGGCACAATTTGATTGGGAGTGTTTGGAAAATTTTGGTGACCCAACCCTTGTAGAGCTGTCTCTGCTCGTGATATATTTTACTTGATTTTACAACAGCTCAAGAAAGAGTAGTTGTTGATATAACCTGCATTGTTCCTCCTAACCTTCTACCTTCATTTACCCATAGTGAGTCCTAGAAAATAAAAAGTAGAACGTTGGAAGACTCTTCCAACTTGGAAAATGCAAAATTAAATGGGTGCCCTGTCCTCTTCAAGAAGTCATGGCACCCATTTAATTCTTCATTTTCCACTCCAGAAATTTTCTGTAGTAAGCTTTGCTTGGTATTATGCCTTCAGCAGATTGTAATTGGAATGCATGCAAATTTAGAAAGGTGGATTTATCCCATAGTATAATTACACATAATAATGCAGTCAGTGGGTGTGGGCCCAATCTTGAAAAAAAATAATTGCAAAAAACACCTTAAATAGTCATTAGTCATTTTTTATCCCTCTCCTTAGACCTTCCCCTCATGTTGTGCTCAGGGATGAGTTTTTTCAGTGAATTCACTGATTTCAGTGATTTTTCCCCTGCTTCAGTGATTTGTCATTCTTCATTTCAGTGAAATTGTGGTAATCATTTACCTATCAAGTAATAGAAAAAAACACCAAATTGTTTCTGCTTGGCTTACAAAAGTCCTGGCACGTTTCCACATACTATGTGTTCAGTACTATAAAAGTCAAGTAGGATTTTCATAACACTATGCTCTTATCCAACCCTCTGCATTCAACAAATGTTCAAAAAGTTGAAGCAAATGGACCTAGATTAACAATGTAACATCAATATTAACATGACAATGTTACATTATGCTATTCTTACTTACATTATGTATGTGCACAACTATGAAGCTTGCACTAGGCATTCCTCTTGTTTCAGTGATTTTTCCACTTACTCGGGCCCATCCCTGTGTGCTCTAACCCCCCCCCATTCCACAATCCAGGCTATGCTACTGAATTCAGTGGTTTTCAAACACTTCTGCTGCTGGAGGGAGGGGGGTGGTGCACTTTCCCTCAAGGCTTTTTCAATTTTGGTTGGTACAGCTTCTCTCTCATGTATGTCTTCCATGTCATACCTTTTTTATAATGTGAGTATTAAATGAAAAGCTAAAGGGTTGTCCAATATTAAGTCAATAGTTCTTAGGCCAAAGTTTTGAAAATACCATCACTTACCATTTTCAAATTTTTCTTTTGAACTTGACTTACCCAACTTAAAGTATTGACTCAGAACTGCATAACTCAAAAGTAGAAAACTCTCTGGTCCAATCAATGGTTACAATCATCATAAAAGTTTTCCTATTGCATTTTAAGACTTATTGATGGCTGGTATATATGTAGTAGCTCTATGACCTATTTTAATGATAAAGAATATTGAAGGAAAGGTCAATGAACTTTTGTTGTCAATGCTTTAACTTCTAATTTGATAAGTGTTGAAACTCACTGGGAATATGAGTTGATAGGTGGAATTCAGAAATTATTTATTATTTGTATTTTGTTCGTAAGGCTAGAAAATGGGAACAAATGTTAACCGTTTACCGTTGTGCTCTGATCGGGGCATATTTGCACACCTCTGGAGTGGGCGGAAAAGCAGACATAGCATGCCCCGCATGAGCTTCCGTAGGCTATTGACCCTGTGACCTTAAACTATTGTCTTTCTCGTTGTTGTGGCCGAATTTTTGGGTAGCTACTCGCAGTTTCGAGCTCTGCATGAAACAGTAAAAATTGGTGACAGCCGCGCTCTCCTTATGGGTCCAAAAGGACCCAAACAACGGTAAAGGGTTAATCATCATGGAAAAGATTGTACTACATATTGTTGAATAGCCTTTGGGGTGGGGCAGTTGGGAGGGGGTGATGGGGAGGGTGAAGGGAGTGAGAGCAGCTAAGAACTTCTCAAAATGATAAAAAACTGTCAGTAATTTCATGTGTTTTAAAAAAATTAGTCTCAGTTTACACAGACTCCATGCCATTTTTGGTTTAGGGGTTAATGAAGTGGTCTTGCACTTTTTTTAAATAGCAACACATAACCATTGAAGAAATTTTCAAGGGATAGGGGTAAAAGGGCTTGTTGTGGTAAATATAATGGTATTATTCAACATAATAAAAAATTCATTGTGTTACAGTTGTGCAATTTCACATTTTTTGTGTTGATATGTTCCTTATTGTTACAAATCAAAATATATGAAAATAGTTTTAAAATGGAGACTTACTTCTACAGGGATTTTCAATCTGAAATGCCATCTGATTTTTTTTTTAATTTGACCAGAAGTTTTTTTGTATTGTGATTTCGTTCCAAGAATGGTCATGCTAAATGCAGAACTGATTGTAATGACCTCACAGTAGACTGTTCTACCTTCATTACACAATGTATACCACTCAATAGAGCTGTATTTGTTTGAAAAGTTTAATTTTTGTATGTGCATCCAATACAAGCTGTCAGTGGATATGACTTTATGAAATAATTAGTTAACACTTCATTTTTGTTGTGATCTTGTACAAACCATATGTTTACACAGGTGGCAAATTTGGGGTTTTTTCCGATCAGAGATGGAGAATTCTTGAAGTAAAACTCTCAAAAATTGGAAAGGGTATTCAATTTAAAATTGCAGTCATGGGAATAGCACTGAAAAAGGAGCAGGTGGCTTTCCCAATGAAGGGATACTTTGCTCCTTACACAATTCGAATATATGTCAGGGAACACATTAAGAGAAGTACTCTAAGATGACCTCCCCCCCATCTGTTAAAATAGAAAAGTAATGGAAATGAGTGTTAAGTTGAGGAATTACCTCAAGAAGAAGGATGAAATTATAAAAGGTGACAACTATAGCTTCCTCTTTAAGTTCAGACCTCTTTGTTTAAAAGTGATTCATTTCAGATCTTGATAGTGCTTTTAAAATTATTGTGGCCTTTTCTTTTACAATTTATCAATATTGTACTTGCAACATTATTAGAATATTTGATTATAGTAAAGTTGAATTATTGTTTGTTTTATTTATTTTTAGCTTTTACCATTTTGCATTGAGAGGCAGGGTGGAGGGGTTTGCATTTGCTCATAACCTGATGTATGGAAGGTATTAGTTGTCATGAAACAGCAGTATCATGCAACTTATTAATGGTTCCATAATTTTATGAGGTCTATTGATCATTTCATTAAATTCACCCTCATTGTTACAAAATTGTCAGGTTTTGCAAAAAGATGGAGAGGAAAGGATCGATCAGCCCTTCTTTCCCCTATTGGGACAATGTTAACTCCTCTACTTATTGTATACGAATCTGGACGGTCAAGTGATGGTCTGATTTTAGTTGAACATATAACGGGGGTCCATAACCTTTAGTCTTTCAATTTCCTTGCTTACGGTTGATTCCCTCAATATCACTGAATATGAGGGTTCGAAATTCATGTAGACAATAAATGAGGACGATTTAGGGCTGATGGACCCCACTAATGGCTGCCTACAGTCACTAAACAGAAGTGCTGATTGGATTCACTTATATGAATATTCATATTCACCGTCTGTTTCATCCCTCTTGTGACCAGACAGAGTTGGCAGTGACTTAATAGGTATGATGCCGTAGGAAGAAGGTAAAAAATCTAAGACTTTTCCTTGGGCCTTTTAAAAACTAGAAGCCTTTCTGGTGTTAGCTTTTAAGTTTTTTTACCGAGTCACACCCTTCTTTGTATGTTGCAATAATGTTATACTGTATTGTTAATAATAATGTTAATACTGAAGAAGGCAATTTTCGATGTACTAAGCTATATATTCAAGTCATTTAGATTGCCCCTGGGCTGGTACGATCTTGGCCCACCCTGGACCAGGATATGTGATGAGGCCATGCATCTCTTGATGTTGTGGCTTATTGTGATGCCAGTTCTGTTTTGTACAGAGTGCTACGTTTTCTAATAAATTAGTTAGTGTTCTATGAAAACGGATACCTGTTTTGTATAACCTGCAAAATATACAGTTCTGATTGTTGAAAATTTCTCACGTTTCTCTTTCCTTTATTATCTTGATTTACAAATAAAGTGTTTTTATGAACCATTTTGTGAAAGTTATCCCCTTCATTTAATACTTTGTTTACAGGTCTTGTCCGTTTCAGTATTTTGGGCGGTATCGCGGACGGGAAAAATTGGATCGACTCGTGGAGGACTTCGTTGTGATTCAAGATTCCCTTAAATTAAAATAAAAATTACATCAATAAGAAGTTGTTACTACCCCTTCCCCCGCCGCCCCTTCAGACAGTAACATTATATTGGAAACCCAATCATTTCGGTCGTTTGAATTTACGGAAGATAAATTTGGGAATGGATGGCCCCTTTAAAGGCATATAATGTCGATGTGATTATGATTACACCCTTTTCCCGTAAACTCCACCTTTTTTGTGGAAAATGCCGGCTCCCAGTAGTTTCTGGCTTCATTCAGTGGTCTAAAATCCAAGCTGTTTTGTTATTTTACAGGTGTCCTGATAAGATGCAACAAAGATTGAATATATGCTAATGAGGAGGATAAGAAATTTTTCATATTTGGTACTGTGGGCTGTAATCTTAAGTCATCTCAAATTAAAGCCCCTTGCTATTCATATCATCAGGCGCGCAGCCTACGGGGTGGCTCTGGGGCTGACCCTACATTGCTCAAACCTGACAAACGAAACAATGGCAAAAAAGACTCGAAAATGGGTCCTACAAACCTTTCGTATGTTTTCGTGAGCATTTCGTATGCCGTTTTCCTCAAAACGGAGAAAACAACCCCCTTCTTGCCGCAATTCTGCAGTTCTGGCAATACGAACCTGCTTTGTACTCACCATATTGTGCTTAAAAATGACATACTTAATGTTTGACATTAATTCCATGTTTTTCACTGCGATCCTATAAAATAATATTTTTACAATTGCCCATCTCATCGCCTAGAATTCGTCTCAAGTGTTCCTTTGTTTGCACTGCACGTTAACTCGGATAACTACAAGGGGTACGTGACAAACCCAAAGGGGCACCTCCTCATTCATGTACCAGGGCCGCATTTCGCTTGTGGACACCCTGACCCCGAATTGTTTGAGGTCTTCGGGGCTTTTCTCTATATTCGACCCGATGCCTATAAGTGGAACACTAGCACATGTTTTCGCGTAGAAAATGATAGCAATGTACTTGCTTCCCTGTCAAATACATGGCGCTTGTTTGTCTTCAAGTTGCATACAAACATTTTCAATTTAAAATCTCTTATTCTGATAGTTAAAGTTTGTCACAAATAATATGTGAAATTTTGCTTGTGGTTTCACGTATGACATGTCTGCATGTTACGCAAATACCGTAGAATAAAGACCCATGCGTTCTTTCAATCCCATGTATTTACGGAAACTTTTCGTCGAACTTTCGGACGGACGGACAGAAAAGCGCCTTGGCTTGTCCCTCCATTTTGGACACACAAATATGGAGGTCCTTAAATGTAGAGACCTGAGACCCGGTGGGGGTGGATACCGCCATTAATCCAGTCCTGCCTCCTACGGCTGTATTATTTGAGTATCCTTTGAATGTCTTTGATTTGCGAGTCAGTGAGTGGGGAAATATAACTAGGAACAGCGTAGTCACACTTTGAAATAGGAAGCATTGTGATGGTACCGTGGTATGGCCGATGTTCCCGGGAGTCATTGTTCCCAAGGTTCGTTATTCCCCGTTTTCTTATGTCTCGATTATATGACCATGAATACAAGGTTCGTTATTCCCAGGGTTCGATGATCCCAAAAGTGCGACTGATCCCAATATTCGGGAACATTGAACCTCGAGAACACTGAATCATGGGAACATTAACATAGCCCCGATGTTTAAACGTTCTCTTTAAGGGGCGCGCCTAAACAAACGACCGAGCTTCACCACAAGATTTGCAGCTCTCTGGCTAACGATATGTTTGAAGAAAAACGCCAATAATTGCTCAATCTGTTTCTTATTTCTTCGCATGATGTAAAAACGCTGAAAAACTAATACCTCACTCTCGAACCTTTTTTATTGCCTCGCGGGGAAGGTGTCAGTAGCGCAACCAGACTTTTTCATTTGGGGATGAGGGGGCAAGTGTTCAGTTGGTGAGGTCGGAAAAAGTGATAATATTGTAACGATTTGGAGGTTGTGGTTGCTTCGTGGGTAGCGTCTGGGCCTGCTGGTTGGGTTCTTAGCCTTAGGTGTGGTTTTGTGACTGGCCGCAAGAATCGGCGAAATAACATGAAGTCGACGCGAGAGTAAAAATAATCCAAACAGTCCAAGTTAAAGTGAAGAAAACGGTGTATTTCCGTTACTGAATGTCAAAGAAAATGTAAAATGGCTTCTTCGTCCTAAACAAGGATAAAATCAAGGATAAAATACGGTGAGAAGTTACAAAACCAAAACGATGAATACAGCTTCAGAGGTCTGTTCCGAATGATACTGGCTTCAGGGCCTAAGCCTGCCGAGATACCAAAATACAACCTTGCTGCTGAAAAATTAGACTACAGGTATGTTGTGTCCGATCCCCTTCGTAAAAATTCTTATATACCGGACTTAGTTTGCAAAAGCTTTACAATGACTCTTGAAAAGACACAAAAAGAGCACGACTTTCTTAACTCTAATAATCCCCAGGGGAACGGAATACATTTTAAACCCTTAAAGGGCCAAACCTCTCACCCCAAACTACAATTTTGGCACCCGGGTACCAAAATTCTCAATTGGCTCAGCTCTTTGATTGACAGCTAATTCAAACAATGCAGAATGCCAAAGCTTATATTACACAGCATGAATGGTACTAAGAGTGTTTTGATTATATAAATTGAGTTTTTCTATACTCACCCTGAAGCAATAAACTGAGATTGTGTCTGGATGAGGATGAATTTCAGACAATTGTGGGAGGGGCTTCAGTAAGAAGGTTAGGAGAATTGGTACTGTTTGAGATGAGAGAGCTGGGCCTTTAATAGAACATGACTCAGAAACATCTGCGCCCATCCCTATGAATGAATTTACGATCGTACGATCTGACGTTACGTAATGAAAATTAACATGACATATGTGACGGGAGATCGTCCGCATAATGGCAAACAATGGTCTATGCAGCACGCGGCTAATCTTACCATTACTACCATAACTAATGGAGTCCCTAAGCTAAGGGATTAACCGGGAGAGTCGATCCGCAGGTAACATGACGGATCCGCCTGCGCTCCTCAAATACTCCGCACGACTTTGGCCAGAGGCCCCCGAGCGTTACAATATCGAGATGAGTGCCACCATCAGTTGGCGCGGGGTGAGGAGAAATATTTGAGAATCGCGAGCCCTCAGACAGCCGAAAATGACATTTCTCGGGCTTGTTGGTCAAACCTAAGCAGTCATTATCTCAAACTGTCGTTTGCAATAAACTTTTCAATTCAACAATTAAACTGAGCAAGTTGTAAAACGGTCAGAAAATTAACAAAAAAAAAACCTACCATTGCCATTGGATGAAATGCAACAAGGCTTATAAACACTGAAAATAAGACTGTATGTGTATGCTAGTTCATCGCATAAATTAACATAAAAGGAAAATGTTCCTTTCTCGAAAACTGGTAAAGAGGCAAGTTACGTGCTACACCTCTCCGTCATAAAAAATAATTTCTCTGTAGCATACAGAGAAAATTACGGCTAAAATGCCTCTCAGATTGAAGGAAATGTCACTTGTTAGTCTCTCTTTGTACTGAAATCCATGTTTTCAAGACTTTGAATTTTTTTGCTTAAACACAATTATCCAAATATATTTTTTATCTTTGAATTTAATTTGGGGGGGGGGGGGACGGTAGGGAAGGTGTTTGGTTGGGGGCTCTCGTCCATTGCACCCCTCTGGTTGCACCCCTCTGGTTGCACCCCTGGGAGGAGGAGGTAAACTTTTCCAAACGCAGTCGTTTCGACATAACAATGTGTAAAGAGTCGAAGATAAAGTACATTTTGTCGGTGTGTATATTCCTGCTTCAACTGAGAGGCTCTACCAATAAACTGGTCCATCCGAGGGTGCGTCACTTCGGCGCGTAACTGACTTCGTCGGCTGTGCAACCGATTTTAGTGGCAAGCCTATGCCAAGTGGAAAGAAGGCAGGAGTATCATCCTGGGAAAGAGTACCTTACACCGGGCGGGATTTGAAACAATTAATTCACATCTGACAAACACATTGGTACTCAAAACAGGAATCCCCGACCCCAAACACAAATGACATGAATGCAAGCTAGGATTGCGGAGGGTGCTTGTGTGGTTCATACAGTTGACTGTAAGAGTTAGGACAAATAGAGATCGCTATTAGAAAACGTAGCTGCTAACTGCTCACAAATTTTGTCTGCATGTGTGTGGGGGGCAGGGGGGATCATGAAATTTCTTAAACACAGTTAAAGGCCTAATCCTCTCACCGCAAACAGTAAGTTCTCCTACTTACTTAAAGGCCCAGTTTTCTCACCCCAAACAGTATCAGTTCTCCTAACCTTCTTACTTAGACCCCTCAACCCCCTGAATTTCAGACAATTGTGGGGCCCACAATTATCTGAAATTCATCCTTATCCAGTCACAATCTCAGTTTATTGCTTCAGGGTGAGTATAGAAAAGCTCTGTGTGAATAACCAAAACACTCTCAATACAGTTCATGCTGTGTAATACAAGCTTTGGTAATCCCCATTGTTTGAATGAACTGTCAATCAAAAAGCTGGACCAATTGAGAGTTTCTGTACCCCCCTGCAGGAAGTGTAGTTTGGGGTGAGAGGATTGGCCCTTTAAGTCCCCTCACAACTGTCTAAAACTCGTCCTCATCCGGACACAGTCTCAGTTTATTGCTCCAATGTGACTTATGCAATCTGTAAATAAAACAAATTTAAGTACAGTACAATGTACTGTACTGAGAGTCCATGCATTGCAATTTGCTTCGGTACTGTCGATTTTTTCGGTAGTCTTCGAACATTTTTTTTAATCAAAGAGCTGTGCCAAAATACAAGTTTGAAGTTTGAATTTGAGCATGCGTTAGTGGCCTTTCTGTTCAAGTCAACTTGTCACAAAACATCTGAGCGCTGTGTCGGCCGAGTATAGCATACTGTTTTACGTGTGTTTGCATTCCGCCATCAGTTTTAACACACGTAAAAAATGGTAACCCGTTGACCCTTGACCTATTGCGCAACATCGCTTCTTGAAGAAACTTCGAACTGGTCTTTTGAGACGATTCCTG
This sequence comes from Holothuria scabra, assembly GCA_037179385.1. Taxonomy (NCBI): domain Eukaryota; kingdom Metazoa; phylum Echinodermata; class Holothuroidea; order Aspidochirotida; family Holothuriidae; genus Holothuria; species Holothuria scabra. The sequence goes on from CM074198.1 coordinate 8,682,406, forward strand.
TAGACTAAGACAACTACGAAAACCAGACATTCCAAAGGGAGGGGCTGACCTAAGAGAAAACATGGAAGCGAGGGAGTTGCACTGCTAATTTTCCGTATGTTTATTGTTGATATGGCGAAAAAGGAGGGCTGAGGCCGTAAAGCCCCTCACCCCCCTCCCCACCTTGGACCCGCGCGTGAAAATTGTAGTTAAGAATGAAAAAATGACTGTCTCTAAAATATATAGCCTATATATATACTATTATAAAGATGGGGCATAATATTTTTTCTCCCTTGGTTATTGTCAGACCTCTGCTCTCCTAGCAAAGAAATTATATTTGACTGTGACAGTAAACTTACCTGCAAATGTGGGTAATGAACTGTTCCGTCATGTACTGGAGCCATTCTGCTGGTAGTATCGTCGCCATGTAATACTCACTTCCAGGTAGTATGGTATATTGCCTTTACGTAGAACTGTACTTCGTACCGGTACTGATATCACGTATTTCACATACAGACACGTTATACTTGACTAGAACGGTCGCAATTCAAATGCAATGCAATTTTATCACGCCAATTGCGGACTCACGGGGATCATGGGGCTTAAGGGTCCCCTATATTGGTAACATTAAAGGACAAATCCTCTCATCCCAAACTACAATTTTTATAGGGGTTACCGAAATTCTCAATTGGCTCAGATCTTTGATTGACAGTTAATTCAAACAATGCAGAGTAACAAAGCTTATATTACACAGCATGAATTGTACTGAGTTTTGATTATGTATATTGATCTTTTCTATACTCGCCTTGAAATATTCAAACTGAGATTGTGTCTGAATGAGGATGAATTTCATACAATTGTGGTAGGGGCCTAAGTAAGAATGTTAGAAGTTTTGGTATTATTTGGGCCTTTTAAAGGCCCAATCCTCTCATCCAAATAAAGAATTTATGTCAGGAAAGATATAAACATTGAGAGGCAGGAACGTCAATGAGAAGGCGGTCGGGTGGATATAGAACAACATTGAACATGTTTGTTTGTTGGCTTGATTTTTTTTTCCATTTAACAAACAAAAAGAATGACGAATGTGATGTGATCCCCATCATTAACCACAAAACATGCCCACTGATCGTCAATCATGCCTATGATGTGCAGTACATAGACCCACACTTTACCCCATCATCTTTTCCGTATTACAACTAAAAATACATTCATGGGTTCTTATAAGTTATTGGAACAGGCAACAACCGCATCAGACATATCATTCATGGTGGTGATACTATCGAACCACTCGTCTTTAACTGAACATCGTGACATCCACTGACGCTTAAAGTCAAGTAGGCACTAGGTCATTATTGTGCCCACACTTTAAATATCATTTTACTAGTAAGTAGTAACCTGTATGATAAATGACGCCGGTACGAGGTGTGGGGGTGCGTACCTTATACGTTACTAAGAAAAGTTGTTACGGAATGGGTATGAATTAATTTTCCAAAAGAGCGATGTCCTTATTCACTATATTTTTCTGTCACAATTATTTCTCTACTTTTCTCACAATTCTAAAATGTGCGAACTTTCACACGCTTTTCTATATTTCTTGAACACCATATGACAGGTATAGCTTTGTTCAATAACATTGCGTTTATACGTGCATGCCGATATGTTTATGGTTGGGGACAGATTCATGAATGCAAGGGGTATTTATTTCAATTCTTGCGCCAAGGAGGGTTGTTGCCAATTCAGAATGGTCATGGCATAGGCATACTTTTATTAAAGTCTTGAAACTGAACCAGGCTGATCTGCATTAAATTTTTGCCACGGTCAATAATTTCTAATGCAAATTTTCGGTGCGTTTCTCACACAACATTAATTCGCAGATTTCTTAAAGAGCTCTTTTGTAAAACATCCAATCAAGTAAATGGGCTTTTGTGTCCTAATGTAAAACTTTCGGTAGCCGCAGTAAAACAGTGCCGATCATTTGAAGTTTACATAGACTGCAAGAAAAACAGCTTGAACCTTTTTGAAACAAGTTTGGATTATTGTGATCAGGTGATTGCGGTGTATAACACTTTTGTTAGCCACGAGCAGTTTTAAATTACCTTAGTTCTTAATTAGTTACGGGTAATGTTTAGCGCATAAAATGATGACTGCATACGCTCATAGGCGTACGAGATGGGGTGTGAGGGGGGGGGGGGGCACTCGCCCTCTCAATTCGGGCAAAAGCAGTTAGTCTTTTTGGGTAAAACAAGCCCAAAACATAATAAATGGCGGTGAATTTTTTCGGGCAAAAGATGCTCTTGCCACCTCATAGAAAGTTACCCCTGTACGCCTATATATGCTGCATACGCTTCAAAAACTGTTTGAATGCCTTGCGTTAGCATTATCGTGGATGACTTTTGAAAATATTCGGGATAGACCTTCTGAGAATAACACTAAAGTAATAGGGCATTGGTATTGTATAAATACTAATCTCGACGCTTAAGGTCTAACACCCCCAATAATTTCTCCATTGACTTACACACTAAATTAGCTCCCTTTGGAGGTCCCTGCAGCCTTGTCAAAGTTCACAACTATTTCAAGACACCCATCACTTGATAGCTGACAAGTTTGCCCATCATGGCTCTACAAAATTTCCATACTATGACCGTTTAGATTTTGAGCTGGAAGAACTTAAAATTTTTGTAGGGTACACCCACCACTAGCCTCCCTACAAAAATGGAAAATCTCCGCCGTTTGACAGCAATTTTTTAAACAGTCTAAATCACCATAAATCTTACCCAAATTTTCAACATCCACACTCTGGCAAGTCCTCTTTCATATTCATGGACTTTCATTACCCAGCTGGCAGGTTATCCTGACAAAATTTGGTCCAAACCAGAGTTAAAAGGACTACTTCTTTGAGGGTGTGCACTTTGCGCTCTAGAACACTACTCTAATGGAGTAGTGAGACCTTAAGAACAGTTATGTAGCCTAAAACAAGTGTGACGGAATACCTGAGTTTTAAAAATAGCACTGATCTCGGATGACTCAAAACGATACAAGAGCTGTGATATATATATATATATATATATATATATATATATATATATATATATATATATATATAGTTATAGTTATAGTTATAGTTATAGTTATAGTTATAGTTATAGTTATAGTTATAGTTATAGTTATAGTTATAGTTATAGTTATAGTTATAGTTATAGTTATAGTTATAGTTATAGTTATAGTTATAGTTATAGTTATAGTTATAGTTATAGTTATAGTTATAGTTATAGTTATAGTTATAGTTATAGTTATAGTTATAGTTATAGTTATAGTTATAGTTATAGTTATATATGCGTTGATTGGATGAGCCACCCTCATTTGAAGTCAAGTTAGTGTTATGTGCTCCCTGACGTCGAGGGGTCTGAACAAGTCTGGGTTACCACATCTCCCTCGACGGAATAGTTACTTTGACTAACCACCATGGTGCCCCTCTTGGACCACGCCACGGCCCAATTGCAGCACATAAATAAGTCGTTGTTCGCATTGCATATTATATATTAAAACAAGAAAAAAGGAAACAGCAAATAAAGAGGCGTTATTACATGCTTGTTTCACAACGTAGAGACCAAAATCCAACCCCGCAATTCATCTGTGCCTAGTTAAATACACATAGGGACTACAGAGGACCACCATGACACTGTTGGCATTTTACGTCCGTCGCGCATTTACTGTGTGTCACTTACTTATACAGATGTTTCGCTGCCACTACTTTAATTGATCCCTTACAGGTGCCTCCTCCATTTGAAAAATATCGAGTACATTAACCCACACTGCCCAAGTCACTTATTAAACAAAATGTCGGAGAGGTTTAGGTTTTTTTACACATTTTACACATCTGAGAGGGAGGAATATAGTCCCGCCTTCCGAACCCTCAATACGGTACTCTCTATATAATAAATCCGAGGACTGAAATTAAAACGATCAATAGAGTTCAAGATTGGATATTCACTCTAAAAGAGTGAGACCTACTCATTTTCGATTGGAATATATGTGTTGTTGTTGTTGCTGCTGCTGTTGTTTGTGGGTTTTTTTTGCAATGAATCGATAAGTCTGTCCCTAATCTCACTCTAAGAGAAAGACTGATTTCCAATCTTAAGCTGTCAAAGAGCACGTCTATGATATCGAGTCTCTCTTGCTTGGTTCATCAAACTATAATACCGACAGCCAAGGGGCTCAAACAAATGGACCTTGACGAAATGTAGTATTTTACTGTATTTTCATACTACATGTACAGCAAAATGGGGTCAGTCGAACCAGGGCAATTCCCTTGTCGAATATCAATAGCCTGCTGACAACCAGAGAACCACAATTCGAAATATGCAGGCAACGCGCATTTAGATATTTATATCGAACTCTGGCACGCCGTCACTGCGTGCGATTGATTGAGTCTTGAATGCCCAGAAAAGGTCGTATGACCCAGTGTATGCAGTTTAATGTGTCTGAAGATTTAAAGATTAAAACCTACATGTTACAAAACATGAATTCAAATAATCAAATTTCTATCATCACAACACATTCCTGAGCTGAGATATGAAATGTTAAAATTTATTTACTAAATTTATAAAGCAGACTGCACAATTATCTGTGATGTCATTACTGTTCTACTCAAATTGCAGTCCTTGTTTTGTATGATTTTGTACTTCCAAAATGTTGGAAGAAAACGATGTGCTAAAAATTAAATTGCGTTGTCACTGTTATGTGGTGACTTGTCATTACATGTACTCTCTGCAACATGCGGTGATGCAAAAAGCGGGACATGCTCAATACTTTTTCTAGAACAGCAGTACCGTGAATGGGGGGATCATAGACATTTACCCTCACTCTATACCTTGGATCACCCCTCAGCATAGGCAATGGGGTAGGGAAAAACGTCAGTGAGCTGCAAACTGTGAAAAGGGCCCTGGGAAGAGAATAAGAAATTGAAGGGGTTTACCTTGTTTTCATAATAAGTTTGGAAGAGTGATTTTGTCCTTTAACCCGTTCTCAATTTTATCATTTCTCTTATCTCTACCGGTCGGCATCAAAGCGTTACGTGAAAGTTATATACATATTATCTAAAGCCCTCCCGACCCTATGGAAAAGGGCCGTTCGGCGAAACCAATCTTTAAACTGCTTCCCGAAGAGGGTTTTACTAAAGATCAGGTGTAACGCCGCTAATACAAGAGTTTTGTTATATCGATGATACAATCCAACAGGATTTAACAAATTAAGCTATGTTACCGAAGTACTAATGAGACATCGATTTATGAAAGGGTCATGCAAAAGCCGTTGATTTTTGCGAGAAATGATGCTGCCGTCCTATACAAGAGTATGATTCATACACTCTAAAAAATGATTAACCAACCGTTGGTTCCGCAGTTGACCGGAATTGGGTAAAAATTGTCCAACTCAGTTGGTTAAGTGTTTTACTCATTAGTTGGGCAAAAGAAATTACCCAACCACCCAATTTCACCCAACTAATTTTGCCCAACAAATGGTCAAAATTTGTACCAACACGTTTGTCCAACAGCTGTACTGTTGTATGCTTGTTTGGATTTCAGTATAACCTGATATATAATTATATGATTTGGATAAGACGAGATTTAACAAAGTACCCTAACACATACACCGCGGTTTGTCCTCCAAGAGTGGTTGGGGAGACCAGCGACGATGCACTTGGTAAGTTAACAGTGAAGTGTGTAGTTTAAAGTAACAAACTTAATCGTGGAACTTTGTATTTCTTCTCCGATTTATTACGTAGCAATGGTTTTTTTTCTATGCGACCATTGCTCTTTAAGTACTTTCGTCCAGATTTTTACTGCTATTCTACCGTTAGCTTTTTATTTACCAAATACAACCTTATTCATCCATGAGATCTTATAATTAACCACCTATATTACAATAATTATCCGTAAAACTTAACTGATCTTTAACTAATCATCTGATTGGTCAATTACATTTAACCCAACTGTTGGGTACTTTAAAACTTGCCCAACAACTTTAACCAACACCTGGATTTTAACCTTAACCCAACCTTAACTGCTTAATTTACCCAACAATATGGGTGCAATTGTTTACCCATTTGTTGGGCAATAATTTGCCCATGTTGGGCATTTTGTATTTTGCCCAACGCTTTTTATCCAACAGTTTTTAGAGTGTATAGTGTTCAAAATTACTACTTTAAGTGACCTTATTTTAGAGCTTTAAATCATAATAGTATTTTGTGTTTAAGAAAAGATAATCTCATTATACCAGACAAAAAAGGTTCTTTAATGATTTTTGTGGGAAGGGCGTGCTTAGAGCACCGTTACCTTTGTAGCATTTTTATGGTTTTTGTCCCTGTTAAAATGAAACTTTTATTCCATTTAATATTGTCATATTAACCACAATATAGACAATCGGAAATTCTATTCTGATTTCTCTGATATTGCTTTCTTTCTTCAATTTTCTTTCTTATTACTTTTTTTTTTATTAGTAATTCACTTCACTGGTTGGTCTGAACTGGGGATCAGTCATCATCTTCTCCTTCTCACATCACTTTCACACATTATGCACTGCAAACACAGATTAGTCAAGGGTCAGGTGTCTGAATTGACTAATCACGTTAGTCACTCATATTTGACTAATTTGTGATGAGTCCGCTTAATTTCGTAGCAATGGACTAAAGAACATTAGCCAAAACTTAGTAAAGGAGGCTTAATATTCAGATATTTGTTAGAAAATAATTCAGCTGGGTCCAATTTTAATCAAATGTTAGCCATTATTGTTGACTTACGTGATTGGTCGATTCAGACACTGCTTGACTAATTTGTGTTTACAGTGATGGGCACAAAAACTATATTTTACGCCAATCCACTCAAAAAGCAGATTCCCTTGTCACCCCTACTTTTGTGATCCTTGACAGTGGCGTATAGGAAGCAATATGAAAGTGTGGGAACCAAACCAACCAAACCAACCGAAGCAAACAAGGGGCGGAACAATTTCTGAACTATGCACCTCACCCTACCCCCTTGATTGAAAGGTACGTTTTATGCTGATTTTTTCGCTTTATTTCTACCATGAAGAGCGATTTAGAAAAATGTATGTCATAACTCCTTTTTTTCAAATAAAACTGCGCACTGAGAAACTAGTGTAAGTCGAGTTTTCCTCAATTCTAGTAAGTGTTAAGATGCTTCTGTAAAGGAATATTGACAACATTTTGACACTTAAATGACTAAAGAATTATCTACAGAGACTCAAATGACACTTGACAGGATTGCAAGGTTATTCGACGATATGCTGAAAGTTTTATAAGAGAGTTTTATGTGAACAGCAATGGCGTAGCTCGACTTTTTCAAGGGAACGGGACAAGAACTCAAATTTCCCCATTTTTTCTTCAAAGAGTGGACACCATGTGGCACGCGAAGCGAGTTGCAATTATTTCTTTCCCTAAAATGTGTTTGAAGATCTGGAGCCTCCAGGCTTGTATTTCAGGAAGTTTTGGATTCTGGGTTTACAATAATGGCATTTAAAAAGTTGGGGATCACTTAAGATTCTGAATTTCCTATTGGCAAATTTGAGAATGATTGCACGGCGATGATCGTTGTTGCTGCGTAGGTGTAATGTTATCGAAGGCTAACGAACTGAAGCTCTCCGATGACAAGATGACTGCATGGTCAAGTGGTTAGAGCATCCGACTTGCAGTCGGGAGGTTGGGGGTATAAATTCCGACCGGATCATAAGGAAGAATTTAAAAACGGAATCTGCTGCCATTGTGCTTGGTGCTCAGCATAAGTAATTGAGTAGGAAATACATTCCATTGAGTCACAACTTGAAAAAGGTTTGGCCGGCTCGACTTGAACCAATTGGTTGGAAAATGGGCCGTAAAACTCCATCTAGTCAACTTACCGATGATGTTTTAAAAGTTTCTGAAACTCTGTCGTCTTTTCAGACAAAATATTTCAAAATCAAGCTGTCAAGAGCTCGGGCTGAAGAAATTTGGAATATATGGAAAGAAATTTAAAAAGATAGAAAAATGAATAAAAACTTGTAGTAATCTTCTTGGATTGAAAACAATATGTCGCAGCATGTATGAGATAAATTTCCAGGGTGGCGATCACGTGATGCGCAAATGGCGGAAAAGGGAAGAGCGTAATCATAGCCCTTGCAAAATTGAAGCTGGGTCATGCCGTCTTCACCATTTTAACTTGTAAAATATATGAGCACAAATTTTACTTGACTTCAAAGGTACAGCACCTAACCAGTGGCGTAGCTACGGGGGGGGGGCAGTGGAGATTTCCCCCTGGCTCTGACAGTAAAAAAAAATCAGAAATAGTTTGCCAATTGTGACACCAGTCAACTACAGTGTGGTTTTCCCAATTCTACTTTCATGAAATTCAACAAAAGCTCCATTTTTGTAATTTGTTTCAAAAATGCAAAATTTTCCGTGCGTTTCGCGCAGCACTTTGCAATTACTAGTGCAGTCATGTTCGCTCATATATCAGTTTGGCAAACTTTTCCGAACTCTGGAAATGACAACATCACGAAATTATCAAGTGATATCGTTACGGTAACTAAGTGCTATCATCATGAATTTTCTTTTATTTAGTTCCAATTTTTTTCGTGCCTCTATTTGTAGGCCAAAGGTAACATTGTGTAGCAACAACGATCTTTGGTCGCCGTGCAATCTCACTTTTGCCAATAAGAAATGCAGAATCTTCAGTCGCCTAATACTCGAACTTAGATAGGAAACCCTGGATCCAAAATTTTGTCGGGCCAATGCAAGCTCCATATTTTCAAAAATTTGCTTAAAGAAGGGCAAATATTAGCGCGTCTAAAATTACGTCCCCAGGGAAATGGTATTCACACCTAAAAAAAAATCGAAAATTTTTGGCGCTTGCCCCCCCCCCCGGAAAAATGTCTATCTACCCCACTGAACCTAACATACATATGTATGTAGTATATATTATAACGTTATGATAATATGTAATAGTCGACGTAGGCTTACACATAATTTTTCTAAATTCTAGTCAAAGGGGGGGGGGATCCCTTTCTCCTTAGTTACCTCCCCCTGCTGCTCGATCACTCACAGGTCTACGTACATGCCCCTTTTTAGAAAAATCCTGACTACGCCAATGTCAGCTGCAGGCTGCCCCTCCTTCACAACATACCATCATCTGGTCACTGAAATGCAATAGCCAGAAAAAAAGATAACTTGACTTATGGCTGGTTGATGGATCCCGAGTCACCAACCGTCTAAACTAGAAAAGAGCCTTTAGGAACTGAAAGAACTTCCCCCAAATAAGAACAATGTTTGATAATTCCAATTTATTGAACACTATTATCCAGTGACCTGAATTGGCCTCAACAAGTCTAGTCGCATGCAAACAATTTCACCCTGTTGATACCGTTGTTAGTCACTTTTGTAACCAAGTTATGCGCTTAGCTCATATCGCCGCTGTTATGCAAACTCCTGACAGTCAACATATCCTTCAGAACGGCGGACTGGCAAAACAGAAGCCAAGATGTCATCCTGATCTGATCATTCATATCGACAAAAGAAAAGCCCCATGACCTCATCGTTGCTTCATATGCAATAAGACCCGCCTCACTCGCATCACGCCATACGCTGGTCGTACCATTATCAAACCTAATCAATGCATTGCTTCTCGCACGTGCAGCAGACAGGTTTGCGTAGCCGACTGAAGAGGTAACAACAATAAGCACACCCGCTTTGTTACTGTATGACTCTCAAGGCCAGGACCGCAGTCCGTACATATAAATCCGTTTGTTTGGGCCGGTTTCCAGTTCATGCATAGTCTGGATTCAATAAGTTAATGTATGCAGCATCTCAGGCAATCATAGTTACGTGCATGCATAGACTACATGCTGAACGGATTTCAATATCAAACACAGCTGCATTGCATAGCTTACATGGTTTCTTTTATTTGAAGTACTCTGTTTGGATGTAGTGGAGGAATTAAGAAAATTTATAACCGTGTGATATCGCTTCTTCAAACAACTGCCTGTTGAGACATACTAAACATTCATCGCAAGGACTTTGTATACCAAGTAAGTACAATTATAGTGCATTAATTTTGATCGTACAATGAAACTTGATTTATAGCTTCAGACTGGATAATTATCCTGAACTAAGGTTAAGACAGAATTTCATGAACAAACAATCTCTGATTCATGTAAGAAGTAGGTTTGTTTATTTTCTAGCGCTTTAGCCTTTTCCTTCTTGCAGAACATTTTTTCGATTTTATACTCTCCCCTTCCCCAAAAGAATAACAATGAAAAGAAATGTAGGCTGGGTAGGCCTAAGTTGACTGTAAGACGTCTAGGTCTGAACAGGAAGTCTTTTATTTGCACTGCCTTGCCTAATTTATAAAACGTACAAAGCAGTGCATAAGAATAATAAAATAGCAGTTACCTTCTGTTCAGTAAACTGAATACAAGACGAGGAGTGGTGAAAAATTAGTGCTATCAATGCCGTGCAGCATGTAATAAGCCTAATGAGTAAAACTACTATATACGGCATTTGTGCTTGCCGTCTATCATGATGCATACGAATTGGCCTATTTACTCATGATGCCATACATACCCTCATTATTTTTAATCGGTGTGGTGATCTAAATTAGGCCTAGAAATCTATCGGTGTCTGTTAGGGTACAGCAGAAGGCCTATAATAATACGGCATTAGTGTTTCAGGGAACTAAAATTTCCCATTTGCGTATTTGACTGTAACGCTTATTTTCTTATTTCGGTTGTCACGGTGGCCGAAAGGTGCGGTCGCGATGCGAAAAAGTGTATAGGAGGCACCGATACTCTCAACTCTCCGCTCAGAAACCACGGACGTATACCAGGGAGTATGGGATCCGCTTCCGGGGACAAAAAAGGTGGGACTGGATAAATATACAAATTAAAATGCCAAAGGCGTAATCGGGCGGTTGTAGAGGTCGACTGTTGAGGGAAAGGTACGAAATGAAAAGAAAACCGAGGTAGTTGAAAATAGAGAAGGAAATGACTTCATGGAGATATATCCAATCGTTCAAATAGCATCAAGTATATATTTGGTATAGTAAACCCCCACCAAACGTAAGCCAATTTTCTCTAAGGGAATGGGGACACGCCTCAATTATTGGCCTACATTTCTCTCAGCCTGACGGCAATCAGTCATCCTTCCATAGCTACACCCTTGTGAAATGTTTTACGTTAGGTCAATCAATAACTAATACAGATCTAGGTGGAAATCATTTTTCCAGAGGAAGTGGCCACAGGTAGCAAGCATTTCTTATTATAGCAAAATTTGGTCGACACTCTGAAGACTGGCTGATTGTCGGCTGCTAGGGCGGTGTGAGACGAAAAATGTGCGATGGTTCTCGGACGTTCTGTAATGGGCGTAATGCTGATTGGTTTATGAACTGCATTGTGCCTACCCACCATACACATTTTCAACGACTCTCTGTCGGCCATGAATGGCCACCGATATACCGCCAGATATTGGTGACTAGCTTAGCTCCGTGCATATTGGTGAACCCTGTACATTTGGGGCCATTTAGGCCTAATTTAAGTTTTTGCACCAATGATTTCCCACGTATGGGCAGCACGCCTATATGCGGGTTATCATGCACTTTACCCATTTTTGCCCACATACCATTTTTCATGATGGGCCTTACAGCTACCCTACATGAGTGATAGTGATCATTGAATCAGGAGTGCGCAATCATAAGGACGACATATGTGGAGCCATACGGGTGGGCCCTTTATTCCTTGAAGGTCACCATACCAAGTAACATTGCCAAATGGGACCCTTTGGCGCCCCTATCTTGGGTGAATATTCCATAAGGGACCCATATCGTTTTGCACTTAGAATATTACTTAGGGTAAAATATAAGAGTCAGTAAACATTTTTGGTGCAAAATTAAATGGGCCCCATTTGGGACCCTCATAGTTTTGCTAAATGGGATTTGGAAATGCTACCCACATACAGGCCATTTGAAAATCATTCTTTTGGGAGTTAGCTGGACAATATATTTTACGAAGCTTATGGGTTAGAAGCATTTGAAAGCAAGGTGTGGCAATTTTTATCTCGCGGCAAGCATGTGTATTGGGTTACTAGAGGGAAAGTTGATTAGGGCTATTGAATTTTGATCCAGCGTAGGCGAATCAATAACAAGTCACGCGATATACAACTACCATCAACAGCATAATCTTATTTCAGAAATATCAACTCTGGGCACCATAACAGAAAAGTATAACATATTAGGATATTACCATGGCCGTACGGGACTCCTCCTCTAAGGGGGGGGGGGGGATTTTTTGCTCTACTCCAGATCCCATACCAGAGCATATTCTCTGCCCGAATGAGGCACGGAAGTTCAACAAGTTCTTGGCCAGTTTGGGGCTGCGACCCCGACCCCGGTCCCTTACGGCCATGACTATATCTATTGAAGGCCCTCAGATAAAAGATTCGAAAAACTTGCTCAGCTTTTGTTCGGCCAATGTTGTGTTATCCGCATTTAGCCTCTATTTTCTACTGTATGTCAGAGAGGTGAGCAGGGAAAAATGGGACGAGTCTTTTGATTGGCTGTAATTTACGATTACATCGGTAATGCTATGAAAAAGAGCTGGCCTACACATAGAATCCTGGTATTGTTTTAACCTGTACAGAAGTCTACACCCTATAGGACAGTGCGTGGAATATTTGTTTCAAATGATCAATATACCATCCTTGGGCACTCGCACAGATGGTTAGTGAGGATTGGGATCGGGGGGGGGGGGGGGGGGGAGGAGTTGGCCTACGCAGCAGGCAGTACGGCATATTCCTTGCTCAGTCATCATGGTGGTTTTGAAAGCTGAGCAGCTGAGAAAACAAGAGTCCATTCCGCGGGATAGGGGGAGAGGGGCTCACTAGACACGGACCGTCACACGGAAGGAAAAAATTGGAAGAGTCCAGATCACATTTACCCAAATGTACAAGGACCACCTTTGGATCACACCCAAAGGCGCCAGGGTCATCTTTTGATCACAAGGCATTGCTAAGTTACTGTTTGATTCAGTTTGTTCGAGTTTACATCTCAACTTCTAAATGTTTCTCGCGAGTTCGGTCCCTTCTGGTAGTCTTGCTCCAATCTATATTAATAATTCATCAGCAGTAAGCAGGCCCGTGCCAGGCACGGTACTAAGTGGAGCGACAATCTGTGCAGTGGATGATCTAATTTGTAAAAAACATGTTTAAAAATGAATTAAACCAATTGCAAATTTCAAATTCTTTTGGAGTGAAAATTTTTAAAAAGGGTTTGGCCCTCCTACTGTACCTCACCTTGGCTACGGATCTGGCACTAAAATACTGGCACAACCACTAAACTCTCTTCCTGAATCTGCTACTGTAAATCGCATGTTTGATCCAGTGGTAAAGCGTCTGATTCTCACGTTGTAGGACCAGGGTTTGATTCCCAGATCGACTCATACCAAAGAATGTCATCGACTCATACCAAAGAATTTAAAATTTGAACCTACTGCCGTTGTTCATGATACTCCGCATAAGCATCGTAGTAGGGAAAACAATCCAGTGATCCACAAAAAAAGAAAACAAATGGAAATTGCCAGATTAAACCAGTAACTTATAAGCGAGGCAAAAACACCATTCTTTCTTATTTACTCCCTTAAATTGGGGGTAGAATTTCAAGTCGAGTCATAGAACTTTTCGTTTGGCAGTTTTGTGGTAGGTCGACCGTTATCGCCAACTTTTCCAAAAAAAAGTTAGAACGCAGGAATCTGAAAGTTCTTCTCGGTAAAATTAGCACCAGAAACTTTCCTCAATTCCGCCCATTTCATTTTCTTGTCACACGTCCCACAAAGTTTGGTACTCCTTAAAGGGCCAATCCTCTCACCTCAAAATACAATTTTGGTACGGGGGTACCGAAATTCTCAATTGGCTCAGCTCTTTGATTGGCAGCTAATTCAAACAATGCAGAGTACCAAAGCTTATATTACACAGCATGAACAGCACTGAGAGTGTTTTGATTATATAAATTGAGTTTTTCTATACTCACCTTGAAGCAATAAACTGAGATTGTATCTGGATGAGGATGAATTTCAGACAATTGTGGGAGGGGCTTCAGTAAGAAAGTTAGGAGAATTGGTACTGTTTGGGGTGAGAGAGCTGGCCCTTTAAAATGGCCCAGACAGGGGCAATTGTATTGTCGGTATAAGCCTGTATATACTTCTTTGTATTTCCTGAGTAATTACAGCACCAAGAATTATAGCCTTATCGGTGTCCTACTGGCAAGAACCTCCCATTAAATCTGTACCCCAACGTCTTTAAGGATTAGTTCTACATTGAAAAGACCCTTTTCAAATACCTTACAAAGACTCCGTGGACACTGCAATACAAAAAGACAAAGTGTAGCATCTTCTGCTTCATGAGAATGAAGTAGTCTCATGCTTTGAAATTACCGACCAAAACAGGCAAAAAGTTTCTTTTCAAAGTTGTTAGTGTATACAGGTATATGCACTAGACCAAACTACGGTCACTCCATGGCCCCACGCTCATTTAAAGGCATTTTAGGCCGGAGGCAAAACTCACTGCTGACTTTAAGTAATGCAGAAAAATTTTTCTTTTAGGAAGAAATTTGCATCTCCGTAGCATATGGCATTCCGAATGTACTAATTTTTCAAAAAAAAAAAAAATTATTGAAATTCTGTGCATCAATCGAAATTTGTGATGTCATCGCTGCCTATTAATTTGGAGATTGCATTTAATTAATTTATTTTTTCATGCCGCTGCATGGAATATTAAGCGACATTGGTAGCTATGCCTTTCTTAGACTAGTGCTATATCTACAGGAAAAGATTCAAACATTCCCAAACTATCAAATATCAAGGTCAAACAGGACATTTAAAAATAGAGAAAAAACAAAGGAATCTGATACAATGTGCCCACGTTACATAACCATCTGTGGCTTTGCTGAAAGATATATATTTATTTTTTTAACAAATTAACCAGTCTTTAAAGTGAGAAATTTTGAGTTAGGAAAAGTGTATTGTGAAAGGGTGCGGAGGACATGATGTAAAATTTCCTTTTCTTTCTTACGAGACCCAAGTGAAAAGCCACTGAAATATGCCTTTTATCGACGCTCTCGTTTACTGCCTTTACACCTGAGTTTCGTGCACTGGATGGAAGGTCATTCCTCTTTGCCCTCCATTGCCGTCGTTACTCAATTTCACTTCACGGACAATCCATTAAAGGGGCAAATCAGTGGATCGAAAAAGAGAAATTTTGTCTTCGAATACCACCAAAGTAAAAGTTGCCGTGGAACACATTTTCACTCCTCGCCCGTTGGACACTAGACAAACATGCACGCAACAGTTGGATTTAAAATCTCAACAACGCTGGTTGACGTGCGTAAGAAATGTCCACATTAGGTTTGTCCAATAATTGTTGATTGACTCTGTTCGCATTTTACCGATTGAATCGGCAAAGATACCTGCCTAAAATGCGTTTTCGTTGTATGATTTTGTTCAGATAGGTGTAATCTATTCTTTTCAGACTTTTCCCCTAGAAACCCCAACCCCGCCACCCGTAGGCAGTAACTTATTCAATTGGTTAGTTTTACCCAATAGTTTTACTCGTATAACGCCAAGCTACTTCGGTTTTTCGTTGACGCATGGAATTGTGGGGCACAGCGCTCGATACATCACAAGCCGAGCTGGGCACGTGGTGAACGGGGTTTCCTTGTTTTCGTGCAATACGTGGATACAACACTAGAGCATAAATCTGAATAGAGGCTTTTCACATGACGTCATAATACTCTCCGGCGGCCATGTTGGAGTACATGTAACAACGTAGTAAACCATACGGGACGCGCGTGCTCGTTGCTTTTGTACACACCGTGCACTTCACAGTGCACACTGTGCAGTGCGTTCGGCACAAAACCACGTGTATTTGGCATAAATGTCCTCCAGCATGGCGGTTCCGTGACGTTATTGCAAAGCCTCTATAGCGAACTCAACGAAAGTAGGGACTGAGCCGTACTTTCCAACTGATTTGTTACACCAAAAATCCAATTTAGACACAAGTCCACTTCACAGAACCACACTTACGGTTCATCCTGATGTTATGGTTGCATGAAGAAAGAATGTCACCAAATTTTCATGTAAACTCAAATTCGAACACGTTATAGGTGCGCATGTGCACAGGCCACCAAAACGAACTACCAAACTCGCTTAAAATCAATACATTTTAATTTTGTGTAATAGAAACGAACACTCTATCAACTTGAAACACTTCAAACTTCTCACGGCTTTTGCCTCTATGGCATACTGATAGCTTGCCTTCGTAACGGGTTGTACAGCATATTTCTTTTTCAGTCATTTTCATAAAGCCTGACAGAGTGACCAGGTGGCTGAATAAACACAGCCCGCTCCGCAGGTGACTGATTGCCTTCTCTTCAGCACGATTTTAGGGGCCGAAGTTCAAAAACGATCACTGAATTGCTATAGCATGTCACCGAGGTCAAGCAAATATTTGACCAAACTTTTCGTGCTTTAAAATGTACTCATTCTGGTTACTAAGGCAAATGTTTTTCAGGTGTATTTAAAAGGATATACAGTCACCCCAGTGAAGTGTAGAGGCATACCTTATTTCTGGAATGGCTCCCAAGAATCATACGACCCACACTGTCCTCACTGAATTGTGAAATATAAGGAGAGGTGTGATATGGTTTACCTCTACCATAAAATATTTCAAGTCCTAAAATATAATGAAATATACTTGGAAGAGGACAACTGTCATCTGTTGTTATGGAATAAGTATAGGCTATTGTTCATACCCTTAAAAGGGCCAGTGCCATGAACACATTCATCCTTTGTTTCGTAGTATCGTGTGGACATGGGTAGGACAAAATTAAAGGGAATCTCTTCATCGTAGAAAGTGTCAATAAACCTCTGCATATGAATGTCACAAAGCAAAATTTACACCCTTTCGTAGGACAATCTATATCAATGCAATTTAACATAAATGCAGGCAACTGATTTGCCAACTGCCTTTCTGTTACGCTATAGCCTACTATACTACATGCACGAGGCAAATTCGACTGCGTGCAGCCACCGTGCTCATTGCTTTTTCTCTAAACATGAAGTCAGTTTGACGTCAATGTGTGAGACCTATTCTCGCCTCGGTTTCTTCTAGCCCGTTCGACCTTTCCTTTTGGCCCGCTCAGCTTGAACCAATTGGTTGGAAACTTGGCCGTAAAACTCCATTTAACCTAATCTACCCCCCCCCCCCCCACAACCGACTGACTGCATGGTCAAGAGGTTGAACATCCAACTTAAAAGCCTACTGTCATTTAGTCTCTATCGAGTCCTTCCGGTGAAATTTTGTACCCCCTCTGGAACGACACTGGCTGTTACCTCCTCTGTTTTACAGCCCCTGGAATCGCTATGCCGGGCCGGGCAGGTCTGAGGGCGGAAAGATATGCGAGGCCACGCAGGTCCCATTTGAGGGTTAAAAGTACCGAGTCTGGTATGGTAATAGGGTGTAAAGTGTGGTGTAAATAAAATAAGAAAGATAATTGTTGGCCGAAAAGACTTGGCAAAGGCTAACTGCCATTGAGTTTGGTGCCCAGCATAAGCAATGGAATAGGGAAAACAAGTCAAAGAACCACAACTGACTGACTGGAAAAAAGGCCGTGGTGGGACCGTCTTAAACCAATTAGTATAGAAGTGGGACATAACACCTCATATAACTACCCCCCCCCCCCAACTACTGTTAGCTTCAGCTCCCTCCTTCACAGACTTACAAATCCAACTGGTAAGCATATAGGTCTTTATCGTTTATTCAGAACTCTCTCAATGCATGTTTTTAAAAGTGAGCTGCATTGCATCTTTTCAATTTGATGCTAAACACCCATATATATTTAGATATGAAATTTGGTTAACTATGGACAAAAGAGCACGAGATTCGCTCCAAAAGCTGTACGAAAGGACTTCAGTAAGAGTGAATTTCATTCACTCGGAATATATTGAATATTAACTAGGAATGGATTGAAAATTCACACTGAATGGAGTGATAATTTCATACCACAAACCGGTACATGAAATACAAGAGGGCAATCCACGGAGTTGCATATCTCATCGCTAACATGTGCGCAAGTTGGTTACAGTACTTAAACTATTCATGTGCTAGAAGTTTTATCTGTGCTGTTTATATGTTACAGTAGAATTTCATTGACAAAAGTTACCATACTAAAGCTGCATGCCACAATCCTTTGAAATTCCTATTTGAAGTCCATTTGGGAAGCGATTTTTTTTTTTCGTTCCAGGGGACGGAATTTTTTTCGTAAGATAGCGAGGGGAAAGAATATGGCACAGACCAATCAAGTTCTTGGAACTATAGGCGCACCCCTTATTCAAAACATCATTTGGATATTTAAATTCTGACACCGGATTAAAAAAGAACTGGAGAAATAGGCTACCCAATCTTTGTAATGGTTGCCCTTTTAATCCAGAAGGCCTATCTAAGATTTTGGAACAAATTTATTTTTAAGATGTTGGTATCCCCTTGCAACAGATCTAATGAAAACTAGCTTGACTGTTACACTTAACTGATACGGATAAGGACGCAATGATTAAAAAAGTAAGACGCTTTCGGGGACGCTTTAGACAAGTGCGTAATTGTTATTATTCAGGCACTAGCTGTATGGGCGTATTCTCCATTTGACGCGACGGCAAACTTCATGTCTGCCCCGGAGCTGATATGCGCATCAAGTGCGTCTCAATTAAAAAACTGGGGTGTGTGCGCCATGTTGAACGGGTGGCGTTAGAAGATTTCCGGCCGACGCACAAACCTTTTCTGCGTACTGGCCTGTGGCGAATCCTAGCCCGTGGCAAAGAAATTGACACGTACGTTTTTTTGGCGATGCTTCAAAACCGCCAACTTTTCAGGGCACTTATATGTAAGATAGGTAGGCCCTATGCCTAACCTAATGTTAGTCACCCACAGTTTCATATCTTGGGTTATTCCTTGCCATGGGCTAGGATTCGCCACAGGCTAGTACGCAGAAAAGATGAAAGCATCGGCCGAAAATCTTCCAAAGTAAGTTCCTCGGTAACTGTTCTTTGGGTACACCTTGACATAAAGTGAATGATTTCCCTACTAAATTATGTCCATAAATACCGACATACGACGTTTTGAATTCCCAGTTACAGGCCAGGCTCAGCCCATTTGAAATTCGAACTAATGCGAAAAAACGTATGTGAACGCGTCTCAAAAATGGTGACGTCATTGGAGGCACGGTTAGCAACACTGTACCAGAGAGCTCACAATCATCGAATCATGTGCATGGTAACGCGTGTTAGCGCATACATAATTGCAAACACCGGTGCTAAAATAGCAGTGAGCGTGGCCACTGACATTGTGAATGGTGCATTGCACGGTTACTGCTTAGTATTCGCAATAGCATCTTCTCCAAACAGCTCATACAGTAAAGACGCGCTCGTAGTGGGGATGCGCTTGTTGTGGTCTGTCCATACATGTTCATAGCTGTTCTTTAGAGCGCTCGAACCGCGTCTTTCTTGCACAAAAACAGAATTATTTTTACCCGCGCGCATATACACGCGAACATTTTGGCCAATGATTTGCTCCAAACCACCGTGGTCCGCGCCTTTCGCTCTCTATGTTGGACTCTTTATTGTGATGCAATCGTTTTCATGAGGTTGCTAGGATAAGATAACTTTACCGAGCGTTACATTAGTTCCACATCTAGATGCGCGCCGTAGGGCGGGGTTTGTGCCGCCAATTGCGTCCTAAAAGTCAGGTGAGCTGTTGCGGCATTTTTCGAAATTGAATTTCGAACGCAGTTTTCCTTCGTATATCATTTATGCCGAATTGTACGGGTTTTTAATGGGGTGTGAGATGACATTTGTACAATTCTGTATCAAATCTTGCAATACACAAAAGTTTTTATGGCCCTGTCACGCCCTCTTTAACCTTTGACAATTTGTAAGGTGAACTATGTCCTTGGTTGCCATGACAACCACACATATCGGTACAACTTATCATGCCTAGGCTATTTCACTTAAAGGCATGATCTGTTGACTTTTCGCCTCTGTCTTGTAAGAAAAGCAAAAACATTCCACACCATGTCCTTCAAACCCTATCACAATACCATTTTCCTAACTCAAGATATCTCACTTTAAAGATTGGTTATTTTCGTTATAAATACCTCTGCTTTTCAACAAAGCATCTGGAAGTTATGTAATGTGGGCACAATGCTTCAAATTCCTTTTGTTTTTCTTTATAATTGAACATCCTGTTTGTCCTCTAAATTTGATACTGTTGGAATGTTTGAATATCTTTTCCTGTAGATCTACCATTACCCTTTACCATATGTAGAGCACAACCAACAATGTTGCTTAATATTTCCTGCGGCAGCATCAAAATTATAAATAAATTGAATGCAATGTCAAATTATTTGTGCCACAATGACATCACAGATTTCCCATGATGCATCAAATCCAAAGAAAAATTTGCAATTCTTCAAAAATTTGTATCTTCCGAACGCTATAAGCTATTGAAATGTAGTTTACACCTACTGAAAGAGAAAATTTTTCTGCTTATTTTGAAGTTAACGAATTCTGTCTCCAGAATATGCCTTTAAACTTTCAGACTTGTGGGATGCTTCCGTTAAGAGTTAAAGTGAATACAAAAAAAGAATTTGACCCCCTGTCACGTGACCTTTGACCTTGGTTGCCTTGGTTGCCTTGGTTGCCATTGGTAGAACTAGTCTACCCTATTATACTTGTGAAGTTTCATGTAAAGTGAAGGTTTTCTTTTGAAGTTTTAGTACAAAATAGTAAAGAAAAGTGTTTTTTTGCAAAATGTGACCTTTGACCTCTAATCTTTGACCTTCACTTCCGAGGGTCTGGGAGACATAAGTTCCCACCCTGGGGTACCCACCTACCAATTTTGAAAAGAATCGGTCCAGCCCACTAGGAGGAGTTTAAAAGACAAAAACGTTGTTTTACGAACACATTTTCACTTGAATTTTTTTTTGTTCCATTCTACCACTTGGCCTTTGACCTCTGTTGCTGTGGCAACCACATATTTTGGTAGGTCTAGATGCAATCATCATATGTGTGAAGTTTCATGTCAGGAGGACTTTTACTTTTGGAAATATAGCAGAAAATGTTGATTTCACTAAATTTGACCTTTGACCCGTAACCTTTGACCTTCACTTCCGGTTGTGTATTAAAATGCAATTGTTCCACCTAAGGTACCATCCTACCAAGTTTGAAGAAAATCGGCCCAGCCGTTCACAAGATATTAGGAAAACAAAATTGGACACACACACAGACACACACACAGACACGCACACACACCTACCCACACACACACACACACACTCACCTACCAACACACACACACACACACACGGACAGGTTTTGACCCCTCTCTCAGCCCTGGACCTTCAGTCACCCCGGGGTACCTCACCATGGGTTAGACCTCGAAACTAGTAACCTGGGAAAATTTACCGTTACCATGGTAACCATTGCGATTTTAGCTGGCATTGCCATATATAGCCCAACAGGCAAAGTGACTACAATATCTCATCCTCCTCACGGAGCGATGAGATAAAAATGTCGCTGCAACTCCAGCTGCAGTTCAAATCCACTTTGAACAGCAGTCCCTCGGCACACGCTTTTAAAGTTCACTCTTTCCATTTATATTAAAAGAAAATGCAAGTCTTTGTGAAACAAAATATCAATGAAGTATATTAATATTTTTTGCTCCTGTGTCACCTGAAGTTGGACTATTCGTTGGACTATTCGGCGGCGGCGGAACCTGGAGAGCTCGGGGCTCAGCCCATCCAGTGATAAAAAGGGGCTCCCCCCTGTCCCACCGATATTTGCCAAGTGCTCCAAGAATTGGGAAACGGGGAGAATTTAGAAATAGAAGTTGAACATATTCTGCACCAAGCTAATGCGATTGCAGCTGGTTGACCAAGTTCAAGTAAACTGGCTTCACTTCCTTCGAATAGCCTAGACTGTGGATGGACGCAGGGGATGAAGCATGGGAAAACTGTAGGGGAATTCCAAACATTGCCTTCGTAGAACGCCACCACCGCTTATCGCAAGTATGTATGTTTACGATTTGGAGATACGATCTCATGCCGGGGCTAGCTCCCCTTGCCAACCCTTCCCGCAGGCAACCGTTTATGGATTGCCAAAGATAGCCGTGCCGCTTGACTATCATGGGCACCGCCGTGGTAGCTTCATGGTTTGATGTAATTGGAAGATGTTGAATTTTCAGATCATGCATTTCGAAAGTACATTTAACCATACTGAGTAATTATTACTTAAGAAGGAATTGGGGTAGGGAGAGGTACATGGTCCAAAATTTTTCCGCCCTTCCACGTTCATATTGCTTCCTACGTCACTGAGATATTCAGACAGGGAATCACCGAACGTTCCTACTGCCCGCTGTGTCTAAGTTCAGCCCCTCCCCCTTTTTGAAATGTCTTGTTCCGCGCCTGGAAAGGTATTGAATTCTCGCATTTATTCATGTATGTAGTTAGCCTTAGCATTCATTATCAGTGTTCATGGTTTTTGAAAGTCAGTAGAGAAGGAGAACAGAAGAAAATTTAGCCAAACATTTCTTAGGAAACGGTAAATCTTTATCACGAAAGAGCTTTTTTACCTTTTATCGATCCTTTGACTTTTTATAGTTCCTTTGTTTAACTACGCGGGCAATTGACCCATAATGAAGGCTGACTCAATGGTACGACATTATCAAACAAATTCATACTAAGTAGCTTTAAATGTGGGCGTGATTTTCATTGGACTAAAGAGAAGCGATTAACCTTCATAACATGTGTCGAGTATGCACTCCTCTTAATCAGTACATACTCGTACGTCGTATGATGAGTGATACCATGTCTGCTGAGCGGGCAAGGTAACTGACGATCTGTCTTATTCTCATAAAAATACCTTCAAATCTTTTGCGGTCAAAATGGAACAGAGTTTTGAGTTTTCAAGTAAGTGACATCATTGAAACGACTCACCACTTGCCTGCTTAGTGACATCATTGAAACGACTCGCCACTTGCCTGCTTGGCGCGGTCATTTCTTTGCCGCCCAAGTTTTGATATTATCACAAGTATTTTAATGATTTAAACCAAGTCTGAAAGTGACATTGTCGGTAAGTGTAGGTTGTGTAAGGACTTTTGATTTCATATTCAAAGGGTCGATTCGATCACTCGTTGTCGCGGAATGATTGAAGCTATAGACATGCCGATTGGCTGTAGAATTGGCAGTATGTCGGAATCGTACCATAGTGCTAGCACTTTGAATGGGGAAAAAACTTCATAGGGGCCAAATCTCGTGACCCCTCGAAAACGACGAGAACACCTCTAGGGTCAAACTCATAGTGAATAACATTAATTTGTCTCCTTCGTGCCTTATTTACTTGATCCAAAAAATATAAAGGTGCTAGAAAATGAATAGGTTCATGGTCTGATGCAGCCTAAATATATCCGGAAGTATTGCCTATTACTCCAGTTCTACCAGTTTCTTTTATTAAGGATTAACTCGTTAGTATTGTCTTATTTTTATCGCCTTCTACATGTATATTCAGCTGGTACTGATCAATTGGTTAGAGCAATCCGACTTACAGACGGGAGGTGTGGAGTTCGACTCCTGGCCTGGTCATAACCAAGATCTTACTTGAAAATAAGGCCGTAGCTACCGGAGGGGCACGGCGGTAGTTACGTGCCCCAAAAGTGTTAAAGTGGGGATCCGTTCTAAATTCTTTAAGTTACCTCTTCCCCTATAGGCCTAGCCATCTCCCCTGACCCCCAGAATGGCGATATCTCCGGTACCCCCCCCCAACAACAACAATCCTGGCTACTGCCTTGCTTGAAAACGGAGCCTGCTGACTTTGTGCTTGGTGCTAAGCGTAAACAGTGGAGTATGGAAAACAAGCCAGTGAGCCACAACTTGAAAAGGGCCGTGACTGACCAAACTTAAGTCGGTTAGTTGGAAATTGGGCTGTTAAACTCCACCTATCTGTTGGTTTTGACTCCAATCCTTGGTATTGCAAAATATGCGGTATTGATCAAAATTCAACGATTTAAGTCTAGACTGTTGACTATCTGCTCATCTGCATAATTACGTTAACATTTCTTCTAGTATACCAGCATATATTCTTGCAAAGTATTAATTTACCCGATCGTTTTAAAGTGATTTTAGTTTGACTGTTGGTGATATCCTCGACAGTAAATGATTGCTTTACTTAATTAATTTGTTATTTGAGCAGTAAACATGGATTATATTGCAAAGATAAGAAGTGTACATTCTAAGTGCCAGACAAATACACAAAAAGGAAAATAAAATAAAACCCTAGTCCTAAAGGTCTAAATTATTGATCGTTCCAGTAGTATCTCTTAACGATTGTCTGGGACTTCTTTTATCAGCTTAAATTACAATTAATTAGTTCTCTCGCGGCAAAGGATAAGTGCCCGTATATACCGTCGCTCTCTGATACGTTAATCCCCACCTACTAGGCCGTAAAACCCTCCCACTGAGCCGTTAAACCCTCCCACTGAGCCGTAAAACCCTCCAACTAGATCGTAAAACCCCACTGCTCCTTGTTCCAACTAAACTTACCCACCGCCGTTGGCTGGGTTGCAGAATATGCCCACGGTATTATTCGATTCCCACCAGTCGTATACGAGGAGATTAATGGGAGAGACTAGCACCGTGTTTGAGCAACATTTAATAGCGAAGTCGACTTCACTATACCGTTAGGACAGTTGAGTGAAAAATATTCAATAGCACGAAACATTTTTGAACGAACTTTGAGCAAACAATAGTTGGGGAAATCATGGCAGTTTGCCCAAACTTAATCAATTTTCCTCAGTAGTTTAGAATGGAATACGTTTGATAAACTGTTGTAAGAGTGTTGAAGATTATTTGGAACTCGTTTTTGGTTTCGATGGAAAGAGAAACCAATGCAGTCAAAGGTCATCTGTGGTAACCAGGTGTCAATTTATGAAATCCTTTTTAACACAGTATCTTTTAGGAAACTTGGCTAGATTTCATATTTAGTATGCACATTGTGGTCAGGAGATGTTAACTACAGATTTTATTGGAGGTAAAGCCAACTGGGTTCACCAGGGGTAACTCTGAAAACCTTTTCAACACAATATCTCTGATAAAACCCTTGAATAGGTCTCATTTGGTATGTGGAGTTTGTGGACACATCACGGTGTTAAGATGATTACAATTAAAGGGCAAGAGCAGTCGCCCCAACTTGAAGCAGTATAGTAGACTATCCTGTTCCATGATTGGCTGTTGAGAGTCATGTGCCAACAATTTTTCTTATCAAATGTTAAATTTGCTAGAATTAACTGCTTGGTTTACTTTGAATATGCAATAGTTAAGATTTAAAATATGATGAAAGATACTTTGGAGTGAAAAGAAAATTGTGAGATGTAGTTGTTGCTTCAAAATAAGTTTGGGGCAACTGCTCTTGACCTTTAATGTAAGAGGAGCTAAAAGGTCATCTGGGGTAACGCAAAATAACATTGCGAACGTGCTTGTATATCATTTGACTGAGAAGATATGGGACCGGACATCATGGCATTATTTTGAATAGAAGATATGTATATCATCGAAACCTTAAAGCATTTTTTCCATTGTGGCTAAGCTATACCGTCCTATCTTACCTAGCTGACACTATAGGACACATGCGTGTTGGTGTGTAACTAACCAATTAACTGATACTCTATCCACTTTACCCAAGCATTAACGCCAAACCTTTACAGATTGTCGTCGTAAATCACTCCTGCGATTTGTGATATAGTTTTGGAAGCCGTCGCAGATGAAGATGTTTCTATAAATTCGTACGCCTGTATTAATTAACGTTCTTCAATTTTGTGCTGTTATGGAATGGGAGAATTCATATATTGCCAAATGTGTACATACATTTTCACCGCATACCGTATATAAAACAATGACAAATGCAGTTACCATGGCAACTAATAACCCGCATACGTGATTCATCCTAAGATCAGAAGATCTTAACGAACAAATAAATCAGGCACTTCTGTACTTCAAGTGGCGATAGCGGACATTTCCATGGTTTTTAAAGCTGCTCATTGAGTTGGTTCATGAAATTTAACGAATTTTCCCAAAGCTCTTAAGCTTTTTTAACATACTAGTGACAAATGGTCGCACTTAGACAATCCCCATATATTGTACATGCCCTTCACGGTTCAATTAGACCTTCAAAAAATTGTGACCAGACACTTTCAAATTATGCACACAACCGTTACAAGTCAGATGTCACAAAATTCAAAATTTAAGTTTTTCCGTAGGTATTGCATATGAAACTTGACTAACAATGTTATGAGCATTTTCATTTAAAAGTGACACTTCAACACTTTCATTTAACAAGTTATTGATATAGACTCATGGCTCACGACTTTGATCCGTGCGTACAGCAGAATTGCGCGTTTCTCCGAATAGTTGGCAAAAATGAGATGTCAGCATTTATTGGTACTTTGACAAAAATTCAAAAGACGGGGCACTTTCATTGTACTCTGTGACATATGGACTATTTACCTTAAGCATGCATCGCGATCATCTTTGATAAAAATAAAATAGAATAATAAAATGAATAAATTAAAGTAGCCTCAATTGCGAGTAGGTGGTACCCCATTTGACGCCACGTGACACTGACACGGTGGCAGCCGTCGAACCAGTAAGGACTGCTACAAATAGTTTCTTTCCTCGGACCGTCAGAGACTGGAAACTACTCCCCCAGAACATTACAGATCTCGATGACCCCAAGCAGTTCAAGAGCGCAGCCTTGATGATCCTCAGATGAGACGACTAACTACATGCGCACACTCAACCCTGCACGTTTGACTCCACCAGGAGTGTTGTGCAGTATTCTTCGAGATCCAGAACCGCACATTTTGTAGGAAAAAAAAACCGAGTCACACGTGTGGCTCATGCAAAAGTAAAATTATAGACTTTATGAATTTGCCGTGGTTTGTAAGACATTAATATCCTCCATTAATATCGATAGCTCTTTGGCTGGTGGGTGAAAAAGCGCTCTTATTAAACGAAGTCACGCTAGACCGGTTTCTGCGCTCATGCGTTTATCCCAGCAAACCTTTCACCCTGTGTAGGCTTGGGATATTCAAAATATTTATACATTGGCTTTCTCCATTGCTTTAACTAGTGAATCAAGGAAAGAGTAACAGAATAGTCCAAAGTTATTTTTTCCACAATTTGAGTCGTTCTCAAAAGGTGACATAAATGGGAGATCTTTCAATTTTTGGTCCGTTTATACGCATTTATCAGGTTTTTCGGAAATACTTACAACTGCTCATATGCGGATATGAGGTTCCAATGTCTGCAGTATTTTACATGCTCTGTGTATGTGGAATGTAGGTCAGTTGAAAACCAGCGGTATGGCCTTTGTTTTATAGTCGGTGGTAGTTAATTCTGTAATCTGTAAATCAGTTCTAAAACTAATCAACTTGTTAAATTCTGTACTGTAAGCTGTTTACATTTTGTAGAGGAATTTTTCGTCTGATTCCCGTGTAAGAACAAGAAATTCTCATATATCATGACCCGAGCAATGAGAGTAATGCATTGCCACTTCAAATTCCTATTTAGCAGTGTGGTCAAAAAGACCACTTCATTCTGAGGGTGAATATAATTGAAAAGAACGTGTACAGTTACTCGGGACTCGTCAGTTTCTGCCTTTCTCAAGATTTCAAGAGTTGAATTATATTATTACGAATGTACTAAATTTGACGCTACGTCAGGGTGTATTAAATTAGTTCTCTGTATGTTAGGCAAGTGCTGCAGGGACTAGGTTCACCTGAGAATCGATTCAGTTCTTCCTCCGATGACGTCATTGCATTGATATTGAAGGAAAATGAAGCGAAGCGAAGATAATTTTTCCTTCAACTTGTCGTTCAACACGTCGTCCCAATTTTATCGGGGATTCTAATTTATCCGAGTAATTTAAAAGTACTGTTTAGATATTTCGGGGGATCCAAGGTTGACCTACAGTACAGTTAATTCAATGACAGATAATGCGCTTCTTCGCACTTTTTGTACAAGTCTTGCTCCAGTAATTACATTAATTTATGTCGCACAGAAGGACGGTTTTCTTCTATTGTCAAAACGTAGACGAATGTGCACAGAGCGAAAAGGTTGCGGCAAAAATGTCTGGAGGCGCCTTCCACATATCCATATTGTCAGATAGCCTAGCCTACATAAATTTCAAAATATTCAAGCCAAAAACTGTTGGTGTTGGAATAAATCATATTGCCTG
The DNA here is from genome assembly GCA_037179385.1 of Holothuria scabra. NCBI lineage: Eukaryota > Metazoa > Echinodermata > Holothuroidea > Aspidochirotida > Holothuriidae > Holothuria > Holothuria scabra. Next base: position 8,710,747 of record CM074198.1, read on the forward strand.
TGATTGGTGTCGCGTGGTGTGTCTAATGGCAGGGCACTAAAAAAATCGTTTGGGTAAAAACGCAACAACTCTGGACACGGATGTGAAAATACTGAGATAAGCAAATATATTAGCCTAATGAATAGTTCTAAGAATCTGTTTTTTTTTTCAATTAAGTGTGAATCCACTTCATTAGAGTGAGTTCCACTTCACTGAGAGTGAAAAAACAATCTTTAACGAGTGCCTGCAGGAATCACCCTTTTTTATAACGTTTTCTCTATGGACACTCCATCAATTTTTTGCTCTTTTGAAGTGAGAATTCTTCTTGGAGTGAATTTCCGCTCTTTCTTAGGAAACTTTCAATTCTTCGAACGAGTGATTTTTCACTGTTTGTTTTTAGAGCGTACCGGTAGCGAACAAATGATTGCGCGGTGGTAAATTTAACCCCGGTGTTTTTAGTGTACCGTAGGGTCATGGGCCTAAGCAATGGTGTACCGAATATAATCAATTTTTCCACAATCATGTGAATCTCTACACTCTAGAATCAACGTGTGAACTTTGTCACTCCCTTATTGAGTCAAAAGTGTGAATGGAATCCATTGGTGTGTTAATTCACTCCAAAATAGTGAAATGAAATTTTCTCCAAGGGTACTGAAATGCACTCAAAAATCAAAAAAGAGTGAAAATTCACTCTTTGTCTGGTGTCTGCAGGGATCACTCATTAATAAGAGTTGTACCAGACGGCACTCCATATCAAGCGTTAAACTTCGCTTTTTTGGAGTGAACGTTTTAACTTTCCTTCCTTATTTTCACTCTTAAATCAAAAGAATGAACTAAGTTTATCTTTGGTAGAATGAAAAGTGACTGTGAATTCACTCCATTAGAGTGAGAATTCACTCCAAGAAGCGTGAAATTCCCTCCAAACGAGAGGAGTGTCACTCTTCAAATCCAACGGCGTAAGGCGTTCTCGATTGAGGGTGGAGGAAGGCGGAGTGAAAGTTGTTACGGAATGCCATCCTGGATGAGGGGTACAACCGTGCAGGCCCCCGCGAGATTGTTTTGGGGTCCTCGGTACCTCCTACCGGAACTTTTTTGGAATTTGTGGCCTTACAATTTAGTGCGATATCCGTCAAATTAAAAAAAAATAACCTGTTGGAATTTTTAAAAAATATTGGTGCAAATTTTTTACATTCTTGCAAAAGGTCAAAATATTACCCACCCCCACTAGGAAGACAAATGACGAACGCTTTAGGCTTTTGTCCGTTTGAACAGATTACAACCAAACTCAGATCGTAGTATTAATCATGTGTGTAGTAAACCCTTCAATTCCACTGCCTCGTTTACTACGTCTATGCATAAATTCACATTTTTAAGTTATTAAACACTTTGAAAATAATATACGAAGTGGACAAAGTAATTTTCATTTTTTGAATTGTTTGAAAAGTATGACATATTTAGAACACTGGCAAAATCAGACATCAGGGCGTTCAAGCTTGCACATTGCACATTGTCTTGACTGGTTTAGTCGTGTCACAAGCAGGTATATTTAACAGCAGCGGTTTGTTTCGTTTCGCTTTTTTTTATTTTTTTTATTTTATTTTATTTTAAGAAATGCAAATATGAGGGAATAAGGCGTCTTCAGTAACTTAATTAAACCTTTTTAATGAACAAAAGGGAAAGCAAGCAGCCTAAAAAGCCTTAAAGGGCTTAATAAAAAATAGATCCAAAATAATAAAATAACCATAAAATAATAAAAATAGATCCAATCCCCGTAATAAAGAAAAACAAGTAATGGAGAAAGAACATCAGTGAAAGAATATTACACAAGTTGAGTGAAACATTGTGAAACCGTAATGATCACTTAATAAATCACATAAAATAGATCTTTAAATAACTATTGCTGAGATCGTGTTTGAATGAGAACGTTGAAATATTATGTTTTACTGAATGTGACAAGGAACTCCAAATAGTGTAGCATGCAAGCGAAATTTTGTAGTACACACGGTTGAGAATAATCTGTCTCCGTGTTTAGCTTTGTATTGTAATGTTATTCGCAGAGAAACAGAAATTATTCCGTAAGGAGATCCTTTGTAGGTTATTATGGTTTTGTTGCCATGGTTATGAAGTGCTACCGTGCCAAGAAAACCCTCAGTCTCAACATCATGAAACCTGTTAAGATATAATGGAGGCAAGAGCGAAGTCTGGAGGGAGTTGGCTTCAGTTTTAGTCTAAGGGCTGATGACGCTAATCTTTTGGTGTTGACGTCAATAAATGGAAGTACTCCGAACATTTGATCGTGACTTCTCATATAACGTACATAATAAGTAGTATGTGCTCGTCCTTCGTAGATAGTTTCACTGGCGAAGAAAGCTTCTCGTCCTCGGGTTGCACGTTAATCGAAGCAACAACTTTTATTATAGGGATTGCGTTAATTTACCTGTACAAATCACCGCCCTCCGTATGAAGCACATATACCTATTTTACCGTAACGTTGGTGCAGCGGGCAGGAAGATTTATATTCCCATGACAAATGGATACAAATCGAATTTTCGAACAAAAAAAATAATTTGTTTCTATAGTAAGGGAAGGGTTATATTTAGTTACTTAGGTGGAGTTTTACCGCCCAGTTTCCAACCAGTTGGTTTTTTCCAGTTGTGGCTCACTGGCTTGGTTTCCCTGCTCTACTGTTTATGCTGAGCACCAATCACAATGGCAGAAGGTGCCATTTTTAAAGTCTTCAGTATAACCCGGACAGGACTCGAACTCCCGACCTCCCGACTGCAAGTCGCATGAAGGGTTATATGTAAGGGTTAGGGCAACAAGAATTACGAAACAGGGACGATAAATTGTCATTTTGGAATGAGAGGTGTTTCTGTTTAATAACGTTTCCAACTTAGGATAAAACATATTCATGTAGAACGGGTTGGAAGCCAGATGATGTACGAAGGTTGGAAAGAGGTGCCCTAGATAATATAAAGATAAACATGACCATGGAGAAGCCAGGATTTTCCACAATGCGTTTGGGGGATGGGGGGGGGGGGGGAGAGGGGCTTAGATACGTACTTGTGTTCCTTGCGATCGTTCTGTCACCGTCAGCCACTTTCTCTTTGATCAGGAATGTTAATAAATACTCCCACATTCTCCAGAAGTGTGTACTTCAGAGTTCTCAGTCCGTGGACGTTGACGGTATTTAAACACACAGACCGTCCTATTATTCTGAGCTTTTTCATGGAGAGTGAACTTGAAGCCATCTGCTACCATTTTCAGCAAATGTTCCCGAAAATTGTACACTTTTTCTTTTCTTGGTGACAATATGATAACATTTGTGTTGACGTGTCGTTATAGAAACCCTATGCAACTAAATGAATAACTCGATACTGACGGATTTGCCTGCATGCAAGTAGAATAGTGTCTAGTAATGTTAATGGTGAAAGCTTTTTCACCATTACACAATCAGTTAGGGACAACATGCCCGCAATTCCGTCTCATTTTGCGTTTTGCGCCGCTGAGAAATCCAAGTGTAACCCCTTATGCTTTATCGTAATGTTGAATAACGTTTGTTTAAAGGCCCAGTTCTCTCACCCCAAACAGTACCAATTCTCCTAACCTTCTTTCTTAAGCCCCTCCCACAATTGCCTGAAATTCATCCTTATTCAGTCACAATCTCAGTTATTGCTTCAGGGTGAGTATAGAATTGCTCTATGTGTATAACCAAAACACAATTAACATTTCTGTACCCCCTACAGGAAGTGCAGTTTGGGGTGAGAGGATTGGCCCTTTAAGCAAGTCCTTAACCTACGCAGCAGGCTGTACGGCATATTCTTTGTTTAGTGGTTTTAGAAGCTATAGAAGCTAAGAAAACACAGTCCGCTTCGCGAGGTAAGCAAGACCTTGACGACGAAATGACAATCCAAATTTAGCACTCATTATCTTAGCGCACAAGCAGTCGTCCTAAACTTTATGTGAAACAATAGCTAATAAGCGAGTTTGATAATTCTTTGCCGCATAGAATTGTAGGGCAAAGCGTGGGATACACTATAGCCGAGCTCGGCACGTAGCGTACGGCGTTCCTTGTTTTTACGTCAGTACGTGCATACAACACTATGTCTGTCTAGTCGACTCGACCGAAAATAGGGGTCTCAGTCCTACTTTACAGCAGATTAAAATGCAAATTTCACACCAAAAAGACAATTTAGACACAATCTACAGCACAAAAGCTCACTTGAGATCCCTACTTATGCTATGGATGGGTTAAGAAAGAATAATTCTACGAAATTTTCATAACCCGACTTTTGGAGTACATGTTGTAGGTGCGGGATTGGTTTGTTTATCCCGACGATTTGGAGGCATAGCCACTAAAACGAATTACCTAACTGGCAACGGTATATACTAACCACGATTTTTATATATTCAGACCCTTCCCATGTACCTTTTGCCATGCTTAGGGTCGGGATATTGCATACCCGAGATCAGTTAATTGCTTCTCATGAGATTCACAATTCGATAAGAAAAATATATTGCGACATGATTCTCCAGAGCCAATCATGGAAACGGAGGACACTAAATTCAAATTGTGATGACTGAATTTTCCCTTTAAACCTTAAAGGGAAAGAAGTGCAGTCATCCCAAATTGTAAAGGTATACCCAAGTACCCTCAAGGAGATTTGTGGCATTCGGTCCGTGTGTCATTCAATTTGGAGCAACTCCTAATTTTCGTTGAGAAAAAATTTACTGGAATTATTTTTAATCGAACCTCCTTTACGAATGCTTCATGGCCTTCTTGCCATACAGTAAACCTACCACATTATCCGATTAAAGGGCAGGAGCAGTCATCCCAAATTGAAGTAGTGTAGTAGACTGTCCAGTTTCATTATTGGCTGTTGGGAGTCATGTGGCAATGTTTTTTTCCCCTTCAAATGTGAAATTTCCTAGAAATAACTGCTTGGTTTACCTTGAATATGCAATAGTTAAATGATAAAATGTATTGAAAGATACTTTGAAGAGAAATAAGACGAAAATTGTGCTATTTAGCTTTTTCTTCAAAACAAGTTTGGGGGACTGTTCTTTACCTTTAAATTATAATTGCTTTCTTCACTTTGTTGAACGACAATAAATTTAACTTTATCCTTCTGAAAAGTTAAATCCGAGTTATTTAGTTAGCAAGTACGTTCTGTGTTTTTATCTGTTTCTAGAGCAGGGCAGGGAACAAAGTGGGAATATGAGAGACGGTTAACTTGTTGAAGTGAGATCTGTCTGGAAAAGTGATCGTTATATAAAGAAGTTTACGGTTCTTTTCTCGCCCTGCATGGCCTCATATATAATTCTACCCTTCAAGACATCCAGAGCTTCGGTTGTTCTGTACGACCCACCCCTCGGTTCACTCATGATTTTTCCCTTGGTAAATAGATGTGTTTCTAATGCAAAAATATGATCTTAGTTTTAAAGCCAATTCCTTACATTTATCCCAGTACCATGACTTATATGGACATCTTGTGCATCTACATATGCGTAGTGTAGTATGATATAGAACAGGGTCGGAGATAAATGCCGTCACAACTCACAACGTGCTGTTACCGAACGTGCCAAACTCCTATCGTAATGTATTCTCAACTGCCCTAAGTTACATGCGGAAGCAAGTATCATTTTTGGCACGCCTAACTTTAGCTTTTGGGGCTACGATTGCGTCGTGGCGACATGCCTTATTAAGTGATCCGCGGGCCAAAAGAAGGTCAGTCGCCAGAGCGGTTAATTATTAGGCGATGAGGGTGATATGGCGCTCATTCATGACAGTCGAAAATTGAAACGGCAAAAATATCAATTCCATTTTTCTTTTAGAAGACCAATCTTTTTAAGGAGACGCCGCCCTGACCCCTTGACCATACCGCCTTTTGGTATGTGATTATACCACCTGTCTGTATGTGTAGAAGGTGTATAATTTAAATCTCAACGCTTGAGGATGTTTTTGTGATTACAATATAACATTTATGTGATTTTGATATGAAGTTTACGAACCTTCCTATTTTTCCGTAGATAACGGATTCAAAATGGCGCCGAGAAACACGGATTCGGGGCTCGAACCGGTAGAAGACCTTTTGGCTCCTGAAGAGTCTGAAATAATTCGAAGGGAAGAAAAACCTGCCGTCGTGCACCAGCAAATCGTCTGGCGAAATTTAATTTGGTTATCACTTCTGCATATAGGATCTATATATGGTTTATTCGGCCTGACATGGAAATGTCATTGGTACACACTTATATGGGGTGAGTTATTATTATACCATGCCATTAAGAAGTAAAAGGAGGTCACGTGGTGTTTGGGCTGTTATTGATTCATCAAATACGTGTAGCGCATTTTTTAAAAATAATTCTTCTGATGAACCTTGCAAGAAGGGAAGAGAAAAACAAAAATGAAAAAGTTGAGTGATCAGGTACCACCGAAAGCGCGGCGAAAAGAGGGTTTTAGCAGGGAGTTGGTTTTAGTAAGCCTTGAAAATGTTCCAGAGAGTCTGCTGATATAACTGAAAGGTTTCAAAAGAGGGAAAATATTCCATCACTGGGGGTCATGGAGCGAGAGCACGCTCACTTCACATGAAACTATATCTGGGAACAACCATATTGACATTTGTCCTAATATCTTAGTTCATAAGATCTACAGTAGTTTTCTTAAAGCAGAACTTCGGAGAGATAAAGTCTTGAATTTGGGTCATACAACACCGCTGGTTTGCAGTCGATGGGTGTCTTCTTATCAACTGAGTAAGATTTGCTGACTCAAAAGGTACCCCTCTTTGGGGAAACCTTTCGCAGTGCTGCATGATGCGGGGGGGGGGGGGGTTAATTGTATTGCAGATGCAAATTTTCTTTTCAGACTGGCTGCTTCAGGTCAATTATTGTCCAATATCGTTTCTTTCACTTTAGATATAATACGTGAAAGCTGCTAGCTAAGGCTGTGACGGGCTGAACAAGCCGTGGCGTGGCAAGGTCCTCCTTCCTGGCACATGAGCAAGGGTCAACGAGGGTCTCAACCCATTATTTTTTTAACATAACAAGTTCCGTTTTCAAAGTGGATTTTATACCTCTGTCTGTACGGCCTCTTTAATTTTGCACAATTTGTTGCCTTTTTTGTCAGAGTTAAAGCGCAATATGACATCTTCATACGCTATACCGTAGGAAAATGGCCCGACTTGTCACACGTGCGACAAGGAGTCCGGGAGTATTTCCAAAATGGCATCCTCTCAGACAAGACCAGACTCCTTGTCTCAGGTGCATCAAATTGCTGGAATGGATAGGCTAACTGCTTATCGCGTACCGTACGGGACAAATAGTCAAGGGTTATTGCCAAAGTGGTACTCTGTCTGGGTAATTTTCGACATAAGACCCATTGAAAACATTTTTGATAAAACAGGAGAGAGGGCATGGATTATGGAAACCCATTTTGGAATTAGAACATTCACTTTGCTGAATAAATACTTACTTGCTACATCTTATTTTGTATACTTATCTTTAGAGTGTTCTGGAGACGGCTTCGGCCTTCTTGAAGCCTCCGGTTAGACCGGCACAAGCATCACCACCCCCTCCCCCCCCCCCCGCCGCTTCCAATGCGAAGCCTTGGAAGGGGCCGTCTCCAGAATACTCTAAAGATAAATATACAAAATAAGATGTAGCAAGGGGTAAGTATAGTCACTTGTGAATACACCCAACAGTCAGGTGGGGGGGGGGGGGAGAGATTGCTTCATCCTCCAATTTACGTCGCGAGATATGGGGTAAGAGTAAGTTCATTCCACTCACATGGAGTAGTGAACTGGTGAAAACTGTCTATTGCCGCACAAATAACTAGAAAGCCAACAGGCTTAGTGATTCCTTGCCATATGATATATATCATAGCAAACACGGAAACAAACATGACATGCATGAGAACCCATACAATTATCCTACTTAATTGAGATATAATACTAGTAAGGTTAAAACGTTTTGACCTCATATGACCCAAAATGGCCTTTTGACCCCTTAAAAACAATAGTGATCACCTTACCAACATGAGCAATTCAAAATTAAGCTTAGTACAGTATGAGTATGAAAGTACTACCTCCATGGTATGAGATCCCTCACAGTTATCCCCCTAAAAATATTATGTCTACAAAGTTTGATCTAATTGTCACCTCAAAACTTTGATCTCCACATACAAGAGGAATTTCTCACACAGCTTTAATATGCCAGAAAACTGTCTCATTACTTGATAAAGCGGTATTTTGAAACCATTTTTATCAAGTTTGGTCAATGGGGACTCTCCATTCTGAAGTCTCTATGTTCTGATGCCTATATGTTTCGAAAAGTCTGCATTGAGGTTAGTGTTTAAACAAGCCCTCATCGACACACTCTCCTACAAGCATTGGATCAAATACTGTGTTCTCACATACCCCGTGCTCGAGGTAACACTGTGTTACCTCATGCTCGAGTAACATGGGTTAACGCGGGGTCAAGTGTTTAAATTTCGGTCCACCTCAAATCGCAGGGTTAAGCAGTTTTAAACATCGAGTTTGTTTTAATCAAGCAAGGTCACAGGTATTTATGGCACTGATGACAGGTATTTTCTTAAATTTTGCTGTAATCTGCATGTGAAATATTTGGCCTCGTTACTATGGTAACACTATCCAATCAACGAAACACTGGGAATGTGAGAACACAGACTGGAAAACACAGGGTTAGCCTGAAGAAAATATGAAGATAACATTAAATTTAGTATCAAAGATTGTTAAAAGTTACAGACAAACCTTGTGCCACTGTCCTCATAAGGACATGGAAGTGGGAACTAGATAATTAAGTACACCACGGGTAATTAGTTTTATAAAAAGAACTAAATAACTGATCATTTGGATCAAATACCCCTGAGCATGCTTGAACTGAGATTGCCTAATTGAATGAATCAAACTGTAACTGACCCACCAGAGTCTGTGAAAATTGCTGGTCACTGTTATCTTTAATACCTAATTCATCACATTTGACTGCCACAGTGTCCTGAGGGGTTTTCTCATTGAATCGTACAGCTCAATGGCTTTAACCATTTCCTACCTGTCTGGAGATAGTGTCTTACACTTATTTAGCCCTCTCAGTAAGGCTTGTTTTTCAGAAAGTACTGTAGTTCAGGTAATCAAAACTAGCATAATAGTATCTACTGTGTATCAAACAAAGGACACTTGACTTGTACTCTGTTATGTGGTGTTCCTACAAGCAGACAATTTAAGGCAAATTACAAATCTTGTTAATTTCTGGATTATTAGGGTTCCTATTTTTTGTTAATTTTCAAGGATATCATAGGCATTGTGAAGGGCATTACACCAAAAAACAAATACAAAAGGACCATCACTTATAGCCAAGGTTACACCTTTCTGTTGAGATGTCTCTACTGTATGTTCCAATTTATGGATGACTGTTAGGATTAGGGCTTGTTGTAACACCAACCTCAATGCAGTCAGCTTTTTGGATCATAGAGACATCATTATATAGAGAGCTATCCTCAATACCCAAAATTTCGATTTAAAGGAGCATGTTTATCCATAGGATTAGGGCTTGTTGTAACACTAACCTCAATGCAGTCAGCTTTTTGGATCATAGAGACATCATTATATAGAGAGCTATCCTCAATACCCAAAATTTCAATTTAAAGGAGCATGTTTATCCATAATTTAACAAGACTTTTAATTCCCCTTTTGTCTACTTATACTGTAGGTACAGCATAACATACAGTACAAGTTTTCCTTGTTTGATACACAGTATACAACATTATGCTTGCTCTTACCTGAACTACTTTTAAATGACAGCAGCAATGCAAAATAAAATCTTAATACTTTTGAAAAGTGTCATAAAGGGTAATCTTGAAGCAATGGTTCTATGCATTAAGCTTAATGGTACACCTTTTTTCTGTGGGGGGGGGGAAAGTGACATGGATAAAAATGAAATGTGAGACAAGATCTCCCACTCGATGATGATATTTGACATAACTATATAATCCTTCACACAGGGGTTACTTTTTTGGTGCGGTTATCCAGATATATGCAGAGATGAGGCAAGTAGTATGCTGATACATTTTATGCTATCAAAAATTTAAAACAAATTCTAGAATGAAACTAAGTGACAAATAATCACTGTAGAGCATGTATTGAAACTGTAAAGCAGAAACACCAATCTAGACAGACACCAATGTTTAAAGTTGTGTTCAACAAAATTCCTTATACAAACACAGTATTTGTTCAATTCCACCAGCTTCTATGTAAAGGACACTAATTTCTGAAGGGTGTCAATCTACAGTATTTCTTAGATGACTTTCAGTTTAGAAACTTGATCAGTGTACATGAACTTCTCCATCTCCAGACAAGGGCTAGGCAAACAACTTTTATTTGTGGTCAGATGAGACAAGATAATGTGGACAGTTATTTTATGCTGGATTTAGCAGAGGTGTGACTTTCATGGAGGTCTGACATTTTGACCACAAATAGAGTACTGAATGCCTGCAGGGAATGGCAGGAAATAGGAGTATATACAAACAATGGCATGTCATGGTTATGTACTGAGATAAAAATAAGCTTTCTTCAGAGGGTTTGTAAGAGTCAATTAACACCACTTATACAGTAAAAAGCTTAAGTCAATTGAGCTGTATGTTTGTATGAGGTAATCCTTCAGGACACTGTGGGGATAACTGGCAGTCAACTGTGAAAAATTGGGCCAGATAACTGTGACCAAATGGCAAAGAATGGGTCAGTCACAATTTGATTCACTCTATTAGGCAATGACAGTTCATGTGCGCTGAAGGGTATTTGATACCAAATGATCAGTGTAAATTAGGTTCTTTTTTGTAAAACTAATTAACTGTGGTATATCTAATTGATCAATTCCCACTTCCAATTAATGTATACTTGCATGCACATGTCCTCATGAGGACAGTAGGCAGGAGGTTTGTCAAATATTAACACTTTTTGCCACTAAATTTAATGTTTTCTTCGGGTTTTCTTTAAGGTTATTGAAAAAGCAATGTAAGTATGTTATAAATGAGATTCTTGTGCATCACACAGAGTACTCTCTGTTCAAAGTTTATACTTATGAAGTTCCACATCAGTCATCTACTTAGTGTGCATAGAAGCATCTTCTAATATTTTCAGACTATGTCCCTAAATGACCCTTATACAGACTGTTTAAACTCACATGTTCCACATCAGTTTCATGAAAATCTATTTACTTGTGGCTGCAAAATCAGCATACCCATGAGCATTGAAGCATGTAGGCCAGCCTGATGAACAGATTTTGCCTTTTAAGATTGTATATTTTGCTCTGCCCACTTTTTCATGTATTAATACTTGGAACTTAATGTAATAACAGGGCACAATTTCATGCCAGAATCAACATACTGTACAGTAACTACTGTACCATGTGATGTGCCTTTTTGTGCACCTTAGACCTTCTTCCTATGAGTTTGCTTCAGTACTTTACAAATACATTTTCAAAATTACCTCACTAAAGAATTTACATAGTGAAGTTAATAAACTGTTCCAAAAAAATTATATACCCTATGCCTATTACATTACCCATGCCAAATTATTCTTACCCTTTCACCCTAACCGTTCATGGACATTAACTTCAACGGTTATATACTCTTTTGAGATGTAGTGTTTGCAAGGTTTAGATGTTTTGAACTCTGATGACCCCAAATGACCTTTGACATCCAATAAAAACAATAGGGGTCATCTACTTAATATGGACAATCCACTTAGTAAATATGAGATTCCTGGCAGTTACCTTTCTTGACATATGGTGTTTACAAGTTTTTGAGCTTTTCGTCTCTGATGACCCCAAATGACCTTTGACCTCCACCAAAAATAATAGGGGTCATCTACTTAATATGGGTAATCCACCTGCTATGTATGAGATTCCTCACATTTACCCTTCTTGAGATACAGTGTTTACAAGGTTTTGACCTTTTTCCCTCTGGTGACCCCAAATGACCTTTGACCTCCATCAAAAACAATAGGGACCATCTACTCAATATGGACAATCAACATGGTAAGTATGAGATTGCTCACATTTTTCCTTCTGGAGATATCGTGTTTACAAGCAATTTCCAAGGTATTTACATTTTGACCTCTGGTGACCCCAAATGACATTTGACCTCTACCAAAAAAAATAGGGACCATCTACTCAATGTGGACAATCTACATGCCAAGTTTGAGATCCCTGGGGGTTACCCTTCTTGAGATATCGTGTTTACAAGCAGGCGTCACACACACACATACACACACACACACACACACACACACACACACACACACACACACACACATACACACACACGACATCACCATCGCATAGATTCCTTGCCTGCCTTCGGCAAGGAATCAAAAAGCCGTGTTCGCCTCTAAATTAAACCAAGTCATAATGTTTTTAGTTGAGGCGTAAAACCCTACCGAACTAATTTAGTCACTTTCACCCACCCACGGCTTGGGTCAGTTATGGGGCTCATAAATTCCCGGGGTCCCTGGACATTAACGACCAAGCGCCGATGCTCTATTTTGCTATTCTTTCCCTAGTATTCAGACCTACGTGAGACAAACGCCATTGGAAGCTCAATTGATAGTCTTAAATTTTGAAAGGACACTTTTCCAGATTGGGACAAGGGTTCTAAGCTATCACACCACTTTTAGGAAGTAGACTTTATAATAACCAGTGTATTGGGAATCAGACATTATACCTCTGTTTAAGTATTCGGTAAAAAAAAAATATCAACTTGTGACCATATTATTACCAATACAATGTCAAAATATTTGTTTTGAATGTCGTTATAACTGCATAAGGTACCTCGTAAATACCAGCGGTGCTTATTCTTCAGTTCTTCGCCACTGACCGCAAAGCTCATCAACTTAAGTAGTAATGTTTGTCGAGACTATTTTGCTTTTTGCATCACTGATTTGGTTATTAAAAGAGGTAATAAAAGCTTCCTGCAAATTGATGCCAACATTATTAATTTTACAAGCATAGGCTATACATCACCATAATATTTATGAAAGACATCCGCAATCTTATTATCAGTATAAATGTTCGTCCTTTGCGTAAAGTTTGGGCAGGAAACCGGCTATCCTTTACGTCGAACATTGAATTAATCTTGAATTTAACAGCTTGGATTTAACAGTTTAAAGAACTGTTCTATCCTTTGCTCCGTCCAATTACTGCTCCCTATTACGCAGTACATATAGTGTACGGTTGGTGCAACTGACTAGGTTCTTCTTTTTATGTCGCAACCTCGTGTTTGGTCTAACGGTATAGCATACGCCTCTCACGCGGAATGCCCGGATTCTAAATCCAGGTTGAGTCATACCAAAGCCTCTTAAAATGGAACCTACTGCTGTTGTGCGTGATGCTCCACATAAGCAATGGAGTATACAAGCCAGTGAGCCACAACTGGAAAAATGGCCGTGGCCGACTCGACTTGAACCAATAGGTTGGAAACTGGGCCGTAAAACTACATCTAACTAACGAACAAACTAACTCCCGGTAATGTTTTACATTTGGCTTGAGTGATTCCCTTCTCAACTGCTAGGAAACTTGGGAGGGCATGAAAATTATTTGCAGTTTTAAAGGCCCAGTTCTCTTACCTCATGCAGTACCAATTCTCCTAACCTTCTTATTTAAGCTCCTCCCAAAATTGCCTGAAATTCATCCTCATCCAGATACAATCTCAGTTTATTGTTTCAGGGTGAGTATAGAAAAGCTCTATGTGTATAACCAAAACACTCTCAGTACAGTTTGTGCTGTGAAATATAAGCTTTGGTACTCTGCATTGTTTGAATAAGCTGTCAGTCAAAGAGCTGAACCAATTGAGAATTTTGATACACCCCTATCAAAATTGTAGTTTGGGTGAGAGCATTGGCCCTTTAACGTGTGAAAGATAGATCATGGACTAAATTAGGTGCGAAAAATATTGTCGTATAGCTTAGTGCTCCAAACTTAAAGGGGAAATGCCACAACTTGAATTAGTCTGGGTAGTCATGTGACAATATTTTTCTCTTCGATTTTGATATTTTTTGAGGGCAATTGCTTAGTTTACCTTTAATAGTCATGTGCAATATTGAAGTCCTAAAATATTGAGAGGTATACCTAGAAGAGGAATAAGAAAATTGTGAGATTCAACTCTTGCTTTATAATAAGTTTGGGTGACTGTTCTTGCCCTTTTATTTAGCATAAAAACCACTTCCACACTCCCCATGTCCTTTTCCTTTACCTTTTGCCTTATGAATGTTCTTTACTTTGTTTTTAATTTTCAGCTGTATTGTTGTATATATGGGGCGGACTTGGAATCACAGCGGGGTCACACAGACTTTGGGCCCATCGGACCTACCAAGCCAAATTTCCCTTGCGTCTTTTTCTCGCTATTGGACAAACCTCGGCCTTTCAGGTAAGTATAGATTTGTCAGTCTCAAAAAATGAAAAAGTGACGAAATGCAAACAATACTCTTCATTGTAGCAGAAATTAGTCTTCCGTAGATGCCGACTCCATGGTTTAGCGGCTAGAGCATCAGACATGCAGTCGGGAGGTTGGGAGTCCTTAGATTAATGGAGGGCGAAAACATACTATCCCCGCAACATTCTTGTCTGAGGACATTATACCCCACCCACCCCACGGTTCATACCCCCTTACTGGTAGTAATACCAGTTGGATCCATTTGCCTCCTACGAAGAACTGAAAACGAAAAGACTTTAACCGCAAGATATGAATATTGAGAGCTCCACGTGCTACTTCAGATTGTCATGCTTTCACTTGACGTCTTTATTGCCCTTTTTTCCAGAACGATATTTACGAATGGTGTCGCGACCACAGGGTTCATCACAAGTTTACGGAAACCGACGCTGACCCCCATAATGCATCCCGAGGCTTCTTCTTCTCACACGTCGGCTGGTTGCTTGTGAGGAAACATCCTGACGTGAAAAGAAAAGGAGCTGGGGTTGACGTCAGCGATCTACTAAAGGATCCGATCGTGTATATACAAAATCGGTGAGTAGAGCTTTGCCCATGCGCGTATTCAGTCCAGGGGCGTATACAGGTAATGTCAATACATGGGCCTTAAGTTTGATTGATTCCTGTCCTGGGGCGATGAAATCTTTGAAAAAATCTTTGGTTGTGATCATTATCTAAATCTTTGATTAGCTGCATGAGATGGCAAATTGTGTAATAGCTAATATAATTTCACCTTCACCTCACCTGTACCTGCCACGTAGTCTGCACCAAAACTGCGTGGGTAGCTTGACATAAGATAATTCATCAGGCCCATACCCAATCGGGGGTATGGTGTGTGGAGTGGGAAGTGGTTATTGAAGGGACTGACCTAGGCCATTATGAAATACCAAACTGTTGCACAAGTCAGCAACTAAAGCTGTATCATTTTTTAACTTGAGCTTAGGTAAGACCCAGCGACGGCGCCAAAATGTCAAATTTTGGGGGGAATAGTGAGGGTAAAGGAAAATGCTGGGGCAAAGAAACCAAGCGTGAAGCGCGAGGTCTTGCGGGTGGGGTTCAGAGGCCCCTCCTGAGGCCCCTGGTCGGGTCTAGGGGCAAAGGTCCGGTGGGGCCCAGGGGAAAAGCCCCCGAAAGCTCTGAGGTTTTAGCATATCTCTGTGTGAACAAAATTGAGTTCCAGGAGAAGTATATTATTTGAATATTCGGTTTATCTAACTCCAAGGTTAACAATTTTTTTTTTGGCAGTATCATTTCACATTAGCGCGGTGCCACCCGAGTACCACTATACTAGTCAGTGACTTAACCACACTTTTTCATTTGGGTGGGGTGCTTGGAATGGGCAAACTGTTGAAATAGTGTTTAGCTATAATGACACCATCTAAGCAGAACGAAATCACCAGTTGGCGTGCAGCTTGCAGAAATAATTGATGGATGCATGAGGGAGAACAAGAAACAAAAAAAATATCAATGAAGCACACTATGTACCACGCCGCCTACTGTCAAGACAGGGTAACTTTGTATCATTAGTGGTATGCGTACCTCATGCAGACTGGAAACCCCTGACTTAACCCCAAAGGATGTAGCCCTACTTAAAGGACACTTAGGCAAACTTTTCGTCCCACCACCACCCCTCACACATTCACACACACATAGGCCACATACACTTCCATTCCAACAACTTTTTTGGAGAGGGCAACTGGGGGGGGGGGGCAATGAAAAATCTGAGGGGGCTCATGTCCCCCTATAGGGCCGCCTCTGGCAAGACCTCACCACATGGACAGTGCTTCCCCATTGCTAAAATTTACATGAATGGAGCTTTGTTCACATGGGAAAGCGATTACCTCGTAAAACATCAAGGAACCGCACAGAATGTCCAAACAGGGTGCCTAATCGTCCCCGTCTTCATCTTTCGTGCCCATATGTATGCTAATAATCGTAAATGTGTATCCACAGGAATCCTTGTCCGTCGTATCCTCACATACCCCGCGCGGCGGATTCCGTTTTCCTAGCTCCTCAGCTTATTCAAAACCAGCAGGGATACTCTCCTCTCCCAGTGGCGTAGCTACTGGGGGAGCAGGGGGCAACTTGTCCCCCCTGGAAAAATTTTTGGGGAAGTTTGATGAAAATGGGGAAATTTGATGAATTCTTATTATTTCAAAAATTTCACAAAAATTCCTCAAAATTTTTGTTAGAATAAGAAATTGTGAGACATTTCTCATACATAATTCGTATTTTCATGCAACAAATTAACTCAGATTTCGTCAGTGTCTCATGAACCGGCCCAATTCGCGTTCCACTGAAATGTCCTCGTCGCGTAGCAGATTGAATGTTCTCTTGTGCTTGTATACGCACGGGGGTTATGATCAGTGCATTTCAGTGCACAGGAAGCTGTTATTCAGATGATACTTTGGGAATTCATCAGTAAAAGGATGTGAAAACTGACAAGTCACTACCGTAGACCCCCGAGGTTGTTATGTTCTTCTACAAGCTAGCAGTAGCTGTACGATTTCACTCTGTGTACATAACGATGGATCGGGCTGAAACAATCC
This sequence comes from Holothuria scabra, assembly GCA_037179385.1. Lineage (NCBI taxonomy): Eukaryota > Metazoa > Echinodermata > Holothuroidea > Aspidochirotida > Holothuriidae > Holothuria > Holothuria scabra. The sequence goes on from CM074198.1 coordinate 8,727,766, forward strand.
ATGGCCAACGATAAACTTAAAGTTAATCTAGAAATTAGAATTAACGGGAACCGTTGACACACTTAGATTTTGTTACTTAGCCTAATCCTTGGAGACTTACAAGCTAGTTCGGGAAAATAGCTTTCTGCTCACTTTGAGTGTAACAATAAATGGACAATGAGTACCTTGCGGCCTTCTACACATAACAGACTGCTTTTCTCACAGGATATCCTGTGTGATCGAGCCACTATTAGGCCTCCTTAGTGTCGTGCGAAGAGGAGACCATTGGGCCATGCCCCCCCCCCCCCACTGATGCCATTTTTTCTTTGTTCTTAAAAATACGTAGTATAACTTTATTAACACAGATTTTACTTCAAAAGATAGCATATGTGGCACCAGAATGCTTATAAGGACACCCAATTTTTCAAAATTTTTCAAAGGGGAAGGATTGCCCTTGCAAGGTCTTTCAGTGATGCCATTTTTTTTTTAATTCCTACAAATAGACCTAGGGAAATTCTGTCAAATTCCAATTTTTACTTAAAAAGGTAGACTCTATTTCCCACTGGTGGCATCGATAAAAAAGACTACATGTTTAGATTCTCTTTACAAGCATAAATACGCTATTTTAACCATCTGACTGGTCTGATTTTTCGAAATTTTCTTTACGCTCCGCGCCAGCCAATGATGGCGCTTCGCTCGGTCTTTTGGGCAAAATTACATATTTGGAGTAAAATTAGCTCTTAACTCTCTGATCACTTTGCAGTTTGCGAACATATTTTGAAGTGAGCATTTTATTGCAAACGACAAAAGAAGAAAGCGACTGGCAAGATTCTTCGTATTAGCCTGGAAAATGCTATTTCCGGCCATCTAAGGGGTCTGATTTTTCCAAATTTTCTCTACGCTCCGCGCCAACCAATGGTGGCGCTCCGCTTAGATAATCTTTATGACAAAATAACATTTTGGGACCGAGAAAAACCACAAATACCGATCAATTCTCTCTTATTTGGACTTCTAAAAGTGTGCAAATTAATGACAAGTTTTACTTCGTAAGGTAACATAAATGGCATAAGTGCGCATGTAAAGACACAAAAGTTTCAGTTTTATCCTCATGAACCACCACGATTCAACCTTTAACACTTTTCCTTTCCATACTGTATGCCCCTCCCCCTTCAGAGAAATCCTGCGTACGCCAGTGCTTTAGTACATACAAATAAACCAGATGTTGTTTACCAAAATAATATACTTTGTTATTTCCGATTGCTCTATGTTATACTTTAAGATTAAAATGCAGGTAATATTACAAAATGTCAAGGTAATGTTGTTATACTTGTAAGTTTGAATATTTTATATGAAATACATACACATTGACCGTGAAAAGTTTTGGGGAAATTTCATACCTTTGCCCCCCTGGAAAAAATCCTAGCTACGCCACTGTCCTCTCCTTTCGTTGTAGTAATATTGCTGTGAAAATTCCCGAAAGAAACATTTTACTTTCAATTTTACCTTTCCTTTTTAATTTAGGTATTACGTACCTTTGATGTTCTTGTGGTGTTTCATAATTCCGACTGTTGTACCTGTTTACTACTGGAACGAAACTGCCTGGAATGCCTACTTCGTGGCTGGTCTTCTTCGCTACTGCCTAATTTTGAATGCCACGTGGCTTGTAAATAGCGTGGCACACATCTGGGGTATGCACCCTTACGATGATCACATCCACCCCTCGGAGAACCCTCTTGTGTCCACCCTGGCTCTCGGCGAAGGATGGCACAACTATCACCATGTATTCCCTAGCGACTACCGAACGGGAGAATACGGCTGGAAGATTAACTTGACCACTATATTCATAGATTTTATGGCTTTCATTGGTCAAGCCTATGATAGAAAAATTATTCCCACTGAAACGGTGTTGAAGCGTGCTAAAAGAACTGGTGACGGTAGCCGATTTCATTGAATGTATTGCACGTATTAACTATGGTGAAGTAAGAATCTTGAGTTCCACTGCAGGTCCTCTATAACGATTGAAGGAAGAACGCCCTGAGGTGTATGCGCCCAACTTGATTACATGTGCAAAGTGACGGGGCTCTGTATTTATTGTCATACACTGGTCTTGTAGACAACGTTTGCACTTCGCACGTGCATTGCTCATTCAATTATGCCCTTATAAAACCAATAGAGAATACACATATACCTTTTATTAGTAACGAAATTTGAGCTGAAAAAACCTGCTTATCCCGCTTCCTAAGTAAATTCAAAAGCATAAGTGTGCTTGACACTGTGTGCATTCTCCCGACTATTCTCCTTCTCTTATCTGTGTCCCCCTCTTTCAAATTCTCGGTCATGTGCCGTCCTTCCCAGTTCACGAAATTCCACACTTTGGCTGTACAGTAAAGCAAGTGTGTGTCAAGATTTGTCTTGGTATCTCGCCACCCTAGGTGCAAATTTATACTCAATACTGTTAGTACATATTCACTTGTAAAAGTGTGAGTACACGGACCACTTTTGTATGCAAGTATACAAAGCACAATATCGTTAGGTTCCGAACCCTTCAGATTCAGTAACCTAAAGTTGCGAACAGAAAATCACAGCCAGTGAATGAGGCTGCCAACTTGCCAATTTTTATTCCCCAGACAATAAAAGTTTATCCCTCCTTTAAATATAGTTAAGTAACCTATATCAAAATAACTGTTTTCAGTACCTGCTTTAAATTCGAGACACAGTATAGACCTATGTATATTTTAGTTGATTTTTTCATACTTAACATGCAACAAGACTGCAAAAAAAGATAGAAAAAAAAGAAGAAAAAATACGACTTTCAACAGACAATTGTATTTTTCGTAATGAAAGCGAAATGCAATATTTCTCATGAAAACTTCAATATTCATTCATATATTATTTAAAAGGATTGAAAATTCAGATGAACGATCAAATGTATTTCACGGCCACGGGCAATTTTGCATTGCAATATATTAGAGACGCAACCTGTAACATGTGATGGCGCTCGTTCGAAGTTTCGAAATAAATTGCTCGAACTCTGTCAAACGAAGTTTTAAAAGTTCAACAGAAATTTTTTGTTGCTCATCCATTGGACCACTATGCGCAGGAAATTAGAGATGAACGTATTAATGTTTGCATCTTTTGGTAATTGTATTTAACATGATCCACACGGATATTTGATGGCTTGCGAGGTGTGAATCTTGACAAATTTCTCAGGTGATATGACCTATCTGTTTCGCACTCGAGTAGGCCCTGGCTTGTCGATAGCGACTATGGCGCATTGCGATTACTAAAAAAAAAAAAAAAAACGTAAAAGCAACTTTAATCGGTCACGTGATAGATCATCTGCACAGATGACTTACTTTGAACAATTAATATTTTTAAGTCAGTTTTTTTCTTATACTTTCGTGTGGTCAAGTTATGCGTGACCAAGTAATTGGACATGATATTCATGGCGATAAGTTCTTACATTTCGAGTGTGCTACCTTGAATGTGATTTTCATACTGGGTGCTGTGTGTCGCTATTCGTCTTTATGAATATTCAGTAAGTGCTTAGGTACGTCTATGCGATGGTGTTCCAAAACTGCGTTTTTGCTAGGAGTTTCTAATTGCACTTATTATCTTTGTTACTCCCGTTTCGTGTGGAACTAGTTATTAGTTGTTCTGGAGTAACTCTAAAGGGGCAAGCTTTCGACAAATTTGTTTTGGTAAATGTGTCAACAACTTTTGTCGGGAACATTGTGCATATAAATTGGGTTTTTTTTCCATTTCATTGGTAACATGGTAGACGACGTGCATTCACAGGATGTTCCTTTGAGCTCGTGAAGTAGTGAGCTACTGCGGTGAGAAAGGTTCCATTAGAACTTTTGAAATGGTGAACTCTTGCTGTGAGTTGAGAATTTTTTAGCAACTCCAGTTCAAAATGGCCGACGTAGCGAAAGACGCTAAACAATCAAAGAACCTTCGCATGTGATCTCTCAGTCTGAAAAAATGATATACGTGTGAGTTGTAAATGCGAACAAGCAAATTTTGTTTCGGTGATTGATGTTGTTGCATGTTACTCACTGAGACTGATTTGCCGCCGTAATTCTGAGGATCGATTTGCCTGTCCGTCGAACAGTCTCATTTTACGTAAACGTCGAACGTATAGACTATGTATAAATGCTACTGTTCAATGGCGTATATACACCCGTTTCACCATTTCACAGCAATGGAACGTTTCTCACAAGTTGTGAAAAGTTGTCTAAATGAATCTCACCTCTTCACGAGCTCATTCACCTCACCCCCCTTACGAGCTCAAGGGAACACGGCATCATCTATGCCGACGTGGGTACCAAGATAACGTTTTCAAACGATCACTCGTTGAGGGAGACCGGAGGTACATCTATCAAGGTTTGTCGAGGGGAAGGAGGAATGGGAAATGCATTGCGTTTATTCAAACAGTAAATATCACAACAATGAAATACGTTACTATTTGTAAGGTGTCTATGCGATGGCCTACTTCGTATGGGTGCTAAATAGAATATTTGTATTAAGATTAAGGATGGGCTTATCAAGGTATGCAACTAATTTTTTCATATTTTCTCTGCTTTGGAATTTTTTGGAATGTAATTCAATCAAACATTTAATTTACATATTATCAACTTCATGTTAATGCTGTTCATTGATGTTTACGACATTCTCACGGGAGAATAAAATAATGTTAATGCAATGAAAACATTGGCCATCCTCTTTTTTAAGTAAGCCTTGGCTTTAAAAATGCATCAATTTTATTCATGTGCAATTACTAAGGGGATGAATTGTATCTCCATTGTTGTGTGTTTGTGTGTTCGTGTATGAATGTGGTGGCAAGGTCGTAGTTTTACCATTTTGGAATCGTCATCTTTTAGGAAGGGGTGTGAAAAAGGATTTAAGATGGTGTCTACATGGCCAATTGTGCTAATTTACATTTTAAAACGTGTCAATGTGGAGATGTTCCATAAACGTGAGAAGGAGGCGTGCCCCTCCCTATAAGAAGCCACGCCCTTGAAAATTAAAGCCTACGAAGACCTAGAAACCTTTGCGGGGATGTTTCCCTACCATTCTACCCTTTAGTATTTTTTCATCAAATTTAAGCAAACACGCGGGCTATTCGTGATGTGTGCATGTGTGCGTTTCTTTGAGACGTGACTTTTGGACACGATAATAAAGATAGCAGTGTGAATTTTCTCAGACTTCCTGTTAAGAGAAACATTCCGAACTTCAAGAGAAGGAGGAACACTTTTATTTCACATGGTCTCTCAGGTGCTCTAATGTTGCAGAAGTGAAAAAAATCATCTCAGCAAAATGGTATTTCCCAATTCGTCTATCTTCCAATGACAACCTCTAATTAAGATATACGAATTGGGAGATACCAATTTGCTGTACCAACAGATCACGTGAATAAATGTTTAGAAAAGTTACAAACGATGAGACCGACTTTTTTCCTTGTAACACTAAATTTTGATATTATTCAACTTTTTCGGTCAAAATTTGAAAGTTTAACTTTAAAAGTTGTTTTAAGTTTAAGTGGATCATCTTAATCTGCCTTTAATGTTTTGAGAATCAAATTTTATTGGAAAAAAGGTACCTATGAAGATCTAAACGCTCATCTTGTATGTGCAATATTTGCTGTGATAAACGTTACTCTCCAGCATGCATTGTAGTCTACATAAATATTTCCCGGCCCACCTTGTCCATTTTGAAACAAATTTAATTTTTTGAACCACCAAACAGCCCTAATTCGTTCTGGGAATAAAATTCAGACCAACAGCACGTTAGCTGTAGGGTGACGAGCTGAAATGCAGTCAGTGCAATTAGGATACAGACGTTACTGCAATATCCTGTTTTATGTGTAACAAAATGAAGAAACGCAGGAAGAGATAGCTAAGCCTGGCGCAGATATTGGTTTCAATTGTAAGAGAACCCAATGCATCCGTGATGGAGTGCGTGTGTGTGTATGTTTGTGAGTATGTGTGCGCAAATGTTTTTGGAGCGTTTTCTTCTCCTGGCAAATGTGGATGCACCTGCAAGTGTGCACATTTCCAATTTCCGAATGCAAAAATTTGAAATTTATTTTCACCTTACAAGTTATGTCCCAGTAAGTTTAAAGCATTTTGGCGTTTTCCCCATTTTCCTAACCTAACATTAAGTGACATACCACGAGATGGTGCGTGGGTTAGTTAGATGCGGCTTAACGACTCGCCGACACAAATGTGTAATATAGGTTTGACAAAGTGACAATGTTGGGGTAAAACTACCTAAAAAGAAGTATAAGAAAAAAGAACGGGGGTCAATTTGTACTAAAAATACAGCAAGGCGGGAGTCATGTCAGAAATTTCTATAAAGTTTACTTTCTTTTAGGAAGCCAAGAATAATGGAAGAATCGGTTTGTTCAAACAGTGTTTTTAGGTTGGGCACGGTATAGTATTTCTGGCGAATATGCAGTATTAATAGCAATCAACGAGAATGTAACCCGGGCTGACGGTGACACCACAGTCACAAGATATACAGTATGGTCTTTCATCCCCGTGAAGTAAATAGGCATGGGTAAGGCAAGTGTGGCCGATGCGGACCCTCGTCAGATCTAAATCACCCCCCCCCCCCTTTACTGGGGACTACATTCCTAGTTCCCATCGTAGGATTTACTCGTCGTCGATATAATTTGTTTTCGGGAAAGGAATCCCACGGTTCTTGCCATTTTGATTTTATAAAGCCATTGGTCTTAGGGCGGTAGTCAGTGTGAGGTAAGTAGATGTTTTTAACGTCCATCTGTAGGCCTCTTTATCAAGTGCATCGACCTTTTCATTTCCTTTTCATTTTTTGGAGTTTTCCCCAATTTCCATGTGATGGACCTAACATTAGGTGAAAAGCCATGAGCTGGTGCAGGGGTGTGTGTGTATCTGTGTAGTACCAGTGAATCGGGGACATTTGTTCCCTGGTAAAGTGTCCGTACACTCAAAGTGGGGATATCCACATTTTCATGGTTAAAACTGTGTGTCCCCGATTGACGCACAAAACATTTATGCGTGTGCATGCGTGTATAGTAACACTAAATCGGGTACATGAGAATTATTTCTCCTCATCAAGTGTAGATACACCCAAAGCGAGGATATCCACATTTTCACTGTTCAGTAAAAAACGTGTGTCTCCGATTGGCGTCAAAGACGTGTGTGTGTGTATGTGCGTGTGTGCGTGTGTATGTGTGTGTGTGTGTGTTTAACTTGGTGACGCTATGCTTGTTACTTCGATGATCTCAAGATAGGAATGTTTGACAGTTTACAAATAACTTCACACATGTCCCATTTTAAGAGGATGAACCCTGTTGTTTTTGGTGAGGGTCAAAGGTGATTGGGATCACCAGTGTCACACTCCAAAAACCTTGTTAAGACGACATGAGATAATTTGATATTTTGTATGTTGATACGTTATGTTTAGAGGATGGTCTCTAATAGATTTTGGTGGAGTTCCAGGTCATGCGGGGTCACGATGGGTCAAACTCTGAAAATCTGGGGGTTTTCATTCGTTGAATTAGGGACATCTAGGTAACTAAGTGTCAAAACGCTTGAAATTTTCCCAAGAATGCTTGTGATTGTTTTCTGTTGTTGGAAAAGATCAACCACCCAAATACCCAAGAACCCCCAACATCAAATATGGACACAGAACTGTTATCACGACATGCTTAAATACCAGTAACTGACAAATGTCTGGAAATTCTTGTCATTATTTGGAATAAAACATATACTTTAGCACCAAAACCTCAATGCATTTTTGCCCTCTGGTTTGATTAATTATTTGAACTTTATTTCAACCGGTACTTGATACATTGAAGAAACTTACCATAGAGTTACAGTTCATGATTAAAAAAAAATGTGAGTTGGAAACCAAAGCGGCATTATTAAAAGGCTTCTGTATGGTCCCCTCACAAAAGAACAAAGATAAAAAATAATGCTTGCAATTGAAAACATGAGAAAGCACAAAGAAATAAACCATTCTATGCAAAAGAAAGATAATAGGATACAATTCAAAAAAGGAAACTGACCATATGGTGATATAGAGCAGACGATAATATTTCTATACCGGTTTCGCATACTGGTGTTCAGTGGCGGGGGGAGGGGGGTGGGGTGGTCGCCCCCCCCCCCGACGGACCAAAATCGTCTGTCGGCGCCCTTTTTAGGTTTTTAAAATACTTTACTCTTGCACCATTTTTGGTAAAAGACATAATATAATAGCTTTGTTTTAACCACCAGTTATGTACTATCTGCACTTTACTCTGATGAAAAGGGTCATCTTCTGTAATATAGGGATAGGTTTTGCCGAAACGTATCTTCATGCTTTATACGCACTAATGAATGTTATCGCTGTGCTAAGTTTGTTGCTTCCACACCAAGCGTGATTATAATATAAGCTTACAAAATACACAGACTGACATTAAATTAACCCTCCAGGCCAATAAAAGATGTAGGCAGCGGGCCGTACACGAAAAAGTGCTTTCGTTTTTAACTTTCGTGACGCACATCTGAGGGTCGGCATAAAAATTACCCACGAAGGTCAACTTTAACCTTTTAAACATAATATCAATTACCACAAGCGAACGAGTTGGCCTACGAAGAGAAATTTGAGGGTAAATTGTTGGCTTTTTGTGGCCAACATTCATTGTATATACTAGTTCCACGAATTTTCTGACACGTACAAAATCTCTACAATGCCGTGCATAGTGCACAGTGCAGTGGTCAGTGAAATTGATAGGGATAAACTTTTATGTAAATTAATTGACGGAGGGGGAGGGGGGGGGGGGCAGGGGAGTAGGACGACTTTCTTCTCATCTTAGGGAAAGTTGAATAAATCAGGAACAGGAACGAGAGAGGATAGCGAATAAGGAAAATGAAATAGGACAAAACAAGAATAAGAATTTGGAATAGAAAAGAGGGAGAAAATAAACACACATGACATGAAAAAACAAGAAACAGAGAGTAGAGATGCGTTCAGTAAGGATACCAATAGATGATTCACATGATATTGTTCAGTCAAGTCTGGTTTGCAGTTGAGTTATGAGAGAGTAAATAACCGACGGCATGGTCAAGTGGTTAAAGCATCCTACTTCAGGAGCGGATTAAGGGTGGGGGCTTACGGCCCCAGCCCTCCCTTTTTCGCCACATCAACAATAAAACATATGGAAAATTAGCAGTGCAGCTCCCTCTCATCCCTTTTTTCTCTTAGGTCAACCCCCTTTTTTGAATGTGCGGATCCGCGCCTGGACTAGCTTGCAGTTGGGAGGTCGGGAGTTCGAGTATTGGCCGAGTCATACTGAAGACTGTGAAAAAACACCTTAATTGTGCTTTCATGGTGCTCAGTATAAAGCAACTGAGTACGAAAAACAAGCCAGATAGTCACAAGTGGAAAAGCTAGTCGATCCGTGGCGGCTTGACATAAACCAATTGGTTAGAAACTGGCCATATGGGCCGCCACGTAACACTCCGTCTATAAATAACTTGAGAGGATAGTCCTAAATGGACAGGCATTACGGCAAAGTAGAACTTAATTCCCATTGAGATCTTTGTCCAAATCAACCAAAAGGTTTCAACGGTTTCCAAATGGCAAAGGGTTTTCAAAAGGGTTTGGTTTATAAAAAGGGTAATTTTATAATTCCCTTTGAGTTTTGACCAATTTCATCATCTACCAAATGGACTGCCCTAAAGCAAAGGGTATTTACAAAAGGTATCACTTGAAACCCTTTGGGTTCAAAGGGTTTAACCCAAAAGGGTTCCAAATGGAATTTTCAGCTGGGCTGCCCAAAAACTTTGACTTTACCTAAAGCTGTAAAGTATAATCTCTTCTAGTGAGTATGCCTGCATGATTTTGAACCAGCGTCGAAACTCCATGAAGCCTTGGACGTTCACTCCAAGTATAAGTTCAAACTATATGATCTATCATCAAAGAACCAATCTCAAATTTCCTGGGAGAAACTTAGCATCACGTAGTAGAACTGATCGCCAGCATTTCTGCCAGGAAAAAAGGGAGCCGATCGTGGGGTAAAGTTTACAAAATGTGAAAATACCGACCGGGGTGAGAGCTGTATGAATAGCCTACATTATCTTCTGTCAGGTGGAGAGGGGCCTAAGCTAGATTCCTAGCCTAATCACAACAACCAGTGGTTCGAGCCTGCCACTTATCCATATGCTTGGTATTTTGCACGTATTTTATAGGTGAACATTCCATTTGGAACCCTTCGAGCACAATTGTTTTCAAATGGTAGGCCTACCTTTCGAAAAGTAAAAAGAATAAACTTTTTAAGCATATGGAAGCGGGGGCTGGGGGAGAAACCCCCCAGTGACAAATGAGTGGCGGAAGCATGCTTCCGCTCCCCCACCTCCCGTGTCAGAAGCCCCTTCTTTAATTTTCCAAATCTCAAAAAACAGCGAAATTTCCGGCGCGCTTTGCTCGCCGCATTATGCAACATAAAATGCACTAGTTCTCACTAATAGATCAATTTGGTAAACTTTTCTGAGCTCTGGACGTAGTCAAAATCGGATATTTACCATTTGTGTGACACCACATCATTAAGAGACACCGGCAGCTATGTTGCTATTTTTGTGACCTGTCTTTCATAAAATTCCAATTTCCCTACAATTAAAGTTCTTGATTTTGAAATATTTTGTCTAAAAGGACAACAAATTTGGGAAACTTTTGAAACGTCATCGGGGTCTGCGGGGTCGCGACTTTTCAAAATTTTGTATACGCTCCGCGCCAATTAGTCTTTCGAGAAAGACTTCATATCCCAGGCAGGGAAGCTTTGGCCTACCGTAGTCAAATGATCTCATACACACCACATACGGGACATCGAATCCAGAGTAGCGCTTGCAGTGACCTTCCGTATAATCTTTGCCGCACCCGCACCAAGTTCAAACGAGTTTCAAGGATTGATATGTATCTGAATATTGACGGAATCTAATTCAGTCATAATTAGATACCAAATGATCTTGAGCCAAGGAAGTCGGTCCAACTTTAGTAAAGTTATGCTCAACTGAAACTAAGATTAAAAATGCGAAAATAGAATGTAAATTTTTTTCAAGTTGATATATTTAAAAAAAAAACATATCAGGTACCGTCATTTCAGAAAATACACAAAGGCTTACGGGAAGAGGCGGATCCTGTTTGCCGTGAACTGAATATTTTTCAATTCCTATTTTGCTCGGCCGCATGTCAACACTAGCCCTTGAACAGGACCCAGCATTACGTTCCTATGCTATACACTTCATTTCTGGGCCCTTGCCCGGAATACACAAAAACACAGCTCATTTGCCTACTCGCGTGAGTAGGCATCCCTCACGTTCCCAAAAAGATACCTTTTCTCACCAAACTTTTCACAGATGATCTTTGTCATCACATTCACCTTCCACACAAGTCTGTTAACCAAATGAGACCTTTAAAAGGGAAATTTTGGCTGAATAATTCTGCGAGTAACGTTAAGCCTGTGCAGATTAATTTTTCAGTTGAAGCAGTCAGTGTTTGTCACGTGATCTCATATAAAACGGGGAAACCTACGCAGTGACTGTACAATTTCTTAATGTACAGAGAGCTTACTATATGAAGTACAAGTATTGACAAGCCGCGCTTACTAATTGGTCTTCGACAGCTTGTCGAGCGGAAGTCCTTCCCATCATGCAACACAGTAGCAGACGATCAAGATGTCGATGTTACTGGGAAGGATGGCACCACATTTTTCCTGCCTTTTGCTATGAATTCGCTGGTATTGAACATTCCAGAAGGTATAAGTGGAATTTAAGAATGTTCAAAATCATTATATTAACTCAAATCTGTTCTATGAACCATACCATCGTAATTAGAGCTCGGTTTGTTGTTTTGGCTTAAAAGGTTGTTACCTTTGTACATGTAGGCCAGTGACCGTAGTAAGGAGTGACTACAAGGAGCGGAATATACGGTCACGTTCAGTGACTAGTCAACACCGTCCGCTGCAGGCCGAACTGACTAGCTACTACAGGCTACCCCTTGCCCTAAAATACATGTAAATGTCAGTGCCCTGAAAAAAGCACTTTCCCTGCTCTGGGAGGAGTGCAGTTCCCCCATCCCCACCTGAAAGGTCGACGCCTAATACCATGAAAGATGCCAAGGTCTGCTTGCGATTTTCTATTGAAAAACCAGCCCCTGTCTAAAGCTATCGGCCATGTCATGACACCAAGTCTCCAAGGGGCAGGCATTTCTGATGAGATTTTCTGCCAGAAATATCAAAATTTTAATACATGGCTACTTCGTCGAGTGTCGCAACAAGCATTTCATCGGGAAAGGGCTGATCGTTTTTACAAAATGTGGTTAGTGTACCGTATTCAGTTTGCCACTAGTACTGAGCTCGGAGGCCCATATTGGGACCAGAAAATTTAGTACACGAATTCCGATAATTTTCGGAAGGGAAACCGTTCCCAGCCGCTAATGACAGTTCGACCACAACATTTTAAGTAAGTTTGTAGCGATTTAGGATTTTTAGATAGCATGTAAGTTACTGCTAAGCCGAATTAAAGCTACAACTATTCCCTAATAACTTGAGAACCAAAACACCTCAGACGCCAGTGCCTATTAGAACCTATTACACGAAATACAGCTAATTGGTGTCATTCTCGCCCGTATTCGTATTGTTAACCTTCCAGATTTTGTCGTTCCTCGATACAAAAATGATACTAGATGGGTTGAAGGGTATTATTCATTTTTCAGAGATCGGAGTGACGCAGATTATACAATTTGGATCGGTATCCAGCTCGAGTTACTCATTCGCAGTTAACGTTACGCGCGAAACCGACGTAGCAGGGACATATACAGCTCCTCGTTCGCGAAAAAGTGTCCTTTTTCTTTCCACATCTTTTTACCGTTTTTAAAACACACGTACCAAAAATAGCATTAAAATTTGTTGAGCTTTTCATAAATTTAACATTTAAGCCCATTTCAGATAATTAAAGTGCCTTTAGCACATGATTTGAGGCTGCAGCTGTAGTTTTAGTACTGTTCGAGGAAAAGTTTACTTGAAACGTGGAAGTTGTGTGTCTATCTCACCTTCGCCAGATTTTGAATTTTAAGGAATATTTTTACATGTTTTTTCTTGATCCATAGGCCAAACGGATCGCTTGTGGTAATTGCATGGGTTATTATTTCATCTTTTCCCATCGATTCGTATTTTTTTTCAATCAGACCCTCCGAAGTGCGTCACGAAGTAACACGAAAAAGCAGGACAGATTTTGGTCTAATGTTGCAAAGGGCGCAACAATAATTGTAGCGCAAATAGCCCTCTTGTTGTCAGGGATAATTGTCAACATAGACAATAAAAGAATTTATAAAGATACCAAAATAGCTTCCACAACATTTTTCAAAATCCTTTAAAGAGAACATTCAGGTTAAATTAAAGTAGAACTGTTATCATAGTGGTAATGGTTTAAGAGTTTTAAAGACCAGTTTCCATTTTGCTTTTCTTCAAGTGACCATTTTCATGATAAATAGCTATTTCTGAAACTGCACGATAATCTCATGAAAATGTTTCATTCTGTACTTCCGTGGTCTCAAAAGCCAGAAAATTGCATCAAATAAGCTTAAGTTTAGACTACTTTTATTTATTATGAATTCGGTATCTAGAGAGCCAAGCAGACCTCTTGTTTGGCTATTTCTTTAAATGTACTTAATTAATGGCTATTTCAGAGTGGTCACATGATGTAAATTATACTTCTTCGTATATATTAATTAGCATTAATATTTCTTAACAGTTAACCCAGTGTTTTCCCTATTTACATGCGGTAAGTAGGCTTTAGAAATCATCATTTCCAGCGATCTGAGAGGCATTTTGGGCCAAAATTTTCTTGCGCTCCGCGCCAACTCATGGTGGCGCGTAGCTTTTCCCTCTAAAAGAATTAAGTCCCCCTCCCGAATTTTCTTCCGCGGAGGCCCATGGATAGAAAATTTAAACATGTTTTAATGGACTGGTCGAAAACTTGCTGAGGAGAAATGTCAAAGTGGTCTTCTACCAGGTGCGGAAAATCAAATGGAAAGTCTGGAAAGCCGTGGCTTCGATCGTGCTGAGGCTCAGGGTATTTACCTTCGAAGCGCCCCTGCAGACCATTTTCGCCCCTCTGACCGAAATCCCTAGCTCCGCCACTGCTGGTGTTGGGCGGTGGCCAATATAGGGATCTACATGGCATTAGGGAGGGCCCCTTTGAAAATATTTGCATACAGTCAAACTTTCTGAAAAACAAAATGCTGAGTGTAATATTCAGGGATTGATGACAATATATTGAATATGTGGAATAAATCAATGAGAGCGACTGTTTCCATGTTTTGTTGTTTAACGAATTGAATTTCATAGCGGGTCAGAATGTTGCATGTTTATGTGAACAATTTATATATCGTTCGCCTGCCGGACTTGTCACAACAATTGGCCGGATCTGGCCGTAGATTGCCGACCCCTAGTTTTGGGAATGGAACTACGTCATAGAGTATTGAAAAAGATCAAATTGTGGTACAATTCGTTTATAACAAACGAAACCGATATTTGATTCAGTAATATGAAAGCAGCCATGTTTGTTTAGCATTGTTAAATATTTCCATTTTCCCTCTACATTTTCCCCTCTGAACTACTTCCAGTCTTTTTCATTCAACAAAAGTAAATTTTACGAATCTCCACAGCCCTTACTACTATCGAATCAATATGGTCAATTTGACCATTGGTTTGGTCAACTACGCATCAACCTAAACTTTGACCAAATTCTTGACCTAGACTGTGGTCAAAAGTTACCAATATATGGTCAAATCCGATCTTTAATTGCCATAAACTTTCCCATAGTTTATGTCAATAATTTGACCATAGTTTGAGTTGATGCATAGTTGACATAGTGTTTTAGGATGTATTATTAAAGGGTCAATCCTCTCACCCCAAACTACACTTCTAGTATAGGGTAACAGAAACTCCCAATTGGCTCAGCTTTTTGATTGACTGCTAATTCAAACAATGCAGAATACCAAAGCTTATATTACACAGCATGAACTGTTCTTAGAGTGTTTTCATTATACACATTGAGCTTTTCTATACTCACACTGAAGCAATAAACTGAGATTGTGTCTGGATGAGGGTGAATTTCAGACAATTGTGGGAGGTGCTTAATTAAGAATGTTGGGAGAGTTAGTACTGTTTGGGATGAAAAAACTGGGCTTTTAAATTGTAACATGTTAAAATAGGTTTTCAAACTTTCTAGGTGTTTCAATCATCACTGTATTGCTTGCATTTGTTGTTATTACGGAAGACTAACACAGAATCACTTTAACGAAAGCACCAATAGAATTGTCCTTAACTGTAAAGAGCAGTTCCCCCCCCCCCCAAAAAAAAAATTACTTTGAAGTAAAAGCTAAATAACACAATTTCATCTTATATCTCTTCAAAGTATCTTTCATTACATTTTATGACTTTACTATTGCATATTCAAGGTAAACCAAGCAGTTATTTCTGGTAAATTTCACATTTGAAGAGAAAAAAAAACATTGTCACATGACTCCCAACAGCCAATCATGAAACTGGACAGTCTACTACACTACTTCAATTTGGGATGACTGCTCATGCCCTTTAAAGAGGCTCATTGAGTTGATATCGATAACTTAACGAGAGTCTTAAAGGGTCACTATCACATAACAATGCTTACAGTTAGCATAACAAGTCAAGTTTCAAGTCCAGAAGTCGCAGAAAACGCTAAAATTTTTAATTTTCTTGGGTCATGACTTAAAACGGGTTTGTACATAATTTGAAAAATTGAAAAAGTGTGTGGTCACGAATTTTTGAAAACCGACTTGAACCTTTAAGCACTCACTCATAAAACCGTTATTTTTGAGTAGGGTATAGGGATTGTCTAAGATAGACCATTTGTCATTGGTATGTGAAGAAGACTCAATAGTTGCAATAGACCAGAGGCCGTGGAGCGAATTTTGAAGTGGGGTAGGGGGAGTGGGCTAATCACGAAAACAATTAGTCGGGCGTATTTTATGAACACATTTTCAGGAAAGAGCATGCCTTAACTGTCAGATATGGGGCTTAACATGGATTATAAGTTTGCTTCTTAGGTACCATATATTTGTTTGTCCTTGAACAAAGTATTTTAATAGTGATTGCATTTCTTGCATAAAGCATAGAAATCAGGCAGTGTTTCCACCCGAGTTGCGCTGTCGGGATTTTGAGGTGGAGGGCTGAGGATTGTGGGAAGGGGGAGGTAGGGGTGGCTATCTAAACGGGACTACCGTCGATCAGTGCAAAGCATCCCATAATTTTTTTTAATGATAACACTTCTTCCCCAGGTCGCTGGAAATTGGACCATCATGGTGATGTTATTGTCAGCAGTTTTGGATGGAAAACGCAATCTTTAACATAACTGACATTATCGTCATAATATGGCAACATCTTTTATACCCATCGACCAAATGAAAACATGTCCTCGGGCTAAGGGTTACTCTGACTTACCTCCAAGTTCCCCAACTGAGCAATCTTCTCGAGATCACAAGGAGTAGCGGTAGCAAGAGGTAGATACCTTTCGTCGCCAAGAGAGCAGCGGACTTAAGTAAATCTTTATCACGTTCCTCCTATCATAGACCAACAAGGATTGAATCTTCAGTGGCGGCGCTACGGTGGGGCAAGAGGGGCGTTTGCCCAACTCCAACCCCCCAGATTTGGTATTCCACCACTTGCCCCCAACTTAGGTCAGTTAGCATTTCTGTTAACCGAACTGAAAAAGGGAATAACATTCCTCTCAGAAGATTAACTTAACTTTTTATTTAGAGATATGCTGAAGCCTATGAGCTTCCGGGGCTTCTCCCGCTGGACCTCGACCCCTAGATATGGGCGCCTTGGACTCTGTTTCGCGCTGCGCCCTGAAAGTTTTGCTCCCAAAATTATCCTTTGTCCTTATCCCCCCCAACCAATTTTGACATTCTAGCGCCGGCCCTGTGAACATGCCAAAAAATAATAAAATTTTCCAGAACCTCCGTAAACAGTAACACGTCTACAAGTTTGAACAAATGAGGGAAATGGAATAGACGATTGTTCGGGTGAATCTAATGAAACATTACATTACATGAGATTAATATCATTGTCAGCTTGAAGGACAAAGAATACCCTGCACTAAATATAGAAGGCGCGGAGAGTACAACGGAAATTTGGAAAAATAGCGACCTCTCTAATAACCAGAAATGACATTTCATAGACTTGTAAGTAGAGCATTATAAGAAATCGATTTTGTAGTTTTATTTTCTTTGCAATAAAACTTTCCTCTCTGCCCGAAAAATTGGGTCCCTGCTCCCAAGATAATCGGCCGAGGCAAATGCCCTCTGCCCATGACTCGTGCGTCAATGTCCTCAACGTGCTTATAAATCGTAAGCCATTATCTTAGATTACTAGCTAACATGAATATGCATCTAAGGTATCTGTCAATCGTGTCTTTTCTACTTCAGAGTAATTTTCCTTTTACATTTTTTTTTAAATTTAACATTTTAAGTTAAAAAATTCTGAAAGATGAAGAATCAAAATTTCTGTAATGCCACCTCCGAAGTAGACTTGGCCAAGTCTCTCGTGAGTGTTCCACGGGGAGTTGACAACTTTCTCTTCAAATCCCCCTACTGCAGCATAGCACAGAATATTGTATTTTCCTTTTATCTAATACGCCCTCTATCAGTCTATTAATTCTATCGTTTCTCAACGAGAGACTTGGGACAATTGGTTTCTATGACGTCATACTAATGAGGCTATTTATTATTCATCTTTAAACTGTATCAGCACCACCAACCAATCAGCATTCTCAAATACAAACTTTAGTATCGCCCAACTGAAGGTTTGTATAGAAACGTGAGTGAATAATATTAAAGACCCTGATCATACTCATGATAATTAAATATTTGAATATATCTCAAATTATCCTTTCCTAAATATTTAAGCGTATAAGGAGTAATTAAATTGATATCTCTCGTGGTAAAACGAAAATACGATCGCTCTTTATAACCTTGAAAAGTAGTATCGTCTTCCATTGAGGCGTAGCAGAAAACGTAATGTTTTTGAGCCCGTACCACAGTGGAATACTTCTAAAATGGGAAATTCGCATGATGTAAAACAAGTGATACAATGTCTGTGACAATTCGATCTATCCTGCGGGCACGAAATCGGAGTTTACAGCGACGTAACACATTGAATTAGTACTTGAAGCAATTATGCGAATTGATTACAGACACTAATCATTGAACTGTTATTGTCAGATTGTAGCCCACAAAAAATGAACAGTATTGCAACGAACGAAACCGTCTGTATCCAAAAAAGTACCCTACTGAGATTACAGACAGATAAGTCAAATGGGTAGGAGAAGAATATGCCGTTATTTGATGGATGAAGGACAATTTTGCTGTCGAACCTAAGGGGATATGTCTTTAGTCTCATCTCTTTACTTCCTCGTCAATGGTCCCCCATCCTTGATACTAATGTAGTAGCAGTCAAGCGCATAGCCAGGTTCGTGTCATCGGGGGAGGGGGTTGGTGTCATGGGGCACTAAATGAGGGAAAAAAATAGGGAGAAAAAACCGCTATTTTAGGTGTTTTTGCATTTCAAGGTTCTGACCCCCTCCCCGCCGCCCCCCCCCCGGGGCTATGCCATGCACTGGTAGCAGTGATGCTAGACTGTCAAAACTGGATGGGGTGGGGACAAATAAAGGGCACAGGATAATGTTGGGGGCAAAAATTTTGGACGCAGCTCCAAACAGAATACAGATCCCAAAGCATTCATTTCCATTCAGGCTGGAGGTAGGCATGTTCAGGGGGCAAAAACCCAAAAGCTTGCAAGGATATTTCTCAGTATGAAAAATTAGATCTGGAGAGGTATATTATTTTTTTTTCTGTGTACTCAATTCTTAACTGACCTAAGTTGGGGAGGGACACAGGCCAAAATCTTGGGAAGGGGGACAAATAATGCATGCCTGGGTTGGCTCCTTTGCAGCTGCACCAATGGGTGTTAACTCTTTTCATGTGGGCTAATTTCACCTGGGATTAATAAGTGGCCTTTTTATGATAGCCCACTTCACTGATATGAGAGAGCTCTGGGGCAAACAACTGATACGTGGGGAGAATATGGGTCAGCTGCCCAATTAATATCCCTACCTGTGAGCTACCCACATGGTGGCCTAATTGTTAATTTAATATAGTTTTGTTACCTGTGGTATGCATTGGTTCCCCGTGTCATTGTTCCCCTCATATTTTTAGGTGCATGCCCAATAATCATATCTCTCACCCAAACCCCTATAATCCCAATGAGATGATTGGTTGGGGAGCAGTGAGTGAAACATGGGACTTTTGAGACAGGGGACCAAAATGAGATGGAATATATGAAAGTGGGATTTATGAGACATGGGAACAATATACCCTATGTGATAAAGTAGAAATAGCCAGCCATCTTGCAGAGCATTGACCAGAGTGATTCTTTCATACGGTCAGCAGCACTAACTAGGTATGACACTTAATTCAATATAAACATGTGTTTAGTTTGAATCTGATAGTTTTTATTCCTCCTTTTACTGATTGCTGCCAGTGTCAAACAATGATAAGTAGCATAAGACAAGACATGCATAGCCTACTGAAACAGTGATCCAAGCTCAGAGAGAAAGAGAGAGATTAACATGGGTATTTTGCAAATCTCTCAGTATCATGTGGGAGGCACGGCTCGATTTTCTTGGTTGTGCGATTGTCCGGGACAACTTAAGTTCCATAGGGACAACCAAAAGGTGGAAGAATTATATTCCAGCAGCTTGCTTTTATCTGAATGAAGAAGTATGTTGTACATGCTGACTGATCAATTCGTTGCAAAATTTTCCATCATAGTTTCACACTTCAAGTGCCTTTGTCTTGCAAAAATTTTATCATTTCATTGTTCCAGACCATTTATACATAAACGTAACTACTGTTTTGTGCTGTTATTGGTCAAAAAATGTTTTGGACACAAAATGTTTTGGACAGTCAAATTTTCTTTAGGACAACTAAAAATATGGAATTGGTTGCCCAAGGACAACCACAAATTTTTCTGAAAATCGAGGCCTGAAGGTAGGCCTTTACCTTCCCAGGACCATGAAGGACAAAAATATCTTGTCTCAGAGAAGCAATTCATAATTTTAAATCCCACCTGTAACCTTACATCACTTAAATTAAACACTCTATCTGCATGGCCTGTCTGGTTGAAGTTTTATGGAGACCTAGGTCTCTACCCATCCCCCCCCCAACCTCACCCCTTAAAAACTAAGTTGTCCCTAAAACCATTTGCATAAGCCTGCCACTTGTAAGGCTTTGGCTGAGTTTACACTGTCTCAAGAGGTTATGGAATGTAGAACTAGACTGTAGTAATGCAAGTTCTACAGGTACTTACCTGCAATGATTTTTAACAAGGCTGCATGTGCTATGCATTACAGTAGTTGTAATCCTCCTGTAATGGCCGAAACCAAAAAATGAGCAGACAAAGTCTTTGTGACAAGTCAACGTCTTCTGTTTTAGTTCTCTTTACAACAGGAGTCTAACAAGCATACATACGCTCACAAGTAGTTGACAAAATGTCCTGCTATCTCAAAAATGCAGTCCACAGGAGATCTATTCCCTACGGTAGATACTTATTTCCCATGGAAATTACAGTAGCGATAAGCATACAAAGCTCTCCTACTTACACTTCGAAGTCCCTTTTTTACGTAGAGTCCACTCACACAATTTCTAGGCACTTGACAATACGTATAGGCACTTCTGTAGACTCCTTGCTGAAGTAATGCTTCACTTAAACCTCAGCTGAAACTTCAACTTCAAACTTTCAACTCTTTCCTCTTCTTCCTTTTAATTTTCTTAATTTTCTTTTCTTTCCTTTCTTTTCTTTTCTTGTACAAAGAATAATGCCTCCTCAAATCCTCTGGTACAGCACACAATCAGCAAATCACTGCTTAGACACTTTCTCTTTGACAACTTGTAGCCCTCTGACCCAGAGGCTGGGAGGCTCTTAAATATATATCATAAAATTTAAGAACATTACAGAAGGTTCTAGAACAATTGAGATTTACTACTATAGGAACATTCCAGAAAACTCCTGAAGGACCCAGAAGTTACCAGCATGAATACCTATGTAAAGGAAATCTAGAACATTCCACCTTCTTCCAGAAACTACAAGAAAATTCTAGACTTTGCTAAATGGTTCAGGTATACTTATTAAAGAATACAAATCTAGTTCTTGCCTTTTCTAGAATTTACACTACACCTCCAATTATCTTACCTGTGATGATGGGATTATTGCTAATCCGAAGTGATCACCCAGATGCATGTCAGAATGATGCTCAGTTACAGATGGTAATGTATAAAGTGTCTCTCCACTTGTCACATTTGTGCAACACTTGCCAGATTCTTTTCCATCACCCTACCCACAAACACACAAAAAATCCAAGTACACAAAAGTATTGCAGAGGGTAGTAGTGGTAAGGACATGCTGTGTATACATCATACAAGGGTGCTTAGAAAATATCCCATAATTTGCACTTAGCTCCCCCTATACTTTCTCCCCCAAGGTCCCAACCCTCCACAAAAATGCTCCTTAAACCAGTGAGTTGCTATCATCATACCACATTTGTATGTAAACAGTGCAGGTCTCAATAAGCTCAATAAAACTGGAAACATTTCTCAATTTCTCAATCTCAGGAAGCTGTATACTACTATAAGACTTCTACAGTTGTTGAAATCATCATGCATTACATCACACCACCTCTATTAATAAAGAATTTGTACTCATTGTACCCATGGAAGCAGCTTACTTTATTAAGCAAAATAAAAAAAAATCCACAAAATTCCTGCACTGTATTAACTAAATCATATTGATTGTTGAAAGCATCTCTTCAGTGAACAGCTACAATAGTCCTTGTTTTTCTACTACAGCAGTTGAAAAATATTTTCTTTAATGTTTAATTGGTAGGTCCCTGTTTAAAATGTAACTCTATATGTACCAGTTATTGCTTTGGAGGACAAGTGCATATACCAATCACAACAGTCAATGATAATTTCAGACTGTTTTCTAATTAAACACCACAGTTGCACCAACTGGTTGTACTGGTACTGGTATCAGATGATTGTCAAGTGCAGTCTATCTCTCTTTTCAAAAATTGAAATGAAATATTTTCCAGGCCAAAGATTTTATTTACATAGTTCATGTAACCACTCATTCCATGTAAAATTAGAGTCAAGATACTGTAGGTTTTCAACACATACACTATACATTCCATGCCTAATATACTCCATATACCGTGCTAAGCTTGGTGTTAAATGTTTAATGTACTGCATAGCCTGGTTGCAGTGCCTGCTGACTCTGCCAAAGATGGTAGCTTTGCAGTATGTACAGTCCCACTTACTCCAATGGCTCAAGTTCTGTGTAAAAGAAAAATGAAGGAGAATTAAGTACACTTTAAAATGTTCGTACCATTCACACTTGAAGCAAATATTCCACCAGGGAGACTTAATGGAAACACTGCACGATGAAACATGCAGTGCTACAGCACTAGCGCGCTAGCACGTCTGATGACCTAATTTTTTTTTCTCAGATAAGTACAAGGAAATAACACACATTTAGCCTGGGCTACCTCGAATTTATGGTATCAAAATCTTATATAGTCTTCAAGTTGTACCATTTTCTTTGTGTGCATATTCACATTCATAAAAAACATAACCAGTGCAATTTACTCTACTGTAGCTGTTCCTGAAGTTACAAAATATAGGCAGTAGGTCTACATATGAATGCTCATTTATTGTAAATTATGCTAGGGCTAAAAAGTAGCAGTTGTACATTTCATAAAACTTGTCAAGTGATCTTTCAGTGCCTGGGTAATTAAAGGCCCAATTTTCTCATCCCAAACAGTACCAATTCTTTTACTGTAACCTTCTTAATTAAGCCCCACCCACAATTGTCTAAAATTCACCCTCATCTAGACACAATCTCATTTTATTGCTTCAGGGGGAAAAGAAAACTCGATGTGTATAATCAAAACACTATCAGAACGGTTCGTGCTGTGTAATATAAGTTTTGGTACTCTGCATTGTTTGAATTAGCAGTCAATCAAAAAGCTGAGCCAATTGAGAGTCTCTGTTACCCTATACTAGAAGTGTAGTTTGGGGTGAGAGGATTGTCCCTTTAATTTCCTGGTTTTCTGAAGGATTGACAGTCCCTTGTACAGTACGTAGCACAGCTAGTGTTACACCTAGCTTGTATAAAGCAATTATTTTGTTAGGAAGCAAAACTAGTCCCTTCTGCAGGGTTCCTCTAAAATGTATGCATGCAACTCTCTGACTATAAGTAAAAGCCTGAACAAAGTTGTAAGCAAGTTTGAAGAATTGTTATAATGAAACCCCTGGGTAGAATTGGGGGAACCTGAATTGTGCAAGGCCAAGTAGAAAATGCCTTTTACCTTATTCATGGGTCTGGGACAATTGATTTTGACCTATGCAGCTACCAATGCCCCAAGTCCTGTATGTTGTGGTAATGTGGTACTTATAGCTGTCAATTAAAAAGGCCTGGCTGCAATAATCTTTCAATGTCATGAAGATTTATGCACCTATCAATTGCAACACTGACACTTCCTAGACCTGGGGATGGTCGGGTCTTGCCCAGGAACTTTATTTTTGAAATTGTTAAATCCCCACACAGAGCCTGGCCATATCCAAGCTGGGTTGGGTATATACACTGATCGAGGGTAAATCCCCTGCCAAATCCCCACTGTCAGCTAGGCACTATGCATATCACCATGGTAAAAAGACCTGCCAGATTACCCCGGCCTTCGGATCCAGACTGATGGAGTGAAATCCTAGCACACTCAAGTCTCGGCCGGGTGGGGCGAGAATGACTGTGAAATCCGTCCCCAGTTAAACCCCACCCCTGGGTCTAGGAGACTAGGCCGGGTCGAGGTTGCAATTGGTATGTAGCCAAAGTGCATTAGCTTACCTCAATTATACCAGCATGCTGGATATGTCTTCAATTTGCAGACTCCCAGTAGTTCCCCTTGCCATCCTCTATGCTGAACAGTGCCTCATCATATTCGATAATCATAAGTTATAAAGTTGTGAAATTCCTCTGCTACACTTGCATATGTCCAACACGGTCAAACTTCATTGTTATTGCAGAGCACTAACGTTACACACATCAACAGCCCACTTGACAGAATATTTTCTAACTCACACATGGTCTATGCAGTGTTTACGAAGTAACGTTTTTGTTAGATCTCGTAGTATATACTTATACTGTAAGCGTCATTGCCTTCTCTGCGCTTCGTGTAACTCAACCGCTAAAGGTGGTCGATCGATAAATTTACTTCTTAAATCCTGCCGGTAATCAAACTCCGACGTCTTCTTGGTGTCCCATACATTAATAATGACTCTTTCTAAACCCCTGCGAATGTCTTTGGGAATAATTTCAGATGTTATTGCGAAGAAAATAGTCGCTTCATCGGTACGGTAAAGGCTCTACATTTGTCGACTGCTAGCACTGCTGGCTGACAGATATATGAATGACAAGGTCATGTGACCTAATATATGTTTATTCATATCACGATTTACAGACTGCCAACTTTGATTGGACTAGATATTGAGAAACTACTACATATTATTCATCTTACTGAGGGATGAATAAAGTAAAGGGATAACATAAAAATTATGACGTCATAGAAACCAATTGTCCCAAGTCTCTCGTTGAGAAGCGATACCTTTACAGACCAATAGAGGGCGTATTAGAAAAAAGGCAAATACGGTATGCTGTACTGTGCTGAAGCATTTGTGTAGAGCTGGTGGTGTCAGCTCCCCGGGGAATACTCACGAGAGACTTGGCCAAGTCTACCTCCGAAGTCGAGAGGTACACTCCTAGCATACCGCTATAATTTGTTACAATGGTAGAACACTGCCATACATCACCATTGGCATACGCTGCCTTTCAAGCCATCCCGAATTGTAGTTGAGGCAATTTCCCCTTCACTGTAAACACAAATTAGTCACAGTGGTGTCTGAATAGACTAACCACGTTAGTCACTCATATTTGACTAATTTCTTGTGATATCTAACCAATTTCGTAGTAATGGACTTATGAATATTAGTCAAAACTTAGTCAAAGAGGCTCAGTATTTATTAGGGACTAATCTAACCGGATCATATATTAGTCAAATATTAGCCAATACTGTTTACTAATGTGATTAGTCAGTTCAGTTACTTTTTTGACTAATTTTTGTTTACAGTGTTGTGCTGAAAAGTTTTGCTAGGATAGTTGTCTGGATAAACTGATAATATGCCTGTCTTAAAGTAGTGTTCTGTTCTGTTTCATGATTGGCTCTTGAGAGTCATGTGACATTTTTCTCTTCAGGTGTGAAATGTACTAAGAAACTGCTTGTTTTACATTAAATGTATCATTTCAGTTATAAAATATGATGAAAGATACTTTGAAGAGAAATAAGAAGAAAATTGTGATATTTAGCTGGTGTTTCAAAATAAGTCTGAGTTAGTTAGATAGAGTTGTACGGCCCAGTTTCCAACCTATTGGTTCAAGTCGAGCCGGCCACGGCCTTTTTTTTCCAGTTGTGGCTCGCTGGCACTACGATTGAGGGACACATATTGCATAATTTTGCATCTTGAGACCCCTAGTAAAATGGTGATTTTTATCCAATGAAAGAGGCGTAACATTCGCTTTACACGCGTGCATATCACACTCCCAAAGCTTCTCATAACAAAATCCTGGCTTTTTGCCTAAATATTTTTACCCTAATCGAATATTCCGATGTAGGACATAACTATAACAATGCAAGTATTTTTAGTCATTCAATTAACTTTTTACAAAGGTGATCGACATGAAAACTGGCTCAAACCTAAAGTAAAAACATAAGCTCACGACAATCTTTAATACACACATATATCAAAACAAAGGCTTAAAAAGACCCCGAGGCACTTTGTTGTTTTGAATGCCTGTTTTTGCAAATACGGCAACAACTGAGAAGGAAAACTATTTTTGGAAAAGGAATACCTTAAACTCAACACTCGTAACCAAACGCGACAATAGGAAGTTACAGTACTTTTGACTGAAAATGCATTTTTGCGTCCCTCTCCATAATGACTTGTCAGAAGAAACTTTTTGTCGGTGCGTATCTAGTTTCCCTTCGATTAAACCCCTATTTCGCCAAGAAACAACTTATAAAAACATGCACGGGAATAAGTATGATGTTAACCTAGGAGAATGATTATGGTGGCTTCTAGCCCCATTTCAACGGCTCGGAAATTCTGGGTGTGCGCCTGCACACCCAGATCTATTTAAATAACTGTTCTTTAGCACATTATGAAGCATGGCCAGGTTAAATGCAAGAGACACCTTGCAATACGCAGCCCGAATGCGTCCAACGATAAACGTTGACCGTCACGAGTGCATTATCGGTGCTAATGCACATTTCCTGAGATGTTCAACCCTTTCATTCATAAAACACAAGATTTCATTTATACATTTCAAGAGTGTGATTGAAAAGACCTTAAATGGAAAGAAAGATATAGTTGATTAGTAAATAACTACCTGGTTATTAAAAAAACTGCGCCTAAACCTTTTCAGGGAAGTTATTCAACATCCCAGGGTTTTGGGTGTTAGAACCCCCCCCCCCCCCATGACCCAACCTTGCAATGCAAAAAACACCTAAAAAGCGGTTTTCCTCTATCCTTAGACTTTTCCCTCATATCGTGACCCCAAAACCTCATGACACCAAAACCTTCCCCATGACACAATTCTGGCTACGCGCCTGTCCTACACAGTTCCAGTTCTCCTTACCGACTTACTTAAGCCCCTCTCACAACTGTTTAAAACTGATCCTTATCCATACACAATCTAACTTTATTGCTTAAATGTTAGTATACAAGATCCCAATGTGTAATCAAAACACTCTCAGTACATTATACGTTGTGTAATGTGAGTTACAGCACTCTGCATTTTTTAACCTACTGTCAATCCTTTAAAGAGTTCTGTCAATTGGGAATTTTTGTAGACTGCTACCGAAATTATAGTTTGGATGAGACTTGGCTGCCTTTAACAAAAATTTTGAAAAACTTTTATCAGGATTGCGCTATACCGGTAAATAAAGAAGACCCAGTGTATATCATTATATAAAGTGAAATCCAGCACAATATGCATAAATATAAAATACTAGATTTAAAAATTTCAGGAGCCTGAAAAATTCAAAATCAACACTTGGTAAGGTAGCTAGAAGCGAATGTCCAAAAATAGCCAATCCACTCAAATACTAGCGACCTTCGTTATTCATGCGATGGTGATTTAAGCCAATTACCGAGCTTTTATAATGTTTTTCTTAAGTTTATTGCGAAATAACGCACGATCATGTGACCATAATCAGCCGCGGATCCAGACATTTCAAAAGGAGGAGGGGGGGAGGGGGAGGGTGCTGAACTTAGAGAAAGCGGGTATAGGGACGTACCAGTGGCGTACGCAGTGAAGAGTGTGCTCAGTGACAAAAGTGCGGTGTGTTCAGTGATCGTCGGCCTGGAGGAGTTTAAGGGTGCTTCATGGGGATAAAACTGAAACTTCTGTGTCTTTGCACCCAGTCTTATCCCATTTACGCTAGCTTTCGAACTGCAAAGTCATGGTTCAATCCCCCCCCCCCCTTCGTATGCTACTTTTACGACGTACGGTGATTCTCTGCCTGAAATTTCTAATTCTGCCCGAAAGACCAAGCGAAGGGCCACCGTCTGTTGGCGTGGGGCGTACAGAAAAGTTTAAAAAATCACAACCACTCAGACAGCCGCCGGAAACAGCATTTCCCATGCACCTACTTGTACCGGTAAGTAGGATCTAATCAATCATTATTTTGAACTTTCGTTTGCAATACAATTGATTCTTCAATAAAAAACAATGATTTAATTGTAAAATGATCACAAAATTACCAGATAAAAGGTACTACTTCACTTGGGTGAAATGGTAATGTAAAGGAGTCTTTGGAAATGAGCTTGTGTGCGTATTTTACAAACTATTTTTTTTTATTTACAAACTACCTTTCGACATAAGATTATGATGAGTATAACATTTAAAATTCGAGCAACTTCATTGACTAGCGAAAATCCTTTCTGAACTTCAATGGAGGATGGCAATGCATCGCATACCGGCTACACAGCCTTTACAAGTTTCATCGAACTTTACAAGGATCTCATGTGTTTGAGCAGCATGATTAGCTCAGACTCAAAGGCTTACATGCCCGAAGTTTACCTAAGTGGGAAATGGCATGAGAATAATAGGCTCTTACAAAACCAGGTGACAAAACCGACCTAATTTTCGCGCGTTTACCCCGCAATGTAGAAGGCTGTATACAAAAAGTTAATAATATGCATTCCAAACAAACAAGAGGGCAAATTTTTTTCTAACCAACAAAAAACCAGTCCATAACAACGGTTTCTGCTCACTTGATCCCTCCTACAGACAGTACGCATCAAATAAAAACATACTGGTGCGAGACAAAATAGAAATCAAAATCAACGTATAGCCCAATTATTCGTTGTCAGCATCAGCAAGTATTAAAGGGATTCAATTGTTACGTATTGCATTATAATAAACACACTTGAAAATAAGATGCGTTTTGTGTTTCTCCGACGTGATTGTTTTTTATCGCTGTCCCTCTATAGCAGGGGTATGCATGTTGGGTCTTGGCACATTGGTCAGCCTAAGGGCTGTTTTCCTAATTTGGAGGTTAGAGGTTTTCTTTGAAATGTTACTGGTCCAAAGCAAAATGATATTAAAGGACATTCCCTTGGATATTGTAGCGTCACCAGACTTTTCAAACTGGGGGGGGGGGTATAACCAGGTGCCACCAAGCTCGAGGGCCTACGGAATGTGGTCTAGGGGTCCGTCTTAGAGCCAATGAGGGGGGCAAGGGTCAAGGAAGGAGCTTCGAAGTAAGTACATTTACAGTGCATTAATTTGGATTTATCTTGATTTATAGCTTCAGATAATTATTCTTCACTAAAATAAAGGCAGAATTACTTGAACAAACAATGTTTATTCCATATTAGAAGTAGGTATGTTTAACTTCTTGAACTTTAGCTTTTTCTTGCAGAACATGATTTTTTTCAATATTCTTTCTACAAAAAGAAAGAAAAATGAATAAGATAAATAAATGTAGAAGCTAGAAATAAATAAAAGCAAGAGTTTAGGGGAAGCTCCCTGGTTTTTAGGTTATTATTTTATGAGGTACCAGGTATTACATTGGTCATTTAATTGTAATACTGCTAATTAAAAACGTGTCTAAAAATAGTTGGATACCCAAAAGTACGAATTTATTGGTAACAAAATCACTCCCTGGAGCGGATCCGGTGGACATTTTGGAAAAGGATAGAGAAAGCAGTTGATGAACAATTAAATGTAATTCTCTTGAGACCACTGAATAAATTTAGGAGGCACATGGGGCACAAGGTTTCCAGTGGGGCACCTGCCCCTTCCCCTACCTTTGCAACGCCACTGCTTGTAGAAAACATTCGTTTTATTTCAAACAGTATGAACTACTGCAAATCTATTTTCTTCAAGAGTAAGTTACTTCTCGTTGACTTTGAAAAACTATTCGATACTTTGAACTGAAATTTTAGTTTTTATTGTTTGCATATGTTAAGACTTAGGCTAATGAAATTTTTGCTACGTGAGTACATTCTTTCTATTCATATGCTTTTCTTCGGTATGTAATATATTCATTTATCCTAGCCTTTTGAAATACAAAGAGGGTTCGACGAATCTGTCCATTGAGTCCTCATATTTTTTTTATTTTGTGTAGGAGTATTCACTGTAAACGTCACTGCCACACAAAAACTTCCCAATTCTTAATGATGAATTAAGGGAAGTCGTTCATCACTTCATACTTCACCCCGGGTAGATGCGCACTGATAACAAGGTGTCTCTTGGTTGGCTGTTGCCATTGTATTGTATCGATTGTATCCTTTGTTAGGGTTAGGGATTAGGACTATCGTTAGCCAGTTTGCAAATTTCTTGTAAAACAGTGCGCATCGCCCCAAATTTTTAAATGGTACTGCTCTTTGATTGACGTAAAATTCAATGGCAGAGTAGCTCATATTACACAACTTGCACTGAGAGTGTTCTTACGACCTTGCATGCTCATCAGTACACTCTTAAATCAAAAGAGTGAACTTAGTCACTCTTTGATAGAGTGAAAAGTGCAAATTCACTCCATTAGTGTGATAATTCACTCCAAGAGGAGGGAAGTTCACTCCAAAAAGAGTGAAATTCACTCGAGGAAGAGGGAAAATTCACTCTTCCACGAGTGCCTGCAATGATCACTCTTTTTTAAGAGCGATCACTGTGGGCACTCCATCAAGAGTGAAACTTCGCTCGTTTTAAGGGAATTTCACTCTTTTTGGAGTGAATTATTACTCTAATGGAGCGAATTCACACTTTTCACTCTATCAAAGAGTGACTTAGTTCACTCTTTTGATTTAGCGTGTATGTCTGGACGTGTGTCTAGATGAGGATGAGTTAGAAACAGCCGTGGGATTGGCTAGAAGAAGAGGGTTGAGAAAATAAGGAGTTTATGGGATGATGAATGTTACAGACTGCGAATATCTGTTTTTGAGATTTCTTCAGAACACGGACTGACGGATGACACCGTTCCTTCTTAGCCAGTTCCATAGTAATTTAAAGAAACTTGTTCTTCCCTTCAAGAAATTTGAAAAGGACTCTTGCCTGCAGATAAATTTTGAAAAGTCAATTATTTTCCAAAACCTTAGTTTATAGACCCTTACGATTTCACATTATCTGTTGGCCGGCCAGTGATTGTACTCGCACCAAATTTCTATCCAGGCACGTAGAAAGGATTTTGTCATGGGGTGGTTTAATGACACTGGGAATGGATCTAAACGGACAGGGGCCCATCTGACCCCAGTGGCATTGCTAGCCTTTTTTCCAAGGGCGCGACCACCAGTGGCGAAGTTACAATGGGGCAGGGGCCGATTGCACCCCAGGCTCTGAAAAGTAAAAAATTCGGTAATTTGCCAATTTGTGACACTAGTCAACCACACGGTGGTTTTCCAAAATCTTGTTTCATGAAATTTCGCATTCTCTCTCTCAAAAAAAGCTCCATTTTTGCAGTTATTTGTTTCAAAAGTGCAAAATTTTCAGTGCGCAGTTCTTATAATGCAGTAGTTTTCGCTCATAAATCCCTTGGGTTAAATTTCCGAACTCTGGAAATGACAAAATCACTATTGATCAAGTAACATCGGCAACTACTGTGCTATTTTCATGAATCTTGTTCCATAAAATCCTAAATTTTCTCCAAAATAACCTCTGATAACCTCTAATGTCGGCCTTAGATAAGACTGCATAGCAGCATTGAATTTTGGTTACCGTGCAATCCCATTCTTGTCAATAAGAAATACAGATTCTTCAGTAATTCCCGAACTTTTACATTTCCTTATATAGGTAACTCAGATTCCAAAACTTTTCGCCAATACGAGCTTCATATTTTGAAATATATGCCTAAAAGGGACAAATAATTTCGCGCGCCAATTACGTTTCCAGGGAAATAGTGTTTACACTTGAAAATTTTTAAAAAATTAGGAAGACAGACTGTAGTTGACGGCACCTCTTGATAATATAGTGTCACATTTGGCAAACGTTCGATTTTTCATTTCCATAGCTCGAAAAAGTTTCCAAAAATGATATATGTGCAAACACTACACTTTTAGAGATTGAAAATTTTATAGAAAATCGTGTCAGCAGCAAACTTTTCTTAGGACAATGTTTTTTTGTCATTATTTTATTATATCTTAGGCCACGAGGGGTTCACCCCCCCCCCCAGAAGCGAACCCCCTTGGTTACACCACTGCTTCTATTCCACGATTCTTTGCATATTTGTTACTTGGAAAGGGGTCTATGGAAAACGTTTCAAACTGATTTAAAATGAAATTTGAAGGATTTCATCACTAAACAGTCACATCGCAACTGCTCGAAAAGAGCTCCCTTCTCTTACATTTTATGCATGACGTTTCGTGACGTCATAAGGATTTTAATACTAATTAGCTAAAAGTCATGACTTTTAAAGTCAATTATCTCAGAAACTAGGAACCCCAAAATCCTTAAAACCGTGAAAATCAATGAATAACATGTAAAAAATACTTTCGGTGCCTGGTTCTGAGAGAACTTACGGGCAAAAGGGAGGATTTTAGTCCATTTTTTGAAACGTCTAAAATTGGTTTCAAATGCTCTGCAAAATCGTTCAGCATTTATTCGTTGTTGTTTTTAAACTACTCAGTTTTTACTTCAATAGAGAGAAAATTTTGTTTTCTATCTAGTGGTACCATTTTTGCACTATAAAATATTCTCAATGAGTCAGGTACTCGATAAATTCCACCACGAATCGATTGTGGCGCCCAGAGTATATACCTGTACACAGTATAGTGAGCCTACTTTCGCGAAATGAACGTTAATGCAGGTCGCCCTATGTAAAACGTTACAACAGCAGCCTAATTCATCCTCACCAATATTGTTCCCATTTCGGAGAAAATGGTGCGATACTTGCTCCTTCGACATTTTTGCAACATATTGTTAGTTGTAATGCCATTTACAAATTAAACTAATCAGTAGTGTTGCACTAGAAAACTATTTATACTTGTTTGAATGTGATATGCCTGTATACACATACAATGTCATAGTCATGATGGCAAGCTCTGTTGACACAGAGCAAAACTGCATCTTGTTTGCACCAAAACAGTGAAAATTACCTCACTTTAAAAAAAGTTGGGCTAACTAAAAAGCTGGTTTAAAAATCTTTATACT
The DNA here is from genome assembly GCA_037179385.1 of Holothuria scabra. Lineage (NCBI taxonomy): Eukaryota > Metazoa > Echinodermata > Holothuroidea > Aspidochirotida > Holothuriidae > Holothuria > Holothuria scabra. The sequence continues at coordinate 8,760,623 of CM074198.1, forward strand.
AGGAAACTCTATCAACTTCAATCAAATGTTCATTCTTTGAAAAAAAATAAAAAAAATTCTATGCATCATGTAGTACACTCAGTCAGCATAATACATTGAGCAAGAAAATGAATGAGACTGAGAGAACCTTCTAAATAGGCCTGCTTAGACAGGAAGGGCTTTGCATGCAGGAAAGATCGTCAGTACAATGTTTAACAAGTGCTATTGATTTTCCTCATTTACTCTGGGTAAAAATGAAAAGTACTGAAGGCAAAGGCAAATACCAATAAGGTTGCAAGGGAAGGAGTATATCAGCTGAGGTTTGGCAAATGGGATATCTTACTTTGAATTCCTTGCAATTGTGAATTTCTTTTCACATGAAATACTGGTCCTAAAAATAACATGATGATAGCTGGACTACTAGGCTAATAATTCATCACTACCCTGTCCTCTTGTGAGGTGACGGAATGTTCCAGGCTCATTTCTACCGTTGGCAGTAGGACAGTTTGATATGCCTATAGTTTCTCAAACAGTCAATGTAACAATACAGTTTTTTTGCAGGAAACTACCTAAATGGTGCCCAACACAGTTCTCCTTTATGTGACCTCCTTAAAGATCAGAAATATATAATTAATATAAAAAAAATCTAGGAATGAATTTACAGTTTTCATTCCATTGAGTGCCACACTGATGAGAATTCATTTTAAGACAAAGTTGGGTATAGCGATAGAGTGTGACAAAACTGACCACTGCCAGTGATCATGGCTGTCATAACCCTTGTCTGTTAATCAGTAGTAGGCTTACTGTACTGCAGTTTACAGGCCGTCAGATTTCACGGGAAACGATTGTTCCCCATCGCGTGGTGGATCTCTGATGATTAAATCACGGAACCCCAAAACTGGTTACCACCAATCAGTTACCACCCATGCATTTTGCAACAGAACCCAAAAGTGGGTTCCCATGAGTTACCATCGTGAAAAATGACACAACCCACATGAATGGGTTCCTGTGATTTTTGAAATCCAACAGCTTGAATTAAGCACCACATTGAGGTGAGCTTTTGGGACAATTCAAGTCAGCCAGTATAAGATTGAGTTTGAGGGATGGTAATTATTGTTACTGAATAAAAATTATATAAGCTAGGTATATGCCATACAGCCACTCACAGCACTAATTTCTGTTTCCACTGAAACCGCACTCCTTCATTAAAGTTAACCAGTAGTTTTAAAATGCAAGTCACAGTTTAGATGGTAGTACGTAATTGCCCATGGGGTACGGTTTTTTAATGATATAAGCTTATAAAGGGCTAGAAATTGTATAAATTGCAAAGCTGCAGCTTTGCAATTTATAGGCTACCTATGGGACTTTATAGAAATAGACAACTTGAACTTAATTACACAGTATACCACTATATACTGTAGGTCGATCTATTATGAAAAATGATGGAAAGGACTGAGTTTTTCTGTTTGTGGCACAGTAACTATCAGGTAAGAAAGAATAATAACCTGTGAATATGTCCAGACTGAAGTTGAACCCTCTAAATTTGGAGTTTGTTTACTTAATCCAGGCTGACTTGATCATGATTCATACGAGTCCCAGGTTTACCGACTTACAACAAAGTTACATCTTATTGTAAGCCCCCCACTAGCCAACATTGCAATGTTACTGAATATGCCATGAAAACTGAAGCTTCAAATTTCATAGACTACAAGTCTACAAACAACACTGGAAGTTTTTAAGAATGTAAATGCAATGGGTACCTGTCCTGCAAATCCCACAGTATAATAGTCGTTCATTATTTTGTTATGACCGACGTTATCCGAGCCATACTGGAATAGTACTAACTAGTAACAGTAACGTTGTAGGATATACAACGTTAACTGTGTACAAATTACCAACACCATATGTACTATAGTACACACTACAAACATGCTGTACGCTAAATGCCCCTTCGGGTTTAGCAGTTGTTTACAAAATAATTTATAAATTAAACTACGTAATTTTGGTATCAACAGAAAGCCTATACTATAATCTTCAAACGTCGATACAAAAGAATCGTTTTACATCCCTCAATGAGTCAGGTACTCGCAAAGTTTGAGGTCCTAATTTGAGACATAAGAATCGACTGCCTCTTTTTGGGAGCGTATTTTTGCAGCATATGTTTAGAAAAACCTAAAAAATCTTTGATTTCTAAGAGAAGGAAAGATCAAAATGTCCACTTACCGTCTCGTTGTATCCATTTATACGCCTACTTATACATTATTCAACATATAGGGGGAGACCCCTTGTCAGTCACAGTTCCGCGAAATCTCATTTGCGCAGATCTGAAAAAGGCGGGAATGCTAGAGAAGTGGTCACTTGGCTTCATTAACTGTACAGCTGCGTGTTGACTGTAAAATGTTTCGAGCGGAAATAAAAGATACCAGTAAGTGAACTTCAATTCCACCTTAAACCTTCTAGCTCAAAATGTTGAGAAATTAAACAGAAATGACAAATTATATACCTTATTTTTTATTTTTTATATATTTTCTATACTTGAAAAACGCCACCAAAAATTAATAAATGAAAAGTGAATTAATTAGGGGAATAGAATTAATTGAAAAGAATACCTAAACCCTAGACTTATAAGAAAGAATATTTTAGAAATTAAAATCTTATTTAGCATTTTGAATTGTTGAAGGTTGTACTGTTGCTGAGATATAACATGAAGAACACGTTCCCTATAATTGAAACAGGCCTGGTCGATTGCCCCACAAATTGTAATGTTTTTTTTTTTTGTATCAAAACTAAAATTAATGCTTTGTTTCTTTGTGAAATGTAACTGTGGATATATACGATCTCAAAAAGTCTTCTAGCTGAAATTTTGATCATTGCTCGTTCCCCTGAGGAGGCTTGCATTGCCATTTTACCCTACAACAGTGGGAAGTGGTCACCAGGTGCACTTGCTTTCGCAAAAAAAAAAAAAAAAAAAAAAAAATCCGAAATGAAAAATAAAAATAAAATCACACAACCAGAAAAAGCAAAAACTGTAACTTATGCAGGATTACTTCCAAAAATATTTTCTTCCCTTCTATTTCCGATAACGTCAATGTATTTCAGTCTTTTGCACAGCAGCTCAGAATGTTTTTGTGGATAAGGTAGACCTATAGAGAAACCATTTCATTCTTTTTTCAAGTTTTCTGACATGTACTTTTTAAATTGCAAACTTCAGGTACGCCTTGAAATTATCATTTCGTTTATGAAGGGAGCGCTCATTTCATCTCCCAACCATCACCTGTATCAAGGTATAAAATGGAATTGATATCACTAGTTAGTAAAAATGAAACTGTAATATCTAAGTGACATTTGATACCATTATAAACTTGACTTCTTTCTTATCTGTCATGCACTTTGAAGAATATTTGAAATCTAAAATAAATGGGGTATTCAACTTCTCCAAGTACTGAAGTAAAGCGCTTGTTCCGTTACCTCTCCAAGAAAAATATGTCCAATTTCTGATCAAACCGGTGTCAGAACTGGTGAAATATAACGGGTGGAACGAATAAATATTTGTTAGTTCACACTTGTTTCCAAAATGGAGACAAAAAGAGTCATTTACAGTTTAAGTGTTTTAAGGCCTACCTGGGTGACGTCAGGTTAAGTACCTAATCCCATTCCATTCGTTGGAGGTTATTCCATACGTCTGAGAAATTTGCAAACTTCTTCAGAGACAATAAAATATTAAACCCCAACGACAGCCCTTCGCTCTCAATGTTCTTGTTGAATTTTCTCTCAGGAAAAAGGCCGTGGTCGGCCCAATTGGTTACAAACTGGGCCGTAAAACTCCAACTAACTTACTGACTGACTGACCGACTGTCGCTCGGATGGACAACTGCAAACCCACTCCCGTCCGTTTGTCCCATTCCCGCCTGCGGGACTATCAAGCGATTGAATGTATAGCCTCCTCGATCAATCCCATTAAACGTCTGCATCGTTTCATCGTAGGTCAGCCCGATATATAATTTATCAACATCGGTATTCATCTGAGGGAAGACAAAGAATTATTTCGACTGAACAAGAAATAAAAGTGAAAGAGATAACAGAGAGAGAATTCGGTCCGAAACGATTTAGGTGAATGTCTTTTAATAAAATCTTCCTCCATCACTGATCGGTAAAAATCAAAAATTTGTCAACCAGTGTAAATATATGACTTGCATCTGAGGTTTATGAAAAGGAATTATTTATTGATTTCTTTTCGTGACGTCACGCTGAAAAACAGTATTTATCTGGTAGTGAGATGAAGTGCGATAAAAGTTGCCTGTCGATGTGACGTCTTGAAATAAATTTAATTTTAGTAGTCCTGAGATACAAATAATATATTCACATAAGTTGGCAAATTTCGAGATTCTCTCCAACCACAGAGGGAAAAGGTTATAATAATAACTCATAAAAATCGGATCAGAATCCGATCTGAATACATCGCAGTGTGACCGCGGTTTTACCCTACGCAACCTAGAAAAAGTTTTTGCGCATTTTGTAGACCATATTAATGGGATGATATATATTTAATTTGTGTTACGTGGTAGCCGTACTTGCAAAATTTAGGAAATCTGAAAGTATTGAAGGCACCTATTGCATTAAGTAACATTCGTACATGGTGGACGACGGTCTAAAAACTGGTTCAAGTCCTGGCTGGTTCATTATGTTGTGTCGTTAGGCAAGCTGATTTATAGCCATATATCCCCAAAGCTTCTCTCTAACTCGAAACTACCTGTAGCTTGGTAGCAGTGAGGTAACTTTCGAGCTGATTTAGATGCTGAAGTCTAAAGGGATTATCTATACAGGATGGGCTACCGCTCACCAAAGACAATATTTGCGTGAAACTCCTTGAACTCGTTATGGTAAACGGCTATATCAGGACTGTTTCATTATAATTTTTTTTTGTTATTCTTCCGCGAATGCACTTTGCACTTTGAATTAATTGTAAATAAGTATGTACCAACGTTCCGTGGTAAGCTCAGCTCTGAGATTAAAAAGTCAACGGTCATAGATAAAGAAATTTGAAATAATTATGGAAATTTCCACAAGTGATCTTTCATTTTAGGGGTTCAGGCGTATAGACTGTGCGCATTGAAAACTTTTACGAGGGTCCAGAAGCTACATTGGATGGAAAATTATACATTCTAAAAACATCCCCTTCAAATTATATCCCAAATAATTGTTGTCCCCAATTTTCTACACATTTCCTGGTTAAAATGACCAGGACCTCCATTTCCTTTTTAGCAGGGAAATGTATGATAACGATGACTTTCGTACATATCCTGGTGAAGATGACCATGTTAAACAGTGTGGTGGGTTGTTGGGGGGGGGTTAGCACCCCCCCCCACCCCACCAACCTTGCAATGCCAAAAAACACGTAAAATAGCGGTTTTTTCTCTCTATCCTTACACTTTTCCCTCATTTTGTGCCCCACCCCCCATGACAAAATCCTGGCTACGCGCTTGCGCTCCTATTTACTGGATGGATTAAAGGTAGTGTGACATGAAAATGACAAAATTGGGTATTGGATGTAAAAACATTAAACACCATGAAAATAGCCGCAATTTCCATCAAATTCCATCAAAAATTGACCACTTTACAGGACAATTTTTGATTTTCACTTAATCAACAATAAATATGAGCTCAATATGCAAATCTTATGATGTCATGAGGGACATACCATAAATGGCTAATGTTATCCTTTGTTGTATGCATGTGCTCATCCTTCAAAACGAACTACCAACTAGCTTATTGAAGGATTGGTGGAAAACAGGCGCGTTGCCAGGATTGTGTCACGGGGAGGGTTTTGGTGTCATAAAGGGGGGAGGGGGGGTGTTGGGGCGCGATATGAGGGAAAAGTCTAAGGATAGAGAGAAAAAACCGCTACTTTAGGTGTATTTTGCATTACAAGGTTGGGTCGTGGGGGTTCTAACCCCCAAAACCCTCCCCTGGGCTACGCCACTGGTGGAAAAAGTGTAATTTTGACTGAGAACAAGTGATTGGGCGAAAGGTAAAAAAAAAACACGAGGTGGGGACAAGTATATTTTACTCGGAAGAGGTAACCCCTGGTCCCTCTCTCTTTCCTCTCCCCAACAGCTACGTCCGTTAATTTTTCGCTGCTTTTTTACCATGGTTAGTAGTTGAAGAAGTCTCTATTTATTGAGACCAGAAGGAATTTAGCGATCACTTACTTCCGCAACGTTGATCGAAGTTTGAAAGTAAGTCGAGACGAAGTCATTCTCTTCGAGGTTCCGTATGGATACTAAATTAGCAAATTCTGGACCGTTTGAGAACATTTGGCACGTGGCACTAGCATCCTTTAGATTAGCAGGCTGCCCAAAAAATCTAATTTAATCGAAATAATATTTTTAGGAAAAGGCTTTAGAAAATTCAAATAACTGCTTCATTTCTTGAATTAGGCTGGAGAGAAGGAAATAAAATAAATTTACACAAGTAAAAGATAAAAACATGGGACTTTTTTTTAGCAAGAATTGTATCTCCAACTTTTAATTATTCAAAGTAAAACGCGAAGTTAAACCCCTTAAATAGCAACATTTTTCATCAGAGTCAAGTCATCAAGATTTGATCATTATACAAAGCCCCGTTTCATTACTAATTTTCATTTCTACCTAATTAATTAACATGGTCTTAATACAGTCTTAAACATAATATCATGTGTGATGTAATCGAGAGCCTAAAAGCGGAACAATAAGATCTCTGGCAACTCCCAACGGCAAAGAAGAAGCCTTGCTTCATGTTCTTCACCCAAATATATAACGAGGAGTAAGCTTTCTGGCAGAAATGAACTAATATTAATTAACAGGGTATCAAACAAAAACAATTAAAAACAGTTACAGTTACTCAAACGACTGTATAATATGTAACTCGTTTTCTGTGTTGGCAGTCATTGGCACTTAATGAATATTCATGTATCAGCTACTTTCGAGATCGCATCGGTCACGCCGTCCAGATACAGCCAGTGTATACTGGTGTACGTACTCCATCGCGTACCGCATTTTCACTGCAATAATGTTAGGCTAGGATGTGCTCGCTGCACGAAAAATGTATAGCTAGGGCCTTACTGTACATGTTCACACCTGGAGTCTAAGCCTGTGCTGCTTCGTTGTGTCAGGCAACGTTCTCCCCCTGTCCCAGTTATGATTTAATGTGAGATTTTCCTCCCCTTTTCATGTTATTGTGCAACAATTTCGATGGCGTGTGTAACGTTTCTTACTTCAATCATAGCCTTAAACTTCAATCTATGCCTAACGTTGTCCTAACCTGAGTATAATCCTAGGTTGTTTGTGTATAGGCCATCCGTCGAAGATAAAAACGAACGCTTATGATTTGTTTACGTACGTGTACTCACTTTAATTTCAGATGGGCATGTGCGCAACTACGCATGGCACCAATTGTTGTTTATTCATGAATAATTATAAACAAACAAACTTTCATTGGTTCATGCTTCTGACTGATGGGCTCATTACTGCGGAAACAATTTCATTTGGCAAACCGAATTCAGCAACTGCACTTCGGACAAACATTACTTCCAAAAGAAGGTAAGACTGTTCTTCTAAGTATGTTAGAACCTCTTAAACAGTTTCCAGCTTCAGCTATTTGCTATCACAAATTTTGGAGGTTTTAGTATTTCTTTATACCAATCTCATAGTTCGCCTTTAAGCCTCATGGCTCTAACAGTTATACAACCTATATAGCGGTATATTCGAGCCTAAATATGTCTTGGGACACAATGTAAAACTTCTCAGAACAAAACGTGTGGATTAAAGTTGAAGAAATTTGTTATGTTCGGAGAAGGATGTGCCAATTATGATGTTATCCAAGTGTTATCCTTCATTTGGCAAACTTAAGTTAATTTCAAGGACACCAGCAAAAATGTCTTTCAAAAATATCAGTAGACCAGCTAAACAGTAAAAAAAAATGATGGTGACAGAACGAAAAAATAAAGGCCAGATTACAGAAAAAATCTGAAAACTTATAACCAGAACTTTTTTTGTAATCTTTATTCTCTTTATTGCTTTTCATATAAATTTAAAGTGATTGTGAGCCCTTTCAACATTGCATCATTCATGAACAAGCGAGTTCGGTAATTCGTTGCCGCATGGAATTGTGGGACACAGCGTGGGATATACAAATCGAGCTCACCGCGTAGCCTACAGCGTTCCCTTGTTTTCGTCAGTACGTTCATACAACAGTATCTAAGTGTCTAACCAACTCGAACGAAAATACGGGTCTCAGTGCTACTTTACAGTAGATTAAAATGCCAATTTTTACACCAAAGAGACAATTGAGACACAATCCACTGAACAAAACCAAAGTTGAGATCCCTCCATATGTGATGGATGGATTAAAAAAGAATGATTCCACCCAATTTACATTCAAACTCAAATTTTGGAGTACGTGTTGTAGGTGAGGGATTGGTTTGTTTTTTCCCGACAACGTGGACGATGTGCGCATGTGCAGGACCACCAAAACGAATAACCGAACTGGCATATTGTAAACTATCTGATGAGATTAGGTAAGGAAAGTTTAATTTAATCATAGAAGTATCTCAATGGTTTAATCTAGAGGAGCCGTAGGCTTTTTCCAGCTTTATGGATTACGATTTGGATTAGTAACCATACTCAATATGTGGATCATCACGGAAAACGGAGCACGTATACGTTACACTTTTAATTTCTTTGTATGGCCCGGTCTGGGAATCGAACCATGACTTTCAGAGTGAAAGTTGGATGCGCAGACCCCACGCACAGGCATACTATGTGGGGAGTAATCAAGAGGTACGGTAACATTGGCTAGGCAAAAGGCATACCAATTACAATGTGCAACTGTTTCTAATTAAACTATATAGAACATTGCATTGCATTGCAAACTTTGTAATAACTCCAACGCATCTGTTTTGGGGTAAAATTTCTTTTGCGCTGCAGAACAGGGAAAGACTGGCTCACCCCCAAGGGACAATCCGTGCCATTTGAAGAGCATGGAATAAAGAGTTCTTACTAAGTTCCTTAAATCAATGAGCGGGTACATATTTACACATGCATATTTCACAAAAAGGAAGGGATAGCTTACCTGTCGAGCATCTACAACATAGTTTTACAAATTTTGAGTTTATTTGGGAAACCTCCCTGTTTTAGATTTTACCCATCGCCAGCTTAAGTTGGATTGTTACGTGTACTTCCTGCCTAGCCTTAAGACTGCATGTACACTGCCTCTGGTGAAAAAGTGTACTTTTAACTTATGCAGACCAGCGTTGAGAACCTTTTTTCGCACAGTTTGGCTAGCTGACAACAACGACTAGGATAAGTTTGTTTCCTGCAACAAAATAAGGGCACGCAATATGCACTGTGTTGAGCATGTCTTTTGTGTCCTGCAAGTTTCCCACCGCCGTTCCACGGGTCATCAAAATTCCGCCGGATTCCGCTTCTGTATAATGAGATTTTCATAGCTTGAAAAATAAAACCAGATTTTTGTTCATAGAGAGTTCAATTGCAAAACACTGAGCTAGCGATCGAAATGTCCAAAGGCCATCATGGCATGAACAACTGAAAAAGAGTAACATTGTTGCAGATTACATGGTCCTGTGACCGCCTTTTGTTGTCTGCGGTTTTCTATTGTTGTAAAATCGACCAAGTTGTTACGTTTTCGGCCAAGTCATGACGTCCACTTTCAAGGGGCAGTTTTCTATAAAACCCAGCTGTCAGCGGTGTAGAAATAAATCGGGTTTTTCGTAATTGAATACGGTCCATTAGTGATGTTGAGTCTATCAACGAGAGCTCTGCTTTGACAAGTGCATTACAAGATCTATTTTTGTTATAGGGACTACCTAACCATTACAATAACATACCTGTAACAGTAGTTCCCGTGTAGTGTCCAAAATGTTGGACATGCCGAGGGTGATACCCTCTCGCTCATCCCTAAACTTGAAAGAGTTGCCAGGATCAGAAACATCTTGAATTGAAACACAGCCATACTTCTGGGTTGATACAACGCTGAAAGACAATTTAGACAGAAATGAGTTGAAAAAATACACTCGTCATACTAAAGGCATATTTCATCTGGAAAATAGGAGTTAATTGGTTCGATGGAGTTTTACGGCTCAGTTTCTAACCAAATGGTTAAAGTCAAGCCGACCACGACCTCTTTTCCAGTTGTGACTCACTGGCTTAATTTTCCTACTTCATTCCTTATGTTGAGCACTAAGCACAATCGCAGTACATTCCATCTCAGTAGGAAAAAAACCTAAATTCCCAATTGTGAATGCACTTTGACATGATCATCAAATTCAAAATGATGATAGGGAGCTCACATCACCCAACACCATGCACAAAATGTAATGATTACAAATGTCGACCTGATATGCTAACCAGGCTGTCAGGATATGGCCTTACAGATTTAATCCTGTCACCCCAACCTGCAATTTTTGTAGTAGTTTACAGAAATCCTCGATCGGCGCAGCTCTTTGATCGAGAGCGAGTTTAAAAGTGTCGAGTAACGAAGTACATGTATTTATCTGCAGGTACTGTAGGCTGCTGAGAGTGTTTTGATAGCATATTGGGTCCTTGTGTTTTCACCATGAAGCAATAAATTGAGATTGTGTTTGAATAACGATGAGGTTTAGACAGTTTTGAGAAGGGGTTAAAGGCATATTTTCATCATCCCAAACAGTTCAAATTCTCCCAACCCACTTACTTCTAGCCCCTCCCACATTTATCTAAAACTCATCTTTATCCAGACACAATCCTAGTTTATTGCTTAATGGCCTGTCCCAGTGGGCCATACAAGTCCATAATGTATAATCAAGACACTCTCAGTGCCCATGCTGTGTAATTTAGCTATGATGCATTGTTTGAATGTAATGCCAATCAAAGAGCTGTACCAATTGAGAGTTTTGATACATGCATACTGAAACTGAGTGTAGTTTAGGGTGACGAGTGACTGCCTTTAAGTGGTGAATAGCTTATCAGAATTGGAACTGCTTGGGGCAAGATGAATTTTCAGGGGGAACAAAGTTACTAAAAGTGAACTTAACCACTACACGAATAACCGGTATTAAGCTCTTTCGCCTCGAAACTTCTCTACATCACGGGGAGTCGTCGAGCGGTTTTAAATAAAGGATGACCAGATACTCTCACTAAAAACAGTTATAATTCTGCTAACCTACTAATTTTAGCCCCTTCCCCAACTGTTTAAAAATTCATCCTCATTCAGACCAAACCTCAGTTTAATTGCTTTTGGGTGAGTATACAAGACCCCAAATTGTAATCAAAACACTCTCAGAACAATCCAGCCTGGATGTGTAATATGAGCTATGGAGCTTTGAATTGTTTGAATTAACGGTCAATCAAAGACCTGAGCCGATTAAGAATTTTTGTATGCCACTTCAAAAATTGTAATCATCTCATCCACTACCCATGATTATGTGTGATACAAATAGCAGTTATCGCCTGCGTTGAGCCGAGGTTACAAGAAAATGGTAAAATTGTGATTTTGACTGGTTGTTAGTTGTTCAATATCGCCGTTAGAATGCAGTAAACGTTTTGTCAATCTATTCACTGCATTTCAGTCAAGTGATTTAGAGTCTAAGGGCTTTCCGTTTGTCGCCCACCTGCCCACGTATCCATGCGAGAGAAATTTTATTTAGGCCTATAAGGCTTTGCATTATGAATGAAGTAATTTGCATGAACAATGAGCGTCTGCAGTTAGGGGAAAGGGGCAGATTTTCCCTCTGGAAACATAAAAAACTTGAAGAAAAGAAACAGCATTTAGCAATTAAGCTATTGTCTGGGTGTAAATAATTTCTGCTAATTTAATCGTTCATATTATTTAACACTTGATTTTTTTTCTGACGACACCCATCGCAAGGATTCATGTAGAAAATACGTCCCATGGTCTTATGAAGCGGGACGGAGGGAAAAAAGAATGATAGCTCCAAAGTTATTTTTAGCTCCTGGCCTGCAATAACACACACTTCTCACTACCAAACTACACACGCTACAGAAATGATCGACAGTTCGCCTACCCTACAGGGTTTTTACAAATATAAATACAAAATGGTAAGGTTTTGATATTTGTTTCCTGCACTTTCCGAATTCAGTCATTTTAAATGGATGCAATATAAATTTCTTCATTCGAATGTGGTCAATAATAAAAAATACCACAGATTCGAACGAAGATGTTTCAGTGCAGTCGTCACACCTGGATTGTCAGCTACCTACACAAGCTAGCGCACAAGTAGGTTTTTTACAAGCGAATGCGAAGTATAGCAGTCGCTTTATGGACTTGTTACAGTGTTTTCAATCTGTACCTTGTTGGTTTTGTTACTTTTTAAGTGTTTGTAAATTAAAAGGCGTTAACCATGAAAACAGATGATTTATTTAAGGACGTCTTTGGTTTCATTACATGTTGAGGCATATTACTTGAGGGATATTTCAATCACGTGGTTTTTGGAACGACTGTACAGGGTTCTCAGAAGCCCTTTCTATAGTTTTTGTCAACTGCCGTTCTTTATGACATGGTTGTTACCCTTCTTTTCTTACAGTTTGAAACATCCGAGCAACCTGTTGACTTAAAAGTTTAGGCGTTGTTTTAAGAAAAACATTGAACGGGGGATTTCTTTTCATAATGAGGCAACTTATAGCTGTAACAAGAGCGACAAACTAAAGTTATATTTTATTTTTTTCAGAACTGAAGACCGTCAAAGAGGGTTAGGAATAGAGAACGGATAAGAAAAGGTCGTCTTCCGGATGCGAAAATTGGGCAATATTAAAGTGTACCTAAAGTCAAAAAATTCAAAAATATGTATTAAAGACCATGCAAAAGTAATTCTAACAGTCCAACTTCCATCTTCATAGGACATTCCTGAGATGAGATATAAAATGTTGAAGTTTATTCACTCAAATTAAAATGGTACATTGTGCAATAATTTGTGATGTCATTCTTGTACTACTCAAATTAAAATCTTTGTATTTCTTTGTTTTTTCCGAACGTTACTGCACCTTGTACCAAGGTGTGATAGCATTCTTACTCTTATAAGGTGATGTAATTAATTTGGCCCTCCTTGTTCAACATGCTATGCAAGCAAACAGGAAGTGTTCAAGGTCATAAATACATTGTTAATTTTAAAGAAAAACAAAGCATTTTATGTGAGTTGTACAACAAGAAAGTCACAAATTATTGCGCAATAGAGCAATTTCTTTTAAGTGAATAAACTTCAACATTTTATATCTCAACTCAGGAATGTCATATGAAGACGGGAGTTGGACTGTTAGAATTCGTTTTTCATTTTCTTAATTATACATTTTTGAATTTTTTGACTTGAGGTACCCTTTAACTGAGTAGTTTTTACGAGCGAATGCGAAGTATAGCAGCCGCTTTATAGACTTGCTACAGTGTTTTCATTCTGTGCCTTGTTGGTTTTGTTACTTTTTAGTGTTTGTAAATTAAAAGGCGTTGACCATGTAAACAGATAATTTATTTAAGGATGTCTCAGGTTTCATCACACGATGAGGCATATTAGTTCAGGGATATTTCAATTACATGGTTCTTGGAACGACCAGGGAGCGACTATATGGGGTTCTCAGAAGCCCTTTCTATAGTTTTTGTCAACTGGCGTTCTTTATGACATGGTCGCTACCCTTCTTTTCTTACAGTTTGAAACATTCTAGCAATCTGTTGACGTGAAAGTTTCGGCGTTGTTGTAAAGAAAACATTGAACGGGTGATTTCTTTTCATGACCAAGGAACTTATAACTGTAACAAGAGCGACAAACTTAAGTTATACCTTATTTTGTTCAAAACTGAAGACGGTCACAGAGGGTTAGGAATAGAGAACGGATAAGATAACGTAGTCTCCCGGATGCGAAAATTGCGCAATAGTAACTGCGTAGTTTTCTTCTGACCTAAACGTTTCAACTGAAACTTGAATCGCCCTTACCAATATGCGCTTGCTTTGCCGGTGACCACGTGATCAGCCGAACGACATGTGATACAGTTGATGATATCAAGTGCTACCGCGGCTTAAAATGGTCATTTCGAGAGTTTGATGTGTTTCAGTGGAAAGTCAAATATGAGCCATGCGCAAGGCTTTATTTGCTTAGCCGCATCGAAATAACTTAGTTAACCTCAACCCAAGTTTTTTTTTGTTTTACATTTTGTAAATATTCTCAAATCAGATTCTTTTATTGGTGGCTGTGCTAATAATTTAGCAATCTTGAAAGACAAATTTAAAATGGTTCCTTTGAGCAACCGTACTGTAAGGGAAAAGACTTCCTAGCTGCGCACCTATCCAACCAAAGAAAGAAGAGGAAGATGAGAAATTTTATACCGGTACTGTTTATGTTGTTGACAATTGTGGTAGGAATGGGAAGAGAGATCTCTGACGAGGGAGTAGCAAAATAAAAGACTGCGTAGTTATCTCTCTCTATTCATTAGCCACTCGAGATGATAGTTAAGTTGCATCTCTTCTGATCTGAAAGTGCTTACTATGTTGGTGATAATGCGATGCATATACACACAGGTGATACGGTTGAACTGCCGAACCGTATAAGCACTGCCCTCGAGCAATACTGAGAACACTAAGGAAGTTTAAAAAATGCAATTGTCATTCGTGAGGAAATTTTGATATTTTGAACTGCCAATAATATGTGTGAAATTCTGACAGTTTTGGCTACGGTCGGAAATTATTAATAATACAATTCTTCTGCAATCGAAGCACTTCTATTTTCTAAAGTAGAAAATATCATCCACCACCTGTTTTGTTTAGTCATTTTTAACATCATATATACGTATCACTCATATGTACCTTTCTAAACGTCGAGCTTGTAGCATAGACAATTCTGTTTCCCTTTCTTCACGTAACTAATGTTTCACCTGTATAAATTTTCAACACTGATATCCTTTTCTGAAATGCGCAAACATCTTCATCATAACAAATTCACCATCTACTGCCTGTTCGTATCAGGGAATGGCTAAAATTTAGCAACTCTGTCAATATCACTAGAACCGTTAGACCGCCTCCATCCGAGTATGAATGCCTTGCATTCTGGTCTTCTGACCTAGACGTTTCAACTGAAAAATGAATCGCCCTTACGAATAGGGGCTTGCTTTGCCGGTGACCACGTGATCAGCCGAACGACATATGATATAGTTGATATCAATTGCTACCGTGGCTTGAAAAAGCCATTTCGAGATTTTGATGTGTTTCAGTTGAAAGTCAAATGTGCCATGCGCAGGACTTATATACCTGTAGGCTTAACGGCATCTAAATAAACTTAGTTTACATCAACCTAAGTTTTTTGTTCTGCATTTTGTAAATATTGTCACATTAGATTTTTCCATTGGTGGCTGTACTTGACGGTATGGTATAATTAGCAATCTTGTAAGACAAATTTAAACCGGGTTCCTTTGAGCAACCGTACTGTAAGGGAAAAGACCACAAGCTGTGTCCACTTATATCCAACCAAAGAAAGAAGAGGCCGGTGAGAAATTCTATACTGTTTTTTGTTGTTGACAATTATAGTAGGAATGGAAAGAGAGATCTCTGATGAGGAGTAGCAAAATAAAAGACTGCATAGTTATCTCTCTCTACCCGTAAACCTCATTAGCCAAGACAATAGCTAAGTTACATCTCTTCTGATCTGGAAGCATATGCTAGGCTTGCTTTATCGTTGGTGATCACGCGATGCATTCACATGTGATCCGGTTGAACTGCCGAAATTCTAACAGTTTTGGCTACGGCCGGAAATTACTAATAAAATAATTCTTCTGCAATCTAAACACGTCTATTTTCTAGATCTAGTAAATAATATCATCCACTTCTTGTTTTATTCAGTCAATTTTAACATCATTATAAACGTATCACTCACATATACTTTTCTAAAACTCGAGCTTGTATCATAAACACTTCTTTTTCCCTCACCTCCCATCACTATCACCTTTATAAATTTTCAACACTGATATATTTTTCTGAAATGCGCAAACCTCCTCATTATAAAAAATTCACGTGTTTGGTCTAACGGTAGAACATCCCCTACCACGCGGAAAGTCTGGGTTCGATTCCCAGGTCGAGTCATACTAAAGAATCTAAACATGATAGCTACTGCCGTCTGGGGGTTGCTAAGTTAAGCAACCTTTTATTAATATCACTAGAACCGGTAAAGACCACCTCCATTCGCGAGTACGAATGCCTTGCATTCTGGTTTCTTTTTTTTTTTTTTTTTTTGCTTTCATAAGAGACGGGGCTTGTCCGTCAGTGAAAGCGCTCTTTTATAATCTGTCTCGTCAAGAAATGCTTCTACTGTTAGAAGAGGTTTGTTTAAGTTGGCTTTATAATGCGGTGGAATGATTAAATAGGAATAAAATACAAAAGCTTTATCGCACATATTACAAGTTTGCCGTAGGGCCTCTTACAACCCGATAATGCCGCCTGAAAGTTTGTCTGCTTACCTACCTCGGCCTACATCTTGCAACAACCGGAAGAAAGGTCTTGGCTGGCACGACTTGAGTCCGTTGGTTAGAAACTGGGCCGTAAAGCTTCCTGTAACCTTACCTACATATACATGCAAGCACACTTGTACGTAGGACCATAAGAAATCCTCGTTTAACTCGGGTTTTTTTTACGTAATTGGTTGTTACTAGGCCATCATGAAGTCACATGCGCACAGTATGGCGTTGTAATTATGAAACCAGTGCGTTACTGCGGAGTTAATATATGGGAGGGGGGGGGGGGGAGGAGTAATTCTTCATCTAGTGAAATTTCGAATTAGGGAAACAGAACTGTTCTTGAAAACTACAAACGAACTTATCCCATAAGCATGTCCAGTCACGTGGTCATTATAATGAAAGATGTCATAATTTGCTATGCAGTTTAATAGTAGTTACAAATTGTTTCCTGTGATAAGTATTAAGTCGTATTACGTGAAACTCACGAATATCTGCTAGTGAACTCATAACTAACTATAAAAGGGAACTGCAATCACCCCAATCACCCAAACTTGTAGGGTCGTCGAGTGGCAGTTCCAGCTGCTGTGTACCAATGTGTTTTACATGTGCATGGATTCAAATCCCTCTTGATGTACATGGGTTTTTCTCCCGGTACACCGGCTTTCCTCCTACTTGGCATAGGCTTGTTACTAAAATCGGTTGCCCACACTCTAAAAACAGTTGAGCAAAAAAAGTTGGGCAACTCCATTTTGAGCAAACTTTGCCAAATTGTTTGGTCAAAAATGCTACATGCACGAGCAATCTATTCCTACATGCCTTTAGTAGAAGCAAAATGTATCGAATTGCTCCATAATTTAGGAATAAAAGCATTTAGATATCATCCGTGCCATCATCGTGTGAAATTGATACACATGTACGTAGGTGCGTCCAAGTAAGCGTGTACACGTATGTACGTTTACGTACGTACATAAATACAAGGTCAGGTCTGTCATCGATCGACAACCTCAAGGCAAGGTTTGACCCAAAGCCTCCGAAATGTCGAACGCCGAACCCAGTTACGTCGCCTCAGTTTTGAAGAGTTGGGGTTTAAACGACTTAATTCGTCGATTCGAAGGTGATTATTATTCCATTCACAAGAAGAATGAACTAAAAATGTGGAAACTACCCATTGAATTTTCTGGTCCACCGATGAGCCTCAGGCTAGGCTAGGCCTAGCCTCCCACTGAGACTAGAGTAACGTTAAGGCATAGGCCTAGGCCTAACGTTATGCCATAGTAGAGGTCTAGCCTAGGCCTAGCGTTGCATCAAAACTACGCTAGCCTAGCCTAGGTTTACAATTTAAATCCAGTGTAACGTTAGGCTAGACTAGGCCTATGTCCACACGTAGCCAAACGTTAGGATGCATTGGTGGATAGAAATCCAGGCTTAAAGGCCAGTTCTCTCAACCCAAACAGAACTAATTCTCCCAACCTTCTTACTTAGGCTAGGCCACTCCCACAATTGTTGAAATTATCCTTAGGCTTAGGCTAGCCCAGATCCACTATCCAGATATAGCCCAGGCCTAGGCTAGGCCTAACTTAGTCTCAGTTTAATGCTTCAAGTTCAGGGTGAGTATAAAAGCTCAATGAGTATGATTAGAACACTCACAGTACAGTTCATGCTGTGTAATATAAGCTTTGATATTCTGCATTGTTTGAGGTAGCTGTATAGTCAAAGAGCTGAACCAATTGAGAATTTTGGTATATTGTCTAGACCCTAGGCCTAAATTTAGGCAAAGGCCTATACCCCTACCAGAATTGTACTGTAGTTTCAGTGTTCTCATTCGGCCCCCCAACCCAAGAGTTCCTGAACTCTAAACTTTTTTTTCCAAGAGTCCCATCAAATTTCTAAGGGTTCCATATTTTTTGGAAGGGTCTCACTTCGTTTGGCCCTCATTCCGAACGCTAGAAGTGTAGACAGCGCCATTGACACCCAAACTTCACCTGCCAAAACAACTACGAAAGCGTGTATTGCCGACAAGACTGGATGTGGATGAAAGTTCCCTGCATGCGCCATAGATCACTCCCGGCGAATAATCAGTGACGCTCCGCAATGTCCATTCAGATGTTCTTCTTTGATATTTGCAACAGGCCGCTGCGTAAAACTGGTCTGGCATTGACAAGTGATGTTACTCTGACTAGGCTGGACAACAGCGCGGCGGATGATCTAGGATGTACCAAGCACCGGTGATATCGCAGGACTAGGCCACATTACTAATATCGGTCTAGTCGGAGAAAGTTTTCTGGTCGAGTTGAATACGAACTGCGGTGATAAGAAACTTTGGTAGGCAGATTTCCTACATGGACTTTGTGAAGTGACATTGACAATGAACATTTCAAGGCAATGGGTTCGTGTGAACTTTTCAACACAAAACCTGTCTATACCTCCTTGCCAAAATTTTACATGCGTTTTGCAAGCAAATCCCGTGCATCCCTGGGACGCACAGGATTTTGTTTCAAGCGTCTCGAGTCGAACTCGCTCGTCAGGGACCCAGGAGCTCGGGTTAGTGAGAACCCTGAGTTTGGGGTGAGAGGATTGGTTCTTAAAGTTAAATGGACATTTTCAGGTCTAGGGTTCTACGCCTAAGTCTAGCCGAGGTAGGCTGGCCCTTGAACAGGTCTGTGTGCTACATCACATGGCCAAGTCACATTACACTCCACAACACAGCCCTTGCGCTGCTATCACAAATTACAGGCCCATTAACTGATCCTCGCCAGGGTTGCATTCACAAACCTATAGTTATCTTATCTCACCAAGCTTCACACAGAGGATCTCTGGCACCAAATTCAACTTTCTGCATTAGTTGTTTGCTCAAAATGATACAATGAAAAATTAATGAATTTTGACTTGAAACCGAACCTAACACTAACTGAGTCAATAGGCCTATATCACCTTCATTGAGTGAATTGTAGGCAACGTTTTTGAATAGTGTAGGTGAGTTACAATACTCAGGTATAAATAACATGCATATGTTGCAGACTGTGAGACTTCAGCCATGTGGAGTGGGCAAACTGAAGCTGCCCGCCATACATATACAGTAGTCGTCACTCACTGCACAGATATGCAAAGTAATAGATGCCTGGGCCACCACGTACGGCTTTGGATCAAAGCAGATGTCATTAACTTTTTCTTTTGTCCTTTTTTGAATGTGTTCCTGTGCCTCTAGAACACGGAAATACATGCATAGTAAAATGTTGCAAGTGTTCACCTGTACTATAAGTTTGATTTCATGTAATATTAATTTCTGCCCTTTAGAAACACTTTACAACATATGTATATCATTCATGATTGCTGGTTGATAGTTTCTGCATGCCTAATTGGGAGGTGACCTTACTGGAACCTAAATCACAACACTAGACTTTTCAGTTTCATTAAGTGTTGTGTAATCTGGAATCAAAATTAGTGACTTTTACCAAGAGTGTGCACTTCGCTTTACAGTATGTTGTGAAGTACAATCAGCATATCCTACTGTGAAAAATGGGAGGTCAAATTTTTTGATGTATGAAATGCATTTCAGGTGAATGCTGGACAGCTCCCTTTTATTAAATCCTCTTTATCTATGTATTTGTGTGGCAGAGGGGGTCATGGTTGAGTGAAAAGTCCTGTTATGATTTTCATAAGAGATCCAAAATAGGATTTAATTTTGTTTAAGATAACTTTGAGACTTATGTTTTGCACCAGCTGTTTAAGTAGTAGAACAACCTTTTGACTGTCATAAGTTTACAGTAACAGTTCGTTTTGGCAAATAGTGTAGGCTACTGCAGCATGAGTTTGTCAAGTTGAGTTAGCAGTAACATCTGTTTTTTGTTTTGTTTCAGACAATGAAATTGACCAGGAGGCTTTTCAGTTACTAGATAGTGAATCAATCAAAGAGCTGATACCCCAAATTGGATTGCGTGTCAAATTTTCCAAGAAGTGGCAGCAAACCTTTGTTAGTAGTGATTACATTTGTTTTAATTAGATCACACTTTGTTTGACGTATTTGCAAGTTGCAATGGTTCTCACATGCTTTAAGTGTCTGGATTCATTAGAAGGGAATGATATTAGGGTACTCTTAAAGTGAGCTTGAAGCAAACAGGTGTGATGCCATGGATTCACGTTCTTGGCCAGTGTTTTGTTCTCTATTTTTCATCCTATTTGTTTGTCCTTGAATTGATTAGGCATGCTATTTTGCCCCTAAGGCATATAAAGGTTTAAAAATGCCATTGCTAGGGATGCACCTATGGTATCAATATATTAAGGTTTAGTTGCAAAAATGCGTGTAAATTATGAAGAAAAACAAAAAATTGGCTAAAATAGTGAATCCCTGACATCATGCCTGCTTGCTCCAATTACATTCTATGTTGAAAATTTGCCAGATTCAATTGCGAATATCTCGAGAACTAAACATGGGAAGTCCATAAAAATTTCACCAGAATGCTTAGAATATGTCTCTCTTTAACATTTCAAAAATAAATTTGGATTTGGACTATTCTTTAAATGAGTAGGTCTTTTGTTTACATAATTATTTCCTTACCTCCAATTTTAGCTTAGTGTTAAGGCTACTATGGATATGGTTGCGCTGCAAGGTTTTTCAAGACATTAATTCATCTAGTTTCTAAAAAAGAAAAAAGTTATCATGTAAGAATTTAGTTTAATAGGGTTTTAACTAAACTTATATTCCTTAGTTTAATCTAGCAGCCCCGATGGCCTTTTTTACAGTTGCGAGGCACTGGATTGTTTTTTCTTGCTCTATTGCTTACACAGAGCATCTCACACAATGGCAGTAGGTTCCATTTTTAAAGTTTTTGGTATGACTTGATGTGGCAATGGAACCCGGTATTGTCACATGAGTGGCGGGTATTTTTCCACTAGACCAAACACTTGGTATGAGCATATGACTTTATTGTCCCTCATTATGATGACTAGCTATTTTTAATAGGGTTTTGAAATTTGGAAGTTGCTTGTCTTATGATTTTGTAATTGTGTCTGGTAAAAACCAATTACTGTAAATAAACTTTAGGACCAACATGATATGTTGTCGAGTTTCTGGTTTCTTTAAAAAATTCATCGTAGTTTTCATTTACCTAATAGTTTCCCATACTGTCCCATACTATTTTTCTGAACAGAACATTGTTTCTGCATGGTTGTACAAAACAAAAAAGGTTAAGTTAGTTAGTTGAATGATGTTTAATGGACCAGTTTTCAGTCTGTGGGTTAAAATCAAGGGGGCCATGGCCTTGTTTCCAGTTGTGGCTCACTGGTTTGCTTTCCCTTACTTCATTGCTTATGCAGAGCAGCATGCGTCCACTTAACGGCATTAGGTTCCATTTTTAAAGGCTAATCATAATTGCAGGTCTATACAACTTGGAAGAAAATGGTTCTAGTATTTGGACAATGATCATAAGGGCAGATACTCATCACCCAAGACAGTTCCAATCCTCCCAACCTTCTTTCTTCTAGTCCGTCCCACAGATTTTAATTATTCTTTTTGTGCAGACCCAGTCCTAGTTTGTAGCCTAAGGGGATACCCTGGTGGGCATACAATGTTTTGGCAAAACTCTCCATATGCATGCTGTGTCAAATGAGATACTCTGGATCCTAAGAATTTGATGTCAATCTGAAAGCAAAACCTGTTGTAAATTTCTTGTTGACCTCGTACCCAACTTGTAGTTTGGGGTGGCAAGTGACTGCCTCTTCAGTGTGGAGCTACAAGCTAAAATTACCAGGTACCTGCTTTTCAGTCTAGAATTCTTAGGTGTTAATTTCCAGTTGTTTGTGTTCCATGTATATTAACTTTGGGTATCTTTGTGCTAGTGCTAAAGTCTTTTCTGTGGTAACACTTAAATATTTATCTCTGTAAAAATGTCTGACCAACCTACATTTCTCTCTTGAATTCAGCTGATGATATGACAGAAGAAGATATTACAATGATGAGGACATGGATGCAACATAATGACAAGCCAAGAGCTACGTTAGAGATGTACATGCAGAAAAAAGTGAGAAAACGGACTAAGCTTATTCAGACAAGTGGCTTTGAGGAAGCAATCAAACAATATCCCAAACTTTTGAGTCCAGGAATGGTACCGTAGGTGTTACAATAGCTGAAGAGTTTAAAATTCAGCAATTATTACCTGACTTACAATTACTGCAGGTTGTAATTTGGACATGCAAAATATTTTACACAGATGAAAATTTTAGTGTTAGGAACTTAGGAGCTCTACTGAATTTTGAATTCTTTTTTCAGCCACAGTGCAAATCCTTGCTGTTGTAAGTAGTTGTTTCACCCCTCCATACCTGTAGTTTTCAGGAAGTAGCAGTCTTTGATCAGAAGTTTACAACCATTTTGGGGAGAATCCCAGCAGGCACATGCACTTATTTCCCTACCCACATGACATTAACAATGTAGATGTCAGTGTGTGGAATAGCATGCGTGACCAAGGTACCTCCACTTGGACAGAAAAGAGTCAAACTAGTAATATTTGAGTAAGAAACTGTCCATACTGCAGTTAATTAAATACCCTTCCTCTACACATAAAATTATTAACTGAATTCTTAAATTACATTTTGATCATTACAGATTGAACAAGACTTTCAACTACGATTTCCAAAGGCTGCGGACAAACTATATCAAAAGTGGCCAACTCTTCACCAAACAGTCACAATTTTTGCTGAGAAAAACTTTCCAGGATGGAAACAACAATTACCATGGAACTGTTCATTTTGTAGGTCACAATTCATTCAACATAACTTAAAAACTTCAAATTACATTTGCTAGCTTCTATGTTTTACATCTGCTGCTTACAAATGTGCCTTTTTTTCCATCATGGTTTTAAATTTTTTCTAGAATAGTAGTTTGTAGTCAGATACTGTGAACCATTTTCAAAACATAGCACAAACACTTCAGTGTGATTGGTATAGGTTGCCCATCATAAATACAAGAATTACACTCCTTGCAACTCACCTGTGTTCCCTTAAACTGGATTGCTCACTCAGCATGCAATATTGTTGTTTCAAAAATCCCATAAAAATTGATTTATTTGGAACAATATAGGCAATGGTTCAAGGAATGTGGTTAACAAAATGTAATTGCTTGATATATGGAAGGATGCTTATTTGGTGGTTAGTGCCAACTGAGTATGTGTTGCTTATAAATTTTCAGTTTCTGTTGTCAGACTTAGATTGCTTTATTTTCCTTTTCCAGTGGATGATGAAGAAATAGCGTTCTTGGCCCTGCCATTGGTATTTCAGAGTAGGCATAAAACCAAAAAAGGGAAAGGTTCTTCCTCAGTCACTTCATGTGTCAAGTCTTTCATAACATACAGCCAGTGAGTATTATGATATTTATTCTTTGCTCACTTTGTATGTATTCATGTTTCTTGACAAAGTAATTTTGTAACAGTATGCCATTAAATATATTCAGCCATTTCATACTAGCCATAAGGTGCATATCACTTGCAAGTTACATTCAATAATTGTGAATTTGGGACTGCAAAAGAGATTTTCTGTTTAAAAATACTAATTGCAATTGCAAAATGACCAGTAATTTTGAAAAGGAAGCATAGCTACAAATTGAAAGTTTTGAATGTCAATTTCCCAGCAGTCAAATTTTTCATGAAAGGGAAAGAGAGGAAGAGGGCTTTTTTCAATGAATTGAGTAGGACTGTCACCTTGGAAATGAATACCAGTATTTTAGTGAAACGCTCTCTTAAAGTTGGCAAGTTTGATCCAGAGATGTACAAAAAGAATTTGATCTTTCATTCATATCTGTGGATCTGGTTGGAAATTAACATTACCACTGTTATTCTTTGAGCTGTTATTTATTGATCTTGAATCATATGATGACAACCCTATGTTTACCCTTGACCAAAAAAATCGTAATCCTGTTTACCTGTAGATCTAGATGAACAGAACTGGCAACTTTTGGTCAATGCCCCAGGACTCTGGTATTTTACTTTATAGTAATGAAGCACTCCAGTCTTTGCAGAATTTTAAATGAGATTTGTCTTTTTCTTTTTTAATTCACAGAATTTAACAAGCAGTAACTTGTATTGTAAAGAAATAGATGTTAAAGCAAGGCCCCAGCCCTTCATAGTCATCTTATGGGATCTCCTGCAGAGAACAAGGCAGTTTTTTTGTTTTATTTGAAAGGAGGCCTCTCCCATCACCTTCTTTGTTAAAAGCTGTAGACACATGCTTCAAACTGCGTTATGTCTTTGATCTCAACTATCAGGACAACTGTAGGGCATCATGGCAATTTTTGCAAAACATTGTCTTTGAGATAAACTCCACTGCATCAACAGAGATTGGTTCAGTCAAGGCTTTTAGGGCCTATTATAACTCTCTGTGAGTATGGTTTCCTTTGAAATGAGGGAAGAAATATCCTCATCATTAGAACTGCATGGCAATTCTTTCAAAGAGTAGTCTTTGAGATGAACTCTAGTGCATCAATAGAAATTAGTACGCTTTTTAGTACACCTTTTAAGGCCTATTATAACTCTCTGCGGGTATGGTTCCTTTTGAAATGAGGGAAGAAATATCATCATTACAGGTATCTGCTTGCAATATGGGATATCCCATAAATAAGGGTACCAATGGTAAGAAAATGCTTTAAAAGGGAACTGTCTTGTTAGTTTAATCTTCATGGTCACTTATGCTTTTAATTTTCTAGAGTTGCTAAATTAATAACACATTCCTACAAAACTGAACTAATTGTTGGTCATATATCACTTGTGACAAAAACACTTGATTCATAACTTCGTTCACATTTTTCCATCACGATGCCTCAAAAGAAGGGATGTTCATGGCGTAAACTTTGGTGTCCCCTTTACATGAGGAACAGGTGTACCCCCTTTTCAACAACACTGCTCATTTGATTTATATAAAGTGTGATGAATTTTTAAGCCTGAACAAAGCTTTTTGTATTAGCAAAATTTCAGAGAAATTTCCAAAATTATGCAAGAAAGGGATGTATTGAATTTGTACTCAAAGGTTTGGTATCCCCTGAAGTTTACTTAAGAAACATCTGGAAGTGAACAGCATAAGCTCCAAACTTGTTATGCTTACTTTTTGAGCCGAATTACTAGATTTTATGAGGCTGTAAAACTTGTAATTTAAATAAATTTGCTGAACTTTGGAAGTTTTGAAGTATCAGGTATTTTCAATTTTGTGTTACCTTAACCTGTTTGCACAAGGAACACATGTTTTTGTACTGCAGAATAGAGACAAAATGACAAACTGATAAGAAAATTGGGTGTTTTAGCATAACATGCAAATCATTTTAAGAATACACAAAAATAATATGAAGCAGATTCAGATTGTTTTTAGTGTGGTTTTCAGTATTTCCATCAGGAACCTATATTTTCCCATAAATGGAGCAACTTTGAAGGTGTTCATAATTCAGGCACTTATGAATAGAACTAACTCAAAATCATTATCAAAGTAATGAATATATAAGACAGGTAAAAAATAAACATATAAAAGTTGATTTATGAATTTAAGGCTAAAAATGTCATGTCATACTTGGGTAACCTAATTTATGGTATTACCCATATGGATTCTTGTGTCAATATTTACTTTCAAATATAACATTAAAAAAAAAAAAAAAACATTTATTTCTCCTTTCCTATCTGAAAGAAGTTCTGGAAAAATGTGATATTCCTCATACCATTACTGATTGTGAGAACACTGAAAACTAGTTCGTTTAAATCCTATCTCATAAGCTTTAGGTTCTTAGAACAAATTACAACAAGGTCAATTGGTTGCTTTGTGTTAATGTCTTTTAAAACAATTGCTACTGTTTTATTTTATCATGACTCTGATTTTATATTGTTTGTTTAGGCTAAATGTTTCTATAACATTGCTTTAATTTTTATGCCTGATTAATAAAGAACTAATGTAATAAAACCTTTTTTTATGTCATCGACATAGGCTTTCATGGTGTCATAGATTTAGTGCAGACCTCTTCTTGAACCTTGAAAATGGAAGTCGGTGATTATTCTTTTTCTTTGCATTTGTGAATATTATACTCTCTGAGACTTTTACTTTCTGATTGCTAACATGATATCCAAAATAGATTTGTTATTATGTAAAATTTATATGTAGGATAAAGGAGAAAAGGTTATAACTCTTTTTGATGTGAAAATGATGTGATGCTTTTAGGATGCCTGAGTTCCTACCTTTTGCTAGTAGCATCAAACATGAGAAAAATCAGGGCATACTCTCATAAGTTTAAGATCCCTTAAGAAAATTATAATACATATACAACAGTTTACTGCTTTTGTTCCAGGTTCTTTTAGAACAATTTGTTGCTGTTAAGTTTTCATCCTGAAAAAGTTATTTCAGTCATAACCTATGAATTATTTAAGCCAAATGTATTCATGACATTTCTTTGATTTGAACTTCTGATTCATAAACACTGGTATAATCATTGTTCCACGGACATAAATTGAGGAGGTGTTATATGAATGAAGTTGACATGTTTTTGATTGTTCAAGAGATAAGAGTGTTATAAATATATGATTTTAGACCAGACTTACTATTTCATGTCATTTTTATGGAGTCATTTCCTTGAATAAGCATTTAAAAACCATGTCTTCCCAAGTGATGACCTTTATCAGCTACCGTAGGCAAAACCTAGATAATTGCTAAAAAGTTGAGTAAAGTTTGCCCAACTGTGGTAGCATGAGAAGGTGCTGAACCAATCTGATTTTGCCCAGTTATTTAGTAAAAATGTTGCCCAACAGTTGAAGAAACAAGTGTGCTAAACACAATGTAGCAGAAAGTGCTACAATTGTGTCATGTGCTATGTTTCCCCAATTTTTAGCACTTTATTGGGCACTTTTTCCTAAACTTTTCTTAGAGTGCAGTCGACGGAGTCGGTTGCAACCCGGACTGAAGCGCCTTCGGGTGGACCAGTTAACTAGCTGACTTTGCTTACCCCAAATTTAAATGGTCTATACAGCGAACTGTCCTATTTCATAAGAAGCCAGTTCGGTAACTTCGGTGCCGCGTGGAATTGTGGGACACAGCGTGAGAGGTAACAAATCGAGCTGAGCACATAGTGTACGGCGTTCTCTTGTTTTCGTCAGTACGTGCACATATCACTATTTAAGTATCTAGCCAACTTAAAATGCAATTTTCTACACCAAAAAAAAAAAAAAAAAAAAAAAAAAAAAAAATAGGCAATATCCACTGAAGAAACCACATTTGATATCCCTTCTTATGTTATGGATGGATTAAGAAAGAATGATTTCACGAATTTGCATTTAAACTCAAATTTGGGAATGCATGTTGTAGGTGCGGGATTGATTTCTTTATCCCGACGATTTGGAGGGTGTGAGCATGCGCATAGCCACCGAAACGAATTACCGAACTGGCGGCTAATTGCAAAACTCTTGAGAATCATACGATAAATGTTTTTTCTCCTCAGTTGGCCTGCTTGGTTTACCTTCAACATATGGAAGTCCTATAAACAGATAAAATATTACGGAAAACACTCTGAAGAGAAATAAGCCGAAAATTGTTGGATTTAGCTGATTCTTCAAAATGAGTTTGAGGCTTACTGCTCTTGCCTTTTAAAGTAAATTGGTTCATGTAAAGAGTTGCAGATTCAAGGCATTTCAAACAATGACTGTTATCATTCTCAAATGCTGGTTTTTTGCTGAAGTGCCTTCAAGTTCCAGGCAGGCAGTCGCAACTAATGTAGTCGACTGGGAAGTGTCAGTTTTTGTTTTTTCTTTTTGGCTTTACGGCAAGATATTTTCCCAGACGGGCGATGGCATCGAAATGTGGCGTGGCTGAAGTCGTAGTGATGGTTGCACGGATTTCAGTTTTGGTAAACATATGGCTTTTGTAAGGGCGTGTAATTGAGGGCCGTTTTTGAGGTAAATTTTATTAAAATAGAATAGAAAGAATAGAGCGAAGACTCTTTTGTACCCATATTTTGCTTCTTGTTTCATTGGAGAGCACACAGACAGTAAACAAGCTAAACAAACTGAATGGCTTTTCATGAAATTCTTATCCAATTATCGAAAAGCTTTAGCATTTTCTTATTTTCATTTTTAGCTTTGTACACTGTTAATTAACATACCTTCAAAGTCTTTTGCATTTCACTCCTACAAATAAACTTAGGTGAACGCGCTGATGACTTCAATGTGAAACCCTTTTCATTGCATACCGTAAACACCTTACGGTTTCATTTTACTACATGGTACGATAAGCAGTGCATCGACCTGTCTTTAAAACGGGACCAGGGACAAGGTACTCAGGATTGAAAACAATCAATTCCTACCCTAAGCTACAACGTTTTAGCGGTCTACAGAAAATTTCAATTGGCGCGTCTCTTTGAATGACAAAAAATTAAAATAATGCAGAGTACTATAGTACATATTACACAGCATATACGGTACTGCAGGGCGGATCTAGGGGGGAGGGGATCCCTTTAAAAAATGTTGAACTTTTTTCTTCATAACATTTGGGGTTTGCTAACAGGTCAGTCATGTATACGAGTTCATTGCTTTTCACGCAGTGTGTGTGACAATGAAAGTATAGATCACTTGGAGTCACAGATCATGTAATAAATTCAGATACTAGTTACACCCCAGACTGCCTTTGATCTACTGGGGTGTCTACATTGTATTTTCAAGAAGTAATGTTACGGCATGCACCCTTCCCAACCCCCCATCCCCTCACACACACACTAGAAATGCACTCTTTATTGAATTCCTTTATTCGTATGTGAAAGCCACCAACAACTGAAACGAAAATTAACACAATGAGATTATGTTTGAAAGCCGTCGGTTGTGGCTAATCCTTCGGTAACCACAAATGTTAGGTAAATATTGGCTGGATGACGATCAGACTGGTCTTAGTTTAAATAAAGCCTTTAAGCTGTGCGAAAAACAATAACATTAGATCATAGACAATATGGTATTCTCTCTGTCTCGTAGAGTGACAACTATACCTCAGAAACACACCAGGGATAAATACAATAATCTTTTTGTGGTGGCTGGACAGTGTTGAAGTCGAGACCGGCATATCCACAACCAATACCAAGACCGAGTCCAGAGGGTAAAATTCGAGACCGAATGTACATGTTGCATGGGAAAATAAGCTGTCCAAATTTTTTTTTACCTACTGTAACCACTTTATGCTCTAAAATGACGTGTAGCACCCAAAGTGCATAGTCATTGATCTTGTATATGTTTTATCATATGCATGACTGTATATGAGACCGAAGGCCGGGGCCGTGACCCCCAATTGGCCAATAGCTTGCTTGCTGAATCGGGCAGACTTTAGTGCCTCAGTGGGGCAGAGATTATGCCTTAGATGGGGATCTAGAAAAGTGCAAAAGATCACTGCCCTTGTAAAAAGGGGTTCCCTGCCCTTCTGGTTACGGCTATATGCCAAAATAGGGAGCTTCCAGTTGTCTGACCAAATATAGAATAAATAACTTTTAATCAATAATCCAAGTTTTTTTCTAATGCGCCCATCTTTGCCGTGCAGAACTCTTTCTCACAGGGGGTGTGTTTTTTCCCGACTCCAGGTGCCCAACCAGAGCATAATCTCTGCCCCACCAAATTCCGCCCGATTCGGGAAGGTAATGGCCATTTGTGGGGTGGCAGCCGCCTACCGGGTCCCCGTCGAGTACGGTCCAGGTGGCCCTGCTCATCAAATCAGAGCCAGTGGGTGCTACAGGCCTTAACTCACAAAATAAAGACAAGCTTATATTACACAGCATGAACTGTACTGTGAGTGTTTTGATTTATACACATTGCTCTTTTTAGCCACCCTGAAGCAATGAATTGAGATTGCGACTGGAAGGGGATGAATTTTAGACAAGTGTGGGAGGGGCGTGAATAAGAAGTTAACGAGAATTGATGAGAGATTTGTTCCTTTAAGCCCTTATAGATGGAGTGTGTGAACTCATCACATGGATCCTTTTTTCTAAATAATTAGCCTCTTTTTCAAAGCAATTTGCGTTTTTGGAAAGTAAACTCAATCTATAAGTTTATGAAGGTAAGGTCACAAGGTAAGGTTCAGTGAAGTAGGCTAAGCAATTTTTCCGTGAAGGGGGCAGTATGTTGAGTGATTGCCAGTAGGGAGAGGGGTCGACGGAAAAGGGTTTCCCTTTCCTCTTTGAAAATTCTTGGCCTTTTCAAGGAGCTTCAATGCAAAATGGTGAAAGTTTTTTAAATTTACAGGAATAGTCATGAAAGTTGATTTGTGGTGGTTAATGGATAACACTGAACATTTTGTGTCGTTATATGCAATCAGATACCATGTACGCTACCGGTGCCTATTCAAAGAAAAATTTGTTTTTAAATTTGCATACTTTTAGGAGTCAAAATTAAAGAGCATCAGTGATGGGTTTAAGGGCACGGGAGCATGTCAGGTTTTAGTAGCGGTGCCTACCTTGCAGGTAGCACGGCAACTAATGTAGTCCTTCGTGAGATTATATCACTGTTAAAAATTTCTGTAAATTTACAGACTTTTTTTAACTTAAACTTTTTGTATTTTACTTTAAATAGAGAAGTTCTGTATCTTTACAGACACTTTGTATTTCTACAATAAAAAAAGGTTGTTCAACATGTATTTTCTGTTTATTTGAAAAACCATTTCTGTCTGCTTTTTTAACCAAATTTTACTGCTTTGTAAAACTGTTTCTGTAAATTTACAGAAATTTTAACAGTATTTTGTATTTTTCTGATTTCACATAAATATACTGTCATTTAACGAACATTCATTTTGTTTTTAAGCTGAAAAAGAAACAAAAATAAGCCCAAACAAACAAATAAGAAATAGCCAGAAAATTTTCAATATATAACATGCATCTTTCTGCGAAGTTTCAGTTTAAAAAAAAAAAACATTTTTGGCAAATTTATGGCCCTGTTTGAAAATTAACTTACATTTATTATAAAAACATACTTAGTTATTACGTTCTTAGTTATAAACATCATACAATTGGTGTTTTGTCACACATTTTTAAGTAAAAAGAAATTGTATGGCCCTAATTTAAGAGCACTGACAATTGGTATACTGATGTCAGCTCATCGCCACAGGCGCTCATGCACTTGATCGGAGCAAATTAAAAACGTTTCACAAATTTACTTGAAAGAGTCTGTAAAATTACCACTTTATGACGTAAATCTCATTTTGCATAAATGGGTGGAGCTTATTTTGTAGGCATTTTCCTAACAAAAGGATTGCTGTTGCCTTGAATAATATCTTCTTCGGCGTTTTTTAATCAGGAAGTGATAAACTTATTGTTTACCTTGTCTGGAAATGTTTGCAACCAATGTATTTGCATTCTTTGTCATATTTATTTTAAAAACAATTATTATATTGTACAAAAATGTGACTTTCCAATTACAAAGTTCCTAGAGATAGCGGTCTACTTGACAACAATATGACAACAAAGCATCCTCAATGTGTGTAGATTGAAAACAACTTCGTAACGACACATTACGTTGATCAGCAAATACCTGATCTACGTAATGGTGAAGTGAATGTTACGTAATAACATATGAAAGGTAAAAAAGCGATATGATAATAAATATTAAAACGTCGGGAATGAATACAGTAGGCTGTAAATTCACATAAAATTAAGGTAAACAAAACAGAACAATTCTGTAATTCGATTTACAGTAGACTTTTGTAAACTAATTTACATGCAAAAACTGTAAAGAAAAAACAAACCCTTAATGTTTTTTCATGATTACAGTCTGGCTGTAAAAAAAACCTTATTTGGTTGGAAAAAAATTTGCCATAAAAGTTATGTAAATTTACAGAGAAATTTTTTAACAGTGTAGTAACAATCTTGCGGAAAACCGCAACGTACTGTGGTGAAAAGTTTGTTTTTTAATTTTACACAGCGCCAACATTTTTTTTTTTTTTAATTCATCGTATAATATTTATTACAGATTGGCGTTTTGTGAATTGTGTGTATTTATATGAGGATTTATTTGTAGGGATTTATTCTTTTGAAGTGAAGGGTATGGACGGGGTTGTGGTGGAGTGAAAATTTGAATAGTTTAGAGATTTGTTCACTGTACTTGTGATTTCAAAGAGCTGTGTGGACGGTAATTTTTTTACATTGACGAGAATTTACATGAGGTAAGTTTTGGTTGGAGGGAAACATAGGCGGGATAACGGGAGGGCGGAGGGCACGGGGGGGGGGGCACTTTCCCCCCACTTTTTTCCAGAACTTAGTTTTTTTACGTCTAAGTCTGGTTGTTTTTGATTCAAAAAACAAACTGGAACTAACAGAGCTACGCGAGTGATACTTAATCAAGTTGTATACCGTTTAAACAGGTCATATACTACATTGAAAACTAAATAAAAACAATATTCTTCCAATAAATATCTCAACGCAGTTTTTTTCGACACGCTTCGCGTGCACCCGTTTTAAATATTTCAGGATTCGGGGCACTTCTTGCAGAACACCTCTTCCATTGTCACTCTGTGGAACGTATCACCAGTGTCCGGACCGTACACAGCTGTAGGTCTACCGTAACTAGTGCAAGGGGGGGGGGGAAGGAGACAGGGAGGCGGTCGTCTTCTTGTCCCCTTCTCTGACCAAGTGCCCTCAAGCTTTCTGAAAGGACGATGATCTTATTTGACCCTAATCTGGAGCTCCACTCTTTTTCGGCTGAAGTGAAAAGGGGCCACCCTTTCTCTAATTTCCATTAATTTCTCTATTGAGATGTCTCAAAAGTCCATTTTTCTGCGTGTTCTGCGCGTCCCATCACAGAAAAGGACTTTATAGAAATCTCATGAAAAGGACTCTATAGGGAACCAACGGTACGAACCAACGGTACGTCACCTTCGTTAGGCTGAAGTGAAAGTGACCACTCTTTGTTTCATTTTATTTCAATTTCACTATTGAGATGAAGCATAAAAATTCATTTTTTTCAGCGCGCTCCGCGCACCCTTTCACAGGTAACGGCTCTGTGAAACTCACCTGAAAAAGACTATATAGGAAACCAGGTATGGTTGTGTTTTAGTAAGAATGCCTTTAGGGGACCACCGTTATTCAGCTAAGGTTAAAAGTGGCCCACCTTTCTCTAATTTTCAGTCCGTTTCATTGCTGAGATGTCTTAAACGTTAAATTTTTCGGCGCGCTTCGTGCGTCCCATCATAGACGGGGGCTGAATTCACATAATATGAAATCCCTCTAGCTTTCTGAAAAGACGGTCTGGGGCATCAAGGAGGAAGCCCCTGAAGAACCTCAATTTAAAGTTATTCTTTCTCCCTCCCCGCATCCTCTGCATTATCGATTCCGACCGACTTTAATCATACAGAGTGAGGAAATGATTGAAGAAAGTCAAATTGTGGTATTTGTGTTCTGTTAAGCGCTCATCTTATGTAATTTAAAGTTGAATATACAATGCATCATTTTCATGCCTACAATTTCGTAAATACCCAGGAGCTTCAGGGGGCTTGGCCCCCTGAATCCCCACCGGGGATTTGCCCCTGGACCCCACCAGGGGCCCTCGCGCACCCCCGGCGCCTTCCGCGCCGTTTGGTAGTCTGCCCGAATCCCCCCCCCCCCGCCCCACTTTCATAGGTCAAATCCCGCCCCTGGAGGGAAACATTGTTATTGGTAGGTAAATTTCATTTTTATGAGTTAGCAAGTATTGATAATTGTTGAGTAATGATAGTGTGTTACATGAAGTTGTCTGGTTATGTTATTTTTGTTATTTTAAATTTTGAAATAATCTGGAGAATATTAAAATGCCTAAGAAAGGCCGTTCAAAGATTTCTAAGTTAGAAAGGAAGGGTTGGCAGCAAAGAAAAAGAAAGTATGGGGGTCAATTTCAAGATTTAAGTTGTGAAGGGGAAAGAAATGATGATATCAGAGTAGGGAGCAAAAGAAGTTCTAGTGAATATGAAAAAAGTCAGAGGTGCAATGATGGTGAAAGTAGGGAACATGACGATGATGTAATATTTATACGTTCCGAAAGCTCTACATGTACATTTTATTTTTTCGTTGTTGATAGCTGTTGGAGAGGAAAACATTTAGGAAACTTGTGTCGGTAGATTCAAACATGTTTTTTGTGGAAACTGGTGAATTTGATTTGTTGCCCAATGAAATTGGAAAATGTGTTTCAGTTAAGCAGTTGAGGGTAGGCCGATTTGTGTAATAAAAGTGCGAGGGGATGGTAATTGTTTCTTTCGGTGTTTGTCAGTATTGATTACAGGGGTATAAGATAATCATTTTTATTTAAGACAATTCATTGTAAGTTCATTATGTAGCAGTGATTTGCCTGTCTCATTAATGAGTAAGCCTAAACCTAAAATACATAAAAGCGATAAGTAAGACAGGTCTATGAATAAGACTGCACTCTCGAGTAAAAAAATCCGTAGAAGACAAATTTCATCATTCCAACAACCTATCTGCAATAGCCTAACAAATCACTCTCAAGGCAAAAACGGACTTTATGATGAATAAACGTTTTCCTGATAACACCACAGCTCCCTGACATAACTATAACAAATCAGACAATAACTAGCTTAGAAAAAAGCGTCTTGCCACTTTACCATTTACGTTGACAGGCAAAGGGATGAAATGAACCACCTGGCTAAAAATTTACTGTTACGAAATGTCTTGTACCTGTTCAAAACTTCGTTCTGTAAGCCAACAACCTAAACCCTCTGCAAACGGTCAAAATTTAATGTTTACGTCACATTGAACATAAACTAAAAAAATGATAAGGCAATCACTTTGAGGATTGATTTACGTGACGCAAATCCCGGAGAGGGCAAGAGGGGGGGGGGGGCTTCGCCTCCTCAAGTAAAAAAAGGAAGGCCAAACCGTCATTTGCCCCCCCCCCCAAAAAAAAAAAAAATTGAATAACAATTTTAAAAACAAGACATTTTGGGCAGGAGAAAGGCTATTCATGGCCTCTAAAAAGCACCAAATCACTTGGTTTCCAGGGACTTCGCCTCTGGTCTCCAACAGAAGACCCAGAGCAGTCTCTGACTGATTGTGCAAAACCTTGATTCGTGCATACCTCTCCCCAATATCTCAAACAGATCACCGCCCTGAGTAATACAAGAATTGGTTGCTCTTATCAAATACAACTATGAAGCGAGATATGCATGAACATGTTAAAACCCTACCGTAACTAGTCCTTGAACTGGGCTATGTATTTACGTTAACACTTCTACATCTTATGATGTGCTCTCCTCCCTTAATGTATAAATATACCCAAGAACATTACCTCTGAATTTGCTTTTTTAAACAGTCTTCCTTAGTGGGGCATCTGAGACATGAATATCCACGAGCCTCCAGGGGCTCACCCCTAAACTCCACAAGGGCTTTACCCCTGGACACCACCAGGAGCTCTAAGGCGGTTGAAGGATGACGTTGAGGGGAGAATTAGCTTTATGACTTGGGGTTTGAGATTTGGTTCAGAATATCCGGTTAGGCTTAATTGTAATCCCTGAAATAACTCAACTTTAACCGATCTTTAGTTTAACCTTGACATCAACCCTAACCCTTACCTAAACCATTAATTGTAACTTTAGCCAGGTCGAAATACTCAACTGAACTGATGAGTTATAGTGTTAACATTCTGTGGCACCGTCGTGTGGATGGGAAGAATCGTAAAGAGGAGGTCATAAACTGGAGACCTTTGATAATCGATTGTCATGTTAAACATAATATATTTTGGTCTTTCAATAAAAAAGAACAAATCTGTACATTTGAAACGAGTTAAAGGTGTAACACTTCCTTCTCTGTCTTATGTTTTGGTAGTAAGTTGTGGTGAAAATTGGCATGGGGTATTTTTTACTTTAGCTAGAAAAAATCCTTCACCTGCTCAACTTGAATCAAAAATTTGAAAAAAAAAAAAAAAAAACAAGAAAAAATAAAAAAAAACGAAGAAAAATTAACATCAACATTTCTTAACAGTTTACTCAGTGCTTTTCCTATTTGTTTTTATTAAATATGCCTTTAGAAGTGCCATTTCCAACGATCTGCAAGGAACATTTTATGCCAAAATTTCTGGCACTCTGCGCCAACCGATGGTGGCTTGTCCCCCTCAAATTGTTTTGCCCCTCCTCTCCTAATTTTTTCTGCGGACGCCCATGTTTACTACCACTATTAGTTGAAAAACTTTTCCACCATGGCCTATTAAAAGTTTATACATTTCATCTTGCCATGCTAGCCCCTAGACTACGGTATAATACCTGTGTGAGTTGCTATGGTTGGCGTAATCCTAACAGTCCCCTGCCCCCTTCCAGTTTTCTTAAAGATGATTGGTAATGATTAAATAGTTGTAAATGACAACTACCAATACATTGCATTTGAAACACTCATAACCTAAAAAGTATTCAAAATCTCTTCTAAGACTACTTAATACAGGGAGTTGCAACTCCCTGCTAAATATAAGTTGGCCCTTTTAATCATTCAATACCAAAGGACCAAAACAAAACAAGACAGTAAAAGCGACAGCACAGTAACTGGTCTAGGAGAACCCGTCAGGGTTGGTGCCCCCTACCCATAACCAATGACGTCGTCAGCTTAAATTTACGTATTGATAAGCAAAATATAACGTCGTCGAAATCTTCATATTCTAACCTCCCACAACACAAAAAAGATTGAATATCTCTCCTAAAACTATATAAGTTACACTTTGTTACTCATTCAATACCAAAAAAAAAAAAAAAAAAAATAATAACCATGAGTTGCATTGCCGGCGCCGCAACTAGTCTAGACGTGTGTCTTGTTTATTTTTATGCACGAAAAAAGTACTTCTACCATAAATACAATACTATCTTACAATACTATCTTAAGTTCAGCCCCACCATCAGTTGGTGTGGAAAGGAAAGAAAATTTTGAAAAATCTGTACTCCTCAGATGGTCGAAAATTGTGATATCCTGCTTTCAAAAGTGTATCTAAATAGTCTTTATTTTTAGCTTTCATTTGCAATAATAAACCAGAATGCAAGGCATTCATACTCGCGAATGGAGGTGGTCTTTACCGGTTCTAGTGATATTAACAAAAAGCTGCTAAACTTAGCAACTCCCAGACGGCAGTAGGTTCCATTTTTAGATTCTTTGGTATGATACGACCTGGAAATCGAACCCATGCCTTCCGCATGTTAGGGGGATGCTCTACCGTTAGACCAAACACGTGATTTTTTTTTTATAATGAGGAGGTTTGCGCATTTCAGAAAAATATATCAGTGTTGAAAATTTATACAGGTGAAACACTAAGTTAGTGATGGGAGGTGAGGGAAAAAGAAATGTTTATGATACAAGCTC
This sequence comes from Holothuria scabra, assembly GCA_037179385.1. Lineage (NCBI taxonomy): Eukaryota > Metazoa > Echinodermata > Holothuroidea > Aspidochirotida > Holothuriidae > Holothuria > Holothuria scabra. The sequence goes on from CM074198.1 coordinate 8,798,372, forward strand.
GAGTGTTAGAAAAGTGTATATGAGTGAAACGTATACATAATGTTGAAATTGACTGAATAAAACAAGTAGTGGATGATATTATCTACTAGATCTAGAAAATAGACGTGTTTAGATTGCAGAAGGATTATTTTATTAATAATATCCGGCCGTAGCCAAAACTGTCAGAATGTCACTCATATTGTTGGAAGTTCAAAATATCAAAATTTCCTCACGAATGACAATTTCAATATTTTTTAACTTCCTTAGTGTTCTCAGTATTGTTCGATGGCAGTGCTTATTACGGCTCGACAGTTCACCCGGATCACTTGTGAATGCATCGCGTGATCACCAACAAAGCAAGCATATGCTTCCAGATCAGAAGAGATGTAACTTAGCTATGGTCTTGGCTAATGAGGTTTAAGGGTAGAGAGAGATAACTACGCAGTCTTTTGTTTTGCTACTCCTCATCAGAGATCGCTTTTCCCATTCCTACTATAATTGTCAACAACAAAAATAGTATAGAATTTCTCACCGGCCTCCTCTTTCTTTGGTTGGATAAGAGCGCAGCTTGTGGTCTTTTCCCTTACAGTACGGTTGCCCAAAGGAACCGTTTTAAATTTGTGTTACAAGATTGCTAAATCTAATGATACCATACCGTCAAGTACAGCCACCCTAAAAAAAAAATCTAATGTGAGAATATTTACAAAATGCAGAACAAAAAACTTGGTTTGATGTTGACTAAGTTATTTAGATGCGGTTAAGCATACAGGCATATAGGTCCTGCGCATGGCACATTTGAATTTCAACTGAAGCACATCAAAATCTCGAAATGGCTTTTTCAATCCACGGTTTCAATAGATATCATCAACTGTATCATATGTCGTTCGGCTGATCATGTGGTCACCGGCAAAGCAAGCGCCTATTCGTTAGAGCGATTCATGTTTCAGTTGAAACGTCTAGGTCAGAAGAAAACTACGCAGTTAATATTGCGCAATTTTCGCATCCGGGAGACTGCGTTTTCTTATCCGTTCTCTATTCCTAACCTTCTGTGACGGTCTTCAGTTCTGAACAAAATAAAATATAACTTTAGTTTTTCGCTCTTGTTACAGTTATAAGTTGCCTCATTATGAAAAGAAATCCCCCGTTCAATGTTTTTCTTAAAACAACGCCTAAATTTTTAAGTCAACAGGTTGCTCGGATGTTTCAAACTGTAAGAAAAGAAGGGTAACGACCATGTCATAAAGAACGGCAGTTGACAAAAACTATAGAAAGGGCTTCTGAGAACCCTATACAGTCGTTCCAAGAACCATGTGATTGAAATATCTCTCAAGTAATATGCCTCAACTTGTAATGAAACCAGAGACATTCTTAAATAAATTATCTGTTTTGATGGTTAACTCCTTTTAATTTACAAAGACTTACAAAGTAACAAAACCAACAAGGTACAGATTGAAAACACTGTAAGAAGTCCATAAAGCGACTGCTATACTTCGCATTCGCTCGTAAAAACCAGCTACTTGCTAAGATATCAGAAATTTATCACAAAATGTACCATAACATTAGATGAAATGGTATTTAATCTTCAGGGGGAAACTACGACGGAATTGAAAATATTATAATGTTCCTCTATTGCAACTATTGGCTAAATTCAAGGTCCGCTGAATCGATGCAATTGTTTATGTACCTGTCCGAACTCCCGACTATAAATGGTTTCACTTCTAACACATGTTGCATGATAAATGTAAAACTATTGCTCACCGCACCTGAACATCCTCCACTCCCCTGTCCCTTTCTCGTACTTCTTAACTGGCTGAGGAACGAGCCTAAGGAATGGTCCCTTCCCCTTTAATTTTTTTTCGTAAAAGTTGGTGACCTTACATGCAATCTGGTGCCACATATGCTACTTTCTGTGAGGAAGGGGTTGGGGTGGCGTGGCCTAATGCCCCTCCCTGCGTACTTCACTTGTGAGTTAAGATAAAATTTATTGATGCCCATCGTAAAATAACAATGGACAAAAGGCACTCACTTAAAAAATGAATAAACACATAAGTAAAGTTATCTATGCATCTAACAATGTACGTAACACTCTATATTGTTTTGTTTTAGACATTATGTATCCTATTAATATGAAAAAATAAAACAACAAATATTTGGTCGGTCTTGAAGCGAGACCAGGACAATTTCAGAGACCGCAAGGGTCCGAGACCGAGATCGAGACCACAGGGTGCCGAGACCAAGACCAAGACCGAGACCAGGAAAACTGGTCTTGAGACCGAGACCGGTCTCGAGCACTACAGCACTGTGGCTGGGTACGTGTTCCGCTGGTCCATGCTAAAACCCGGCCCTGTGTGAATCCGCTTTAAACATGGACTGTTATTATAAACATAAAGAGCGTCCTCAATTAAATTTACCATCACCACTACAATTTCAAAAAAGTTTCACCCATTGCCATGTTAATTCAGTTTATCATACCTTATTTATCATACCTTATGAAGCATATAAAAGGTGTTGTTTAAGTTTGCATTACTTCTGTAACTAAACATTTTCTGCCCGCATTTATAGACATTTTAAGATTCTAAGTCGGCAAGTTTTGTAAGCATACGGTGTTTGAACTCGTTTATTTGCTTAGTATGTCTGGGGGTTTAACGTGTGTGCGGAAGGGACAGAAAAATATTCATTTTTTACCTCAATACATAACACGTATTGAAATATTGTCACACCAGCCGGTTGGCTAGCTGTAGCCTAAATTCTCTTACTACGAACTACAATTCTTGAAGGGGTGTACCAAAATTCTCAATTGGCTCAGCTCTTTGATTGGGAGCTAATTCAAACAATGCAGAGAACCAAAGCTCATATTACACAGCAAGAACTGTACTGAGAGTGTTTTATTATACACATTGAGCTTTTTTATACTCACCCTGAAGCAATAATCTGAGATTGTGTCTGGATTAGAATGAATTTCAGACAATTGTGGAAGGGGCTTAAGTAAGAAGGTTAGGAGAATTGGTACTGTTTGGGGTGAGAGAACTGGGCCTTTAATATCCTTTTCAGCTTGCCATGTTTGGAAGGTTTTACTTTATCATGAAATCTTGTAGCTCTGCGCCATGGTACAATTATGTAGGAGTCAAAATTTGAACTTGATAATCTGAGAAGTTTATAACTTATATTTATTTTGGCCGAAAAGTGGTCAAACAGTTGTGCAAAAGAAAACAGGGTCATTGTAGTCCATTGCCTATAGTCCCCTTTCCCATAATAAAATGTTTTGTTTGGTCTGCTAATTTGCTGCTCCATACCTAGTTTGCTAACTTCAAGCATACGGTAATTGTTAAATCATCGATGTTTGCCCAGCCATTGTCTTGTGATGAAAAAGTTTATTTACAGTTGATTGAATTTTTGAAAAGATTTTTTCCTCTCAGCCTTCAAAAGTTGTGTTTTTCACCAAAAGGTTTCAACGAGATTATAAGAGATTAGGGAGGGTGGTGTTGAAGAAAGGAGTGGAAGGCAGTAGGAAAACTAATTTTGTTGGAAGTGGTTGAAACCAGCTTGTATATTAGACTGATTTCCATCTAGCTGGATAATTGTTTGTGCTTTGTAGTTATGCTTTACAATGTCCATATTTTCACTTAGTATTAAAGCATTATCATTGAATTTGTTGTTTTAATTTTTAACCATTTCAACGTTGGAGCATACAGTGTACAGTGTCAGGATACTACAAAAAATTGAATGACCATACTACCTGTAATGTGTGTGATATGGGAAGCTTGTTACACATACCATTTTATGCTTGATACTGTATCTCATCACCAAAGCGATGTTTTGTCTTTTCTTTTGCATCATCAAAAACTTAAAAACATAATTGCCAATGCCTCAAGATTTTCAGTGATCATATATAAAATATTGATAGGCTGCAGCGTAGCTGCTCGAGTCGTTCACGTCTGGAACCGCGAAAATTAGCATTACAATATCCAATTGTCATCCTATATAACAGTGCATAACTTGTATAAATTTGCAGGGCCGTCGGAAGCGGGGGGCTGGGGGGGGGGGGCTGCAGCCCCCCCCCAATAATTTTGCCATATATAGTTTTTTTAATACAATGAAAACGTCAAAAAAGTGAAAGACAAAAATTAAAAGTTTCCTAAATTTAGTAAATATACAAGCTGTAAAAATCGCATTTTAGGGCCATTTCCAGCAATCTCGGAGGCAATGTGTTAAAAAATTTCCTCCATACGCTACGTGCCAACCCATGGTGGCGTGTAGCGTATCTGTACTATACCCATCTTTTCAACATGCACAAGTCAGCCCCCAATCCAAAATTCCTTCGGACGGCACCTCTCCATCAAAGTTGAGAAGTTTCGGGATTTTTGCCTGTAACTGAAGTTGCTCCAGTTTTAATCATTTATAATCATCATGATCTCATGTTGAAAGTTATATAGTAAAATAATTTTGAGAATACGTATACAGGCTCATTTTCCAATGATTAGCTTTAATACATTACCTTACCATTTCATAAACTGTTACAGTGCTACATTTTATTTGGTACTTTTTTGATCATTTTGCCATTTGCTCATTTTTTTTTTCTTGAAGTGAACATTTTATTACAACGAAAGATCAAAATAACGACTGCTTAGATACTATTAACAAGCCCGGGAAATGTCATTTCCGGCTGTCTGAGGGGTTGCGATTTTCCAAAATTTTCTGTACGCTCCGCGCCAACCGATGGTGGCGCTCCGCTTAGATAGTCAGCCCCCCAATCGAAAATACCTTCCGACGGCACTGATTTGCTAAAAGTTTTTCGATTTTCTTCCACAAAGGAATCAAATGGAATAAACTGAATTTTAGACTAATTTAATTATTCCAAAAATAAAGTGATTGGAATTACCAAAAACGATTTAACATGTGAATGATATACAAAGAAAATCAATAATTGTAAAGGAAGAAGTTCTTTCTAGCCTAAAGTGAGCGGCGACTCACAAATGAACGGAAGCTTGAGATTGACAGAGGGGTCAACCATGGCAAATTCTGACTTTTTGTAGTCAAACAGAAGTACTAATGTCAAATTCTGCCCGGATTGGTTGAAACGAGAATAAGCGAGTGATGAGTTGCTATTATCAGTCCAGTGGAACTCTGTAGTATTCAACGACTCCAGCTTCAGCTCCAAACCGGTCCACACGATAGGCCCACCAGCCTGAGAAGACCCAAACAAAAGAAAAGAAACAAATTGTTCAAAACTGAAGAAAATAATTATAGAGTACTATAAACAGGCACTGTCATTCTCCGTGGCCGCCGAGGGCTTATGGACTGTTTGCACATAATGCCAAAATTAGTAAGCTACGCCCTCTGGCGGGCAAAAGTCAGGAGTATTTTCCTTCAACATCCTTACGTGGGTCGTCAGCTGGTTCTCAGCTAACTATACTTACAACACTAGTTTTCGCCCCTCAGGGGTAGTGGGGGGGGGGGGCTTGTGACGTCATTCACAGCACTTTATACTCAAATGGTTTTCCTACTCTTCACATGATTGGTTATGTCATTGTCATATGCAGAAACGTACCGGAAATTTACTCCAGCACATCGACTTTAAATCAATGGGAATTCTTAGCAAAAAAAAGAAAAATAGTTATAATAATTTTCATATGTGAAAGAGGGATTAAATCTATACACAGAGGCGTCGATTTTGTTTGTGGATTGGAGGAAAAAATTTCCGTCCAAAAGCTGGATCATATCAAAGACTGGATTCGACTATCTATCCACACACCAATGCGAGCGCACATTTCTACGCACACAAATAAATACCCATTCACAATCACATTGATACGCACATACACAAACGTAGATAATCGACACGTTATAAATGCAGTAGTATTACTTTGAAAAGGCCCAAATACATTTTCGCGAAGCCATAAAGTCATCTGCCTGCATACCACGTCATTCTTTAATTTTGTTTATTCTTACTATTTTTTAATCTGCCTGAATTATTGTGGGCAAAACGATATGTTCCCCAAATATTTTCATTAGGGGAAGTTGTCTACTGCCGATTTAATGGAAGTTTCACAAATTGCCATGCAAATGTATTTCTCCTTTATGATGAAAACTTATTTTTTATTTGAATTCACCTTTAATGATATATTCTGGTGCCTTTTGACTTGGATATCGAAAGAATGACAAAAATATCTCACACTAATACCTTTTTCATCACTCAAGACGTTCATTGGTTATTTTTGTTCAAAAATACCTCTACCTTTCAACAAAGCCACATAAAGTTATGTGAATGTGGGCATATTGTGTCAGTTTGTTTATATTAGTGAATGTTGCTGTCACAATTGGCAATTTTCAAAGCCAAGATTTTAATTTTTAACCTTTCACTTTGTGAGTCATTATTTAAAAGAAAAATTACAAATACGACTTATGAGTTTAAAAGTTTGACTTATTACATCTCGTTCAAATTTACTGCAAAGTCAAACATTTTGAAACAACTTGGACTGATGACTATTTCTTTGATTTTATTACTTCAACTTTTGATACTACAAATGCGACTTTAACCTTGAATCCATCATGTATTTTTTAAAATTGAAATCGTTAGTCTTAATTGTATTAATTTAACTTCGAATATTTTAGTCGTGGCAATCAGTACAGTTTCTTGTCTCCCTTGTTTTACGTTGGACGTCCATAAAATGGTAAATTAGTAAGTTGACATAAAGTCAAGTAAATTTCATCCCCATCTAGCCACAATCTCAGCTTTTTTTCAGAGTGAATATAAAAGACCGTAATGTGTAATAACAACACTCTAAGTACAGTGTATGAGTTCTTCAGATCTAGCATACAGTACTGCACGGTAGATCGTCGCTACCGTACCTGTGAGAAAAAGCGCATCAAGATGGCCGTCTGCTATGGTTTTGTGTGAAACTTTGTACTTGCTCAAGTGTATGCCGTATTTCGCAAGAAAGTTGAAATATTTTCGAAATATGCCAAGGTAACAGTCAACACGCAGCTGTACATTTGATGAAGCCAAGTGACCACTTCTCTAGCATTCCCGCCTTTTTTAGATCTGCGCAAATGAGATTTCGTGGAACTGTGACTGACAAGGGGTCTCCCCCTATATGTTGAATAATGTATAAGTAGGCGTATAAATGGATACAACGAGACGGTAAGTGGACATTTTGATCTTTCCTTCTCTTAGAAATCAAAGATTTTTTAGGTTTTTCCAAACATATACTGCAAAAATACGCTCCCAAAAAGAGGCAGTCGATTCTTATGTCTCAAATTAGGACCTCAAACTTTGCGAGCACCTGACTCATTGAGGGATGTAAAACGATTCTTTTGTATCGACGTTTGAAGATTATAGTATAGGCTTTCTGTTGATACCAAAATTACGTAGTTTAATTTATAAATTATTTTGTAAACAACTGCTAAACTCGAAGGGGCATTTAGCGTACAGCATGTATGTAGTATGTACTATAGTACATATGGTGTTGGTAAATATACACAGTTAACGTTGTATATTCTACAACGTTACTGTTACTAGTTAGTACTATTCCAGTATGGCTCGGATAACGTCGGTCATAACAAAATAATGAACGACTATTATACTATGGGATTTGCAGGACAGGTACCCATTGCATTTACATTCTTAAAAACTTCCAGTGTTGTTTGTAGACTTGCAGTCTATGAAATTTGAAGCTTCAGTTTTCATGGCATATTCAGTAACATTGCAATGTTGACTAGTGGGGGCTTACAATAAGATGTAACTTTGTTGTAAGTCGGTAAACCTGGGACTCGTATGAATCATGATCAAGTCAGCCTGGATTAAGTAAACAAACTCCAAATTGAGAGGGTTCAACTTCAGTCTGGACATATTCACGGGTTATTATTCTTTCTTACCTGATAGTTACTGTGCCACAAACAGAAAAACTCAGTCCTTTCCATCATTTTTCATAATAGATCGACCTACAGTTTAGTGGTATACTGTTCTGTAATTAAGTTCAAGTTGTCTATTTCTATGAAGTCCCATAGGTAGCCTATAAATTGCAAAGCTGCAGCTTTGCAATTTATACAATTTCTAGCCCTTTATAAGCTTATATCATTTCAAAACCTTACCCCATGGGCAATTACGTACTACCATCTAAACTGTGACTTGCATTTTAAAACTACTGGTTAACTTTAATGAAGGAGTGCGGTGTCAGTGGAAACAGAAATCAGTGCTGTGAGTACTGGCTGTATGGCATATACCTAGCTTATATAATTTTTATTCAGTAACAAGAATTACCATCCCTCAAACTCAATCTTATCCTGGCTGACTTGAATTGTCCCAAAAGCTCACCTCAATGTGGTGCTTAATTCAAGCCCTTGGATTTCAAAAATCACAGGAACCCATTTGTGGGTTGTGTCATTTTTCACCATGGTAACTCATGGGAACCCACTTTTGGGTTCTGTTGCAAAATGCATGGGTGGTAACTGATTGGTGGTAACCAGTTTTTGGGTTCCGTGATTTAATCATCAGAGGTCCACCACGCGATGGGGAACAATCGTTTCCTGTGAAATCTGACGGCCTGTAAACTGCAGTACAGTAAGCCTACTACTGATTAACAGACAGTGGTTATGACAGCCATGATATGTTCACTGGCAGTGGTCAGTTTTGTCACACTCTATAGCTATACCCAACTTTGTCTTAAAATGAATTCTCATCAGTGTGGCACTCAATGAAATGAAAACTGTAAATTCATTCCTAGATTTTTTTACATTAATTACATATTTCTGATCTTTAAGGAGGTCACATAAAGGAGAACTATGTTGGGCAACATTTAGGTAGTTTCCTGCAAAAAAAAACTGTATTGTTACATTGACTGTTGGAGAAACTATAGGCATATCAAACTGTCCTACTGCCAACGGTAGAAATGAGCCTGGAACATTCCGTCACCTCACAAGAGGACAGGATAGTGATGATTTATTATCCTAGCAGTCCAGCTATCATCATGTTATTTTTAGGACCAGTATTTCATGTGAAAAGAAATTCACAATTGCAAGGAATTCAAAGTAAGATATCCCATTTGCCAAACCTCAGCTGATATACTCCTTCCCTTGCAACCTTATTGGTATTTGCCTTTGCCTTCAGTACTTTTCATTTTTACCCAGAGTAAATGAGGAAAATCAATAGCACTTGTTAAACATTGTACTGATGATCTTTCCTGCAAGGCCCTTCCTGTCTAAGCAGGCCTGTTTAGAAGGTCTCTCAGTCTCATTCATTTTCTTGCTCAATGTATTATGCTGACTGACTGAGTGTACTACATGATGCATAGAATTTTTTTAATTTTTTTTTTCAAAGAATGAACATTTGATTGAAGTTGATAGAGTTTCCTAGTATAAAGATTTTTAAACCAGCTTTTTAGTTAGCCCAACTTTTTTTTAAAGTGAGTTAATTTTCACTGTTTTGGTGCAAACAAGATTCAGTTTTGCTCTGTGTCAACAGAGCTTGCCATCATGACTATGACATTGTATGTGTATACAGGCATATCACATTCAAACAAGTATAAATAGCCTTCTAGTGCAACACTACTGATTAGTTTAATTTGTAAATGGCATTACAACTAACAATATGTTGCAAAAATGTCGAAGGAGCAAGTATCGCACCTTTTTCTCCGAAATGGGAACAATATTGGTGAGGATGAATTAGGCTGCTGTTGTAACGTTTTACATAGAGCGACCTGCATTAACGTTCATTTCGCGAAAGTAGGCTCTTTATACTGTGTATATACTCTGGGCGCCACAATCGATTCGTGGTGGAATTTACCGAGTACCTGACTCATTGAGAATATTTTATAGTGCAAAAATGGTACCACTAGATAGAAAACAAAATTTTCTCTCTATTGAAGTAAAAACTGAGTAGTTTAAAACAACAACGAATAAATGCTGAACGATTTTGCAGAGCATTTGAAACCCATTTTAGACGTTTCATAAAATGGACTAAAATCCTCCCTTTTGCCCGTAAGTTCACTCAGAACCAGGCACCGAAAGTATTTTTTACATCTTATTCATTGATTTTCACGGTTTTAAAGATTTTTGGGTTCCTAGTTTCTGAGATAATTGACTTTAAAAGTCATGACTTTTAGCTAATTAGTATTAAAATCCTTATGACGTCACGAAACGTCATGCATAAAATGTAAGAGAAGGAAGCTCTTTTCGAGCAGTTGCGATGTGACTGTAAGGTCAAAATCACTTCATGTATTGCAAGAATATGATATTGTTTCCCATTCAAGTTTAACTTTTGTTTAAAATATCACAGAGTCGTCGTCAACTCAGACGATTTATAGCTTAACGGCGGCCATCTTGGTGCGGCTTTTTTGTCCCGGCCGGTGGCGGCAATCTACGGACAGGACTTACACGTTATATGCTATGTCAATATATATAAAACGGTGGCGCGCGCTTTCACACTTGATCTCGAGCAGGATATCAGATCCGGATCTGATCCACCCCCTCCCCCCCCCCTAGATGAAATTTGTAGTGTGAAAGCTCTCGCACTCTGGATCATATCCGGAGGCTTTGATCCTCTCTTGTGGGCAGATCAGATCTCACGCGGGGGAAAAGCCGTGTGTGACCGCTTTCACACTTGATCTCAAGCAGGGGATCAGATCCGGATCTGATCCACCCCTCGAGATCAACTTTGTAGTGTGAAAACTCTCGCACTCAGGATCAGATCCGGAGGTTTTGATCCACCCACCGGGGCAGATCAGATCTCGCGCGGGGGATCAAAAAACCGTGTGTGAAAGCTCGGAGGATCAAGGTGACCCGAGGTCAACATGACCTATGACGTAACTTCCCGTTTCAACATACACGAACGTTGCTCTGCACAGCAGCGCTGCGGTATGTACAGCTGGCCTGCTCTGCATGCAGTGCACACAGTGTGTACACACATACTACATACGCCTAATAATAGGCTACTCTGTTTGACGTTACGACTTGACCAAAATGGCTGACACGAATGTTCCAAGAGGTAGGATGTGGTCAAATGATGAGCTGGAACTGTTGATCGATATATGGGGAAGTGCTGCAATCCTGTCCAAAATGGACGGAACATCAAGAAATGCCTCGGTTTTCAAGGAAATTGTAACAACGTTATCAAATGCGGGATATGAGAGAACTGCAAAAGAGGTGAAAAATAAAATCAAGAACCTTAAACGAGACTACAAAAAAGTAGTGGATCACAATAAGAGGAGTGGTGTCGAAGCAAGGGAGATAATGTTTCAGGACAAACTCGACTTAATTTTAGGTGACAGGCCATTAGCTGAACCAGTAGCTGTAGCACAGAGTGGACGGAGGTCTAGGTCTATGACTGAAAATGATGATGATAGAAGTGTGGTCCAAGGCATTAACGAAAGTGGGACAATGACTATCGGACATGGTGACGAGTGGTCAGATTCAGAGGTAAATTCGACTGCCTCAAGTATCAGCATACCATCTTGTGACTCACCACCGGCAACAATGGAGACCAATAATGGTATGAATGAAAATCAGATTAAAAATTACATTGTTTGGTAACAGTTTAAGGTAGTATCATTTAGCCTAGCTTAGCCCAGTGTATCTCACAGGTATGGACTATACAATTGAACTGCAAAGCTCAAGTTTTTCCATACAACAGTGTGAATGTCCTGTAGCAAGATCTGGCAAGTTGGCAGTCTGACAGAATGTTTAAAAACAAAGTATGATTAGGTCTACTTTTGTTGGAATAGAAAACAGGAGATACTGTTTAAAAAATACCCTTATAAAGGTCATGGGCTTTTCCGCTCCCGAATAGTACTGCTATTCCAAAAGTGGGACTTGGTGAAATCTGGGACAAAATGTCAAAACCAAGAAGAAAATGATCCTCGTGCACCCTCTCCCCTCCCTGAGTAGGAAAGCTGTGCCTTCCAGCCACAGCTTCAAGCTGAAATTCTGTAATTTGTGTTTGCATCTTTAAGTCCTGCTCATATTTGAGGATTTGATATCATCAGTGATCATGAAAGAAGTTCCTCAGCAATTGATTTGGACCAGCAGCTGTTTTGATAATGGATTCCAGCCTATTCAGAAACTAACGTTAGTACAGTGCAGTAAGAAGTATGTGAAATGTGTTTGATTCTCTCGTGCAATTGGTGTATACGTACAGTGTATGTACTCGACGTTGTTTACACTTTCAGACAACTACGAGGTTAAGGCGGGTTCATTGCGTCACTTCCTGTTTGTTGATCGCTTGTTCGGGGCTTGATTCACCGAGGGGGATCAAGTGTGAAAGCAAAACCTTTGATCTCGAGGGGAGGATCTGATCCGGATCTGATCCCCCCCTCAAGATCAGCTCTCAAGTGTGAAAGCGGTCTGTGATAGCTCGGATGATCAAGGTAACCCAAGGTAACATGACCCATGACGCAACTCCCATTTCTCCCGTGAAATACAACACACACAAACACGGATCAGCTGCGGAACAGCTTGCACGTACGTACTGCTTTTGCACTAGCAACTGAGCACTGCACGCACTAAATACAGTACTACATACTATTCCCCATTTGACGTTATAGTAGTGATCATCGGTTCTGACTTCAAGCGACTGATCACTCTCCAACTTCAAAGATTACGGTTTACCTGTTTACTCGAGAGTTCTCGAATGTGTTTTAGATAAAAGCTATCCTTTTGCTTCTTCTTATCGACGTAAAGGTTTCGATTTTCCAAAATATGTCTTATTTAAAAGGAAACGAATGTAAGTTACAGCAACGGAATACAGAGGACTTCTCTAACCAGACAAACACTTTTCTAACCCAGCCAAGCCAAACTTAATGTTGTGTCTGCACACTCATAGGTCATAACTATTAAATTTCATGACAACTACGCGCGAGGTCCTGGATAAGTCGGGTTCATTGCGTCACTTCCTGTTTGTTGATCGCTTGATCGTGGCTTGATTCACCGCGGGGAATCAAGTGTGGAAGCAAAACCTTTGATCTCTCGGGGAGGATCTGATCCGGATCTGGTCTTCCCCTCGAGATGCGCTCTCAAGTGTGGAAGCGGTCTACGGCATGCTGTGTAAAATGATCTAGCACTCTGTACTTTTCGAAATTACTGTCAATCAAAGATAAGAGTTGTGCTATTTGAAAATCTCTGTAGCTACAAAACTGTATCTTTGGGAGAGAGGTTAACCCCTTTAACCTGGGAGTTATCGTGCCATTAAAATCAAGAATATAAACGTATGTTTTTTGGGCCAATGTCCTTATATGCAAAGTGAATTCTTGACTTTCTTGGTAAAACTTAACAAGTAATACTTAAAGGGGATGTTAAAGAAAAACGTGAATTTTCACATGTAAAACAAGAACTATTCTATACTCAGTGTGGTGAAATTTTCATTCAAATCGGACTTTTATTTCTCGAGATATCAGCAAGTGAAGGTATTGGTTTGGGTTCCAAGGTTGGTTGAGATCAGCAGAGATTGTATCACTTCCTCACATAGACAAGGAATGCTTTGTTTCCCTTTGTTTTCCAGAGGCTGTTGTTTTGACCTTGACGTTAATAAAAGGACCTCCCATGGAGATTGTAAAGTTTGAAAAGTTCTCATGCCACTTATACAATCACATTTTGATAATACGTATATACTAAGTATATAACTTTTGAAGAGAAAATAGGATGAACATTATAAACAAAAACAAAAGACTGTCCGTTAATGTGGGGACATGATGTCATAATTATGTGCTTGCTTCAAGTTCGCTGTGTGTTGAAAATAAGGCAACTTTACTTGCTTATATCTCGAGAACCACACATCCTACTATCGTATTTCAATGCAAATTCCATCAAAATGATTAAGTACCCCTCTAACATATCAAAACTTGACATGAGCCTAAACCCTTCTTTTAACTGGGGACCAAATTCAAAATAAGAAAATATAACTTAAAGCAGTTGTAATATTAATATTCACATTTTGATATTATAACCTAACGAGTTACTTTGACGAATTATAATACGAGTAGTCATTTTCTTTTGATAAGGAATCGGGGATTAGTTCGGAAACAGTATTCTCAACGGAAGAGAAACTAAAGTGAATGAGGGGGATAGTGTGGTCAGAGAAACACGTTGAGGCAATTCGTATGGAACAAGGGGTGGGGCAAGGTGAAATGTGATTCTGGGAACATGGATAAATTCGAAGGGAAACGTTGGGAAAATGTGGTGGCTTGAATGTTTCAAGAAGAATTCAGTGGAAATGAAAATAAATGCCGAACCATTTGCATATAGGGGTGTGGAGGAGCCGTCCTTTAGAGGGAAGCAAATTTTGGAAAGAATTCGTTTATGACAAACGTGTAGATAGTGTCCCCCTTTTTATTATTATTCTTTTCTCCACAAAAGCATATTCTGGTAGTTTGACAAGGATCTCATAAAGAGGGTAAAAACCATTCTAGACCATGTTCCTCAAATCCTGTAGCAATGCCCTATTCCTAACTCAAGATTTCTTTCATTTTAAGGATTGGTTCTTTTTGTTACTTACCTCCATTCTTCAACAAAGAAACATAAAGTTATTTAATACGAAGGGGTATATTTGCTCTACATGCCCTTTTCCGTATAATTGAATGACCTATTCGTCCATGGTCCATGAAATTTCATACTGTTTGAATGTTTTAATTCTATCGGGTCTTGTAATAGCAACTAAAACTGAGATTGTGTCTGTAAGAGGATGAAGACAGTTGTCAGAGAGGCTTAAAGGCCCAGTTCTCTCACCCCAACCAGTACTAATTCTCCTAACCTTCTTACTGAAGCCCCTCCGACAATTGTCTGAAATTCATCCTCATACAGATACAATCTCAGTTTATTGCTTCAAGGTGAGTATAGAAAAACTCAATTTATATAATCAAAACACTCTCAGTATCGTTCATGCTGTGTAATATAAGCTTTGGCACTCTGCATTGTTTGAATAAGCTGTCAATCAAAGAGCTCAGCCAATTGAGAATTTTGGTACCCGGGTTCCAAAATTGTAGTTTGGGTGAGAGGTTTGGCCCTTTAAGTACGTGGAAGTTAGGAAAATTGGAACTGTTTGGAGTGGGTGGGTTAGGCCTTTAAGCTTACTTACCGGATCCTCTGTGGGCTTCAGGGACTCTGATCCGGGACTGAACACTATCCCATACTCCTCTTGAGAGTTAATAGACAACAAGTGAGCTTCAACTCCCGGGATGCCTTGGCAAAAGTCAGAAGCATTTTGCCATGTCATGGGTGTCTCGAAGAAAGCCCTATTTGAAACGATGGAAATATTATGGAAATATACAACGAGAGACATTTTTGAAACTGGCATAAGACACAATGCAACGTTTACCATCTTAATATTATAGGCATAGAAAGATAAGTGATTCACGATGAGTTGTTTTAGTGGCTATGCACATGCACACATCCTCCAAATCGTCGGGATAAACAAACCAATCCAGCATCTAAAACGAGATTTCCAAAATTTAAGTTTCTCTATCCAACCACAACATATGTAGAAATCATAGGTGAAGTTCTGTTCAGTGAACTTTTTCTAAATTGCCCTTTTGGTGTAGAAATATGCATTTTAATCTGCTGCAAAGTAGGCTGAGTACCTATTTTCGTACCGTCGGAGTCGCTATTCAGATATATGCACAATGTTGTAGGCACGTACAGCACAAAAATAAGGGAATACCGGACAATATGTCCTGATTTCGGTTTGTATGACCTAGGGTGTGCCCCACAATTCCATGCGCCACAAAATTACAGAACTAGTTTATAGATATAGACAGTATGCCCGTATATGACATCACAGAGCAAACAGTTCTCCTTCGTCCTTATGGGAACTTGCCGTTCTCATATGAGAACTGTCAAATTCAGTGGGGTTTATCCCTTCCATAAGAAACTAGAAATGCCCCTTGAAGAAATTTTCATTTTCCATGAGCGGCGCGCTACTTCACAATGGCAGATATGAACTTCATATGAATTCCCATGAGCAGTTGCAAGTTTTCAGTTGGGAAGTTTGATTTCTCTTTAGATTTCCATGAGGAATGTAAGATCTCCGTGCAATTTACATGAAGATTCTTGAATTTCGTTGGATTTCGGCGAGTAGTGCCCAGTCATGGGTCTTTTTTGTAAGGGTATGCTGACCCAAAGATGGAAAAGTGTTGAAAGCTTTCAATGAACACTTCCACATTGCTACGAAAACCATGACGTCACACAAAAAAATTCAGTCAGTATTACATACTTTGATCAGCCCGTGTGGGCTGGGGTCGTAGAATATGTCCACGGTATTTCCTGCCTGTAGTTAAAGGGGCCTACTATAGGGGGGAATTTGAATCGTATTTTAACTTATTCTACCTATCCAACCGGACACGTCTTTTGAACAATTTCTCTACCTAGACATTTTAGTAGCATTGTACTTCACCCTTGCATTTGGCAGTTGATATTGATTCGATTTTGCAATGGTTTTTATCTAGCTGACACTATCCAAAGTTTTCGTGATTGTGTGTCGTTAAAATCCATCCAACCTACTAACAACCCGCCCACCCGGACCCCCCACCCACCAACCTCAATTAGCCAATTAGCCAGTCAGTGAACCAGCTGACCGACCGACCTGCCAGCGACTTATATTAATAATGTGGTGTACCTGTAGCAGTAATAGTCTGATTTCGGGTCTTGGTATATTGTCCACCCTTCTTCGCATCCAAAGGGGTGTCCCCCAGCGAGCATGCCAGAAAGAACCACATAGAACAAAAGCAACTTGTACCATATAGAGTCCATGTTTGTAAACTGAAACAGTACTGAAAAGAATGACGAGATGAGAAAACTGTTAGGCTATAGGCATACATGAAGATGTGGATAGCCTACATACGTTGCAAAATATATAATACGCTATTATGAGTGACTTAAAAATTTCTCATTATTTAGATGATTCAGAATTTCCAATTAGCCTACAATAACAACCGCGACCTTGTCTAGGATAAGAAACAATGCTTCTCATTAGGTTTTCCAAAGCGCCTGGAATTTCATGCTCAAATTGGTTCCTATAATACATTATCTGGGGTTGGGGAAGGTGTAGACTCCACGCTCTCAATTCAACAGATAGACTGCAATGCAACGGTTTGACATCTCTTTATGGTCCAGTGGTTAGAGCATCAGACTTGCAGTAGGGAGGTTGGGAGTTCGAATCCCTGCCGGGTCATACCGAAGAGTTTAAAAACGGACCAAGCATGAAACTACGTTATTTCTGGTTTACAGGGTAAATGAAATTAAGAAATCATATTGTGCATACTTGTAAATATTTTTATTCAACTTGTCCTGCACTGCGAAAAAAAATGGCGTCAGCAAAGATGGACTCAATTAATATGAGAAAGACCAAAGGTTTAAAGCTTGGAAGATTTGCTTCCCACCCATTACTGAATAACATTGAATGGGACACTACGATTAGGATCACCGGGGTTGTGTTTGGATCCGACAAAGCAGTTCATGCTAACTGGGAGGAGAAAGTTAAGTCTGTTGAAAGGCGTCTCAAATTGTGGAGAAACAGACATTTAACCTTACTTGGTAAGATGCTAGTTATAAACACAGTAATTTACCCGTTGTTCTATTTCGTTGCTCCCGTTTTTCATGTCCCCGAAAGTGTCGTAAAGGCCGTAAACAAGATTGTTTTTGCTTTTGTGTTGGGGGGAGAAAAAGCCTGATCTCGTATCTAGGATGGTCATTACATTAGGAACAAGGGATGGCGGTCTCGGTTTGGATAACTTTAGACTAAAGGTAGATGCTTTGCTGGTGAAACCTCTTCTTAAAATACTTGTTGATGATACCCCAGTTCACCTCACTCTGACACTTTTCTTCGTAGCGAAACAACTCAGAAGATACTATCCTCATGTGTGGTCTAACATGCGGCCAAATTCTCATGTGTGTACCTCTACATTAATCAAAGCTTGTGATATAATTAAAAAGCTGTACAGTTTGGAAAATGATTTTGCGAATAATGTATTTAGAGTCAAAGACATTTATAAGAGGATGCACCCTTCTGACGTTCGAATTATAGCCGTAAGGGACCATCCATCCTATCCCTGGAATGAAATCTGGCAATTGTCTTTTCACAATGTACTTGATAACAAGCTTAAGGATTTTCAGTGGCGTTTAGCCCATGGTATTCTATACACGGGGCAACGGATTAATAAGTGGGGCATGGGTGACGGTGTTTGCCCCTTTGAAGTTTGCACCGAAATTGAAACGGTTTCCCACTTACTTTGGGATTGCCCAAAGATACAACCTATTTTAGAATGGGTTAAGAGAGTCTATGGTGATGTGACCAACGGGCTTCCTCATCCACGCCTCGTGGAAAACTTCTTTTTATATGGCTTCCCCCGCAACAGTATTGAAAAATCGGTGTTTAGCAAAGTTTGGTATGTGTTTTGTATTACAAAGTTTATTCTATGGAAATCTAGGTGTCTGCAGGTGTTTGAATCTAAGTATCAATCTGCTCCAACAATCCTTTCTATAATTATAACAGAGATCAAGACAAGGGTCGCAGCTGATCACAAACGTTTCACTAAAACTAAGTTCGATAAGGTTTGGGTGGGTAATAACTCTTTCGTTATCATGAGAGACAAAAAGCTGAAATTTCGTCTGTAACTTTTTTGTTTGTGATATGTGATTATTTGTATTAAGTTATTCTTGCTTGATCCTCTGTGGGATTTGATTGGTACTATGAAATGTGTGTAAAATTGTATAAACATGTAAATATTTTAGCTCTGTAAAAATTAATTAACTAAGCTGTAAATACTTGTAAATATTAAAGTTACTTTCCAAAGATGGGAATAAAGTTCTTCTTAAAGAAAAAAAAAAAGATGGACTCTTTGAGTGTTTAGTTTAATTAATCAAGGTGTATACTTGTAAATACTTGTAAATATTATATTTATTTCTTAAAATTCTGTACATACTTGTTTGCTTATATGTATTTGAAGGTTGAAATAAAGCGTTCCTTCAAAAAAAAAAAAAAAAGATGGACTCTTTATCTACCGTAATTGCATAATGAGTCAGGGTATTACTGAAAGAGTGATGTATGATAAATTATTCAGCTGTAAATACTTGTATATATTATTATTTTTATCATTTAATTTGCAGTTTTGTATGTATATATGTTGAGAACGGAAATGAAGTTCTTCCAACAACAAAAAAAAAAAAAAAAAAAAAAAAAGATGGACTCTTTATTTTCAGTCTCAAAAAAAAAAAAAAAAGAAAAAAAGATGGAGACTTTGCTGAGAGACAAGTCAATTCAATTGTGTTTTGATTCCAATGTCGGCAAAGTGGAAGTTTTTAAGTTTTTGACAGAGTATGCATGGTGTTAGCACGAATAACTTAATTTCGGTGCAAGATTTACCCGGTCGTGCGTGGGACGTGACTTTTCGAACCATTTCTTTGAAGAAGCAGCATTGGCCTGCTTTGTCTAGTGCCAAAGGATGCACAGCTTACTCTTATACCAGTTCTGCGACGGTGGTTAATGTTCTTCACGTGCCATACGAACTAGATGATAACATCGTGAGACTCATTTTAAGTCGATATGGGAAAGTGGAAAGTGGTAGGTTTCTAACTTACGCAGACTATCCTAATATTTTCAATGGAATGCGGCGATATTTTATCGTTCTACCAAAGGATATCCCGTCATCATTACGCTTCGCCGGAAGAGACTGTTGGGTTCGTTACCATGGCCAGCCCAGGACCTGCCTGAATTGTAATGAAAGAGGACATGATATTCACAATTGTGAGAATGTTAAATGTAGGAAATGTCTTCAACTTCGTCATGAATTTAAGGACTGTGTGAACGAGGTTCAGTGCACAATATGTAATAAAGTTGGACATAATTATCGGGATTGCAATATCTCCTTTGCAAACGTCATCAAGCCGCAACCTGGTGTTTGGATTAAATGGGGTGCATCAATTGTGAACCTTCCAATCAGTGAGGAGAATTCTGACAATAAGGGGTCTTCGGATGATCAGGAACAGCCTGAGTCTCACGTCGAAATTGTAGTTGACGGTCCTCCAACCCAGAACTGTGAGTCTAATGTTGTGGTCCAGGCGGATCCCAAGGTGTCTTCTGGTAATGACTCTCCTTCAGTGACCCATGACAAAATGGAAACTGAGGACCCCTTGCTTCAGCGCACCGAGACTAATGTTGTGGAGCAATCTGGCCCTTTGAGGCCCTCTGGTGTTAGTGCTCTTCCTGAAGTTGTGGATCAATCAGGCCCTTCGAAGCCCTCTGGCGATTTTGCTCTATCTGAAGTTCAAGTTAAATTGGATGTTGGTCCCTCTACTCAGCTCAGTACCATGGACTCGGACGGTCCCTTCGTTATCCCCGATTCCCAGTGCACGCCGGATTTCAATGGGTCTCAGCAGGAGCTTTTTGAAAGCCAGGGGGAAAGTGACTGTGGTGATTTTGTGTCCCAAAGTTGGGCAGTTGATTGTCCAGAACCGTGTGGCCCTTCCAAGATCATTGTTCCGTCTGAAGTAAGAAATGAAACTGTTCAAGATACCTCACGCTCTAAAATGTCCTTGTCTCAACCTTCTGTCAAGTCTAACAAGTCTTCATCTCTGAGAAAGAAAAGCTCGTCCCAGCCTCTTCCCCTGAGATGGTTAGAGAGGTCGCGTTCAAGAATCCGTTTTCCACCAGAGAATCCCACTGACCTCATTAAAATGACGCAAATATTTCTTGAAAGTGAACCATGGCATGCCTGTGTGGCCAAAAGATGTAAGGAGGTTTTCTCGGAGTGTAAGGCTCTAATCAATCAATATTGAATTTTTTGATAACTACTTTTTGAAAAAGACCAAGCCCTGATTGGGTAATGTATATTTTCATCTTACTAATTTTCGCAAGTCTTTCAATTGCTACATTAAATGTTAATGGATTAAGAGACCAAACTAAATGTAGTCGTATTATTCATTGGTGCAAAATTGTAAATGCTGATATCATCTTTTTGCAAGAGCTATTTCTTTCTACACCAGAGGATTTTTCGTTTTTCAAGAAACAATGGGGTGGGCGTGTATTTTATTCACCTAGTTTACCTAATCACTCAGGCGGTGTTGCCATCATTTTCAATAGTAGAGTAGACTTTAGGGTGTCTCAGATTAAACATGATAATGTTTGTCGTTGCATCTCGTTGTGCTGCTCGGTTAACGGTTCTCCTTTAAAGTTGTGTAATGTCCATGCCCCTAACCCTCCGGCTGAGAGGACCAAGTTCATTGAAAATCTTTATGCATTCACAAGAGGGAGCTGCCCTGTTGTTCTAGGAGGGGATTTTAATTGTGTAACAAATAATATTGATCGTTGTAGTACAAGCCAAAATAACTCTGCTTTTGTTGGGTCTACTGAGTTGAATCAATTTATATCCGAGTATCGGCTTGTGGACAGCTATAGAAGTATGTACCCGTCTACACCAGGTCATACTTGGTCTCGCTTGAATAGAAGTTCTAGGATTGACAGGATTTATATTCCCAGAGATTGTACGATAATTAGGGCCTCTTCCTCTCCGTTTCCCTTCAGTGATCATAATCCAGTTTTTGTTGATTTCCATCTTCCTTGCACTCCTAGGAGTATGGGCAAAGGTTACTGGAAGTACAGTGTTTTACTTAACGGCAATGAAGACTTTTATTCTGACCTGCGTACGTACTACCAGTTGTGGTCCACATTGAAAGAGGGTTTTAACTCTAAATTAGATTGGTGGGAGGATGTTAAAGTTCGTATCAAATATCTCGCTATTCGTCATAGTGTGAAGACAGCTCGTATGAAAAGAGCACATGCAAAGGATTTACAGGATCGGTGCTTACATGCTAGTTCTGAAGAAATTGAATGTATTGTTAACGATGACATTAAAGGGGCATGCATTCGTACTAAGGTCAAGTATTTGGCCGATGGGGAAAAGCCTTCAGCCTGGTTTTTTAAGAATGAACATACTCAGGCGAGACATAAAACTATCCAGTCTGTTCGGGACCAAAACGGTATTGTGTGTGATAAGGTCGATGATATGTTGAAAATTTTTCAGGTTTTTTACCAAGGTCTTTACTCGGAACAAGCTTCCTTAAATGGAAATGCTCAAAAAATGTTTATCAATAGTTTGCATAAAAGATTAAGCAAGGAGGAGAAAGATAATTTAGAGGTATGGAATGTAATATCTCTGTCTGCTAATAACAAATCGCCAGGGAGTGATGGTCTCCCTTATGAATTTTATCGCTCGTTCTTTGACATTCTTGGTAAAGATTTACTTGATGTTTTTGAAGAAATTTATAATTCTGAGACCTTGTCTCCTTCCCAACGTTCTGGAATTATCACGTTGCTTCCGAAAGGTGGCAATAAAGAGGACCCTTCTAATTGGCGTCCTGTGACATTGCTGAACTGTGATTATAAAATTATTTCCAAAATTTTTCAGAACAGACTTTCTAAAGTTCTTCCCTCCATCGTGAACGAGTTTCAAACTTGTGCTGTCCCTGGCAGATCTATTCATAGTAATTTACATCTGATCAGGGATATTATCAATTTTTGTAATGATAAAATGAATCCCTGTGCCTTTGTTTCCATCGATCAGCAAATAGCGTTTGACAAGGTGAACTGGGAATTTCTTCGAAAGGTACTGATTAAACTTAACTTCGGGGAGAAATTTATTCAATGGATCACCATTTTATACAACAATATCAACAGTCGTATTTTAGTTAATGGGTTCTTCTCTGCAATTGTTCGTTTTTACCGTGGGGTGAGGCAAGGCTGTCCTCTCTCACCCCTCCTTTTTGTTCTGTATATTGAACCTATTGCATGTTACGTTAATCATAATGATAACATTCGGGGATTCATTCTTTCGGGGTGTAGAAAGAAGGTTAAGCTTCTTCAGTATGCTGATGATGCCACTTGCGTGGCGTGTTGTGATAATGATATCCATCACTTTTTACGCGCTTTTGACTTGTTTCAGGAGGCTACTGGGGGTAATATTAATCTGAATAAATCCCATGGTTTCGTTATTAGTGATACCTTCCACTGTCTTCCTTCTAATATTGTATGGAGTAGTTCTGCGATTAAAGTTACTGGAGTTACATTTGGAACTGATGAGTCTGTTCAAGGTAACTGGGATGGCATACTTAAGAAAGCCACTATGTGTGCTCAACGTTGGTCGGGCTGTTATCTTTCCCTGCTGGGGAAGGTGGCCATTATTAATACGATTATTTTTCCCCCGTTTTATTTCGTTGCTCCCGTTTTTCCACTCCCAGAAAATGTTCTTCGGAAGGTTAATAAGGTTGTTTTTGCTTTTTTGTGGGGAGACAAGAAACCGGACTTAGTTTTAAGAAAAACCGTCACTTTAGACAGAGCTGTGGGTGGTTTAGGTCTGGATAATTTTAAGACTAAGATGGACGCCCTGTTTGTTAAAACTCTTTTCCCAATTCTAACTGGTGATCCTCCTTCGTATCTCATTTTGGCCAGGTTTTTCATTGCCTCTAAACTTCGTAGAGTTTTTCCTTCTGTTTGGTCTAATATGAGGCCAAATTCCCCTGTTTGTAGTCACTTTCTACTTTATGCTTGTGACCTTATCTTGTTGCATTCTCTTGATTCCCTGTTTTTGGATGATTGTACAACAACCAAGTCTATCGTAAAAGCGTTTAAGAAAGGGGAGTTAGTTAGTGTTAAAGTGGTTCAGGATTACCCATCTTTTCCTTGGAAAAGAATCTGGAGTTCAGCTTTTAATAAAATACTGGATAACAAGTTAATGGATTTTCAGTGGCGCTTGTGTCACCACATTTTAGCAACTGGTCAAAGGATAGCTCGTTGGGGATTGGGGGATGGTATTTGTCCCTATGAATGCTGCAATGTGGTTGAATCTATTAATCATCTATTTTGGGAGTGTCCCAAAATTAATCCTGTAATTATTTGGGTAGATAATATTTTTAAAAGGTTATACAAAAATAATATTGATATCAACCTTAATTTGTTTTTGTATGGTTTCACTAAGGAGAAAATACCTCGTGTAATTTTCAACAGAATTTGGTATATTTTTTGTATTTGTAAATCTATAGTGTGGAAATCTAGATGTATTGCGGTTTTTCAGAAGGTTTTTAAAACTGGAGCTCAGATGAGATCTGATGTCATTAACGAAATAAAGTTAAGAGTAATGGCGGATCATGTTAGGCTTTCATCATTAAGATTTTTTAGTGTGTGGATTGAGGGAAGTTCCTTTGTAAAAGTTGAAAATCACAAACTACTTTTTCAGATTTAGCGTCCGTGTTATTACTTTCGTTCTTTTTTGTACAACGTTTTATTTTTTGTCTTCTTATGTGCAAATACTAATTGTTAATCCTTAAGAAAGGGGTGAAAGAAGCGGTGCGGAACTTATCGTTTGTATTGAGGAGGGTAATATTTATTAGATAATGGTTTTATTGTATCAATATTGTTAACTTGTTAGTCTATTCTGTCTGAATGACTGCAAATCTCTGTTATTGTCATTATGTACAAAATTATGTGAACTGTAATTGTGTTGTAATTAGCTGAACCAACATGTAAATAATTGTAAATATCTTTATCACCTTGTACATATTCTGCTTTGAGTTTTAATAAAGTTTTTCCTTCAAGGAAAAAAAGAGATGTAAATAAATTTCTTCCTTTCGGAAAAAAAAAAAAAACGGAACCTGTTGCCATTGTGCTTGGTGCTCAGCATAAGCACTGGAGTAGGGAAAACAAGCCAGTGAGCCACAACTGGAAAAGGCCGGCTCTACTTGAACCAATTGGTTGGAAACTGGACCGTAAAACTCCATCTAACTAACTAACTTGACATCTTGATACATTTCATTCATATCATTTATTTTATAAGTAACTGTAACTATCATATGTGAAACTTGACAGTATTGTCACAAAGAATAATTGTCATATTGTAGCTTCCCTAGTAATGTTAGCGATATCAACTCAACACGTCCCTTTAAAAATGCCATTTAACTCACCTTTTTGCGTTGCAGTTAATTTATTGGTTACCTTGGATGACTTCATCGTGGATTTGTTCCGACAGAACTTTTATTATAAGTTGAAACGAGCGAGTTTGGCTTTTCAGAAATGCTGTATGATCTTTACTGATCATGGATGTCAGCTTGTCACAATGGCTCACGTCAGCCATGCATGGACATGCTGATTTCCATGACAAAGAAGAAAGATTGCATATGCATGTAAAATTACTCGATTAAATATCCCACCAATGGGGACAGAGAAATGGCATCGGTAAGCTTGTAAACATAAAATCTAGTCATGCTTGAATGCAAACATGTCAGACTGACCTAGACTTATGCTTTCATGCAAGCGAATGGTATTGTAGTTTATGTGTGAAGTATGTCGGTGGATTTGTTTGAACCGGGTATTGTTGATTTTCACTGTAAATTCAAAGATTAGAACTGGTATTTAAAGTAAGCTAAGCCTGCAAATGGCCCGTAACAATAAAGGTAAGCATACAAGCCATGAGGAACTGCATCCGCACTAGGTCAACAGTAAGCCATTGTATCATTATCACATCGTGCGAGCCTGTGGTATTACATCTAGGTTAAACAACGATGGGCCCTGCCAAAAATAATCGCGGGACAATAATGCACGATCAGTTAGTTCGTTGGTTGGTTGGGTTGGGTTGGGTTGGTTTGTTTTGGTTTGGGTTGGCTTGGTTTGGTTTGGGTTGGTCGGGTTGGTCGGTTCGTTGGTTGGTTTGGTTTGGTTGGTTTGGTTTGGTTTGGTTTGTGTTGGTCGGGTTGGTTCGTTGGTCGGGTTGGTTGGTTGGTTGGTTCGTTGGTCGGGTTGGTTGGTTGGTTGGGTTGGGTTGGGTTGGGTTGGGTTGGGTTGAGTTGGGTTGGGTTGGGTTGTTTAGGGTTGGTTTGGTTTGGTTTGGTTTGGATTGGATTGGATTGGTTTGGTTTGGGTTGGTTTGGTTTGGTTTGGGTTGGTTTGGTTGGTCGGGTTGGTCGGATTAGTTCGTTGGTTCGTTGGTTAGTTGGTTAGTTAGCTAGCATCTCAAAACATGAGATCCTAGCGACAGCCTTACTTGGATCCCTCCAGAACATGAACGCCCACACAATGTACGTTATCCGTTAATGTGCGTAAGCAATAAGTACATGATCGTAAGCAATCAATATATGATCATTTAGCAGTTATTACATGAACGTGTATTTTTACTACATCACGTTTTTATAGATGACCAACGTATGTCGGTGAGCCCTTCGCCGAACTTCGTGCACACCGAAAGACTCACTCAGTATGGCATGGGGAAGGGACAACAATAACATGAATCATAATACGTTTTTACATGTACAATATGAGTTTTAGATGTACAATGTGTGTTTTACATATACCGTACATCGTAGCGTTTAACATGATGCATATGATGTATGCATATGATGTACATTTATATCATGATCGTATGAAGTTAGTAAATCATCGTGTACTTTTGGTATATGAATGTGTAATTTTAGTACATGAACGTGTATTTTTAGAACATCATTATATATGGTGAGCCCTTTTAGCGTGCCATGCATAAAAAGCTCCACATATTAAAACATTTTTTCCAAGAACTTGAAAGCAAAATGCAAAAGCACTTCGAGCTCCATTATTTTCTGTCAATAAAGCACACTTTAAAAAAAAATCAGTTGGGAAACTTACCCGTGCTCTGGAAATGAAGAATTCAAAAATTCGCCCAATGTGGTACTAGCTAGATCATCAAGTGGCACAGGTTATCTACAGGATAGTTTTCATAAAAGAACCTTTCTCCCATAAAAATTCATGTTCTCTCCCTCAAAAGCTCCATAAAGTGAAGTATTTGTACGGTATAAAGATAAAAAAGGTCGCGATCCTTAATGCAGTATTGCTCATACTCAACGATCTCATTAAGGAATAAAGATATTTTCCAAGACTTACACGCAATAGAAATGAGAACACTGACAGGGCCGGATTAACCCCATGACAGAACCGTCATATGCCGGGGGCCCGCGCTTTTTGGGCCCCCGTGCTTTCTGACTGTTAAGTCAAGGAGACATAAAATAAGTTTTAAGTACTAAAGAAAAGCGAAGTTCGATCCTGCATGAAGCAGAAGACACTAAACAGCCTACCTGCTCAGCGTGGAACATGACCTGCCGTGGTGCGGAAAACGTATAACTATCATGTATCACTGTTGTGTAAAAGCAACTATTAGTTATTAGCTGTTAAAAGCTAAAATGTAATCTGCTGAATGTTACTAAATTTGTGTAAGCGAGTGGGCGAGGGGGAAGGAGGTTAAACTCGTAAAAGGGACCCCGCTATAGAAAGTGCCGGGGCCCCACACAACGCTAATCCGGCTCTGGACACTGACAAACTACATAGCTGTTTCCTTAAAAATTTTTCATAAAATTCAAAATTCCTGCCAATTGAACAATTAACAAATATTTTCTAAAAAGAAACAACGGAGAACCCGCTCAATCCGCACACCGAAGATAACATTATGTAGGGGTACTTATTCTATGCATTTTGGTGAAATTTGCATTGAAATCCGACGTGTGGTTCTCAAGATATGAGCAAGTAAAATTGTCACATTTTCAACAAATGGTGAACTTGAAGCAAGCACATATGCCATCATATCCCCACATTAATGGATACTCTTTTATTTTTCTTTAAACTTTACAGCCTATTTTCTCCCCCAACGGTCCCATATTATCAAAATGTGATTGTCTAAGTGGCATGAGTCCTTTTCCAACTTTGCAACCCCCATGGAGAGGTCCTATTCCTATTAACGTCAAGGTCAACACAACAGTCTGAAAAACAAAGGGAAACAAAGCATTCCTTGTCAATGTGAGGCAGTGATATAATCTCTGCTGCCCTCAATCTCACTTTTGGAACACAAATCTAGTAACTTCATTTGCTGATATACAGGTATCGAGAAATACACGTTCGATTTGAATGTAAATTTCACCACACTGAGAAGATTTAGTTCTTCTTTCACATGCAAATATTGGTTTTTTTTTTGCTTTAACTTCCCCTTTAATTCATAATGCAACATCGAATTAGCACACTCTTCGTTAACCAGAAAACTGTTCAAATTTCTTTACACGAGACCCAGAGTGGACAAATTTTCTGCAGTACAAGCTCATATTTACAAATATATTTTTTTTTTGGAATAGCCAAAAATGTCGGCACCCTTCCCTCGCGGCCAAATTGCGTTCCTAATACAGAAGGCTAATGTTGAAAAAAAAATCGGAAAGTTGGAGTGCTTGTCCCCCTGGAAATAGTATACAGCTATACCCGTAGATTCAGAACACTGCGATAAAAGGATTCTCTGAAGCACATTTTATATGTGATATGTAAAAAATTGAGGTAAAAATAACCAATGATCACGATAATTCGGAGAGCTGGAGAGTTGATTAGTTTGCCAATGCTGCTGCTAACTTTAAGGTAACTTTGTATAAATTTGTGTTGACTTATTTTCTGCAAAAGTGTAACCATGCTGCATGTAGACATTTTTACAATTTCGAAAATTCCAAAAGGGGGACGGGGGTCACCTCAGCTGAACTAGAAGGGTCAACCATATCACTGAAAACACAAATTAGTCAAAGAGGTGTCTGAATTGACGAACAACTTTAGTCAATCATGTTTGACTAATTTGTGATGATATCTGACCAATAATGGTCTAAGAAAGATTAGTCAAATCTTAGTCAAATTTACCCTTCAGTGATGAAGATCGCAAGGCATTATTGTATTCGAACTGACTAGCCACATGCATTATATTGGGGGGGGGGCTTAATATTTGAGTTACATATTAGTGAAGTATAAGTTAATATTGTTGACTAACGTGATAAGTCAGTTCAGGCACTGTTTAACTAATTCGTGTTTACCGTGATATGTAATTGCGCAAATGTACAAGTGTCATAATACGAGCATGAAAATATGCTTTATCAATGCACTGCTTCATCAATGTCCAGCAAGTTCTGTCAGGTTAGTCAGAAAAATTTTTCTCTGGAAAAAAGGGAACTTTTCCCCCAAAAAATTCTTAATATTTTTATTTTTAAATGCTGCTTCCAATATACGGAAGGTGTCATTAAATAGTAACAGATGTATATTGCTGAAGTTAAAATGTTACAAAAATTAGCGGCATATTCGGGCAGCTTACTACAAAAATGTCCTGCGCAACTTTCACGTATGGTAGAGTATTCAGTTCGGACAAAAGTTGCAGGAAGTTCTGAG
This sequence comes from Holothuria scabra, assembly GCA_037179385.1. Classification (NCBI taxonomy): domain Eukaryota; kingdom Metazoa; phylum Echinodermata; class Holothuroidea; order Aspidochirotida; family Holothuriidae; genus Holothuria; species Holothuria scabra. The sequence continues at coordinate 8,827,521 of CM074198.1, forward strand.
AAGTTCCCAATTGCCATGCAGATAACAGACTGGCGGCATACCGTAATGTACAGGCGTAATAAAGAGTACACGAAATTTGGCCAGGAAAATGGTTAGTGGTGCATTTGATCTGGTAATTTTTTTTATCATTTTGCAATAAGCTCATGTTTTACTTGCGGTGAACACTTTATAACAAACGAAAGCTAAAAACAGTAACCGCTTGGTTTCTGCCAACAAGCCTTGAAAATGGCGTTTCCGTTTGTCTAGTCGGGACGAGGACCGTAGCCTGCGGGTCAATAGTGGCCGCAGTGGCGGCGCCAGTACATCAAAATTGATGGGCAAATTAACGGAAAAGGCTAATGTTGGGGGAAAAAATTTTCGGGCGCAGCGCGAAACCGGGCTCAAAACACCCGCCCCTGCTGGTAAGGGTGCATGGGTGGAAGCCCTCTTGAAGCTTTGAGGTTTACGCATATTCTGGATGAAACCTTAAGTCTCTGGAGAGATAAATTATTTATTTTTTTCGGTTAACCCAACTCTCAACTGATCTAACTTGGTGGGGGAGGGGGCAAGTGGGGAAAAGGTTAAAATCTAAGCTATGTTATTCATTTTTTACGGTTAGCCCAACTCCCAACTGATTTAACTGGGGGATCAAGATAAAAATCTGGGGGCAAATAAACCCTCTTCTCCCGGCGGCGCCGCTGATAGTGGGGCAACTGCCCCTGTCATTTCCAAATAGTAAATACACCTTGTGCTAAATGACTTTGATTCTTTACGTAGGTAGTGTTTGAACCTCCCTTAAGCACTTCATGTCGAGGCTACGAACCCAAATACTCTTTTCAGAACAACCATACGGAAATCGATCAACTGACATTGAAATTTTCAGGAGTATTTTTTGAGAAAAAGAAAAAACTAGGCGGTTTCCCCTTGCGACCAATAAGGTCTTAGTTAAATAGACCTTGTATACATACATAGGCGGGATTACGGGGGGGGGGGGGCACGGGGGGCACTTGGCCCCACTTTTTTCCAGAACTTAGTTATTTGTACGTCTTAGTCTGGTTGCTTTTTCTACAAAATACAAACTGGAACTGACAGAGCTACGCGAGTGGTACAATTGTATAAACATTATACAGTTGTATAATGTTTAAACAGGTCATATACTGCATTGAAAACTAAATAAAAACAATATTCTTCCAATAAATGTCTCAACGCTGTTTTTTTTTCGACACGCTTCGCCTGCACCCGTTTTAAATATCTCAGGATTCGGGGTTACTTCTTGTAGAACACCTCTTCCATTATCACTGAAACTTATCACCAGTGCCCGGGCCGTTCACAGCTGAAGGTCTACCGTAACTAGTGAAAGGGGGAGGCAGGAAGGCGGTAGTCTTCTGGTCCCCTTCTCTGACCAAGTGCCCTCAAGCTTTCTGAAAGGACGATGATCTTATTTGACCCTAATCTGGAGCTCCACTCTTTTTTCGGCTGAAGTGAAAAGGGGCCCACCCTTTCTCTAATTTCCATTAATTTTTCTATTGAGATGTCTCAAAAGTCCATTTTCGGCGTGTTCTGCGTGTCCCATCACAGATAAGGATTCTATAAAAATCTCATGCAAAGAACTCTATAGGAAACCAACGGTACGTTTTTGCTTAGTACAAATATCCTCAGCGGTCATCCTTATTCAGCTGTAGTGAAAAGGAACCACTCTTTGTCTAATTTTATTTCAATTTCACTATTGAGATGAAGTAAAAATTCATTTTTTCGGCCCATTACAGGTAACGGCTCTGTGAAAGTCACCTGAAAAAGACTGTATAGGAAACGAAAGTATGTTTGCGCTTCAGTAAGAATGTCTTTAGGGGGCCACCGTTATTAAGCTAAGGTTAAAAGTGGCCCATCCTTTCTTTAATTTTCATTCAGTTTCATTACTGAGATGTCTGGAACGTTAAATTTTTCGGCGGGCTTCGCGCGCCCCATCATAGACAAGGGCTGAATTCACATCACTTGAAAAGCCGCCGAGCTTTCTGGAAAGAAGATCTGGGGCACCAAGGAGGGAGCCAAGGAGGGAACATCAATTTTAAGTAATCCATTCTCCCTCCCCGCACCCTCTGCATCATCGATTCCGGCCGACTTTAATCATACGGAGTAAGGATATAATTGAAGAAGGTCAAATTGTGATATTTGTGTTCTGTTACGTGCCCATCTTATGTAATTTAAAGTTGAAGATAAAATGCATCATTTTAATGCCTACAATTTCGTAAATACCCAGGAGCTTCCGGGGGCTTCGCCCCCTGGAACGCCACCGGGGCTTTGCCCCTGAACCCCACCAGGGGCCCTAAGGCGGGCCCCTGGACCCCAGGCCGTTAGGGGGAGCGCTTCGCGCTCCCGCGGCGCCTTCGGCGCCGTTTGGTAGTCTGCCAGAATTTGCCCCCACTTTCAGAGATCAAATCCCGCCCCTGTATACATATGATACCACAGAGCAAAACGTACGCCCTCTTTGCGGGCTAGATTGCCCACATTGAGTAGATGATCTCTATTGTTTTTGGTGGAGGTGAAAGGTCATTTGGGGTCACCAGAGGTCAAATAGTAAAAACCTTGGAAATTGCTTGTAAACACAATATCTCCAGAAGGAAAAATGTGAGTGATCTCATACTTATGATGTGGATTGCCCATATTAAGTAGATGATCCCTATGATGTTTTTGGTGGAGGTCAAAGGTCATTTGGGGTCACCAGAGGTAAAAAGGTCAAAACCTTGCAAACACTGTATCTCTAGAAGGGTAAGTGTGAGGGATCTCATACATAGCACGTGGATTGTCCATGTTAAGTAGATGATTCCTATTGTTTTTGGTGGAGGTCAAAGGTCATGTGGGGTCACCAGAGATGAAAAGGTCAAAACATTGTGAACGTTATTTTTCATGAAGGGTAACTGTGAGGGATCTCATACTTACCATGTGGATTGCCCATATTGAGGAGATGATCGCCATTGTTTTATTGTAGGTCAAAGGTCCTTTGGGTTCATCAGAGGTTATAAAATCAAAACCTTGCAAATGCTACATCTCAAAAAGGGTAACTGTTAGAGTTAATTTTCATGAGTGGATAGGGTTAAACAGTATTGAATGACATGGGTAATGTAGGAGGCATAGGTAAGTTTTTGGAACAGTTTATCCACTTCATTATGTTAACTAGAACTGAAGACTTGCAAGCAAGTCCAACGTAGCCTCCCTTACAATTCGTTTACTCCCGAAGGGGTTTTGCTCCCTGAAATGAGCTACAACCCCAGCCGAAAGCTCACAATTTACAAAACTGAACTGACCAACCTCTCGACCTTCGTTGACATCGAGTTTCTCATGCAGCTGTATCAATGAAAGTTGTATGATGCTTTTTACATGCTCATGAAATGACACGGTGAAAACAGACAAACCGAACAAAGCCACAACAGATTACGAAACAAACCTAGGCTTAACTACATTACGCAACAAGTTCCACAATGTGTACACTGTAGCACACAAAGTTGAAAGACAACATGCTCTTGTGTTTTTCTGAGTGTAGCCACTGATTAAGCACACTGTTTTAAGTACGTATAGAAGGATGCATTAAGAAATTAAAGAACCCCAAACCCAAACAAACACCCTGACGGATCACAAACACAATGCCAAACATGCACCACTGATCATCACGATCTTACTTTTTCCAAAGTCCTCCCGACCCTCTGTCAAAGGGTCGTGCGGCGAAACAACTTGAAACTGATCATCACGCCCTTATATCCTCGAAATTTGGCGACTCAGAATTTCTTGGTTGCGAACTATGTGAAAGGAAGCTCACGCATATCTGAGACATATGCAAGTAGCTGCTGTGAGGAATGGTCGTCCGAGGGGCCTCCCTCTCACGGTGTGGAATATTCTGAATATTGTCTAAGTCAGTGCATTACAAAAGTAACCAGCTTTGAAGCAATTTGGGCACTTAAAATAGCTGAGGAAAATTTTCGTTTTAGAAACGTAGAACCAGAAAAATGTGGGCTTTTAACTTGCCCTTGAAAATTCTAGGGAGAACCCCCTGTGCCTCGCCCACAATGGATCCGTCATTGGTCTGGATCTAAGTTGAGGAGAGCAAATTGTCTTGGAAGTTTTGACGAACTAGATGGATCATCGTGGGCATGCCGGGTACTAAGCAGGCTATGTGCACAAATATACATATGGTAGGCTATGCTTGCAATGGGGATCTCAAATGTGTTTTTTTTTTCATTATAAAACAAGAACACAAGTAGGCCTATCTGAAGGGGTTGACATGCCTATTATAATATTACTGTAATTATTATTATTTTCTTTTTTGTTTTTTGTAGGAAGAAATTTATTTCATCCTAAAAATATATACATGCATGATACGTTACAGAAAAGAATATATTATTTACAGATATCTGCAGTCCAATTAAATGAACTAACATCACACTTTTTTTGAAGGAACGTTTTATTTCTGCCTTCAAATACATATATATACAGACAAATATATACAAAGTTTTGCTAAATAAAAATAATATTTACAAGTATTTACAGTATTTAATTTAACTTAACCCACATAATTTCAACAGTATATTTTACATTTCAATATTGAATAAAAACAAACGCAAAATTAATTGTCAGTGTAATACAAACGAAAGGAAAGTTTACCATCCTTGATTAAAACAAAGGAATTACCAGCTGTCCAGACCTTTTTAAACTTAGAATCACTGTATCTCTCTTTGTCTGCCTTAACCCGATTTTCAATGTGATTCGTTATTGCCGAGGGTAAAGCTCGAGTTGAATGAAGTTTAGACTCAAAAAAGTGAAGGCATCTAGACTTCCATATAACAAATTTTGTTACGCAAACCACAAACCATAATCTATTGAAAACAGCCTTCGGAACTTTAACCTCTGGAAAACCATACAAAAATAATTTAGTATTCGTATGGAACTGACTACCCGGAGAAAAGTTAAGTACTAAATTTAACCAAGAAAGAATTGGCCTAACTTTCGGACATCCGGTAAAAATGTGTTCGACGGACTCAACGCACGAACAACTAGTCATCGGGCAAATCCCATCCCCCATCTTCCACTTCTTAATACTTAATACTTAATACTTTACTGCCCGTGTAAAGCACATCATGGGCCAAGCGCCACTGGAAGTCTCTCAATTTATTGTCCAAAATACTATTATTTGTTAATTCCCAAATTTGAGACCATGGATAACTGGGATTATGTTCTACACAAGCAATTTTCACATCAGAATCACGAAGAAGTTTAACTAGCTGTTTCGTGCGGTTGAACGAGGTGAATGTCTGATCTAATGTATACAGACGTTTAACAACTTGACAAGAGTAAAACAAGTGGTCGGTGCAGACATCAGCATTGGGCATAGAGTTCGACCAAAGTTGAGAATAATGAACTCGAAGTACTTTGGCAGTAAAATATCTAGCAAGGGTCAGACAAGTAGGGGTGGGCGTAGAGTCCAACATAGGAAACAAGGACTTAGCTAGGAGAATGTCCATTTTGTCTTTAAGGCTGTCGAGTCCCAACCCACCTTGGTCCTTGGGAAGAACCATGACCTTGCGATTACTAGGTCAGGCTTTTTCTCTCCCCAAATGAAAGCAAACACAGTTTTGTTAACTTCCTTGATCACTGACATTGGAATGGAAAACACAGGGGCGATAAAGTAAAACAATGGGTACAGGAGGGAGTTGACTATAACAGTCTTGCCGAAAAGTGTCAAATTTGCAGATTTCCAAAAATTAGCCCGTTTGGCAAGTTTCTTAACCTTTTCTGACCAATTTTCCATAACGGACTCATTTGAACCAAATATGATGCCAGTAACTTTGATACGAGTTGTACTCCATGCGATATCAAGTGGAACTAGCTCAGAGGCCAAACGACCAAGCTTTATCCCCTGAGTCTTATCAAAATTAACCGAAGCTCCTGTAGCTCTATGAAACAAATCAAAAACCTCAGTAAACTTAGGAATATCATTAACATTAGAAGTTACACAAGTTGCGTCATCAGCATACTGGATAAATTTAACCCTTCCCACTGACCCACCAGGGAGACGAAAGCCTTCAATTTCGTTACTATTATTTATATAACATGCCACTGGCTTAATAAAGAGAACATACAGAAGGGGAGACAAGGGACAGCCCTGTCGAACGCCCATAGAAATAGAAATGGGATCAGAAAGTTTCCCGTTATGCAATATACAACTCTTTATATCAGTATACAAAACAGAGATCCACTTAACAAAGTTATCCCCAAATCCTAATTTTCGAAGCACTTTAAACAAAAACGACCAGTCCACCTTGTCGAAAGCCTTTTCCTGGTCTACTGAGAGTAAACAACAACCACTGTTCTTCACGTTTGTATAATCAATTATATCTCTTATTAGAATCAAATTATTGTGAATTTTACGCCCTGGTACACCACACGCTTGAAAAATATTCACGACGTCAGCCATCACATGAGAAAGTCTAGTTTGTAGTCTGCATTCAACAAACTTATGGGGCGCCAGCACTTCGGGTTCAATACATCTCCCTTCTTTGCAATCAAAGATATGACTGCAACTTGTTGGGACGAAGTTAGGCAACCTCTTACAAAACATTATTGTAAACTCCTAAAAGATCTTTACCAATTAGATCGAAAAAATTATGGTAAAATTCATACGGTAAACCATCAATAGCAGGTGCTTTGTTTTTTGACGTTTTCTTAAGAGCTGAGAAAACCTCTTCGATTGAAATCGGCAGTTCAAGCTCCTCTTTGTCATGAGTGGGAATAGAAGCATTCAAATTCCTAATAAGGGCATCCTGTGCATTACTATCAGTATCCTTGTCTTTGGAGAAAAGGCTACTATAGTACTCATGGAAGACCTTGCAAATATCTTCTTCTCTATCGTACAAATCACCGTTCGGGCCACGGATAGAACGAATTGTTTTTTATTACCTCTGCAACTTTCTAAACGAAAAAAGAAGGAGGACGGTCGTTCTCCTAGATCTAAGAGATTAGCCCTCGATCTAATAAAGGCACCTTCAACCTCGTCAGAAATAACACTGTCCACACGATCTAACGTAGAACTCATGAACATGGTTTGAAACCGTTTGAGTCTAGCTTTCTTTTCATTTGCACGTCTTTTGCTGTGATAAATGGCAAGCTTCTTTATTCTGATCTTAACGTCTTCCCACCATTCAGAAAGGGAAGCGAAGCCCGGCTTAAGCGTCCTCCACAGCTGATACTGATGGCGTAAGTCATTACAGAAATCAATGTCGTTATTCATGGAGACGTTATACTTCCAATAACCCTTTTTAATGGAATTACCTATAATAAGCTTAAAGTCCACAAAAACAGGATTATGATCTGAATAGGGAAGACGAATAGTTTCAGAATCAAGTACTTTCATCATGCCTCCAGACAGATATATCCTGTCTATTCTTGAACTTTGGTTTGAGATGGATCTAAACCAAGTATGACCAGGGTTGGACTGGTGTATTTGCCTATACCCATCCACCAAATTGAAGGAGGAAACTAACTCTCTTAACGTATTCTTACTCGGATCAGAATCTGTAGAAACACCAGTCCCATTTCTATCCAGTAAAGTAAGAACGCAATTAAAGTCCCCGGCCAGTATGACTACATGGGTTCCCCTAATGAACCTGTGAATTTCTTTAAAGAGTACACATCTATCTAAATAGTTATTAGGGGCGTACACGTTACATATCCGAAAAGTGCACCCATTAAAGGAGCATAGTACTTTACATCTGATATGGTAACTGGCAGTTTGTCCCTAACAGCAATACAAACTCCTCCTGAACGATTACTTACACTTGGAGAAAAGAAAATCTGATTCCCCCATAAGTCTTTTAGTGTACGGTAGTCCTCATTGGAAGTTAAAAATGTCTCTTGTAATACCAAAATATCAGTGTTGAAAATTCTAGCACACTCAATAATTTTAGACAGCTCCCGCTTGTCCCTTAGACCATTCACATTGTATGATACTACTCTCAATTTCATAAGTAGTTGGTAAAAGGGACTTATCAGTGCTTCAGGAAAAACTGATCAAAATATTCCAGCTCTTTTTTTTGTAACAAAGTCCCTATGATCAGACGCTATATGTAGTAGCCACTCTCGAGGAGTGGAAAAGACCAATGAACACACTTTGTGTAGGGCACATGGGTATTTTGGTTTCTCTTTCCTCGGATGAACTTCAGCTAGATGCTTCAGTAGATCACTATAACATGAGAAAGTCTGTCTGCATCCTCTGGTGACACATGAATGCCACGGTTCCTCCTCAAGAAAAATTTGTGACATTTTAATGTACTCAGTGGGTTCCTCTCTTAGAAAACGAAAGTTCAACCGAGATTTCCTTTTTTTCCCTGAGGAGCTTGGCTGTGAGGAGCTTCTCTTTCTAGATTTACTTCCAGAGTCCTTGCTTTTTTGACTAAATTCATCATTAGGGGGTTTTGCTCCCAATGAAAATCCTTTATTAGCACTAGCCACATCATCATGTTCTTTACTCTCGTTACAAAGAGGGGCCATTATCTCGTCATCCCTAAAAAGGGATATGCGCTCAGAGGCATCTGAAACCTCGGAGCCCATAACAGACTGGTCTGTGTTCCAAACTTGAGAATCCTCAAGGTCTTGGTCCATGGTGTTTTCATCCATCTCCACAGGATCCATGTCCTTATCTGGCAAACACCATTCTCTTTTGTTTGAACATCATTAACATCACTGCACTCATTACTAGACATAGCGTCGTTCCCCAGGCCCTTTGGGTTCTCAACCTCCATGCAGGTCGTTTCCAAATCTGAGCAATTTTTAACGTCATCGGTATCACCATGGGCAACTTTATGGGTTCCAGAAACTCCACCCCTGTCAGGGTTAGTTCCACTAGCTTCCACTTTATCCGGATTCACTGCAATTTGGGAATCTAAAGTCCCATTAGAAACTGGTACAGAATCCCTCTTGATTGTCTGTTGCCATCTTCTGGGGACTGGCTGAGCCTTATTGGCAAACGACACAGGACAGTCTTTGTGGGTGTGTCCAGATCTCTCACAGATATTACACACAACCTCGAAGGTGATGTTTTTGGCAACATGTCCAAGAGAATGGCACTTAAGACATTTAATGTTTTACAGTCTTTAACCTCGTGACTTTCATCCCCACAACGAAAACACGTCCTTGGCTGGCCTTCGTATCTTATCCAACAACTTCTCTCACCTAATCGTAATGACGAGGGAATGTCCATTTTCAAATCCATCTGATATTGGCGTATTCCGTTATAGACTGTTGGGTACTTCTTACAAGTGAGGAACCGTCCACAAATAACCTTTCCGTATCTCCCCAGAACATATCTTACAACACTGTCCTCTAACTCATGCGGTACGTGCAAAACTGTAACCAATGTCGCAGAACTGTTGTATGTGTTGACAGTGTAGTCACTCCCCGATAACAAAGACGGCCAAAAATTTCTCATGATATTCACAGATTTAAAAGTTACATCCCACAGACGATTCGGTAGTTGTTGGATAGCAACCAGATGAGCAGCTGGATCAATACCTTTCTCCTTCAGAACAGCAAAAATATCAAAATTTTCAACATTTTCAACATTTTCAACAGACACTTGAACAGATGCGTAGCCATCTTGAAAAAAAAAAAAAAAACATCACACTTATTTTTTTTTTTTTTTTTTGAAGGAACGCTTTATTTCAACCTTCAAATACATATAAGCAAACAAGTATGTACAGAATTTTAAGAAATAAATATAATATTTACAAGTATACACCTTGATTAATTAAACTAAACACTCCATTATACAATAGCTGTAATTTGCATAAACACCACGGCACTAACAAGTAATGATCATTTTATCATGGCAAAGGAAACCTTTCTTTTTTGTGAAACTGACATGGGACGGAACAAAACTCAAAACAAAACCATAATAATTAGGTCAAAAATACAGAATAAGATTACATTACAGACTAAAGATTAAATTGTCATTTTTACAATTAACAAAGGATTTTCCATCACACTTATCCTTTTTTTTTTTTTTTTTGAAGGAACGTTTTATTTCTGCCTTCAAATACATATATATACAGACAAATATATACAAAGTTTTGTTAAATAAAAATAATATTTACAAGTATTTACAGTGTTTAATTTAACTTAACCCACATAATTTCAACAGTACATTTTACATTTCAATATTGTATAACACACTTATACTTGCAAAAGATTGATCTGGAAATTTAAAAAAAAAAAAAAAAAAAAGCCGGCAACAGCACGCAGTGGGAATCGATCCCGGGTCGTAAAAGTAGAAGTTCCAATGCATACCGCTACACTATCTGTAACGACAATACTAGTTGTGTACAAAATATACTAACACTTGCAACATATGTTTTAGGCGTTCAGAAAAATTCCGACTTTGATTTTATAATTCTCGCTAATGTGCAACATTTGTGCTTGTGAAAAAATTTTGGTTGCTCTGAGCATCTTTGGCCATCATTTTGTAAAGTTTCAGCCCCCCACCCCCGAAATGGTGGTCACGAAAGTCTATTTCTAGACAGAAATTGGCCCTACGGCCCTCTGTCTTTTTTCTAAAAGTCCCCTCGACTCTCTGGCGAAGAGCCAAGGGGCGAAAACTAAACATTTACTCCCGGAGGAGTTCTGCTCCCTTAAGGAGCTAAACGTCCCAAATGGACAAGTACGCCCTCTAAAGGGCAAACATGTGTGGTCCTGCTCTAGACTGGCTGAATAGAACAGAAGCCACACCCTGGATGCAGTTTAACGTCATGCCCAGGACGCCGAGAAGCGATCGCTATTACATCTTCGGTATAGCTGTGCTCTCTGTCTAGTACTTTTTCTAAAGTCCTCCCGACCCTCTGGCAAAGGGCCGTTCGGCGAAACCAAACTTGATACTGCTTCCCGAAGAAGCTATTACGTCCACTGAAGGACAACACTTAACGACCAACCTCGCGGCCTTCAGACCATTTTCATCATTGGTCTGTCATGTATGGCTCCATTCTTGTACGTTCATTGCAAACTTAGACCTCCCGATCGCGAGGACGTCGTAAATTTATTCCTAATTTCGGACCTGCAAGGGAATACCTTCATCAAGACCTCTGGTTGGTCTACGCAAGTCATGAACGAGATGTGCGTTTGCTTGACGTATCAAGTCAATTATACATGTCAATGATGTGTTACACAGTACGTGATCTAAAGATAGACCGATAAAAATACAAGACCACCACCGTGTCTTAGAACGACATTTTCTAATTCCAGTACGCCAGCGCATGTGGCCCAAATCATGGGTTTTTTCTCCCCAAAAGCCAAGTTCAACGTCTAATTGTGATTATTTATGTAGACTATACATGTGGCAGTAGGAAACTTTACAAAGATTGTCAGGTTTCTTTGCTATATTTCTTCAGATTTCTAAAATATCTTGGAACTTTACTTCTGTTTGCACATGAACATTTGGAAGCTGAGTGATCCTGGTAAAACATCGTCAATGGCGACTTAACGGAATACAGGATTCTTCCGCCTTTAATTCATACGCTCAATGGAGTTCGCGTAGTGAAAAGGATTACTTCTTTTGCGCAATGCAAAAAAAATATGGTCTATTTGGGAGTAGTTTTCCTTCCTAAATGATGTCCGGATCTGAAATACGATTCCATATATACACGTAGCCACAGAGGCTACGTAATGATCAAGTGAGGTTAATTTGACAATGTGTATTGAATCAAACTCAATGATATTAAGAAGACCTAAAGTGCACAAAAGTGCACATCATTTGGTATTAATGTTGATTCTGGTTTGAAGTTTTGCCCTATATTATTACATTTAGTGCCAGTATTAATACACATAGGAGTAAGTGGGTAGAGCAAAATATAAAAATGTTAAAAGGAAAAAATCTGTTCATCAGGCTGGCATGTTAATTACTTCATCTTTGGCATGGGTATGCTGATTTCGCCACAAGTATATAGATTTTCATGAAATTTACTTTCAATTTCCAGCACCAAAATGACCCGGAAGTTTTATATTGGGTAAATTTTTGTCAGTAGTTGCTAAACCTTTCGGAGAAGACAGTCTGTGTCAACCACTCTGCAACCGCCTAGGTTCATTTATTGCACGAATGTATGAGAACCTCCAGGGACCCCCTAGTCAATGCCAACGCCCCCATTGCTTGTGAACTCCTCAGCGCCCCCTTGAAACTTTTCAACGCCTCCAGGGGGCGGTAGGGACCACTTTGAGAACCACTGGTCTAATTGAATGAATCAAATTGTAATTGATACACCTCTGTGCAAATTCCAGGTCACTGTTATCTAACATAATCTATCACAGTTGACTACCACAGTGTCCAGAAGAATTATCTCATTAAATCATACAGCTCAATGGACTGAACCATTTTCTAGCTATATATAAATAGTGTCTGACTCTATTTAGCCCTCTGGACAACTTGAAGGCATATTTTTCATTAAGTACTGTAGTTCAGGTAATCAAAGCAAACATAATAGTAGCTACTGTGTATCAAACAAGGGACACTTGACTTGTACTCTCTGTTACAGTATGCTGTTCCTATAAGTAGACAATTTAAGGGCAAACTACAAATCTTGTTAATTTCTTGATTAATAGGGTTCCCGTGTTTTTCTAATTTTCAGGGACATCATAGCCATTGGGAAAGGCATTTCACCAAAAAATAAATACAAAAGGGCTGTCACTAATAGCCAAGGTTACACCTCTCAGTTCAGATGTTTCTATGGTCCAATGCAAGGAGGACAGTGTTAGGATGAGAGCTTGTTCTAACACTTACCTTAAAGGCCCAATTCTCTCACCCTAAACAGTACCAATTCTCCTAACTTAAGCCCCTCCCACAATTGTCTGAAATTCATCCTCATCCAGAAATAATTTCAGTTTATTGCTTCAGGGTGAGTATAGAAAAGCTCAATGTGTATTTACCAAAACACTCTCAGTACAGTTCATGCTGTGTAATATAAGCTTTGATACTCTGCATTGTTTGAATGAAAATGCCAATCAAAGAGCTGAGCCAATTGAGAATTTAGGTACACCCCGGACCAAAATTGTACTTTGGGGTGAGAAGATTGGTGCTTTAAAGCAGTTGACTTTTCGGAACATAGGGACATCAGTATGTAAAGCTGTCCCCAATACCCAAAATTTTGATCAAAAGGAGCATGTTTTAAAAATACCTCTTTATCAAGTTATTAGACAACATATAGTTTACCAGCATCATAACTGTGTGGGACATTTCTCTTTTTTTGTGGAGGTCAACGCTTATTTGGGGTCACAAAAGGTCAAAACCTTGTAGACATGACATTTTTAGGGGGATAACTGTGGAGGGATCTCATACTCAGCTTGTGAATTGCTCATATCTAGCATGTTGATGGTCATGTTAGGTGGGTGTTCCCTATTGTTTATATCACATATGGCAAGGAATCACTTAGCCTTTTGGCTTTCTAGTATTATTAAGTCTTTTTCAGTCGACAAAGGTGTCGAGGTGTGCTGAAAACCTAAATTAAGTCAAGCAGTTTGAAAACAATTCACCTTGACTGCATAAAATAAGATTTTGTTTCCACCAGTGGCACGCCGACGCCCAAGATTTTGAGCAGGAGGATGGAAATTGTGAAAAAATATCTTGCCGGATGCCACCATTGCCTGAGCTCGAAACGCCAGAAAATTTAGGGCCCAAAATGCATCCCAGATGACGAGCCTATATACTTCATATAAATAGGGAAAACTAGGAATATCGTAAAAAGGAACATTTAAATAAAGTATGTTCCATTTAGGACGGTTGTTGTCCCATGCCCCCCCCCCCCCTGTACTAAGACTATTACTGTGCAATTTCGAATGAAAGCTTTGAGTGACTGAGTAAAATAATAATTTTTTAAGTTTTGTGAAACTCCCTCGGGGCCCAAAGTTAATTTTGAGAAGTCCCTTCTTTTCCCCTTAGGAAAGCTGAGGAAACATCATCCTTGTTTTCAGGATATCTTTGACATCAATTGGTCCAATGCCCATTAGTTAAGGCAGTGGGGCGTAATCGAGGGAGGTCTTGACGGCACTTTGGGAGCTTAACTAACAATGTGAGAACTTTGTGAATGTGGCTAAAGATACGTTCAGCCCCCGTCCCATTCGTATTTGCGTATTTGCAAGGTGCGTTTCAAAAAGTGGTTATATGCAGCTTAGAACACTCGCGAGGTGCCGTTTTCGGCCAAGGAGACGGGGGCCTTAAGCCAAACGATTTTCTTGTACACTCCGGGCCAGTGAAGGTGGCGCAACGCTTATATAGTTGTGCTTGCACTCGACCCCTCCCAATATTTTTGCCTTTCAGTCCCCCTATTCTAGAAATGACGTCCATGATTAAAAAAGATTGTTTCACTTAAATTACACTCCAAACATGTCTAGGCTGCTGGGCTGAAGCCTAATCTTCATCTTTGGTCTCAGACAGAACTAACACCAATTTGAAAAATACGGTGGTTAAATCGTTAGGAGTATCGTAAAAAAGAACATTTAGATAGACTAAATTATGTTCCATTTAGGAGGGTTGTTGTCCTTGGCCCCTTGCACTAAGACTTTCACTGTGCAATTTCGAATGAAAGCTTTGAGTCACTGAGGAAAATAATAATTCTTTAAGCTTCATGAAACTCACTCGGGCCCAAAGTTAATTTTGAGAAGTCACATATATTCCCCTTAGGAAAGCTGAGGAAACACCATCCTTGTTTTCAGGATATCCTTGACATCAATTGGGCAAATGCCCATTAGTTTTTTAGGCAGTGGGGCGTAAACGAGGGAGAGCTTGAAGGGGCTTTGGGGCTTAACTAACAACGTGAAAACTGAGGGATAAAGATATGTATACCCCCCCCCCCATCCCGTATTTACAAGGTGCGTTTCAAGAAGTAATTACATGCAGCTCAGAACACTCGCGAGGTGCCGTTTTCGGCGAAGGGGGCGGGACATAGAGTCATACGTTTTTCTTGTGCACTTCCTGCCAATGGTGGTGACGCTACGCTTAGATAGTTTTGCCTGCACTCGACCCCTCCCAATATTTTTACCTCTCCGCCTCCCCTGTTGTAGGAATGACGTCCATGATCAAAAAAGATTGTTTCACTAAAATTACACTCCAAACATGCCCGGGCTGCTGGGCTGAAGGCTAATCTTCATCTTTGGTCTCAGACAGAACTAACACCAATTTGAAAAATACGGTGGTTACATCCTTAGGAATTTCTCAGCTGGTTTCCCGCTTTAGTTGTTAACATATCCACCATCCCATTCTATATCCTCCAATCAAATTGAAACTATTGTGCTAGACGTTTTATGGTCAGGTAGCCTAACCCTGTCTACTTTGAGTAATGATCTCGATGCCGGGAGCTTGAAGGGCAAGTACATGCCTTCCTTTATTAGACGATTAAAATATTCATAGGTATGAATATATTGATGACAATGAAACCCTGAGGAAATTATTTTTTTCGACTATTAATTGAAATCCTATGGGAAATCCTTCATATTTGAATTTATAAATGATGTTTGTGCAACTTGGTCTCACTATGACATAAAATCCATTGAAGGATTTAAAAAATCAGATTATGTGGAATAATTCTATCATCAAGGTCAACAGAAAGATTGTGTTTTATGAAAGAATGTGAGAAAATAGCATTGTAAACGTATAAAAAAGTAAAAATTACGTCTCTGGAAAGGCATATAACTTATTTTTTTTTTGTTAATCCAACTCCTAACCGACGTAAGTTGGGGGAAGCGGGGGGGGGGGGACAAAGATAAAATCTTGGGGAAATTGTCCCCCCCCCCTTACACCACCTTAGCGCCGCCACTGAAAAGAAATGATGACAAGAAGTTGTGAGATTTAGCTGTTGCTTAAAATGAGTTTGCGGCGACCGCTCTTTAAGGAAGAAGCTTCAAACGTAAATGAGCCTTTACACAGGTTTAACTTTGTTTTGCATGTAGAAAATTCCTTATCAGAAAAAAAAGAAGAAAACTTCAAGACTTTATGTTTTATTTAAACAATTAAAGAAGGCCCTCATATTTTGGAATTTGTTATTTCCATGTAAAGAATATTATTTCTGCATTCTCTTTACATTGTTTATATGGATCGTATAATTAAGTATATACATAATTTGCTGGCAATGGGTTTTTTTTAAAGTTGAAAGTCAGAAAATAAATTGGAAGGAGCAGAAAAGAAAAAAACAAAATTAAGCGAGGCAATGGCTGTGCAAACAGCTGCTGCAGAGCATTTTATGGTCAAACCAGACACGATTATCGACAGAGAGGGTTCCCATGCACAAAGCGAAATAACTTGAGATGATATTTTTTATAAAAACCCTTCATAAAGGCATTTTCCGAAGACAAAATTGATTGACTTTAAAATGTGCGAAACGATTTTTCTCTTCGTTATGAGGCATTGTGACAGGGTTTGGGGTCATGGTCTGGAATACTTTTGTCTTTTTCGCAAGAATTGAAAGGTCGAGGGGCATAAAAATGACAGATTTGGGTATTTGATGTAAAAGGCATTGACAACCAAGAAAACTGCCGCAATTTCCATGAAATCCGTCAAAAAGTGACCATTTTAGAGGGTTATTTCTGATTTGAACTAAACCATGCATGAACATGAGCTTATTATGCAGATCTTTTGATGTCTACCGAGGGACATGCCATATATGGCTAATGTTTTACTTTGTAACCTTAATTTAAAGGGCAATTGTAACATTAGTTTTTTCTGAAGGTTTTGTTTCGAAAGTTTAAATTGTGTACTTGAAAATGATCAGTATCAGTTACCAAACCATGAACTATCTGATTATTAACTTAAAGAAAATTAACAAAGGGTTAACAAAATGTCAACACTGTGCCTCCCTCCACATCATTGGTTAAGCATAAGGCAGTGGCGTAGCCACGGGGAGGGTTTGGGGTTACACCCCCCCCCACCCAACCCTGCAAGGCAAAAACACATAGAAAGCGGGGTTTTCTCACTGTCCTTAGACTTTTCCCTCATATCTTGACCCAAAACCCTCCTCATGACACAATCCTGGCTACGCGCCTGGCATAAGGAACAAGTTGCTTTAGAAACATTCAAACTTTGAAGAGGTATGTCTTGAGATCCAACTGATTTACCGCACTGCTGAAAGTCAAAAGAGATATTCTGAATGCTGTGGAAACATGGAAGTACTACCTCGAAGGTAGTACTTCCATGGTGGAAAGACAAGAGGTTTTTGTGGTCTTACTAGATCCATGCAGGGAGTTGCTAGAGAAGGAGATACAACGAACCAGGGCTGCCACTCAAAATTTTCTCTTTCCCCTACCACGCACGCGCAGTTTCCCCTACGATTCCCCTACACACAATGAACGGATTTTTTATATACAAGTCCGTCATATTTTATTTATATTACATCACAATATTTTCTTAAAACTGACATAGGCTGGTTTTCAAATGACTTGAACAGATTTCATGGAAAATTTGCTCTTTGAAAAATACAAAAGTTGTTAAAATCAAGCCTGATAAATAAATTTATCGCAAAAAGGAAGCAGAGAACAAAAAGTTTGTGCAGTGGGGTAGCCAGGATGGAACTTTTAGGGGGGCCTAGGTAACAAGTGGGGGGGGGGGGGCTGGTACCTCCTAGGGTCAGGCGTGGCAAGACTATCTAAGCGGAGCGCCACCATCAGTTGGCGCGGAGCGTACAAGAAAATTTTGGGTTTTAAAAACCCTCCAGAGGGCCGGAAACGACACTTCCCACGTCACGTGTTTTAAGCTGGATGTACCCAGCTTTGAAATACGAATTTCATGTCTACCACTTCTTTACTAATGAGAATAAAAAATCAATCTATGAAAAATGGTAATACACACACGTTTTAGGGACCCCAAAACTGGGCATTTCTGATCTGTGGCCTGGGGGATGAGACTAAAGGGAACCGGTATCTCCCTTTTCCTTGGGAAAAATTGTAAACTTCAGGAGGACGTAGATCGCAAATGCGGCAATATTTGAATAGATTTCAGCTTTAATAGGAAAACCAAAAGTGGTTGTGTTCCCCTCTGAGAAACTTTCTTTGGATTAGATTTCCTAGATGCAAAATGGTGCTATGTTTGGCAAAACTTTGAACTGATTATAGATCTACGTTTTAGGATTTTCCTTTTTGGGAGCATGAAAAATTTCAGAATACTAATTTTTAGTCTTTATAAAGATTTTACAAGTGACATACATACTGCCAAAGAAACAATGTTTTCCGGTTTTCATTGGTGTCTACATGCAAAATAGTGCAGTATTTGTTCAGTCATCGGCAGATCGGTACATCATAAAATACTAAAATTAGAATACTACGAGTAAATCTCTCAAAATATTTAAACCGCAAAGCAGAAGTATGGATCATGCGGGTAACACATGAAATACGGACCTTGTGGACATGTTACAAATCCGCCCGGTGCCAGTGTCAACTAGTAAAAAGAGGAATTGTCGAAAAAATCGTTCTACAGTGGCTATTGTCATGGGCAGGAGTGGGCACGACATAAGCCTTCTTGTTAAGGATGGAAGGGAAGAATTATTCGAAGGCAGTACCTTATCCTTACGGCATATTTTGTGTATGATAAAGTATAGGAATGGTCTTGTAAGAATGGTCTCCAGTGTATGATTGCCTTGTTTTCAGTAAATCAACGAGCCATCCGAAAGGCAGAAAGGCTCTTAACCTAACCAAGTCACATTAGAGTTTGTCGTCGAGACGTTTGTTTCATCTTCGAAGTGAAATGTAGTAAACGACACTGAGTGCAGATTATAATAGGTATCTAATTTACTAAAAGTAGGCATTTTGAAGTTATTTCTCGATTTCATTTCACAAAATGTGTTTGACACACATTCATGTATTGTTTTCTTATTTGTTGCACATTTTATTTATTTACTGTTTTTTTTAAGGAAATACTTCAAAGTTTATTGCCATTCAAATATTTTATTTTTTCTCAATTGCTTTACCAGGACGCAAACTCAGTGGCTACGCCACTGAGTTTGTGTCACTTCAGACCTCCAGTTACACACTTTTCGCAATTCACGAAGATCAAAGGTGCCACCTACTCCCTACAATTTGCTAAAATCCCCTACGGTAGGGGGTTTCCCTTACTCGTTGCAGCCTTGCAACGAACAAATTTTTCCAGACAATATGTACTTGAAACAGATTATATCTTTTGAGGCGCCACTATTTGATTGGCAGGTCCCTTTGTTTCTATTGTTAAATCCATTGTGACTAAGTCCTTTTAATGATCATTTCTTCCATTTTGCTTCGAGTAATCCCTGAACAATGACATTGTCTGTATATCCTTTGATATAGAGGTTTGTTTCCGCCAATGGCAAAGCTTATAATAACAATTTCTATAGAACGACTGGAAACAAACGGTTATACTAGGTGCTTCAGTTGCCCCCCCCCCCTTTCGTCATTAGATGGAAGCATTGTTCAAGTCTATACCTTTCCCTCAGATTTAAACGATTTTGTTATCATTAAGAAACATAAAAATTAAAATTACAGTAATTTGCAGAGAAATTGTTGCTGTCTTCAAATGAAACAATAAGTCGCGTCTCGGATAGCGTCAAATGACATAAATTTCACAATTTTCCATGACGGCTGGCAACAAAATGTTAACGAGTAGAGTGTAAGGGATACGTCTTTTCATTGGAATTTCGATAATGCGTCACTAATCTTTGTTTATCGAAGCATTGAGATAGGAATTTGGCGGATAAAAGCAAGATTATTGTCGGAAACGAACATTGTCTCAAAGAGACTATAGAACGTTGTTTCTCCTTCTCTAGCAACTTACTTGATCCATGGAAGTACTACCTCGAAGCTTGATCTGTCTGCAGCATTTGAAACTGTCGACCATGACGACTTCTGAAACGCTGGCAGTGTGGTATATCTGGAACTGCTCTAAATTGGTTTAGAAGCTACTTAAATAGCAGATCGAGTTGTGTTTGTATTGATAACATTCTCTCTGCGCAGTCTAAACTCATCTATGGAGTTCCTCAGGGTTTTGAAATCGGACCAATTCTTTTCACAATTTACACACAGCCAAAGGGAGGTATCATACGCAGTCACAATGTTAATTTTCATTCATACGATGATAATACTCAGCTGTACGTCTCTTTTAATCCTAACAAATCTGTTGCTGCTGTAAGGGCGTTGCAATTGTCACAAGATTGCATTATTGATATCAAAAGGTGGATGAATCAAAACAAATTAAAATGAACAATGAAAAAAAAAAACGAATTTTTCATAGCAGGAACTAGATAAAGCCTTAAAGCTCCCGAAACTTAATCTTACAGTGGATGATAGAAAAAATTGGGGTAGATTCGCACTGTTTAACAAGGTGTTTCTTGATTGGCTGTTGCCATTGGATTGTATCGATTATATTCCTTTTTCGGGTTAGGGATTAGGTTAGGGATTAGGTTAGGGATTAGGGTTATCGTTGGCCAGTTAAGATATTTCTTGTTAAACAGTGCGCTCGCTCCAAAAATTGAACCATCCTATAACATACGTAGAGTTTTCTTTGATTCTAACATGTCCATGACCAAACAAATTAATAGTCTCATATCAGCTGGAAATTTCCAGCTCCGTAACATCCGTGGCATTTGTCGTAATCTTGATCAGGATACACGACATCTCATTGTACTTGCACTTGTCCTTTCTAGATTAGACTATGGTAATGCCCTTCTCTATGATGCAAATGCCCGAGATCACAACCGTCTCCAGTTTTTGCAAAACAGAGCTTCTAAATTGATTTTTTTTGCCTCTAGACTGAAGAGTCTTTTACCTCTAATGTAAAAACTTCACTGGCTTCCTATTGAAAAACGAATTAAATTTAAAATATGTGTTTACGTTTACAAATGAATAAATAACTGCGGACCAGTTTATCTATCAAAACAGGGGCGTAGCCAGGATCTTCTTGTGGGGGGGGGGGCAAAGTCGACTCACCGTCCCCAATCTTGACCGACAGGACTTTCTAAGCGGAGCGCCACCAACAGTTGGCGCGGAGCGCACAAGAAAATTTGGCTTTACAAACCCCTCAGATGGCAGGAAACGGCACTTCCCGAGTGCTCTAAGCAAGAATATGTTCAGCCCAACTTCGAAATTCTCCCCGCTTCTTAATTGGAGCACTTGACAAATATTGAGGGGCTGAACATACTTTTATCCCCCACTTTTTATCTCATCGCTCCGTGAGGAGGATGATATATTGTAGTCACTTTGCCTATGGGGCTATATATGGCAATGCCAGCTGAAATCGCAATGGTTACCATGGTAACGGTAAATTTTCCCAGGTTACTAGTCTCGAGGTCTAACCCATGGTGAGGTACCCCGGTGTGACTGAAGGTCCAGGGCTGAGACAGGGGTCAAAACCTGTCCGCGCGTGTGTGTGTGTGTGTGTTGGTGGGTGAGTGTGTGTGTGTGTCCAATTTTGTTTTCCTAATATCTTGTAAACGGCTGGGCCGATTTTCTTTAAACTTGGTTGGATGGTACCTTAGGTGGAACAATTGCATTTTAATACACAACCGGAAGTGAAGGTCAAAGGTTGCAGGTCAAAGGTCAAATTTAGTGAAATCACCTTTTTTGCTATATTTCCAAAACAAAACGCACTCCAGACACGAAACTTCACACATATGATGATTGCATCTAGACCTGCCAAAATATGTGGTTGCCATAGCAACAGAGGTCAAAGGTCAAGTGGTAGAGTGGAACAAAAAATTTTCACGTGATAATTTGTTCGTAAAACAACCTTTTTGTCTTTTAAACTCTTCCTAGTGGGCTGGACCGATTCTTTTCAAAATTGGTAGGTGGGTACCCCAGGGTGGGAACTTATGTCTCCCAGACGCTCGGAAGTAAAGGTCAAAGATAAGAGGTCAAAGGTCACATTTTGCCAAAAAATCATTTTTTTTTACTATTTTGTACTAAAATTTCAAAAGAAAACCTTCATTTTACATGAAACTTCACAAGTATAACAGGGTAGACTAGTTCTACCAAAATATGTAGTCTCCATGGCAACCAAGGTCAAAGGTCACGTGACAGGGGGTCAAATACTTTTTTTGTATTCACTTTAACTCTTAACGGAAGCATCCCACAAATCTGAGAGTTTAAGTGTAATAGCCTAGGCATGATAAGCTGAACCGATATGTGTGGTTGTCATGGCAACCAAGGACATAGTTCACGTTACCGATTGTCAAAGGTTAAAGTGGGCATGACACGGCCACGAAAACTTTTGTGTATTGCAAGATTAGATACAGAATTTTGAAAATATTATCTCACACCCCATTAAAAACCCGTACAATTCGGCATAAATGGTATTCGAAGGAAAACTGCCTTCGAAATTCAATTTCGAAAAATGCCGCAACAGCTCACCTTTTATGACGCAATTGGCGGCACAAACCCCGCCCTACGGCGCGCATCTAGATTTGGAACTAATGTAACGCTCAGTAAAGTTATCTTATCTTAGCAACCTCATGAAAACGATTGCATCACAATACAGAGTTCAACATACAGAGCGGAAGGCGCGGACCATGGTGGGGATTCGGAGCAAATCATTGGCCAATATGTGCGCGTGCATATGCGCGCGGGTAAAAATAGTAATAGTTCTGTTTTTGTGCAAGAAAGACGCGGTTCGGGCGCTATAAAGAACAGCTATGAACATGTATGGACAGACCACAACAAGCGCGTCCCCACTACGAACGCGTCTTTACTGTATGAGCTGTTTGGTGAAGATGCTATTGCGAATACTAAGCAGTAACCGTGCAATGCACAATTCACAATGTAGTCAGTGGCCACGCTCACTGCTATCCTAGCACCGATGTTTGCAATTATGTATGCGCTAACACACGTTACCATGCACATGATTCGATCATTGTGAGCTCTCTGGTACAGTGTTGCTAACCGTGCCTCCAATGACGTCACCATTTTGAGACGCGTTCACATACGTTTTTTCGCTTTCGAATTTCAAATGGGCTGAGCCTGGCCTGTAATTGGGAATTCAAAACGTCGTATTTCGGTATTTATGGACATAATTTAGTAGGGAAAGCTTTCACTTTATGTCAAGGTGTACCCAAACTTACCGAGAAACTTACTTTGGCCGTGTCATTACTTGAAATCTGAAGCTGGTTAACGGTATGTAGGCTAGGTCTGGGGCTTAGGCATGGCTCTGAGACCTACGCCATTCATAATCTTGAGTTGTAACCCAAGATATTAAAATGTGGGTGACTAACATTAGGTTAGGCATAGGGCCTACCTATCTTACATATTAGTGCCCTTAAAACTTGGCGGTTCTGAAGCATCGCAAAAAAAAAAACGTATGTGACAATTTCCTTGCCACGGGCTAGGATTGGCCACAGGCCAGTACGCAGAAAAGGTTTGTGCGTCGGCGGGAAATCTTCTAACGCCACGCGTTCAACATGGCGCACACGCCCAGTTTTTTAATTGAGACACACTTGATGTGCATATCAGCTCGACACACATGAAGTTTGCCGTCGCGTCAAAATGGAGAATACGCCCAGTTAGCGCCTGAATAATAACAATAAGGAGCTTTAGATTTCACGACACGGCCAGGGCGACGGGGAGTTTTAGTCCACAGCTCGCGTCGTCGCGCTGACGTCCGCGCCCTGAAACTATTGCGCTTTAGATTTCTGCAACGCGGACGTAGAAAACGACCGTCATGTGATCGGTCACGCACTTGATTCTGCTTTCTGCTTTCATCAGTTTCTCTGATAGCAGAGCACAGAAATATATAACTCCAGGGGGTAAATGTCTTCTATCATTCAGTTTTCAAGGTACAGGACAATACTTCATTTTTGTGAGTGCCTAATTCTAAACACTCCATTATACGCCTGATTCCTTTATAGCCTACGCTTGATTAAATATTTCAACCAAATTTGAATTTTCCATACCATGTATTTCAAATACCTATATTTATGAAGTGGTGTCCGGTGATTCGTGTCCTCCGAGTGCGTCGGTGTAGGTGATCCCATCGTATAAACGGAAATGTTTCCCTGTTTTTGCAGGTCATTTTTTCAATGGCAATCCCAAATTTTCTGTGTGTGTATGTATTCATTTAAAGATCCGACTCTTTTTTCCTTTTTTCCCTCAGATATTAGGTCATCTGTGTATCACACGGTGAATTCATGCAGGCAACTCAGTTTTGTGACTATACTATATTCCGAAAATAAAAGCCATTCACAGGCATGCTTGCTGGGGGAAAGGGGGGGGGGGGTGTGATTCTGCCAGAAAAACTCTGAGCGGAGCATCATCCTTAGGTTGCGAGCAACGAACAGGAAATTATAAAATCGCGCATTCTAAGCTTAATTTAAGCAGTCGTGATTTGGAACTAGGCAAACGAAAGGATCACATCAGTCAGAAAACTTATGATCTAATTGCAAATAATAGGGGAAAGAACATTGGCATGAGCAAGTCGCAGAAATAGCCAGACACACTGAAAGCATTTGAATATTTTCTATAGAATTTGTTAGTTAGTTAAATGGAGTTTTACGGCCGAGTTTCCAACCTACTGGTTCAAGTCGAGCCATAGAATTTCCATTTTTAAAGCAAAAACATTGACATTCAATGTGAATTCATGTCATCAAACACACGGTTGCTTTAAATTGGAAGTTCAATCGTAGCAACTAGTTATTTTCAGGGGCGTCACTGTCGGGGGTGCTATATACACAGTAGCGTATCTGCCGCAAGGGGAAAGTGTCCCCCTTTCTGGTTCGACCGGGAAAATCAGCTCAATCCACCGGGTTAAAAAAAAAAGGGGGGGGGGGGTTAAGGAAAGGCGAAAGGGAGAAAGGGAAGAGATCATTGAGCTTAAGACAGGCTTTTGAAAATTCTCTTTTCGTTACCGTACTTGTCCATCGGGATATGTTAAGTCTCCTTGTCATATCTATTTCTCCACGTTAAATATGACTTTGTGGAGACTTTTGTAGAATATTTGCACGGCTGGCTAAACGACATTGAGCAGTGTATACTTGCAGGAGTAACTACTAACTTGTCCCAGACTGTAAGGCATGGGATTTGTCGGAGCCTACTTCAGATAAGAGAGAACCGAGAAGTTCTGACCCTTTTCTTAAAACCCGTGCAAGTTACATGTGAAATTCCGCATGAATGTCCGTCAAATTAAAGCAGAGAAAAGTTCGTAATAGTTGTTTTTAGCAATTCCCATCGTTTTTATCTATAACATAAAATACCGATAATATCGAACAGCATGTGTAGCACTGATATCGTACTCAATGAATCAGTTATGGTCGCCCACTTTTCGAAACGTAAGGTACTAAGCTAATTTTCGCAGGATCTCAATTTCGGGATAGGGCCTAGAAAAAATTGGGTAGCCATTTTTGAGTCTTAAACAACCTGGCATGTTTTTAATTAAACTGATAACTCCTATGAGTGCCCAAATTCATTCAAAAATTTGTCTGAACAAAACAACGCATTTGAGTCGCAGAACATTTTCATGAATAATCATGACGATTACAAAAATCGCAACTCATTCGGGCAGCTCATTAACATTTATTCCTCAGCCTCACTTCGTAGTCTTGGACTCAACACTAAAGCCTTTGCGAATGCGTGTTGGGGGCGGGGGGGAAGAGAAGAACGGAAGTTTTCAACGGGTAAATATGGTCTTTTGCCAGACCGATCCCCTGATAAGTTGACCCCAGATACGCCACTGGTGCTACACCTCTGGAAAATCCGAAGCGACATAAGCTGTTGGGGAAATGTATGGCCTGTCAGGTGCGATGCGCACTGTTTAACAAGAAATTTCCTTACTGGCTAACGATAACCCTAATCCCTAATCTAATCACTATCCCTAACAAAGAATATAATCGATACAATACAATGGCAACAGCCAATCAAGAAATACCTTGTTAAACAGTGCGCACCTACCCAAAAAATCCACTTTCTTTTACAAATTTACTTCATCAGAAGAAAACTTGCAAATAGATTTGTTTTGAGCAAACATGCAATCAACAAATCTTTACGTCTATTATACACTAGATCATTTGCACAGTCATTTACTGCGCATGCAGCTTGCAAAAGGTATGGACGGTGAAACAAATGTGCCGGATACAGAGTTAGGCTGGGCTCTGGTCCACATAGTCATTCCGGCAGGATAATCGTTTGTCTAGCACCGACGGTCTCTTCCTTTTTGTAATATATACAAAGATCGTCTTGTCATATGAGGATTAACAGTAGGTTCGTCGTCTTTGGAAAGTATTTCTTTGGAAATTGGCAAACAATTATGCCTGGAAGAAGTTCTGCACCCTCTCCCCCGATCGAATTCTACGGACACCCCTGCCTGTCCAACTGGCAGGAAACTTCTAGTGCCATTCTAATTAAAAGTCTAGTAAATTCGCTGTGATAAAGATTTGATTGGAAATAACAAGGAGCAAAAAAAAAAAAACCAAAAAACCAAAAATAAAAAACCAAAAAATAAAAAAACACACACTTACACACACAAAAACAACAGAGTCCGTGTATTGAGAGTTCTTCTCCATGGTGCCCCATATTTTTATTAGCATTCCCTTGAAAACAGTATACCGTACCACATATATATTCACTTTCTTTTTATACTGTATGCTGCTGCTACAAGCTTGATCCGTTGTATGTTGATAATCTAGCATACATGCAAGTTCATGTGCTCCAACCACCTGTCCATTTGACCATGTAGTCGGTTTTTAAATTACAAAAACAAGGCATTATAATTTATGCAGTTCTTGAAGGACATCACAAATGCTGTGGTACCTACCCTTATAATTTTTTAAAAGGGGAAATGCAGTCCCCCACTTGAATTAGTTTAGCAGACTGCCCTGTAGTTATCCATGATTGGCTCTTGAGAATAATATGACAATATATTTTTTTCTCAATGATTGGCTCAGGCTTGAGAATAATGTGACAAAATATTTTTTTCTCAATTGTGCAATTGGTGGGATTAACTGCTTGGTTTATCATGAATATGCAATATTGAGGTCTTGAAATATCCTAGAAGATACTTTGAAGTGCTACATGAAGAAAATTGTAATATTTGGTTGCTGCCTCAAAATAAGTTGGGGCAACTCCTCTTGCCCTTTAATGACTTATACTGTATATTGGCCTACACTTTTGTATCCTATCAACAGATAGGCTATAGAGATGAAATTGTAACCAATCTAATTGAACATTTCAATATTTGTAATTTTTTAACTTTTTTTCCTATGTATTAAATTAGGCATACCCACATGATTCAATACTTATCCTTTGACCTGTATTTGAAATATTATCTGATCATGATTGGTTAGTTGTTGTATACAATGCAACAAACCTTAGTTAGGGACTTTTTAAAAGTACTATGCTACTAGAATGTTGTACAACCATCACTAGTGCCATGTGATAACCTGAATCATCAAACAGCTGTATTAGCTTTCATTGTGTGACTTTTAAGTCACAAAGGTTCAATCATAATACATCTCAAACCTTCTTGAGGACTACCAAAGAAACAAAGAAGAAAGAAGTTTCACAAAATTACACCCTCTGCAATCCAACGTCTCCATCCCCCAACCTCAACAAATGAAAACTGTGAAATAAAATAAAAAATATAGCAAGAGTACTCAACACAAAACTAAGTTTTTTTTTTCTAAGACCTCTTCAGTGTTCCTATATTTCTGGTAAACAATCAGTTCAGAAAGGGAAAAGGAGGTGCTTGCATAAAATATCAAAATGGTTAATATTCTCTGTCAAACTATGATACCTCCTTTAAGACAATTTTACAATAAAAATTGGGTTCTTTATTGAAGAACCTGAGCTTCCTGGTAAAATAAGGATTGAGAGTTGTTGCACAAGACTAGGTACGTAGTACATGTATTATCCCACAAAGTAAGCATCCATGATAAAATTGGAAACTTTCCCAGATGGAGTGGCCAGCCTTTTCTGGGAAGGGGCATGACCCCTTGTCCTCCCCTCTGATTATTATTTCTGTGTAGTTTCTTTAAATTACCTGCAGTATGCATGAACCAGCATGTAATCTTATAGCTGTATTTTGGATGCACTCGCTGTTTGCTTTTAGCCTACTGTAGCTTTAATAGCAAGTCCAGTACTCTAATTGTGCACTAATGATACATTTTATCACGGTACTCACCTGATACCAATACCCAATAATATCCTAATGATATATTATTACCAGTGTATTCACTTGATACCAGTCCTCTAATAGTGTGCTAGTGATACATTATTACTTGTCACTGCATTCACCTGATGCCAGTGTGCTAGTGATATATTTTTGTCCCTGTATTCACCTAATATTAGTTCTAATAGTGTTCTCATGATATAAGTACATCATTGTCACTGAATTACCAAATACTTTAAGTTTGGATTTTTGTACATAAATTGGCTGCTGAAAGTCAGTTGCCTGAAACTTGTGGTAACCCCCCTTCTCAATAAACATCTACTTCAATCACATCCAACCTCCATCCAACAAACAATTTCGATTTGGTCCTGTGATTTTTGACAATTGTCTGAGAGACTGGGACGTCCAACACATAGCTTACAAGAGCTTGATCATCATTCCATTCATACTTGCATGAAAGTTATCTCAGTTTACTGCCTACTCTGCACTGACATGGGATGTTGAAAACTTCTGTGGTAGTGAAAGACCAGACAAATTAAACTAGGAAGTCACTGGTGATAAGTGCCCCAAGAGCTGACCATGATCTGTAGCATAAAAGATATTAAAAACATTTTAAAAGTAACTTAAATAAAATCTGATATTTCATAACAGTCTGGACACTGCTCTACCATAATGAGGCATGCAACTGGCTTGCAGTGTTTTTTGTTTTTTTGCTTTCTCCTTCTTTTTTGTAAGCAACTTTCCTGAATTAAATGGAACCTTCTTGGAGAAAAATCACAAAGTATGTCTTCATGCAAACCAAAACAAATTAACTTGCTCTGACCATCTTCATCAAATCATGAAAAGGAAACAAATGTAGAGGACCTTGAGTCATTACTGCATGAGCAGCAAAAATCTTTTTTTTTTTTTTTGTTCCATTAATATTGAAATTATTTCTGTGCCAGTGCTTGTAGCCTACTTTCAAGCAATAGCATGATACATACATACACAATTGCATAAAGCCAGTGTTTGAACAAACAACAGTTTAACATACCCCTTCTCCCTTTCCCTCAACTTCAGATGAAAACTTGAGGGTGTTTAACTTTAACAGCAGGCTAGGGTTAGTGTCTAGAACGTAACCCTTCTTCCTACCATGTTTTCAGGGCTACTGTATAACAACTGATTTAAAGGCCCAATTTTCTCATTCCAAACAGTACCAATTCTCCTAACCTTCTTAATTGAGCCCCTCCCACAACTGTCTAAAATTCACCCTCATCCAGACACAATCTCATTTTATTGCTTCAGGGTGAAAATAGAAAGCTCAATGTGTATAATCAAAACACTATCAGAACAGTTCGTGCCGTGTAATATATGTTTTGGTACTCTGCATTGTTTGAATTAGCAGTCAATCAAAAAGCTGAGCCAATTGAGAGTTTCTGTTACCCTATACTAGAAGTGTACTTTGGGGTGAGAAGATTGTCCCTTTAACATGTCCTATGAAAGATGACAATGTACACATTTTCATAAGACATCTTGCATAATTGCCTCAACATACTGTAAACAAAAAAAAAACAAACAAACAAAAACCAAAAAACAAAACAAGAAATGTCTTTAGGCCTATACTGACTTTGACACCTTTTAAATTTATAATCACACAGCCAAAATCACCATATTATGTGCCTCTAACACATGAAGAAAAGTGTCAGGGGTACTATATACCTGCTTTGGGCAATTGTTCGTATTCCTGAAAGCTATAAATTACTACTAGAATCAATCATGTATGTCTTTGCTTACCCTGTATTCTATGCCTGAACATATTGCATTAGTAGCGCAAAGCCTAAGGGGCCTAGTCACATAACGTGCACTTGGGCCATTACACATTACTAATGCTATGCTAAGTCATGAATGATGTAGGCTGGAGCATGCAACTAACGTTCAGCTTAAACTTCTTCATGGACTCTCCCCACAAAACCCTTTTCAAAGGAAAATTTGATGGCATTTTGGACTTGCAAACAAATTTTTACCAGTGCTTCAGTCTTAGTCATATACTTCAACCGAAGATATTTTCCTAAAATACAGGTTGACCAATCATTATTGCCTGTAGTTTTGTCGTAACTTCTTTGTTTACAGTTCGATGAATGCATGGATGTCACAGATGTCAATGACAGCCTAAACGTTAGTCTCATTCAACTTGACTGTATAAGACAGCTTCTAACACACGTTAGTCACTCCTTACTACAGTAATGTTAGGATAAGTAGTAACCTGCACATTTGGTCAGCGTAGCCTAGGCCTAGGTATTGCTTGACTGCAAATTGTACTGTGTCCTAGGTTAAATTAGCCTCTATGCAGGCTATAGCCTAAATGTTAAAGGCCCATGACAAAACGATTGCGTAAGGTCGGGCTCAGACTCAGATGCCATTGACAAGCAAGGCAAGGGTCACAAGGTATGTGATTGTGCATTTATCCCCGGTAAATCTTTTGTAAAGACCATACTTCATATCCTGATTAGGAAACTTACCACTTCGTTGTCGTGTACTCATGATACTGAAGCGAAGGCAAGGCCTAGACCTATTTCCAAATAGCAATTTCAGTGAATTGTGGGATAGTTTTGGGTGTACCTACGTCAATTTTCACCACAGTAAAATGCCATTGACAAAAATGACAAACACCAAAACTCTATCCCACAATCCTTTTGCTATTTGGAAATAGGTCTATAGCCCATCCAATTAGTGTAGGATAACCAAGTGAGGCCTAGGCCTAACTTAGCTTTCAATGTACTATGTAGGCCAGGCTAACGTTAAATGCAACCAAGTATGTCTCCACGGCCTAAGCTGCTTGGGGGCACATCCCTAGACCCTAAACAAGAGGAAAAACTGACTTAAGTGATCACACTGATAGTTAATATTCACAATCTATGTGGAAAATTGTCATTTTCCAACTTTTGCGAGTATTTTTTTTTTACTTAATAACGTAGTATCTCTACAAAAATCCATGCGAAAGCCAAGGGTTGATTCAATTAAGTATCTGGGGGTGACTATCACTAAGATCAAATCTCAGCTGGGGCAAACATATCCAACTTGTTTGTAATAAGGGAAATAAGATCTTAGGCCTTTTACGCAGGAACCTCTCTTTTTGTTCCAAAGATGTTAAATTGGCGGCCTACAAAGGTTTACTAAGGCCCTTGTTGGAGTATGCTTGTTCCGTCTGGGATCCACATCAGATTTCACTCCAAGATAGATTGGAGGGAGTACAAAAAAGACCTGCTAGGTTTATATCCGGCGAGTACTCCCGTGAAGTTGGCTCTATAACCGCACTCCTCAAAGATCTAGGTCTACATACTTTGTCTGACCGCCGCAGACGTTGCAGACTCATAATTTTTGCCAAGGGTATTTACGGCCAAGCTAACATCACCCTGTCTAATCTGTGTAAACCTATACTCGTTGTTCTCGTAACATGCATGCTTTGCACTTTCGCCCCCCCCCCCCTCCGCTAGGACTAATTGTTTTAAGTACAGTTTTGTCCCTAATACTACTCGGGATTGGAATAACCTCCCAGAGAGTCTTATTGCGGGGGCCATAAGTCACCCAAAGCCGGTGGATTTCATTATGAACTCTTTGAGGGCTTGACTGATCACACGGCACGTACGCGGTGTAAAATTGTCCTTTTGGATGTCTCACCGTTTTGAAGAAGAAGAAGAAGGCAACTTACAAAATTAAACAGCTGATGTTGTTCGTGGTCATGGCCTGTGTTATGAAATATGACGTCACACACCATTCACGTCACCGTTCTCTCCACAACGCCAAAACGAGAATTTAGACGACGACGTGAAGTTCACGTCGACGCATGCGCATAACTACGGTAT
Organism: Holothuria scabra; assembly: GCA_037179385.1. Lineage (NCBI taxonomy): Eukaryota > Metazoa > Echinodermata > Holothuroidea > Aspidochirotida > Holothuriidae > Holothuria > Holothuria scabra. The sequence goes on from CM074198.1 coordinate 8,859,459, forward strand.
GACATCACCACGTCGTAGCCGAAGTCCGCGTCGTACAATCTAAAGCTCCTTAATTACGCACTTGTCTACAGCGTCCCCGAAAGCGTCTTACTTTTATAATCGTTGCGTCCATATCCGTATCAGTTTAGTGTAACAGCCAAGCTCGTTGTTTTATCTGGTGTCAGAATTTAAATATCCAAATGATGTTTTTTTGGAATAAGGGGTTCGCCTATAGTTCCAAGAACTTGATTGGTCCGTGCCATATTCTTTCCCCTCGCTATCTAACGAAAAAAAAACTTCCGTCCCTTGGCACAAAAAAAAAATCGCTTCCCTTGGACTTCAAATAGGAATTTCAATTTTGTTTTCCTAATATCTTGTAAACGGCTGAGCCGATTTTCTTCAAACTTGGTAGGATGGTACCTTAGGTAGAACAATTGCATTTTAATACACAACCGGAAGTGAAGGTCAAAGGTTACAGGTCAAAGGTTACAGGTCAAAGGTCAAATTTAGTGAAATCACCTTTTCTGCTATATTTCAAAAAGTAAACGTCCTCCTGACACGAAACTTCACACATATGATGATTGCATGTAGACCTACCAAAATATGTGGTTGCCATAGCAACAGAGGTCAAAGGTCAAGTGGCAGAGTGGAACAAAAATTTTCAAGTGATAATTTGTTCGTAAAACAACCTTTTTGTCTTTTAAACTCCTCCTAGTGGGCTGGACCGATTCTTTTCAAAATTGGTAGGTGGGTACCCCAGGGTGGGAACTTATGTCTCTCAGACCCTCGGAAGTAACTTGAAACATGAAACTTCACAAGTATAATAGGGTAGCTTAGTTCTACCAAAATATGTAGTTTCCATGGCAACCAAGGTCAAAGGTCACGTGACAGGGGTTCAAATACTTTTTTTTGTTGTATTCACTTTAACTCTTGACAGAAGCATCCCACAAATCTGAAAATTTAAGTGTAATAGCCTAGGCATGATAAGTTGTACCGATATGCGTGGTTGTCATGGCAACCAAGGACATAGTTCACGTTACAGATTGTCAAAGGTTAAAGGGGAAGTTTAAGCAAAAATTTAATTTTCATATGTGAAAGAGGAACCAAATCCACACAGTGTGGTGAAAGTTCCATTCAAATCGGACATGTATTTCTCGAGATATCAGTAGATAAAGTGAGTAGATTTGTGTTCAAAAGTGAGTTTGAGGGCAGCAGAGCTTATATCACTTCCTCACATCGACAAGGAATGCTTTGTTTGCCTTTGTTTTATCAGACTGTTGTGTTGACCTTGAAGTTAATAGGAGTATGACCTAACTGTGAGCGATGCAAAGTTTGTGAAGTTCTCATGCCACTTATGCAATCACATTTTAATAATATGGGATTGTTGAGGAGAAAATCCAGTCAAAAGTTAAAAGAAAAACAAAAGATTGCCCATTAATGTGGGGATGTGATGTCATATGTGCTTGCTTCAAGTTTACTTTTTGTTGAAAATGTGAAAACTTTACGTGCTCATACCTTGACAACCAAACATCGGATTTCAATGCAAATTTCACCAAAATGCTCAGAATAAGTCCTCCTCTAACATACCAAATCCTGTTGTGACCTTAGACCCTTCTTTTAAAGTGAGCATGACACGGCCACAAAAACTTTTGTGTATTGCAAGATTAGATACAGTATTTTACAAATATCATCTCACACCCCATTAAAAACCCGTACAATTCGGCATAAATGATATTCGAAAGAAAACTGCGTTCAAAATCCAATTTCGAAAAATGCCGCAACAGCTTACCTGACTTTTATGACGCAATTGGCGGCACAAACCCCGCCCTACGGCGCGCATCTAGATTTGGAACTAATGTAACGCTCGGTAAAGTTATCTTATCTTAGCAACCTCATGAAAACGATTGCATCACAATACAGAGTCCAACATATGCATACAGAGCGAAAGGCGCGGACCATGGTGGGGATTCGAAGCAAATCATTGGCCAATATGTTCGCGTGTATATGCGCGTGGGTAAAAATAGTTCTGTTTTTGTGCAAGAAAGACGCGGTTCGGTCGCTATAAAGAACAGCTATGATTATGAATATGTATGGCAGACCACAACAAGCGCTTCCCCACTACGAGCGCGTCTTTACTGTATGGGCTGTTTGATGAAGATGCTATTGCGAATACTAAGCAGTTACCAGGCAATGCACAATTCACAATGTAGTCGTGGCCACGCTCACTGCTATCGTAGCACCGGTGTTTGCAATTATGTATGCGCTAACACGCGTTACCATGCACATGATTTGATGATTGTGAGCTCTCTGGTACAGTGTTGCTAACCATGCCTCCAATGACGTCACCATTTTTGAGACGCGTTCACATACGTTTTTCGCTTTCGACTTTCAAATGGGCTGAGCCTGGCCTGTAACTGGGAATTTAAAACGTCGTATTTCGGTATTTATGGACATAATTTAGTAGGGACACCTTTATGTCAAGGTGTACCCAAAGAACAGTTACCGAGGAACTTACTTTGGCCGTGTCATCCCCACTTTAATGTTTTGTAAGTAGCCTATTTTTCATCAATTAATATAAATAAGCTAGACATATGAGAATATGTTCTACGCAGACAGTTGTTTTCCCTGCAAATATTTGCTGTAACTGTTATGGCAGTCCGCAAGTCAAGAAACTATATATATACTCTCGAAATAGGCCCTGTTGTCATTTTGAAGTATGTGATTTGTATTTGTATGAGACGACGTCCACGATTCCAGGATTTGGCAGAGCGCGCGGACGAAATAAGCCCTGTCTGCACTGAAAATTCCATAGCAGGGCCTATTTCGAGATAATGCCGAAATGGCATTTGCAGGGCCTATTTCGAGAGTATATATATAGCGTGACAATCACCGATATGTTTGCTATATGACAAGCTAAAGTGTACGGCACGTACAAGGTAAAGACGGCTTGGGCGGTCTTGATTTTAGCAAGGGAATGAGGGGTAGGTGGAATTCAACTTCGATCTGAATACGGGATATTTACGGAATAAAAAGAAATATTTTTTAGAAATTTAAGAAATTTGAAGGGCCTATATAGGGACTAGCTATCTTATATACTCTCGAAATAGGCCCTGCGATTTTTAAAATTCCTGAATAATTTTGCCTTTTATTCCGTAAATATCCCATATTCAGACGTTGAATTCCACCTACCCCTCATTCCCCTCGCTGAAATCAAGACCGCGCAAGCCGTCTTTACCTTGTTATAATATTTAGTTTGTCAAAGAAAACACAATGGATTTAATAATAGTCAAGAAGCTATATATATACTCTCGAAATAGGCCCTGCAAATATTTTAAATTTCTTAAAAAGTTTGCTTTTTATTCCGTAAATATTCCATATTCAGAAGTTGAATTCCACCTACCCCTCATTCCCCTCGCTGAAATCAAGACCGCGCAAGCCGTCTTTACCTTGTTATAATATTTAGTTTGTCATAAACGCGCCATGGATTTAATAGTCAAGAAGCTATATATATACTCTCGAAATAGGCCCTGCAAATATTTTAAATTTCTAACAAATTTTGCTTTTTATTCCGTAAATATTCCATATTCAGAAGTTGAATTCCACCTACCCCTCATTCCCCTCGCTGAAATCAAGACCGCGCAAGCCGTCTTTACCTTGTTATAATATTTAGTTTGTCATAGAACGCACCATGGATTTAATAGTCAAGAAGCTATATATATACTCCCGAAATAGGCCCTGCAAATATTTTAAATTTCTAACAAATTTTGCATTTTATTCCGTAAATATCCCGTATTCAGAAGTTGAATTCCACCTACCCCTCATTCCCCTCGCTGAAATCAAGACCGCGCAAGCCGTCTTTACCTTGTCACAATATTTAGCTTGTCATATAGCAAACATCATTGATGGTTCAAGCAGCCGTATATATATATACTCTCGAAATAGGCCCTGCTATCATTTTGAGGTATGTGATTTTTATCTACGTTTCTTGCTGATGCTCGACAACCAGCGCAACACGGCTTTCATTGACGGCGCAGTTGAAGCTAGCCCTAGCCCTATTTCGAGATATTCTAAATTTCTAACAAATGTTGCTTTTTATTCCGTAAATATCCCGTATTCAGAAGTTGAATTCCACCTACCCCTCATTCCCCTCGCTAAAATCAAGACCGCGCAAGCCGTCTTTACCTTGTCACAATATTTAGCTTGTCGTATAGCACAACGGTGAGCGTACGTAAGCACATTATTTAGCTTGTCATATAGCAAAACGATGGCAGTCCGCAAGTCAAGAAACTATATATATACTCTCGAAATAGGCCCTGTTGTCATTTTGAAGTATGTGATTTGTATTTGTATGAGACGACGTCCACGATTCCAGGATTTGGCAGAGCGCGCGGACGAAATAAGCCCTGTCTGCACTGAAAATTCCATAGCAGGGCCTATTTCGAGATAATGCCAAAAACGTACGTGACAATTTCCTTGCCACGGGCTAGGATTGGCCCCAGGCCAGTACGCAAAAAAGGTTTGTGCGTCGCCCGGAAATATTCTAACGCCACACGTTCAACATCGCGCACACGCCCAGTTTTTTAATTGAGACGCACTTGATGTGCATATCAGCTCGACACACATGAGCTTTGCCGTCGCGTCAAAGGAAGAATACGCCCAGCTAGCGCCTGAATAATAACAATTACGCACTTGTCTAAAGCGTTCCCAAAAGCGTCTTACTTTTATAATCGTTGCGTCCATGTCCGGATCCAGCCAGTAGACAACGGTGCGAAAAAGCCTTTCTTTTCTTGTGGGAGTATGCATGACGTTTCATGACGTCATAGCTCATTAATACGTAATTAGATAAAACTTGCCATTTTCGAGGGCTTATATATCAGTTATTAGGTTGTTTTAAAGTAAACCAATGGTTGAATTTTACTAATAAGAAATGCGAAAATCAAATTCTGCCAATAACAGGTAACTTCAAGCATTGCAAAGTGCATTTTGGCCAAATTTTGGAAAAGTTACGTAGCTGCATTTGAACTGTTCAGAAAATTCGATTTTTGTTATTTAATCGCGATATTTCCAATTTTAAAAACTTGCATATTCGATGAAAAATTTATTAGTCTACAATTTTAAATAAACTGCTTTTTTAACCATTCTTTAACGAAGTCAAGTTCACGGCAAATACAGGGCGATTCGTTGACCAGTGGCTTCGTGAACAAGAACCTCCCCACTGTTCTCCATTGTACTGCACGTACTGATTGTGCGAAATAATTCGATGCGTAGAGTATATCACGAGTGTACGTTGAGTCAACCGGTACCATAAGTCGGTCATTTTCGTAATAATCAAATGAGGGGATTACAGTTGTTTCATGACCGACTCAAGGTGGCCCTTGGCTACGTAATATCCATTGTATAAAATATAAATTTAAAAGAAGATATGTGATTTCATTTCAATCAAGTGGTACATCATAAATGTAAACATGCTAGTAAAGGTTCCATGGACTGCAGACTTTGTTCAAAATAATGAACTAACAGCCAGTATCTGCATGATTTCTAGTAAGCAGCTGACAGAACTGTGTCATTGACTGATCTTACTCAGTAGAGAGTAATTAGGCCCTGATAGGTAGAACTCTCAGGCCAGTTAGCATGTTTCATCCTTTTTGTTTTGGGAGGGGGTATTAAGTGTGGTGGTAGGGTGCTTCCTGTGGAAAAGGGCAATACTAGACTCTCTTAGATTTCCTGTTCAATACAAGATCACTTCATGCATAAGCATTTGGGAAGGATATTTCAAATTGACACTGGAATCTTATATTGAAATTAACATCTCAGTAAATAAACCTGGAGGAACATATCAATGGAAGCAAATGATGCACTTTATTTCTTGAATATGCCCAATGAAAAAGTTGTCTTTGCCTTAGGATTTTTTTCTTAGGATTTACTGAGGAAACTATATTTCACTGACTGAGGCAGGGATATAGCTACCCCCTATTTCTCAGTATAACATGCAATCTTGCTACTGCAACTATTCTACTGATAAGTACCAGCGGGGTAGTTAACTCCTTGCCAGTACAGTGACTGTTTTAAGGTTAACATTGACAAGTTCTTCCATGACTGGTAGAATCTGATTGTTTGGGGCTGTTTGTTTAGGTCTGGTGGTTTGACTTTTGATAGGGTTAATTGGACTTCATGGCATCTTATGGGACCTTGGCCCTCCTTTGCCCTTCAACCTGTTATGTTATGTTAATTGCTGCTAGCTGCTCCCTTCAAAATTCTAGGCCTATACAGGACTGAACTGGGCAGCAACTAGCTAAGGGTGTGCAACACTTTCCCACAATATCCACATACCACTTAATACATTAGACTGACTGTTGCAAATGTGCAATGCTCAGTCCAGAATGACAAGCAAAAATATGCAATTCAAGCGCACACTATTTTAGTTGTAACTCTCTCATTTGCCCACAGATAAAGTTCTGATTTCTACAAAATATTATTGTGAGTCACTTTATCATGGTAAGAAACCCAACTATTACATGACCTTTAGGTTAGATCTTCAAGTTTCATATGCAACTTATTGGTAGAAATCATGACTTGAGAAAATCACCAAAATGTCTGGAAGACTTACCTTAATTTATCGCATAAAACAAGACTAACAAGTAATATTCTAGCAGCACATGAACTGACAAATGGTACTAATCCAGTCCTCTGTTTATCCTCAGGATACTGAAAAGTGTAGAGATTTAGCAATGCACTGTACCAAACAAACACACAGTGACACATAGCACTGCATGCACTGGGCCTGGACAATTAATTCCTGTGTAAATAGGCGCGTTGTTAAAGACACTATAGAAAGCCTGAACGACCATTCACCTTACAAACCATTGGAACAACTGTTCTAAGGATTCCACAAAACTAGTAGTATAGTGAGCGCCTGTAGCTAGCTAGCTCAGATGAACTTGACATCATGTATTGTTATGACTCAATCAGTGTTGTATTGGTTGGCATGTATAAAATTGCATACTTACAACGTGCGTTGCTGGATCACCACTAACGTCCCATACAAACCTGTGCAAATGTACACGCAAAACTATCGAATTTCAAGTGAATTTTCTAGGCACCATTACACCATTGCATGATCATTTCCAATCGCAAAATTGATACCAGTAGGAAGCTAAGACTCTATTCTAACTGATTTTACCAAATTTACCTGTTTTTATTCTTTAACGAAGTCAAGTTCACGGCAAATATGCAACAACTTTTTAAGCCTTGAAAAAGGCTACCCTATTTCGTTACCTGATTTTTCACTTACTACGATCAATCGAAAAATGTTCAAAGTCTTTCTAGGAAAATAAGACTTTCGAAATTCGAATAACCATGTTTTGGTACTTTGTTACGCCTTCTATTGCATAATTCATCAACGTAAACCTAAGGATACATCCAGTATTAGTTCCGCGAAATGTCATCAGTTGCTTCAATTTTTGGGGGCGGGGCTACAAGAGAACTTGGTTTTCAGCTCATTAACTCGCCCCTTGTCCGATGGCTGGATCCGTTTAGTGTAAGAGCCAAGCTCGTTGTTTTTTTTTTTTTCATAGTGTCGCAAGGGGATAACAGCATCTTAAAAACTAAATTTGTTCCAAAATCTTAGGTAGGCCTACTAGATTAAAAGGGCAAGCGTTACAAAGATTGGGTAGCCTAATTCTCCAGTTCTTATATAATCCGGTGTCAGAATTTAAACATCCAAATGATGTTTTTTGGAATAAGGGGTGCGCCTGTTCCAAGAACTTGATCGGTCTGTGCCACATACTTTCCCCTCGCTATCTTACGAAAAAAACTTCCCTTGGACTTCAACTAGGAATTTCAAAGGATTGTAGCATGGAGTTTTAGTATGGTAATTTTTGTCAATGACATTCTACTGTAGCATAAAACAGCACAGATAAAACTTCTAGCACATAAATAGTTCAAGTTCTATAACCAACTTGCGCACATGTTAGCGATGAGATATGCAACTCCGTGGATTGCCCTCTTGTTTCATTTTTCATCGCCGCCACTGGGGTTCGGCATTTTCTTGAGGGAGCGAAGCGCCCAAGTGAGGAGCGACCGAGGAGCGACCGAACGGGGAGAGCGTGTGGTTCTCCCCCTCCTACCCAGAGGAGATTTTGCAATTTTACATCAAAATTGAGCGATCTGGTGAACACCTAAGCTGGAATTTTTGGACATTTTCAATCTTGTATCAATGTTTTCCTTATTCCCTCGAGAGTAAGTGTGTGGCTGTATGAGGGTTACTGTACGAGTCAATGGGGCCCTAGGGTATTGTGTTGCACTGAAACAAAACAGCTACTGATAAGGCTTACACTGGCTAAACCAGCGGAATTGACATTTTGCCCTGCATGAAAAACGCCAAAACTCCATTTAAATAAAAAAAAAATAAAAAAAAAAATTAGGTCTGTGCGGGAGTAAGTGCGAACCCCCTGAACCCCCTGGCTACGGTCCTGTTTCCCTGGGTGTCCCCCTCCCCTTTTGGAATTTTTTGTTGTCTCGAAGATGCTTAGATGCATTATGGTGCTATATTTTGTTCTTTTGTACTAGATTCCAGTGTTCTCCACAGGGGGTTTTAGAGGGGCGACACGTCCTCCTAGTGAAATTGGCCGCCCCTCCAAAATAGTTGCCGCTCTCCAAAAAATGCAGCTTCCATTTTTAGTTCATTGCTTCATTACACATATACAAGTCATAATTGGAAAAATGTCTCTTCCCTCCAGGCTTGGCGCCAGGATTTTCCCGACGAAGGGCCACTCTCCGAACGGAGGAGAGGTAGGGTGGGTAGCGACCCCAAGCCCCGACAGCCAGGATGCCGTCGATGAGTTGGTGAGGAAGATTTGAAGAAAACCTTTGCACTATACCTGCCATTGCGAGTCATATACGACTTAAAATTTGTATATGCTAGAGGAAGATATTTCCGCACTGATTTAACCGTGGAAAAGCGGGCGAAAATTTTTTGGGTTGGCCTACACTAAAAAGAATCTGTACTTATTTAAAGCTTATGTAGGTCAATTGTCCCGGCATTTGGGCCCTATCGGGCACAACTTGTATTGTACTTCCTTCTTCGAGTCCGTACCGCACGACTGGCACAAGAGATTATTGATGCAATTCCCGACATGTATATTAATCCATTTATTCTACTTACTAATTTACTTGAAAAGATGGGAAGGGTTTGTACTTTATTAGCTCTGGGTAACGGAACTGAGGAAGAGTGGGCAAAGTGGTTAACTTCACCTAAATTGTGCTTGCACATAAATTCATTTAACTGAACTTTGACCACCTTCTCAATAATCGTTGAAAAGAAGAAAATGCTAGATACTGGCCGGTAGTTAGCTAGGTCATTTCTATCCAAGGATGGCTTCTTCAAAATAGGAGTAATAGCAGCTTTGCCAAGTGATAGCCCCCCCCCTTTTGAAATGTCTGGATCGGTCCCTGTTTCTTGCTCTTGCCTCGTCTCACACCAACTAACAACTTATCCAATCTTATCCTATTTGGTGGCGCTTGACCACTTAAAAGTAACACCCCTACAATTGGTGTTTCAGGTACAATTTTCATCTCACTTAGATGTAATGGGCCCTTAAAAGAGCAATTCTTTTGGCCTTTTGGAAGTTTCTTCTCTTTGTCATCATTTTGGCCCATGATGGACCCACAGCAGTCATAGAACGACAAGGTTGGTACTGATGACCACAGGAATAGGGTCAGTTGTAAATAAAGCCACATGGTACACCCAGTGTTGGATTTCGTATGGTCGGTTCAACTTACAACCCGTTCATTTTAGGGAATGCCGAAACGGGTGTAGGAAGGAATGGTCGTTGTAATGGCTGGTAGTGGCGGCGCTACGAGGATGGGGCAAAAAGGGAATTTTTACCCGATTTTGTCCCTGCTACCACGCGCTCCCCACCCCTAAAAATAAGGTCAGTTAGGGGTTAGGTTAACCAAAAAAATAATATAACTCCCCAGAGTTTTCATTCAGAGATATGTTAAAACCTCAACGTTTCTGGGGACTTCGCCTCCTGTACACCCACACGCAGGAATGGGCTCTTTGCACTCGGTTGCGCGATCGGCCTGAAAATATTTGTTTCAACATTTTCCTTTGCCCTTAGTTTCCCCCTCCCTCCCTGATTTTGACATTCTGGAGCCGACACTGGTTATTGGAAAATAGGCCTATTATAAAGAGATTTATTAGTGACTGGTCGTCTTGGTGGCTCAAGTGCACGAAGCTGCAATTGATAATTCAATAACTTTGATGATATATTCAGTTTTCACAATCATTGAACTCAATTCAGGTGCGTACCCAGCGATTTGTCAAAGTGAGGGGAAACCTGTAGACCGTGGCGGTTTGTCAAAGAGAGGGGCGACCGTGGCACCAAAATGATTGTTGCGAAGTGTACAGGAAATTTTTCCCCCAAATGCCTCCAAGATCGCTGGAAATGGCACCTGCTTAGCCTAAAAATAGCACTTCCCGGGGCACACCATAGGGAAATACTGGCGATATCGTAATATGTGCTCGGGGACGGCCGTCCCTCTTCGTCGCCTTTCCCACAGACTCTGACTTATTTTACCCAAATATATTCATGCACCATAGAAACACAAATTGACGCCGAAAGGTTGGTTCAATTCTGAGTGCACTGAGAGAGATAAAGCAGCATTTTAGTTTTAACATATTGCATATGGAAATAAAATTACTCAATCTTGTTTCTGGTCGTTCTTTTTTCTCTTCAAGAGAGACCGCGGAGCTCCATCGGTCGTATGGCAAGCCATTTTAATGTTTATTTCCCAATTTCAATGATCTTGCCTTACGGTCGACAACCGAAGAGATAACGAAGTGAGATAGGAAACACAGACATTGTTCTTTTAATACTATCATTTAAGATCATGTTTTTAAGAAATGGTAGAAAAAGGAACAGTTGTGAAAATCGATAAAGTTGTTATAAGTTTTATGCGTGGGAGCTAAAAGAGCTCCCTGGTCTGTCTGTCTGCATAATTTTATAGACAAATCCGATTAGCGCTTGTTTTTAGTGACTGTAGGCAGCCATTAGTGGGGTCCATCAGCCTTTAATCGTCTTTATTTATTTTCTACGTGAATTTCAAATCCTCATATTCAGTGAAGTTGAGAAAATCAAGATACATTAGTGTACAACCATGGAACAGGTAAGGAAGGAAATTTAAAGATTAAAGGTGGTGGACCCCAGTAATGGCCAACTAACTTGAAAATCAGACCATCACAATCTGACCGGATTCGTCTATAGATTGGAAAACCGTTCTAACATTAAATACTAAAAGTCGAGGTTTACTTTTGGAGACACAAAATAATGTAGGGTGCGCTCTGCAATTCTAGTCAAGACTACAGTGGGGCATGTCACGAAAAATGCAAAAGGGTCGTGTTATTTCTCAGATCGAACTCAAAATTAACTCCAAAAATGTAAGCCCACAAAACGAGAATTAGTACAACGATGTTTTGTTTGGGAGTGGCTTCGGCTATTCGCCAATTACTAGAAATTGTTTTTGGAAGTTTCGGCTAGAGCAGTTCACGGTCAGGTTAATTTGGCCTCTAGCGTAGAGAAAAGTAAGGTAATCACCATTGCGGAATTTCCCTTGTTTCTCTGGATTTAGTAAAGGATAACCTACTCTGCCCCAAAATACAATATTATTCATTATTCATTAGTATTTTTGTGTCCCTCTGGCCCATGCTTAAATCCAAAATCTGGCCCTGACTCAGTCCGACTTCAACCTATACTACTATTAACTTCATGAAGGAAGTCTTCACTTCCATTTACTGTCAATAGATAGCCACCACAATACAGAAGTGATAATAATGTTGCGTCGCCGGCCTCCAAGTCTTCCTTCAATTGTCGATGAATGTAGGGGGGGGGGGGTTGCAGGTGCTTCTGGGTAAGCCCTGGGGTAGGGGTAGTAGAGTTATGGTGGGGGTGTATCCTGGTGACCTCTTGCAGCTGCCAAAACTAAAACCAAACATGACACATTATGACTCAAATAAACCGAGAACAGGTATTTTAAGGTACCACTTCTTTTATTCAAGCTGGCGTTCAAGAATCAAAATCTTCACCAGCTTCTTCTTCTCGATACATGAACAACGTACAAGTGATCTCATGAAACCTCTTCTTGGTTGCAGAAAACCCAGTAAATCTAGTTCCCTTCACTCTGTTGCCTGAAATTACATCCCCAATTATATCCTTAGAGCTTCAGATAAACTCATAATTATCTTGACTGCCATACATTAAAAGCTTCCCTATCACGGAAGTACATGACTGGTTTTGGATTCCAATTTAGCCTAAGTTTCCAAAGCTGAAAGACCCGCTTTGAAAGTAACAAAACTGAGCATTGCCCTGCTATGCTAAGTTTCACAAATCCGTCCCTAACTAAAAGCTATAAAATTAAATCTTACCAGGCCAGAGTAAGACATGTTAGTCCCTGTCCCATATTCTCCTGGTGTACTAAAATGAAAATATGCTCACCGAAGAACTCTCCTCTCTAAAATTCACCAGTCTTTCCCTCCTGAAAATAGGCCAAATCGCCAGAAGTTATCGACAGTAATTACGTACTTAGTCTATTTGCTTCTTCTCTCTCTGAGGTCTAGATTTTGAATGAATCCTCCTAAATTTCTAAGTTCTCAACTTTACAACTTCTTTCCTCCACCACACTCTTAGACACAGGAAACATACTACTCATTCATTGGTTAGAGTGATATAAAACTTTTCTGATTGGCTGGGACCTACCCAGACGGCACTCATTTTGTGAACTAGGTTACTGAACTCAACTTCAACTGCACCTGCAGAATATTTTTAAACAGTTTCTTAGAATTTCTCCCCAATTAGAGCAAGCCCCATCTGCATCTGCGCAATGTTATTAAACAGTTCATCAGAACTTCTCCCCCAATTAGGGCAAGTTTTGCTTCTCATCCTGTCCCATCACCTTGATTTACAAATACCCCCACTTCCTACCCTTTGATATAAGTCAACAACCGAATTAATTTGGAAGTGATTCACCCTTTTTGTTATAAAACTTTGGGAAACAAAGGATCTCTACTTCCAGATTCTCACAACATTTAACAGTTGTTTTGACTTACCCATCCTGTGAATCAGCCAAGTTCTCATTTCACTGAGAGAGCAAAGACCTTTTAGAATTTTTGCAACAATAATCAAAAGACTTAAAAAAAAATTGAAACATCATGCTGAAAACCTATTACTTTTTTTGTAATTTAGGTCTATTATTATTTCACCTTATGAACCAATCTAAAAAACTGTTTAGGTCTCATTGTTTTTCTAACGCAGTTATTCATCAACTTACAAAATACCAATTCCCCAACCTACTTTACTCTAACCCCTCCCGCAGCTGTCTGTAGTTCACCTTATCCAAACGCAATCCTAGTTCGTTGCTTCAAAGCATACCTTGATGGGTATACAAGATCGTAACGTGAAATCGCAGCACTTTCAGTGCATTCTGAGTAATATGAGCTACTATACATGTTTTAATTTGATGTCAATCAAAGAGCTTCGAGAATTCAAGAAGACTTCGGGTAAAAATTGTACTTTGGGATGACGAAATGGCTGACATAAAACATCTCTTCTGCCCTGCCTGATCTTTGCAAGCAATTTAAAATGCTAAACAGCTTTCTAAGTATTTGGCATGTTAAGTGATATTCTTGCTAAATATATTAAGAGTTCAACGTGTGAACGGAAGGGATAAAGAAGTAATGAATTCTTAACACAGTTTACACTGTATACGTATAAACTTATTGTTGAAAAAGTGTACGATTTTCAGTAGCGGAGAACAAGACAGAAATGATTTGAAATACACTGAATTTGCAGACTGTTTTAATGATTTTAAGAATGAGGGATAAAAATGGCCCAAAATGTATTTTCAAAACGACAAAATATCTAACCCAAGCTAATGAATAATTGTAACTAGAAGAAATGCTGTTTGCAACATTCTTATTATTTGGCCTGCACTTTACACATGAACGGAAGCTTGCTGCCAAGAACGATGTCATTAGAAATGTCAGAGATGGCCAACTTGAAGTTAGGAAGAGTAACTGCAACATGAACAGATTTCGGGAGACGATCCAAAATGTACGTAGTAGACTCTGTAGGAGTTCCGTCTGGGAAATTCAGAGCATCCTTATCTAGCTTCAGATGCACAGCGCTCCATAACACCTGCAAATAAAATTTATGAAATCAAAAAGATAAGAAAGAGAAAACGAAATAGTTCACATGGAAGAATGATACCGTAGTTGTAGATAGACCTTGTGCATTGACGACACACTGACGTCATTCTTGGGGTCAAAACAATGGAACACGTGGCCGCACGCATAAGAATTCGCAATACACGTGTAGCAGACTACGCGCCTATTCGGCTGGTTGACAAATAAGTTGTCTGCATTTGTCGGTGTTGGTTTGTTTTGCCCCCAAAGGAGGGCGTACTTTTTGCTCTGTGGCATAATATGCATGAGGTCTATTCAATGTAGGCATTACCCGTCGGCGTTACCGAGTAGAGCTTGTTGTTTAAAGTCGGCAACAACAGCTAAAAAATTGTAAGAATGTACCGCTTCTTCCAATGGTAAATGGTTAATGACATTTTGCGATTGCGATGCCTGCTACGGACGTATCAAAAATATTTTGGACACTGTTATTTTGTTTTCCAAATTGACGATTTGTTTTGGTTTTTATTTTATGACGTATAAAAATAGCCAACGTTTCGGACGTTTCAATTGAGTCAATTTTCAATTTTGGTAAAACGGTTCTTCGGGTCACACTCGAGAGTGAAATTTCAATCTTTAGAAGAGTGAAAGTTGAAAATTTCACTCCAAAAGAGTGGAAATTCACTCTTTAAAAAGGGGTCATCCCTGGTGGCACTCATTAAAGAGAGAAAATCTTTCTTTTTGGAGGGAGTGTCACTATTCTTGGATGCATGAACACTCTTGCGGAGTGAACTCACACTTTTCACTCTATTAAAGAGTTACTATATTCACTCTTTGGTGTTAAGAGCGTAACTAACTGACTAACTAAACTAAAGGGACTTAGCATGGGCGGCGATCCGTCTTTGAAAGTCACGGTGGGAGATATAGTCGGCGTCACTATCTAAGCGGAGCGCCACCATCAGTTGGCGCGGAGCGTACAAAGAAAAGGTCGGCCAAAAATGCGCCGAGATCACCGGAAATGGCCCTTTCCGGATTATCTAACGTGATATCATAGCAGTTGTCAGGAGCGTTTTTCATAAAAAGGTTGAAAGGCCTAAAAAGTATAGAAAAGTAAAAGTCTGATTGCCTTAAAAGGGGGATTAAGTTTCTGAATAGAGTGAAAAGAAATTTATTGAGCAGTGGCGTAGCTAGATTTTTCCGGAGGGGGGGGGGGAGGGGCAAGCACCCAAATTTTCCATTTTTTTTTATTTTAGCGTGAAAGTCATTACTCTGGGGACATGATTTACGTGGCGCAGAGCGGCGGTCTGAAATTTCTACCCCTTATCACAAGAGTTTTGAAAATATGCATCTTGTATTGGGAAAAAATTTTGGATTCTGGGTTCCCATATGAGGAAATGTGAAAAGTTTGCGATAACTTAAGAATCTGTATTTCTTGTTGGCAAGTCTGAGATTGCACAGCTACCAAAGATCGTTGTTGCCACAAAGTTTTATCTAAGACCTAAAAACTGAGGCAGAGTCAATAGCTTATATTGGAGAAAATGTAGAATTTAATGACAGAAAATTCATGAAAATAGCACTGTAGTTGCCGAGATCGCTTAATGATCTGGTGATTTTGTCATTTCCAGAGTTCGGAAAAGTTTACGAAACGGAACACAACTATAAGCAGCAAATGAAAATTTCTCCGCCCGAAGCCCGCGAAAAATTTTACATATTTGAAAACAAATAATTACAAAAATTGAGCTTTTATTGGAGAGTCTTCGGAATTTCATGAAAGAAGAGTTGGGAAAACCTGGTAGATGCACACTGTTTAACAAGGTGTTTCTTGATTGGCTGTTGCCATTGTATTGTATCGATTGTATTATTTGTTAGGGTTAGGGACTTAGGGATTAGGTTAGGGATTAGGGCTATCGTTAGCCAGCTGTTAGGAAATTTCTTGTTAAACAGTGCGCATCGCCCCGGAGAACCACACTGCCACCCTGTACCTACGCCACTGTCATTGAGCATCGTTGATTCCTTTATATTGTATATCTTCCATTTCCATAGTAAATTTTAGTTATTTCAAGACCTGTCGATGAATATCATAGCATTTCAAGTTTCTGTCGACACTCCTCGGGGTCTTTATAGTTGTATAATGAATCAATTTATATAAATAAATGCCTAAATATGAAGTAATTGTTTATACTCATCAGTTATTTTCTGAATTAAAGTATCCTTAATGATGACCTAAATATTTAGTAATTGCTTATGGTCATCAGTTATTTCCTGAATTAAGTAATTCTAATATTTTTTTAAATGAGACTGAGAGAAAGTCGATAAAACTGAACCGAAAGATATAAAAATAACAACAATAATTTTCAAAGTAAAAATCACTGTAAGAACCGTGTGGAACTTAAACTACGGTATGATAAAACTCATCTGGAGAAGCAGAAACCCAAGTTGTAACAGAATTGAATCTTTCAGAAAAAAAAAAAAACCGTTACGAGGCATCGGGCAATTATGTGACAAGTCTTTTGCAATTTTGATGGCATTAAAGTAATATTTATTCTTTCACTGCATGTAAAAGTCACCTTATCAGAATTTGTATGTAAGAAGTAGATACCGTATTTACCTTCTATTTCAAGCAGATAAATAGACTTATGGATGATCACTTTCGAAGGTGATAAGCAATTGAGGATACTGGTGCATATGTGTAATATGTTCATGCCACGGACTTTCATACATGGACTTAGCATGTAACGTGTACTCCCTATCCGTAGCTGGTCGCCACCGACTGGGTCAAAAAAAAAAGGCCCACCAAGATGGCCGCCGTGAACCTATAAATCGTCTGATTTGACGACGACTCTGTAATATTTTGAACAAAAGTTAAACGTAAATGGAAAAAAATATCATATTGCTGCAATAGATGAAGTGATTTTGACCATACCTTGCCATATTTCAGAAATATTCCAACTTTCTTGCAAAATGTGGGGATATACTTGAGCAAGTCAAAGCTTTCACACAAACCCATTGCAGCGGCCATTTTCGTGCGCTTTTTCTCACACGTACGGTAGCGACAATGTACCGTGCATTATCCTCTGTCCATGTATATAGGAAGTCCGTGGTTCATGCTTAGTTACTCCATAGGAGGGTGTGCAGAACTGTCACGCCACATCCATACGTTCCCTTCTATTTTTAGAGAAACAGTTTTATGTTACATTTTAAAGCGTTGATTTGTAATCTTTTAGTTTTCCGTTCTTTTAAAGAAGTTTTCATAACAGCATACTTAACTGTTTACGTAGTTTCCGAACCTGTAGGTTTTTTTTCATGGGGGATATAGTGTACAGTACCCCCCATCCAATTTTATGGGGGATATGCTCCCCCATCCCCCCAGGATCGCCGCCCGTGGTACTTAGCATCAAATTTGCTATCAATAAAAGAATCCAAATAGTCAAGTGATGGTCTAATTTAGTCGGGCATAACTGGGGTCCATCAGGTTTATTCTTACAAATTCTTTGCTTCACTGTATCATTAATATTTGTACACTAATATATTTCATGATTCTCTCAATTTTCACTAAATATGAAAGTAAGAATTGTGTATAGACAATAAAATTTAGACGATTTCATACTGAAGGACCCTAATAGCCTAATATGCGTTTTTCGGACTTGGTAGAAAGTTATTTTAAGTTCAAGAGAAAACACTAACAGTCAAAATAACGACTGCTTACATTCTAGTAACAAAACTTGGAAATGTCATTTCCGGCTATTTGAGGGGTCGCGATCTTTCAACTTTTCCCGGACGCTCCTCGACAGAAGAAAAACACTCCACTTAGATGGTCTTGTAGTGCAGGATTACATATTTCTTGCAGAGAGGCCTCTGCCCCCAAGCTGGAAATGGCATTATGACCCATTTTTCATATCGGATTGAATTCAGTGTAACGCCCTAAGTGTATAAAATATGGTAATTCGATATTTGCTCCGAAATTGAGTCTCGTTCACCAGTTTACATGCAAATCGTATGGAGAAAAAGTCTTTTTCAGAACCGTTTTGCTGGATTAGAATATGTATGCTATTTGGCTTCAATAAATTTGCAGAGATGCCCACTGCGTAACCAAATAGGTGAAACTACATGTACTGGACAATAAATAACAACAATTCTGCATGAAGTCTTTGAAATTGCTATGTTGAACGAATTCTGTTTTAGCAGGATAATGGGCTATGGACTGACCCCACTAATGGCTGACTGCAGTCACTATACACTAGCGCTGAACGGATTCGTATTTATATAGTAGTATTTACATTATCGTAGGACATTTGCGAGTAACAGTGAGATCCTAACACGTTCTGTGATTGGCCGTTGATGCATTGTCGGAGGAAATGATTGAAATTTCGGAGGGGAGGCTGAATCCTCGGAGGAAGTAACTGTACGTAGACAATTTGATGCGAATTCATTCGTTGAATATATGGTACCATATATTGAAATTAAGGGTACCATATAATCGAATATTTGTCCATATATATTCGAATTAATGGTACCAACAATTCAAATATGTCTGTTTTCTACATGTATTCGATTTAGTCTAATCCCTACATATGAAACTAGATAGCCATATATTCGAATTCATGGTACCATATATTCGATTTAATGGTGCAATAGTCGAATTAATGGTTTCACATATTAGAATATAGGCTCACATATATTCGAATTAATGTCTGCATATATTCGAATTAATGTCGACATATTCTACTTGATACCTACTTATATTCGAATCAACGATAACATATAAAATTATGTCATTGGTTGAGAATTCACCCCTCCATTAAACCGAATTTATGTTTTATTTTATTCGAATTAATGGTACCGTATATTAAAATTATGGTACCATAAATTCGTGAATTATGTCCGCTACGGCCAACCATATTCGTCAACCGACGAACACGCACGTGAGAGTCTACTACACAAGTGGTATGCTATGTTTCAGTGGAACTTTACAATCAAATGAAATTTGCAGGTATTTCCACCGACTATGGAGCACGAACGCCGAAAAGATGGTGAAGTTAGTAACTTAGATATGTTTCTAACCATTTGCCAGGCTTAAATCGGGCCGGATAGGGATTAGAAGCTGAATGAACGGGGAGAGTGGGGGGTCACATGGAAGCGAGTGATAAAGAAATAGGCCGAGTAACCCTAGGCTAGGCAAGGCGTGATACTATGAACATGGATATATTCGAAATTAAACTTGGCGTAAATACATATGAGCATGTAACGGAAGTAACCGGAATGTGGTTATTATGAAAGCTTATAGATTAGTTGTGTATCTAGATGTTTGAACGAGGCGGCCACAGAGCTGGAGGGCAGCCATTTTTGGGAAGACAGTTTTTTGTCTACTAAAAATAACAAAAGTGAATACATCGTCCTGTTTTTATGACTTATTGCTCTTTTCTTCAACCCCTGCCATAAATTGTTGTACGACCGGAAGAAGGTTCTACATTGACTTACTGGTTCTGTTGATAGGCCTAAGTCGTCGGAAAGCTGGTTGAAGTAATTCTTTTCTTCTTCCGAAGTTATAAACATTAATTGAGGTTGGTATTCGAATCCTTGGACTGGTTCCTGACACGTTTGTCTCGCTTCATCCCATGTCTTAGCCTCCGAAAAGTATCTGAAATCATTCAGATAACGTGATGATGGAAGACATATTTGAAAATAGCTTTTAAAGAAATGTAACCGCGCTATTAACGCAGCATGACAAGTGATTTATGATAAGGTCAGGTTAGATAAGGTTTACACGTCAACTAATAGTCTTCTGGTTTAAATAATCAATCGGCGCCCATGGGTTCTTTTTTTTTTTTTATGAGCTGGGGCACTAGATTATTATCCCTACTCCATTGCTTACTGAGGAGCGTTATGCACAACGATAGTAGGTCCCATTTTGTAAAGCCTTTGTTATGACCCAGCCTAGGAATCGAACATCTGCAGACCTTCCGAAAGAGAGTCCGGATGACTCTGCCAACTCTACCAACTAAACCACAGACTTGGTCTGATAAGATAAGGGAGTGTCTGCGTGTACTACTTCAAAAATAAGGTTTCCACATACACAGGAAGGAATTCAATGTTACTAAAGCTCATAACTCATTGGCTGCACTCGACATCCGGTTTTCATCTAGCCCGCGGAGCGGACGAAGTCTTTTCGTTCAGCTCATCGCTACGAAAAACCAGGGGCGGCAACCTAAAGGGGACAGCAGTTATAGAGACGTTACACAGGCTAGTCCTCAGCCTGTTGTGGGAGCCAGAGAAGCAGTCTCGTACGAGATCACGAAAGAACACGTTCGGGTGATTTATTAATTGCCCCCAAATCTCGCACCAGCTTGGTCGATGGTGATGCGAGAACGCGGAATGTAGACAGAAATGGAGGAGATGTCTTCTCAACGTCCGGAAGAATGCTTGTCGGTGAAATACCAGTCCAGTTGCAGAATATGTACATGGACAACAAACGTTTTGACTTCTTAGGAAAAATAAAGTTAATAGTGAAAGCCCTTTAGGTCCACGTGCTAGCCTAAAGTGACGTGCGTGGCGTACAGAAGCTTCAATCATTATGTAACTATATTGATATCACCTGTGGGCATTAGCAGCATAGCTCTATATATAGACCGAATCAAGACAGTAAAGTTATTGTCTCATTTTAGTCGGACATAATTGGGGTCCATTTGCTAAGTCAGGAGCGTAGCCTCGGCGGGAGTTGGGGGCTTAAGTCCCCATGATCCAACCTTGCAATGCAAAAAACACCTAAAACAGCGGTTTTTCTCTCTGTCATTAGTCTTTTCCCTCATTTCGTGCCCCAACCCCCATGACACCAAAACCCACCCCCATGACGCAATTCTGGCTACGCGCCTGCCTTAAGTCTTTCAGTTTCCTTGCTAATCTGTATCCCTGGATGGTTGTACGCTGAATTGTATCTTGATTCTCTCAATTTCACAGAATATGAGGGTTTGAAATTCATGTAGACAACAAATGAGTACGATTTAAAGCTGATGGACCCCATCATTGGCTGCCTGCAGTCACTAAACACAGGCACTGATCGGATTCGTCTATGTGCCCTTTGCATTACAAGGGTAAAGCAAGTTGCATCGTTTGGATTTGTGAAATATTTGGCCAATAAAGAACTCTTAAGCAACAAAAAATTTCTTTCTGTGAAAAAGTTATCATGTTGCAAAAACTACATGACTGTCATTCTTTGAACCATCCATCACTTCATTCCCTGTGCATCAGTAGCGTGCCCCTAGTCCGGTCTCGGTCCGGCATGGTCCAAGCCAGTGAGCCGCAACTGGAGAAAAGGCCGTGGCCGGCTCGATTTGAACCAATAGGTTGGAAACTGGACCGTAAAACTCCATCTGACTAACTAACTAACTAACTAACTAACTAACTAACTAACTAACTAACTAACTAACTAACTAACTAACTAACTAACTAACTAACTAACTAACTAACTAACTAACTAACTAACTAACTAACTAACTAACTAACTAACTAACTAACTAACTAACTAACTAACTAACTAACTAACTAACTAACTAACTAACTAACTAACTAACTAACTAACTAACTAACTAACTAACTAACTAACTAACTAACTAACTAACTAACTAACTAACTAACTAACTAACTAACTAACTAACTAACTAACTAACTAACTAACTAACTAACTAACTAACTAACTAACTAACTAACTAACTAACTAACTAACTAACTAACTAACTAACTAACTAACTAACTAACTAACTAACTAACTAACTAACTAACTAACTAACTAACTAACTAACTAACTAACTAACTAACTAACTAACTAACTAACTAACTAACTAACTAACTAACTAACTAACTAACTAACTAACTAACTAACTAACTAACTAACTAACTAACTAACTAACCGAGACCTTTAAAGTTACGCCACTTTTTCGATACGCCACTTTTTCGATACACAAACATGGAAGGCGAGGTACACTTTCATTGAACATCATTAGACATCCATATTTTGATACAAAGTGCCCCCCCCCCCCACCACATTATTCAAACGGTTGTCAGATTTGGTCGCTCGTAGGTAACAAAGCATTTATGTCTGGATCACGTAAGGGTTCCCTTTTAAGCCTGGACAGTTAGGAATGTACCATTTCTGATGGTACTAATCTAGAAAAGCATGCATGCTTTAACATATACGAATTTGGGGAAACCCAATATCACCTGGGTACAGGATAAGCACAACACCTTCAAAATTCGAATAACCTCAAAGGACCGACAAGTCTCATTCTATCAATAAATTTTATCTTTGGCTCCCGCTTTCACTGTGAATGTCCTGTGTCCACAACCAATACGATTTACCTGTAGCAGTATTGTATTCCTTTTTCATCTGGCTGCGGGTTCAATATCCAGTCCTCTGAGCCATCTGTGACTGTTGGGCATTGGGCGGAGTCTATTCTGGCGCACATGCCGGAAAGAGTCACAAAGAATAAAATCAGCTTAAACCGAAAAGGTTCCATGTTAATAACTTGATTAAGACTGAAGAGAAAGAGAAAGGAAAGCAGTTAGCCTAAACACCAATGTATTAGGAAGCAATTTGAAAGTGGGGGGGGGGGACAATTTTGCCCCTCACCCTACCCCATTGACCAAAAGGTGCATTTTTATGCTATTTTTTTTTTGGGGGGGGGGCTTTTTCCTCCGAACAAGAGCATTTTTTCAAATAGAAAAAAAAATCTCCTTTTATCGTAAGTGTAAACACTACTGTCCTTAGGAACATAATTTGCGGCGCGCGGAAAATTTGGGTCCTTTTAAACATTTGTAAATATGGACTTTTATTGCAAAGAACAGTTTAGATTCAGGGTTTCCGTAAGGAAATTTGAATATTTGGGGGACTATCGAAGAATCTGGGTTTCCTATTAGCACATATCTTAGATAGCATGTTGACTGAAGATCGTTGTTGTTACATAGTGTTATCTACTGAGTGCGGATTCTCGGCAACATTCAAAAGGCTCCCGAAACTTTGTTGCCTTTTTAGACAAAATATTTCAAAATTAATAGTTGAATTAATATTGAAGAAAATTTTATGGAAAAGGCACTGTAGCGCCTCGGAAAAGTTTACCATAGACTGCTTTATGAGCGACCACTTACTGCATTTAAGGTTGCAATTTTGGGCGCGGACTGGGTGGAAGAATTTGCCTCTTAAAACTAATAATTACAAAATAGAGCTTTTATTAGGAAGAACTCAGGAATTTTTTGAAGGAAAATTTGGGAAAATCGCACTGTGTTTGACTGGTGTCTAAAATGACAAATTCCGAATTTGTCATTTTCCGAGCTAGGGGGAAATCGCCCCTGCCTCCTCAAGCTATACATCACTGCTTTGCAGCATTTAACATTGATAAAACTTTGGCAGTTTAATAACTAAAGAATACATCTACAAAGACTACTCAACTGACAGGGTCGAAAGGTACCTGATGCTAGGTGTGTATGAGAGCATTTGAGTACGGTAGGCCAATGTTTCCCTGCCTGTCTCCAGTTAGTGCAGAGCGTACAGAAAATTTCGATAAATCGCGACACCTCAGACAGACGGAAATGGCATGTCTCGGGCTTGTAAGTAGTAATTAAGTTTTCTGATTTTTCTTTCAAGTGTAAACACCACTGCTCTCGGTAAGTATAGCGGCGCGCGGAGCGCGCCGAAATTTTTGCCCCTTTGAATTAAACAAATATATGTAGATATGGAGTTTGTATTGCTGAAAGCTTTGAAGGCTGGGATTGCTGTAAGAAAATTTCAAACTTGGGAGAATTACTGAAGAATCTGCACTTCCTTCATATACTGGTGGCAAATCTGCGAATGATTTCACGACGACAGAACCGTTGTTGATACGTAGTGTTATCTATGGCCTACGAACTGACTTTCTCCGATGATATTCCAAAAGTTTCCTGAACTTTGTTGTCCTTTCATTGAAGAAAATTTGGAATTCTACGAAAGCCAGTTTACAAAAATAGCAATATAGCTGCCGGTGTCTCTTGATGATGTGGTGTCACATGTGATAAATATCAGATTTTGTCATTTCCAGGGCTCGGTAAAGTTTACCAAATTGGTTTATGAGGGAGAAATACTGCATCCTTTATCTCATTTTGCGGCACGCAAAGCCCGCCGGAAATTTGCTTTTTTAGTTTTTGAAAAATGAAAAAGGGGTTTTCGGACCCGGGAAGTGGGGGTGGGGGGTGGAAGCATGTTTCCGCCCCCTCATGTTTCGCTGGGGGCTATCGTCCCCAGCTCACCCCTCCCCCTCCTACGTCTATGATTAGTGTGGTTGTAAAAGTTAGATCAAACGTATGGAAAACAGATTGAATTATCAATTTCGCATACTTTCAGCCTTGATCATACTTTTTGCGACATATGTCATTCTACCTCGCCTGTTCCATTCTATTGCATTCTATGAGATTACAGATCGGGTCATTATAAGGGTACTTCAAAATATAAAGAGTTTAGCTGTGGTCACATTACAACGAATTCGGACTGGATTCCGATCCGATTTGGGGGTTTTTGGTTAACATCTTCTCAATTTCTGGTCGGAAAGAGCTAGAAAATTGCCAACATGTGTTAATATATGAGTTTCTTAATTAAATTGAGGCTGACTATTTAGTGACTTTACTTCGGTTAACAGATTTCATCGGACTCCACTGGCCAATAAAAATGATTGGCATTTTATTTTCATGGACATCAAATGCAAATTTTCCATCCATTATCAGTCTCTTTCCGACCAGACATGAAGAAGATTATAACAAAATCCCGGAAAAATAGGAATCCGATCTGAATTCGTCGGTTGTGGTGTTACCGTGGCTTAAAACTGTTATATTTATACCAAAAAATGCACTCCATTGCCTTCTTATAGGTCATGTTGAAGATTGTAGTGGCGGTCGACTGAAATGGTAATAATTTTGTTCGAGAAGTAACTAACTTACCAGCTTGCATGCCTTTGTTGAAGTCAAAATTGAGTGTTCCTTCAGATTAATTCAGTGTGTTAGGATAAAGGATTCAGTTTCATTTTCAGCAGAAATTCCCATCTCCATTTTGTGCCGCACCAGCAGGAATAAGGGACCGATCCAGGGGGATTCAAAGAGGTTTGGAATTTCCCAAGCTTGGTCATGTGCGTCGCCATTTTGTCTAATTTACGCATAATCCCAAGTGTTCTTTGTGTACATTGTCAGTGGTGACTGGGTTTTGGAACCCCCTTGCAAAAAATGTCCGTCTAATCATGGAGCTACTAGGTCTAATGTAATGGAACAAAATGTATACGTGGAAGGCTTGTTGCCATAGCTACAGAAAAAGACGTGTCCTAATCGGTGGTTCACCACGCCGTTTTTGAGTTTTTGAATGGTTTTCATTCTTGCCTATACCTTGTTTTTGTTAGGCTGACATGCCTATACAATGTGATGCATAAGGTTTACCCAGTTCGGGAGAATTTTGGTTTTCCCCCAAATGGGGTAATCTCCCGGACTGCAAACGGTGATCTACTTTTATGTATGAGTCTTTTCAAGCACAATACAATCTCCTCACTGAAGTTGCATATCCAATCTAGAGAAGATCACCCTGCAAACCATGTAATAACTGGGCAGACCCCCTCTCAATCCAATTGAATTGAATTCAATTCATTTCATTTCCACATATTATTAAGTTAAAGTTATTTAGTTAGTTAGATGGAGTTTTACAGCCCAGTTTCCAACCTATTGGCTCAAGTCGAGCCGGTCACGGAAATTTTTTCAAGTAGTGGCTTACCCCATTGCTTATCAGTATCACGCACAACGGCAGTGGGTTCCGTTTTTAGAGTCTTTGGTATGATTCGACCTGGGAATCGAACCCCGGCCTTCGCGTGAGAGGCGGATGCTCTTGCCGTTAGACCAAACACGCTGTGGCTATGCCTTTAGTATCTACTGGAAACAAGGCTTTGGTGCTACCGTTACATAGTGAAAGCTGAACCTTGTGTTGACCAAATGAGATTTGCATAGTTTTTGAACTCAAACTTTTGACATGATATGAATATTTACAGTACCCACGCATAAGACGAAAAGTCATACTTGTTAATCTTGAACTGAAAATTTTTAATCAAATGTCACAAGTTGGTAGACCCACCGGGCCGTATTTGAAGAATTCACTGAAAACAAAAACTAGTCAGGATGGTGTCTCTACTGACTTATTTGACTTAATCTGTTGATTGGTCGTTGGTCGCAAATGATCATTAAGCATTTATGATCCCACAAGTCCAAAGACAGTACCTATACAAGCTACAGCTATGTCAATCTAAGCAATCTTCTCGACCATCCTGCCTGGTACATTCTAGTACTGCTTCTCTTGTGTGACAGACAACTGGCACACAAGGTTTGGTCATTTTATCGGGCAGAAGCAGTGGCTGGGGACACGAGGGGACATTTGCCCTTCAGCTCTTTTCCTTGCCCGGAGTTGCCCCCTAAAATAGGTCAGTTAGGAGAAAGGTCAACCGAAAAATAAGTAATGTACCTCTCATAAGACGTGGAAGATGCAATTTTACTCACCCTTTTTGTGGTCAATGTGTCAGGCGGTCAGGCAGGATTTACCTTGGATGAATTTCTCGATGGCGGCCTCGTTCTTAACTCTTCTGAGCTGAACTGAGCTGGCTGAAGAATGATTTGAAAGCTTGTGAACCGTATGTTTTATAGTGATGGATGTTAGATGTTAGGCGACAGCCATGTATGCACATGCTAATTACCATGACAAAGAAGAAAGCTTGCATATGCATGAAAAATCGTTCGGTTAAATATTCCACCAATCCGAACGGAGTAAGGGAATCAGCAAGTTAATTGAAGCAAAACCCATTGGTGCGTTAATAGCAAAAAACTTTATTTGATAACTGGGTTCTCCCAGGGAGCTGCAAGAGACCGAAATATTCCCTTGGTCCATCGACTCTCTGGCAAAAAGCTAAGTGCAGAAATTTTATGAACTGTTGAAGACAGCGCACCACCATTAGCGAAACTCAGGCTGCCTTCCCTAGAAAAGTAGTCTCGAAGGGAACAACGACAATTTCAAATCCTCTCTAAGTGTTAACTGCTCATGTTAGGATATAGTCGCTTATTTTTCGTAGATACGAAAGAGATGTTAACAAGGTGAGTGCTGCCAAATTTTGGTGGTTTGAAGGTGATTTAGAGCATTGTAGTAATAGGCCTGTGTGTGAAAGATAATTTTCATCACCTTGCGGATGTGGTGCACGAGATATAAACTTCTTCCCCCTGTAGCTTAAAATCTGAACGGTCAGAATGTTGTTAATTTCAAATTCCATGAGTGGCCAACTCATTGGCTTTCATGTGAGGGGTATAGCTTTAATGGGGTGTGAGTTTTGACAATGCTGTGGGGGTAGTAATAAAGAGGAAATAGTGTGTAAGTCAATGGAGATGTTAATGGTAGTGTGCTCCCTGAAGGAGCACCATAGGACACAAAATTGTAGTTACCTTTTTTGACCTTCCGACTTTTATATCATTGGTCTATCATTCAGGTCTGTTATAGGCTGGATAAAAAAAACAGAAAACCTACTTCAGATGATCTTAGCCAAAATACCTTTCTGAAATGTCACTCAGTTAATTGTTATTTTCAACAGAAGGTGAACAATATTTCTAACCCCATACCACAAAACCAGTGTTCACACCAAGGAATTCATAGGGAGGGGATTCCCCATTAACATTCTTTTGGGTACGGGATTTGCACTGAAGGAGGAAGGGGATTCCCTAGTTTCAAATGGGTCAGTTAACGCAGGACACATAGCGTGGGTTTAATGTCATGGCACTTTTTCATCTGTACAATGTATTGCCTCCTTCTACATCATACACTCAGTCAGATAGTCTTGCCCAAGACCATAGTATTAGTTGAGCATCAGTGCAGAGTACGGACTACTTGTATACACGCCTCCACCGGCGTCTTCCCAATTTCTCTCGATTCTATATTTGTAATGAACGAAGCATCGAGTAGGCAGTCTATTTGACAAGCGCCCTTAGTTGGAAAATACGAAGAACTGAACATGCACTTACGTCTTACGACTTTATGAGTTTAATGTGTACCAGGAAAGGAAGGGACATGCAACAAGGTCGTCATTAGGACGTACACTGTACACCCTCAAATACACTTTTCGATTTGAAAGAAAAGAACATTTTAGTGAAAAATTATAATCGCCGGTCGCTAGGGCGGCCGTAATTGTGCACTAAGAAATTACTTCCCTCGTGTTTACTGGTAGTTAGTTGTGCATTGCACTACCCCTGGGGAAAGTTCATATGAGCTTCTTGTTTCAGCATTACGTGCATGAATAAAACGCGAATCATTCCATGTTAAAGGCAGCCAGTCGTCACGCTGAACTACAATTTTACCAGTAGTGCTACAGAAATTCTCAACAGGGTATGTACTGAAAATCAGTGAACAAGTGGCTGTATCTTGCAGAATCTTCCCCACAACTTTAGAAGACTTATGCGACGGAAGTAATTTCTTAGTGCACAATTACACACGCCGTAGCGACCGGCGATCGTAATCTTTTCCCAAAATGTTCATTTCTCTCAAACCATAAAATTTTGTTTGAAGGTGTACAGGGTACGCCTTAATGGTAACGTTGTTGCAAACCCCTCCATAAAGGATCCCCTGACGGTATATATAAAAATCCTAAGTTCGTGATCCATAGGGGTAAGTGTTAAGTTATAGCGGAACTCACTACTGCCTAATGAATTTCAAAAGTAGTAAGTAGTCTTTGAACGGGCGCATGAAACCCACTTATGGAGGATTTGTTTTTCCTGCCCGAATACCGTATCGACGTTGGTGAAAGTTTACCGTACTGTTTTGAAATGTTGCTTAAACTGCTATCAAGGCGTGGCTCACCATAAGTTGGCGTCGATCGTATAAATACCCCAAGATACCCCTAGGATGATCTCTCCCTCTCTCACTTCGTTTCCTTTTCGTCGATGGCGGGTCGGGATGTGGGGCGGTTGCTGGTGGTTTTGTGTTCACTGATCATGGGAGTTGGTGTGCTATTGACTCATTTTCTCCGGCCCTTCGGGCCTTCTGAGGCACCTCCGGGTAGAACAGAAAATACAAGTCCTTTCCGTTTTCCTAGTCGGACCCTTGTTTTGGTTTTGGGGTCATGAGTTCCCAGTGGCATTCCCATATAATCGAAAATGGTCTTTCCTATTTCAACTGCAAAATTAGAAAAAAAGGTAACCAGAACTTTCATTTTGAGGAAAATGAGATGAGGCCGAATTTCAGGATTCTGACTGGTTAATTGTTTCCTATTTACGGCACCTATGCTTATAACCCTCAACCTTTCTGGGTACTAAAATCACGATGACTTGCCTGAACGTGGAGCTTGCTGCAAATCGAAGAACGCAGGAAATATTAAAATGATAAAAATAGCATCTGTAAACTAGCAATGGATTGGATGGTAATGGTTTCAAGACTCGGAGAAGTAATATTATATCATGTTCGCGCCGGTAGCTATGTGTGTGTCTCATCCATTGACCTCGCAGAAGTCAAACAGGGACACTGTCATTCAACTTCTATTTATTTCTA
Organism: Holothuria scabra; assembly: GCA_037179385.1. Lineage (NCBI taxonomy): Eukaryota > Metazoa > Echinodermata > Holothuroidea > Aspidochirotida > Holothuriidae > Holothuria > Holothuria scabra. Next base: position 8,889,179 of record CM074198.1, read on the forward strand.
TTCCGAATATTTTTTTCTTTTTTCTATTTCCATGGTCACGTTTGTTTACTTTCAAGTCTCTCCCCGCATTTCATTTTCGTCTCTTCTTTCTTCCCAATAAATTTCCGTGTATAGCTGCCAAAAGTGGGGCAGCCATGACCGCCCCAGCCGCTCCGCTGGCGACGGCCTTGGGTTTTACTGATACAAACGGTTAGTTTGCCAAGCTCTGCAGTTTTTGGAACCCAGTATATGCGAATGAAGTTGCGAACAGACCAGTTTGAGCAGGGAGTTCTCCCTGGTTTGAGTAAATGAAAAACATAACCCATGCCCTCTTAAGAACACGAGCGCAACTAATAATAATTGACAAAAGAATGCTGTATATCTCATTGCATAATAAATGCGTGACTTTAACTTCATCTAACCAGAATGTTAGTGCTACTGATATTAATTGATTTTGTGATTCAGTCAGGCGCGTAAAATGGATTGTAACTTAAAGGCATATTTTCATCATCCCAAACAGTTCCTATTCTCCCAACCTACTTACTTTAAGCCCCTCCCACATTTATCTAAAACTCATCTTTATCCAGACATAATCCTTGTTTATTGCTTCATGGCTTGTCCCAGTGGCCATACAACTTACAAGTCCATAATGTGTAATCAAGACACTCTGAGTGCCCATGCTGTTAAATTTAGCTATGATGCATTGTTTGAATGTGATGCCAATCAAAGAGCTGTACCAATTGAGAGTTTTGATATATGTATACTGAAACTGTAGTTTAGGGTGACGAATGACTGCCTTTAAGAGGGGTTTTGGATTGTAGCATGGGGGAGAGAGATCTAAGAGGAGGGGCTTTTAGAGTGTAACATGGAGAGAAATGGGGATTTATGGAGTGTAACGTGGGGGAGAGACATTTAGGAGGAGGAGTTTTTGGAGTGTAACATGGGGGAGAGATCTAGGAGGAGGGGTTTTTGGGTGTAACATGGGGAGAGATCTAAGAAGAGGGATTTCTGGAGTGTGACATGGGGAGAGATTTATGAGGAAGAGTTTTTGGAGTGTAACATGGGGAGAGATCTAGGAGGAGGGGTTTTTGGGTGTAACATGGGGAAAGATCTAAGAGGAAGGGTTTTGGAGCGTTACATGTGAAAGAAATCTAAGAGGAGGGGTTTTGGGGTGTAGCATGGGGGGAAAGATCGAAGAGGATGGGATTTTTGGAGTTTTACATGGACGAAAGATCTAAGAGGAGGGATTCTGTAGTGTAAAAATGCAGGAGAGTTCTGAGAGGATGGGCTGTTCTCCAACCCTTTGGAGAAATTTTTCAGATATCCTGTGTAATATTTGTGCTTACAATGGAGTAAAATTTGCAGTAATAACTTTTGCAATGTTTTCCCTCGTTTATCATTTTTTCAAGCAGTGTCGTGATGATGTCAACCCACGCACCCGACACTCCTTTTGGCTGCGTACCTGGATGTATACCCAGACCCCTTTGTGCCATATTGTTGTTTTGTTTCAGTCTTATATATCCCATTAAAAAAAACGTGAAATTTCTGACCCACCAGAGACATGTTACTGAAAAGGGTGTTTTTGTTCATGTTTACCCTCTTTTACAGAATCGTCTCCATGAAACGCCTCTTAAAGTCTTAACTACCGTAAATTTTCAATTTTAGGGAGTTCTAATTAGTGAGCAAAGCCATATTCTTACTTTTTCTTTTGTGTCTTTCAAGTTAGCAACCATTTCATCTAGTAAGTCACTCGGTAGAAAAGCATAATAGCAGTTTTCATAATTATGGAACTGACGGTTTGTTCAAAATCGGTTAAAATTACAAAAGTGCTCTCTATAACCATGAAATTGTATCGTCTAATAAGAAAACACAAACATAATTACAAACGCATTGATAACTTTAAAACAAGTTCGTATGGGTTCATTATTCCATTCAAGTTATACACAATTTACGATTGCTAATTCTATGGTGATTACAGCTTGGTTTCTAAGACTACACACCCACCCACGCACATACACACGAAAAAAACATCATGAACAATTTGCAAAGCTGTTTACATGGTACCTGCGCTTTTAAAGTTCAAAGAATGTGTAATTAGTGACCCCTTTTTTTTTCAATAAGTCACCTTTGTCTTTTTAATGAGCTTTTAATCCAACAGCCGTTAATTGTTTTTATATTTGATTTCCAATCTAGCAGGTCTGACCTTGAAACACAAAGATGGTCGGCAACACGCCAATGACTGGGGTCTTTTTTATTCTTACGCATACTGTTGAAGGGGTTGCCCCACTTTACATCAGAGCCACAGTACAGTGACCTGCCATCAAAGCAGAAGCGTAAGTACCAATTACTCAAGGCCGTGCTGGAATCATGCAGGGTGCCTTCTTATCACACAACCCGTTGATTACTTCCTCAGTCGTAACATTTTCTTTGTGAATGGCGATAGGAACGGACTGGGGTATCGGTCGGTGCGTAGGTAGGGGTCCACTCCCCATGGTTGACCAAACTTGTAAAACACAATAATGGCAAAATTGACAACAAAATGATCACCACGACCTTTATTACCTTTAAGCACAAGCATTTAACCATTTCGCACATGGAAACCCAAACAAAGTCGCTTCTTTTCTTTAAAGGGAGGTTTCAAGGGAGGGGGACACCCCTCTCCTGTTAAACTCCCAAGGTCTCTCTCGTGACCCAATCCTGTCTACTCGTTGGGCTTAGGATGGGCACGGTAGATAAAAAAAATTGTGCACTGAAATGAAGTTACTCGGTTCTCCTTTTGATTATACTTGACAGACTTATCCCCTAGAGTTCCCGGGAGGGGAATACGGAGGCCACAGCATCATTAATTTCATGAGAGCATCGGAGGATTTCAAGGTTGTAACTAACCTAGACGCATGGCGACAATTTAAAATATGTGTCTGAATATGAATTTTCATAGCTTCGATTATCTGAACTACTATCAGAAACATTAAGAAATAAGATATTTGATACCTTATTGTTTTGTATGGTACATTGACGCCCTTAAAAAGAGTTAACTTTCACTCAAAAAAGTGAAACTTCAAAAGATCGAAGTTTCACTCTTCATGGAGTGTGAGACCACTCTTAAAAAAGGTGATTTTTGGCGGCCAGTCGTTAAAGAGTGAAATTTTTACTCTTCTCGGAATGAACTTCAATCTTCTTGGAGTGAATTTTACTCTTTATGGAATGATTTATCATTCTAATGGAGTGAATTCACACGTTTCACTCCATTCGAGAGTAACTAAGTTCACTCTTTTGATTTTATAGTGCATTGTTTCGTCTGGTTCTCATTTGCTGGTGTAGAAAGGGACACGGTGATGAGATGCCATTCGCATTACACGCAGGCACGTAATCACTGACGCGGGTCAGAGTGGTGTTAGCGCTTCCCGCAACCTTTCCTACTAACAAACTCTTGCACCAAAGGAAAAAACATATTACGTCAATAAACCACCTCAACTAAACCCCTCGCGGTAAATTTCGTCGAAGTCGAAAATCTCACACAGTTTTCACAAAAATAGGTTTCGTAATTACGGTGATGGGGATGATAATGATAATGACTATGATTAAAATAATGAAAATTTGGTTATCGATTTATGGTGGTGTTAGGGATAGGATATTGTAAGGGCTAGGGTTAGAAAATTGGAATGATAGTAGCGAATTTTCGATTCAGGACGGTAAAGCAACAGGAAGGTGAGTTTGTAATTGTCGCAAGCGACGTTTCGTCCTCATTACCTAGGTGTTGAGGTTTTGAAGACGATTTACCAGGGTAATTACCATGACAACCACCGTCCTGTTTCTAGACGGAACTTTGAATCGGCCGACTCCCTTCCTGAAAATCAAGAGGACGGGTTGATGTTCGCTCATGCGCAGTCCATTTTTTTTTTTTTTTTTTGCTGCGCATTCCGTCCGCTTTGTTTAGAGTACTGAAATCAAAAAGTCCTTGAATAACACGATGACCACGGTGATGATAATAACAATATCTTTGCAAAACAGTTTTTAAAAAATTTCCAAAACAAAATTGTAGATTTTCCATCTAGACTCATCGACAAGAGATAATACCTCTCAAATGGGAGGGTGACCCCCTCTCCCTTAGCGCCTCAACCAGACCGGTAAAACTGTTACATTCATCCAACTTACTGTGACGATAACCCTATTGCACTGAGCAATAGGGTTCATCTCTCCAAATTAATACAACCATATAACGTAACGATAGCAACAGTGATTAGTTTTAGTTGGATGGTAAATAAACCGAAGGAGCAAAAGGCACATGCGCACTGCCACCTTACGACGGACCACTCAATCTAGCCAATCAGAGCCTCTTAACCTATGAAGACTCAGCTGCAAAACAGGTATCTAAAACAAGCATTCAACTTACTTTGTTTTGAACAACTAAAATTTCCATCATCCAGCATTTATTTAACGAGGGGTCTGATTCGATTTTGTGATTTTTAATTTTCAAAGAGCTTATTGTTATTTCACATGAACCTGGGAGTTATTAGCCCTACATGGACATGTAACAATTTAGAAAAATATGGCATTCAAATATTTTTGCAAGTCTAAGGTATTGCTACATGGTCCCATGAGCTTACTCCAGCCATGCCTAAGGAGCCGTTTCATGGTCCCATCAGCTAACTCCAGCCATATGGCTTAGCTTGAAACAAAATGACACATAACAAGATCTGTAAGTTGTTAACTTTTGATAAACAAATAAATTATGAGCTACAAGAACCCTATATCTAAAACCTAACAACATAGCTATTTCGTTTCCAATTTTTACAAAAGGAGCACAGGCAGGGATCCAGACATTTAAAAAAAAGGGGGGGGGGTGAACTTAGAGAATGATAGGTTGTGAGGGAGTTAAACTTTGCCCGCATACATAGGCTAAATGACATGTAAGGATACAGGCTATGTATAGGCTATGTAATGATTTAAAAATAAGAAAATTAAGCGTCTTTATGAATTTTTGTTTTTGTTGTTTTGATTTTGTTTTTTCTCTCTTTTTTTGCTCCTGGCAGATGGGGACATACTGCTGTCATTGGAGAAGACAGCTGAAAACCAATCCTGCCAGAATGATGTAACCAATAAGTTACTTTCTTAAAAAACAGAACTTATGTAAAAGGCAGATAAAAGAATCAATTACATAGGTAGCCGATATCTGACACTACATATCAGGCAGTCCCTTGTTTCAAGTTTTGGATTTTATGCGCTCTTAACGGATAATCTGTCCGGTGGGTGGTGAGGCGCCACCTATCATGGTCGCTTCTTAACATTCTTGCGTTACAACCTCCTCCAACAGGGTACGAAAAATGGATGCATGCTTTTTCTTTCAATTCAAAAGGTTGCAAATTGCCTTTATATTCCCTTTTTGGACAGAGTTTTGAGGCTTCTACATGATTGTTTTATTCGTTCACACAAAACCGAGAGTAAGGATACATTTATCATTGAAAGATGAGGACTCTTAGAAGATCCCTTACTTGTTACTGGTAGTTTTCTTTGGAAAAAGCTGACTTAGCAATACACAAAAATGTATTGCGGTCTTTTCATAGTCCCAACAGTACTAAGATACTAGACCTACTTGTCTCTTCCCGACACCGTCTCTAACCTCAAATGTCACTTCCTTACCAAAAAAAAAAAAAAAAAAAAAAAAAGATCAACTTAGCGGCACAAAGGCGCATCTCCAGCATTTTACACTTTGTTGCAGAAATTTACACTGTCAACGCGGGTTGCAAAGAAGGGGGAAAATGTGTTTGTTCAGATTTTTCCTTTACGTTTTAGTTTTTTTATTTGTTATTTTTCTTTCCTTTCTTGATTTTTACGTAAAGCGGCTCATTGAGTTGGTTCTTGAAATTCAACAAATTTTCCCATAAGGTGTTAAGTTTTCTTCACATATCAATGACAAATGGTCAAACTAAGACAATCCCTATATCCTACTCTCTTAAAAAACGCCTGTTAAATTACAGTAAAAACAAAGAAATACAGACGAATCCCTGTTGCATTTGCAGCCGAGATTCACATGTATTTCTTTGTTTTTGTTACTGTAATTCTACAGGTATTTTTAACAGTGTACATACAAAGAAAGAAATGTTTTATGATTGAGTACTTATCGGCTCAATTCGGTTTTCAAAAATTCGTGACCAGACATCACTTTTTCAAATTATGCACAAAACCGTTATACAAGTCAGGACACAAAAAATTCGAAATTTTGATCTTTTTTGTAACTATTGGATGTAAAACTTGACTAATTATGTTTAATATAAGCATTTTCAAATGGTAGTATCCTTAAACACTTTCATCAAGTTATCGATATCAAGTCAATGAGATCCTTTGAACATATGTATTTTTTTTTGTTCTGCCCCTCTTTTTGTTTTATTTTTCACTTTTCCCTTTTATTTACTCTTCTCTTTATTTGTTTCTACCTGTATTTTGTATTTTTTTAACTTTTTAAAACTGCCAAAGTTTGTCTGACGGCGGAACAAACCGAGCACCTCATCAATAATCTCTCCGATAGATCTCTATCCGATAAAAATATAAAATAAAAACTTTAGGTAGGGGTGTAAATTTTATTGTTGCCCTGCCTTTGAAACAAAATATCAAGCCCCATAGTCTTCAGAGGACCATTTACAACAATAAGGGTACGATATACCTAAAACAAAACCTGCAGTGCTAATTAAAACACTGACACGTATAATATTCTATCGGAAGATAAGAATCTGGTAAAATATTCCCACAGCAACGGTCCTAGCCCTTGAGAGGGCACCCAAACTAAGTCTAAATAATACTTACCGGTAGTTAATTCTAGACTTACAAACAATGGTGAACTGGAAACAATTCACTGACGAGGAGAATGAAAATTGCCACCACGATTTTCTCATTGAGACTGTCTAAAAGAGCACATATTCCATTAAATAAAGACCAGGGCATACTACTAAAGTCCCACTACTGATGAAGTTCAACATTTTGAAAACCAAATGCAGAAACATCTTTAACTAAAGGTTTTAGGAACCTAAGTAGGTACCTAATAAGGTTTAAGTATGCTTTCAAGTATCCGCAGTCTTAAATTCCACCCCACAGCACGAAGATGCTACCTCTCTAATTACAAGACACAATATCCATTGAGAACGCATACTGTCAAAACTTGAAACAAGAGACTGCATATACGTAGTATCAGATAACGTCATTGCCTATCCAAAGGTTTTACATACCTAACAGAGCAATATTTCAAGTATCTACGGTCTTTAAGCCAACCTCACAACACCTGTGGTGCTACCTGTCTAAATTCAACTTGAAGATAGAATATCCGTTAGGAACGCATAAAAATTCAAAACTTGATAGAAGGGACTGCATATGTATCAGATAATGCTTCCGCCTATCAATTAAAAGTAGCCAACACATTGCACACGTGGGCTACCTTGTGACTGTGTGAACATAGTTCGGTAACGCCCATGAAATATTAATTAATTAGTAGCCATTCAGATTTTGTTTTGGCGAAAGCCCCGCAGATATTCCCCTGGACTGAATGTCAATATGTGCGAGGTTCGTGTATTTGATATCTGCGTACTGAGGAAATGACGGTTGCACCTAAAAAACCCCCATCAATATCAATATTCACCTAGATTAACATTGTGCTAATATCCAGTATATTTTATTGTTCATGTGGCGAAAAGGAGGGGGTTGAGGCCGTAAAAGCCCCACCCCCTCCTTGCATCCGCGCCTGAAGTACGGTTTCAGGTGCATATTTCTATCCATATTTTGTCGAACGGCCCTTTGCCAGAGGATCGGGAGGACTTTAGAAAAAGTATTTATATCCACAATTGTTGTAACTTTTCTCAAAAGTTCTAAAGTTACAAGCAACTTAAGCAACCAGTCTCACTTGTAAATTGAATTTCTAAAATATTTTTACCGGTAGGCATATAGGGGGACTAGGGGATACCGTCACGATTGGAGCGGTAACTCCATGGCTAAAATATCCTTGCCATTCCTAGTTTGATAAACCAATGCCAGGACGTAAAGGTGCGTCAACATTGGCAACTTTACATGTCGACATTTGGCCAAGTATCGGCACGCAATATCGCAATAATCGATATCGTCCAGTTTCGCAATGCCACTTTCATATAGCAGACCATGTACGGTAGTCAAGTGATGTTCCCCCGCCCCAATGCCTTTGAACGTTGCAAAATTGTACGGCTATTTTTTAAAGCCTCTAACGAACGCTCTGCGCGTAGAACGCTTTTGTTTAAAGTTAGGTGTGGTTGATCGTTAATTTAGGGCATAATTCCAGAACTGAAACTTTCAAAACTGAAAGTAACTTGTACATTACACACTTAAACGTGTTCAGCAATTAAGCACTTACTTTGCCCCACTTTGTAAACACGTCTAAATTCTAAACATGTTTAGCAATTAAACACTAAATCGAACAAAAGCGAAATGTTTAGGAATTAAATAGCCTACGTGTGCTTATAGTTTCTAATCCTGTTTAGAAAAGGGGAGCAAAAAGTGTTTAAAAACGTTTTTATCCTAAACAGCCTTTTTTTAGAGTCAAGGGCACTTTATGTGGGACTCACAACATGCTCAAAGAAGAATTTAGATTATCCGTAAAACTCTTATATGTATCATATTGCGAAATGTGATGTTCTAATCGCCCTATTCACTGCGAAATTGTTGTTCCAATGTCGATTTCGCGATATTAGACCAAACGCAAAAACGGTATATCAATCCTTCCCTGCCACGAAGTCCCCCAAAACAATTAAGTGATGTCCCTCTAAAATTATTCCACGCTAGGCAAATGGGATGAATGAATTTCTTTTCTTGTAATTTTATTGTTAGGGAGATTACTCAGGCAAAGGAAATACCCCGTTTCTAATGAACGATGGTATTAACACTTCGAGCTGTTTCATTCGTATATTTGCGATACCGATGCCTTGTCTTATTTTAATAGACCTCATGATATCACAGAGCAAAAGGTACGCCCTCCCTTGGGGGCAAGGCATACCAACACCGACATATTCAGACGGCTGATTCGTCAACCGGTCGAATACGCGCATAGTCTGCTACAGGTGCAGGGCGAATTCTTATGCAAGCGGCCACGTGTTCCATTGTTTTGCCCCCAAGAATGACGTCAGTGTGTCGTCAATGCATAAGGTCTTTTAAGAAGTAGGCTCGGGTGACTCCGAATATTTCTGGATTATGACTTAGGAATAGTCGCGAATATGAAACGAGTCGCGACTATGAAACGAGTCGTGACTATGAAACAAGTCGCGACTATGAAACGAGTAGCGGCACTGACTCATAAATGCCACCTACACACATATAACGTTACATTTGGAGCAGAAATTGTCGTATAAATAATTTAGGGCCCAAACCGTGTTGGTGGATTATAACTGTTTTTTTTTTACCAATAATCTAAGATAGTTGAGTCGAGTCAAATTCCCTATTCCGAAATACAGTCGGGTAACCAAGGTAGGCCTATTTTGAAGGGTTTTTGCTAACCAGTTAAATTTAAGACAGACATTCATAACATCAAGTTAGTTAGTAAGTTAGTTAGATAGAGTTTTACGGCCCATTTTCCAACCTATTGGTTCAAGTCGAGCCGACCACGGCCTTTTTTTTCCAATTGTGGCTCACTGGCCTGTTTCCCTACTCCATTGCTTATGCAGAGCATCATGCACAGCAGCAGAAGGTTCATAACATCAAGTAGAATTTATGCTTAGGCCTATGTAACCAAAATTTACAATAATTGAGGACTGAAATTTAAACCCTTTCCCTCACCCCCCCCCCCCCCCACCTTCGCAAAGGAAATTTGTTCTCAATATTAGAGGAAGAATTACATCATTTTCAAAAATACTGTGTTATTAAGCAAAGTCAATGAGAGATTTCTCAGATATTGAGGGACATTCGCCCCCTATACGCCGCCCATACTTCAAATGCAAACCAGTCTGATTAATCAACAATTTACACTAATCAGCTAATCGAGCGACACAATTGTGTACTCGACCGTGTCGACAAAGTATTGCATCAATGAAACAAGAAAGCATACTTTTGCCTGGGGGTGGTAGCAATAAATCTCTCACCAACAAAAATATACTTGAATACCAGAAATGGTTTATGATTTTCTTTACCTGTTCTTTTTATCCTTTGAATTTCTTCAATATAGTTTAACACGTTTATGATTTGATTGACTTTTGGTACACATAATAGGTATGTTGAAAGGCTTTTTTTCTAAAGAAATAACTAAAACTCAATTATGAATGGAAGCTGAATGGAACGACAGGTTATTTTTCTGTTGAACAAAAAAAAAAAAAAAAAAAAAAAAATGGAAAAATAATGATGATGGATGAACTGAGGCTGAGCTCCGTTTGATTAGAAATCGTGACAAGGGTATACGTGTTTGAATTTATCGCTTTCAATCTTTGAACGGTGCCTTTTTTATTACCGATATGGTTAAGTATCCCACGTTTTTACTTTGCTTGTCCGAAGAGCAAAATAAGGGCAAAGGTTTTTGAGCGGAAAAAGAACTAAATCTACAAAAGTTTGTAAACTTTCATTTAAATCGGACATTTGAAGTTTTTACATATTTTGCTGTAAAGTGAATTTAACGGCAGCAGAGATTACATCACTTCCTCACATCGACAAGGAATGTCTTGTTTCTTTGGGTTTCTTTTAAGTCCGTTATGCTGACTTTTCTAGGGACAGTACAGTGAGGTTCATTTTGATAACATGGGGTTGTTGGGGAGAAGATTTGTAGAGTGAAACAAAATTTGTTCTTAAAGGCCAAATCCTCTTACCCCAACGTTCCAAACAGTTTCAGTTTCTCCAACCTTCTTATTTAGCCCCTCCCACAGCTGCTTAAATTTCATCCTCATCCTCATTCATCCTTACCTCAGTTTATTGCTTCAGGGTGAGTATACAAAATCCCAATGTATAATCAAAACACTCCCAGTACAGTTACATGCTGTGTAATATGAGCTACGGTATTCTGCATCTTTTGACCTAGCTGTCAATCAAAGAGCTTTATGAGAGTTGAGAATTTCTGTGCGCTACTACAAAAAATGTTGTTTGGATAAGAGGATAAGTCTCTTAATACGAGGATATGTTTTTCCATGTGCTTGCTTCAAGTTAACGTTTTGTTGATAATAAGATTACTTTGCCCGCTAATAACTTGAGAACAATACATCACATTTTAAGGCACATTTCAAGATAATGCTCAAAATAAGTACCGCTTTAAGATATCAAAACTTAATTTTAAACCTTAGAACCCTAAAAGGTTATCTTGTGGAAAACATCTGCAATAAATTACATGAGAGAACTAACACCCGAACGCTCAGACTGACTCCCAGAAACGCTTCTCAATCCATCCATGTTAGTAATTCCTTAATTCATCCGTGGAAGTACTACCTCCGAGGTAGTACTTCCATGCTGTAAATGCGTACTCTTCATGCTCAAAAATTAGTAAACACTAAACATGTGTAGCGACTACACTCCAAAATGTTTTACAATTAAATCTGTCCATTGATACAAAACTTTTGGCAATGAAATGTGTAGACTGTAAAGCATAAACATGTTCAAACGTGGATGCAAAACCCAGTTCTGAGTTACAACGAAAAAGGTTGATAGATATATCAATGAGATGTGGCTTAAATAACAACTTTCTTAATATACAAGCATTTTAATGATTTGAGAGAATGCTCTAAACAATTACCCCAAGCCAACTCCACAGTCCCCTCCCAGTCGGGGAGCTCTCATGTCCATTGAACTTTAAGGGAAGTATTGAGTTTGTTTTGCAAGAAAAATTCAGCCTTTTAAAACTAATATTTATTGACACAGGGTTATAGATGATCAAAAATTAGGCAGTATGTTAGCCTTCCTTTTTAAGAAATAAGTTTCCCTCATTCAGTTTTTTTGTTGCTCAAGAATAATTTGCTCACCCAAACTTTCAACATTTCAAATGGTGCAATGTCCATGGCTCTTTTTGTGCATGGAATTTTGAAGAGATGTTGCGATTGCTGGAGTTTATGGTCAAGACTGAATTGTTGGATAGTGTCTGAGCCATTTTCTTTGTACTCTTTCTTGGAGCATTTTAAACACAATATTTCCCTGTAAGAATACATTTGATATTAACTCCACAATGACCAATTTTCGTGACGTATGCAGTTTTTATCATGGAAATGATATGCCAAGGACTCTAACGCTATAAGGTATATATTTGTGGTTAGAAATCCTGTTTGTTCGTTCTCTATAGGTAAATGTACTTGTTGCAGGCTCAAACAAATCATATCTTTTAGTACTAAATTTGCCAACTCCTGCGCCTACATTATGAAAGTAGTTTACGTCAAAAAAAAAAAAAAAAAACAGTGGAAGGCCTTTTCTTCGCGTTTGCACAGTTGACCTACTCTGCCTCAGCTGGCCACATGTTACTTTGGTTAAAATGTCCTGGTCTGATGGTTTGTTTGCTTATTTATTCTTCTCCTAACATTGACACATATCCAACATGTGGTTATGCAGGACACAACATGGCAATTCAGAGACGCTGGTGTGTAGCCAAATTTTTTTCAAGGAAGGGGCGAAGGTCGAAAACGGACTATCTAAGCCGTAGAGAAGACATGCTCTGTGAGTTGGCGGTAAACTGGAAAAAATAGCAGAAAATACCAAGGAGGTCTCTCGAAATGGCACTTTCTAAGCCTTGCAAGTTGAATTTCAACATTTGTAGGACACCGAATGCTAGGAATATCATAAAACGTTCCAAAAATATGCTTATACAAAAAATATGCTGAAGGAGAAGGGGGTCCCCTTACACCCTCCTTGGCTATGAGTTTGTATAGAAGTTGTTCAAAATTAAATAAAGGTAGATATTGCCGTGCAAAACATAGCCATTTTTCCACCCCTTAACCATAGTTTAATATAGTTTGAAACGGTGTTTCACGTGTTTTTACACTTTATTTTTTTGTTAAAAGTCATATTTTGCAGTTGCTTTGGATGTACATCTATTCATTGCACTGCGGTTTGTCGCGTCAGTAAACAATTTTGGCGGGAGTTGCAAAGAATACTCTGGAATAAGCACACTAATTATCGAAGTAATTTATTGCTTTGTTATTCAACTTAAAACACCAAGACGTTTTTTTCTTCTTTTTCTTTCGCCGTTCTTTTATTCATATGAAGAGTGCCTTGGAATTCCATGAAATATTTTTCCGCATTATTTCTTTTATAACTAGCCTATTCTTCAAAAAATATGTTCATAATTGGTAGTGTTTTTCTCTCTAATTTGTATTGTTGCACATAAAACACAACTATGCAAGCTGGCGTTTTAAAAGAAGAGTTAAAGCAAAAAAATAAATTTCATACGTGAAAGAGGAACCAGTAAACCTTTATTCAAAGCGGATTTTCTTTCTGGAACTTGTTGAATTTATGTTCCAAGTTCAACTTCAGGGCAGCAGAGGTTACAGCAAAAAAAATGTCACAGACATGTGGTAGAATTAGAACACTCGTCGTTGTTGTAGATCCCTGTAGCCTGCGGAGCAGACGCTGTACTAGCCTAAAGATGGCGCTCTCTCAAAATCATAATGCGCCCCTCTAAACAGTATAACATAAATAGCGTGTTCGATTTGCTTCCCTTGACTTACTCGAGCCTCGAGCTAGGGCTACGATGGTCATGCGCAGTTGGGTGAAATAAACGAACGTTTTACGGTAATTATTGGAGAAGTTGGTTCACAATAGCCAATGACAGAGCCCGAAGCTGGATGGCAGAGCGAACTCTGGTACGTACGTATTACATGCGGTTCGCTTGTTCGATGAACGTAGACTCGAAACAATGCTCATTTAGAAAATTCTCGAGAAATAACACTTGAGTGACTTCGCTAAATCCGACATCAACCACTTTTCACAAGTCAGAAGTTTCATGTTTACCCCACTGTATTTACATGCTCAGAAATTGTTCACGAATGCATGTTGTTCGTTTAGCTGCCATGTTTTCCCAAAGCACGATGGGATATTTACCTAAGTAACCGACTCGAAGGGTCGCTCACTTGGGCCTAGCGCGAGTAAGCGCGAACACTGACGTCATTAGCTAATCGAACGTAGTCGTGCCAGACACGAGTTAACTCGGGCGAGTAATCGAACGCGCTAATAGAGTCTGCAAACCTTCGTCCAGTTTCCATTTACAGGAATCTAGCATTTTGAGGGACGAATTAGTAAACATGAGACGGTCACGTGTTGCACGAAACAAGTTTCAATAGTGTATTTTCGTGCATATAACTGACACAACGAACGGCGAACAACCTAATTAGCTTTTGTAGGTAGAAAATGTGTACCAGGCCATACGTTTGATGCATAAATATTACCTATTACGCGAGATAAAACCTAGTTTTTTAATTTTTTGTCGTGACGTCATATTTGGTGGTCGTAAATGAGATTCGCTAGAGAGTTGGCAGGCTATTGTATACCGTAGGTATGCCATGTAACTTAGTTGGAAACGTGGGCTGTTCAACGGTGAAGCCGTTGAAAGACTCATAGTAGCGCGAAAGTAGGATTTTTGATATTTGAAGGTAGAAGTTGAAACGCAAACACAATAGCCTGGCTAAGATCCCTGCTGCGTGCATGATATGTTATGTGAGCGACTTTAAATGGTTTTAATGTGAAGTAATTCGCTGTATGAGCATAAACCAACTGAGAATTTCCCGGTTTTTTAAATTTGTGAAATGACTGAATTGACTACTCCACCCTTCTTTTGGTTAAATCAGGGGTCTACAAATCTGAAAATAAAAAGAGTGAAATTTCACTTGTTACAAGAGTGAAAGTTATAAAACTCACTCCAAAAGAGTAAAATTTACTGCAAAAAGCCCCGTTGAACCAGGGGTGGCGCCAGCGGGGGGGGGGGGGCATGCCCCCCCCCCGTCGGGGAAGGTCGGCGGTTTCGTCGGGGAGGCCTAAAAATGGAAAAAATTACTAATAAAAAAAAAAAAAAAAATCTACAAGGACCGAAATTACTGGATGGGTGAACATACTTTTTGTTTTGAAATGCTATTTTAGTACATAACAAAAGGAAGAAAAAGAATTGGATTACGAGAGGCATTATCACCTCCATCAAATCTAAAGATAAGCTCTACAAGAGTTATCTGAAGACTCCCTCACCTACGAACCGAAAGATCTATACCAAATTTCGTAATAAGCTAAATCATATAGTACGCATAGCAAAGCGGATGTACTATACCGATATATTCACAAAATCAAAGCATGACATGAAACGTACATGGCAAAATATTAATGACATTTTACACAAAGGACATTCACGAAGAAGTTACCCTGACGAGTTCATAAACGAGAACACCAAGATTTCAGATCCAGACGCCATTGCTAATGCATTTAATGGCTTTTTTTGTGAACCTTGGTCCACCTCTTGCATCTGAAATTCTCGCCTAAAGGAACTTATGCCAGAGTACAGGTCCAGCCCTTTCTTTCTTTCACCCAGTAGTAAAGATGAACTTGTTTATGTCTCTTTAGAGTGCCTAAATCCCGATAAGGCTGCGGGCTATGATGGTTTTCGGCCTAAGGTCGTTCGTAAAGTAATACCGTACATTTCCGAACCATTGGCATATATTTTTAACTTGTCTTTCAATGTGGGAATCTTTCCTGAAAAACTAAAAATTGCTAAACTTGTCCCTATTTACAAAAAAGGTGATCAAAATCAATTTGTCAATTACCGTCCAGTTTCAGTTTTATCATGTTTCTCAAAAATTTTAGAAAGACTGATGTTCAACAGAGTACAAACTTTTCTTACAAAACACAATGTTCTCACCAACGGCCAATACGGGTTTCGTCCAGATCACTCCACTGAATTCGCTCTTATTGAAGCTGTTGAAAAATTACGCAGTGCTATTGACAATAATAATACATGTATTGGGGTGTTTCTTGATCTTTCAAAGGCATTTAACACAGTTGACCACGGTATTCTCTTACAGAAACGTGAGCGCTATGGTATAAGAGGTATTTGCCTAAACTGGTTGAAAAACTATCTCTCTAAAAGGTTACAATTTACATTATTTAACAATGTAAAGTCAAAATTTCAAACTGTAAGATGTGGTGTACCGCAGGGCTCAATTCTTGGGTCCTTGCTCTTTATTATTTATATGAATGATATTACTTTGATTTCTAAAAAACAGAAGTTGTACTCTTTGCTGATGATACAAACATTTTCTTCACTGGGAATGACCCTCATCAACTTGAAAGCAGTGTTGTTAATGAACTTAGCCTATTCTCTGAGTGGTTCATGGTAAATAAGCTGTCTCTTAATATCAGTAAGACAAATTTTATGGTATTTAATAATATTCATCATAATGTATTCAATATCTCCATAAATGGGCAAAAGCTTAATCCATCCAAAAGTGTTAAATTTCTCGGTGTCATTATTGATTGCAAGCTCACCTGGCAGGAGCACATCAATCATATTTCTTCAAAAATTGCCAGATTAATCGGAGTAATTGGTAGATTAAGACATTTGTTGCCAAGGGGTATTCTCCGTACAATTTACCTTACTCTTGTGTATCCTCATCTAATATATTGTTCTACAGTTTGGTTATGTACAAAAACCTCCTACCTTCACAAACTGGTTCTTTTGCAAAAGAGAGTTGTTCGTTATATTTCTTTGTCCGGACCCCGTGACCACACCAGCGAGTTGTATAAGTCTCTTAATCTGTTGAAACTGTTCGATATGATCAACCTCAACATTGCTTCTTTCACCTGTCGTTTCATGCACAGCCTTTTAACCGAAATCATTTTTAGAATTCTTCACCAAAAATTCTATTTTAGTCGTCAATCTCTTCTCCTGCATACTATTGTTACCCGTACCTCATTCTCACAGTTGACCATAAGCTACAAAGCTATAAAACTGTGGAACTCATTACCTAATTCATTAATTAACAGGCCAAGTATAAATTCTTTTCGAAGAGGTTTCACCCAGTACTACATAGCTTTGTACTAATTTTTCAGTTGTCTTCATCATCATTTTTTATAAGGTTAAAACTTCATGGTTGACTTTTCATACTGTTCAAGTGCATGCATCATACATGTTTTTGTCACTATGCGCATTTTGTTTGTTGGAAGCCTAGGGCTTTCATGAGTGGGAGGGGGCCGGGTTGTTTAGAGGGGTTTGTGTAAGGGTTAGTTCTGGTCTTGCATTCTTATTCATTACCTTTCCATTTAGTTTTTTTAATTTTCTGTCTTTTTTTCTTTTTCTTTTTGCTTATTTGTGTTTGCTACACAACTACTTTAGGTAACTTGCTTTTGTTGTTTTGGGGAGTAGAACTCTCGACAAGCCCCTCAGGGTTTTTTAGTTTTACTTCCATCTACTTCAGTGTTATGTATGTACTGTATTCATTACGTTTGTGTATCCATACATATAGAAAAACAAATAAACGAAACGAAACGAAACATATCGAAATCGATTTTCAATCACTTCTTCTTTCCTCGGTTAAACCTCATTTCATGTATCTTGCCCTATATCATCCCCTGTCGTGGAAGGTCGGCAATTTCCTTCGGGGAGGCTTAACAATGAACGTAAAGGACTGAAGTTACTGGATGGATGATCATGAACTTTTTTTTGGAACTATTTTATTCTTTTGTAACGGTATTTTAATGCCTATCTGAATCTGTTTTAATCACTTCTCACTAGCTCTGTTATCCCTCATCCCCTGTCCTTCACCCTGTTGTTGAGAAAAACCAATTTCGTCGGGAGCCTTCATCTGCATGCCCACGTTAAACTGATATAAGGTGCGGGTCTTATAAACTTCAATCATCCCGACCGTCTTCTTGATTTTGCTCACTAGAAGACAATATTCTTCAAGGAAACTCACAATTCCGAAGTTTCCTGACAAAAACAGACGAGAGTTTGTTCAGGTGCATGCAGTGACCAATTATCTGCTACCTGGCCTGCCCCGACAGCCGAATTCTAGTAGCGGTAATGAAAATCAGACAGGCCGTTTCAGCTTCACATAGGCTGATGATAAACAGTAGTGTGAAAATCTCCCAATAAGTCTGGCTGAAAATTCATTTGAAGCCACCTTGTAACGTGATATATTTTCAAAAATTTAAATACATAGAAAGAAAATTCATTTATAGTCTGGAGTTCGGCAAGTCACGTAGAAAATCTCATCTTTTAAAAGGGCATTGCAATGGACTGCAACGACGATTCCTAATAGAGGCCAAACACTTCTTGTCTTTTCCCCCGAAAAGACAAGAACATTACATCTAATTAACTGCCCTTTTATCTGGTAATTTTCTGATCACTTAGCAAGTTGGGTTTTTCTATTGAAGAGAAACTTTCCTTTTAAAGGAAAGCTCAAAATAACGACTGCTTCATTACTAGTTACAAGTCTGGGAAATGCCTGTTACGGCTGTCTGAGGGGTTAGAATTTTTAACAATTTTCTGTACGCTCCGCGCCAACTGATGGTGGCGCTCCGCTTAGACAGAGTGTTTTGATCGAACAGATTACTTAATAGAACATTGCAAGCTTGCAAATTGTTCCTCGTTTTGGGACAATATTATGAAGTTGAAAATTTCATTGCGAAAGAAAGCTCAAAATAATGACTTATTTGTTTTTAGGCAAGAGCCAGGGAAGTGTCATTTCCTGCTGTCTGGAGGTTCTCAATTTTAAAAAAATTCTATGTTCTGCATTTTGATAGTCTTTCGGGCAAAATTACATTTTCCGGACAAAAGAGACAATTCTGCCTCTCCCAAAGTGAAACGCTCCCGTACGTCTATGTCAATATATAAAATATAAAACTTCAAATGTATGGGAAGCCAAACTGTTTCCGCGGGGGAATTTTCCCAATATGGTCCGAGGGCCTTAATCTGCATGATGATATTCAGTAACCCCAACCAAACTACAGATCACGCCCTACTTGATTTTCTTGTAAGAAGATTAGATTCTTACACAAAACCGGTAAATCTGTCACAAAATTACAAGTTTTCTCCAGTATAAGCTTCAGATTGTTAAAAGTGGCAAAATTTTTCAATATCAATGGATACTCCGTACAATAACTAACAAAAGCAAACTGTTAATCACCCCAACATTCTACATAATTTCGCTCTTGAAAGTCATATCACTTAATAAATAACCCAAATATTTCATAATAACTGTACCCCCAAACCAATTTTTTTCCATTAAATTCCAAAATTGAGGTCTAAATTTTCAAATCTTCGTTCAAAAAAGGAAAAAAAAAAAAGTCGGGCAACCTAGTCTCATGTTGAAGCCTTAGTACGTAGGCCTATTACGATTAAATGCGTAACCCCAAAATATTTACAGCTGTCGCCTATATAACGTTTTTTATTTTTCCCATATGGAGGACAGATCCTTCAATAAACACCTCAACTTTTTAATGGTCCTCACAAAAGCAAAATTTCTTTAAAAAATTTTAAATTTTGGCTTCAAAATAAACTCCAGATTTTTAAGTATTTGTTGAAAAGAAGGCCAAAAATTTCGCGCGCGCATCACGTCCCACCGGGACTAACTCAAAGCCTTTGTCGGGGCCTTGAAATGCTGCCCCCCCCCCCCGTCGGGGAAATCCTGGCGCCACCCCTGCGTTGAACTCTTGATGAAGTGCCTACATGGACCATTCTTAGAAAAGAGCAGTTCCTGATGGCATTCGTTAAATAGTTAAAGGGTAAATTTTCACTCTTCTAGGAGTAAATTAATACTCTAATGGAGTGAAGCCACATGTTTCTCTTTCTTAGAGAGTGACTTAGTTCACCCGTTCGTTTTTAGAGTGTAGCAACCTGGTGGAAGAAAAAAATTGACACTTTACTTGCATATGCGTGAAGGCAGGCGCGTAGCCAGGGTTGTGTCATGGGGGGGTGTCATATGGGGGTTGGGGGCACGATATGAGGGAAAAGTCTAAGGATAGAGAGAAAAACCGCTATTTTAGGTGTTTTTTGCATTGCAAGCTTGGGTCATGGGGGGGGGGGTTCTAACCCCCAAACCCTCCCCGTGGCTACGCCACTGCGTGAAGGTTATATGTTGCTTCCGCTTGTTTTGATGAGAAAGGACTGTACATAGTGGGTATGTATTAGGTTGTTGTACTGATTGACATTTTACTACAAATTCTTAAGAAGCTCTTATGGACCAGCGTATTGTAAGATTCATTAGAAACCAATGTGGACTAGCCTTATGTCAAATATGAGGTAGTTTTGGGGCCGATGTTGGCAACTGCTATGTGGGTAAAATATGGACAAAGTATACCGTATACTTCTGTGATGCGTTTGAGCTAAACATGAATCTTGGATTCAAATTTAATGGGTCACATATACGAGTTCACCGGTACGGCCCATAATGGGGTCTACTGTCTATGATATGATATGTATCAAGACTTATATGTGTAGACTTAATATTGCCAGTCTCATGTGTGTTTTTACAATATACTTCTTGATAAAACAATCAATTTGTATATCTTTTAAAGGTTGCGTATATTTCTCCCCATTTGAGTCACTACATTTGTAATGTTATATTTTGATAGAACTCAACGTGGGTACAATTTAAGTTAATCCTTGGCAAACACTGGGGCATTTTCTGGAGTTCAACGAAATTGGCGAGCCTGTAAAAACAGGTTATACGGTCGAGAGAGAAGAAAACTTTTTACTTTTACATTTAATACTGAGCAATTGTAGTGAGTACACTGAGTTCCGTAGTATTGTTCACAAAGACTCCTTACCATATTTTTTTGTTCCCAGCCTTGCATGGGGTGGAGACACGAAGCGGGGGCGTGAAACAATAATCGTGGGTCTCGAATTAGTTCTAAAATATTCGAAAATTTGTTCCTCCCTAATGAACGCGTGCATATCATTTAATCGGGGGTTGTTGTATTTCTACCGATGACAAACGAACTAAACCAGGCATGAATTAAATACATTGCTTACGCGACTTCTGGAAGACAAATACAATCACTAACTTCGACATCACCAGAGCAAATCTCGCCTTCAGTTACGCTACAGAAACAATAACTTCCGAGATAAATTCGTGAATCTTTCGTGGTAGGCTATGGGGAAACTTATGCGAAAACTTAATTTGAAAAAGGATATACATACACAAATTGTGTGGTGAAATTCCCTTTCAAATCGGACATGTATTTCGCGAGATATCAGTTAATAATATAAAGGAGAAATGCAGTATAGTCATCCCACCTTGAGAGTGAGATGTAATAGTATTATTTCACCCCAGATATGTGAAATTGACTTGAATACACTGCTTGATGTACCTTGGTTATGCAACACTGAAATCCTAAAATGTTATGAAAGACGTTTTGAAGGGGAACAAGAAGATAATGGTGAGGTTTAATTAATGCTTTAAAATGCTAGCCTTCGGATGACTGCTCTTGCCCTTAAAAGTCACTAGATTTGTGTTCCAAAGTGACTTGAGGGGAGCAGAGGTTATAAAGTGGTTCCTAGCATTGAAAAGGAATTCTTTGCATCCTGTAATGAAGTACACAAAGGGCAATAATAATAATGGAAATTTATAAAGCGCACACATCCACAAAAAAGCTCTCATGGCACACACAGGGCTCAAAAGAGAAAACAAATCACAAAAATACAACACAATATATTAACTCAACGAATTTTTAAGAAAAACGATATCCATCAAATGAGTTTTGAGTCTATAGATTTAAAAGTCTGAGCTGAAACGAATAAGTTCGGGAAGCTTTTTCCGATCTTATGACGTGAGGAGCAGGAACCGTCACCCCAGGCAGCCAGAACCTAGAAGGTTTCGGTTTAGCCAAGAGATGTTGGTATGCTGAAATCAAACCGATGCGTGTTTGGAAGAAACTGCAGTTCAGTTAGGTATGATGGAGGTAGGGTTGTTTATGGCACGACAATAGTCGGAACAGGAATAAGATGTCCCTGTAGGAAATACAAAAGTTTGATTTGAACTGATTGCAAATAACAAATGCGAGAAAATTCCTCAAAGGAAACAATTCCAGGTATTTCCCTGTATGTAACGATTTAGTGGAAACCGTTCATTTTTCCTGCCCATAATACATTGTTCTCGGAATAGTAGAATAAAAGCTATTTTGACTAAAAAAGGAGAGTGGGGTGAAAAATAGTTAGGCGGCAATTAATCTGTTCATTTCCTCAATAACTTAATGAAGAATGCTTCTCGGCATACAATAATTTTATGTCGTTGTCGTCCGCGAAGCAAACAACTAAAATGCATCAATCTTAATTGTATTGTATCAAATATATTATTTTCAATGATATTGTAAAGATTATTGAAAAAACCCATTTGCAGCCCAACCTTCAGTCGCTTCCCTCACCCCATGATTTGTACTGCATTATAGTATAAACCTTTACCCCTTAAGTTGACAATGTTAAAAACTGCCTCTTTTTTGAAAAAGGGGGCTGAGGGGGTGGTTTAAAAAGGGCAAGGGACATGATTGGGGGAGGCAAACATCAACTTTACGCGAAGTGCGAGTTTATGCGGGTGGGGTCGAAGGGGCGAATTCCCCGGAAACTCTCCAGGGTTTTAGCAAATCTCTTGGTAAAATAGTAGACTAAGCCTCGGGATACTAGGTACATTCTGGTGAATAATTTATTATCCAGTTGCAATGATTTTTGAATTATTCTGATAAATTAACATATATAAAGCTTCATAATATCAAATATTTTTCTTAAGAGGGCAAAAATTTCGCTCGACGCGCCGCGAATACTCTCCAGCAGTGTTGTTTTAACTTAAAAAAATCGGAAAATTTGGGTGCTTCCCTCCCTCCCCCCCCCCCCCCCCCCCGGAAAATGTCAAGCTACGCCACAGTTTGGTTTGGTATACGTGTGGTTTGGTATATGAGGCACAGAGTTTTTTCATAAAATATTATAGTTCCACTGATATGAAGCCAATATATATTTGCATGTGTAGTCGGAGTCGCAGCGACAGCATCTGTCAAGATGTACTTAAAAGTGGAGTCGGAGTCGCACTGACAAATACTGTCAAGATATATTTTGAGGTGGAGTAGGAGTCGCGGAGATAACTGTCAAGATATTCTGACTTAGTATCTCGGAATTCTGAGATACTAAGTCAGACTTCTGAGATACTTAAAAGATGCAAATAAAAAAAAAATCCCCCCCCCCCTTTTTTTTTTGCTTGAGGGGCCAAGCAAAAAGGAAAAAATGTGGATTTTTTTTTTGATTCGCATTTAAATTATCTCGGAATTCTGACTTAGTAACTCGGAATTCTGACATAGTATCTCAGAATTCTGACTTAGTAACTCGGAATTCCGACTTAGTATCTCGGAATTCCGAGATGGTATGTCGGAATTCCGAGATACTAAGTCTGAATTCCGAGATACTAAGTCAGAATTCCGAGATACTATCTCAGAATTCCGAGATACTAAGTCAAAATTCCGAGTTACTAAGTCAGAATTCCGAGATACTATCCCAGAATTCCGAGATACTAAGTCAAAATTGTGAGATATTATCTCAGAATTCCGAGATACTAAGTCAGAATTCCGAGATAATTAAGATGCAAATCAAAAAAAAAATCACATTTTTTTTTTCTTGGCCCCTCTCGGCCACCGTACATTGACAATTGTCATGCATGTCAGGATATATTTGAAAGTGAAGTCGGCGTCGCGCCGGAAGACGGCTTGCGCCCTCCAATACTTTGAAAATGCTTGACTGCGACACCGACTCCACTTGAAAAACAGACCTGGAAGGAGGGGTATTCTAAAATTGTACCTACCTAGAAACTCATGTCAGGCCTGTACTTTGGGAGCTAGTGCCGCCAATGATTCTGCGTGTTCCTTCATGTTTATTTTAATGAGTTTGAGTGCAATATGATGTTCACTTTCAGGAAGGGTATGAGGTGCGAAGGGGGAGGGCGGTCACTTAAAACCATCCTGGGATACTGGTCCAGACAATGTTTAACTCCCATCGGTCACCAAGCTTGCATGTCTCTTGCAATTTAAAACTTTGAGTAACAACTGATAAGGTCACTTCAATTTTAACAGTTTATTAAGCTTGATAAGTGTATTCAAGCATATATTCGTTCCATGAAGACGGTGCATTAACTCCACACATTTGCAAAAATGAACATAGAGCATTAACAAAAAAGTCTTTAACCCAAATTATGTTTGATATGCAACAGAGGACTACATAACAAGCATTCTGTAAAGTTTGGCTTAACTTAACTTGACCTTGAACTGATAAGAGACACTACCTTGCTCAAAAGGCATACAAAATTTTCAAAGTTCCAATGCTCAGGATGAATATATAGTATCAGTTTAATTACAAGAGTTCTCTTGTGTAAAATCAGTGGTCAAATAAAGCAAAACAAAACATTGGCCATGTGAATCCATGACTTCAGCGATCACGCCTGCTTCCGTCAAGTTCACTTTTTGTTGAAAATTATTACATATTTATAATATCTCGAAGACTGAACGAGGGAAAATGAATGGAAATTTCAAAGAATGCTTACAACAAGTTCTTCTAGCTCTCAGGGGACCAAATCTCTGTTTGAGAGTGGGGAGGGGGGGGGGGGGGCAAAAATGCTTAAGATGTGCCCATGAGTATTAAACTGTGCACACGTGGTGGGCACTGCAAGCGCGAAGCCCCAAAGGGCCCCTGGAGGGATCCAGGATTGCTTATGGGGGTCCAGGGGGCGAAGGCCCTGGAAGCTCGTTTTCTAACATTTCGAAGCTTCAAGAAAACTGTTTCAAATGAAAAAAAATCGAAAAAGGTGACGGTATTTTTAGGTCTACTCAAATTTTTGGGGGGCCAAATTACGATTTGACCCCACTTTTTCACTTCAGGGGCGAAGGCCCCCTTGCCCCTGGGATTTAAGCCCCTGATAGCTTTTAACACATTTATTCAGTCCGGAACTATTATTTTCAAACCAAATCCCAACGTTATATCCCCCTGGTCAGGAGTTTTGCTCAAGGTTTGTAAAGATTCAATGAATAAAGACCATAGTATTCTTTCTCCATTTTAGCTACAGTATGTCCTTATAGGACCAATCCTATCACCCAGAAGTGCCAATCTTATAGGAGTTTACAAAATTTTTCAATTAACAATGACAATTTAGTAAAATGCCGGTATCCACCAAGAAGACGCTCATGGCGTTGTCACAGTCCAACCAGAACAATTATAAGAACTGGTGAGTTTTTCTTTTAAAAATATTCAAAGAGGTTGCAGAACGAATAGAAAAAGGAAGATTGTTCCAGAGTTTGGGTGCAGCAAAAACAAAAGACCTACTTCCCCACTTATTTTTAGCTACGTGCTCCTTAAGAAGACTTTGAGATGAACTCCTAACACCTTGACGACCAGGAGAATATGAAGTCAATAGTTCATGAAAATACACAGGTTCCGAAAAGCTTAAAATTTTATATACATAAAGTAATATTTTGAAGCAAATTCGCGTTTCAATGGGAAGCCAATGCAGTCCTCTCATGCTGGAGTTATATGAGAAGATGATGGAATCCTAGTGACTAATCTTGCTGCAATGTTCTGAATATGCTGAAGAAGGGTGATTTGAGTTTTGGAGATACCACAAAGTAGGGAAATTCCTACATCCAACTCCGACATCACAAAGGCATGAACTATTGTTTTAGCTGTAATTGGCTCGGCTCTTTGATTTACAGCTAATTCAAACAAAGCAGGAGTACCAAAGCTAACATAACACAGCAGCAAATGTACTGAAAGTGCTTTGAAATACACATTGAGCTTTTCTTTATTCATTGTAAAGCAATAAACTGAGATTGTGTCTGGATGAGGATATGATAAATTTCAGAAAGTTATGGGAGGGGATTAAGTAAGAAGTTTAGGAAAATTAGTACCGTTGGGGTGAGAGAATTGGGTCTTTAATCTCCGGATTTAGAGAGTTTTGGTTTAGAGAACTTGCAAGAGTTACCAATTACACAAAAAGGTTTTCGTATGCATAACAATAGGTTTTTTGTGTGTTTTTTTGCTTGTTTTTGTTATTTCGGTGGACATGATCACTAAATATGTGTTACACCATAGCACAGCCCAAGTACACAAATGAGCTTTTCATCCTTACTCTCACCAAACGGCTTGGTCAATTGGTTAGCTTCTGGGTTGTTAGTTTGGACAGGGAGTTGTTACAACTGCAGTAGTTAGGACCATGTGTCAGTGATTATATATCAAGGGCAATAGCCCTTTCAGAATAGCAGACAGCACGTCTGCGACAACTTGCAGGTACTGAAACTAGTCAGACTACTTACCTGGTCGCCAATTTTGATACCGTCTGCAGTTAAGGAGGAGTCAAAGATCAAAAGGTCTGGAGTCACAAGGAGTTAAGGCTTTTGTGTGTTTCTACAATGTGACCTATCACGACCCCACGTGACGTTCAACCTATTTGCTCTATTGCAAAAGTTTACACACCCTTGATACATGATAGTGTCGTATTAACTCCTTCCACCTCTTCATATGTTATGGCAATCAATGCCGACTAGGAAAAATTGTGCTTCCATCCGCAGCCTGTAGTACCTGTGAGGGCTACTGCAACTGGGACTGCCAAATTACAGGTGTCTCCTTAAACTGGCACGTTGCTATGAACTAGACAAAACACAGACGCTTTACCCCAGTCTCCCCTCCCCCTTACTAGTAACTGCACAAATATCATTGCCTCTGGCACCTTCTCACAATCTAAAATAAATTAAAAACATGGAAAAAGGAAAGCAAAATGATTTAAGTTTAAGGACGCTTTTGTATTAGAATAAATATCCTACAAGGTGATCTCAACAAAAAACTATAACTATCAGTATGTAAACATTCTCAGTTTTTGAAAGCCATGATAAAGCAAAGTCTGAGTTGCAAGTCTAATTCAACAACATCATACTAAGTTTTGGAAGTGCAACGGTCTCACCACTCTCTCTAAAAAATGCAGACATACTCTCAATGCATTTTGAAGTGACAGCATCGAAATGTTGTAAAAAGACCTTGTTGCTTCTTTATTTTACCAATGCTATGATGTACAAGTGATGATATCAAAATTTACCTATTTCAACAAACAACAAAATGTTCCTAATTCACTTGAACAACTGACGATGTGTACTCCTACAAACTGGACTTGAGGTGTGAGACTGTGAGTACATTGTCCTTAATATGAGTACCAGCCAGACTTGGAAGTGTTGGTACAATGTCCTTAGAAATACTAAAGACAAACTTAGAAGTGGGAGCCAACTGTCCGGGGTCTAACTGCCAACCAGCTAGCCAGTGTGAGTAGTAATACATCCTAAGTATAAGTACTGACCAAACTAGGAAGCGTGAATACCAATGTCTTGTGTATGAGTACCAACCAGATTTGCAAGTGTGAATACAAAGTCCTGTGTATGAGTATCATCCAAACAAACAGTGTGAGTACCATGCCCTAAGTATAAGCAACAGTCAGTTTTGCAATATACGAGTACATTGTACTAAATATGATAATACACCAGGTATGTAATGTGAGTACATTTTTAGTAAGAATACAAGCCAGATTTGATGTGTAACTACAGTGCCTTATAACTCTTTTTAAAATCAAACTTAGTAAGCTCTACCCTGTCACAAGTATTGAAGGAAGCTATACTTGAAGCGCAAGTATCCTGAGTGCAAGCCCGACTAGCAGAGGAACTAGCTGGTGTCACAAGTGTAAAGATATACTTGCAGTGTTTGTGTGAGCACCATATCCCATCATACTGTGGCAAATACACATAGGCCTATTTGCTCACTTTTACAATGTGTGTATCATGCTATGTATCATGACTCCAAATTAATATATCAAAGTGTGTAAGTACAAAGTACTCTGCATAAGTACATAGTACTCTGTATGGGTGCATAGTACCCATTCAGGTAGGAAAGATGACATCATCAGGTGACCTTGATAGGAAGTCACCTGGTGACACTGTGCTATTAGAAGCTTGCCAGGGACTTACTGCAGGTAAGTAGGGATTACATATGTAAAAAGGGGGTAATGAGGGGCATCGTAGATCCATGAATTCCCAGAATTTTCAGATGAAGTATAGGCACAGGCACTTCTTCCTGACCATGACTAAGCAGATAATAAGGTGACGATGGTTTTGTTCTTTGTAAGTTAGGCACATGTTGCTACTATACTTCTTCAAAATGTCAATATAATCTACATTTTGAATTTTAGAGTTAAGGTCAACAGACAACCACTATCCACTTGTAACATTAGAAACACCTTGAACAGCATCAATAGTTCACCAATTAAAGGCTCAGTCACCTTAGTCCAGGCAGGTCGTCTGCTCTTGCTGGTGTTCTGTGTTGACTCTGTGGGTAAAATAATACAACTTACTTGCTCCAAGATTTGAGCATGTTCAAAACTTGACTGCATCTTGAAAATCACTGTGCACATGTGAGTAAGATGAGATACTGCTAGGTGCCATCTGCAGACCACAAAAATTGTCACCCATCAGATTCAAGCAGTGCTTGCCTGGAACAATGTGACTGTACTAGAAGTAAATAACAGTTTATTTCACAGAAACAAAACACATAAAAATAAATAATTAAACCAACACACACACTAGCTAAAGTGATTTAAAAACAAAGCACAACAAAAAGTAAATAGAAGTATCTTAGCCAAGTCTCTTTTGGTGCACATTGCTTCTTACAACCTATATGAGGCCTCCATCACCCAACCTTTGTCCTGCACAACTGAAACACTTTCTACTATATACCTCTCACTTATCAAATTTCATGAAAAGGTTAAACTTAGAGCAAAATTTACTTTTGATGTAAAAGAGGAAACAAAATATCAAAATCAGCTACTCTGGCCAAAGGTTATACTGAAATTATTTCTATCTTCAAGGTGTCCTAAAACCAGTTTACTTTATCTTTGAAATAAGATCCCTATAGCTAAACGATGATGAGTGAAAACTACATACTAATCCTGATGAACTATGCCCCCCAATGGGGTACTATGATAAAACACTGTCTTTCAGTCTCTTACAGTTCATTACGCTGATGTACATAGTATATAAAGGCACACAACCTGGAATCTAAGAGTTAAGTCAATCATGACACATCAATTGTTTATGTGGATGACAGCTTTCAAGTTTGCTACATAAATACTTCTCATCAAAATGACCAAACTCCTAGCATTCCATCTTTATGTCTGGTGTTTAAGTAACTCCATGTATAAATTTACTTTTGGGGACCCAAAATGACCTCTGGATATCCAGATAGCTTGGGCTTTGTTACAAATAACAGGATTCTTAAACTCAAGATGTGACATCTATACCTAATAAAGTTTGAAATCTTCACTATTATCATACTTGAAAAATGTTCAGCAGTTTCCAAAGTTAGATCAAATTGAGCTCTGTTGATCTAAAAAAAAAAAAAAACTGTTGACCTCCTCACAAATATGTACGCATTTGTTGACAGACTATAGGCAGTGTCCACATGCTAAATGAATGATGTTGAAAACCATAAGGAGGATCTGAGTGTAATTTACCCCACATATTCACACTAAATACCCCTTCTAGGAACTTCAAATTTAAGTTTAAAGGGGCAATCAGAATTTGACAGAGAAAATAAAATTTTGTTCCAGCACCTTGAGTATTTATCAGAATAAAGAAAAATTTGAGGTGGTATTACCAATGAAAAGCAACATTAATTTCGTATTCAATACTATTGAATGAGAATTCCTTAATATTTTAGGGTTACAAAAAGTCCAGTGCATGCTAGACAAGACAGTTTTTGTAAATGGATATCAATCACAACATAAGACTGTGATAATGGATGATGGATCCTACTTTGCTATTTTGCTTTGATTCAATGTATGATTGAGGTGTAAAATTAAATTAAAAGTTGCGTAAACTTGTGATAACAAATTTGGATAACCCCTTTAATCCATTTGAATATGGTTTTTAAGCAAACAAAACAAAAGAACCTGTCAAAGTCAGATGAGAAGAAAGAAATCCATTCAAACTGAAAATCAGTGATTTTCCTTAAGTTTTGCACAAGAAAACTTAGTTATGACTGAGGAAGTTGAGTCAAGATAATATATTTAAGTAAATATAAAATTAACAGGAGGAAAAACATTACGGCTTGCATAGTATAACCAACCTGAACGGCTGATGCACACTGTCTAAGGAGAAATTGCCTAACTAGCTAACACTAGTACTAATCCCTAATCCTAACAAAACAATGGATAAATATGCAATGGCAACACCTTGACACCATGTAAAACAACATCCATATCATCAGTCTTACCCTGGCACAGTGTCAAACCACTTCCCATATGGTCAGTCTTACCCTGGCACTATGCACAACCACTTCTATGTCATAGGTTGTACTGTGGCACCATGAAAAACCCCTTCCATATCATCAGCCTTACTCAGGCACCATGTTAAATCACTTTCCATACCATCAGACATACCCTGGCAACATGTACAGCCACTTGTATGTCATCAGTAGTACCGTTGCACCATGTAAAACCGCTTCCATGTCATCAGTCATACACTGGCCCTAAGTAAAACCATTTCCAAGTTCCATGTCATCAGTTATACCCTGGCACCATATAAAACCTCTTACATATCACCAGTCTTACACTGGCACCATGTAAAGTCTTGCCCTGGTGCCAAGTACAAACAACTTCCAAGTTCCATCAATCACACCCTGGCCCCATGTAAAATGCACTTTCATATCACCAGTCTTGCCCTGGCATAATGTAAACCATTTCTGCATCATTATTTTTAGTCTCTGTGGTGACCTTTGGAATGTCAAAGTAAAGAATACTGCTTATTGTTTTTGTACATGTTAAAGGTATATAGAGGAATGCATAAACACAACATTTTCCTGAAGATAACATAACTTAAGTTTTTGGTCACACAAAGCCAACATGTTGTCCTCAGATTTACCTTGCTGGATGAAAAATGAGTTTCTCATTAATCAACGTCTCTGACCCCATCTATTGTGAACCATCTCAGCAAAGTGAACTTCAGGAACACTTCGTTCATCATCCAATGAGAATGTGATGAAGAGAGCTGGACGACTGGCAAGATATCTGGAAAGAATATGAAACAGGAAATTCAGAATAAATTTGCTAAAATGTCCTCCACTACTAATTTGACAAAATACCCACTTTGAAAGTGAGAAAAATATCAATAAAAGCTTGTTCCTTTGGTCTATTCCCAGGATAGTTCAGGAGGACTTTATGAGTAAGGTGAAAAATCAGGTGACGGAATTTGCTAATTCATGATGGAGTTTGATTATCTGGCCTAAAATTCCATTCTGCAGTTGTGAGGTTATGGACTGTTTTCCCAACTCCTTTGTACAACTCTGGTGTATGAAGCATCACACACAATGGCAGTAGATTCCATTTTTTAAGTCTGAGTCACCAACTGCATGTTCAAATGGTTAGAGCATCCAACTTGTAGTTGGTAGGTCAGGAGTTCTAGTCCTGGCTGGGTCACATTAAAGACTTTGAAAATGGAACCCACTGCCTCTGTGTTTGGTGCTCAGGTTAAGCCATGGAGTAGGGAAACAAGCCAGTGAGCCAGAACTGGAAAAAAGGCTGTGGCCAGCTCAACTTAAACCAATTGGTTAGAAACTGGCCTGTAAAACTCTTTCTGATTAAATAAACTCTGAATCTGTGGTATGACTCTGTGTGGGATTGAACCCTAGAATTTCCAGGTGAAAGTAGGATGTTCGAACACCAGACTAAACACCCAGTCAATAAATCATTAAAAATAAACAGCTGTTTTTCAATGACATTATGAGGCAATTGAACAAACATAAACAATAGGATGTGATAGGAAAGAAAGAGAAAAACTTGAGACACTAGTCATTTGTTAACGGGAAGGAAGCAGCAGTCTGGGTATCTCTCTCATACCCCACCCAACCTATTTCAAAGAAGACAGATTCTTTCTTGTTCCATCTAAGAAATGTCAACATTCAAGTTTTCAAAGAATTTTCTCCAAGATTGAGTGCACATCAAAGAACCTTACGGCACTCCCTTTCACAAAGGAGGGAAACCACTTATATGAAGGAAGGAGCATGACCTTCCCTTTACAGCCTAGGATTGTGGTCTGCAATAATCAGCACCTCTTACCAGTCCATGACAGACTTTTACTCAGAGAAATGAACTTGTTATATCAACACTGCTCTTTCAAATTTTCACATCCATTTGGTTTGTTGGGAAATGTAAATAGGGTTTTTAGTCTCAAGTTTAAACCCTATGGTGTAATAAAGCTGTGCCTACAGCCTTCTTTTCCAATTGTGGGGTATTGGGCTGTTTTCCCAGGGTTCCTGCACTTTCTTGGGAATCAATTGCCATAACTTTTCCATGTCTTTCCCATGACCAAAAACAGAATTTCTATCACCTTCTTCTTGTATTCTTTCATAAAGTTTTTTCTATAACAGAAAATCTGAAAGTGAGGGCAACATTTTTGTAATCATAAGTAAGAATTTATGTTGATATTACAAGTGAGAATTGAACGTCTCTCTGTGTAAACTCCCATGACTTTTCAAGGACTCCACAAAACTTTCCAGCATTTAAAAAGAAACTTTCCTGAATTCCAAAACTTTTGAGGCCTTAAAATAATTTTTGAAAACTTGCAATGACTTTTTCAGCTTTTCCATGACCACAGGATCAATGTTTTCTCTACAACACTGCTTATACAGAGCACCATGCATAGAAGAAGTAGGTTTCCATTTTAAAAGGCAGTTATTCACCATCCCAAACTACAACTTTACCTGGAGTCTACAGAAACTCTCAACTGACACACCTCTTTGGTTGATGTCAAACTCAAAAAATGCAGAGTAGCTCAAATTACAGAGCATGAACAGGGAGTGTTCTTACACATTAGGGTCTTGTATGCAATAAACTATAGACTGTGTCTGAATAAGGATAAGTTTTAGGCAGCTATGGGAGGAACTAGAAGTACACAGGTTGGAAGAAAGAATTGGCAGATAAATAACAGCCTTTGAAGTGTTTTTAAAGACACATGTACACAAAACTAGCTGGGAGATCAAATTTTCAGCTCAACCTTCACATATATTTTGGTGTCAAAATGGAAGCAAAAGGGTAGCCAATAACATTTCCAACCAGATTGCTTTGGCAAGTGAAGCATAGCAACAGTCTGATGTATGTTAGAGAAGGGATTCTCTAGTTTCTTTTTTGCAGACTAAGGTTACTTCTACTTACAATATGGTACATTGAATTGCTTTTAATAGCCAGAAAGAAATTTTCCAATTAGCCCCAAAATATGGGGTTCCCAGAATCTTCTGCTAGCCATATACCAGAGGAGCCTGGAGCCTGGTTCAATTGTCTTATCCCAATGAGGCTTTAATCTTTGCAAGAGACAACTTTCGGTTCCCCTGCAATTCCAACAACTGTTTAATAGCTGATTCTGTGCAGAAATTTTCCACAATGACCTGCTGAGAGGGTGCCATTCTCCCTACACATCCTCCGCCCCCCCCCCATACCTACACCTGAGTGTATGCTGGGTGACAAATGTATAGATGCAAAAGTAAACCACTGTGGGATGATGATAGGTGATAGACTGTCTTCAAAGAACTGTAAGAGGAATAACTGGAACATGTAACTATTACACTTGAACCTGTATTAACCCTTTCCCTACTGATGGGGGGGGGGGTCCATCCCCCCAACTGAGCTAGATGTATTACATTATGTACACACAGGATGTATGTACAAGTTCTGTGACATGCTAAGTTTTTGTATGGAAGGCACCATATTTGCACTCACTATGCTCCAAGATGATGTATTTGTGTTTAATATCTCCTGGTCAATCCTATTCCATGTTCAAAATACAACTACACATCAAAGGTTTAAAATGAACTATTCCAGGATGCAGCTGAGTGATATGGTTTTGTGGTGAAACCATAAGTATATAGTAATGGTAAATTATGGTATTGCAGCCAAACCAAGCATAGTGAAGGCATTATAAGGTATACTTTGGTACTGCCACAGCAATCAATTCAATATATGGTTTGCACATTTTTTTAAGTACCTTTTGATACTACAACAAAAATTAATGCAATATTCTTCAGGCTTGTTCCTGTATTTAAATTTACAATTTGGTACTGTCACAAAAATGAAAATTAATGCAGTTTTCTCTCTCACCCTAGTCATTTGTGTGTACTTAAAAGTATCTTTTGGTGACTGTCACAACAATCTGATTCTCTGCAAACGTCTCATGACCTATGTTTGTCATTGTTCCTGATGCTTGGCATAAGCAACGGAGTAGGGATAATCAGCCAGTGAGCCACAACTGGAAAAAAGGCAGTGGCCGGCTGGACTTGAACCAGTAAGGTGGAAACTGGGCTGCAAAATAACATCTAACTAACTCATGATCTATGTTACTTGCTTTACCTTCTTCTAATGGTAGTTTTCACATAATGTACTTGTCTCTTGGTACAGGGGTCATGTGTGAATCCGTCGAGACAAACAAACACGAGATCCTTGCAGCTGTTGAAGATTGCTGGCAAACTCTGGCATGCAGAACAACTGGGGATATAAAGGAAAAATTATTAGTTGTACAGGTATAAAGGAAATATATGGCATGCAGAACAACTGGGGGTATAAAGGGAATATTATTAGTTGTACAGGTATAAAGGAAATATATGGCATGCAGAACAACTGGGGGTATAAAGGGAATATTATTAGTTGTACAGGTATAAAGGAAATATATGGCATGCAGAACAACTAGGGGTATAAAGGGAGGGAATATTATTAGTTGTACAGGTATAAAGGAAATATATGGCATGCAGAACAACTGGGGGTATAAAGGAAAAATTATTAGTTGTACAGGTATAAATGTTTACAAACCTACATGTGTCACTAAATTGCCTACAGAAAATGGACAAACTTGTTCAAAAGCACATTAGGCTATACAGGACACTACTTCCAGAAAATTTTATGATTGTCCTTTGTCAATCCTTTCCCTTATTTCTAGAAGTCTGTGAGAAAATATGAAACACTTTTCACACATTATTGAATGATACAAAACAGTGTAATTTGCAAGCTTGCACTACGCTGTTGTTGTGCTGGAATTAAGAAGAGAATGTGTGTTCATGACATGCAGTATTTTGTCTTGAAAAGTTAAAATACAATATTTGAGAGAGAAATTTTTATTACTGGTGCAAATATGATGATTATAAAGCTGAAACATTCAATCAAAAAGCAGTATATAGAGCCATGCAAGCTGCAATTTTTTTTATTATGAAAAAAAATTATGAAGAAAGTGGTTGTCTTATTGTAACTTTTAGCTTGGCTGTCCTGATGGGATTTTATTTGTCCAAGGCAACTGGGCAACCACAAAAATTGTACCCTGCTAAAGGGTACACCAAAACTTTATTAAAGTTGTCTTCAAATCTTTATATACATCCAAACCATACTGTCAAAATAAGAATTAAAAATATGGAAGGGAATAGTCAAAATATGGAGAATTAAAAATATGAAAAATCAGCCTTGAAATGGAAAATATCCTTTGTGCTTTTCCTTCAAAGCAACTAAGAAAGGAAGAAATATGTGTGCTAACCTTCCACTTCTAGTGAGTATACAAAGCCTGGTCAATACTGGACATTGCTGGAGTGACCAGGCAAACTGTGGATTAAACTGAAAGTGACTGCTGTCGATCCTGTGAAACACAAGAAAAGAACTGTCATGTGAATTTATGAAAAGTATGATGATTTTTGAGACTCCTGCCATTTTCATCAAACCCAATGACTTTTCCATGCCTGGATGATGTAGAACTTTCACTGCTTTCATCCAAATAAATTTATCCTAATAAAAGAAAAGTGACATGTGACAAATTAAAGTCAGGGAGCTTTAACAGAAAGAGAAACAACACTTGCTGCACATTTGAACAGTGTGCATAGCTCACCCTAAAAGTTTAATTCAAGTCAAAAAGTTAAATAATATATATATTAAAGAGCATGAAAAAAATTGTAATAATTCAACTCCCATCTTCAAAGGACATTCCTTAGCTGTGATATAAAATGTTGTAGTTCATGCACTTAAGACATATTGGTCCACTGCACAATAATTTGTGACTTTCTTGTTGTACAACTCACATTACCTGCTTTGTTTCCTTTTGAATTTAAAAATGTTTCAATGGTATTGAACACTTCCTGTTTGCTTGCATAGCATGTTGCACAGAGAGGACTTCATTTATAACATCACACCATAAGAATAAGAGTGCATTAACATCTTGGTACAAGGTGAGTAACTTTCCGAAAAACAAAGAAATACAAAGCTTGTTATTTGTGCAGTACAACAATGACATCACAAATTATTCCACAATATACCATTTTAAGGTGAGTCAATAAACTTCAACATTTTATTCATAAGCTCAGTAATGTCCTATGAAGACTGGAAATGGACTGTAAGAATACCTGCCAACTCTCATGGTTGAACCGTGAGTCTCATGATTTCAGGTGTCATCTCTCTGTCCGATTTTCAAATCTCATTGTAGAATAACATTATTCAAACAAGGGAGCAACTCCCTGTTCAAACAGATACAAACACTAAGCCCCACAACAATTATCAGAATTATATGGCCACTGACTTTCCACTCTCAAATTTCCTGTTTTAACTTTAACTTCTAACTACAGAACACCCTACCCCAAGACCCTTCTCACTGAGACCCTGGAGTCTTGTTTGCAGTCAGGTGGAACTGCAACTCCAGTCCAGAATGGAGGCTTGGTGGATTAGAAATAATTTTTGTATACAGAGGATGTTCCATAAATTGTTCTCAGATTAACAATAAACAGCCTGTAGGATGGCAACTGCGACTCGACTCCAGAATGGCACTTTAGAGTGGCCAAAGTATTCTGTAATTTCTCACTGTAAAAGTTTGTTTTCGGGCATACAGCAAAATTCATGCTGGTTTTCTTTTGATAACTGAACCCCGCAAAATTTTGCTAATTTCCGATAATTTCTGACCCCATGAAAAATCTTGGGGTTATGTTCGATCCTGGAATGAGTATGAACACTCAAGAAAACATGATTGTTAAAGCTTCAAATTTTCATCTCATCAATATCAGTAGAGCAGGTAGATTCCTGACTTCTGAAGCTACTAAACTCGCTATACATGCTTGACTATTATACTGGTATCCTAGTAGGTATTTCGAATTGTCTCCTGACTCGACTTCAAAATATCCAGTGGGCTGGTGTAAATTTGATTCCATCACTTCTGAATTCATCCAACTTGCTTCCAGTTAAACAATGTATTGACTTAAAAATTCTTTTGCTTGTGTACAAAGCTTTCCATAACCAGACTCTTGGAAAAATAACCAACATGCTTCAATTAAACATTCGACAGTGATGTCTCTGTTCCTCATGCTCCTCGTCCCATCTTCTGGTTGAGCCTCATACCCGCTGTGTTCAATTTGCTGATAGATCATTTTCAGCGTATGCTCCTAAAATATGGAATGAACTTCCTGAATATATAAAGGACAGCAGTTATGAAATTTTCAGGTCTCGCCTCAAGACCCACTTGTTTCATGAGGCTTATCAGCAGTAATATTTGTGTTTAAGCACCTTAGAGCAAATTTATGATTTTGGTGCTTTATAAATTTGATTGATTGATTGACTGAACTTCTTTTTCTGATCCTTACTTTAAAGGGTTTTGGTAAACTTGTGGTAGAAATGTCATACTAGATGGAAAAATCTTTGAGGTTTTGATGAATGGAAGAATTTAATAACATGATTCTGAAGAATATTAGTTCCAGGTTTTCCATTAAATAAGGACAAGTATCTGGAGGTGGATAATTTTTTGCTAAATGCCACGTGAAATCACACAGATAATTGTCAGTTTTCCATACTTACGCGATCGCTGCCAAAAATCATACCAAATACAAAAAAAAAAAACTCAGAATTCACTTTATGAATTTCCAAATTTCTAAAGTGATGCCTTCTTATTGTTAATTCAGGAAGCTGTTACAGCTCCAAATATCACCTCAGGGAGCCAAGTAACAGGTTAATCTTTGTCTGAAAATGCAGAAACATATCAGATATTTTTTAAAATGAATCATGTAGTTCTAACCGTAACAATCTCCATTTTTGGACAATGTACTTGATTTAACTTATAGAAAGGGCAGACTCTTCAATCAAAGCCAAAATTTTCCAAATATCCTTAGCCTATACATGCAAAAACCAAGTTGTTGAAGATAATTACATTTGTGGCAAATACTTGCTATAAAATGCAAAAAACTGCAAAGTGTGCCTCTCTGCATTTTAGTCAACTCATTGCATGGATTTGTTGGCGCTTCAGGATGCTGTCCTGAACCTTGACTCACCTGGCAGCAAAGGTGTGCACATGCAAATTGTTCAGTCTTGCCCAGCCGATGTGGGAAAACATTATGAAGAGATCCAGGTCTAAGACATCAATCTACAGGTTTCTTCATGTAAATCTCAAACTTTGCTAATTTCAAGGTTTGAAGGTCTGTTTAGAATTCATTTTTCATGCTCTTTAATAAATTAGACATTTTTCTATTTTTTGACTGGAGGTACACTTTAACTCTTTCGCTACCTTTTTGCCCATCCCACCAACCTGAACTATGTACTATATTATGTGCACACAGTACATATGTACCAGTTCCTCAAAATACTTCACTTTTGTATGCCTAACTATTTGCGTTGACTATTCCCCAAGAGGATGCAAGATTACACACCATAAATTTATAACTAGCTATGCCAGAAAACAGCTGAGTGCTATGGTCTCGTGGCGAAACCATGCGTATATAGTCATGGTAAATGATGATTTCACAGTGAAACCATGCATAGCAAAGGAACTAAGTTTGGCACTGTCTTATTTCCATAAATTCCTCTATTAACTCTGAGGAAAAGGCAGTGAAGACAATTGTTTTCATTGCCTGCTGCATCTAAGAGACCTCATAGGGTGATTTCTGAATTAAATTTACATTGCCAGACATCACAGACAGCAAATATATTTCAACTTGTCTTGCCAGGTCTTGCCTTTTCAAAAGGGTCAAGTGAATCTCTTCATGACCAGAAAAAACAAATTGGTTAGTATCACTTAGTCACATAGCCCCTGAGTGATTTCCCCCAAAGGCGCCGATTTTTCACAGATACCTACAGAAGTCCTCCTTACATCCACCTTCCCCCATCATTGCTACCAGTCTGCCCTTACCTGAGATCTCGAAGTAATTTCATCTTTGGAAGTGCAGCACTGAGGTGAGGTGAAAGCTGAAGGCGAGGCCACTTTTTTGGAAAACTCAAAGAGAAAGACTGAAGTTGTTTACACTTTTCTGATAAATTTGAAAGGAATGTCCTCATTGTCACTTTTGTACTTGGGACAGTGAGAGAAAACCGCCACAGATTTGGTGCCTGCTCAATGAGTTGTAGGAGCCCTTCAAAAAGTCCTCTGGAGAAGATTCCAAAAGAAAAATTAAGTTTTACAAGGTATGGTAACTGCAATTAAAAAAGAAAGTGAATAAAGGCATGCAATGATTATGTAAGCTGAAAGGGCGACATTGGTGTTGGAGACGAATACAGGAAGGGGTCTAAGAAGCATTTAAATGTGAAACAATTTTGATGATAATCACGTTTACAGCAACAATGTAGGTTTAGCCAATCTAGGGCACTGTCTCAGGCAGGAATAGTGTCACCATACTGTATTGTCATCTGCTAGCAGCTGGCCTGGTTGGCTGTTTGATAATGTACAGTTTGTATGCCAACCACAACAAACTATTATCCACATCCGCAAAGTCTGTGTGGCATATGGTAAATGAAAATACTTTGTTGTCCTCCTGCATGCCCAGCCCTATAGTCATTTTTGAAAAGTTGGGATGATATGGCCTAAGGGCTGGGGTGTTCAGTCTTCCTTTAACCAGAACGCAAAAATTCATTAAGTTTTGAAGACATATGCATTTCTATTCCAAGTAATACCACATTTAACACCTGGTGACCCAAAATGACCTTTGACTCCACCAAAAACTAGATGGTCCATTCTTCTTCCAACCATAGCACATCTTCATTCAAAATCAAAAAAGTTTCATACAGTGCCTAAAGGTATTCTGCAACAAAGGTTTTAGAATTTGATCTCAGGTAAACCCAGATGACCTTTGACCTCCACCAAAAGCAGAATCATCTACTCAATATGGTCAACCCACAAACCAAATAAGGCATTTGTCACACTTACACTTCTTGAAATACTGTATTTACAAGCAGTTTCTAAGGAATCTACCCTATTAACCTCTCGTGACCCTATATGACCTTTGACCTCCAAAAAAATCAATAGGGCTCATCTACTCACAGTACATATGAGTATATTTACATGTACCTACCTGGAGATATTGTGTTTACAAGGTTTGACATCACAACTTCTCGTGACCCCAATGACCTTTGACCTCCACCAAAAATAATAGGGATCATCTGATCATCTACTTAATATGACCAACCTACATGCCAAATATGAAGATAGTCACATGTACCCATCTGGAGATACAGTGTTTACAAGAAAAGCATCATGCACACACAGGCATGACATTATCATCGCATAGATTCCTTGCCCATCTTCGGCAAGAATTAAAAAATGAAGCAATATATTATGACAATTTCAAACCTGCGTTCATCCTCATTTTCACTCGGCGGGGGATGATTTTCATTGGTGACAGCTCCTTCAAAGCTGTTAAGAGAGAAAAAATAACCTCTTCACCCAATTTTACTATACAAATTGCAAGCATAACATGAAAAGGATCTTACTAGAGCTGGGCAGTACCATGAAAATACCAGTACTGGTATTGTAAGACATACAGAACCAGTATTAAGGCAGTACCAGTTCTCAACTCTTGGGTAGGGAAGTTGGGTGGGAAAGAACCTAAGCCACACATGGCTCCCATGTTATCCTGTACATTTATGCATCTGGGTGTTTGATTGGGTTAATAAGTTTTTAGGAACCTTTGTGCTATATGTTTGTGAAAATATTTCATATCACATTTGAATATCATTCACACGTCCATACAGTTATTTTTGTCAGCGAACATAATGAGTACCAGTAAATTTTTTTAGGTACCGGTATTTTCTAAAGAATGGTTATTAGTAACACACCAAATATCTTCGGTATTTTCATTTCCTTTACCTCTAGTACCGGTATTAACTTCAGTACCTGTGTATCACCCAACACTAGACCTTACTTTCATTTTTACTCTCATTTCCTAAGACTGGGAACAGCCTAAAATTCTGATCTATGAGATAAATGTCTAGATTTTACTTAATGTTTGTACCTGGCATAGTTTATGCCACCAGTCTGAATTATTGATCAGAATTTATCAAAATTTAAATGATTTTTTAACTTTTAAAGCTGCATCAGCCTTTCCACTACAAAACCAGCATAGTGACAATCAGAATTTTCTCACACCTTAATTCTGCACCACATATGTACATTGACTTAAAACCATCAAAATAAGATCTGTGATCTTGTTCTAATATCGTAACTGGTTAGAGTGAAGGGGAGTCTTGCAGATGCGTGGAATTCTATTTCTTTAATGAAAACAAAATGCACATAAATTTCTTCTAACCTGAAAGACCTCTTTAATGTTTTTATATTCTGGTAAACAATCAGTTGGCAAGGGAAAAATGAAGTTGAACAAAAGTTTAATGTTCTCTGTCAAACTCTGATTGCTCTGTTTCCTATCATGAGTAGAACATTAAGTAACAATTTTGTCAAATAGCAGAATTCTAATCACAAGTCCAAACTCTAGAACTAACTGTCACTCATGGTTGTTGGGACATAACTTGTTGAAGAATTAAATGTGTACTAGACATAATTTTGTGGGGCTATAAACATCTATCTTTCCTGAGCATAAGTTCTTCACCACCACTACCTTTGATAACATTTTGTACAATTTTTAGGAACTAAGCTCCCCTTGTTCCCCATTCCCCCTCCCACCCTTTATAGACACATCCCTTGTTGAATGTTGCATAATCAAGCTACCAAAAACTCACAAAATATCCGAAAGGCAGAAAATGTCAAGTTCTTCCAAATGGATGTACTTCTGAACACCATGAAAAGCTGAAAATCTCTACAAAAATATAATAGCAAAGGTCAATGTACTTTCACACACACTAATCAATTGGCTAATATACATTGTAGGCACAGCACATATGAATACTTAAAACCTTACGGGGTAGAGAGGACAGTTTCCCTAAGGAAATCATCAGAATTCCCCTTTGGCCTGCTAAGTCATACAGCATGTGAATGCCATGAGCAAGGGCGGACTCTTGCACATCTCGTGACAGAGCTCACTGCAGAGTCCAAATTTTCTGGTAGCTATGCGTGAGCTAGGAAAGACTTGCAAGGCTTGAGCTCTCTAAGTACCCACAGAGGCATTGTTTAGACAAATGACATCACCATACCATAGATTACTTTTGCCCGAGGCAAGGAATCAATGAATGCATTTCAACATATACGATCTCAGCAATGGAACGAGCTATGACAATGGAAGTTGGATGAATGAGATTCACTCAGCAACCTATAAAATATACATTTTTTTAGATTCTAGACTTAATGTACACTTTACAGTCTTTGGTATGGCATAGCTAGGAGTTGAACTCCAGTCAAACTTGCTGCAAGCTCCTTGCTCTCAAGCTTAAAAAGGCAGGTTCTCATATTAATTACCTGACAAACACAAAAGCTTGTGTTGTGAGAGAAGGGGGTATGGCACCAAAAATTTTTAAAACTAAATTATGTCAACAGTGTTAGGAATGGAAAATAAAAAGTGGGGGAGGGGTGGTAGAGGACCTACTGCAGACATTAGTCTTGAGGCTCCCACTCCCTTAAGCTTGAGGCTATCCATATTGTTTGGAGAAGGAACTCAGAGGAAAAGAAGCAATATTACATTATTTTAATCCAAGTAAATACGGAGGGAAATCTTTTGAGAGGGAAGGGGAAAATGTAAGATAATCATATGCATTATAAAACCACCTGACTGCTTTTCAGTTTTTATTGAAAGGGCAAGAGCAGTTACATCAAATTTTTTTTGAAGCAACACCAAAATGTCATGATTCTCTTCTAATTTCTCTAAAAGTATCTTTCATATTATTTTAGGAATTCAATATTGCATAACCAATGTGAAACAAACACTTACTACCCACTAAATTCCACACTGAAGCAGAAAAATTATTGTCACATGACTCCCAAGAGATAATCCTGAAACAGTAACATGTACTGCACTACTTTCATTTGGGATGACTGCATTTCTCCATTGACTTGGAATAAAGGAGCACTTTAGTTATGTCATGTCTAGAGCCAAATGAAATTGTAACTTACTTCTTCAGGGGGTACACAGCAACATCTCATGGCTTTAACAGCTGCAAAACATGAGAAATATATTCATCTGGTCAGTCACATTCAATAAGGTGATATGATATTGGCAATAAGGATAGGTTATAGAATGCCAGTTAAAATCTTAGGAGTACATGGCAATGTATGATTCTCAGATTATTACAAGCTTTGTGCCCTCACGCATGTGTCCATGTACCATTTCTTCTGCCAAGAGATATGGACAGAGTAAAAGAGGGATTTGTCAATCCTGACAGTAAACTATGAGTACATTCTGGAGATTAATCCTTCAAATAATTACCGTTGCGATCAAGTTGTGTCAATTCGATTATTTTTTGAACTACCAATCAAATCAAACATACTGTGTGTTTGCTAAGTATGATTTTATAGTAAACATTATGACTCAAGATGGTCACAGTAAAGATCACTATTAAACAGGTCATGACCTCTACCAACTATAACCCCCTTTTTCCAATCCTGGCAAAAACTTTGATCATCATGCTAATGTACAATATTGTTGCAGAGATTAAAACTGAATTAATCAAAAACATTTTACAAGGCTCTTGTATGGCTGTTTGTGCCATTTAATTATGCTGTCAAAAGTTAATACGAGCAAGTGTCAGAATTTATTCTATCGTCAAAAATGCCAAAAGCCCTTTTGTTCCATTGCCAAAATCCATTCTGGTGTCAAACGAACTAGGCAGCCCAAACCAATTCCCTTGTCTAAACTAATTCCATTGTGAAAACTGATTCCATACATTTTTTCATGGAACTCTCAATACCCCATGTAATGTAGCTCCAATAGTCTTTTTGGACTTGGTTGTCTCAACCATTGACTTTTGCCCAATATATTACAGTAGTAAAATGGACACAATTTTATTGTTTTGTGTTTAGATGAGCTTTTTTCTGCAACTTCAAAGCACAAAATATTGTCTTTCTAAAACTTCAAACACCACTTACCAAAACAAGATTGATCATCACAAACAATTGGATAAAGTTCAATATCAGCTTTGAAAAGCTCTCACTACATTTTGTTTCCTTTTTTTTGCATCCTTATCATGTGCTTCAGCTATTAATATTCTTAAATACTGTACGTAAATGGATCTGCTTACCTTTAACCTCTGATGTTATCAGCTCGTATTTGTC
Source organism: Holothuria scabra (assembly GCA_037179385.1). Lineage (NCBI taxonomy): Eukaryota > Metazoa > Echinodermata > Holothuroidea > Aspidochirotida > Holothuriidae > Holothuria > Holothuria scabra. The sequence continues at coordinate 8,933,576 of CM074198.1, forward strand.
AATTAAATTTTGTGCTTTCTTCTGGAATGATACAGAAACGAAGTCAGTATAGCTACAGTAAAGGTACTGTACAGGGAAAGGAGTACAACCCAATTTCTTTACTCCACAGAGTTTAGAGTTTGTGAAGGAAAACAATTATGAACATCCTAGTAAAATTAGAGAAAGTTAGTTAGATGGAGTTTTGAGGCCCAGTTTCCAACCAATTGTTTTAAGTCAAGCAGGCCACAGCATTTCTTCCAGTTGCGACTCACTGGCTTGTTTCCCTACTATTCTACTTATGCCGAGCACCAAACATATTGGTAGAAGGTTCTGTTTTTAAAGTCTTCGGTATGAACCCATCAGGACTCAAAAACCCAATCTCCTGACTGCAAGTATGATGCTCTAACCACTTGACTATGCAGTTAATAGAGAAAGACAACACCTTATCACCCCCCAAAATTCTCTACTAATTACTGTTCTTTGACTGACATCAAACTGAAAATTCAAAAGATTGGATGGAGAGCAGTTCACTATTCACACCATACAGGGACTTTGGATTACACAAAGGGGACTTGTGCACTCACCTGGATACAGTATATATATACCTTAAAGGACGATGAGACTTTGACAGTAAATATCCGGCCGTCAGATTTCCTGGGAACGATTGTTCCCCATTTCGTTGTGGTCCCGTGGTGATGAAATCACGGAACCCAAAAACTGGTTACCACCAATCAGCTACCACCCATGTGTTTTTAAACAGAACCCAAAAGTGGATTCCCATGGGTTACCATGGTGAAAAATGATGGAACCTGCAAATGTGTTCCCATGGTTTTTGAAATCCAACGACTTGAAATATGAAAATCTTTTGTTCCAGTCCTCTATTTTTTTCCTGCTTTAGCTGATTATTTACCAGGATCAACATACATAGAAAAGGTCTTTCAAGTGAGGTAAAAATGTTGAACCTGTGTTAATTACTGTTGAAAGACAATTTTCTAATTTTGTTCAGGTAACAAAATTCCACACAGATGCAAAACTGGACAGTCTCATTCATGAGGTGACCAAAAACATTACACCATGATGACAGATCATTTTTGGTTACTGTACTTTTAATTCAATGAATGATTGGGGTTTAAGTTGGGCTGACCACAGCCTCTTTTCCTGTTGTGGCTCACTGGCTTGTTTTCCCTACTCCATTGCTTATGCTGAATACCAAAGCACAAGTGGCAGTAGGTTCCATTTTTTAAGTCTTCAGGATGACCTAGCCAGGGATCAATTTCCAGGTGGCAAGTTAGATGCCCAAACTACACGAGTATGCAGGCGGTCACATAACTATACAGCAACTGCAACTTTCAACTGTGACATGGTACCTAACACTTTAAATGTATGCCTTTTGGTACCAGCAGGCCTCAATTTTAGTAGTTGTCTGGTTGTCCAGGACAAACAAAATCCATAGGGAAAACCAACAGTTAAAAGATGGCTTCCTCATGGACAACCATTTTCCTCAGTAATAATTAAAAACAGTTTGCTTTTTTTGGTTGAAGATTGTACTGCTGACTTATCAAATTTTTCATTCTATGTTTCAGACTTCATTGTGTTTGTCTCCCAAACATCATGTTTTTATTATTGAAAACCAATTGTAATGAACATGAGCACATTCACTATTTTGAACATAGTCCTAGTTGTGAGAAAAATGTTTCAAATAACAAAATTTCCTTTCTGACAACCTTAAATCGAGGCCAGGTACCAATATAATAAACATCTAGTGATGGGATTTAATGGGTGAAGCTGAATCCTTTAATAATTCTATAAAGACCTGTAGGCCTATTTTTGTCCGAGTCCTCCCTCTGCCATGCCATGCAAGCGCAAGCTGCCTTTCAAAAGACCCTCCTACTTTTCAAAATATTACCAATGCACATGGCACTCAACATCTATTTCCTTGTCACTTCCTAATGACATCACAGCTTTTTCTGTTATTAGGAACAGTCATTGCAAACAACGCCATGGATACCTGCAATGGTTACATTTACCACAATTCTTTCTCATTTAAAACAGATTTCAACATTTGGCTAAACCAAGATATTATTTTACATCTGATCTCACCACATCATCTTCACATGGTAGCTTAAAGAATGGGCTCTTTGGTGTTCCACTTAATCCATCCTCCTCTGAATAATCTCGAACCAAAGCCGTCCAGCTGGGTTCGTAACTTCCATGTTCTGAAAATCCAGCCTCTACAATATTGTAACTCTGAAAACATATGCCATGTTTGCTCTTCCAAGTAATGGGTTCAAAATTTTGAAAACGGTTTATGCAAGCCCCCCAGCAAGTTGTGCCTGCCTTTTTCATTCCATTGCTTGGAGAAATAACAACCTGGAGCTTGTCTAAATTGTCAAAGTCTGTTTCAAGTATGAAATTACAGATGCAAAAGGGGAAAACATTTTGATAATCATGTGGTGGTAGGAAATCAAGCATCAAAGTCTCCATGTTGTGCAAGCAAGGAAAAATACTTGTTTTCATACCATCATAACCTACAGTAATCTTGAGATGTTTAAGTCTCCTTAAAGCTTCCATAGTCTGTTCTGTGAAAGGCTCAACAGGATTCAGTTCTTCATCTATTAGAATAGTACTTGGTACAGTTAGACCCAAGGCCTCCAAAGATGTCAATCCATTTAAAATTTTGGCAAGACTGGCAGGGGTTATGTGAACAGAGGTCAGGTCTAACACCTGAAGGCCTGAAAGACTAACCAGTGGTCTGACTAGCTGGGAAGATTTCAGCTGGTAACAGTTTTCCAAAAACAAGCTTATTGTTAGGTCAGATCTTCCAAACGTTTTGACGGCTTTTGCAATGGCTACATGATCTTGGTTGTAGACTCCTGAAAAATCCAAGGTTCTGAGGAGAACAAATATGAAACATAGAGAGTTATAACCAATTTTCTACACAGGGTGTGTATCCAGAAGGCTCACTGGGAGGGAGGGGTCACACAACAGAGGAAAGAGGAAGGGAGAAGGGAAAGAGGGAGGAGGAAAGGGGAGGGAAGGATGGGGGCATTTGCTGCATTCCTGACAGCATCTGCCCCTGCAATGACTTTTTCAAAACAAATCTTCCTTGAATGTTCACAAATCTTTCTCTATGAATAGCATTCAGAGAATAATCAAAACAGGATATTTATAGTATAACAAGACAAAAAAAAGTTTACCCTGTCAGATGTCTTTCAGCTGGTGGTCAAATTCTTTTCATTTCAGGATGTCACTAAATGCAAAACACCAAGATATGGTACTTGAGTTAAATGACATCTCCTTGAACTTTTCCTGACTTAAATTCACTCTCATCGAAATCCAGTTTCAAGTCATCTCAAGTCATCATTCAGGCCCTGGGGTTGTCATCCCCAATCAAAACTTCTGACTCTGCCAGTAATTAGGGTAATTTATGAAGATGAAATTCTTGCAACTTTATTTCCTATTTCATTTATTTGTTTTTCATATCATCCTACAAGTATGCAAACATAATACTGATTAATTTATTTCAATAAAGTACAACTAAGTCCATAACGATGTGAAGGGAGCTGGAAAGAAAACTTCACAGGCTTATTAGCCCTCTAGTCCCTCAAGGGACACAGAAGAAGTAAAAAACAAACTTCAAAACATATTTCACTGACCCCTCCTTTTACGCCTGTCCCCCCTACCACTCCTCAGGACACACCACAACCAAAGCTATCACAGGACCTTCTGTATGAGCCTCTTCTCACATAATAGTACAATAAAAACAGTAAAGGTAGCAAGGAAGAGTATTCATGAAGGTACTCTAGTACAGTTTTCCTAAGTTATACCCGAAAGATTTGAGACTTGGACTTTCGATAACAGACTTGAGTACGGTATTCCAAAGATTCATGGCACAATGCCATAGTATGTAGAAGAAGCTGATGTGTTATTGCTGTGAATGTGGGCACCAGTTGTATGACAGTCTGAAAAAGAGTGGGGTAACATATTGCAGGTGGAGTGATAGGCCTATCACAAGGTTATTCGTAGACTGATTATATCATTAAGTTGTAATAAGTTAAGCAATTTAAAATGAGGACCCAGTGTGCTTACATTTACCAGTGACAAATATGGCAGCCAGTCTAGAGCAGGACCATACATGTTTGCCCTTTAGAGGGCGTACATGTCCATTTGGGACGTTACGCTCCTTAAGGGAGCAGAACTCCTCCGGGAGTAAATGTTTGGTTTTCCCGCCATGGCTCTTCGCCAAAGAGTCGAGGGGACTTTTAGAAAAAAAAACAGAATGACAAATATGGCAAAGAGCCTTCTTTTGTAAGAGAACACGATTATTTTTAAGTTTAAACTTAAAGTACTAGACCCCACAGTGCTACAGTATTTAAATGCTTTCAGAGCAAAATACAAGGTACAGAGACATTTCTGGGAAGAATGTATTTTAGCCTAAGATTATTATAGATTTCACAAAACTCCCTAGATTGGGAGTCTGTGGGGATGATATTTACCTCCCATCACCCTATGTATACCATTTCCAACTCCAGAGTGAAAAGGCGGAAGGGAACCGCACAAGGCGGAGACCGAGGCCCGCCTTCAACGTGCCCAGACCCCCCAACTAAGAACCAACTCCCAGGCACAAGGCTGGAAGGTCCAAAGACCTAATGAACTTAAGCCGACTAGCCTAACACCCACCAGCACAAGTGGGAACAAACACTGCCCAAACCTAGACACTAAGACCTAGAAAAGTCGCCAAAAGAAAGGATATGCCAACTCATCACATCTGGTCTGAAAAGAGGTCACCACGAAGGATCATGGCTAAGAATCATGAATAAGGTACAAATGTAAAACGACACATTAGAAGTAATAATCCCTATAAAATCCCAATTAGTTGCCAGACAGCCTAAAAACCCATCTAAACATGAGCGAGGCAAAATGGAGAAGGATATTATAGGGTGAATGGCACCCTCTACTGGTAGGGTTCCCATGGTGTTACCAGTTTGCCAGATGGTAAGTATAGGTATAAATGGTATACATAGGGTGCTAAGAGGTAGGGGAGGACCGAAATAGACTTCCAATATTCGGCATTGAAGGCAGGTTGCCCAATGCCTATCACTCATATTTGAGGCAAAGCTTTCTGATGGGCCCATGCTGCCCTGGCCATGCTGTAAGCCATGAGGTTGAGAGGACCAGTAATGACATGCACTGCTTTGTGCACACTTTACTGACAAAGCAATGTACGTGCTATTCAGAATGCATAGCTAGAACCATGATCTTGACCCTCATTCACTCCCTGCCCCTCAGACCTCTTCCCCAGGACAGTAAATAATTAAACCTTGCAAACCCTCTACAGAAAATTTTAAAAAACTTTCTCTATTAATTGAGAGCCACTGAAGAAATAACAGTTCCTGACATCCCCAATAAGCTATCTTCCAGTACATATTGGTCACTTAGAGTAACCAGTCTGCACCTAGCTGGTTTTAAAGCAACAACTTCATGGTGTCCCAGTAGACTGTTGCCCATGTCAGTCAGGGGAATCCACTGTTTGGTTCCCCCACCTCACAATTCCTGTGCATGCCATTGTTCCATAACCTTGCTGATACCCACCAAGGAACCTTCACATATGATGAAAAGGAATTTCATCTTCTATTGTCAAAACATAGTATTGTATGAACTAACCAGAATGCAAAAATGCATTGAGGTTTCGATGATACATAAATGTTCCCTTTCAAAGAGTGCCATCATGCACTCATTCAAATGTTATACTAGCATGTTCAAAAAATAATTTTGTCATTCCAGATGACCTTTTGATCTCCATAAAAGCCATACATAGCTAGAATGACAAACAACAGACAGACAAATAGACAAACAGCTATCTTGAGAGATCACATTTAAAAAGGTTTCCAGGCTTTGACCCCTGGAGACCCCAGTTGACCTTTCATCTCTGCCAAAAACTATGGGGACCATCTTCTAACCACAATGCATCAACATACCCAAATATGAAATCTATCCAAGTTTCCTATCTTGAGATATTGCATAAGCAGGATTTTCACACTTGGACCAGCAGTGACCCCAGATGACCTTTGAACTCCATCAAAAACATTACGTACCATGTCTTGACCATAACCCATCCACATAACAAATATGACATCTACCAAAGCTACAGTACTTAACCTGAGATATCACATAAAACAAGGTTTTCAGACTTTGACCCCTGGTGACCCCAGATGAACTTTGACCTCCACCAAAAACAATAGGAACCAACTCCTGACCATAACGCATCCACATACCAAATATGAAATCTATCCGAGTTTCCTACCTTGAGATATCCCATTAACAATGTTTTCATACTTTGACCCCTGTTGACCCCAGATGACCTTTGACCTCCACCAAAAACAATAGGGACCATCTCCTGACCATAACGCATCCACATACTACATATGAAATCTATTCAAGCTTTCTACCTTGAGATATCGTGTTAAAGAGATTTTCAGACTTTGACCCCAGGTGACCCAGATGACCTTTGACCCCAGCCAAAAACAATAGGGACCATTTACTGACTATGATGCATCCACATACCAAATATGAAATCTATCCAAGTTTCCTACCTTGAGATATCCTGTTCATAAGGCTTCCATACTTTGACCCCTGGTGACCCCTGATGACCTTTGACCTCCACCAAAAACAATAGGGACCATCTCCTGACCATAACAAATCCACATACTAAATATCAAATCTATCCAAGTTTCCTATCTTGAGATATTGTGTTAACAAGTTTTTCAGACTTTGACCCCTTGTAACCCCAGATGACCTTTGACCTCCGTCAAAAACTATAGGGACCATTTACTGACTATAGCGCATCCACATCCTAAATATGAAATCTATTCAAGCTTTCTACCTTGACATACCGTGTTAACAAGGTTTTCATACTTTGACCCCTGGGGACCCCAGATGACCTTTGACCTCCACCAAAAACAATAGGGACCATCTCCTGACCATAACACTTCCACATACTACATATAAAATCTATTCAAGCTTTCTACCTTGAGATATCGTGTTAAAGAGATTTTCAGACTTTGACCCCAGGTGACCCCAGATGACCTTTGACCCCGGCCAAAAACAATAGGGACCATTTAATGACTATGATGCATCCACATACCAAATATGAAATCTATCCAAGTTTCCTACCTTGAGATATCCTGTTCATAAGGCTTCCATACTTTGACCCCTGGTGACCCCTGATGACCTTTGACATCCACCAAAAACAATAGGGACCATCTCCTGACCATAACAAATCCACATACTAAATATCAAATCTATCCAAGTTTCCTATCCTGAGATATTGTGTTAACAAGATTTTCAGACTTTGACCCCTGGGGACCCCAGATGACCTTTGACCTCCGTCAAAAACTATAATGACCATTTACTGACTATAGCGCATCCACATCCTAAATATGAAATCTATTCAAGCTTTCTACCTTGACATACCGTGTTAACAAGGTTTTCATACTTTGACCCCTGGGGACCCCAGATGACCTTTGACCTCCACCAAAAACAATAGGGACCATCTCCTGACCATAACACTTCCACATACTACATATGAAATCTATTTAAGCTTTCTACCTTGAGATATCGTGTTAAAGAGATTTTCAGACTTTGACCCCAGGTGACCCCAGATGACCTTTGACCCCGCCCAAAAACAATAGGGACCATCTTCTGACCATAACACTTCCACATACTAAATATCAAATCTATCCAAGTTTCCTATCCTGAGATATTGTGTTAACAAGATTTTCAGACTTTGACCCCTGGGGACCCCAGATGACCTTTGACCTCCGTCAAAAACTATAATGACCATTTACTGACTATAGCGCATCCACATCCTAAATATGAAATCTATTCAAGCTTTCTACCTTGACATACCGTGTTAACAAGGTTTTCATACTTTGACCCCTGGGGACCCCAGATGACCTTTGACCTCCACCAAAAACAATAGGGACCATCTCCTGACCATAACACTTCCACATACTACATATGAAATCTATTTAAGCTTTCTACCTTGAGATATCGTGTTAAAGAGATTTTCAGACTTTGACCCCAGGTGACCCCAGATGACCTTTGACCCCGCCCAAAAACAATAGGGACCATCTTCTGACCATAACATTTCCACATACTAAATATGAAATCTATTCAAGCTTTCTACCTTGAGATATCCTGTTCATAAGGCTTCCATACTTTGACCCCTGGTGACCCCTGATGACCTTTGACCTCCACCAAAAACAATAGGGACCATCTCCTGACCATAACAAATCCACATACTAAATATCAAATCTATCCAAGTTTCCTACCTTGAGATATTGTGTTAACAAAATTTTCATACTTTGACCCCTGGGGACCCCAGATGACCTTTGACCTCCACCAAAAACAATAGGGACCATCTCCTGACCATAACATTTCCACATACTAAATATGAAATCTATTCAAGCTTTCTACCTTGAGATATCGTGTTAACGAGATTTTCAGACGTTGACCCCTGGTGACCCCAGATGACCTTTGAACTACCCCAAAAACACTAGGGACCATCTACTGACTATAACACATCCACATACCAAATATGAAATCTATCCAAGCTTCCTATCTTGAGATATTTTGTTAACAAGGTTTTCAGACATTGACCCCAGTGACAGTGACCCCAGGTGACCTTTGACCTCCACCAAAAACGATAGGGTTCTTCCTCTCAATATGGCGCATCTATGTACCAAGTTTGAAAACTGTCACACATTCCTATCTTGAGATATCGTGTTAACAAGCAAAGTTCCACAAACACACACACATACACACACACACACACACACACATACATACATACATACATACATACATACATACCGTATTTACTCTATTAAACGCCCCGGGGGCGTGAAATTTTCATTAAGGGGGGCGTTTATTAGAGTCAAATTTACGTGACTTTTCTCTAGGCAAGTGCCCCACAACTTGTTTCTTATCTGAGCCCTTCTGATAAACTGCTATGGCGTATTTGTCCATTTGGTTGTCAGCTTCACAATCAGCTGTAAGCTCCTCCCCAATGATCGGTAACCAAACTTCCCTATAAATATGGTAGCCACGAACAGCACTCTGAACTTTGCAAGTGTGATCAACTTTCGCCGACATCTTGATATGTAATGTTACGCACAGAAGTGACTTTTTTACGTGCCCGCGGCATGCATGCAAGCATGCTGTGCACAGTAAACAGCCAGGCCTCACGGTACTATAGTGACCGGCCGGCTATACGCACGTACATACGGTAATTGCATAATAGTTACTGTGAGTAGCACCATGCATGTACGTATTAGCAGTACATACGCGTTCACAGCATTTCACTGTTAAACAGTTTTCCTGTGTTGAATTTGGATTTTCATGTTAGGCTGTGCGGATAGGCTAGCGAATATTTGTATACCTACGGTATGTACAGGACCACTTTCGAACTGCAAACGAAGCAGTACAGGTTCGCGGTATGTGATAGCGTGATTGATATCAACAGAAATTAGTTGCAGAAACATGCCTTTTACTTCAGGATATGGGACTTTATAGGAGCTTTCGTGGCTTCAAGGTAGGACTATTTCATCTTCCTTTTACCATATTGTCTTTGGAATTAACAATTTAACTTTATGCAATGTGACAAAAAAGTTGGGGGGCGTTTATTAGAGAGGGGGCGTTTAATAGAGTAAATACGGTACATACACACGCACGCCATCATGATTGCATTGGTTTCTCTTATCATCGAAACCAAAAACGAATGTTCTAACATTAATTCCCTAAATTAACTTTGTAGACAAAATTAAATTAGAGACAAGAGAGTGTTTTTTACCTGGGAAGTAAGGCTTTATCTACAGCCAGATTTTTCAGCCTTTGGTTGGGGATTTCATAGATGTGGAGGAGATCGAAGATTGGTAACCAACTAAAAATTCTAATGATGAGTTCATCTGGCAAGTCATCCAGACTAGGCCTGGATTCCACAGATGCCATGGCACTGAAGTTCTGAAAGAAATACAAACAAACAAAAGGCATTACAATAAAGGCATAAAAGTAAGGCATTTAAGTAAAGTTATATAGAGTATTATATAAATAAGGGTATATTATATGGGTTCACACTGTAAACACATGTACACAGCACCTTCTGCATATTATACATACAGTACTTGTCCAGAGACAGGGTCTACAGTGTTGCTATAATATGAAAGTTATAAGCTTGTAATGGTTGTGTGTATAGTTTGAAAAAGCATCTGATTTGGAAACTGATTTGAAAATTTATTATCTTACAAATGAAGCATTCATTCAATATGCAGGGTATGGGGATTTCTTTCTGTAAGTAGTGTATGACAACTTCAAGGAAACTTTTAAAGGTTTAAAAAATTTTGGTGAATTTCAAGAACCAACTTGATGAACTGCTTTAAAAAGTCTTCAATGATTGGATAAGATACAAATAGCAAATTACAATAGCAGCAATACATTCTGTAGAGGCTACAGTACATGTACATAAATAATCATGAGCATTCCTCAGGAATTTCTAGAATACTATAGTAGGCTGGAAATAACATCCAAACTGAGAGTGCATGGTGATTTGCAGATACAGGAATTCTTGGCACATGGTCCATTTTCAAGCCGAAGTCACAATGATATGACAGACAGATGAACGACTTAATAACCATCCAGTGTTTGTTGCCCTACAGTTCAAACTACTGTATTGCAGTTGTTTTTTTTTAGATGATGACATCAAAACTGTCACACACTACAGTATTTTACTTACTAACACCCCTCAAACAAAATGTACAGACCCAGTCAAATTCAAAGATCAATAACTGAATATTATACACAGTGATTTAGAAGAGAGTCATTTATCTAACCAGCCAGTATGGGCAGGTGGGCAAAGGAAAAACATAAGTGACTTGGGCATAAAAGGAACCGCCAGTTAAGATGAATGGCTCTGCCATTAACTTGGATGACAGAATTATCTGTGTGGGTAATGTGATATTCACATGCTGTTTGATTTGGTATGGTAATACAAGGTATGTGAAAAAGGAAGTGGTATTGTAGCCAAGGTTGGAAAAAGTGCTTGTTTTCCAGGGAGTGAATAAAATTTCCTACAGTTCTCCCTATAAGGCACAACCTAAATTCCTCTAATAGGGGTCGTTCCTGTTACAAGTACACAACAAAAACCCCAAAATTCACTTCAAATTGCACCCATTTCTGAAATTCTTACAGTATATATATTCTTCCTTCTCACAAAAGTATCAAAAGGTGACACCACCTAGGGTGTAGCTCAAAAATAGAATGATTTTCTGACACATTTGAGGGTACGTCTTCCCCCTCCAAGGACTTCCTTAGCAATGAATGATTGCAGAATGTTAGCCTTGCTCTAGTCAGTTTTTACAATTACACACACACACTTACTGTATTCTGAATGGACTGGAAGCAGGTAATCACTGCCACAGTGTCATAAAAAAGAACTTCTGTAGAGTAGTATAGCTACTGTCGCTCAACCCATCTGATGTTACAAGTCTAGCTTTTAATTTTTCTTGAACAAAAGTCATGGTGACACCTAATACTGTACATACCCGGACCACTCCAGTTAGGCTGGCCAGCATGTAAACATGGTCCACCTAGCAGTTGGACTGTGTCACCTGGGATAAATCTCTACAGCTAGTTCATCCCCTTACATAACACTGCCCATGACAGCATCAATCAGATACTTTAAAGTCATAGTGTGTTATAAATATGACCAGTTTGTGTAGGACAGTAGAATATAAAGCAATTAAGGGAAAGTATAGATACCAGATGTCTTTCCTCCCCCTCTCTCAATCCCCCTTTCCCTTCTCTTCCCTCCCTCTCAAGCTGCACTCCTCCATGAAATTTGAAAGTACTGAAAGAAACTTTACTACACAATTCACTTTATAGGAAATGCTGATTTGTGTACATTTGAAACTTTCATTTTTCCAAATTCTAACATATGCCTTGTGTGAGCAGATCTTATGAGCAGAGATCATATGTCTCCATCTCCACTCTACAGTATCTTGCTTGACCACTCCAGGGAAGCAAACTTGTGGTGATGAGCCAAACAGCAATGCTATGGATGGACAGTGACCCAACTGTATGCAAGTGTCCTTGCACAGCAAGGAGAGCTCTGAATAATAGATACAAAAATTACTGAAGGATTAAGTGATTAGCTTAATGGGAACTCATGGTGAGTACACAGTAGACACACTCACAAAAATAAGCCCATACCCTAACAATTCCTCCACTGGGATCTTGTTTCAAAATGGCCAAAAATTTCCACATTTCTTTGGTTTTTCATGTTGCTTAGAGGTATGTACTCCCTGCTAATATGACACCTGTACAGCAAATTTTAGACAAATCCACTGGCAATAACAAAGGCTGAAACTTTTTGAAAGAGACATTTTGCCCCTCTACAGTATCATAAGCTCTACCCACACTAGTACTTTGTGGGTTTGAGCTAGTAATTGAGATGGATGAGAAAAGGAGGCTTTGAGGAGTCGAGGGGTGTGAATAGTCATGCAGCTGCTAGGCTTGACCTAGGCTTAGCTTTAACTTACCTCAGGCTCAGTCCAATATGTTCACATGACAACTGACATTTGCAGCTGAGCAATGCAAGTTTGATAACACCTTCGCAATTTATCGGCGAAAAAGTTACCTCAACAGAAAATCTTGAAACCGTATCTAAGAAAAGTATAAGCTCTGTACATTCTGGATACCCTGCAGATTGTATTGTACCAACATGTACAGTAGCTACCAGCCACTAGCTAGCTGTATTTACTGTTTCTTATTGTAACTGCATAGGAGGCATGAACCTAGTCAATCCATGTATGTAAATACATCAGTAGTTGCCCTCCTAGCTGAGCTGACTCTGTTTGCTCCGGCCATACATATGATGCCTTCTCCAACCAAAGGCTGTTGTGTATCAAGCAGTTGCCCTGCCTTGGTGCCAAGCTATCCATGTACGTATGTAATTGCATATTGTGTACTGTGTACAAAAGTTTAGGCACTTATTTTATCACTGGCTATTTTATTTTTTATAGATGTACGTACACCACACAGGCTGACTGCTAGATAGTACACATGTACAGTGCAAACTGGCATATATTGCATGCATCATTGGAAGTTGGTGGATTAAAAACTTGGCACAGTAAGAGGGTGGAAAGGAAAGCAGCACAATGCCTGGATAAGGCTTCCAGTGATCTAGGAGGGTAGTTTTGGCCAGTTTCTGTGCCTCCGTAGCAGCTATGTATGCAGTACGTAACTCTCTTGGTGTCACAACCCATTATGGTGCTAGGCCTATACCTGAATTAATTTGACTTGCACTGCATGTACTGTGCATGTGAAGTCAGAGGGTGGGAAGGTAAGCACAATGCCTGGAAAAGGCGATTTCCGTCAATCTAGGAGGGTGGTTTTGGCTCCACACCAACTGATCTTGGCACTCCGCTCAGATAATACTGGCCGTGCAATTCTCTTGATCTTTATGAAAATCCCCAGCACATATTGCAAACTTTCCAATCTGGCATCCAGATACATTAAACTTAACTGAACTGCAAGAAAAATACTTATATTATACTCACTGACAAGAGAAGTTGGTTAAATAATGATTTGGTTGACATTCTGATAAGGTCTTTGTTTTAGATATTTTAACTTATTCATATTACGAATCTCTAAAAGGAAGACCAAGAAAACGAAGACTTTCCACAAATGGGAAATTCACATTAGGCACAAAAGTATGTAACCCTGGAACATGGCTTTGTGTTCATTACATGGCCTAGGCTCATTCCTCTCACAACACAGCCACTGCGTGGCTAACATTCACAAACGCAGTCACTAGCCAGGACGCCCGTGGAACGTCATCTCTTGCATCCCCAAATAACAAAATATTCTCACCAAACTTCACACAGATGATCTTTGGCATAGCATTTTCCAGAAAGGATGTGGACAAAGTTTTATCAAAGAATGGCCCCCAGGCAACTAGGCCACCATTGAATAAGCACTACCCTTATTCATTTTAATATTAACGTTAGAAATACAACTAAGTACTGGCTCACTTTGTAGTACCTGTACTTCACTATTTTTTTTTTTGAAGTAACTTGAAACCAAGCAGTTTTTCTCTTGTAAACTATTTCACATTTGAAGAGAAAAAATGTTGTCACATGACTCTCAACAGCCAATCAAGTAAAAGAAGGGCAGACAGCATGCCATCTGACATTATCATAGTCAATGAACCTTGCACATTTTTTAGGAAAGGTCTGAAATCAACTTAAGAATTTCATGGGAAAGATATCAGGCCTTTTTTTTAATAAAGGAAGCTGGGTCTCAATTTAAAGAGATTGTCTCTTACGGCCAAGCTTCCTGAAAAAAGCTATTATGTCCAATGAAGGACAGACAGTACGTGACCAACGTCTGTGGCAAGTGAACTGTCCAATAATTAGAAAAAACCAAGTTTATTGGTCAAAAAACCAAGTTTACCAATCGGACAAACAAGATTTTCGGTCGAAAAACCAAGTTTATCGGTCGAAACACCAAGATTTTTGATTTAAAAACCAAGTTTATCAATTATTTTGAAAAGCTTGGTTTTTCGATTACCATGATGATTTGCCTGTACTACTGTCTGCGACCACAACATGCTAGATGGCTGCTCCTTCAAGTTGATTGATACATATCATATTGCATAGCTTACATCTGTAATTTCTAAAGAGAGCATCATCAAGAAACAAAAATGGAATTCAGGTTGGCCAAAATCAGTGGCATAACCAGACCTGACTGTCTGGGGGAGGGGGGAGGGGGGCAATGGCATAAAGGTTTCCCGATTTTGTACTAGTAGAGCTGTTGAGTTGATGTACACTGTGTTAGTCTGTGGGTGGCAAATCTGAGAATGACTGCTTTTGGAAAGTCCTCCCGACTGTCTGACAGAAAGCCGTTCGGCGAAACCAAACTATAAACTGCTTCCCAAAGAAGCCAGATTGCACAATGACTCAGTAGTTGATGCTATCCAATGTTATCTAAGGCCTACGAACTGACACTTTACGATGACATTTCAAAAGTATGTCAAAATATTTCAAAATCAAAAGCTTTCATTGAAGAAAATTTGAAATTCTACAAAAGACAGTTTACAAAAATGGCAATATGGCTGCGGGGTCTCTTGATGATGTAGTGTCACATATGCTAAATATCAGATTTTGTCATTTCCAGAGCTCGGAAAAGTTTGCCAAACTGATTTATGTGCAAAAACAAATGCACCTCACATTGCAGTTTAGTAGCTCCTTTTGAAATTTTGAACAATGAAAAGAGAGTTGTTTTTTACCCAGGAGGGGGCGGAAGCAAGGTTCCATTGCTTCATTTATCACGGATGGAGGGGTCACTGCCCCCAAACCCCCGCTTCCTAAGCCTAGATGGTTGTGTTGTGGAAGGCTCCCCTCCTCAAACACCACCATCTGAATATAATTAATATAATTTGACAGAGAGTCAGGATGAATTTAAAAAAAGATTACTTTTCACACCCCAAATGCCAGAAAATTTTATGCAACATGGTCAACACTTACATGACTTGGTGTCTTCAGGTAAAATAAAAATTTACACAAACTCTAGCTTATAGCTTAACAGTTCATATGTCAACATGAAAATATATCTGATACATGCAAATAAACATTTTTTAAACGTTAAAGGAAAAGATACAAGCTTTATGTTCTTGGTCTCCTTGCATGAACGGTCTTTAAGTTTAAATGTGGGATGCGTTGTCCTATAATTAAGTTTCATTCGTCAGATGGTCATTTTACTGAATGTATTATTGAAGACTGGGTCAAAGTCAATACCTCAGAAAAGTTGCTTTCTATAATGAGGAGAGCAAGAGAGGAAAGTCTTACCTCTGATAAAGTTGATCTCGGATATTATTTTTATATTAACTTTAGGCAACTAAATGAATGTTCATATACTTTTCTAAATGGATGTTCATATGTTGACCAAATCAGTGTTCCATGAAAGCAGATCAATCTTGCCTTTGATGTTAAAGTTGGCCCACTCTCTTTCTTTTCCCAATTTTTTTTTCCTTTCCCCTTTCTTTCGTTCTCCCTTCTTTTCTGTTTTCCCTTTCTTCTTCTGCCTTTCTTCCCTTTCCTTCCCCTCCTTTTCCTCTTTTTCTTTTTCTCTTCTTCCCTCCTTTCTATTCCCATGTTTTATTCCCTTCCCGTTTTTCTTCCCTTTCCTTTTTTTTTGCCAGGGGGAGGGGGGCAGTTTGCCCCCAGCCAACCGCTGGTTACGCCACTGGCCAAGATAATATTCTTGTTTGTGATTATCAACACTGTTTCAGCACCATTACCATTAGTGTTGATATTCACAAACGAAATTAGAATATTATTTTGGCCAACCTAAATTCCATTTTTGTTTCTTGATTATGTCCTCTTTAGAAGTTACGAACGTTAGCTATGCAATATGATATGTACTGTGTGTACGTACTGAGCTGCATGCATGTTGTTACATAGCCCATCAATTTGGAGGAGCCGCCATCAAGCAGTCTTGGTCACAGAAGGTACTGTAGTACCTGCAAATCACCATGGTAATCGAAAAACCAGGTTTTTCAAAATAATCCAAAAACTTGGGTTTTCTACCGATAAACTTGGTCTTCCCTATTATTGGACGTTTTGCAATGAAAAACTTGGTTTTTCGACCGATAAACTTAGTTTTTCTAATTATTAAACATTCAGCTTTGAAATACCAAGTCTATCTTTTGATATACCAGATAGATTGATAAAATTGGAATATTGAATGAAAATCCAAGTTTTTCGAGTTTCAACCAATAAACCCAGATATGGAGATAATCTTGGTTTTCCTAATTATTGGACATTTTGCCTGCCATAAACGTCAGGGCCCTCAGACCACTTAGGCCTATATTATTGGACTGTCAGATATGGCTCTATTCTAGACTGGATGAAAATAACAGATACTATACAGGCTGTACACCATCTTAGCCAAAAGGCTGAGAAGCAATTAGGACTATATATAGTACTACGTGTCCTGGCCCCTTAGAGGGTGGTTTGGAATGACATTGAATAAATTGATGTTGTCAAATTAAAAAAAATGAACAGAGTTAAAAACGTTTATTTTCAAAAATTTTCACTTATATTTTTTAAATTAGGTTAACTTCGAGCAAATTCTAAAAACTGAAAGTTAGGCTGTGCAAATTTCCTAAAAAATGCAATTTCACAATTGGTTAGCATGTCAATAGTGGCTAAGATGTCTCGGTGGCCGAGTTGTCTGGGGTCCGAGTTGTCCCTGGGGCTGAGTTGTCCAGGGGCCGAGATGTCCAGGCCGAGTTGTCTCAGCAGCCAAGTTGACTGGACACCCACTTAAAACCAGGTCAGTCATTTCATATTTTGTGCATCCTAGTTAGTGACTACATTTGTGAACATTATCTGCTCAAGGGCTCTGTTGTGAGAGGAATGAGCCTAGACTAGGCTATGTAACAAACACACAGTCCTGTTCAAGGCAGGGTTCGATTTACCCGGGTGCACACGTGCATAGGTGCATGCAGAATTTCCTACGTGCATGTAACTGGAGGCTTACATGCACTTCGTGCATGTAGACTTCAGACATACTGTAGCCTACAAACTTCATGGTCAAATACATGTTACAAGTCAAGTTGCAGCACAAAGTAATCCTACTAGAAAGCCAAAAGGCTTAGTGATTCCTTGCCATATGATATATTGTATTAATGAACACGGATGCCCACATGACAAGCATGAGATCCCTCACAAATACTGAGGTATACTAGTAAGGTCAAAACCTTTTGAGATCATGTGACCCAAAATGACCTTTCACACTCACTTAAAGTGTACCTCAAGTCAAAAAAAATCAAAGATTAGGAAAATGAAAAATGAATTCTAACAGTCCAACTCCCATCTTTATATGACATTCCTGAGCTGAGATATAAAATGTTTAAAAATATTCCCTTAAAACAAATTGGTCTATTGCGCTATAATTTGTGACTTTCTTGTTGTACAACTCACATAAAATGCTTTGTTTTCCTTTAAAACTAAAAATGTTTTTATGACCTTGAACACTTCCTGTTTGCTTGCAGAGCATGTTGCACAAGGAGGGCTGAATTAATTACATCACCTCAAAAGAGTAAGAGTGCTATCACACCTTGGTACTGTACAAGGTGCAGTAACGTTTGGAAAACAAAGAAATACAAAGATTGTAATTTGAGTAGTACAAAAATGACATCACAAATAATTGCGCAATGTATGAGTGAATTAACTTCAACATATAATATCTCAGTTCAAGAATGTCCTATGAAGATGGAAGATGGACTGTTCGAATTTATTTTTCATGGTCTTTAATATATATTTTTGAATTTTTTGACTTTAGGTACACTTTAAAACAATAGGGAGCAACTACCTAAAAAGACCATCAACATGCTAAATATGAGCAATTCACAAACTGAGTATGAGATCCCTCCACAGTTCCATAACCACATAAAATGTCATGCCTTCAAGGTTTTGCCCTTTTGTGACCCCAACCTTTGACCTCCACAAACAAGAGAAATCTCCCATGCAGTTATGATGCTGGTAAACTATGTTGTCTATTAACTTGATAAAGAGATATTTTTGAAACATGCTCCTTTAAATCAAAATTTTGGGTATTGAGGATAGCTCTCCATATAATGATGTCTCTATGATCCAAAAAGTTGACTGCATTGAGGTTGGTGTTACAACAAGGCCTAATCTGCCTAACAGTCATCCATAAATTGGAACATACAGTGGAGACATCTCAACAGAAAGGTGTAACCTTGGCTATTAGTGATGGTCCTTTTGTATTTGTTTTTTTATTGTAATGGCCTTCCCAATGACTATGATATCCTTGATAATTAACAAAAAATGGGAACCCTAATAATCCAGAAATTAACAAGATTTGTAATTTGCCTTAAATTGCCTGCTTGTAGGAACACCTCATAACAGAGTACAAGTCAAGTGTCCTTTGTTTGATACACAGTAGATACTATTTGCTAGTTACGAGCGAATGCCAAGTATAGTAGCCGCTTTATGGACTTGTTACAGTGTTTTTATTCTGTGCCTTGCTGGTTTCGTTACTTTGTAATGTTTGTAAATTAAAAAGCGTTGACCATGAAAACAGATAATTCATTTAAGGATGTCTCTGGTTTCACCACACAATGAGGCATATTAGTTCAGGGATATTTCAATTACATGGTTCTTGGAACGACCAGGGAGCGACTATATGGGGTTCTCAGAAGCCCTTTCTATAGTTTTTATCAATTGCCGTTCTTTATGACATGGTCGCTACCCTTCTTTTCTTACAGTTTGAAACATCTGAGTAATCTTTTGACGCGAAAGTTTAGGCATTGTTGTAAGAAAAACATTGACCGGGTGATTTCTTTTCATGCCCAAGGAAGTTACAAATGTAACAAGAGCGACAAACTTAAGTTATATTTTATTTTGTTCAAAATGGAAGACCATCACAGACAGGGGCATAGCCAGGATTTTCTTGTGGGGGGGCAAAGTCGACTCATCGTCCCCAATCTTGACCGACAGGACTATCTAAGTGGAGCGCCACCATCGGTTGGCGCGGAGCGTACAAGAAAATTTTTGGTTTTAGAAACCCCTCAGATGGCAGGAAACGGCACTTCCCGGGTGTTTTATTCTGCATGTTCCCAGCCTGGAAATATGGATCTCATTTCTGATATTTCTCAATTAATGCAAAAAAAAAAAGAAAAAAAAAATCAATCTATGAAAAATGTTAATACATGTTTCTAAGCGAAGCTCTACCATCGATTGGCGCGGAGCGTACCAGGAAATTTTTGGCTTTACAAACCCCTCAGATGGCCGGAAACGGCACTTCCCGATTGTTCTAAGCAAGAATATGTTCACCCCAACTTCGAAATTCTCCCCGCTTCTTAACTGAAGCACTTGACAAATATTGAGCGGCTGAACATACCTTTAGCCCAAACTTTTTCATTTTTCATCGCCGCCACTGGGGTGCAGCATTTTCTTGAGGGAGCGAAGCGCCCAAGTGAGGAGCCGAGCGACCGAACGGGGAGAGGGTGTGGTTCTCCCCCTCCCACCCCAAGGAGATTTTGCAATTTTACATCAAAATTGAGCGATCTGGTGAACACCTTAGTTGGAATTTTTGGACATTTTCAATCTTGTATCAATGTTTTCCTTATTCCCTCGAGAGTTAGCAGGGTTAAAGTGTGATTGTAAGAGGGTTACTCGGTATGAGTCAATGGGGTCCTAGGGAATTGTGTCGCACTGGAACAAAACAGCTACTCAAAAAAGACATAAGGCTTACATTTAGTAGGCTAAACCAGCGGAATTGAAATTTTGCCCTGAAAAACGCCAAAACTCCATTTAAATAAAAAAAAATAAAAATAAAAAAATTAGGTATGAGCGGGACTAAGTGCCAACCCCCTGACCACGGGCCTGTGTCCCTGGGTGTCACCTTCCCCTTTTGGAATGTTTTGCTCTCTCGAAGAGCTTAGATGCAATATGGTGCTATATTTTGTTCTTTTTATACTAGATTCCAGTGTTATCCACAGGGGGTTTTAGAGGACCGACACGTCCTCCTAGTGAAATTGACCGCCCCTCCAAAATAGTTGCCGCTCTCCAAAAAATGCAGCTTCCATTTCTAGTTCATTGCTTCATTACACATATACAAGTTATAACTGGAAAAATGTGACTTCCATCCAGGCTTGGCGCCAGGATTTGCCCGACGAAGGGCCACTCTCCGAACGGGGGAGTGGCAGGGTCGGTAGCGACCCAAGCCCCGACAGCCAGGATGCCGTCGATGAGTTGGTGAGGGAGGTTTGAAGAAAACCTGTGCACTATACCTGCCATTAGGAGCCATAAACGACATCAAATTTGTATATGCTGGAGGAAGATATTTCCGCACTGATTTAACCGTGGAAAAGGGGGCAAAAATTTTCTGGGTTAGTACACTAACAAGAATCTGTACTTATTTAAATCTTATATAGGTCAATAAATTGTCCCGGCATTTGGGCCCTATTGGACACAAATTATATTGTACTTTCTTCTTCGAGTCCGTACCGCACGACTGACACAAGAGATAATTAACTAAGTTTAGCGAAATGATATGAAATTCCCGACAAGGACATTAATCCATTTATTCTACTTATTAATTTACTTGAAAAGATGGGAGGGGTTTGTACTTTATTAGCTCTAGGTAACGGAACTGAGGAAGAGTGTGCAAAGCGTACCGAACATTTGGGGTTTTATCGCAGAAATAACTCTTGTGAAAGCCAAAATAACTAAACTGACCATGAGAAGGCGACAGGTTATCCCCTACAGGGGGCGGGCCATGCCAGCGACCACAAGTTCCCACAGCCCCTATGTCGAGGGGGGGGGGTATGAAGGAGCCAGCCTTGGGCACATTTTGCACAATGTTACTTAATATTTTAAAAGCCGAGTTAATGTTCTTTCGAGTCTGAATCGTGAAATTGCAAAGCGCGCAAAGCGCGCAAAGCGCGCGAAATTTTTTGGTGGGCTTACAAAAATAACATAGCCTATGTAATCATTAAGAACAAAAAGGGAAAAAAAATAGAAACTGTAGTTGTTGTAGACCGTATCGGGGATAACATACATTGTGTCGAAACCACCTGGAATACCCGCTAAAATAGCCAAACTATGCTCCGTGAGTGGCTCACCATCTGACCTATCGCATGACACACACAAGAGAACAGCAACTAGGCTTTGTGATATGCATAAAATTTATGAACTCTGCATAACCTGTGTACTCTGCCTACCAGTTACTTGGTAAGGTTGAGAGGACTTACAATCTCTAGATATGTGGGATGGAAGTATTGAAAAAACTGGAGTGAATCTACAGCGCGTGTAGCGCGCCGAAAATTTGGGGTTCTTATTAGGGAAATTGTCCCTTGAGAGCAAAAAACAGGTAAACCATCGGGGAGACTAGTCGCCGTCGGGGACTGCATACTTTATCGTAACGACTGAGAGCCCCCCCCCCCCCCCGAAAAACTGTAAAAAATGCCCCCGATTCTCTCCCTCCTCTTGCCGTTTTTTTTTTTTTTTTTTTTTTTATTTTTTGGCTCCCTCAATTTTTTCAACATCGTCCATCGCGTCCCCAAAATTTCTGTGGGGGGGCACTCTGCCCCCCCTGCCCCACCGCTGGCTACGCTAGTGATCACAGAGGGTTAGGAATAGAGAACGGATAAGATAACGTAGATAGTCTCCCGGATGCGAAAATTGCGCAATAGTTACTGCATAGTTTTCTTCTGACCTAGACGTTTCAAGTGAAACTTGAATCACCCTTACCAATATGCGCTTGCTTTGCCGGTGACCACATGATCAGCCGAACGACATGTGATACAGTTGATGATATCAAGTGCTACCGCGGCTTAAAAAGGCCATTTCGAGAGTTTGATGTGTTTCAGTGGAAAGTCAAATATGGGCCATGGGCAGGGCTTTATTTGCTTAGCCGCATCTAAATAACTTAGTTAACCTCAACCCAAGTTTTTTTTTTTGTTTTGTTTTACATTTTGTAAATATTCTCACATTAGATTTTTTTCATTGGTGGCTGTGCTTGGCGGCATGGCATAATTAGATTTAGGAATCCTGTCAGACAAATTTAAAATGGTTCCTTTGAGCAACCTTACTGTAAGGGAAAGACTTTCTAGCTGCGCATTTATCCAACCAAAGAAAGAAGAGGAAGGTGAGAAATTTTATACCGGTACTGTTTATGTTGTTGACAATTACAGTAGGAATGGGAAGAGAGATCTCTGACGAGGGAGTAGCAAAATAAAAGACTGCGTAGTTATCTCTCTCTATTCATTAGCCACTCGAGATGATTGCTAAGTTACATCTCTTCTGATCTGAAAGTATATGCTCACTATGTTGGTGATCATGCGATGCATATACTGTACATACAGGTGATCCTGTTGAACTGCCGAACCGTAATAAGCACTGCCCTCGAACAATACTGAGAACACTAAGGAAGTTTGAAAAAATGAAATTGTCATTCGTGAGGAAATTTTGATATTTTGAACTGCCAATAACATGTGTGAAATTCTGACAGTTTTGGCTTCGGTCGGAAATTATTAATAAAACAATTCTTCTGCAATCTAAACATGTCTATTTTCTAGATCTAGTAGAAAATATCATCCACCACCTGTTTTGTTTAGTCAATTTTAACATCAAATATACGTATCACTCATATGTACTTTTCTAAACGTCGAGCTTGTAGCATAAACATTTCTGTTTCCCTCACCTCATAAATACACCTGTATAAATTTCCAATACTGATATCCTTTTCTGAAATGTGCAAACCTCCTCATCATAACAAATTCACCATCTACTACCTGTTCGTATCAGGGAGTGGCTAAAATTTAGCAACTCTGTCAATATCACTAGAACCGTTAGACCGCCTCCATTCGCGAGTATGAATGCCTTGCATTCTGGTTTTGATTACCTGAACTACAGTACTTTCTGAAAAACAAGCCTTACCGAGAGGGCTAAATAAGTGTCAGACAGTATCTCCAGACAGGTAGGAAATGGTTAAAGCCATTGAGCTGTATGATTCAATGAGAAAACCCCTTAGGACACTGTGGGAGTCAAATGTGATGAATTAGGTATTAAAGATAACAGTGACCAGCAATTTTCACAGACTCTGGTGGGTCAGTTACAATTTGATTCATTCAATTAGGCAATCTCAGTTCAAGCATGCTCAGGGGTATTTGATCCAAATGATCAGTTAGTTAGTTCTTTTTATAAAACTAATTACCCATGGTGTATTTAATTATCTAGTTCCCACTTCCATGTCCTTATGAGGACAGTGGCACAAGGTTTGTCTGTAACTTTTAACAATCTTTGATACTAAATTCAATGTTATCTTCATATTTTCTTTAGGGTTATGGAAGAAACAATGCTTATATGTTCTGAAAGAAATTTTGGGCATCATACAGAGCACTTGATCTGTTCAAAATTTACACTTATGAAATTCCCCACTGAACAATTCCTCTGATTTGTGGGCATGGAAGCTTTCTCCAATATGTTCAGACTATGTCCCCAAATAACCCTCATACAGCCTTTGTTTAACTCACATATTTCATGAAAATCTATAGGCCGAGATACTTATGGCAAAATCAACATACCTATGACAAAGATAAATTAACTAACATGTCAGCCTGATGAACAGTTTTTTTCCTTTTTAACTTTTTCAGATTTTGTTCTACCCACTTACTCTTATGCATATTAATACTGGCACTAAATGTTATAGGGCAAAACTTCAAAACAAAACCAACATAAATACTGTACCAAATGCACTTTTATGCACTTTAGACATTCTTAATACAGTGAGATTGCTTCAGTACATATTTTGAAATTACCCAACTTGATCATTTACATAATGAAGTGGATTCCAAAAGCTTACCAAAATGCATCTTACATTACCCATGCCATTCAAAACTCTTCACCCTATGCACTAATGAATATTAACCCTAACAGTTACCCTTTTTGAGATGTAGTATGTGCAAGGTTTAACCTCTGATGCCACTAAATGACCTTTGACCTCCAGTAAAAACAATAGGGATCATCTACTCAATATGGACAATCCACATGCTAAGTATGAGATCCCTCACAGTTACCCTTCTTAAGATATACTGTTTAAAAAGTTTTGATGTTTTGACCTCTGGTGACCCCAAATGACCTTTGACCTCCACCAAAAACAATACGGATCATCTACTCAATATGGGCAATCTACATGGTAAGTATGAGATCACTCACATTTTTTCTTCTGGAGATATCGTGTTTACAAGCAATTTCCAAGGTATTTACCATTTGACCCCTGGTGACCCCAAATGACCTTTGACCTCCACCAAAAATAATAGGGACCTTCTACTCAATGTGAGCAATATACATGCCAAGTTTGAGATCTCTCAGAGTTACCCTTCTCGAGATATCGTGTTTACAAACAGGTGTCACACACACACACATACACACACACGACATCACCATCGCATAGATTCCTTGCCTGCCTTCGGCAAGGAATCAAAAATAGCTGTCCCAATTGTCCCTTGCAGCGTTATTTCTTGCATACTGTCAGTTAGACAAGCAGACATTTCACCAAAAAATTTGAGCGTGTCTCCTTTCGTACCACAACATCAGTGCCAACGATCATCACACCGCACATGTACTTCTCCAAGTAATGTTGCTCCTAGCCTCCTACCAGGGTTTGCATTAGCAGCGGGATTGCGGGAATACCGCACAAAGAATATGCTATTCAGAATAGTAAAGTTCAAAAAATGCACACACTAAGTCAGTGCAGTAATGCACTTATGAATGGATGTACGTTCCGTAGGGTGAAGGTGACTTTTAAAGTTACAGGCTTCAGTAGGCTTTCCAAGTATTCATATAGAGAATACAATTAGGATGGCAAGTGAGCTGGTGCCAGCAGCTCTAAAGAAAAAATTATGGTTCATCAAAAGTAGCATAGTAAATGTTTTGAAAATGTTGATAAGGGCAAATTTAAAGTATTTTACACATGTCTCACACATGTTTTGAGAAATAAATGCCAACAACATAATTTTGGCATCCTGTAATTTTCACGATGTGGTTTGCTTCTATAAGAGTAAGACTACAGCCTTTCACATTTAGTGTGTACCACAGTGGCATTGAAATTTGAAAGGACTTGGATGATCAGAGACTTGAACTTTATTAACCACAATTTCAGAACTTTAGTTGCATGTGAAACTGGAGAAACCTTATAATCAACCTTAAAAAGAGTTTTAACCTGAAGATTGTGTAAAATTTTAGCTGTAGCTTATAATGGATTATTTGGGGATAGTTGGTGCAAACTCTAGGCTTGGGGCTTGTATTTGAGTAAGGTCACCTGCTCCCTTCTGCCGGCCCAATGTATCTTCAAGCTGAGCTCTGCTAAATATTTAATCTTTGCAGAAAACATGAGCTTTCCTTCAGAATCAGTGCTGATAGACAAGGTCTGGTTGTGAACTTGTGATGATTACTAGTAAATGGTGAAAAGGTCAAACTGGCTAACTTGGAATTGTGTACATGCAGTAGGAAGAGATTGGGGGGTGGGGTTGGGGGTATGCATGTGTTACAACACTTTTGGTTTATGCCCAGGAATGCGTGTGTCATTTTTTTCCAAGGTTTGACTTTGCTGGAGTCTCCTTGCCCTCCCCCCAAGATTCAAAATTTTAAACCAAGGGGGGAATTACTCAAATTTTTGAGCTGGCCCTAATCCTGGCTCCAACGATCCCTTTCACAAAGTGAGGTAATGGGGAAATTTTGCCCTTGAAGCAGACAAAAACACACACTTAAGGACCATTGACATTGCTCACAGCGTGCGAGCGTCAGTTTTGCTGATAGAACAGGCTGGTGGAACATGCCACGTAAGATAAGGGTTCAATAAAAATCTGCAGATTTGTTTTTACTCAAAATAAGAAAAATGCAAATTGTGCTTTTAGACACTTCCTATCCCTATAGCAAAGGTGTTTTTCTCGTAGGCTTTTCTTTAAATTTTCAGATTATTTGGTGCATGTAGAAATTTTGCTGTGCATGTAGATTTTTTGACCTACCTCCACCAGTGCATGTAGAAAAAAAATTATAAATCGAACCCTGGTTCAAGGGCCAAAAACAAAGAGTGTGTGACCCTTTGTTTTGGTTGTTCATCATAAGAATGGTTTTTGGTCGTCGCTCGTCGTTTTTTAAGAGGTTTTCGCTTTAGAGACAACCATGTGCGGAGCATAGTAATACTAGTAGTACTACTAGACTGACTGACTTGACTGCTAACGTTGGTTACAGTTAGTTTCCGCCCTTGTTACTTTCCGCCCCTCAAAAACGGTGTTTTCCGCTCCTTTTATTTTTAGCAGAAAACATCTTTTTAGGAGGCGAAAAGTAATTGAATGGAATGTGATTTCAGTGGTACTTTTGTCAAATTAAGATTCCACAAACTTTTTCTTAAAGTTTCAAACTGCACCGATGTCTTTTACTATTCAATGCGACAC
This sequence comes from Holothuria scabra, assembly GCA_037179385.1. Classification (NCBI taxonomy): domain Eukaryota; kingdom Metazoa; phylum Echinodermata; class Holothuroidea; order Aspidochirotida; family Holothuriidae; genus Holothuria; species Holothuria scabra. Next base: position 8,960,604 of record CM074198.1, read on the forward strand.
ACGTTACTGCCATGTTAGCGTCTTTCCAAGCAACGTTCTCACTGTAGACTTAAGTATACTTATACTAGGGTTGTCGCACTAAAAATACGACTACAGGAAAAATATCAAACTTCAAGAATTTGACTGATTCACATTGTTAAGTACCCTTTTCTAAGCAACCATGCCAAATTTTATCAAAATCCGACCAGTACTTTTCAAAATATAGCCGATTTTATGTCTCCATAATCCTTACGATTTCTCCAAATCACCGTATGCTTAAGTGTTATGATCTGCCTGCAAAAGTTGGTCAAAAACAACATCGTAACTGCTCACTCAGACGCTTTGATTATTCATCACTGTGTTACGTACACTAGGTGTGCCGATGTGAATATGCAACGTTACTGGGCACGACACTCAGTGATCACACGTCCGTGTCATGATAGCTTGCGTTCTGTGTACGTAACATGCATTAACAAGTCGCACATAGCCTGCTTACACACAGTCTATGCTATAGCAATCCGTACACGTGCTTATGCACAAGTACACAAGTACGTAATTTACTAACCGTACTTCGGTATTGCACGTACAGGTATATACAATGCAGTACTGTATGTAAGCATATTGGCGGGAAATCCCTTGTTGCTAAGCTGGACAATGGGCTCATACATAAACATATCAATGTCGGCTCAGTACAAAAGATGTAGGCGGGGATCAATGGGCTGTTTCATTAAAATCGTGCGTGCATCGGGGCTGAGCAAAAAATCATTTTTTTTTCTTCGGAAATGGAAAGATCATAAAAAACGCTACAAAAAGATACCCGGAAGCAATTGCAGATTTTCTGGAACCCATTGTAATCATGTCACCAATGTTTTAAGCCCAAAAATGGTAAAGAAATATTATTTTTGGCGATCGCTTCCCTCCATTATAATGTAGAGTTCCTTTTCTTCTTTCTAACGATATATGGGTTGTAGGGGTCAAAGGTTCAGCCCCAATGCACGATCAAGTCAAAGATGGCCGTGTGTGGCATTTTACCTGTGACCAAAACACACTTTTGACTATCACCGTTGCAACGATGCTTCAAAGGGATCGTTAGAAACTGTAACATATTTTTTCTTCTTTTTGTTTTAAAGCTTATTTGGTGAAATATTATAGTAGAAAATTTCGACAATTTTGGGTGTCGTGAATTCAGTTTTTAAACACACTGTTTTAGCGACTTCGTGTTTGGGTGTGAGTAGTTCCGCGAGAATTTTGGAGAAAAATTCTGTGTGCGTGCGACAACCCTACTAATACGTACTTACATACAGGTATATGGTATTGAGTGCTGTGAAGAACTGTTCACACATTCAGCATAAGTCTACCTATAGACAAGCGGACTACTTATACGTAAAAAAATACAAGTCCGTGACTAGACTTGACGTTTAGAGAAAAGGTGGAAAAATTCATTCTTTCGATGATGTTTGATGAGGATACCGAAAAAGTTTAAGGCCTAGCCATAAATTTCATTGCTGACTTGTACTTGGATTGAAGTCAACAGTTATTTTCATCACATGTTAGTTCAAACATTACTCTCCGCCCCAAGATTTTTAGGGGCGGAAAGAAACGGGCGGAAACTATTGAGGGCGGAAACTAACGGACCCCGCTAACGTATGGCACGGCCTACTTGTTACTTGTTAGACCACATGCGTTCGGTAGGATGGCAAACAGCAATACTATAGCCTACATACCAGAGCCATGGCTCTGCTACATACATAAAACAGGGACGGCGAGCCTAACTTACTAGTACCGAGCGTCGGTCGTCAAACTACAAAGCAACCGCAGCATTCAGTGACCACCAAAACTTGAGGATGAACAACCTTATTACCTTTTCAACCGTGATCCGTGTTCTTTTAGGTTAGGCCTAGTGTTTTTACTTAGCTGTCTTCATAGGTCTGCTCGTAAACCTTTTAGGTTTTCTTGGTCACTCGCAGGCACCCGTTTTCACCACACATGATAATAATAATATTTTGGACTTTGTGAAACTTACTGAATCGCAGAAATTTTGCGAGGAACAGCACAAGTCGATATAATATTAGCCATAGAAAATAATTTTATTGCTCATAAAATTTTTTATGTCATATATTATGAAAAAGTTGTACGAATCAATCGATTATTTTGTTAATATTTTTATATCAAATGAAAAAATGAGTTTTGTTGTTAAATGTATAATGACATCTGGCAAAATCAACAGCTGATCTTCGGCGCGGCGCAGTGCGCGGCTGACCTTAAATCGACGGTACTTCGATCCTGACGTCACTTACGTCACAGTTCACCAAAAGGCACTTAACCGCGGGAAACATCATTCACAACAACATAACAACAACAAAGCTAGTGACTGAGTAAAATCGTGTACAGTCTAGTTAGCCAGCAGTGCAGAACGATGCAGTCCTGATATTTGGCATATGGCTTTGAACTTTGAAGAATTTTGAAAACAGCCCAGCCTGGAATTAAGAAAAGTTTTGACAGGTCCAAGGACCACCAGATTACTGTCGACAGGCTATCTATATATGCAATGAATCGTGAAAGAAGCACCCAAGAAACTGTGCATGAATAAGGACATGTTCGGATTGCGCGAAAATTGAAGAGTAGGGTATACGTAGCCTACACGCTAACGTTAGTGCTACCCACTCCCACATCACTATTGCTAGGCCTACATACCTTAGGCAAACGAACGCAAAAAACAGGGACGAAAGTTCTACGCACCTGTAGACTTATGTGACGTTGCAAGCCTGTCTGCATGGGGCTTGGTGTCTCAGTCAACTTAAATACTTGTAACACAATGAAGTACCAAGCTTGATGCTTGGTATCTCAGTCCAGCTGTTTAAGAATGAAGTGGGCCTAGCCTATACCAAGCACAAGTGCATGTTATGGAATGAAGTACCAAGCACGAGGCTTGGTATCTCAGTCCATTTAATATAGTACATGTTATGGAATGAAATACCAAGCATCAGGCTTGGTATCTCAGTCCATTTAATGTAAAACATGTTATGGAATGAAATACCAAGCATGGGGCTTGGTATCTCAGTCCATTTAATGTAATACATGTTATGGAATGAAGTACCAAGCATCAGGCTTGGTATCTCAGTCCATTTAATGTAAAACATGTTATGGAATGAAATACCAAGCATGGGGCTTGGTATCTCAGTCCATTTAATGTAATACATGTTATGGAATGAAATACCAAGCATGGGGCTTGGTATCTCAGTCCATTTAATGTAAAAAATGTTATGGAATGAAATACCAAGCACCAGGCTTGGTATCTCAGTCCATTTAATGTAATACATGTTATGGAATGAAATACCAAGCATGGGGCTTGGTATCTCAGTCCATTTAATGTAAAACATGTTATGGAATGAAATACCAAGCATGGGGCTTGGTATCTCAGTCCATTTAATGTAAAACATGTTATGGAATGAAATACCAAGCATGGGGCTTGGTATCTCAGTCCATTTAATGTAATACATGTTATGGAATGAAATACCAAGCATCAGGCTTGGTATCTCAGTCCATTTAATGTAAAACATGTTATGGAATGAAATACCAAGCTTGGGGCTTGGTATCTCAGTCCATTTAATGTAAAACATGTTATGGAATGAAATACCAAGCACCAGGCTTGGTATCTCAGTCCATTTAATGAAATAAATGTTATGGAATGAAATACCAAGCACCAGGCTTGGTATCTCAGTCCATTTAATGTAAAACATGTTATGGAATGAAATACCAAGCATGGGGCTTGGTATCTCAGTCCATTTAATGTAAAACATGTTATGGAATGAAATACCAAGCATGGGGCTTGGTATCTCAGTCCATTTAATGTAAAAAATGTTATGGAATGAAATACCAAGCACCAGGCTTGGTATCTCAGTCCATTTAATGTAAAAAATGTTATGGAATGAAATACCAAGCATGGGGCTTGGTATCTCAGTCCATTTAATGTAAAACATGTTATGGAATGAAATACCAAGCATGGGGCTTGGTATCTCAGTCCATTTAATGTAAAACATGTTATGGAATGAAATACCAAGCATCAGGCTTGGTATCTCAGTCCATTTAATGAAATAAATGTTATGGAATGAAATACCAAGCACCAGGCTTGGTATCTCAGTCCATTTAATGTAAAACATGTTATGGAATGAAATACCAAGCATGGGGCTTGGTATCTCAGTCCATTTAATGTAAAACATGTTATGGAATGAAATACCAAGCATGGGGCTTGGTATCTCAGTCCATTTAATGTAAAACATGTTGTGGAATGAAATACCAAGCATGGGGCTTGGTATCTCAGTCCATTTAATGTAAAACATGTTATGGAATGAAATACCAAGCACCAGGCTTGGTATCTCAGTCCATTTAATGTAACACATGTTATGGAATGAAATACCAAGCACCAGGCTTGGTATCTCAGTCAATGTAATGTAAAACATGTTATGGAATGAAATACCAAGCATGGGGCTTGGTATCTCAGTCCATTTAATGTAAAACATGTTATGGAATGAAATACCAAGCACCAGGCTTGGTATCTCAGTCCATTTAATGAAATAAATGTTATGGAATGAAATACCAAGCACCAGGCTTGGTATCTCAGTCCATTTAATGTAATACATGTTATGGAATGAAATACCAAGCATCAGGCTTGGTATCTCAGTCCATTTATATGTATTAAGTTTTTATATAAGACATGGTTTGGAATGAAGTGCTGTACCAAGCATGAGGCTTGGTTCCTCAGTCTTTTCAATATAATATTTCTTTTTAAAAGAAATTTTAAGCTTGAGGCTTGGTATCTCACTCCATTTATAATTATATTTAAGGCTTAGCACAGGCATTTTTGGCAGCAGAGGCAAGGGGGTGGCAAAGACTGTTATCCTGCTCAAAAGAATATCCTAGCACTACCATTTTTGGAAATACACTGTGGGCTAATTATGCCACGTATACAGCTGCACTGTGTGCACATGAGCACTACCAGGATCTACAGTGATGGAGGAGGATATACAGTATCTGAGATAAGAAATATTCTGTCTATGAATCCAGAATGCCACCATCAGCTGGCTCGTAGGGCACAAGAAAAGCTCTCCCTGAACACCAGAAATGGCATTTTAGAGACCACTTGAATAAAAGGCATATTTTGTAGACAAAATTTGTTAATTTCAGAATACCGTATGTAAAAGAATTTTCTCTTTCAGTCGGTGAAAACTGCGTTTCAATAGCATATAGCAATCAGAAGATACAGATTTTTAAAGTAATGCATTTTTTTTTCATGAAATTTGGTGCAACATGGGAAATCTGTGATGCCATAACGGCACATTAATTTGACTTTAACACCACTCTCCACTCCTACATAAAGGTCATTAATAAGATATACCATTAAATTTATTTTGATATACCATGTTGAAGAATGTTTTCAATGATTGGGCATAGAATTGTTTGAGGGGCACATTTAAGCATCACATGGCACTGACTCTAAACAGATTTTGTTTAATGTGCTATGGCACTGGCCCTTGGTAGAGTAACGTTTTGGACGGACATGTAGGAAACTTGGATGGATGTCATATTTTGTATGTGGATGCATTGTGGTCAGAAGATGGTCCCTATCGTTTTTGGAAAAAGGTGTTCCCAGTGTTTGTTGGCAGGGGTCAAAGGTCATCTGGGGTCACCAGATCACCAGGTCAAAGTCTGAAAATCTCTTTAACAGGGTATCAGCTGATAGGAAAATCGGATAGATTTCATATTTGGTATATGGATGCATTATGGTCAGAAGGTGGTCCCATTTCATTTTGGTGGAGGTCAAAGGTCAGCAGGGGTCAAAGTCTGTAAATCTTGTGAATTCAATATATCAAGATAGCTCTCTTTCTGTCTGTTTGTCTCTCTTTCTTTCTTTCTATAGCTTTCATGGATCTCAAAGGTCATGTGAGGTCCCTCGAGGTCAAAATGTGAATGAAAACGTTGTTAGGGGGTAACACGTCTCAAGGTAGGAAACTGAATGAATGCATATTATGGTGAAAAGGTGTTCCCAGATTTTGTTGGTGGAGATCAAAGGTCATCTGGGATAACAAAATTATTTTTTGAACATGCTAGTATAACATTTGTGTGAGATATGGTACATGATGTCATTATTTGAAATGGAACATTTACGTATCATCGAAACCTCAATGCATTTTTGCATTCTGTTTTTTTTTTTTTAACAAAAATTATTATTTTGCTATGACAAATGATTTATTTGCATTAACAAAGTAGTTACTTGTACCAAACTAAAAACTTGTAGAAGTGCAATAATCATTTGTAGTAATATATTATTAATAAGTCACAATAAAATAATGATTGCAACAACTAATCGATAATTTATCATAACAAATTAATAATATTTAACAACACATTAAATTTTGTTTCCTTGCCATAGGCAGGCAAGAAATATATGAGATGGTGATGTCATGTAGGTGTGTGTGTGTTTGTGACACTTTTGCTTGTAAACATGATATCTCAAGATATGAACAGCAGACACTTTTCATATTTTGTATACAGATTTGTCATGTTGGGAAGAACAAACCTATTGTTTGTGGTCGGAGTCAAAGGTCATGTTAGATCACCAGAGGTTACACTACCAAACCAAGTAATTGGCTTCAATTTTCAAATTTTTGTCCCCCTAAAGTGTTTGAAGTTTGCAGCTTACACTCATTTTGCCCTCTGGAGAGATTCTCCTCCCCTCCCAAAACATTTGCTCCCTCCAGTGCCTTGCCTGGCCACAGGCATGGAGGGCTTGTTATCACAATTTCTCAAGACAACAGTGAAGAACAACTGTTATATTTGGTTCATAGATGTGCTATTGTTCTTGGGTGGATTGACCTCACAGGCACTAATTGTGTGAAAATCCTCTCAATGGATTGTAAGGTCACCAGAGTTCAAATGCAGCATCACCAGAGGTGACATGCCAGGTCACCAGATGTCATGTGCCAGGTTGCCAGAGGTTAAATGTCAGGTCACCAGAGGTCATGAGCCAACTCAACAGAGTTCAAATGATTATGTCACATAAGTTTACAAAGGACGAAAACTTTGGTATGAAGATACCTTTAAGTAGGAAAGTTGGAAGAATTTCTTAATTGGTGAGTGGATGCAGTATGGTTACCCACAAAACCTTAATTGTTTTGGGAGGTCTGGAATTAAGTCACGTGGGTTGCCAGCCATCAAAAGGTGAATTTTCCAAGAATTGCCAAGATTACCATCTGAGGGTCACCAGAGGTGAAAAGGCAAAATTTCCAAAGTTTTCTTTTCTGCAAGGAATCACTAAGCCTTTTTGCTTTCTTGTTATAAGCAGTTCATATCATACGATGTGGTGCAGTGTCAGTATCCAAAAAGAGTGCAATAAGGCATAGTTGTACTAGCTCTTGTAGTTTCTTGTATTGTGCCTTCTGTTAAATGTAGAATTGGACTAAAATTTGTAAAAATATAAAATCTTGTGCCCATGCCAAACAGTAGAAATGATCATTATTGTCACTTTGTTCATGTGTTCATGTTATTGGTTGAATGATTTCATATAGCTGATAAATTGAACAAATGTTGAGCAATTTGGGGTAACTGCAAACCCCTTTTAGTCTTGGAAAGCAGAGATTAGAGTCTGTGAGACCAGAAATAGGGTTCAAAAGATGGAAAGTTGTGAGATGGAAGATGAAATGAGGTCCGGGTGAAACCGGGTGAAACACTGCTGCACAAAGTCTACGGCAAATTTCCCAGAGTCCATTGTTCCCAGGTTTTCATATTCCCAGGCAGAGTGGTGGCACCAGGAGGTCATGGGGGTATTTTCCCCTTGCAGAATCCCTCCCACCCCCAGTTGCCCCCAACTCTAAACCAGATGTAACTATCCTCAGACATAGTTTATCAAAGAGATATGCTTAAATGCTAGAGGTTCTGTGGACTTTGTGCCTGGATTTCACCAGTGGTCCTAAGAAGGTGGGCCTTTCATCCTAGATGCAAAACCGGAAGTTTGTGCTCAGAATCATGATACGTGTGAAAATTTTTGCCCTCAACATTTTCCTTTATCCTTCATTTTTCTTATCCTTCCCATGCTTGAAATCCTGGTTCAGCTACTGCTGGGAACATTGAAAATGTGGAGTAACAAACCTTGAAATCAACCATTCAAGTACAATAATGCAAAAATGGGGGACATTAAGGTATCATCAGAATCACGAAGGGATATTAGTCCTCCATCTCATTGGTCCCCACCCACCGTTACTTCAGTTTGCTTCATTAGAAGATTTCCTAGGCTATAGTCAGAGCCAGTAGGGTAGTGTCAGTGGTGTCACCAGGGGGGCAAGGGGGGTTCCCAAGGGTAACTTCCCCTCCCAACTGAAATTTGGAATTAAAAAAATTATAGCCTACATCTTATGCAGTCACAGTGTGACTACTAGATTTTACGTGAGTTGATTCTGCCTTTGAAAAGCGAATTAAGGCATCAATTTCCATTTTCTCCAAGTGAAAAAATGCCACCCCCTTCCCAAACATGCAGAAAATGCCATTTCCAATTCTCTGAGGGGTTGTGATTTTTCCTAATTTTCTGTACACCCCACAGCAATGGATTGCTTTTGGGCAGTATTAATGTTAGGTATTTCCAGAAGAGAATTGCATCTGTCGATCAGTCACTGTCAGCTCCCCTTGACCCCCACCCATATATATCTAGTTCTGCTCCAGAATTTTGTAATATATGGTTTTGAACTTTGTGATGAAAAATAAAAATTGCCCCAGTAAACGATCACCTACCCTTCAAGATTAATTCTTTTATAGTCGAAAATCTGGCACCATTTGGTTTTTCCAGTGCTTGAAAAATCAAGGCAAAGGTTTCACCACCCACGTGTACCTTGCCTCTCCCTCACCAAAAACTCTCACGCTGACATTTTCCCATCATCCACTGTCCACACCAGAAAAAAAATGGGAATTTTTGGCTATGAGACTTGTGCTGGGTCTACTTCCCTCACAGTCAGGTCCACCTGGGTGTGTTGAACCTAAGGAGCCGAATGGAGACTGAAGTGTTTGTCTTGCAGCACACTCAACAGAGAAACATCATATCAACCGTCTTTAATGTCAGTGACCTGACATTTTTGGAAGTCATATACTTTCTTTTCTTTAAAACCAAAAGCACCCGGTCAGCAAATTTAATGGGCTCGGCAACGGACCGTTGCAGGCCACTTGGCGGTCCGTCGAAGAAATGTTAGGTGGCTTGCCAGCAGTCCTCGACGGCGATGAAACTTGATTGACCAAAAATTTTACCCGGTATACTATTTTTTTTACCCGGAGTATAGCCAGCAGACCTCCAATGGCCGGGCCCTCTGGTGGTTCTTTGTGCCCAACCACCAATTCATGGCCGATGGAAAGCCAACAATGACGGACTGCTGGATATTGCTGACTGAGCACATATATTACTTCATTCAGGCAAGAGAAACTGATTAGAACACCAATATTTTACCATTTTGCATCTAGACAATGTTACCCCCTCCCGATTGAAGACCACCTTAGATCCCTCCGTGTCCGTGTCCCCCTTTCCAGATCCCTCTCAGTGTGTCCGTGTCCTTTCCAGAAAACAAACATGCATGGTCACTTTGCAAAATATGTAGGGGCTCCCGCGACCAAAAATGAGGGCAGGGTCGGGACCCCATGACCCCAATAAAACCGCAGTGCTTTCGCTTGAGACCAGAATATTAAAGATACCAGTGGCGTACCCAGGATTTGTATGAAAGCAGCTAGGGGAAAGCAGTATACTGAAGAATCGCAGGCTTAGGGAGATATATGACCTGGCCTTTGGAAAATTTTTCAATCTGGTGGTATTTAAAGCTACGACCTTTAGAAGCAAAATTCGTTACATACTTTGCATATTTTAGGGACTAAAATAAAAGGGCAGTATAGTGATGGTCAGCAGGGTCAGGGGTTGGGATCCCTTCCACTTTGGAATTTTTTGAAAAATTTGATCTCAGCTAACATGCAATCTGGTGCTATGTGTGCTACTGTTATGAAGTTTAATTTGAAGTGTTACAAAATGTGCGTACTTTTCGGACCTTAAAAATAATTTGGCATCAGTGATGACTGGACCTTGGGGAGATAAGGACCTCTTTAAAAGTTTGCAGGAAGGCTGGAGTCCCTGCGGCAAGCAATCTGGTGCCACATATGCTAATTAACTTACGGTATTTATAAGATTTAAAAAAAAGAAAGAAAAATCGGCAACCATCATGCAAGGAGGGGAAGCCCCGACTGATGCCCTCTCCCCTTTCCGCGTACGCCAGTGAAGGATACGTTTTGTTTAAGTCTCGCGGACACCCTCATTTCCTTGACCACTTTGGTCACCCACCTATAAATGAGCCTCTAGCACTTCCCAATACCGTCTATTGAACATCCACTACATGTAAACAAGAGCGGCCCGGTCATTAATGCTTAGCAAGAGGTAAAATGACTATTTACGCATGGAGCAAAGGCTACATTCAAGTGCTCTCAGTTCTCTGTTCCAGTCTCTGTTGTCCTTGTGATGAGTGCAGCTGAATGAGCGTAAACAAGTCATATAGTACTGTGAACACAGTTAGTGCGGCCAAGTTGTGTTGTGTTCGAACAGAGTTCGACAAACTTTTCTCATTTCCCGCGGTGTGTCTTAAAATAATGACGTCAGAATAAATTCTGACGTCAGGATCGAAGTACCGTCGATTTAAGGTGAGCCCGCAGTGCGCAGTGCATGCAGTGGAGGTAAATTCAGTTCCAACAATCTAATGAACTTAGCAACCGTGCAGCGCAACGCGAACAATTGAATATTTACTATTTAGTGGATCCAAATCCACGAAATTCTTCCAGTCTTCCTTCTGGCCGAAAGATTCTTGACAAAAATATGCCACAGAACGCAAAGGTAACTGTGAGATTTGGACCATATCGAAGCTGTGGTACCGTGGAACACAGAACGAGCAGATTAGAAGGTTTACAAGGTGGGAACATGGTACAAGACTCGATAATGATATTGATAAATAGGCCTGACCTTAGCCTATCCAATCCTAAGTAGGCTAATATTAATAAGCTTACATTTGAGTTTGAGTTGTGACTTCTTCACAATAGGCTGTGCTAGGTATACTGTACGTAAACAAGTTTGCAACGTTATTCTGCTGAACACTCAATGGATCAACGAATTCCATTATTTCTTCGAATGTAGTGATGCATTATCTCAAGAGAGGAAAAAGTTTATAACATAACATAACAGGTTGAAGGGCAAAGGAGGGCCAAGGCCCCATAAGATGCCCTGAAGACCAAGCCCTAATCAAAAGTCAAACCACCAAAGCTTGACTACAGCCCCAAACAATCAGATTTTACCACAGCCTTGGAAAAACCTGTCAATGTTAACCTTAAAGCAGTGAACTGAGGGGGAGTTAACTACTGTACCCAATCTGGTAGACAATTCCACTCGTTGACAACTCTATGGGAGAAACTAAACTTCCTAATGTCAAGCCTTGCAAAAGGCTTTTCAAGCTTTTTACAATGCCCACGCACCGGAGAATTACCTTGAACCCTTAAATAACTACAAGTCAGCAGGGGATTTCTTTCACAAAGGAACTTGAAAACCTGGAGCATGTCTCCCCTAATCCTTCTCAGCTCCAAGTCCAAGGTGGTAAGCCCAAGATGTTTAAGCCTAGCATGATAGGGCAAATTTCTCACCTCAGGAATGAGGCGAGTGGCTCTCCTCTGAACCTGCTCTAAAACAAACTTGTCCTTTTCATAGAAGGGACTCCAAGCCTGAGCTGCATAGTCAAGATGGAGTCTTACCAACTGCTTATACAAATTAAGTACAATATCCTTACTAAAATTGATGAAATTCCTCTTGATCAATCCAAGCACTCTATTAGCCTTTACAGCAGTGGCTGCACACTGCTTTGATGACTTTAAGTCCCCAGTTATTACAACACCCAGATCTTTCTCAGAGGTGACATTACTTAAAACACAACCATTCATGTTATAATCATAGCTAAAACTTTTGGGACCAAAATGAAGGACCTTACACTTATCTGCATTAAAAGACATTTGCCAGGTCTGAGACCAAGAAAATAACCTATCCAGATCTTTCTGCAGCAGTAAGGCATCATCCAAAATGCTAATTTTCCTATAAAGCTTAGTATCATCTGCAAACTTACTTATACGAGATGTAAGAGAACTATCAATATCATTGATGAAAATTAAGAAAAGAAGTGGGCCAAGGACAGAACCCTGTGGTACTCCACTTGTGACTTCTTTCCAAGAGGAGAAGTTACCATTGACAGCAACTCTCTGAGATCTACCATGAAGCCACGAATTTATCCAATCAGCACAATTGCCCTGAACCCCTAACCTATGCAGTTTAACCATTAGCCTACCTAATGGAACTTTATCAAAAGCCTTTGAAAAGTCAAGGTAAGTGACATCAACGCCATACCCAGAATCAAGAGATGAAGAGACATCTTCAAGAAAGCTCAAGAAAGACCAAGGTGGTTAGGCTAAAGGAAGAATGCACACTAAGGCTACGGTAGGATACAAACACAAAATACAAATACCTGACCAAAGCGACAGCTGGAAAAAAAACGATGAAAAACTCCAACACAACAAAATACAAACAACAAGTGACAACACAGAAAGAAAAACGAAATGAATTCAGACAGAGCAAAGACAGAACAGTACAAATAAGTGAAAGCAAACTTCGAGAAATCCTGCAAAATCACGAGCAATTTAGGAACACTTGTTGAACACTTGCAACCTATACCCCCCTATTTTCATGAAAACCCCAAAACACTGAAAATGGAAGATTTATTTCAGACAAGTAATGGGAAGACTTTATTAAAGATCAGTTTATTCTGTGGAGAAATCCTTCAACGATTTAATTAGTAGGCAAAGTCTTAATCCCTGACCCAGAATTGTTATATTGTTGTAACCAATATTATTTTTTATTTATTAATTTTTATTTATTTATCTTTTTTTTTTAAATTTAATTTCACCATTGTTATTGTTATTATTTTTTATTATTAACTTCTTTCTCTTGAGTTTCTTGATTTACTGTCTGTACTGCATCAGTATGAGCATTGCTTCCTTTTTTCCCCTTTATCTTTTTTCACTTTTTTCACTTCTTTTTTGTACTTTTTCTTCCGAAGTAATTATCATGTTCACCTCATTTGTTATTTACTTTTTCAGCTTCTGGTACCCCATATTGGGTTAGATGGTTAGATGGAGTCTTACGGCCCAGTTTCTAACCTATTGGTTCAAGTCGAGCCGGCTATGGCCTTTTTTCCAGTTGCGGCTCACTGGCTTGTTTTCCCTACTCCATTGCTTAAATGAAGAGCGTCACGCACAACAGCAGTAGATTCCATTTTTAGAGTCTTTGGTATGACTGGACCTGGGAAGAGGACCCAGGTCTTCCGCATGGGAGGGGGATGCTCTACCTGGAAGTTATAAGCTAGAATAAATTGAGCCTAGCTGAATAACTTAAAAAAGGCTAGCCCAGTATAGGCCTAGACTAGGCATGTGTAATATATGTGGCAGAATTATAGCTAGCAGACCAGTCATATATCACTTGAGGGCTTCATGTAACTGAGGCCGATACCACTTAGTTATGTCTCACACCTCCTTTGATCATGGGGGTGTGTTTTTGTTCAATTCTTCAGAAGCAAATTTACTTAGCCTAAAGTCACAGCATTCATGCTGTATAGTGTCCCAAGTCTCTCTTTGGGGCCTGCCTGCCAGGTACTTCCAGGCCTAAACTAACATTAATTGCTATCTGTCTATGGTGATGTGTTTCAAATTTATCTCTTTATTTTTTAGTACTCTTAAAAGAAAATGGACACACTGTTGACCTGACACCATCTGATGACTGGCATGATGTGGAAATTATTGTCAATGGTGAAATTGTTTACAAATGCGATATCAGAAACTTAGAATTTGGTAAATAAATGAATTTTTTTTTAAAGTAAAGCACTTGCTATTTAAAAAATAATAACAAACATGCAGCATCTGGGCACAAAATATCTGCATTTGGCACTTTCAGGATATGTTCTGGGAAGAAAAAAAAAGAATATGTTCTGGAATAAGATAAATAGCTAAATGGAAAATTACACTGGATTTTAAAGTTTGACTGCAAAACATGTACTCAATAATTCCTAATAATAAAGCCAAATATTTATTAATATTTTACAAGTAAAAGATATACTGCAGCACCAAAAATTACATACATGTTAACCTTTTTCAGGATTGGTTAACTTGAAACATAACATAGTTTTGCTACCAATTTTTACCCATGCAGAATACTGTAACCCCCTCTGCTAAATGTAAATATTCCATGGGGAAATGTTACTTTCTAGCCTGATAATATAGAGGAAATTAAGCTAACTACACACACTAGATATAAACAGGTTTCTCATTGACAATGACAGTCAACAGATAATAAATAAACAAAAAGCTGTGGAGCATTTGGGGTTATCTAACATGGCCAGTCAAGGATGTGTTAACTGCTTTTGATTCATGCAGTGTGAAAACCATGAAAGCATACTGTAGCTCATTTTAAGGCAGAGATCATGTAACAAAAGACCCCACACCGCCTTTGATCTACTGGGTTGTCTATGTTAATTGCTTTCTCAAGATGCAACATCATGGCTTGTCATTGTTCATCATAGTATACTTTATGAAAGATTACTTGGAAAAGGATTTAAAGATTTGAAAAGTAAAGAAAAGAAATTTGGGGTTGAAATGCTTACATGTTCAAGTCACTGCCCTATTCAAGTATTGCATTTTTTAAATTTTTATTTCCCCATGAGTAATCCCTTACAATACCAGCCTGATTTATTTATCTGTAAGGTAATTAGTCCATTGAAATACTGTATATAAGTTTGATTGTAGAACTACATACAATTTCAGGATTAAATTTAGTGTAAAATGCTACAAACTGGAAGGCAATTACTTGTGGTGTAGATTTAAAAGTCAAAATTTTATCTGAAAACTGTTTAATTGTCCCAAAATTTTGGTGCCAGCTTACTATACAGTAAGTGTATAATCTTATGTTATAGTTGTCACCAGAGATCCTCCATATTTGTATTGCAAAGAAACCTGAAAATATTTTAATGTAGTGAACCAGGTATGAAGCTAGAGGAAGGGGAGGATTGTGGGAGTTGAAACCACCCCTTCCCCATGACCTGAGTTTGAAAAACAAAGAAACAGTAACTACAAAGGAATCATCACCCACCATTCACCAAAACTTAATTACACTCTATAGGTACAAATCTTACACCATTTTGCATGTTGAGACATCAAAACTGATATTTTACTTTAATTCCCACCTTAAACCAATCCCCCAAAGTCAATAAGTTATGCTTGAAAAACCTTTCCCACAACAAAATTCTGTTTAAGCTGCTGCAGTGAACATGATATTTTATTTATTCCTGCCAGTTTCTTACTTTCTACTTGTTGCTGATTGTTCTGATGCCTGTATTTCTGGTTATTGTTACACTATTTTTTCTTTTCCAGGAGGAGATGGAAAGCTGGATAAACTCTGCCATGAAGCTCTTGAAGCTGTGAACAAAGCTTTTTGATGACTGGACATTCCTTTATAGAATGCTAATACCTGTAGTCATGGGAAGAACTTGGATGAAGAAGCCTGTTATTATAAAGCCAGCTCCAGTTGTAAAAAAACATATTCAAAATCTGCATACGGTAGAAACTAAATTTACAATGTAGCCTAAACAGTTATGATGTACATTTGGGGCCTATCATACTGTACCTACCCATTGACTATCTGAACCAACATTTAAAGTCTTGAGGAGTATCTTTTCCACTATAATTGCCACTTTTTTATACTATGGATGTACTAGCTGTATATACTTACAGTGTATTGTATCTTAAAATTTTTAGAAAAATTATGATACTAACTTACCAGGAAAGTTTCAATGAATAAGGGGTGCATAATTAAGGTTAAGATTCTCATATTTTTCAGAGAAAGGAGTATATCCTTGTCCTTTTTGTGTGAAAAAAGAGTGTCTCTGACTTCAGGTAGGAGCTAGTATGATGAAACTAAAAAAAACAAGGCAATGGCTTAAAAAAATAGCACATGATATCTGTACAGACCCTGTTTTGTCTGAAAGTATGGAAATTGAACTGTACCTTGAGCCAAATTTGAGGCAGGAGTAATGGTTTATGGAAGACCACAGACTTAAGAATACTGCAAAAGTCAGCATGTGCATAATTGAGTGACATAGTAGTTTTGTAACTGAGTATGGCATTATTTAAAATACTGTAAATCTGTACCGTGACATATGCCTAAATGCAAATTGCACATAACTAGATTTTAGTTTGTATTGTGTTCCAAATAGAACTTGATGACAATTGCCTCTACAAGTTGCAGCTATGAGTACAAATAAATTCTGTTTTCAAGTTCATTTTTATGTAAAAATATTGCTCTGTGCCTTCAAACAGGTACCAGCACCAGTAGTGGCAGCTCCCAAAATTTCATCAAGAAATTCCTTCCTGTAAGGATACTCTGAGGGAAGCTTTGGTTAAAAAAAGACAAAGAATCTTAATTAGCTGGCTCCATGTAGACATTTTCCCCAGTACATCTTGTAGTAACAGGTAATATATTATCACACACAATTTTACAAATGTCACCAGAGAGAATGCTGGAATGGCACCAAGTTGCTTTTTTTATTGTGACAAGTCAATTCAGGGTCCACTTGATGTTACCAGGATTCAATGTTCCCAAGGGTCGATATTCCCCAAGTTCAATGTTCACCATCCTCCTATTAGTTCTATGGTTTGCAATGATTACAAGGTTTGTCTTTACCCAGATTAGATTTTCCAAATGTTGATGTTTCTTGCAAGGTTTCCAGGGATGGAAGACTGACTCATTGTTGGGGTAATTAGGGGCTACATTTTGGGATATGTGTAAGGGTTATTGGTTGCTGTTAGGGTTAAAGAGGGAAAACTGACATAGCAGTAGTCAACTACACTCATTCTGGTAGATAACTGGAGTCAAGTCATGACAAAAGTCATATCTTGCTATTACAATGGGGGAAAATTGCCCAGAAGTTTTCAAGTTCAGGAGATTTGCAATTTTGTAACTCAAGTCATGGCTCAAGTCACTATGACCTTGGAATGGCATGATATTGCTGTCTAATGCTAAATCTTACCAAACTAATTCAGTTTCATTGAGTACACAATGCACATGCATAGTATAAGTTTCTCATCACCAAGTCTGGTAGCAACTAACCAGTGTAACCAATTTGTGAGACCATGGCAGAGTTGTTAAAGTCATGACCAGAGTAATTTTTTCAAATGGAAAATGGGATGAAGAACTGCATGTTTTCCTCAAAATGACTTACTACACCTAGTCGACTTGAGTCACATTAAAATTAACACATAACTTGGCCCATGGCAACTGTTAAACTAAATGACACATACATCTCTGCAAGATGGTCTTGCATGCTTTCTCCCTCACACCACAGACTGGGACTACCTAAATGTTTGAAGCCAAGCTTTGACTTCCAATGTAGTGCACCCATGCATAGTCATGTCAGTTTACATTTTAAGTAGGCTCCATGTAACTTGATGATGTATTATACAAATGAAAAAATACAAACTTACAGTAGTCCAGCATTCCTCTTTTCAGAATTACAACATTCTAGAGCCAAGATCTTGTAAAATATTGAGGCCCACTGTGTACTCAGTATGAATGGTTGTAATGACATTCTAACTTGTATTTCAAGAATTTATCTTTGTTTTTCAAGCCATACATTGCACCCTTTGGCATGCAAGCACCTCCAGGGCCATGAAATTTGGGGGAAAGGGCAGGGTGGCAACTGAGATTTCCAAATTGGTAAATACACACATGCTGGGTGATGGTAGAGCTCTATATATTGGCAATATTACTTTTGCCCAGTTTACAGCCCTAAAAATAGTCTAAATTGGTGTACCAGTTACTAATGTAATAGATGTTAGCTACGATTGATATCTGGTGACATTGTAGGTCTGGCACTGCACATGAGACTTTCATTGTACAAATGCAAGAAAGGTTTCACATACCTCCCTCTTCACTAAGATGTCACATATTTTGACTTGTGCTCTATTCAACTACTACCCATTAGTTAAAATTCTTGAACACTGAAAACAATTCTAGTGTAGGTGAATTCTAACAGACAAAGGACCAGTGCAAGCTTAGAACAGAGGCTTGTAACACTTAATGTATGGGCGATGTCAGGGGGGGGAGAAAGAGTTCCAGGCCGATGTAGGCAGTAACCCCAAAATTGCTTAGGAAATTCAGGAAACAATGAAAATTTTCTTCAAATCACCCGATGTTCTTAGACAACTTTTCCAAAGGGTCAAAACAAGGACTAATTCTCTCCTTCCACCTTTTCACAAATGAGTGATTCAGACATTGTCATCTCATTGATAGAGGCCACCATTCCTGTCATACAATTCTGTGACAGTGTGTGCTACTTCAAACCTCTGTGAAAGGGGGGGGGGGAGGGGCAGGATGCATTTTCAACCATTTAAGGAATAAGTGGTAAAAACATTGAGGCATGATTGAAGGAAACCACTGTTCCTGTCATATAATAGCTGTTACAGTGTATGCTACTCCAAATTGGGGGGGGAATGTATTTTCCCTTCAATGATTAAGATAAACATCTAAAAGAACTTGACATGTACACATTAAAGAGAGAATAAAGAAACACAATAAAAGCACTGTACTAAAACTCAACTTTCCATCTATTCATGTTTAATTTACAGCTCAATCAAGTAAGAGAACTCCAAAGTAATTCATGTTAAAGCTGTTTGTAAAAATTAAACAGGACAATGAAAAACTAAATCAAAGAAACCAAACTGGAAAGGCAAGATAAGGACCAAAAAAATTATCTTTTTTGCCACTTGCCAGCAACATCATGAAAACCTACAAAGACTGCAATGAAACCTTGATTTCAAATAAGAAGGCACAACTTTCTTATCATCTACAGGTTAATTTGGATAATCTTTTCTTTATAATTATCTTTCTTAAATAAAGCTTTTAATTACATTTAATTTCTTCTGCATTCCTCTCTAACTTTTGCTTCTTTATACTTTCTAAAATCTCTTTTTTTTATGAACACTTAAACATATTAAACTACCAGGTTCCTGTTCTTTTCTCAGTTGCTATGGCTCTTTGATAAGATAATTTAACTAAAACATAGGTTCACAGTATGATACTACTACGTTACTATCAATCAGATCAATATATACTTTCTGCATCATGCATATTTTCTATGAAGCTATCGTGTTATCTATCAGCTGTTTCGAGTAATTCTCTTGTTCTTTCCTTCATATCAACCACATAGCAGATGATACAAAGATTTCAAACTTGTCCTTATAAAGTAACAGAGTTGTGACCAAGTCTCTTTTTGTGGCAAGTACAATCACATTAGTGAGAAGTCAAGTCATGACTTAGTCCATGTTATTTCATTATTTGAAAACTGACAAGAATTTTTCAGGTCAGCAATTTTGCAAGTTGTGACTTGATCCAAGATTTAATGGCAACTCTGCATTTTAATAAATTCATTTTAATACCAATTGATCTCCTTTTCTTCAAATCTAGAAAGCATTCTCTCACTACATCAAAATAAGCAGACACATTTTTGATCAGGTACAGTTGACAATACTCTATGGCATTGTGTTGTAGTACCTTCAACTAACTCATTTTCATTTCTAATAATGAAACAAAACGTAAACTCTCAGGTGAATGAGAAATTTGGGAAAAATTTCTTTGTCGTGAATACTTGTACAATTAGTGTGACAAAAACTGTAATGATTTGAGTCATTGCACAATATTGATTTCAATCTCATTTGCATACCTCAGAAGCTTTGCTTAAATACTTTGTGGGGTTGATAAACATAAACAAAGAGCCTTTACACACCTTAAGTTCAACTAACCGAACCAAACACTGGAGGGGAAACAGGTGCACATGGATGCATTGTCCCATACTCAACAGCTGGTACAAGAACTGAACTTAACATTGGTGCATGTTCCCTTTTCACAATGTTTTATCCCATTCTAAATTTCTATCAACTTCTCTCCAAAAATATTTTTTTAGAGATTATTAACATATCATGACTAGACCTTTCCTGTATGTAATCCCTGCATGGTATTCATGTGTCACAAAGTCACCAGTTTTCGACTTTCTATTATGTTTTCCACTGCAGTGTTGACCCCAAGGTGCACAATTACATGATTCCACCAATCATTTCACAAGTTCTGCCACAAGAATGTTAGACTATGGAAAATTCCTGCATGATTTCCTACATGCAATATGAAATCTCTTCCCCACCCACAAGAAAAAAAAAAAGAGAAAAAATGCAGGAGATATTTCTGCACACACTTTGAGCCCTAGGACCCAACACTGCTCAAATATGAAACAGTCTGCCCCCAAAATGTAATAATGTGCAAGCATTATGGACATACAAAGTACGGCAATTTCTAATACTATAATGAGGCCACAGAGAACAATACTTATTTGTGACATCCACTGTTTGTTTTTTGGGTATTTTATCATTCACAACACAACAGAAATTTATTTGTCTTTTAGAATGTGAATATGTCACATCAATTATTAGTAGCCTATTTCCTTTGTCTGCCAGTTTCTGACATGTTGCCTGTGCAACACTTGCATACCTTCTTACATGTAACACATTGCTTTGTGTCAGTGTTAAAAATTTCTGAAATGTCCCTGTGGGAACATGGAAAACTTACTCCCACTGGCCTAAATGATATTTGCATTAGGCTCATTAGCAAAGACTGCACTACAAATACACAACATTTCACAACAGCCAATATCAATATCTTTTCATATTAAAATATAATGATATCATGTGTGGTTTCAGATAGCCCTGGGCTGATGTTTTTGTTGATGCATGTAACTCGAACCCATGCAAGAAGCTTGTGTCTGTAACAAGGGCTAACTTTTGCCTTATTCATCCCTCCTTGAACAAATGACATCTTTAAATTAATAATGCTCTCAACCATCACATTTTTTTCTTTTTACCAGGGACTTCTTGGTGAGCTTTACAGATACAATGATGCAATAATGGGGTGTACAATTGCTACAGTAAACAATACTTGTTTCTGTCCTTAACTGCTTTTTTAACCTGAACAAATTAAACAAATAATAATGATAACATTAGGATACTACTGACAGTCACACCTAACAATTTCCTGTCTACTGCCACCAACCATTTCTATGATATAGAAATCATCAACTCATTTCTATGATATAGAGCCACAATGGACTGCAGCAATATACACCTACAAAAGGCTCTCAGCTCCAAAAGGAAAACAAAAATTTTCTGCATTAGATATGTACCCTGTTTTTCAATTTGCAAATTCAGAGGAAAGGGGTGAGTGAGAAGGGCGGGGGGGAATTGCTGGTGGTAAACCTCTGTTGCTAAATAAGACATCATGTAATACCAAAATACAACGATTGGTCCTAAATAAGATCTTGCAAAGTACAAGAGTAGTTGCATCTGTTAATATGTTTACAAAAGTAATTTACACATCCTTAAAAAATGTCATCTTGAACTTGAAAATTAAATGGCAGTACCACTTGCAGATTTTTTTCTTTTTTGGCTCACCTCAAATAGAGGTTTGCTGTTTACCCTGGAATCAACGTTTTTAACGAACATAAAAAACCTACAAAAAAAAATAATACCAGTACAGTGCCATTGAAAAATCAATACAATGTTATCTCCTTTGATAACAAAGAATTCACCTACAAACTTTCAACCCCCCCTCCCACATTAACTTTCTTCCTTCCAAAATAGTTTACGAACCATGTCTTCAACATGCTGTGGTCTTCATATTTGTTATTGGCTCACAAGGTATACTGGTGTTCTTATTCACATAATGCCCACTCAAAACATCAAGCAGTGGAAACAAAACTAATTATTTCCAATTCAAGATAACACAGCAAAAAAACTTTCCCAATTTACTATGGTAAGAAAACATGCCACAAAATTTCAATACCAGACAACATGACTTACAATATTTCCCATGTTTCAATCCATGCCTTTTCAAGAGCTGTTATTCAGTAGTGAAGTTCCTCAATAACATCTATGTCTCACTGTGTGCAATACAACATATGTCCCCCCCCCCCTTAAAAATTTACAGATCTCAAGATAACTGACCTGGATGTTCAACAAAATTTGGTACACCTTTGTAGCACCATGAATTGATTCATCCTCCCTTCCCTCCAATGAATAAAATCTGCATGTTTGAATATAAACAATTCACATTTTGTTTTCAGGTTCTTTCACTTGCATATGTACCCTCTTCAAATTTACTTGTTTTTACATAAAACATTTTTTTTACAGCCTATTCTGAATCTTAGCAAATCAATACTCTTGATTGACACTCAAAGACAAAGATAAGCAAATTCTTGATTTACAGCAAAATACAGCTTTCTGTTATTTCAAACTGAAGCAGAGGTATCATCACTTATACAAATAAGTCTGGGTGACTCCCATGCTTTTGGAGTCAAATACCTGCTAACTTTGAGAGTCAGGTACTTACACCAATACACTCTGAGCTCCTAGCTACTTCCATTGGTTTCAATGATGTCATAACAAGCTAGTTTGGCAATTCCTTTTGGTGGCTATGCACATGCGCACATCCTCGAATCTTCGGGATAAACAAACCAATCCTGCATCTAAAATACGTTCCAAAATTTGAGTTTACATGAAAATTTGTTGAAACCATTCTTTCTTAACCCATCCATCTTATAAGGAGGGATCTTAAGTGCTTTTTGTGCAGTGGCTTGTATCTGAATCACCTTTTTTGATGTGTAAAGTTTCCATTTTAATCTGCCATAAAATAGGACCAAGACCTCTTTTTGTGTTCAATTGGCTAGACACTTAGTGTTGTATGCACATACTGTTGAAAACAAGGGAACACTTACGCTACATGTCGAGCTTGGTTTATATATACCATCCTGGGTCACACAATTTCATGCAGCAACGAATTACCGAATAAGCTTATTTTGCACCAACACATAAGTAACATTATATGATTGGAACAGGAGTTCTTATTGTATAGAAAATCGGACCTAAACAGTGTTGGTCTGCTAGAATGAGGCATCTCGATATTTTAAATTAAAAATGTGAAAGCACGTAGCTGTTATTCCCAGTAACAGTTCTCTAGTCAAACAAACTTAGATCTATATGGCACACATGAAATATTTAAGTGTCATTATACATCTGTTTCACAAATGCAAAATAACAAACACAGAGTGGTGTTTAGTCTTGGTCAAGACGTTAGTAAATTTCCACTTCTCTGATTTCACAGAACAAGGGCGCTTGCCATCTAGACTGTAAGTTTTGTTTAACAGTTAGAATCAGAAATTGGGATGAGGGTAAACTGTGGGTATGAGATTTTACAGTAAGTTACTAGAAGATACAACACCATCGTCTTAACACAAGACTAAGTGGTGTTATGCACACTGAAACCTATTGTTTTCATTCATAGGTTTCATTGTTTAAAAAATATTATGAGCACAGCGAGCACTTTTACAGCTCAAAATAATATGAGGGTCATGATACAGTTACAGGAGAAATGTTGCCTTTTTTTATCCCTAGCAGAGCAGGCAGAAGATTACAGAAACCTTGCTCACTAATGGTTAGTTAATTAGTTAGATGGAGTTTTATGGCCCACTTTCCAACCATTTGGCTCAATCCAGCCGATAAACCTGTCACAGACTTTTTTCCTGTAGTATGTCACTGGTTAACCAATGGCAAATTTGGTTTCTGAAGTCCTCCCATTTTTTTTGATAAAAGCCCTTTGGAAAAACTAAACTTTTACTTCCCAAGGAAGGTTAGTCCTCCAAGGACACAATACTTGACTGACCAACCTCAAAGCCTATGGCCATACACATCACAGGTCAGTACTGGATGACTTCATTCTAGACTGAAAAGTTATTGTATGTCTGTTTTGACAGTTTAATATCTATATTCACTGAAGATGTCCTACAGCTCTCATCATGTACTCACTTGTACCTTTGAAAAAAAAAAACCAATCCTACTCAAAAACAATAAGATGGGCATGATGGATGATAAAATTTCTTGAATGTTGATAGTGCCCCTAGGCAAGTGCCTAGAATTTATATGGTTATATTTAAAAAAAACTGGTCAATTACAGCTTAATTATTTGAAGAATTCAGAAATTTGAACTCAGTTTCACATGTAGCACCATCCATGTATATAAACCACAAGTTCACCATTTACACTTTAGCCACTGAACAGTATGAATATTCATTAAGGTTGTATGTTTTTGAGGTTTCCTATTGGTTGGCATCAAAATTGGACATAACTTGAATGAAAAATGTTTCATGAATACTATAAGCCTTTTGAAAAATATATTCTCCAACCACAAAATCTCTCTTATTTTGAAAAGTCAACAACCCAAGCTATTGATGAGCAAAACAATGATCTTCCATAACATACAAAATTAAATTCAAACTTTTTCACAAATCTTCAACTTACTTTAAGTCTCTCGTCTTACAGTAAAAATACAGCAATCAGGAGAAAGAGGAAAATAGAGGCTCAAAAGACCCTTAAAAAGCACATTTCCTTTTTTGGTTAAATGATAATTTTTTTTTTCCATTCCTTTAAGAAAGGATGCCAGCAAAGTAGCACAAACAGTCATAGCAATACAAAGTTATGATTCTCATGGCAGGATTTCAACAATCATATTTTGTATCCTTCTATCAACTTTGGTCTTTGTTAGGCCTTAAAGGGGCAATCAGAGTTTGACAGCAAATGCTAGCTTTTTTGTTCCAGCATTTCACTTTTCCTTTTTCACTGATTATTTTCTACATTAGAAAATTAACATTAATTCTGTGTTAATCACTACTGAATGGGGATTTTGAAATATTATTCCAGAAGCAAAATTCCATAGAATTGCATGACAAGACAGCCTCATCCAGATGGTGACCAATCACAACTTCAAACCATGACGACAGATCAGAGCAAAATAGACTTCGTTAGTTCTAACTCAACTGTTGATTGTGGTATGGATTCAAAGTTGTAAAAAACTTGTAAAAACTTACTTATTGTCCCTTTAAGTCCAATAATAAACACTGTTATCCTCCTCTTTATGCCACATAAAAATACCTTGATTCTCATCACTGACTTGACTCAGCTCAACTTAAACCAATTGTGGGGGAGGGGGGGGGGCAGCAAACTCCATCTAACCTAGCCTAACCACATTACTGACTTCTGAAAACATCCATAGCCCAGACCTGTTTTCCTTTCATCACAAATCTGTTGTTACTGTGTACTCTTGGCCTTATTTCATACCATCTCATGTACTCAAAGTGTTCTTGTCCTGTCAGTGGAGTTGAACACCTGTACATGAGGAACATTTGATCGTAAGATTTGGTTGCAGTGACTTGTGGCAATGCAAAAGCTGTCAAAACTTATGTCAGAGATCAAATGCCCTTAATGAAAAACAATGCATGTGGAAACCATACTTTGACCAGGGAGATTTTTTTTTTCATTTTGGAAAAATACAAAAAACCAACTTGGCTTCCAAATCCAGCCTGGTGACGAGAATCAAGTTATGTTATTTATGTGACATTAAACTTATGAAGCAAAACTTTGAAAATTTACAAGCCAAAACTACATGTCACAATTTTGACAATTGCATGGCCAGTACATACATTGAACTTCTGATTCATATCATCAGCAAAAGCGATTCTTTTTTCTTATAGCATTTTCAGATGATCTCACTTGCATTTTAATGGCATTTCAGGGTGTTCCATTTCTTTGGCAATACCAGCAAGTTGCAAATCATTTTTTTTATTTTGCAAATAATCTGCTACATTCTGATCATGAAGCAGAGCCTGTTATGGCAGCAGAAACACAACGGGTATTCAAACCTGCCTCAGTGTCCTGGCCAATGCAACTCTACAAGTTCAAGTACAACAGGCGTAAACATGTAAGCACCCTCCCTTTTCATGCAAAAAGGTTGTTATATGACATGCCACTGCCATGGAAGCTGTACTGTCAACCTCACAAGAGGGGTTAAAAAGGGTCAGCCAGAACTCTCTAAAGCATCTTCAAGAATTACTGCTGGGGGGCACTGGAGGCTTGATGAATTTCTCTGAATTGGAGCCAGATGGGATTCTTGACCTCTGTAAAAAAATGGAAACACAGAAATTAAAATTGTAACATGGGTACTTGTAGAGAATACACTTAAAGTTTTAACACAAAAGTATTTTAAGAGTTTGTTTAAATATTGGCTCAGGCACAAGTTACACAATGATACACTGTACAGTATTTTCCACCTTTTGAATATAAATTAATTACATCACATCAGCTCTTTGTTTTATTCACATAAGTTACTCCTCTACTACGTGATTTACTAACAGTACCTGCTCGCTTCAAGGGACAAAAAAACTGGGTACACATAGCAATTTGCTACCCCAAAATTGCCAATTGCTAATCAATTCTTATTTTGATAAGCAAAAGTTGCAGTACTTTCTAATACCAAAGAATAATTAACAGATTTTCAGATAAGATTTTGCTAATTAATTCACTAACACTATTTTTTTCCTTGTGATTTACCTTTAATATGCAATCTTTAAGCCCCAAAATAACAAGACAGATTGTTGGAAGACAAATGAGTAATTTATGAGAGTTAGCTATCATTTCAAAATAATTTTTGGAGCAAAACATCTGCCCCTTACTATAGCTTAAGATAAGAATTTTATAGACGAATCCGATCAGCGCTTATTATTAGTGACTGAAGGTAGCCATTAATGGGGTCCATCAACCTAAAATCATCTTCACTTGTTTTCTGCTTGAATTTCAAACACTCATATTCAGGGAAACTGAGGGAATCAAGATACAATTTAATGTAAAACTATCCATGATACAGGTAAACAAGGAAATTGAAACATTAAAAGGTTATGGACCCCACTAATGGCTGACTAAAATCAGGCCATCACAATCTGTCCAGATTCGTGTATACCAGGAATTTTTTATGGTGTGGTCATGGTTGTATTCATAGATCACGGACTTCCTATATACATGGACAAAGCATGTAAAGTGTATGTCCTATCCATAGATTGTCGCCCCCAACTACAAAAAAGGTGCACCAAGATGGCTGCCATGAAGCTATAAATAGTCTGATTTGATGACGACTCTGTAATATTTTAAACAAAAGTTAAACTTGAATGGTGAAGAATATTCTATTCCTGCAATACGTGAAGTGATTTTGACCTTACCTTGCATTATTTCAAAAATATTTCAACCTTTTTGCAAAATCTGGAAATTAACTTGAGCAAGTCCAAACTTTTACACAAAACCATAGCAGACAGCCATCTTGGTGCACTTTTCCTCACACATAAGGTAGCGACAATCTACATGCAATATGCTCTGTCCATGTATATAGGAAGTCCGTGTCATAGATACACTTAAACAAAATTCGAAGCAACATTCAAACACTTACAATATGCATCCCTGGACCAACTGGTGGTGATGTTCCAAAGGGACTAAGAGGTGGGGCATGGCTCTGTGATATGACCATAGGGGTAGGCCTGCTGGCAGGAGAGGGTGGTGAAAACACTGAGTGCAAAGCTGCAAGATAGAACAAACAAAAAAATGAAATTTTTTGGTACGATTAAATCAACTAAAATACGAAGCCATGCGTATTGACAAACACTATCAATAATTAACACAAAGACAATGCAAGGAAACATGACCTTGCTTGGATTTCCCTCTATAAAAACCAGAAAGCCAAAAGGCTTAAGTGATTCCTTGCCGCTGAAATGTAAGGCCTTTTTTCACATTGACATTGCTTAACAATGTTTTTCAATTAACAGGGCTCCATAATGTGCCCACAAAGTATACATGCAAGACATCCAATCTTCCTACATTGAGATCCCCCTTGCCCGTTGTGAACCCAAATGACATTTGACCTCCACCAAAAACTTCTGGGACCATGTATTCACTATGTGCCATCTGCATGACAAGTTACAGCACCCTACAAGTGACCTTTCTTGAAAGACTGTGCAGGAAAGCTTGTCAGGCTTTGAACATGCTGACTTCAAATGAACTTTGACCTTTGGGAAAATCAATAGGGATCATCTACTCAATATGAACAATCCACACACTAAATATGAGCATAGTCACATGTACCGTTCTTGAGATATTGTGTTTAAGAAGTTTTGACCCTTTGACCTCCCATGACCCCAAATGACCTTTGACCTCCACCAAAAACAATAGGGATCATCTACTCAATATAGCCAACCCACACACTAAATATGAGCATAGTCACATGTACCGTTCTCCAGATATCATGTTTAAGAAGTTTTGACCTTTTGACCTCTCATGACCCCAAATGACCTTTGATCTCCACCAAAAACAATAGGGATCATCTACTCAATATGGCCAATGCACACACCAAATTTGAGTTTAGTCACCCTTACTCTTCTTGAGATACCGTGTTTACAAGCAATTTCCAAGGAATTTACCTATTGACCTCTCATGACCCCAAATGACCTTTGACCTCCATGAAAATGGATACGGATCATCTACTCAATATTGCCAACCCACATACCAAATATGAGCATAGTCACATGTACCGTTCTCCAGATATCATGTTTAAGAAGTTTTGACCTTTTGACCTCTCATGACCCCAAATGACCTTTGACGTCCACCAAAAACAATAGGGATCATCTACTCAATATGACCAACCCACACACCAAATATGAGGATAGTCACACTTACTCTTCTTGAGATATCGTGTTTACAAGCCAAAGCGTCACATGCGTACACACACACACACATACACACGACATCACCATCGCATAGATTCCTTGCCTGCCTACCGCAAGGAATCAAAAAAAAAAAGAAACCCAGTCAGCTTTGTGATTCCTCAACTATTTAGAGCCCTCAACTCAATCTAGCATTTTAAGGGTTAATAATTAAATACCTGTAGCATGATTACATGATCAAAACTTTATTTATCCATAGAGATAGGATCATTATTGACATTCCTCCAACTGAATAACACTGAAAGTATGATGAGAACAATCCCCTGCAAAAACAAGAAATGCTTAAAATACACGTACAGCATCTACTTTCACTAAGAGGGATGTACATTTGAAAAACATTTCCCGTTCCACATGGTTAATTTATCATCTTGTGGTTAGGCACTAATTAAGTAACAATAACTATTCCATAACTTCAAACTGTATTGACATGGTAATAACCATGCCAACAAATAAATACCCCCAGATGTACCTCAAATGAATTGATTGACTGAATGCCAACTATGAGAGGGTATTAAAGGTTAACAGCAGTACTCTTGTAAGGTATAGATCTTTTCAGCAAGTCAGTTGACAACAAGCAATGCTTTGATCTGCCACAGCTTACACATGATGGTGACAGTTAGGGATGTAAACAAAGAGATGTCACACCTAGCTCATTTTATCAGTAACATAGCAATGACTTTGTAAATGGAAGGGATTTGGGGAGTAACTCAACTACTGTAATAATTTTTAAGGTTTAATCTAGCTGTGCCCAAGGCACTTTTTTCCATTTTTGTGCCACTGGATTGTTCTGCCAAACTTATGGCTCATGGGGAACAGCAGGAACTACGGCATTATAAGTTCCTTTTTGAAGTCTCTCCTATGACTCAACCTGGAAACTGAACTCAGCACTCCAACATGATAAATGGGAGCAGTTTAAGAGGAGGGGAATCCTTAACATGTGTCCCTCTCCTTTGAAGAAAAATTTGCGTTTTTAAGTCTCAAGATAAAAAGATAATAAAATATTTGTGCCTCAAATGGGAAATTTCATAGCAATCTCTCTTTTGCTTTTGTGTTTGCCTTTTTTTTCAAGCTTAGGTCATGGGAGGGTTTCAAAACCTAACCCCTTCTCCTTCCTCAGCTATGCACTTGTATTTCACTCCTGATCAGTCCCAAATGATGATTGGCTACAATGCATAGCTATTAAAAATGAAAGTTATCTCTACATCATGGAACTAGTGTCTATCCAAACCAATAAAAAAAAAACCTGAAGCCTTGCAAAGGAACCTCCAGTGAGAAGACAGAAAATACACATCCCAACAGCACATTACTACTTACTAAATTTTCTTCTCCTTACCCTCATCTATCTGAGAAGTCATCTCTAATGCTGAGGTAATATTACAAGTATTCCAAGTATGCAATGGAAACAGGAGGTAGAGCAGCCAAGTGGCAATGTAGTGCAAACTCACCAGGTGATATAGATCTGTTTGGACTGGGGCTGGGGGAATACGGAATGGGGCTGGAAATGGTGCGAGGACGGTGACCCATCATGGCCATCTCATTGAATTGTCTTTCATCATCCATTTCCAGGCTGGATTCACTCTCTGACAGGTGTCTACTCAGAGCTTCTCTTCGCTCCTGTTCCAGCAAGAGCTTTCTCTGCAGATGCAGGTTTTCCTCCTTAAGTTCTCGTTCTTCTTGAAGCAACTGAGCCATCTTTTCTTTCTCTAAAGGTAAAATGCAAACAGTTTTTCAAAACTGCCAACATTGCAATCACCAAAGGCAAAACATGCGATGATCAATCAACTATGCATCGCAAGAATCATAGCTTTTCTAGTCCCAAGCAGTCAGCAGATTTCTACTCTACCCATTGTGTTCCTAATCATTATTCTGAACAACCCAGTTACCACAAGCAGTCCACAGGGCAAGTAAATGAGGCAGCTATGCACCCTAAGTTTCATAGTACTGTGGAAACAAATCTTGTTTTTCGCTCTAAATGTTTATAATAAATACGATAATCTTTTAAATACATACAATGAATAACATTAATTTTGCCAAGCTGAACATTGCCCGCCATTTCCTGATCATTGTGTATAGTACCATTATCTGTGTGCTGTGTATGGTACACTAAAACCTACAAAAGCCACACATTTTAAAGCTCACAAAATGAGTTGCACTTTAAACAGAACAGATGGCAAGTATGTACTTTTTTTCAACTTCAAAATTATTCCAACTGTAAAATATGAAGAATTTCTTACAGAATTGCCATCATTTTTATGTGGTTAACCAGCATGGACCCATACTACACATGATTGTATAAACAGACAGTGTAAGGTTTCATGTTTCAAGACCATATGGAATTTTTCCAGACCAAAAATCTAAAATGTAAGAATTTTAAGACCTGGATAAAAATTCAGACTTTCCCCATTTTCCCATACAGTCTGGGAACCCTGTTTTACAATCTTGCATGCAAAACAACTGACCTCAAATGGGGAGGAGGTTTGCTGTGTGTTTACAGCTTTAACTCCTTATCTGTAGTTTCAACTCAAGTTAGTGGAAAAATCCATGAACATTTTTCAAACCAACTTCCTGACATGAAGTTGCACTTGCACAAACAGCAATGTTAAACTGATATTGCTAAATATTGACCTTCTGCCTCTTGTTTCTAATGTTGCCCTCTTCCCCCTCCCTTCCCCCTCCCCCCAAGAAAAAAGGATGGCAGGAAGGTAGAAAAGAAATAAAACTCACGTTCAAACTGAGTGGAGAACAATTGACCCTTCAACTTGCGGACTTCATTTCTGAGCTGTTCCACATAACGTGTCATGTTCTCTGTAGTTTCACCATTCTTGATATCTCTTGGCGAGGATGGTGCTGAAATAGGCTGGTCTAGCTGTTCTTGCAAATCTCTGTGATAATTGCAGAAAATTTTGCAAGTCAATCCACTGTTATGATTACTAGGTTTATATATAACAAATCTGTGCAAGCTCCCCATACCCCATAAAATTTCACCATAATCCTTACACATGTGAGATACGTCTATAACTGTAACAAGGCTTATCCCGGCAGGGATCAATCAGCTGCCGTAGTAGGCTATCTGTTAAACTTAAAGACCCTAAATTGCTCCTGCCTGAAGAACTGGTTGACCCTTGCTTAACCTGATCACCAACACAGCTAATGCACCAGTCTGTTCTTGGCTGATATGGCAGCACTGGGAACCTTCTGATCCCTCCTTCTAGTCCCTCTCCCATTGTGCTCTCAACCTGCTGAAATCCCCCCCACCTTCCTGGTGGGTGTATTCAAGAGTGACTATACCTACCCCTTGTTACATCTAAATTGCATAAATCCCAGCGCACCGCACGCTGCCCGGAATAGTTCTTGCACAGCGCCCCGCATATCACCCTGATCGACCCTTGACTCATCCTAATTTCTCAGGAATATAGGACTCAGAAAACCTCCTGGCAGCTTTGCGGCCGAAGAGAAATGAGGAAGAGTCAAGGGTCCATCAGGGCAATATGAGGGTGCTGTGCAAGAACTATTCAGTGCGCTATGCGGTGCGCAGGGATTTATGCAATTTAGATGTAGCATGGGGTAAGTATATGTCTGCGATGTGAATGCAAAATTTTGGGATCTGCTTACATTACAGCTGCCACTGAAATTCCTCTAGTTAGAACCCTGTTACCTGTTACGAACAGAACATGATATTCGGGTCATTTTTGTATTATTTTTTGTAATGTATTGTTGACATTTTGGGTTAACATTCATTACCTTTTCTCTGTTTCAAGCTTGTCCATCCTTTTCCATAACCTGTTTACCAAACCCTCTTGTTCCTGTTCCAGGGCATTTTCTAGATCCACTTTTTCTCTTCTCAACTGTTAGTGAGAACAACAATAACTGCAAACTGAACACTTAATATAATAGGGAAAATACTGTACACATTAAAATGCATAATTTTAGTAATAGCTCACAGTTTATGAAAGACTGAAAGCATGCAGAAGGGTGTGCATCAGAACTGTACACTGCCCATGTACAGTATAAATGTGTAGTTTAAACAAATATTGTATAAATTCTTATAATGGATCTAATGATGTTGCATTGTAAATGTAGGCATTTGTTTGAAAGCAAATATTAATTAACAAAAACAATACAAAAAATCAACAAGTTGGGAAAAAGGTTAATTTCCCATGAAGGGGGGGGGCCCTGCTTCCCAAATTTTTTCCACCCATGAAAAACAATGACTTTGACAGACTTTCCTCCAAGACTAATTGAAGTACAGTAACGTTGTTATGGGCTTACTTAATGGTATATTCAGAACACGGGGGAGTGAAGGTTTCTTAATGAATGAGAGGCTATGTACAGTATTAAAGAGAAAAGAAACTTCTAAGGCAAAGTGATACTAATAATCTTTACTTACAGTAGCAGTGTTTTCCACGGTTACAATTTAAAGAAGGCAGGCAGCGATCATCTGCCAGACACATTCAGTCGTTTCTTATTAGTAGTTACAGTAATTCGTAAAGCACATCCATACAATGGAATGGTAGTGCATGGATATTAAAATTTAATTTTTGTAAAAAATTGGAAATAGTGTGAACTTGTTAATGACAGAAATACCTCTGTAACAGCTTGAAAATATTTTAAGAATAAATTTGGGGGTTTCTTCTAGAAAGGCAGATATTTTTTAGTGAAGAGCAGATATTCTTTTTCAGGGCAAATATTTGACCTGGTAGATAGTTAGATGGAAATTTACGGCCCAGTTTCCAACCTATAGGTTCCAGTCCAGCAGGCCACAGCCTTTTTCCACTTGACTTGATAGAAGGATGGGCCACCCCCTCTAAAATTCACTGTGGAGAACACTACTGACTACCATGCAATGTCACATATGGACATTAAGTACTGTAACATTGCTTTTAACTGTTCTCTTCAAAGCACTAGGTTTTTGTTACAAATATAGGTCTAACCTAAGGTATCCTATAACACCCAAAGAAAATGATCACCTAAAGCAAACTTCTGAACACAGATCATCTCCTGTAAGTATCAAAATTACTCTGTTTTCACAGAAATGCAGGTTGAGAAATCTTACAAGAGATATTATTTCAACAGTTGAACAAAATGCAACTGTCTTCAGAGAAAATAGAATGACAAATTGAGATTAATGCCTGATGAGAGCCAGGGATAACTAACTTCATTTTCTTTAATACATTCACATCCTGTTATAAGATGGGATGTGAAAGTCTCGTACCTGCAGTACATGAATAAAACATGATCTCCCTGATATATCCTACAATCACTTCAAATGGACACGAAAGGATGAGAGGTTGCCTGCAGACTTGGGAAGCTTTCCTTACCATTCCTCTGAGATAAGATCTGCATTGAAACACCAGATCAAAGTGGTGGGACGTTCTTATCAGAATCAGCTCACACGATGTGAGCAGGTAAACACATGCATAATTGATACAGCATGAAGAGCTACGGCAGGTATATGCTGCGTGTGTGTTTTGAGAGACTTACAAATCTTCTCTTTCTAGCTAATGGACTCTTAATATCCTCACAGTAACAACTTCTCAAAGGACAAAGGTGAATTAGTTAAAATGCAGCTTTATACAATGCTATGCTTAATTACAAACCAATCACAAACAGGATGATTTCGTACAGTAAGCTGCAGTACACATGGCATGGGGCACCATAAAGTACTTTTCATGCTGTCAATGTAGCAAATCAGTACAATGTATGCAGAGCAGTTTATGTCACTGTTTTTAGAAATCAAAGCCAAACAACCAGACACTACTAAATGTCAAGGATCAAAAATTCATGATTTGAGAACATGGAAGAAAATATCAAAATGGTTGGCAATTCCCTGCTGTTTTTTTCCTCTTCTTTTAATGATACCCTTTCCAACCAAATTTTATATCAATCTGCTCACAAGATTTGAAGAAGAGGAGAAGGTTTGAGTGTTGGCGAGGGGGGTGAGAGGGGTTTGATAGGACAGAGGGTGGCATATAAAAAGCAAGCAAAACAATGCATAATATACCTCTTCTAATTTCCTCTGTTTGCTGACAGTTTCACTCTCCAATTTTTCAATCTTTCTCATAAGTTTGTTGACCTGGTATTCTTGTTCTTGCTCTAAGGTCCTTTCCAAGTGCATCTTTTCCTGCCTCAGCTGAAAATAAAAACATATATGCCTACATAAAAGTATGAAAATATTACTGTGATTAATATCCTGCCATGTACCTGAAAAAGTGATGACCCTGAAATCCTGTGGAGTTATTTACAGGTATTATTAGTTTATTAGAACTTAGATGAGGTTTAATGACACACCAACACCAGGGTTGTTGATTTTATTTTATTTTTTTTTTTAAAAATCATGATTTAAAGTGGTGATTTAAATCAAATAAATCGATTTAAATGACACTTTTTTTAATAAATCATGATTTTTTTCAATTAAAATCAGGATTTTAATTGTGATTTTAATCAGAGTGATTTAAATTAAACAACCCTGACCAACACCAATTTGTTATAAAACGTATCAACTACAAGAAATGGATAGTTCAAATTTATTCAAATATGGTTCAAGTTCAAAACCTGTTTCAAATACCCTTCAAACTTGTTTTCAGTCCTTCCCTTGAGTTACCCCTTATGACAAATGGGGAATACCATTATGAGCAAAGTGAAAAACCCAGCCCAGAGGGGGTTCAAATGCCTAATCCTCTCACCCCAAACAGTAGAACTTCCTTCTTTAAGTCCCTCCCACAACTGTTTAAAACTCCAGACACAACTTCAGTTTATTGCTTCAGGAAGAGTATACAAGACCCCAATGTGTAATCTAAACCACTCCTCAGTATGTACAGTGCAGGCTACATAATATGAGCTATGGTACTTTACATTGTTTGAATAGCTGTCAATCAAAGAGCTGAGCCAATTGAGAATTTCTGGTAACCTTTACAAAAATTATATTTTGGGATGAGAGGATTGGCCCTTTAAACCCTATGGAATTAGTGATCATCTCTTAGAAGTACATGTACAGTAATGTTGGCCTTGATAAAGGTGTCTGTCTCCTTCATGCATACATGTGCAACAACAACAGGCAAATGGCTAACTGCCAATATTATCAATTCTGGAATGTAATGTATTTATACTCAGGGTGGTTTGCCAGCCCATTTGTGAGCTGGATACTTGTCTGAACTGGCAAATGTACCTCACCCTCACCACTATGGATCTACCTCATTTTCAACCATGTCATTTTTCATTTTCCCCCTTTTTTAACATTAAAATGTTTTTCCTTCATCAATGTTGAGTGTTTGGTACTGATTGCAAAATAGTGTAATTAATCAGTAATTAATCCAGACTGTGGTAAATAATCTAATGCGAGTAGTAGATTGACACAACAAATAAAGTCTGCACCAACAGTACAGTATGCAAACACTGACAAGTTGGGCCTGGAGTATGAAAGTTTGCATTGGCCATACATTACCATTCATATCTGCACAAGCAAACCTGTCTACAATGTGTACCAAAGACATCACAATCTATAGACAAATCCGGACAGTTAAGTGATGGTCTGACTTCAGTCGGCCATAACTGGGGTCTCTCACCTTTTAATCTTTCAATTTCCTTGATTGTATCATGGATGGTTGTACTGTACACTGAATTAATTGTATCTTGATTCCCTCAATTTCACGGAACATGAGGGTTTGAAATTCATGTAGACAATAAATGAAAATTAACTAAGGCTGATGGACCCCACTAATGGCTGCCTAGAGTCACTAAACACAAGCACTGATCAGATTCATCTATACTGCAGGCCAATCTAGAACAGGGTTGTGTGGGATTCTGAAATTTTTTCCTGCATTGATCACTCAACATAAAGTTCATAGTGATGCAGTAATAATGACATGGTGGTAGTGCTGAAATTATCTTACACAGTGTGAGGCTGCCGTAAGAATTAAGTCTTCACTCCATAACAAAAGTACTGTAAAAGAAACAAGTCACCTTCTCAGCTCCTAACTTTCAATGTTGGCTACAATTTTGAAATCATACAGGATACACATTGAAATGGGAAGACGGGATTGGTTCGATATTGAGTTTAGGAGATTGTGAATGCATTTTGTTTCATTTGTTTTGTCAGGGATTGTAGACTAGTGCAATTAACATAGCAGGATTGTATACTGTACGTACAGTAATGTGTGTGTACATATATTGATTTTGACCATTTTGAAACTTGTGGATCATGAATAAAATGTTCAAAATCAGAGTCATATGACGATTTGCTGGCATAATTCATGATCAAAGGGTATGTCCAAATTTTTCACAATTTCATTTGTTTGAACTTAAGTCAAAAATAAGGATTTTTGGCAGATTCTTGCCACAAATCTGACAAATTTTCGAGGAAGAAATTTTGGCACTTGGAAGGTATTGAAGAGGAGCTTGTAGGGCATCAGTAAAAGCTTATAAGCCAGGAGTCACTTCAGGATCATAATAAAAGAAACTATGCAGTCAAACTGTATGAATGTGTCCAATTGACCCTGAGTGCTGGGTATTAAACTGGAGCAACTATCCTGGGGAGGGGTTTCTAAAAACTCCAGTTTAGGTACTCCATAAATGCAACACGGTGCATTTACTCAGACGTGATGCAGGCTAAAGTGCTTGTTACACAATCTTTTTGTATGTAACAGGTAGTGTCAAATACCATATATTCCCTAATAAGTTCCCCCCTAATAAATCCCCCCCCCTCAAATTTTTAACAACAGCATACTGTAGGCCGGGGCTTCTTGCTACAGGCCAAACAACAAATTAACAACCCTCGCAAATAGCATTGGCATTCGGCAATGCCGAAGCCAAATCAATTCAACATCGGCAAAAATTTTGCAGAGGCGATACATTGTGTGACATTGTATGGAAATGTAACGGTACAAGAGCATACCTGTCAACTTTTTCCAAAGAAAAACAGTAATGATGATACACGTGGTGGTTTTTTGGCCTTTGTACGACAGCAACATTTGGTGCAAGATTTGATTGAAATGAAATACCCTCCTTTGTTTATTTTTCTTGCTTTGTGAAATATCTTCAAGGAGAAAGTTGCATCTTTACTGACATGCAATTAACTCTAAATCTGTGAGGAAACAGAAATTGCATGAAATATCCCCTTCACCATCTACATTACCCTGGCCATCCCAAATCAACTGTAGGCTAGATACTTCATAAGAATGGCTATTTGTTTCCCTTTACTAGGCTTTTCTGCGCCTAGATGTTTTGCACATTTTCAACCTCCAAAACTAAGTTAAGTTACTAGTAGTAAGACATAGGCTAGGCCCTAAGTTACTACATTACATAAAGGCTGGGTGTTTGGGTCTAGTGATACTATTCTTCATAGTTTGACACACATTCCAACAAACCAGAGAGTGCAGAGGCCTATCATTGAAATGGAATCCTCACTCTGTCAATTGCGTCGATATAATTATAAGCCAGTCAGCTAGCCTATACCAGGAATCTCACATTAGGCTAAGGCATACTGTATAGCCTACACTCAGATACTACAATAGTAAAATTCAATGAAATACATCGTGCATTACTTCACGGTCACATACAGTAGCCTAACGTTAGGCCTCACTGAGAAACATTCCAATATTCGCTAACCGGAATCGATGTTTCCAAACATTGAGCAGCTGGGCTGTTCATACATTAAATTGAGGTTTGAATTTTAAAGAATGTTCACTGGTAAGAATCTCAAAAAAGAACGACCTTTACCATCAACAGAGAGCGCTACGAAGCATAACCATTAACACGTCATTGACATATGCACAGCCAGCCAAAGGATGCGATATACGAACCACTGCACCAGGTGGCCGTTCCACAAAGAGTTACGCACAATCTTAAGTTTGATTCACCATACTTAAGCCAACAGTAAATCATACTTAAGATCGTGCGTAACTCTTTGTGGAAAAGCCCCAGAAGTGCAATTACATGTCACCGTGTTACATACCGTGCAGACGTATTGCATGCTGCATGCATGCTATATAGAGCATGTGTGCTGTATCCGTACGTACACACAGAAGCAGCGTGGTATTGCATAACACACACAGAAGCCAACTTAACTGTCAAGTGGACTGCGAGGCAGTATACGGCAGTGCATGCAGCGCTGAGTGTATTACCACCAGTTGGTGTATGCAGGAGCTTTCCACCTTGCATGTTTACATTTGAAGACTGTACTTCAGGGATCGGGAAAATGAAAAATCGTTATTTGGGCGCTGTAATTCGGAATTCGTAGTCGGGTTTAAAAAATCGTAATAATTACGCCAAAATCGTAAAAGTTGGCAGGTATGCAAGAGTTGCACAATTCACGGTTTGAAATTACTGTAGGGGTAATTAACTTTGAGTAATAATTTGGAGAGAAGTTGCTTTACAATAAAATTTCCTCAGTGATAGAAATTTGAGCAAATGTATTCATTATTACTTCTTTACAAACAAAACATAGGTGCAATTTTTCAAGTTTTGACGGAAGCACTTGATTGAAAAAGTTCACTATGATCGGTATCTATGAAACGTATGCAACTCACCACTGTCGCCGAGCACACAACACATGAATGTGACACGGCAGAGAATTACCTTTAGATTAACGAACCAGCCGTTTTAACTTTTTGATATGTAATTATATGGGGAAAGCAGCTGTGTTGATTACATCTGTGGAATTCCATCACTTCTGAAACAAATAATGTTTACCTACAGTAGAGTGCCATAGCAAGTGTGTAAACAATTATTGTTAACTTGCGATACACATATAACTGCATGACTTTTACTGTTGTTTGTATTGATAAGTTACCTAATAATAATAATGCCAAGGTAAAGTGTATTTTTGCTGGAGTCAGACCTTTCTACTTCAGCAACTTTTTTTTGGAATAGCCAATATCTTGTTTGCAAGGGTTGGATTGGATTAAGCCTAACATTAACGTTACAATAGTAGCCTTATTTCAAAAACAGTTAACCTTTGGCCTGTACCTTTAGTAAACTCATAGACTGTTTGAAGACACATAGTGTAGGTTCTAGGGGTAAGTTAATTTTTTATTGAAATATATACCCTCAAATAAATGCCCCCCCCCTTTCAAAAATGTTGGCGGGCATTAATAATATTCAGTATATATAGCAAATACTGCAGTGCAAAGTAAAGTTCGCCATTTTTTCATGACTGCCACAGGGAATGCTTGAGGGCAGTGAGTCATTTTCCGGAAACCACCCAATGTTAGCACCCCTGAAACTGTAATTTACACAGTTGTGTTGAAGACTACAGAATTCCATACATGTCACACACACATTTTTTTCAGAATACATTCAACACTAACCATGGAACTTTAAAATGACAATGAGCAGACAGCAATTTGTAATATATAGTACCATCATCTTGACTCCTTTGACAATATGATTGCATCAAATCCAAATATAGAATTGACCAGGCAACTTAACACAACCCTTACCACAAATGGCAGCTTACTTTACCTGCAGTTTCTTAGAACTGATGGCAACTTTGGCAAGCACATTCAGATACACAATAAGGTTAACCAGATGATATACTCTAATTATGGTGGAATTCAGTGTTTACATCAACATGGAATTGCTGAATACTCTCTGGACAAGCCAGCAAGTTCTAAAATTGCATCACTCATTCCCTGCCACTACTGTAAAAATCAGTTTGCGTAAAAGTTTATTTTTGTGTTAAACATCAAGATTCCCCTTCAGAATATTTTGAAGGTCTGTAAATTTGGGTGAAACTAATTCACTTGACACTGTACATTTAAACCTACCATACAAATAAAAGGTAAATTCATCCTAGTATGGGAGGATGGTGCACTTGCTTAAAGCATTCTTTCTCACACCACATTTTTTCATACTTAGGGTTTTAAATAGCCCCACTTTATACTGTAACTGCTGTACATTTTATGCATCTCTGCTACACTGAAATTATTCTCACAATTTTTGAAATTTATGGACATCCTCAATTGCATTGAGAAGTACTAAATACTGACCAAATTGATGCTGTCCTAGGCTAAAGTTACGAGTGAGTTTAGGGGCACAAAGGCTTACTTCAAGGTCCCTCTAAGGTGCAATTTGAAGGGTTTAAAGACCTTTTATTTCTGTAAGTTCTAACATTGCTGCAAAAGTGTCTTCTTTTCTAAGAGGGAACAATATTAACAATTTTCCAATTTTTATGGAAATGGAAAGGCAGATTTTACCCACCTCCCTTCTTAGAAGAGGGGGGGGGGGGAAAGGGGGGCACAGAGAAAAATACCAACTTTCTCCCCTCTGACAGAAACACTGATTTAAAGGGCCAAACCTCTCACCCCAAACTACAATTTTGGTTACCAGGGTACCGAAATTCTCAATTGGCTCAGCTCTTTGA
The DNA here is from genome assembly GCA_037179385.1 of Holothuria scabra. Classification (NCBI taxonomy): domain Eukaryota; kingdom Metazoa; phylum Echinodermata; class Holothuroidea; order Aspidochirotida; family Holothuriidae; genus Holothuria; species Holothuria scabra. Next base: position 9,001,782 of record CM074198.1, read on the forward strand.
TTGACAGCTTGTTCAAACAATGCAGAGTGCCAAAGCTTATATTACACAGCATGAATGGTACGGAGAGTGTTTTGATTAAATAAATTGAGTTTTTCTACACTCACCCTGAAGCAATAAACCAAGATTGTGTATGGATGAGGATGAATTTTAGGCAATTGTAGGAGGGGCTTCAGTAAGAAGGTTAGGAGAATTGGTACTGTTTGGGGTGAGAGAACTGGGCCTTTAAGTCTTCAACACTGTCTATAATATGCCTACTGTACATGGTACAAACACCTGAAATGCTGTACTGTACATGTTGCTACTGTACCAGTTCCAATGTTGTCAGAGAAAAGGAATTCACAATAACCTTTAAATCACACTTATTTAGCATGTCTGTCCACATCTCCCTCTTAGTCTGTAATTGCAACCCGCTTGATGACATTCATAGGACATTAATGTTAAAGTATACATGTGTAAGTACAGTGTACATCCTACTGCAAGCCTTTTTATGGACAGTTTTGTGGGCTGCAGCGCACTGCAGGCAACTGAAAACTGAAACTGAGTTAACCAGGAGAGCTGAGGGGTGCAAGGTGGGTTGTTAACTTGTTATGTAAACTGTACTTTTCAGAATGGGAAGTGTTCATGCTCAGTTCAACCTGCACATCTCTAAACCTGTCTGTGCAGTACTTGTGCAACAAAGGTTTTACAATCAAGAAAAATTGCCATACAGTATGTGTACAATCAAGAAAAATTGCCATACGAAAACTGAAACAATAAATTTCTTCACAAGGCGAACTTGATTGAGTTTGGCAAGAGGCAGTCACATGTAGGTTGTTCTTTTCATATCATCTAAAAATTTCATTCTGGTCAAATATTGCACCTTTGCACTGGACAGGTACGTACGTACCTCTTAATTTGGATATTTTTTCCCCAAAAATGCAGAGGACACACACCTCCTACAAGATCTCTTCTCATGATGTCAAATGAGAATGTCAATTGAAGAATGAACTGACTACTCACTGTTCTGACAGATCATCACTCCTGCAGATTTGATGGCCTCACAATCTCCTAGCTTCTTTCCAAAATGTGAATAAAAGAGAATCAAATTGTCTTCCTGCTTTCCAAATTAAGGTTTTCGATGAAACTGCCAGACAATGTTTTCAGTTAAAAATTATTTTGCTAGTATGCAAAAGCTATTCATAGAAAACCTCAACCTGCAAAATTCCTCTTACTTTGTTACAGTAACTAAAAGTCAAATGTTTCTAATGAACATAAAAAGGCTGAAATGTTTGTACAGACATGAACTAAGGACTGTGGAGTGTATGGTTACGTGCTGACACTCTAGCCAAATACTGCAAATGACACATTAAGTATAAAGTAGTCCATCTGCTCATGAAAGTAATGTTCATATGATTCACTGTAAATGATACTGTTTTGTATGTTCAACTGCAATGATACACTCTCCATATTCTCTAATGCTTTTCAAAAATTTAAAGCAGGAATCTTAAAACTTGGATATTTTTACCCAAAATGCACATGTACTGTATCATTAAATTTTTTCCAGTCTTTCATTTCATTCCCCTTTTGGTTTCCTATTTAAAGGAATATTACCATGAAGTTGTGCAAACATGACCTAAGCAAAACTATTGTGGGATTGTGCATTAGGGCTGTGAACTTGCAGTGATAAATCCCTAAACGATCGCATGTGGAATAAACGTTTAGTACAAAGCTACAAGCAATTAATCACAAAACCTGTTTTTGAAAGTTTTTTGTCCATTTGTATACTCTGATGATCCCTGGTTTTAGTTAAATGGAACATTCTGGGCATATGTGGACCTTGTAGGCTTCAATTGTTTCAGAATAATTTGATTTTACCATGCAAGATAACAACTATTTATTATTTCTGCATTACATTCAGTATCAGTCACTACATACTAAAATAATTTTTTCTGTGAAAAAATAATCGCGATTAATCGCTAAACGATCGCAAGCTAAACTTTCACAGCCCTATTTTGCATTTTTTGGTGGCTTATGATATGATTTGTTGACGTCCTTAATGTTGGGATTGGTACTCCTAACTTACTGAAAAACTACACAGAACTAACTATTTTTCACTGTCTGAAGCCAATATTGTTTTTCAGTGAAATTTGTTTTCATGACTCAAACCAGGTGAGATAACTTTTAACATGGAAAACTGCATCTTTTACTTCTACAAAGAATAGTATTGTTTGGAATTAAAAGAATGCCAAAGTATTTTTACTATTTGTTTCACAATGCATTCTACAAATATTCCTTAATTAAGTCACCCAGGGACGTTAATTAGGAATATGCAGTACGGTAACTTAATTTTTTACTGTTTTTGAAACTTTGAGGATAGAAACTTTTGATGTGAGAAATACTTTTACCTCCTTTGAAATGTATCTTACCTTTACTGAACATTTAGTGACATAATAGGTATTTAAAGAGATTAAAGAGAGATTAAGAATGTACGGATCTGAGTAAAGGCTAAATTACATGTAATTTACTATTAGCTGTTTTGGGGAGTTACAGTATTTGGATAAGAAATTTCTGACCAATTTAAAAGTGAGCCCCCTTTATTTCCAGTTGTGGCTCACTGGCTTGTTTTCCCTACTCCATTGCTTAGGCTGATCATCAAGCACAGTGGCAGGTGGTACCTTTATTACTCTTTTGGACCCTGGCCAGGAGTCAATTCCAGAACTACATACAGTATGGCAGACCTTCCAGCTGCAAGTCGGATCCTGTAAACACTTGACCATGCAGTGTGCCTTGCCTTAATAATCCCTTTGAGAAACATTTCATAATTTAGTTTTAATTTCTTCAGGGAGTTGAGAGAGTTGAGGAAGGACAGTTTACTGCACTATCTCTCTGAGAAACTTGTACAAAGGCATCTCTCCTAAAAGCCAGAACTTTACAAAAATTGGTACTTTCAGTATGAGACATTCTCCTTGGACATCTTGGACAACAAATTAACATGAAAGACCTACAGGCCTATGGTACTGTATGAACAACTTTTCCTTCAAAAGCATCTTCTCCTAACACAGTCATATACCAAACTGCACACTCACTCCCAACCACCTCTCCATATTGGAACCCTGGTCTCTCATTCCACTGGAGGGTAGTCTAACCTGAGAAGGCAGGGTCAGAGTGTGTAGCTGACTGCAGCTAGACCCTTTTCAGCCCCATATGTGGGGATTGATAGATGATAGTATATTGTCCAGTATATGTTCCAGCAGGTAGATATGATGTGTGTGCACAACTGGGAAGTGAACAGTTTCTATCATTATTGCAATATAGAACTGGCAATCATACTAAGTAGACACAACCTAAGCATTCCAAGTTTTGTACTGTACTTCTCACACTCCCACACTGTCAAAGTACAAAAAGCACTCCACCCCCTTCAGGGAAAATTCCTGTGTAAAAGCAAAATTATATTTTCATAGGTACAAACAGGGTAACTCCCTTGTTTTGTGTAGAACAGTCAGCAGTTTATATTGTAACTGAAATGTACAGTACCTACTGTAGGTGCAACAAGGGTCTTGCTTCATACCTTCCAGGTGTGCTATAAATCTGTACCAGTGGCCCTATTATTCCTGACTCATGAGTCCCATACTTTTCATCATATTGTTAGACAAGGAGTCTGGAACTAGTTATTATTGCTGAGCAATGATGTTGTCAGTAATGTATGATCTAACATATGAAATATGTTTTTGTAACAAGAGCCACAAGCAAATGACAATAGAATTGGCAAAGGCTCTTGTTGTGTACATGGATGTACACTTGGCTGTTTGCATTAATAAATTAGCTGCACATAAACTGTGGGATCAGTAACTAAGAAATCATTAATACAAAAAAGAAATGTCAACACTGTGCGACACCCCACACTATATTTTTACATTTCAGCAACAAGTTGCTTCAGAAACATTCAAAGTTTGAAAAGGTGAATCTTCAGAACAGTAAAAGATATTGACACAAAATTTTACAACAGATTTGTCCAATAGGAAAGCTTGCGCCTTAACTGGAAGTAAAGACAGGGCTTCTTGGTGACGTGTCACACTACCTTTAATCTTAAACGTCTTTATCTCCTTTGTGGAGGGGACTTTACTGGGGTACTTTTCCAACAGGCTACAATATTGAGAGTGAAAAAACCTGAACAATTTGTAACTTGTACTGTGCTTTTAGGCAAGAAATAGGTCCAGAAAAATTGCACTTCAATACTGTACTGTTACTCCTATTTTGCAAAGAGTCAAGTGGAAGAAAAAGAGAGATGGAAGATATAGGGAGTATTGCACCCTCTTCTGGTAGGGTTTAATCCCACTGTGTTTTTTGTTTGCTAGATGGTTAAGTATACTGTAGGTATAAATGGTATGAATAGGGTGATAGGAGGTTGGTAAAGACTGAAATAGACTTGCATTTCAATACTTTTACTCCTACAGTACTTGGCAATTGGCAAAGTCAGGTGGAAGAAGCAGAAGAGAGAGGGTGGGAATAAGGTGCTTAATTGTCAGTGGCTCCAGTAAAAATTAACAAGGAAGTGTAAACACAAGCAGTGTTTATTTAACTATTTTAAAATCAATGGTTTGGTCAAAAGAAAAACCTGCACTTTACAGCACAGTATGTACAGTTTTCCATTTCAAAGGGAAATTTGGAAATACCACAAACTTTACTATTTATTACCTGTACTATCTACAAGGCAAGAGCAGTCATTCCAAACATATTTTGAAGCAACATGCTAATCACACTGACAATCTCATCATCTCCTTCAGTTTTCCTATCGGAACTGGTCTTTCAAAAAATATACCAAATTTGATCCAAACTACTGGGTTGGTGGCCACCCAACGTGAAGCTGTAATTTATAAGCAAATGGCTTCTCCCATAGTCGTGGGCACTTACCTTGTAACACAACTGCCCTCCAAGGCCTGATTATTAATATACATATTCTTATCCCTACTATAGTAAATATCCTTCATGATACTTTAGGACTTCAATTTTGCATGTTTTAGGCAAATAAAATTAGTGAATTCTAGTAAATTTTACATTTCAGGAACAAAAATATTGCCACATGACTCTCAAGAGCCAATCATGAAAAAACAGAGTGTACTGCATTAAGTTGAGATGACTGCATTTACCCTTTAAGTATCAACTGAAAAAGGCAAATGTCTAGACAACTTCATGTGTAAATACAGTATGTGTTTTACAGCGTACTATGTGGCTGACAACTGAATGTATACTTTATGTTTAACCTGTCATTCTACTGTAGGTGTGATGCCTTCATTTAAAAGCAAGTTAAAAGACAGGATAATATGGCATGTCTCCAAGTCAAAGCTCTCTTGATGTGTTTTAGTACTGAACATACAGTAAACAACATTTAACAGCAGCCAAAACTGACAGTTATTTTACTGTACATGCCGAAAGATCACAGGAGTAGTCTCTTAATGACAAGCATAATTTGGCCATGTTTTCTTTTTTTTTTTTATTTCCTAACTTTGTAGCAATTCTGTAATCCCAACCTCCACACACCACAAAAAAAGAAAAAAAGAAAAAAGAGAGCCATGGTCATTAAAAGAAAAATTATGTTGTGGAATATTTCAAACCTTCCTCTCTGTTTTCATTGGTAAATTTATTCCTGAACTGTAAAACAATATGAAGCTAGCACAATGTGAAGGCAAAAGAGAAAAATATGTACCGCTGATGTTATGGGTCAGAAGGAACATTTGAACTGGATCTGAAATGGCACATACTGCACAACACTTCTGGTGAAGTCAAAAGTGCAGGGTTGAGTTTGCACATCTATTGTAACACCATCTGGTAATGAATCTTGAATTGTTGGTGTGCCTTGCGATCAGTAGCATTCAAGGGGATTAGGTTCCAGTCTCTGGTAGAACTGTATTGTGAAAGGGTTTTTAGGAGTCCTTGTTAGTTGGTGTGCTGTGTTTCAGATGCTGTTGGAATGATGATAGCTTGTAGGTCGCTGAACCAGCTGTTGGTTATTTATTGGTCATAATATGAGGCCCAGTCTTTGCTGAAGAACTGGTAGCCTATTGGCAGTCACACAGACTGTCTTTGCAATTATCCCACCCAAACTGGGGTAACTGCTCAACAATACCAATATTTGCACAAATTTGGGAATATTTCATACGTGACTAAAGAGAGCATAGAGTCAGCATGAACAAGGCTATCTCAATTGTCAATGTGTGACCTACTAGGCTGCATGTATGTAACACTGTATATCTCTCAAAAGCAAACAAAAAATATTGTAGTATTATGCAGATGTGTCCCCAGTCCATCTCCCTCATCCTAAGCATGCCTCCCAGGCATGCTAATATCTATGGTTGGGGTATACCAGTATAAATGCTATGCGCAAAAAATAAAACAGGAATTTTGTGAACAATTTATTTACCTGAACCAGTTTTCTAGACAGGTCATTTGTGAGGAACTCTTCTTCTTGTTCATAGTTTACAGCTAGTTTTTCTTTCTCTTTCTTGAGAGCTTGGATCTTTTTCATCAATGTGTTGCTGATAAACTCTTCTTCCTGCTCAGCTTGTGCTTGCTGCAAATAAAAAAAAGATGATTCATGAGACCCACATTATAACAAGCTGCTTCACAACTTTATAGACAAATCCCATCAGCGCTTGTGTTTACTAACGATAGGCAACCATTAGTGGGGTCCATCAGCTTGAAATCATCATCATTTATTGTTTACGAGAGATTCAAACCCTCATATTCAGTGAAATTGAAGGAATCAAACAATTTATTATACATCCATCCATGATACAGGTAAGCATGGAAATTGAAAGATTAAAAGGTGATCGACTCCAGTTATGGCCGATTGGAATCAGACCATCTCGTGTCAGGATTTGTCTATAGCTGTGGTACCAAATGTACCAATAGCTGATTTAAATGGGTCATATAGGATAAAGATGGGGTGCAATTTCATGCTTTATGGCACCAATTGGAACATTCCAAATGACTGAGAAATAGAATAAGAAAGAGGATACTCATCGTCTTCCTAGGAGGCTTGGCAGGGTTGACCACGATGTAACAAGAACTCGAAAGTAATATCCGATATATTCCAAATAATTTCCAAGTAATAAATCCACAAGGAAAGAATCCAAGTTCAAGAAAGAATAACAAAAGTCGCCAGACATAAAACACACGTCTAAACGCGAGTTAGGCAAAATGGAGTATGAAGCCATAGGGTGCTATGCGCCCTCTGCTGGTAGGATATCCACGGTGTCAAAGGTTGCCAGGCGGTAAGTATAGGTATAAATGGTATACATAGGGTGATAGGAGGTAGGTGAGGAGCGAAATAGACTGGAACGTTCCAAATGACTGAGCTTGAACTGTTTAGGGAACTTACTGGAGATAAAATTCATTGAATTCAAAAATATACAGAAAAATTTTCTCTTGCAAAAGGTGAAAACTGCATCACAATAGCATATCATTTAGAAGATTCTAATTTTTAAAGAAATACAATTTTTTTCTTGAGACTGAGTGCATGATGGGAAATTTGTGATGTCATTGTGGCACATTAATTTTACAATGTGTCCAATTTATTTAAAATATAGATGTTGCTGTATAGGGAGTGTTGTCCAACATTTGCTATGCCCCCCTCATGTGGAAGCATATTTATAGATCTGCATGAAAAGGAATTTAAACATTCTAACAGTAGCCTATCAAATCTCAAGGGCAAGCAGGACATTTAATTTTAAAGAAAACAAAAGGAATTTGGCAGAATGTGCCCATATTGCATAACTTTTTGTGGCTTTGTTGAAAAGTGGAGGTGTTTTATGACAACAATAACTAATCTCTAAAGTGAGATTTATTGAGTTAGGAAAATCCTATTGCCACAGGGTTTGGAGGACTTGGTTTGTGATATTTTTCCTTCTTTGCAAGACCTTAATGAAAGGCCACTGGAATATACAGTATGCCTTTAAGTAGTCAACAGCCTTTGAAATTTAAATTGACCATTCAGAACATTTTGTGCCACATTTGTTGTTTTATACTATAGAAGCAAGTTGGGTGACTAATCATGACATGGTTTCATGTACAAAGCAGTACTACAGAATTGTATGTCTTCTGAAGAGTTTTGGAGTGAAAAGTACTGTGTACAAAAGTCAATTTGGTCTCAAGGCGAAACAATGCAATTTAAGCTGCAAAATAGAGATCTAAGGTGTCTCATATGGACTGAGTAGCTTGTGCTGAGATTAACAAATAGCAAATTCTGTACTCCCTAACCATATGCCCTTGAGGAGACCTGTTATGAATATTGATGTAGCCAATAATCACAAACAGGCTTTTCAATCCACTCCCTCAGACACTGTTTACTCCAAAAGTGACATGTCACGATCATCAAAATCAACCAATTGTTTGTTGTTTTACAAAGGAATCACAGTGCTATTAATAGTTGCCAATCGTAAAATTTGTTGAGTCTCAACGAGATGAACTGCTGCAGGCAATGACCACAAGATGGGATGGGGAGATAGTGATACAAGTAACTGCTCATGTTACAAACTCAATGGAAATTTCCATTGACTCTTAACTACATATGTGACTTCCAAGAGTAGAGATCAAAATTTGTATTGACCACACACAAGTTTAAATCTTCCGCTTAAGATTTGTTCCTAAAACATTACAATCTTGAGATAATCTAGATAAAGAAGTCCTTTTTCAAAAAAAATAAATAAAATTGATTACCAGGGGAGGATCACAACAAGATTTAATCCAGCTCAGGATCTAAGAAGTGTAAAAGTACTGGTAGAAGTCAAGACAGTTATTTATCGCTCTGACAATTGTAATCCCCCCCCCCCCCCCCTGCAAACTTACTTCTAGCCCTTCCTTGAACAGCTATCCTTATCCAGGCTGAATACAGGTGCAGGTGAATACTGTACATAGTCATAATCTGTGATATGAACACCCTCCTTGCATGCTACATAATATTAAGAGCTACTCTACATTTTTTTTTAACATGATGTAAATCAAACAGCTGTCCCAACTGAGGATTTTGTTTAACTCTGGATAAAATTGTGATTTGGGTGATCAGTTAAATGAGGTTTTAAGGCTCAGTTTCTCAGGTTTAAACCAAGTCAGCCACATCCTTTTTTCCAGTTTATATGTAGCTCACTGGAACCCTTGTTTTCTCTACTCCATTGCTTATGCTGAGCATCAAAGACTGGTGATAAGTGAATGCCTTTAATTTCTATGTGGTACAGTCAAATCCTCCCACAGCTCCAATAAACCCATCCATCAGGGTTCAAATCTGCAGGCCCTGCAAAGGTCTTGGCACCTCTCTGAAATTTTCTCAGGCTACAGTACCTTCAGAGGAGGGGAAGGAATAGCATTTTCCAAACTATCCAACAAACCTGTCCCATAAAATCCACTTGGCATTAGCAGGAATTTGGCTAACCTGGGGTCCCAGGTCTCAGATGTACTGTACATTAACTTCCTCTGGAAGCTTTGGAAAAATCCTATGCATCAGGAAGACACACCAGCTTGGGCTTTATACACAATGATATTTTACTCTAGATAAATCTTGTAAAACCTTTCCATATTTAAGTGTACACAAATGCACTGCTGGCCAAGGGTGAAACCAATAATGGCCTAATAATTTTAAGGGACTCTTGTTGAAGAAATTGTGAGACCCTTCAACTTTTCTTCAGACACCTGAAATGAAATGTCCCATGACCCTCAGGTTTCAAGCCCTAACAAAAGCACTGCATCAATTACATTTGCTTATGAAGTTCCAACACAAAACATATAATCAATGATTTGTGGAGATGAGCCACATACCTAACAAGCCTTGAGCTGATTGTCAATTACAGTATGACTGATGACACTATCTGCTTGAGAATATAAGCCATATGCGTGAAAAGCACTTAGGATGTTTCAAGAGCTATATATCTGCTCTAACAAAGAAACGTTCAACCAATATTTGAATATTATTTATTGTATTTATTTGTGAATATTACCCTGTAGCCTAATAAAATGTTATTGATGCACTATGTGTCTACAGAACACATTCTTTCAAAGCATACACTGTTCATAGAGGGAACTGGTTCATTGACACCGGACATGCACAAACTTAAGACTGCACAGTCTAGATGAATACTTTACAAGCTTACAGTATGCCATTCAACATTCATTCATTAAAGTGGCTAATTGAGTTGGTTCGTGAAATTCAACACATTTTTCCAAGCCTGTTAAGTTTTATTCACATACTGTACCAATGACAAATGGTCAAACTGAGACAATCCCCATTTCTTACATGGAAATAACTGTTTTATGAGTGAATACTGAGTGCTTCAATTCGGCTTTCAACAATTCGTGACCAGACACTTTTCCAAAGTAGCACAAAACTGTTCCAAGTCGGGACACAACAAAATTCAAAATTTTAACTTTAACCATACTGTAACTATTGGATATTTGAAACTTGACTCATTATGCCAACTATAAGTATTGTCATGTGTTAGTGACCTTTTCACACTCTCATGAAGTTATTGATATCGACTTAATCAGCAAGTGTAAGTACTGTCTGTACAAATACCATGTGTAAACACCTGGAACAGTTGATGGTACAATACATATTTTTGTCATGTGACTCATACAGCTCATATCTTTAATACAGTTTTGACTAGACAAACTTAGCAAAAGATTTTCTCAGAATTAAAAATACTATTCTGTATATAAAAGCTTAGCAACAACAGTCTTTTTCAGGATTGACTTTAATATAATCAGTCCAAACAGGAGGAGTTTCTAAGTTCATCAATCACTCATATTCCAAGCAAGCTTCAGCAGACAATTTTATTTCAAACATGCCAAACAACACCCCCGTGTTTTAGAGGAAAAGTAGGCCCTTCCAAGAACTGTTTAAGACCAAGCTAAGAATGTACACCATCATAATTACACATTGTAGTCCATCTTTAATACTATACTACAAAGCCAAAGTCACAGATAACATACAGTTTTATTTGAACAGAAGGCTTTTTATGAGGGGATACTGTAATTACCTAAATATTGATGATGAGTCATAACCAGCAAATTACTGTGCAAATGACAACTGAAGAATGAACAGCTAAATTAAGAATTAATATACTGCAGGTAACATTTTCCAATGATAAGAACTGTACAAAGAAAAGCGAAAGGAATAAGCTTCGTTAAGAATATACTCAAGAATGCTGCACATTCAGCATTTGAACAATTGTCTGGAAGATTGGGAGTTAGAGAACTGGCCTGGTCATACTGTACCAAAGACTAATGTAAAATGAAACTACTGTACTGCATAAGCAATGGAATAGGGAAAACAATCCAGTGAGCTGCCACAAGTGGAAAAATGCTTGTGGCCAGCTCCACTTGAACCAATTGCCATGGGTTGTAAACCTCCCTGTAACTAAATAATTAACCATTGTGTGTGTTTATACAATAGCAGTGCCCAGGGTTCCCATTGGAGGTGGGACAGGGGGGCTTTGTCCCCTTCCCAGTTGATGGTCAAAATCCCTCCCTGTTTTATTTCCATAAAACTTACAAAATTGTCAATATCTTGGTTTCTTTTATCTAAAGTGCATTTCTTCAGCAATGTACTGTATGACTTAATATAAAGAAATGGCCTTAAACACCCTTCCACTTGCATCTTACTGGGTGAAGTGAGTTTTGTCCCCATAAACCCACTCATAACTTGAGCCTTGGAAAACGTCAATTTGGACTTGGGGTTTAGCAGTAATAACCCCCTCACTCCCCCACCCCCACCCTGCCTTTTTTAAGGCAGAATCCCTGGAGCCTTAGCATTTGATATTGATGGTAGTAGTGTTGTATGGGTCTTCTGCACTATTCTTACAGTATTATAAAGTACACTTTTTTTTCATTAAGGACGCCTGATATATTTTTCAAAGACTGATTAAAAGTTGAAGAGTGAAAAATTTTTTGCAGAGTCCTATAAAAGTATAAGGCCAAACAGATCTATAAACAACTTTTGATTCACATACTGTAACTATGAAGTGCCTCGGAATTCCCATTATTAAAAGAAGGGTTAATAAGGTCACAACAGAATTTGGTATGTAAGAGGGGTACTCATGGTAAGCATTTCGGTGAAATTTGCATTGAAATCTGGTGTGTGGTTCTCAAGATATGAGCATGTTAAGTTGTCACATTTGCAACAAAAAGTGAACTCGAAGCAAGCACATAAGACATCACATCCCCACATTAGAGCACAGTCTTTTGTTTTTCTTTTAACTTTGAGACTTGATTTTCTCCTCAACAATCACACATTATTAAAATGTGATTGCATAAGTGGCATAAGAATTTTACAAACTTTGCATCCCCCACAGGGAGGTCCTATTCCTATTAACTTCAAGGTCAACAAAACAGTCTGATAAAACAAAGTGAAACAAAGCATTCCTCATCAATGTGAGGAAGTGATAAAAGCTCTGCTGCCCTCAATCTCACTTTTGAACACAAATCTACTGACTTCATTTACAAATATCTCAAGAAATACATGTCTGATTCGAATGAAACTTTAACCACACTGTGTAGATTTGGTTCCTCTTTCAAATATGAAGATCAAATTTTTGCTTAAACCTTCCCTTTAAGAGCTGCAGCAATTCAGATTCTTTCAGCTGTTCTAAAAATCCAGACAATAAAATGCAAGGGGTGATTTCTCCCTTTTTGCAAAAAAAACAAGAGGGCAATCCACGGAGTTGCATATCTCATTGCTAACATGTGCGCAAGTTGGTTTACAGAACTTGAATTATTTATGTGCTAGAAGTTTTATCTGTGCTGTTTTTATGCTACAGTAGAATGTCATTGACAAAAATTACCATACTAAAACTCCATGCTACAATCCTTTAAAATTCCTATTTGAAGTCCAAGGGAAGCGATTTTTTTCATTCCAAGGGACAGAAGATTTTTTTCATAAGATAGCGAGGGGAAAGAATATGGCACCGACCAATCAAGTTCTTGGAACTATAGGCGCACCCCTTATTCCAAAAAACATAAACTGGATATTTAAATTCTGACACCAGATGATAAAAGAACTGGAGAAATAAGCTACCCAATCTTTTTAACGCTTGCCCTTTTAATCCAGTAGGCCTATCTAAGATTTTGGAACAAACTTATTTTTTAAGATGCTGTTATCCCCTTGCAACACTATGAAAAAACAACGAGCTTGGCTGTTACACTAAACTGATACGGATGTGGACGCTTTCGGGGACGCTTTAGACAAGTGCCCAATTGTTATTATTCAGGTGCTATCTGGGCGTATTCTCCATTTTGACGCGACGGCAAACTTCACGTGTGTCGAGCTGATATGCACATCAAGTGCCTCTCACTTAAAAAATGGGCGTGTGCGCCATGTTGAACGCGTGGCGTTAGAAGATTTCCTGCCGACACACAAAGCTTTTCTGTGTACTGGCCTGTGGCGAATCTTAGCCCGTGGCAAGGAAATTGTCACATACGTTTTTTTTTTTTGGGCGATGCTTCAGAACCGCCAAGTTTTAAGGGCACTAATATGTAAGATAGGTAGACCCTATGCCTATGTTAGTCACCCACATTTTAATATCTTGGGTTATAACTCAAGATTATGAATGGCGTAGGTCTCAGAGCCATGCCTAAGCCCCAGACCTAGCCTACATACCGTTAACCAGCTTCAGATTTCTAGTCTAGCGCTAGGTTAGACTTTAACTTTCATACTACTAGGACTAGCAGTTACAGCAACTTTGGATTGAAAACAACTGCCTGCATAGACCTTATGAGAACACTCCGGATATCAAAGTGAAGTGCGAGCAGAACTTAAAAACATCACTGCAGCATACAAGTTAGTGAATAAAGAATTTGAGTTGTGAAGATGACTGCTACTACAAAGTACTAACCTGGGCCTGAGGCTCAGTATAGCTTATTTAGGCCTATATTAATTGATGAAAAATTGGCTAGTTACAAAATATTAAAGTGGTAATGACACGGCCAAAGTAAGTTTCTCAGTAAGTTTGGGCACACCCTGACATAAAGTGAAAGATTTCCCAACTAAATTATGTCCATAAATACTGAAAAACATCGTTTTGAATTCCCAATTACAGGCCAGGCTCAGCCCATTTGAAATTCACAAGCGAAAAACGTATGTGAACGCATCTCAAAATGGTGACATCATTGGAGGTACAGTTAGCAACACTGTACCAGAGAGCTCACAATCATTGAATCATGTGCATGGTAACGCGTGTTTGCGCATACATAATTGCAAACACCGGTGCTACAATAGCAGTGAGTCTGGCCACTGACTACATTATGAATTGTGCATTGCACGGTGACTGCTTAGCATTCGCAATAGCATCTTCACCAAACAGCTCATACAGTAAAGATGCGCTCGTAGTGGGGATGCGCTTGTTGTGGTCTGTTCATACATGTTCATAGCTGTTCTTTATAGCGCCCGAACCGTGTCTTTCTCGCACAAAAACAGAACTATTTTTACCCGTGCGCATATGCACGCGAACATATTGGCCAATGATTTGCTCCGAATCCCCACCATGGTCCGGGCCTTCTACTCTGTATTGTGATGCAATCGTTTTCATGAGGTTGCTAAGATAAGATAACTTTACCCAGCGTGACATTAGTTCCACATCTAGATGCGAGCCGTAGGGCGAGGTTTGTGCCGCCAATTGCGTCATAAAAGTCAGGTGAGCTTTTGCGGCATTTTTCCAAATTGAATTTGGAACGCAGTTTTCCTTCAGTCTAATATCATTTATGCCGAATTGTACGGGTTTTTAATGGGGTGTGGGATAACATTTGTAAAATTCTGTATCTAACCTTGCAATAGCCTACACAAAAGTTTTTGTGGCCGTGTCATGCCCACTTTAACCTTTGACAATCGGTAACGTGAACTTTGTCCTTGGTTGCCATGACAACCACACATATCAGTACAACTTATCATGCCTAGGCTATTACACTTAAACTTCGAGATTTGTGGGATGCTTCCGTTAAGAGTTAAAGTGAATACAAAAAAAGGATTTGACCCTCTGTCACGTGACCTTTGACCTTGGTTGCCATGGAAACTACATATTTTGGTAGAACTAGTCTACCCTATTATACTTGTGAAGTTTCATGTAAAATGAAGGTTTTCTGTTAAAGTTTTAGTACAAAATAGGAAAAAAAAGTGTTTTTTGCAAAATGTGACCTTTGACCTTTTCTTCCGAGGGTCTGGTAGACACAAGTTCCCACCCTGGGGTACCCACCTACCAATTTTGATAAGAATCGGTCCAGCCCACTAGGAGGAGTTTAAAAGACAAAAAGGTTGTTTTACGAACAAATTATCACTTGAAAATTTTTTGTTCCACTCTACCACTTGACCTTTGCCCTCTGTTGCCATGGCAACCACATATTTCCGTAGGTCTAGATGCAATCATCATATGTGTAAAGTTTCGTGTCAGCACGACGTTTTGTGTTGGAAATATAGCAGAAAAGGTGATTTCACTAAATTTGACCTTTGACCTGTAACCTTTGACCTTCACTTCCGGTTGTGTATTAAAATGCAACTGTTCCACCTAAGGTACCATCCCACCAAGTTTGAAGAAAATCGGCCCAGCCTTTAACAAGATATTAGGAAAACAAAATTGGACACACACACACACACCAACACACACAGTCGTGTTTTTACACACAACTGAGGACTCCATTGTTGTCTCCATTGTGTCTGCTCACTTAACCCTAACCTTCACAACAGACTGTCTATTGTTAGACAACCGAGGACTTGAAAAATCTATTGAATTAACTACCGAGGACCTGGAAGTCTATTGTTTAGGTCCTCTGTTTTACACAAAGACAAACCCACCAACACACACACGGACAGGTTTTGACCCCTCTCAGCCCTGGACCTTCAGTCACCCCGGGGTACATCACCATGGGTTAGACCTCGAGACTAGTAACCAGGGAAAATTTACCGTTACCATGGCAACCATTGCGATTTAAGCTGGCATTGCCATAAAGTGACTACAATATCTCATCCTCCTCACGGAGCGATGAGATAAAAAGAAAAAGAAATTTATAGTACCTGTATCTGCCTTTCACTTTTGTTCAGCTCCATGCAAAACTTAGAGCAAGCTGTTAATAGTCTCAGAGTAGCTGAGTCTTGCAATGGAGAAAATAGAAAATTGGTCCAAAGATATGGATCTCTTCTGCAGAGACCAGTATTAATGTTGAAAAAGGCACCATATGGCACCGAAAACATGATGCAATACTGTAGTAGTAAAGACCCAAGGTACATGTCTGTAATGCACCACATTGGAAATGAGAAATTCCCATTCATATCAGATTTCAAACCCCTCCTTAAAAATAGGAAGGAAGGGGTAAAATTCTCCCCACGAGTAAATTGAATTCCTTGGTAGCACTTCCATGGTATGTTAGTGTGAACACTGGTATGCCTTCTGGTTTCACACGATTTATATCTAAAGCACCACATAGCCTATGGTACAGTACATACTTTAGAAGCAGAAGCTTGTGCATCTCACTGATGCACAGCATTTTTTCCTTGGCATCCACAGGGTCTTTATATGATTCTAAACCAATACTGCAATCAACACTACCAAATTCGGTTCAATCCCGGTGTTTTGACCTCTCTATATTTCAACCTCTCTATGTTCCGGATTTTTCAAGATTTTCCAAGTTTTGGCCGAAACGTAGACAGGTCGGAAGTTCAGAACATAGAGACGTGATGACGACTCTATGCTTCGACCTTTCTATGTTCCGACTGAAATTTTTAAAAAAGTCAAAATATGGAAAAGTCGAAACACAGAGACTTTGGACGTCTCAATATTCACACTACTCCATATTCTGACCTAAATTTCAAACATGAAGAATTTGGTACACAGAGAAGTGGAAACAAAGAGATGTTTTACACATTTCTATGTTTCTACTCCTCTATGTTTCAACCACAAATGAAAACATGCATTTTGGTCATATTCAATCTTTGTGCAGTTCTACTGCTCGGAAGGTTCCAGAATATGCTAATTAAGTAGCATACATTGCATAATTTATGCAACATTTCAAAGATTGCTGACCGCGCAAGAGAAGTAGGAATATAGAGAAGTCGGAACATAGAGAGGTCGGAATATAGAGTGGTAGAAACATAGAGAGAACCCCACCAAATTCATTTTGTGATATGTACTGATATTGACATGACCACAGCTCCTGCACTTTAATACACTACAGCATGCTTAAACTACTGTACTACTGCACCAGAAAATGCAATCACAGGAAAACATAATCAAACATTCCAAAAGTATTAACTTTCAAGGACAAACAGGTCATTTAACTCTTAAGGAAAAACAAAAGGAATATGATACAAAGTGCGCACATCACATAACTTTATGTGGTTTTGTTGAAAAGTGGAGGTCCTTTAGGACGAAAGCAACACTTCTTTAAAAATTCAAGAGCTGGACAGTCCCCCAAAATTTATTTTGAAGCATCAGCTAAACATCACAATTTTCTTCTTATTTCTCTTCACAGTATCTTTAATCACATTTTACAACTTCATTATTGCATATTTAAGGTAAAACCAAGCAGTTATTCCTTGTGAATTTCACAATTGAAGAGAAAATTGGTTGTCACATGACTCTCAACAGCCAATCATGAAAGAGGATAGTCTACTACACTTCTACAAGTTTGGGTGACTGCTCTTGCCCTTTAAGGTGAGATATCCTGAGTTAGGAAAAGGAAATTGCCACAGGGTTTGAAAGGAATGATCATGAATACTTTTATCTTCCTTGCAAGACCTTAATGAAAAGCCATCAAAATATGCCTTTAACCTCTGAGAGACGGAGAGTGCATTATATCCTGTTGTAATACACAAACTTGTCCACAATTGTTGAACCTTGTTCATTCATACAAAACCATGTCTCTGAAGAATAAATAAGTAATGAAATATCCTTTGTTAATTACAATGAACATTAAACTTTACAATCCTGCATAAAATGAAATTACCTAAGATGGGCCATGTTTAAATCAGTTACCATATCAATATTACAGGATATAGGGCAAGAGCCATCGCCCCAAACTTCCCTTTGCAAAAGGTAAATCCCAGAATTTTCTTATAATTTCTCTTCAAAGTATCTTTTATAATATTTTAGGACTTCCGTATTGCATATTCAAGGTAAACCAAGTACTAACTCTTCGTAAATTTCACATTTGAGGAGAAAAAATATTGTCTCAAGAGCCAATCAAGAAATGGGACAGTCTACTACAATTCTTCAAGTTGCATGGACTTCTCTTAACCTTTAAATAGGCTGCTGACCA
The DNA here is from genome assembly GCA_037179385.1 of Holothuria scabra. Classification (NCBI taxonomy): domain Eukaryota; kingdom Metazoa; phylum Echinodermata; class Holothuroidea; order Aspidochirotida; family Holothuriidae; genus Holothuria; species Holothuria scabra. Next base: position 9,020,046 of record CM074198.1, read on the forward strand.
TACAGAACTAGACTTTTACTAGTGAGGATTACAATATCTTATCACTATGTATGACTGAACACGCCTTGGAATTAACACTTAAATTTTGTCTGCATTAATATTGAGTAAATAAAGCTATAATGTACAGCCAAAATGTAGTAAAGTACTGCACTATGTATCTACGGTAGGAGATTCTGACCACAGTACAGGTAGTGGCAAAACTACGGTATCATACCATAGCACTTTGTCTGTTGCAGAAGGCTTGAAGGTTCCCCTAGCCTTTAATAAACAGGTTTGCAAATTTTATCCAGCACAAACACATTGTGTGATTTAAAATTACCTTCAGAGCCTGCAATCAAGAGTTCACAAGGGAATATGTACAGGCTTTTCTTTATTACTTGCTATTCACCTCCTGAGATAATTACACTTTTGGTCGCAGTAGGCAATAGCAAAATTCATGGGGTGATTTATTAAATTAGAGGGATAATGCTGCAGAATCTCAATACATACAACTACAGAGGTGTTCAAATTAAATTAATTTTGAAGTAATGGTATTATTCTGCACTTTAAAGAGCAACACAGTCATCCCAAACTTATTTTAAAGAAACAGCTAGATCTCACAATTTTCTTACTTCTATTCAAAGAATATTTCATAATATTTTAGGACTTCAATGCTGCAACAAGGTAAACCAAGCAGTAATTCCAAGAAAATTTCACACTTGAGGAGAAAAAATACTTTCAAGAGCCAATCATGAAACAGGAGAGTGTACTACACTAACTCGAGTTGGGGAGACTGCATTTCCCATTTAAAGGGAAATGTTGTATTTCTTTACAAGGAAATTTCATCCTTTTAAAACCAATAACTATTGACAAAGTGATAATAATTACAAATAAGGAGGTACATAGTTGCCTTCTTTTCAAGAAATACTTCCTTCAGGTAGAAATTCAGTTGCTTATTGTTCAAGAATAATTTGTTCACCCAAACTTTAAACATTTCAAAACATCCAACTCCTATAACCTTTCTTGTGCATGATATTTTGAGGAGATGTTCTATTCCTGGGGTTTATTGTTGAGACCAAATGATTTGAAAATGAGTAAAGCTTTTTACTTTTAATGCTATTTTGGGGCATTTTAAAATGCAATATTTCCCTTTAAAAGAAATTAAAGATAGATCAGAACGATCAGAATGCATAGAAAATAAAATGTGAGACAAACCATCCATATCATCCATTCATGATGACAATTGACAAATTACATACCTCCATTGAGAAGGTTAACTACTGAAGGGTGGTCAATCAAATATTTACAAAGATTGGACATGGTATGCTGATATATTTTATGCTGAAAATAATTATCAAACACAACAAGAGATTCAATCTGCATAAGTAGGGTACAGTAATACAGCTGTTTACTGTATAGGACATAAATTGCAACGCAGATTGAAACTTCCAAGCAGGAACAATTAACCAGCTGGATGAAGGGTAAGTGTTTCACCTTGAGCCCAGCAAACTAGATTTCCTTCCCACTGTCATTGACAGCACACTATTTGTTCAAAACAAATCACCTTAATATTATCTGGCATGTTCCATTCAAACACATTGGTAAAGAATGCATTTTCTGTTTAGAAATTCAAAGGACTTCTTGATATCAAGATTATGGCAGCACAGATATGATTTTAACCACAAAATGAGCTGCCTGAAATAACACAAGACATTATGGGAACTTGGACCACAATTAATAGGCTGCCATAGTTCTGTTGTCACTTTCACCTGTGTTTACTCACTTATCATCCAAAATATATCTCAAAAAAGTCAACAAGTACAAATTACACACAACAATTTTTGTTCTTTACAATGAAACTTACCTGTAGAGATATATTCAAAAGAAGGGTAGTTTATACTCAGTGAAAAATGGCAATATTGTGAGGAATTTCTGCCTAAGCTTAGTAACCAGCTGGTGGGACAATATCTCAATCCACATAATGCATTGAAACATAATTGCACTTGACCAGTATAAAACTAGCTGAGACTTGGGGCCTGCAATTCACTAAAAAAGTGCTGATCATTCTGTCCAAAGAACACCTCTTTATTCTAAATGATGGAATCAATATGGTGTTCATGTGCCTTTACATCATTTTTGAGCAGATGTAATGGTGTTATTAAAATTATCTAGGGTATTACAGGTCTCACATAATAAGGCCTGTCTGTATAGTTACTAGTCTCATGTCCAGTAAATTGAAAAACAATGTGCAAAAAAGTTTAAGCTGTACATTGAGTTGGTTTACCTAATTTTTCTAAACTTTTTAGTTTACTTCACACACAGTAATGACAAATTTACAACAACACAAAATTGCTGAGTTTGGTTAGGAGGTTCATAGCGCCAACATGGGACATTGGATCAAAACTTTCAGACCAGAATGCAAAAATGCATTGAGGTTTCGATGATACATAAATGTTCCGTTTCAAGAGTGCCATCATGCACCATTATCTTCTCATTCAAATGTTATACTAGCATGTTCAAAATATAATTTTGTCATTCCAGATGACCTTTCGACCTTCATAAAAGCCATACATAGCTAGACATACAAACAACACACAGACAAATGGACAAACAGCTATCTTGAAAGATCATATGTATTTAAAACGGTTTCTGGGCTTTGACCCCTGGAGACCCCAGATGATCTTTCATATCTACCAGAAACAATGGGGACCATCCTCTGACCATAATGCATCCACATACCCCCTATTCAAGCTTCCTTCCTTGAGATATCGTGTTAAAGAGGTTTTCAGACTTTGACTCCTTGTGACCACAGATGACCTTTGACCTGCGCCAAAAACAATAGGGACCACCTCCTGACCATAACGCATTTACACACCAAACATGAAATATCCAAGCTTCCAAACTTGAGATATTGTGTTAGCGAGATTTTCAGACTTTGACCCCCGGGGACCCCAAATGATCTTTGATCTCCGCCAAAAACAATTGGGACCATCTACTGACTATAACACATGTACGTTTCAAATATGAAATCTATCCAAGTTTCCTACCTTGAGATACAGTATTGCATTAACAATGTTTTCAGACTTTAACCCCTAGTGACCCCAGATGACCTTTGACCTCTGCCAAAAACAATAGGGACCATCTTCTGACTGTAATGCATCCAGATATCAAATATGAAATCTATTCAAGCTTCCTACCTTGAGATATATATTGTGTTAACGAGATTTTCAGACTTTGACCCCCAGTGACCCAAGATGACCTTTGACCTCCGACAAAAACAATTGGGACCATCTTCTGACTACAGTATAACCCATCCAAATACCAAATATGAAATCTATACAAGTTTCCTACTTAGAGATACAGTATTATGTGAACAAAATTTTCTGACTTTGGCCCCCAGTGACCCCAGATGACCTTTGACCTCCGCCAAAAACAATAGGGACCATCTACTTCCTATACACATTTACATACTTAATTTGAAATCCATACAAGTTTCTTACATTGAGATATTGTGTTAACAACATTTTCAGACTTTGACCCCGGTGACCCCAGATGACCTTTGACCTCCGCAAAAACAATAGGGACCATCTACTCACTATAACATATGTACATTTCAAATATGAAATCTATCCAAGTTTCCTACCTTGAGATATTGCTTTAACAAGGTTTTCAGAGTTTGACCCCTGGTGACCCCAAATGACCTTTGACCTCCACCAAAAACAATAGGGTTCTTTCTCTTCATGTGGCTCATCTATGTACCAAGTTTGGAAACTGTCAGATATTCCAAACTTGAGATATTGTGTTAATGCGCAAAGTGTCACAAACACACACAAGAACACACCCACACACACACATCCACACACACATACACACGCCATCATGAATGCATAGGTTTCTCTTATTATCGAAACCAAAAACTGATACCAAATATACAGCTTTGCCATGGAAGAGAATGAAGACAGACTTGCGTATATTCCAAGAGGGCAGAAAAGGGAGGTTAGGCAGGACTAATCAGAGAAGTAAGCAGAGAGCAAGAGTAATACAAATAACATGCAGCAAGGGGTAAGTACAGCATACTGTATGTCTGCAAAGTACAGTACATTAATCATTTTATAATATTTCACAAAATGGACCATTGCACACATCTTAGTTCTTAGATCCAAGTATTCTTCACCCTGAAGGTACGACAACAAAAGGCTCATGAACACATTGGTCTTCCTATAGCAGCCACCAAACTGCTATCACATATTCCATTCATGACATACAGTAGACCCTTTTCCAGATAGCAGTAACGGAGGATTGTGGGATATTGTTTTGGTACGTGTAATATTTGGCAATGTCAAATTACTGTAGAGAAAAACGACACATACCAACATTCTATCCCACCATTCTTTGTAATTGCTATCAGGAAGGGAGTCTATTAAAGAAATGAAGACATAAAATTAACAAAGGCTGTAAGATGAATACAAAATAAACATACATGTATTTGACGGTATGCATTCAGGAAAACAATTTGGTGGTAAACCTAATGAACATGTACATAATGTATCCTCTCACTTGCCACAAACTTCCTCATTGGCTGTAATGTGATGCCAGGGAAGGGCATTTACTGTAACTCTTTTTCCCCTTTTTTCTTCTTCCACTGAACTGTCCTCATAGCCACATTTAGATTTAAGGGTAAAAACAAAATTTACCCCAGGCTTATTTTAAAATAACAGACAGATTCCACACAGATATTTTCTTATTTCACTTCAAAGTACAGTAAAAATATTTCAGGACTTTAATTCACATTGCATATTTACTGTAAACCAACAAGTGCCTCTTCCTACTTAAATAGTTAAGTAAGAAAAATATTATCACATGACTCTAAAGAGCCAATCATGAAACAGGGCAGGATACTACACTATTCCAAAATTCAGGTGACTGCATTCCCCCTTGAAACCATGTGGAAGCACTATGGTTAGTGATATCAAGCAAATATGATAAGCAGATGTTAATGCAATGTTTATTCCTTATCTTGCATTGTGTGCATTAACAAATTTAAACAACAGGACACACTATAGAAAGTACATCAAGGTAATACCCATATGTCATCCTGTTTTGTACACGCAGTCAGATCAAAACAACTCCACCCTGTGTCACTGATTAACATGTGTGTGAATATTTCCTGTAGGTCACAGCCATGGTCATTGTAACTCTCTCTTTCTCACTGTGATTTTCAGTACTACTGTAACAATCAAACAACCTGAGTCATGCAGCTGTATTGTTAAGTATGCAATGCAAAAGTGTGCTTACTGTGCTAATGTGTGTCAAAATTGTGAATTAATATTCTGAGCAGACTGCATTATACAGGCTTGCTAAATCTCTATTTCACAATTTTTGCCAAATGTTGTAAAACACAATTTCTGTGCTTGCAAGTAAGGTGCAGCATGCAGAGCTATTCAGTATTTACACTTTGTAGTTCTGTGTTACTGTTAGTACGGTAGGGCTTCATCCTGATCCTGCAAGTACCTTGTGTACTGTATGTCTCTCAACAAGTTCTGTAAATTGCAATAAACTTTAAGAAACATGGCTAGCAGTGCAAAAACCCAATCAGACATGTGCCCAATCCAGTTTCATACAGAATTACTTTGACAAACCATCAACATTGCACAGAAGAATTTGTAGGAAAAGAGGTTTTTGTAAAATCAATAAAATGGGCCACAGGCTGCACACGGGAGCTTGGAGCCAAACTTCCGAGATACACTCCATAAAACAAGCCTTGACAAGCCATCCACAATGTACACATATGTACCAGAACTTGCACGAGGTGAATCATTTTGCAGAATCTCAAAAAACTGACCTAGACTAAAAATTCATGAACCCTCCCATAGTCCACCACCCAAGCTACTTTGTTTTAAGTTTTAAATAAATCCATACTTCTGCAGGAGAAGAAATGTGTTTTTCATTACGTAAAACCTTGGTGAGACTGTTCAAACAGAGGTACAGTAAACATGTACTGTATTCAACATTTTCCTCCACACTGATCCCTAAAACAGTGAAATCAGATATCAGTTAAAAATTCCTCAGTTCAGTGGTAAGGTTTAAACTGATATCAGAAGAGGAAAATCAGGCCTTGAATTTTGAGGCATGTGAATGTGATCTTCTGCACACCTAGATGAAGATTTGCAGCTCATATAAATTTTGTGCAGTTTCATAAAACCGCACAAGAGCAATTTGCAGTACACTTGGAGAATTTGAACTACTGTAGAGTGCAAAAAAGGCATTGAAGTTTCAATGATCGATATTCTATACCATATATGCCATGAAGTCCCATATCTCCTCTGTCAAATGTTTAACTACAGTAACACAATGGAAAAACAATTTGGTGTTCCCTAATAATGACCTTTGACCTATACCAACAAAGAAAGGGTTGTTGGCACCATAGCATATCCACACACCCAAATATGGTATCTATCCAAGTATAGGCCTACTATCTTGAGATATTGTTTTAAAAAAGTGTTCGGGCTTTGATCCCTGGTAACCCCAGATCACCACTGACCTCCACTGAAAATGATGCGAACCTTCTTTCAAAATTAATCCATCCCCATACCAAGTATGAAATCAATCCAAATTTCCTACTTGCAAGATAAACAAATTTTCCAGATTTTGACATTGAGTGACCACAGATGACCTTTGGCCTCCACCAAAAATGATTAAACCATACTCTCAAGAAAAAGTATTCACATACTAAGTATGAGATCTATCCAATTTTCCTGTCTTGCTGCCCTTGCGATAACTTGTTAACAAGCTTTTCCGGAATTGACCCCTGGTGTATGCCACACCAAAAGACTCATGTATGATGATGTTCCAAAAATACACGTCCATGTACTGAAATTACAGGTTCATGTACCAAAAAATATACGATGAGGTACTAACTTCACACGATCATGATGTAAATTTCCACCATCACATACTAAAACCATATAAGTTCATCATGTTAATCGTTATGATGTGCATTGAAAACAACCTGCTGTACTGTACATCTAAATTCTGATATTGTACATGTAAAAATGTAAAATCACCATGTTATTTTTGTCCCTTTCACATGCCATACTGAGTGAGCTTTTTGGTGTGCATGAAATCCGCCAAAAGGTTCACCGAGATATGTTGGTCATCTAAAAATGTGACGTAGTACAAAACCATGTTCATGTACTAGCTGCTTACCACATAATAAATTTACCACAGGCAGGCACATGTAATTTGCACCTAATAATCATATGGTGCCCATATGAGCCTTTCCATTTGACCCATGGAATATGTGGTATAGGTGGACAACTGGTTTGTGGGTAAAACACAGTGACCCAGCATTTTTCCATATGGCCAATCCTGTTTAATACACAGACAAGCAGTGGCCCAGGTTTTTGACCAAATAATTTCTATATAGGTCCAGGCCTCCAGGGACCTAAAATAGTTGAGCTAAAGGGGTTTTCAAATCATTGGTACATGTATAACGACAAGAAATATGAATGCAGTGGTAAAGTCTGAGTGTGACTTCAATATACTTTGCGATGTACGATGCCTTTTCCCTCTTTAGGGCTCTACTTGAACCAACTGGTTGGACACTGGGGGGGATAAAACTCCAACTACTGTAACCTAACCCACAGTGGGAGGAACTTTCAGTCTTCTACCATGTAGAACTGTATGCATGACTATGCAATCAGTAGATGATTGTAAGCAATTATGTATCAAGATCATAAAGGAATCAGTACATGATAATAAGCAGTTAGTGCATTAACGTATATTTTTACTGCAACATTTTTTAGATGATCAACGTATGTCTTTCAGCAGACTTTGTGCACAAAATGGGTTTTTAGATGTACAACAGGTGGTTTTACATGCACATTTAACATGATGAACTTACGGTTTTGTTTTGTATATTATATGATGGTGTAAGTTTTCGTCATGATCATATGAATTTAGTGCACCATCGTATATTTTTGGTAAAAGAACATGTATTTTTTGTACATAAACTTCATCACATTCCATGAGCCTTTTGGTGCACAATAATGTTGGCCCCCTGAGATGATATTTGACCTGCACTGAAAACAATAGGGACCATCCTCTCACTATAACATATCTACATTCTAAACATGAAATCTATCTAAGTTTCCTACCTTGAGATAAATGTTAACAAGGTTTTCAGACTTTGACTTCTGGTGACCCCAGATGACCTATGACCTCCATCAAAAAATACTTCCCCTTTACATGGGGCATCTATGAACCAAGTTTGAAAACTGTCATTGTTACTTTGAGATACTGTATCATGTTAACGAGCCAAGTATCACAAACACACCCACATACAGTATACACACACCTATGTCAGTATGCATACACATACAAAATTGAATGCACACATAAATTTCTCTTATCATCAAATCCAAAAACTTGAAAGGCCTGCACCATCCAGTGTAAAGAATGCTTGAGAAACTTTCCTTAAAGGGCAAGAGCAGTCCCCCAGACTTATTTCGAAGCTGCAGCCAATTCTCACAATTTTCTTTTCATTTCTCATTATTCAAAATATCTTCTGTTTTGGAATAAACCATTATATTCATGATAAAAAAAGCAATTACTCCTAGTAATTTTCAATTTTGAGTTAGAAAAAACATTATCACACAACTCACAAGCCAATCATGACAGAAGACAGTTTTTTGCACAATTTCAAATTCAATAAGAAGCCATGCAATCCCTAAATGACATTGCCCATGGACTGTCTGAGAGCATACATACTTCACAACTAGTTGAAAGTGCCACCACCCAATCTTGCATCTTTGCCCCAAAATACAGTCAGCATAAATTTTGCTAGGAAATGTCAAATTTTCTACCTGAAATTCTACAGAAAGAGGGCAACTTACTTGGGGCCCATAGCTCAAGCAGTGTAGGGGTTACGGCCTTCTAAAAAGTGTTGCACAATACCATATTTTTATGCCAAATGTTGCTTTTGAGTTTTTTTCATAAATTTGAATGCTGAGAACTTTTCTAAGAAAGAGGCATAAGGCCCAAATTTGATAAATGGGATGTCTGGTGGCAATATAAATCTGATCTGATTTCAGATTAGCAGTACTTTGCTGAATTTTGGATATGTGGGCCTTCAAATATGCAAATTTTCACTTACAGTAGCATTTCTTTAAATTGTTGGGACTACCTTGGCCCACTACCAATGAGCCAAAAGGCCTTAATGTAATACATCATTAATATTTGGTGACTTCACTATAAGCAAGAGTAAGTTATTACAACATGGATTTACTAAGACAAAGGTTTGGCAGAAGTCTAAACCTTCGGAGGTCCTCCTTCGGAAAGGTCGTTGACCCTTTGGGAGTTTGGGCAAATATACACACAGATTTGAAACCTTCCCCAAGGAAGGAAACAAGTCTGCTAACGCTCCAAGAATATCATATATACCTAAGGATTTCAAGGTCAAATTAAAGGATGACAATGGCCCCTGTGGCCTATTTAAAGGATGTACTATGGGCCCTTGAACACTTTATCCCAAAATGTGGCCTATCTTGTCTAAAGTTAGACCAGGGCTTTAGGCCCTAAATTTGTCATTTGAGGCATACACAAATCATACACAAATCACAAGTTCACAATTCCTTACCTTTCTTTACTTTCAACAACTAAGAAAAACGTTTCCTCACTTGAAATTCAATTTACATACGAAGCTAACGATCTTAGGGGAGGAAACTAACTTTTGTAGGGAAGGAAACTAACAGGTCTGGAAACTAAGAGATCCTGGGATTCTGCATGTGATTAAAACACACTTTTTCACAGCACAACCATGTATTGTAACAATGCTTCCAAGTGATCGTTAGAAATTGTAACATATTGGGCCTAAAGCTTTTTCGGTGAAATATTATAGTAGGAAAATGTCTTAGGTACGTACAAATTTTAAAGTGTAGGCAAGATTTCAACAAAATTTGAGTGGTGCAACTTCAAGTTTTACAAACACTGTTATGGTAGGGTTGTTGCACTAAAACTACGACTACACGAAAAATATCAAACTTCAAGAATTTGACTGATTCACATTGTTAAATAGACTTTTCTATGCAACCATGCCAAATTTTATCAAAATCCGACCAGTACTTTTCAAAATATAGCCTATTTTATGTCTCCATAATCCTTACGATTTCTCCAAATCGCCGTATGCTTCAGTGTTACAATATGCCTGGAAAAGCTGGTCAAATACAACATCGTAACTGCTCACTCAGACACTTTGATTATTCATGACTGTGTTACGTACACCAGATATGCTGGCCTGAATATGCAACGTTACTGGGCAAGACACTCAGTGATCACGCGTCCATGTCATGACAGCTTGCGTTCTGTGTACGTAACATGCATTAACAAGTCGCACATAGCCTGCTTACAATGCAGTACCGTATGTATGCATATTGGCAGGAAATCCCTTGTTGCTAAGCTGAAGAATGGGTTCATACATAAACATATTAATGTCGGCTCAGTACAAAAGATGTAGGCGGGGATCAATGGGCTGTTTCATTTAAACAAGTGTGCATCGGGGCTGAGCAAAAAATCATTTGTTTTTCTTCGGAAATGGAAAGATCATAAAAAGTGCTACAAAATGATACCTGCAGTTGCAGATTTTTCTGGAACCCATTGTAATCATGCCACCAATGTTTTAAGCCCCAAAATGGTAAAGAAATATTATTTTTGGCGATTGCTTCCCTCCATTATAATATAGAGTTCCTTTTCTTCTTTCTAATGATATATGGGTTGTAGGGGTCAAAGGTTCAGCCCCAATGCACAATCAAGTCAAAGATGGCTATGTGTGGCATTTTAAGTGTGACCAAAACACACTTTTGATTGTCACCGTTGCAACAATGCTTCAAAGGGATCATTAGAAACTGTAACATATTTTTTCCTCTTTTTGTTTTAAAGCTTATTTGGTGAAATATTATAGAATTATGTCTTAGGTGTACTAATTTTACAGTGTAGGCAAAATTTTGACAATTTTTAGTGTCATAAATTCAATTTTTAAACACACTGTTTTAGCGACTTCGTGTTTGGGTGTGAGTAGTTCCACAAGAATTTTGGAGAAAAATTCTGTGTGCATGCGACAACCCAAAGTTATAGCAACTCTGTGTGTTTGCATGTGACTAATGTTAGTTCTTGGATATTCTGGAGAAACATTGGCGCGCAAATGCAACAGTCCTAACCTTACACCTGAGTTTGACCAAAGGGTTATCAAGCAGCCTAGATCATCTTCGCTGTTATATGGCAATACTTAACGCGACAGTACACTGCCTATTGCTACCTATGCCTAGGAAGGATAGGCTTCGGTAGCCTAAGTTTCCACTTCCAACACACTTACACATAACGTAACGTTACAATAAACTTACAATATTGACACTAGCTTTGCGAAGCTCCTTGTTTTCATTTTGCAATGACTTGCATCTCATTTTATATGTTTCCACCTCTATTTTCAACACTCGATTTTCTTGTTCCAAAGACGCAAGCCTGTTTTCCAGTTCTTCTCGTTTCAGTACCGCTGGCAATTTGGTGGAATCTGTGTCGCTCTCAATTTCACTGGCACTCGCACTGTCAGCAGTGCCGTCAGCCATGATTGCCTGTAATGAATCTAATGCATGATGAATATCAATACAATATATCGTGCACATACAGTACAGTATGTACCAGCAGCATTTGTTATGGTGCTTGTATAGTTGTGGTCGCATAGTATGTACGGTGAAATTTTTATTTCCAGCGAGTTATGGTCATTGCTTTTTTTTCTTCTTCTTCTTTTTTTTCTTCTTTTTCTTCTTTTAAGGAAATTTGTTTCAAATTCATGGTTAGGGCTAGGGTTGAAAAAAAAGCATCTTCTATATGTTTTTAACTTTGGGTCAATGTTACCAAAATGTAGGCAAACTAGCACTTTCGAATAGTCTATTTCCAAGAGGCTGATCGGTCCATTGGCAAGTGCGGCCCATAACCCCATGGGGAAAAAAATGAAGGTACAATAACTCGCGTACCAAGCCACATGAGCTTCATAGACAATATGATATGCACTCGAATTGCTTAGTCGGATAGGGATGCGAAACAACTTTTACTACGGAAGCGGGCAATCCGCGGGCCGAGCGCCGACTTCTGGTACCAGTACAGTAGGCTATAGGGCGGTGAACCCTGTCTTTCTCACGAGAATATTATTTCCCTAAAATGGTCATAAGAAGCATGCATGGCCAACGCGAGATATTTACTTTGTGCCCAGTGGGGCGATTGAGTTATGCCCCTCCCCTCACGGATGCTTGCATTTTTTCTCTCTTTTTTTTTCTTTTTCATTTTTAGATCCTAAAAATATGTAATGTAGGAACGCAAATTTTACTTCCGAAAGGGTGGCATAGGCCTATGTGGCACCAAATTGCATATAGGGAGTGACATCTTATCTAAAAATTTTTCAATGGGGAGCAATCGTGTCCCAAGGCTTCCTTCCTGACCTCTATATTTTTAGTTCCGACAAACACACACAACAGCACATTTTTTACTTCTACATGTATCATACGTAGGCCTAGCACCAGACTGCATGCATGTAAGCAGGGCGGATTTACGGGGGCTGGGGCCCCACCACCCCTTCCCAAAATGATGAAATTTTTCCAACGTAAAAAATAAAGAAAAGGAAAATAAAATAAAAAAAGAAGCAGAAGAAACAAAAACACTGACAAGGCCCATTTCATTTAAATATAACTAATGTGAAGTTTTAGAGTCAGAGAACCGTACATATTTCCACATTTTTTATCTTAGCAACAAAGTTACATCAAAAACAAACTTGTAATTCTAGACTTTAGGTACGCTTTATGTTATGGTGACATGGCGACGCTAATAGAGCTGTTTTCACTTGGCAGTTAAAGAATAAAATACCCCCAAAAGATCAGCAGGAATTGTTTTAATATCTTTTACCCTTCTCTATATACCTTCCCAAACTTTAATTGTTTCTGAAATACTTCATCGCCTATGAAAAAAATGATGTGGAGTGTTGCACAGTGTTAAAGGCCCAGTTCTCTCATCGCAAACAGTACGAATTCTCTTAACCTTTTTACTTAAGTCCCTCCCACAATTGTCTGAAATTCATCCTTGTGCAGTCTCAATCTCAGTTTATTGTGCTTCAGGGTGAGTATGGGAAAGCACTGTGTGTTTAATAAAAAAAAAACGCTCATTACAGTTCATGCTGTGTATTATATGCTTTGGTAATCTGCATTGTTTGAATTAACAGTTAATCAAAAAGACGGGCCAATGGAGAGTTTCTGTACCCCCTCCCCCTACAAGAAGTGTAGTTAGGGTTGAGAGGATTGGCCCTTTAAGATTTTTTGCTAGCCCTAAACAATTCTCTCTAAGTACTAATCAACGTAGACGTATAGGATGCAGGGACAGACTGCAGGACGCTCTAAAAATTTTCTGTTAAAATTCGGGGAAATATGAAGACAATTTTTCAGGCACTGGAATAATTTTAATTATGTTCTACTTGTCACCAATGGTTCTGAGAATACCAAAATTTTAGCATGCCTGGCGTTCTTTAAACGTTTCCTCAATTTTGTATTCGATACTTATACCTTCTGATAAGAACCACGTACTGGACTCAAAAACAGCAGCAAAAGTTCAAACTTTTGTAGGAATAATTAGGTAGAAGACTCGCCTTGTGATTTGGAAATCGGTTGTGAACGGAATTGAAACTGTCCCGATGCAGCCAGATCCAGAATGAGAGTTTTGTCATGGAAATGTCGCATGTACTGCAAAATTTCTGCGCGCTTTGCGCTCATTCGCTTTGCTTGGTATTGTTTCTTGATCACTTTATGAGTAACGGTATATAGTACTTCAAAAATCTGCCAAAGAGAGTAATCTAATCTAGGTTATCTTCACTTATTTTTTATCCAGATCCCTCATAATGCAAAAGTATGTGGAATATACCAGCAGAGGCTCCATCGAGTCCTTCATCTGGGATTACCAGAGGAATTTGTGAAATTGCAAAAAAGGTCTTATATTTTTCACGGGATCTGAAGGTTTTATCTAAATTTGCCTGCCGACTAATTATTTTGAAAAAAAATCTGGTCGTAGCATGGAAATACTACCTCGAGTAAGTACTTCCATGTCAGTACTATGGCTCATCGAATTTCTTAACTTTGGTGCACAAGTACTACGCGACTACATTATTGTTCACTGTCTGAAGCCAAAGACCGGCTTTATCGGAAATTGTTTTGATGACTCGCCAGACGAGACCAGTTATAACGTGGGCAAATGTGTGCTATGTTTCTAGAAAAAATAGTGTTGTTTGCAATTGAAGAAAAACCCGAACACTTTTTATTCTGTTTGAATGCATAATATGATAACAGATTTTCACTCCATAGTTAAACTTCGAGGAACAGCAACTTTTGACGAGAGAAATCTTTTTACCTCAATTGAAATGTTTCAAATCTTCACTTGGTATTGAGTAACGTCATAGGTATCTATCGAGTTTCAAATAAGATTCAGAACTTATGGAAGCCGAAAGAAAGCTCACAGAAGAAAGGCATATGCGTTAGCACTTTGGGGGAAGGCATCATTCCCTCTGTAGTTATTTAAAGGCCTTTTGGTGGTTTTTCACTGGGGTTTTGTAAAAAAGAAAGAAAGAAAAAAGGGAGAAAAATTATTCCACACCGTGTCCTTGAAACCCTGTCGCAATTCCTTTTCCTAACTCAACATATCTCATTTTAAAGACTGGTAATTTTTGTTAAAAAATACCCCGGCCTGCTCTTCAACAAAGCCACAAAAAGTTACGGTATGTAATGTGGGCTCATTGTCTCTCATTCGTTTTGTCTTTCCATATAAGTTAAAGCCCTTTTGTCCTTGAATTTTTATACTGTGGGAATGTTTAAATATCTTTGCCTGTAGTAGATCAAGCATTATACCTTTCACCATACGTAGAGTGCAACTAACACTGTTGGTTAATGTTTCCTGCAACTATGGGCGGTCATCAGGGCAAAAAAGACAACACCGCGAAACAGAAAAGTTAAAACCCAAAAGGAAAAAACAACGCCGGAGGGAACATTCAAACGTCTAAAGAAAAAGGCAAACGTCAAAAGGGGAAGACAAACCCCGAAAGGAAAAGACAGAGGCAAAAGGAAAAGTTAAAACCCAAAGGAAAAGACTAACGTAAAAGTGGAAAACAACAAACGCCAAAAGGAGAAGACAACGCCGAAAGGAAAGGACAACGCCGAAAGGAAAGGACAACGCCGGAAGGAAAGGTCAAACGCCAGAAGGAAAAGATAAACAGGCAAAAAATACAACACAGTAAAACGGGAAAGTGAACGCTAAAAGGAAAAGACAATGTCAAATAGAAAAGACAAAAGTCAAAAGGAAAGGACAATCACAGAAAAAAAAAAACACAAACGCCGAAAGGAAAATACACGAGACAAAAGGAAATGACAACCGTGTAGAAAATAAAACCAAAGTCAAAGGAAAAGGCAAAAGTGAAGTGGAAACGATCGAATAACATAATGTGACAAAGACAACGAGGAAAGGAAAAGACAAAGTAACGTCAAAAGGACAAGAGAACATCAACTGGAGAAGAGAGAGTGAGTACTAACCACTGACTTCCTATATACATAGGCAGAGCATGTAACGCGTATGTCCTATCTGTAGAATGTCGCCACCGACTGGGATAAAAAAGGGCACCGAGATAGCCGCCGCGAATCTTATAATTGGTATGATTTGAAGACAACTCTGTAATATTTTAAACAGAAGTTTAACTTGAATGAGAAACAATATCATTTTCCTGCAGTACATGTAGTGATATTGACCTACCTTGCGTTATTCCGAAAATATTTCAAATTTCTTGCAAAATCTGTTGATTCTAACTACTTTAGCAAGGCTGAACTTTCACACACAAAACCATAGCAGACAGCCATCTCGCTACGCCTATACTCACACGTACCCGGCGAGACTTTCTAACTTGCAGTATACTCTGTCCACGGACTTATATACATGGTCAGAGCATGTAACGTGTCCTATCCGTAGATGGTCGCCACCGACTGGACAAATAGGCGCACCAAGATGGCCGCCACGAGGCTATAATTTGTGTAATTTGACGACGACGCTGTGATATTTAAAACAAAATTTAAACTTGAATGAGGAAAAATATCATATTCCTGCAAAAGGTGAAGTGATTTTTACCTAACCTTGCCATATTTCAAAAATATTTCAACTTTCTTGCAAAATCTGTTGATATACTTGAGCAAGTCCAAACTGTCACACGAAACCATAGCAGACAGCCATCTTGGTGCGTTTTTTCTCACGCTACGATAGCGACAATCTGCCGTAGGTATGCTCTGTCCATGTATAGGAAGTCCGTGACACCATCCATGTATAGGAAGTCCGTGGTATTAACCCACACTGGGTGTCATGAAACAGTGCTTCCACCTATCAGAAAAGCTCTCCACAAAAATGAGACATTTTGGCAATTTTAAACAGTTCAGGAAATATCTGAGATGCTTCAAGTTATAATGAGAAACGTATCTTTACATATCTGACAGTTACTAGATCTGAAAACCGGTGAACTGTGGGAAATGATCACCGGATTTGATGAAGTTCATTCTCACTTTGTGAAATTAATCCTGAAATGTGGAATTACTGTATGCACAAGCATTCTATTCGAGCGAACTGACGTTAGGCTTAAAGTTATACTAGGCCACAGTGTGCACAGTGTTAAAGTTAGGCTGCGTATGTAACTTGTAAGTGGACCATTAACACAATAACCTTTAATATTTGTTAGGAACTGACAATAAACACACCGAACAGTGTGACTGGCTAAGTCTTTCTTGAGGTTTTCTTTTGCAGCGCAGGGAATTTCCTGCGCTCTACCGTCTCTTTTAATATTTGTAGACTTTTTCATTGGCGTTTGCCTTTTTCTGTCGACGGTCGTCTTTTCCTTTTGACTTCAGTGACGTACACAGGATTTCTATGAAGGGGGGGGGGGGGAGCATGCAGTATGAGTGATCGCTGGCCAAGAGGACGGGAAAAATTTTGGCCTTTTCAACGAGCTTAGATGCAAAATAGTGCAAGATTTTCGACTTTGACCGGAACAGTGTTAAAAGTTAAATTGTGGTGGTTCATGAGGATAAAACTGAAACCGTCTTTACATACAATCTTATGCCCTTTACGCTACCTTTCAAAGTAAAACTTGTCATTAAGTTTGCATACTTCTAGGAGTAAAAAAAGAGCATCAATCGGTATAGGCGAACGGGAGCATTTTAGTTTGAGTTTTTTCTTGGCCACAAAACTTTATTCTGCCATAAATATAAAATATTATCTAAGCGGGACGCCACCACTGGTTGGCGCGGAGCTAAGAGAAATTTCGAAAAGTCAGACCACTCAGATAGCCGGAAATAGCATTCACCAGACTTATATGAAGAATCTAACAAGTCTCTATCTTCTTTTGTCGTTTGCAATAAAAACGATCACTTCAAAATATGTCCGCAAACTGCAAAGTGATCAGAGAGTTGTTAAGAGCTACTTTGACCACAAAAATATAATTTTGCCCGAATGACTATCTTAGTGGAGCGCAACCATTAGGAAATAACCGCGACCCCTCAGATGGCCGAAAATTGAGTTTCTATTCTTGTAAAGAGAATCTAAACATGCAGTCTTTATATTTAGCTTTTGTTTGCAATAAGAATAAAATCAGGAGCATGCTAAGTGATCAAAAAATTACCAGGTAAAATGTACTACCGCTATTACATTAAATTGTCTTTATTCTTTCCGGGGAAATTATACAACGGAATTGAAAATATGCTAATGCTTCTCTATTGTTACTCTTGGTTAAATAAAGATCCGCTAAATTGATGAAACTTTCTGTGACTGCTCGAACTTCCGTCTGTTAATGATCTTACCCTTAGCATCTCCTCTTGCGTGATAAATGGCAAACTATTTCTCAACGCACCTGAACACCCTCCCCTCCCTGTCGCCGTCTCGTCCGCGTTTATGCAGGAAGGGAAAGGGGTGGGCCGCTCCCTTTTGAACATTCTTTAAAAAGGTAGGTGTCCTTAGAGTTAATCGGTGCCACCAGCTGGATTTTTTAGTTAAATTTGGAATTTGACAAAAATTTGCTATTTTTAGGAATTAAGAAAAAAAGAAGAAGAACAAAAATGGCAACACTGAGGGGCCTTGCAGAGACAATCCCCTCCCTTTGAAAATTTTTGAGAAATTGGGTGTTCCTACATGCTCTGGTGCCACACATGCTATCTTTTGAATTAAAATCCGTGTTACTAAAGTATGGCTACGTATTTTAAGGACCTTGGCATCCGTGAGGGGGGGGGGGGCATGGCCCAATGCCCCCCCCCCCTTCGTACGCTTCTGTTAGACTTTGTCTTTTTCTTTTGACTTTTGTATTTATTTTGACTTTCATCTTGCCTTTTAGCGTTTGTCTTTCCTGTTTTGCTGTGTTGTCTTTTTTTTTTTTTTTTTTTTTGACCTTTCCCTCCGGCGTTGTCCTTTCCTTTCGGCGTTGTCTCCTCCTTTTGAGGTTTGTTGTTTTCCACTTTTATGTTAGTCTTTTCCTTTTGGGTTTTAACTTTTCCTTTTGCATTTGTCCTTTCCTTCCGGCGTTGTCCTTTCCTTTCGGCGTTGTCTTCTCCTTTTGACGTTTGTTGTTTTCCACTTTTACGTTAGTCTTTTCCTTTTAGATTTTAACTTTTCCTTTTGCCTCTGTCTTTTCCTTTCGGGGTTTGTTTTCTCCTTTTGATGTTTGTCTTTTTCTTCAGACGTTTGATTGTTCCTTTCGGCGTTGTTTATTTTTCCGTTTCACATTTGTCTTTTCTGTTTCGCGGTGTTGTCTTTTTTGCCCTGATGGCCGCCCATATGTAGCGGCATCAAAATTATAAATAAATTGAAAACAATGTCCAATTAATGAGCTGCGATGACATCCCAGATTTACATGATGTACCAAATCAAAAGAAAAAAGTTGCATTACTTTATAAATTTGCATCTTCCGAACTCTATAGGCTATCGAGATGAAGTTAAAAATCCGGGATCCAGACCACCACTATCTAAGAATTTCATTTCGAGTGGGTCGGGTGGGTGGAAGTGACCACAAACTTTGTCCTTTTTGCCACAAGTATAGTTGTGAGGAATATTATAGTTTGTGCCGCAAATTATTTGTGCCAATGTCTCCAAAAAATAAATTCGGCCTTATTTGCACAACAGCATAACGGATAGGTTTCAGATTTACCGAGTTTTCAATTCATTACCCAACGACTCCAAATCCTCAGCTATGCAGAGTGCTGAGAGAATTCATGCTACATTTAAAGTATGCTGATTCTTTCTTAAGGCTGTTAAGGATCTGACTTAAACAGAAACTCTTGTTAAAGCAACAAATATTGTATAAGTTTGCATCTAGACACCCTTGAAAACCGAAAACATTCCAAAGGGGTGGGAAGTTATCCGTCCTAATAGACCTCTCCCCCGCACGGCGATTCATGTGTGTTCTCCTTTCAAGAAAGAAGTATGGTAAACCTAGCCACCGCCCCCGCCACAAAGCGAATTCTAAAAAAATACACATGTACGTATTGCCCATACACACCTAAAAAGGAACAACAAATCGACTTCAAAAGAGGTTAAATTTAGCACCACATTTCATCTAAGGGTACTTAAATTTTCAAAAACTTCTCAAGGGGGAGGAGAAATCCCTTCCCCTATCAGTCTTCCTCCACGCCAGCAGTAAGGCACTGCAGTAAGCCCCCAAAACAAAAATACTGCCTAAACCTGAGCAGACGGTATTACTCACTCATATAGTGTGGAAATTGCGTTCCCCCGATTTATTAAAAGCTGGTGGCGTCCAGTGGCGTAGCTACTGGGGGGGGGGGGGCAGGGGGCAAGTTGCCCCCCTGGAAAATTATTTGGGGAAATTTGATGAATTTTCTTACTCTAACAAAAATTTCTCAAAATTTTTGTTAGAATAAAAAATTCTGAGACATTTCTGATACATAATTCGTATTTTCATGCAAAAAATTAACCCAGATTTGAGATTTCGTCAGTGTCGCATAAACCGGCCCTACTCGCGTTCCACAGAAATGTCCTCGCCGCGCCCAGCAGATTGAATATTCTCTTGTATACACGCGGTTTTAATGGTCAGTGCATTTCAGTGCACATGAAGCTGTTATTCAGGAATTTAACAACAGCTGATACAGTACAACTAACACTGAAAGGCTGTAAAACCAAACTTTTCCCCTTGCACATAGTCTTTGTGTTGTACACTTTGGGAATTCAGTAAAAGGATGTGAAAAATGACAAGTCACTAACGTAGACAACCCCCTCCCCCTTCCCCCCCCCCCCGAGTTTATTATATTGTCCCGCAAGCTAGTAGTAGCTATACCGATTTTATTCTGTGTACATAAGGCATAACGATGAATGTGGCTAAAACAATCCATGGCCAACGATTAAATTTTAGTTAGTCTAGAAATTAGAATGAACGGGATCCATTGGCATACTTAGCCTAATTCTTGGAGGCTTACAGGCTAGTTTGGGAAAAAGCTTTCTGTTCACTTGGGGCGTAACAATAAACGGGTCCATGCGGAGTACCTTGCAGCTTTCTTCACTTAACAGACTGCTGTTCTAACAGGATATCCTGTGTGATCGAGCCACTATTAGGCCTCCTTTTAGTGGCGTACGAAGGGGGACCATTGGGCCATGCCCCCCTCACAGATGCCATTTTTTCTTTGTTCTTAAAAATAAGTACCGGTAGTTAAACTTTAGTAATACAGATTTTACTTCACAAGATAGCATATGTGGCACCAGGTTGCATATAAGGACACCCAATTTTTTTTTAAAATTTTCAAAGGGGAAGGATTGTCTCTTCAAGTACGTCCCTCAGTGATGCCAATATTTTAATTCCTACAAATAGGCAAATTCTGTCCAGTCCCAATTTTTACTTTAAAAGGTAGACTGTCTCTGTTTCTCACTGGTGGCATCGATAAAAATAAAGACTACGTGTTTAGATTCTCTTTACAAGCATGAATACGATATTTTTGACCATCTGAGGCGTCTGATTTTTCGAAAAAATTTTTCGCTCCTCGCCAAACAATGAAGGCGTTTCACTCAGTCTTTTGGGCAAAATTACATTTTGGGGTCAGATTAACCCTCAACTCTCTGATCACTTTGCAGTTTGCAAACATATTTTGAAGGAAGGATTTTATTTGCAAACAACAAAAGAAGGTAGTAACTGGGTAGATTCTTCGTATGAGTCTGGAAAATGCTATTTCCGGCCATCTAAGGGGTCGGATTTTTCGAAATTTTCTCTACGCTCCGCGCCAACCAATGGTGGCGCTCCGCTTAGATAATCTTTATGACAAAATAACATTTTGTGGCCAAGAAATACCACAAATCCTATACCGATCAATGCTCTTTTATTTTGACTCCTAAAAGTGTGCAAATTTAATGACAAGTTTTACTTCGTAAGGTAGCATAAATGGCATAAGAATGCATGTAAAGACACTTAGGTTTCAGTTTTATCCTCATGAACCACCACGATTCAACTTTTTACACTGTTCCTATCAAAGTCGAAAATCTTGCACCATTTTGCATTTAGGCTCCTTGAAAACGTCAAAAACTTCCGGACACCCCTCCCCGTAGACTAACTACATGCCACCCCCTTCAGAGAAATCCTGGGTACGCCACTGAGTTAGTACATACAAATAAACCAATATTGTTGACCAAAATAATGTACTAAGAACTGATATTTCCAATTGCTCTATGTAATACTTTAAGATTAAAAATGCAGGTAATATTACATAATGACATGTTAATGTTGTTATACTTATAAATTTGCATTTTTTATATAAAATACATACACACTGACCGGGAAAATTTTGGGGAAATTTCACACCTTTGCCCCCCCCCCCCCTGGAAAAAATCGTAGCTACGCCACTGGTGGCGCCAGACATCAAGTTAAAGAAACCCTGGTTTAAACAACAAATATTGCACCATTTTGCATCCAGACAGGCCTTGAAAATCATAAAAAATTCCACAGAATAGGGGAAACCTTCTCCCCGTAGATTCCTCCCCCATGATGGCAATCCATGTCCTATATGCCAGAAAATAAATATGGTAACCCTACTTTCATCCCTCCTCAACCCCATTTATTTCCTGTGGTACCTGAAAAGGGGAACCACTGGCTGACCTGGTATGTTATTGCGTATTTTCCTCACTTATTGGGAAATTGCAGACATGGGATGCATATTTCAAGGCTGGGTACATTTAGAAGTGAGAAAAACATCTCAAGTCACTTGGTTCGGGCCTCACATCCCCAACCCTTTATGATACATCCGGCAGGGACGTTTCCTTGTAACCGTAGTAGATGTAATACTTGTAAACTTGTTAGCAAAGACAGGCTTCTGTCTGTTGTAGGTCCCAACAACAATTCCTTCGACGTCAAACATCATTTTACATGTACGTCTACTAATATAGTGTGTATCCTAAACGTCGATTAGCTGATCGGGTTACTGAACACTTGAGATCCATTAGGCAAAACCTTCCAGGTTACCCGGTTGCCAACCATTTTAACCCCCATCGGCCTGTTCTATACAGGATCTGATGGTCACGGCGGCCATCTCATGCAAAGGTTCCGACCGTGATCGTCTTACTGCCGAAAATCGACTGATAGTAAGGCTAGGAACTCTAGCTCCCAACGGGCTGAACGTCAAACTTGAACTGTTATAGACTGTGTTTATTTTTTTTTTTACAACGGACTGTTTGCCGAACTTGAACTTAAATTGATCGTGTTCAATTTTCCTTGCAAAGTCCGTTCATAATGACATCATAATCGCCTAGCGTGTATTTATTATTACGTTTAATTTTTATCGCGTCATCACTATTAACTTATTTTGCACGGTTGCGTCGTTTAGCTGTGTTTAAAATTGCGTAGCGAAGTAGGCAAACATTTCATTATTGGCATTTCCTTTGTAAAGAGGTTGTACGCATGACGTCGGCGCGTTTTGGTTTGGCTTGCTGGATGGATGTTGTCATGGGCAGTGCGTGTTTTACCAGTGCCTCCGCACTACAGGGACTTAGAAACGATTCTAAGGAGCTGATGGGGACATAACAAGACACACAACGCGTTGACGTAGGTGCTTGGCCTTTGTGCGCGCGCCGATCGAGTTGTATCGGCACGCGTTTGTTGTTTCTTTTGAATATCGTTTATTTTATCAGTTATTATTTTGCCGCCTGATGAAGGGTACATACCCGAAACGTTGCGGAGCTTTCTTCCGAATTTTAGCACTTTTTATCATTCCAATCTGTTTACCTTCATACTTTACCAGTGCTACGCAGTATTCGACCTTATGTTTAATTATATATATATATATATATATATATATATATATATATATATATATATATATATATATATATATATATATATATATATATATATATATATATATATATATATATATATATATATATATATATATATATATATATATATAATAAGGTCGAAATGCTGCGGAGCACTGTTGAAATGTGTAGGTCGAAAAGAGGTAGTAAAAAGTGCTTAAAAGTTTGCGGAAAACTCCACGACGTTTCGGGTATAAACCCTTCATCAGGTGGCAAAAACCAAACTGAACAACCAACAGTAACAATTGGACACGACAAACATCAAATCCGAAGCGATCGCTGTAAAAACAGAACCGGACGAAAGTGACTGTCAGAAAACATGAGTGCGAAGGATGAAACACAAATCAAAAAAAGAAAAAGAGCGTCCTGGATGAAAAAATGCACGTAAAAATCGAACATGTTCTTAAAAAAGGGAAAACAGGAGACAAAAACTAGCTCCGGAAAAAAAAATTGTGAATAAGGCCTACACAGAAAAAGCTCTTTTTTTTTTTTTTTTTTCTGTGTAGGCCTTATTCACAATTTTTTTTTCCGGAGCTAGTTTTTGTCTCCTGTTTTCCCTTTTTTAAGAACATGTTCGATTTTTACGTGCATTTTTTCATCCAGGACGCTCTTTTTCTTTTTTTTGATTTGTGTTTCATCCTTCGCACTCATGTTTTCTGACAGTCACTTTCGTCCGGTTCTGTTTTTACAGCGATCGCTTCGGATTTGATGTTTGTCGTGTCCAATTGTTACTGTTGGTTGTTCAGTTTGGTTTTTGCCACCTGATGAAGGGTTTATACCCGAAACGTCGTGGAGTTTTCCGCAAACTTTTAAGCACTTTTTACTACCTCTTTTCGACCTATATATGTATATGTATATATATATATATATATATATATATATATATATATATATATATATATATATATATATATATATATATATATATATATATATATATATATATATATATATATATATATATATATATAGCATTAATTAATTCCGTGTGTTGGACGTAATAAGTAAGGAAAAATGGAAAACAGAGTGTGCATATAGATCCAACTAATGATTTATTGAAACAGAAATTTTCGCCGCCTCCTGGCGGCTTTGTCAACTGTGTTATGGAAATCAACCGTTACATACAAACAAGATAGAGTTGAATGCGTACAGTACCGCGTAATATTAAAATAAATTTGAAAAGTTGTAAAGTGACGTCATAATGATGATGATCGAAAAGTACGTAGTTACAAAGAACGCACGTTCTCACATAGTAATTAATACGAAGCGCGAACATCATAACCATGGCAAGCTTGATTAGCCAAAATAATGTAAAGTGACGAGACAATGTAAAATTGTAGTGTGCGTACCTCATTTCGTTGTTTGAATGGAAGCGTATGTACATATTCAAAACTCCATGGTAACTAAACAGTTTATCAAAGCGACAAGAAAGTCACAAATTTCAACATGATAAAATACCTAAACAATGGTTCAAGCTAGGACAATGCAAGATGACTGATAAAGATTCATTATGCAATCTCTGAATTTAATATTCATATAAAATTCTAGACCTGAGGTCTAAGGAAAACCCATTGCAGTTCTACCCCCACCCCTCCCTTTCCTACGCACAGTTCTATAGTTTTTCCTCGAAAATTTAAGCTAACAGTACACTCTAAAATCAAAAGAGTAAACTTAGTCACTCTTTGATAGACTGAAAAGTGTAAAATCACTCCACTAGAGTGATAATTCACTCCAAGAGGAGTGAAACTCACTCCACACAAAGTGAAATTCACTAGAGGAAGAGGAAAAGTTCACTCTTCCCCGAGTGCCTGCAATAATCACTCTTTTTTAAGAGTGGTCACTGTAGGCACTCCATCAAGAGTGAAACTTCGCTTTTTTTAAGGGAATTTCACTTTTTTGGAGTGAATTTCAATCTTCTTGGAGGGAATTAACACTTTTCATCCTATCAAAGAGTTCACTCTTTTGATTTTAGCGTAGTTGTAAATTTTATGTGCCTGATAATTTTCTAATAACTTAAAAATTGCTGATTTTTTATCCCATGCATACAATGGCTAAACATTAAGACTGTTTAGACTCTCTTTACAATCCCGAAAGCGAAATTTTCGGCAATCTGAGGGGTCTCAAGTTTTTACAATTTTCTCTACCCTCCGCTCCAACTAAAGGTGGCGCTCCGCTTAGACAGTCTTGGGCAAAATTACATTTTTGGACAAAGTATTTTTAAGCACTTTCTGATCTCTTTACACTTTGCGAACCTGTTTCTAAGTGAGAATTTTCTTTCAAATGTCAAAAAAGATACCGACTGATTAGATTCTTTGTATAAGTCTGGGAAATGCTATTTACGGCCATCTGAGTGGTCTGATTTTTCGAAATTATCTGCACGCTCCACGCCAACCGATGGTGGTGGTCCGCTTACACATTTGTAAACATGACGCTTATATTGCAGAAAATAAATTACATTTCCTTTAGGAAAATTTGAATATTTGGGGGACTATCGAAGAATATGCGTTTCCTTTTATATATCTGAGATAGCATGTCGACTGTAGATCGTTGCTTTTACATAATGTTATCAAAGGAGTTCGGATATAGGCTTCCCGGCGACATTCAAAAAGCTCCCGAAACTTTGTTGCCTTTTTTAGACAAAAAATAAAAGCTTATTATTATTACTGCATTAAGGGTTGCAATTTAGGGCGCGCGAAGTGTGAGGAAATTTTTGCATTTTCAAAACTAATAATTAAAAATATGGAACTCTTATTGCGAAGAATTCGGAATTTTATGAGCTGATGAAGGAAAAGTTGGGCACTGAGCGCACTTTATTTGACTGGTGTCTCAAATGGTAAATTTCCGTATTTTTTACTCTTTCGAGCCAAGGGGAATTCGTTCCTGCCCCTGTAGCTATGTCACTGCTCTTTAACATTGAATAATAATAAAATTTTGACACTTCCACAACTAAAAAATTCATCCACACAGATTACTCAACTGACAGGATTGAAAGGTATCTAATGATAGGTGTGTATGAGAGCCGGAAGTAAGGTAGGCAAATGGTTTCCTGAATGGAATATGAAGTCTTGCTCGAAAGCCTATCTTCAATTGGCGCGGAGCGTACAGAAAATTTTGAAAAATCGATACCCCCCCCAGACGGCCAAAATAGCATGTCTCGGGCTTGCAATTTTTTACCCTAAAACAATTAGGCCTATATGTAGGTATGGAACTTGTATTGCAGAAAGCTCTGCATTCTGGGTTTCCTGTAAAGAGTTAGGGGATTACTGAAGAATCTACACTTCCTTCATTCATGGCAAACCTGAGTATGATTGTTTTTTTTTTTTCTAAAGCCCTCCCCACCCTCTGGCAAAGGGCCGTTCGGCGAGTCCGACGTTCTTGCTACATAATGAATCTGACACTCTCCGATGACGGTTTCCCAAACTTTGTTGTCCTTGAGACGAAGTGTTTCAAGATCATTCTTTTTGAGCTTTTATTGACGAAAATTGGAATTTTATTAAAACAGTTTACAAAAATAGCAATATAGCTGCCGGTCGGTGTCTCTTGACGATGTGGTTTCACACGGGGTAAATATCCGATTTTAGTGTCATTTTCAGACCTCGGGAAAATTTCCCAAACTCATAGCTAGAACTAATAATGCATTTTATATTGCATTTTGCGGTGCGCGTTTTTATTGTGAGATTTGGACGATTAAAAATGGGGTTTTCTGACCCGGGAAGTGGGGTGAAGCATGCTTCGCGCCCCTCAATTTTCCGTTGAGGGATATGGTCCAGCCCCTGCCCCGCTTCGAACGCCTATGAAAAAAGAGCTTACAAAGTTGGTAGTTTTGCGAATTATCTGGTAAATCATGGAGATCAACAAGTGCTCTACAGTACATAGTACATGCTGACGTAAACATTAATTCGGAAACGACTTTTTTTGACTAGAGAGATACTTCAAGCATAGGACACCAACAATTTCCAAACTAAATCTTGAACATTTTTACACGATTTTTTATAGCCTAATGTTGAGGGTAGTCTTTGTTTTTTATTTTGCCTGTAGGCCTAAACATAGGGGGATAATTACAAAGACCATTCCCCCTACTCAAAAGTTGAGGGATATACAGCCTCTGGAACATATATGCTCCAAGTCAGACGTGTCCCTGCCTCTGTTTGTGTCATGTTGCTGCTAAGTGTAGACGTCGAGAGTACGGCTATTCTGGTTGCCACTAAAGCAAGTCCTTTTTGTGACCTCAATTTGACATGGCGCCATCGTATACGATAATTTGATTCAGCTCTCGCTCTCCTCTCCACTTACTGTACAGTATACAGTCTGTTGCCAGCGCTTTATTATAATAACAGAGCATAGGTCACAAAGCCTAGCCATTTGCAAAGAAACTACTAGTGACGACACGATTTATTTTCAACTCAAGTGAAGAATTCACCGAAGGGTACATCTTCTTGGCTTTCCGAAAATTAACTGAAAAATATTTCGAAGATATCTGTTTTGGTGAGTTTTATCTCCATGTCGAAAAAAGGAAGTAAATTCCAGATGAAAAACTGAAGCCTAAGTTAGAGCTAGGCCCGCCTAGGCTTGTCATATCATAAGGATAGTGTTTGCCGCGCAGAATCGTACTGCCGGAAGGGTATTGTTCCAACCTAGAAAATGGCGTCGATGTTTCTTGAAAGATCCAAACGTTTCGATGCATTTAGTGATTTTAATGGCTCAAGTTGAAAGCTAATTTCGTATCCTTTCGTTCTGGGGGTTTTTGCTGTGAGTGTTTTTTACACGATTCAATTAGGCTAGGGTGTCCTAACGGGTAAAATGTTAGTAATACAGACCCTAGGCTAACGTTAGGTCGCAAGTAACTGTGGCGGCCATTACCGTTCGCCATATGCAAATCAGCATATCCTAACATAATGTATGTGAGCACGTACTAAATGTGCGCATACGTACTGGTATTCAGATAATAACGTACAGACTGTAGCACATTGTAGCAGACGGAGGGTTTCTTTGATATCAGCAGCATTGACGATGACAGTTGTTTTAGACTTGAAACTGTGAGCAAATTGTTGCTATTAGTTTATTATTTTTTATCATAATTATGTTTATCACATGATTTTGATAATAACAGAGCATTCTTCATTTCTTTTTTAATTCTTTTATCTCTTTGTTGTTCAAATTTTTTAATTGCATTTTCAACTTAGCAGTAGCAGACTGTGAACGTGCCTGGAGGCCTGTCAGTATCACATTTTATTGAGTAGTACTGTGTTGTACTGAAGACAACTTTTTAATTGATTGACTCACAGTCACACTACCATAGCAAAACTATTGATTTTAGTGCCCTTCAAGAAAGTAGGATAGCCTAGGTAAAAAATTAGATTAACATTAAGTATTAAGCAAAAAAAAAAAAAAAGAATTGTACAATGGACCTAGGCCTAGCCTATGCCCCTAATTTCTTCAGATTAGTTCCAATCCATTAAGTATATAACCAAAGTGTTGTGCAGTAGGCAAATAGAAACTAGGATAAGGCCTAATGGTATAGGCCCAGTGCATATATTTGAAACAATATGGCTTGTATCAAGAGACATTTTTCTTGCTGAAATTAATATAATGCTATTTGTATTTCTTTATCATTGTTTTCAAAATGTATTGTGTATTTAAACCAAATTTATATAAAGGGTCATTCCATGTCAAATCACCAGAGGCTGTTGCTCAACCAACTCAAAAAATTTCCAAAATATTTGTATGTGTAGACAGTGGTGAAATAAGCATATCCTGAAAATTTAAGCAAAATTCCTCAAATTATGACTGAATTAAAATTCGTTGAAATTTCGCAAATTGGTGGCAAAATAAAATTTTGGCTTTTTTGTCAATTTTAAGGACCAGTTTCTCAGCAAAAATATAACCCACCAGCCTGTAATGATACAAACGTAATAAAACTATCCCATAGAATAGGTTTCTGTAAAATGAAGCTTTTCAAATGAGGTTTTGTGGAGTAATGGCCTCCTAAAGTGGCCCAAATTTGTGTTTTTGATTATTTTTGTCACACAATTGTCCAAGTTTAGGGATCAATATCTCTGTAAGTGTAATACCCAGACCCCTGTAATTTCTTGAGATAGTTGTCTGGTACACAGAGAATACAGAATGAAACTTTCAGAGATTTCTTTTGTTTCAATTTGAAGAAATATTGCCATAAAAATGCCTTTTTTAACTGAATTGTAGCACACAGAGCATTTTTGGGGGCACAAATATCACTGAAGGAGACATGGAGAGTCACTGAATTTTTGGTTGTTTAATTTGGGTTCCAATGTTTGTACAAAATACAAAATTTAGGGGTTGTACGTAGGTGCTTTTTTTTTATTTATCACCTTGCAAAGTTGCATCGTTGCACAAAATGGTGCAGGGTAAAAAGGGTTAATGTGGGTCAAGTTCAAAAATTTTGAAAATCTTTTGGTAAAAGATAGATCTGTCCTCTATGTGATATTAAAAAATCCTGAGGGTTTATTTGCTAAATGTTTTTTTAAAAATTCCTTACAGTCTGTAAGTTTTAATACAGTTGTGCACATACTGTGCTGTGTACTGTACAATATATGTACAGTACTATATCACATGCACTGAAGTAATGCAACCAAAATTTATCAGCCTTTGACAATTGACAAAAAAGCCATGTCAATGTCAATTTTGCCACTGATTTGCGAAATTTCAACAAATTTGAATTCAAAATTTGAGAATTTTGCTAAAATTTTCAGGATATGCTTCTTTTTATTACTGTCTACATGTATGCAAATATTTTGGGAACTTTTTGAGTCTGTTGTTGAGCAACAACTTTCTCTAAACTTTGGTGATTTGACACGAATGACCCTAAAATTAGCAGGCCTAGCTTATGATTCCATTGATATGTATTCACTCATTCATTTAGGCTCTGTGGTGTTTTTATTTTATTTTTCCTTTTATGTTTTGCTTATCATGTTTCATTCATCATTTAACTGCATAGCCTTTTGATTGTATGTTTAGCCTAGTTACAAACAAAGCTATCAAGAACTTGTGGAGAGTGGAGTGGAGGGGCATTCTGGCCATTTCTTTTCCCAAATTTCTCAAAAACAATGCTGTCTTGAGGGAAAAAGTTTCTCACACTAGCACCCACCACCCCCATTCCCCCCCTGAAAAAAAAAATGAGAGCAAAAAGGAAAAGAAATAGTTGTGGTAGCCCTTCTTTGTGTAAAAAACATTGCTGAAGTAAAATGAATTCACTTTGAGTGAGATTACGCTTAAGTCTAAAGAAAAGGGCGAGCAGTGCGTGTGAAGGATTTTGAAGTTGGGGACCGGGGGGGACCTGTGTTTCCCCAGACTGGCAGAGAATTTGGTTACCTTTTTTAATTAAATGCTTTCCTGCACTTCAGTTCTTGCTGACCAACTCATTTTAGAATACTTGTGTACTTGTGCTGTCCAAATTTTCAAGGCCCTTTTTGGTTCCTTGAGGTAGCAAAGGAACCTACGTAGTCAGGTTTGCGTGTGTGTGTGTGTGTGTGTGTGACACTTGCTTCGGTACGCTCTAACTCAACAAGGGAAGGTTGGATGGAACGTGGATTTGGTACATAGATTCATCATAGGGAGAAGGTGTGCCCTTTCGTTTTTGGTGGAGGTCAAAGGTCATTTGGGGTCACCAGAGGTCAAAAACTAAAAACCTTCTCAACACGATATTTCTAGTTAGGAAACTTGGATAGATGTCATACATGGTGTGTGGATGTGTTATGGTGTAAGGATGAAATTGGATATGTTCGGTGAAGGTCAAGGGGTCATCTTAGGTCACCAGGGGTCAAACACTGAAAAAAGTTTTAACATGGTATTTTAAGGTAGAAAGGACAGATTTCAAATCAATCTGTGTTTGGTTAAGGTCAAAGGTCATCAAGGTCACTGGAGGTCAACCGCTGGAAATGTTATTTAGAAAATCTTGTAAGCTAGATAAAGTTTCAATAGATTTTTTATCTCTCCTGGTTTTGCATGCTTACGCACCCAAACACCTTAGAAATTTGTCCTTTACATTCGTTCAGTAATGATTCCTTCGTGTTGTACACATATTTTGGATCATTTAAAGTTTTAAGAGGGAAATAACTGGAATCTGTAGATTTCACTGAGCACAGGTCACTCTGCATTAAACTGGTCTCTCTGCCAGTGGAAGCAATGCATGGATTATACAGTATGTCTCTTTAATACTGTTGTGCTCTGTGGGGTAACCTAATCCTCATTCTATTATCACACTTCATTAATCACTTGCTTTCTGCTTAACTGCTGAATAAACCCTGTTTTCTGTGTAGAGGTAGCAAACAGGACAAATGGTTGATTGTTTTAAAGTAATAGCAAGTTTTATTTGAGAGCAGGTAAAAATAACTTGTGAGAAAACTACAATGGATGTTTTTCTCTCTCTCAGACCACATTGTGTATGTTTATTGGTGATAATACAGTATCAAGTTTGATTACAAGCATAAATACATATGGAAATGAGGTAGTGTTTTTGAAGGATCACGAAGCATTACAAAAGTTGAATGTCAGTAAGGCCACAGAAATTTAATCTTTGATTTCATGTAATATTAGTACTAAAATACCCCTGGTGAAGATGTTACAAACATTGAGTATGAACTTTTGCTCAGCTTTATTTCACAGACTGGCTGTACAGTTCTTATAATATCCAGCAAGGAACCACAGTGCCCATTGGGCTCTTGTTTTGCTTTGGCGACCATTTTCTGCCCTTATGGGGGACTGGTGTGTGGTTAAGGTTTGAATGCTCAGTGTGTCTCTTTCAAGCTTTTTCTCTTCCATGAACCCTTAGATCCCCTGACTAAGTGATTTTGTTTTTGTGATTGTTTAAACAACTAACTACTGTTAGTCTTGCCCAAACATGAAGTACAGTAGTGTAGAAGACTCTCCTCAGTGTCCTGTTTCATGATTGGCTCTTGAAAGTCATTTGACAATATTTTTGTTCTCCTAAAATGTGAAATTATTATTAGTGACTGCTTGGTTTACCTGGAATATGCAAAAGATAAGTCCAAAAATGCTATGAAAGATACTTTGAAGAGAAATGCTGTTAAGTTCGGAAAATTGTGAGATAATAGCAGTTTGGGGAGACTGCTCAAGATTGCCCTTTAATGGCAGTCAATTCTCACCCCAAACTACAATGCATGGTACTGAAGCTCAAAGAGAAGCACTGAGAGTGTTTTGAACTTTTGACTGCTCACTGAGTTCTTGTACACTCACCCTACAGGTAAATCAATGAAGTGAGATTGTATCTGGATGGGTACTGTATGAGTTAGACAGTAATGGAAGGGACTTTGCCTTTAACCTTTGCGTTAAAAGCCAAATTAATGTTTGATATGTTAAAGAGGAACATATTCTAAGCATTCTTCCCATCTTGTGAAATTTTTATTCATTTCGGCGATTTCGCATGTCTAATATTTTGACTTTGAATTGGTTAGAGGTGCTTTCTTACCCCTAAGGCATATAATGTTTTTAAAATTCCATTTCTCAGGATGCACCTATGGTATCAATAAATCAAAGTTTAGTTGGATAAAATTGGTCGTAAGTTATAAAAAACAAAAACAAACATTGGCCAACAATGTGAATCCATTACATCATGCCTGCTTGCTTCAAGTTTATTCTATGGAGAAAATTTGCCACTTTCAAAATTGCTTATATCTCTAGAACCAAACATATGAAATGAATGTAAATTTCACTGAAGTCAAGTTAATAAATGTGCAATCTACTGTACCTTGCAATGTGGAATGCAGAGACTTATTCAAAACTGCTGGAAAATAAATAGCTTGATTTCAACACTGACTTCTAAAAACATAGAGTGCTGCCTGTTTTGTGTTGTTTTATTCTATTTTTTACATAGTAATTTCCAGTGTGTTGTTTCTTGCCCCTTTTATAATTACACTAACATATCAGTAGGAGCAAGTGCTCAAGGGTCATTCTTACCCAACTTAAAACAAATTTTCAGAAAGTCATGGTCGGAACTTGTATTTTGCTGAAAAAATTCCCTACTGTAGTTATTAGTAGTGGATAGAACACCCCAAAAATTTCAGGTCAAACTTAAAAGTCATTTTGAAGTTATGGCTTACATTGAAAATTGGTCAGACCCCCTTCCTTGCATACCCAAGTACTGTAGCATGCTTGTTCTCGTGGTTATTTTTGAGAGCCCACAACTTCCCAGGGGATGAAGAAACAATGCTGAAAATACCAACTACAGGGTATTTCCTGCCAAAATTTCAGAATCTGGCATCAAAAATACTGTATTTGGCTTAATTATGAAGATAAAGAGCTCTAAACATTACTTTTCATTTCACGCATCTGTCTGACTTGATTTTTGTAATCCTATGGTTCAGCGTAGGGATGCACTGGATCCAAAATTTTGGATCCGGCCGGAACCGGATTTTGCCGGAACCAACTTGAAATCCGGCCGGATTTTTTCCGGCCGGAACCGGATTTTTGCAATGCAGATGAATAAAGTGAAATTCAGAAAAGCAGAGAGACTCTGGGTTAGGAGTTTTCTGCTTTGTGACATAATGTTTGTGAAGGACTAATGGGAAATGTCTATAAATTTGTCTTCAAGTGTTGTGCAAGTGTATTCAACTAATTTTTTAACCAAAAACTGCAGTATAATAGGAAAAAGGCATGAAAAACTGTTCCTGCAGAAGTACAGCAAAACTGTTGCAAAGGGGGGCAAGTAATGGCTCTTTGTATTTTCCCTCCTTAAGTGAGTATTTGTAGAGAAAACTCCTGAGGGAATCTTGAAAGTTGTTTTGCATATCAGTTTGTTCCTTTTGAACTACAGTACATCACCGCTTATTCAAAAACTTGTACAAATTATGTAGACCAGTAATACTTGGCAAAGAGAGTCCTTGGATAGTGATTACTGAATGGACTGCTCACTGCTCATATGAACTGTAAAAAGACTCTAGGGTTAAGGTTTTTAACTATGCACAGCACCATTGTTTTATACACCATTTCTAATATTTAAACATGCCACAATATCTAAAAACTGAAGCACATTTGTCATCAATAATTTTTTTGGCAGAGATACTGTATATCACACATTCTGACATTACATATTATATGTTTGATAACATCATATTTAGTGGTCAACCGATTATGCTATAATCGGTAATACCTGATTACCGATTAATTGA
Source organism: Holothuria scabra (assembly GCA_037179385.1). Taxonomy (NCBI): domain Eukaryota; kingdom Metazoa; phylum Echinodermata; class Holothuroidea; order Aspidochirotida; family Holothuriidae; genus Holothuria; species Holothuria scabra. The sequence continues at coordinate 9,054,593 of CM074198.1, forward strand.
TTTAACAATCGGCCCGATACCGATTATTAGAAAGAGGGAAATCACATGTTTGTTTCTTTAGTACGCACCCCTTGCTTCGTGCACATCATGTATACCATAGCCAGTTCAGGATAGAAAATATTGGGAATAGTTCCCTTCGTTTCACATGGATATCATTTTTGTAGGGGTAATATTTTCAGTTCAAAAGTGAAGATACAAATCAACTGTTAATACAGTAGAATTGTTTGCAGTCGAAGTCACATGCCTTTTGATAATTTAGTTTTAAGGCCAACATCATGCTCTGTCTACTGTAGTTTATATCCCCCAATCATGTCGGAACATTGTATTCTTTTACTGTACTGGATTGTAGTTGCGTTAATGTACTGTACTGTAGCTACTCTTGAGCTCCCGCCTTAACCAACCCCATGTAAAGCAATCATGATAATCTTAGCAGTTCTGAGCAGCAAAACAATTGCACCCGATCAGCGTAACTTATGGTTCCTTTCGGATATAAATATCCCTGTATATTTTTAGCAGTTCTCTTCCAAAACTTACATCTTGTTTAAAAAGAATCTGCAACTGAAATGCATGTAAGTCAACTTAAGGCGCTTTCAGAGAGACAGCAAGGAATACACCTTGAATGCAATTCTAAATCTAATTTCAGGTAAAACAAATGGATTATAGCAGAAAATATCAAACAATCATTCCCATGGCATGGGTTAAATTTATACGTTTGTGATTATCAATGCATCTCGTTTTGGCAGGAAGTTAATGGATTGAGTATTTATGGGGATTTTAACGAAACTAGGAGCCCTTTTTCAAGTATATTTAGCCCCTTTTTTCCAGCCTGCAAATAATTGGTGGCAATGATCAGTTGAATGGCAGAATTTTACCGAGGCCGATTATTTACCGATGACGGAATAATCAGCTCAATGCCGATAACTTTAACAGATGATTGGTTGAACACTAATCATATTGTGTATACTTAAAGGGCAGGAGCAGTCATCCATAATTGAAGAAGTGTAGTAGACTGTCCAGTTTCATGATTGGCTGTTGAGAATCACATGACAATGTTTTTTCTCTTCAAATGTGAAATTTACCAGAAATAACTGCTTGGTTAACCTTGAATATGCAATAGTAAAGTCATAAAATGTAATGAAAGATACTTTGAAGAGAAATAAGATGAAAATTGCGTTATTTAGCTTTCTCTTCAAAATAAGTTTGGGGGGACTGCTCTTTACCTTTAAGTGTGGTTGATTAATTATTAGGGACATGAAACATTGATATTGACCCCATAGCCAACTTTAATTTGTAATGAGTAATGTCTTATGAAATTCAAGATGAAACACATAACCTGCTTGTACTACACAACTTTTATTGGCAAGTAAGTGTTAAAAAATAAAGTGAAGTGTTAAAGTGTGTATTTGTAGACAACCCAATGCAATTAAACTAAAACACTGCCTTGAATGATGTGACTCTGGTACAACTGTAATATGGATTATCCATTTTGTACAGTACGACTGAGCACTGCAGTAGACTTATTTAAATTGCATGAAAGTTCATTTCATCCATTCAGTTTATTTCACACGGTTGGAGGAATTTTAAGTCATATTTGTTACATGTACATGTAAATCAGTTACTTTTATAACTTTGTTGCCTGTTTGGTTCAGTCATTTTTAAGGGCTAAATAATGGTGTTCAAATGTTATATACTGTAACATGCACTGATAAGCTAAAATTTATGAACTTTAAATTAATTCTGAGACAGTTACTGCAGTTTTCATGTTTGTTTAACTCATGTACATAATGCTACCCCAGTAAACAGAAAAATCCGGTTCCGGCCGGATTTAAAAAAAATCCGTCCGGAACCGGAACCGGATATTTTTTCACTATCCGGCCGGATAATCCGGCCGAACCGGATATCCGGTGCATCCCTAGTTCAGCGAGCTTCTATCAGATAACCATTTTTCGCATGAAACACCTGGCGAGTGCACTTGCTCAAACAAACTTAAATACCTAAAATAACTTACAGTAATAAGTTCCATGGAAAAATGGTGGGGGTCAAGCATGGTCCTAGAGCAAAAAAAAAACAAAATTTGATGGTTTGCGGGTTACCCTTTGACCTTTTCAATTATCGTTAACCTTTGAGCTTTTCAATTATCACCTTCCATGAACTTGGAAATTTTGAAAGTTTTTCTATCTTACACAAATTTGTATGAACCTGTGGGTTCCCTTTGATGCAGAAAGATATTTAAGGGAAGACCAGCAAAGATCCAGCCCTTCTCCCCAGATTGGTTTCTTGGATTATGCCTATGCCCTACAGTATGGGTCTTTCCAGTTCAATGTGATGTTACATTGAAGAGGCATCATAGCAATGATCAAAACTGTGATTGTTAGGGTGGAGTGGTTCATTACTGTAGCCCTAATGACAAGTTAAGAATTAAACAGTAACCAATTGGATTAAGTCAAGCCAGTTGTGGCTTACTACAATAGTTTGCTTTCCCTACTCCATTGCTTGTTCCGAGCACAAAACACAATGATAGTAAGGTCCATTTTTAAATTCTTCTGTTTCCTCTAAGAAATTCTACATTGCTACAATTCACTTTCAGTAATATAAGAAAATTTTACTCATTAGATGTTTCAGTTTTGTGGAACAGTAGTGTAGGGAAAAATTTAAGTCTCTTTTTTTCATTATTTCCAACAAACATCAGCGCATCAAATTGCCATTGCTTCAAAATTGGGTCGGGACAGCTAAGCGTTAACACTGCGTTGGTATGACCAGGACAATGCTTCAACTCCAGACCTCCCGACTTAAAGTGGGATGCTAAAATCTGAGAGCTACTGTAGGGATTGTGTCATGAGGAAGGTTTTGGTGTTGGAAAGGGGGAGGGGTTGGGCACCGCATGATATGAGAGAAGTCTAAGGATAGAGAGAAAAAACTGCTATTTTTAGGTGTTTTTGCATTGCAAGGTTGGGTCATGGGGGTTGTAACCCCCCAAGCTTCCTCTGTGGCTATTCCACCTGCTCTGTGATAGGAAAAACTAAGGCTTTGCATCTGGTTTTGTGTTTTGACTTTCTTATTGCCTTCAAAACCCTTTCCCCTTCCGTACAATACCACACATATACACATAGACACACACACACGTTTAGATTCCTAGTATCTTCACTGGAATCATACTGAAAGAAGAATTTAAGGTCATATCAAGTTTAAATATGTTAGAGGAATACTTATTCAAAGCATTTTGGTAAAATTTGCATTGAAATCCAATGTGTGGTTCTCATGAAATGAGCAAGTAAAGTTGTCACATTTTCAAGAAACAGTGAACTTGAAGCAAGCACCCCAAACTATACTTCTAGTATAGGGTAACAGAAACTCACAATTGGTTCAGCTTTTTCATTGACTGCTAATTCATTCAATGCAGGGTATCAAAACTTATATTACACAGCACCAACTGTACTGATAGTGTTTTGATTATACACACTGAGCTTTCTATATTCACCTTGAAGCAATAAAATGAGATTTTGTCCGGATGAAGGTGAATTTCAGACAATTGTGGGAGGGGCTTAATTAAGAAGGTTAGGAGAATTGGTACTGTTTGGGATGAGAAAATTGGGCCTTCAAGCAATGACAGGTTATTCTTGAACACAACGGCCATTTTAATGATATGCAGAAGCTACTAGAAAGCCACTTCAATTGCCTTGGCTATTTTAGGTGCAGGTATGAACTCCATTTGTCAGACTATTGTTGGTGAATAAAGATTCAAGACTCCAAATTTTGGAGAATAACGGTTGAGGCAAATTTCTACCACCGAAAAATGTCCATTTTGTGGTTTTATTTTTTAGTGGCTTTCTAGTAGTTTCTGCAAATGATTATAATGGCTGGTGTGTTCAAGAATAACCTGTCAGTGTTTAACCAATCAGAATGCAGGATTCTAAATAACCATTCAATAGAGGTGGTAGAATGATATATACCTGCACTTAGGATATCCAAGCCAGTTTGAATGACATGCACATGTACAGTGTACGCATAGGTTTTTGAAATGCATGGGACATACAGCACACAGTTTCTGTCAAAAAGTGTCAAAATTTGAGTTCTGTACAGTAATTATGTTTTCAGACCTTGAATTTTAAATTTAAAGAGTGTGTATGATGGGACACTATAAATCTCCTCAAATTTCTTTAAGGAGTATGCCTACTGCTTTGTGTGTTGCATTGCATTTTGCTACGCAAAATGACCAATTTTGCCACAGGATTTAACCATTTGTGATAGAGGAGTCTAAGAAACAGCAAAATTCCTATGCAAATTTTGGAACACCAAATTATTCTCTGTCACTGTATTGAAGTTTGATAATACCTGTACAGCAGCCTGACCATGCTCCTTACTTTGTTGGGGCATGATTTGTAGCACACCTGGAATTTAATTTTTTTAAAACTTTTTTTGTATTTTTCTTTTATGCTACACAGGTACCCGACAGATTTACAACAACCATTGTGCAACATTGCCTCAGACTTCTTGGCTGTTTGAATATGGTGCAGCATGATCAAGGAGAGAATATAGACCTATGAGAGCATACAAGTAGGAATGGAAGAGCAAAAGGCAATGGAACAGACAAATGCAGGTTCTGATACCCCTCAGTTTTATGAGGTGGTGGTGATGGACAGTAAGCAACAGGATGTACTGGAAACCTCATCAGATGGCATTACAGTTACCTTAAAGGACAGTACCACAGATGAAGACTTGCCAGTAAGTGTCTCCACCAGTGAAGGTATATTGGTACCTCAAAATGTGGTAAGTCAGGGAGAAATAGAAATTGCTGAACTCCAGACCACTGAGGCACAAGAGGTTGCTGTGGTGTACACGTCATCCAACGATGTTCAACATATCCAGTATGTTACCCAAACAGCACCCTCAGTAACAAACATTGGGGAAACACTGCCTCACAAAATTGTTGTTCAGGGAGAAGAGGGAAAGCAACAAATTGTGATAAGTGAAGTACAGACACTCCCTCAGGATATTCAGGCCACCATTCTGAATACTATTGAAGAAATGAAGACAAACAAAATGGATGACAGTGTACAAGAGGTCCCTGATAGTGTGGAGATAAGTGAAGGAGATCCCATGTCACAAATTGTATCTCACAAAGCTGTGGTACATAGTGAATCAAATATAAGTAGTGTGAGTGGCATAACCACTTGCTCCAGGAATGATCAACCATTAGATGATATGGTACCTCCTCAGATCTTAGCAACAGAAGATGAAAATACTGGCCCAGATGACATACCAATGGACACCAATGATGAACAGCTCATAACCCAAACAGTGACATCAGATGGGGATGGTTTGACACAAAGCGCATCCCTATCGCAGGATAACACAGAATTGCCATCCTCTGAGGAAGAGAAAGTAATTGATGGAACTAGTCTAATTGAAGAAAGTGAAGAAAAGGATGGAGACCAACAAAAAGACACTGATGAGGTCAATATGGCTAAATTTGCTCCATTGATCTTAGCCCCATCTAAATCAAACATAGCCCCTGTTATTTCTACAAGTGTACCCATGGACAAGCCAAGAATTGTTAGTATTTCACATGGCACTGCAGGTTCTGAGAGTAATGGGCGGATGGATGTACCCAATTTTATGGATGGTACAGATGGTGATGACATCAGTAACCAGGAAGGGTTATCTTTGGTTCAGGGAGGAGCTGCCATTCTGACTTCTGTTGATGATGTGACAGTCTCTGAGGGGTATGTTATCTCTCCGTCAGTGTCAACAGCAAAGACTGAAGGTTCAGATAAAACCCAGAGCAGTATTGATAACAACTTAAAAGATTCATCAGAGTTTTTCCTTAAGGGGTCAAAACCCAGTAAAAGCGAAAGTAAAAATTCTGATGGTGCGTGGTCAACTGGTAAGTCAACTCCTGATGGGAAGTCTAAAGGTAAGAAAGGTAAAAATGAGATGCTACATGGTATGCAATTGCTGAGTGAATGTGCAATGCGTCTAGAAAATCAAGATGGAGGACCAGAGGAGGAGGGAGATGCAGAAGATACCAGTAAAGAAGTTGAGGCTGAAGGAAGTCATTCAGAGGTAGAAGTAAAAGTGGTAGAGGAAGAAGTAAAAGAGGATGAAGTAAAGCAGGATGAAGTGAATGTGGAGGAGGTTAATGTGGAGGAAGTCAATGTAGAGGAGGTCAGTGTGGAACAGGACAATGTGGAAGAAGTGAATGTGGAACAGGTTAATGCAGAACAGGTGAATGTGGAACAGGTGGATGTGAAGGAGGCTGTTGATGATGTCACAGTGAAGGTGAAAGATGAACCAGTGGACGATGCAGAAGTGACAGAAATAGATAAAGCACAGCTTCAGGAAGTAGAGTTGCAAATCCAACCAGTCTCTGCTGAAGCCAACGACTTTGTGACAGAACCTATATTGGAGAATACTGGTCAGGTGCAGAGTACTACAGAAGTGGTCGTCACTACCCAGGGGCAAGTACTAAAAGCTGTCCCAGGGTCCAACATTGTGTCCGTTCCGATTGACATTGCTAATAATCAAGAGGTTGTAATGGATTCTCAACAGATAAGTGAGGAGTTGATCCCCATGGTGCAGGAGGAGGTAATACTGGAGATTGTTGAAGGAGATCAGATTGTTGTAAATAACTCTGGAGTTCACACTGGATCTCTTGTAAATGATTTGTATGGAGGACAAACAATTGGTGGGGACAAAGCGTATATACCAGTCCAGGGACTGGCACCTTCATTAATGCAACAGGGTAATTTACCATCCAGTCATCGTATCCAAACATACTCACAAGAACTCAAATCAGCAAAGAAACGTTCTAGGAAACGATCTTCAAAGCATAAGAATGATTCACCACAGAAAAGTAGAAAAAGAGCTAAAACTTCCAGCGTTCCTTCATCTTCTGGTGAGAGTAGTCATCAAAAGTACCAATGTCATGTTTGTCAAAAGCTGTTTGAAAAAATGAAAGAATTGAGGGACCACCTTTTGGTTCACTACAATACAAAAGGTTATGTTTGTGACTTTTGCAACAAGACATTTTCTTCAAGTAGTCATCTGAGGAGGCATGTTATGATTCATACAGGAGAGCGCCCTCACAAATGTGACTTCTGTGGTGAAGGATTTATCCAGGCGGTGCAGTTGAGAGTACATAAACACCGTCATGGCCATGGACCTCCTCCACCATTGTCAAGGGCTCCCCCAAGCAGTAAAAAGAAGGGAAAGAAACACAAACCGACCAAAACAGACAAAGGTCAGAAATACCAGTGTCCAATTTGTAAAGTGAAACACAAGAGCAAAAAGAAAATCAAGACACATATGAAGACTCACAGTAACATGAAAACCTTCAAATGTAAAGACTGTAATGAGGTTTTCCGCAACAAGAACCAGTTAACCATTCATGAAGGGCGCCACAAGGGAAAACCAGAACTCCAGTGCTCTTACTGTGGCAAGGTGTTTGACACATCAAGTCACATGAAGAGACATGAAAGAATTCATACCGGAGAAAAACCATATAAATGCCAGTTTTGTGATAAATCATTTATCCAAGGTGTGCAGCTTCGACTCCATGAACGCATTCATACAGGAGAGCGCCCCCATGTTTGTACATATTGTGGCAAAGCCTTTGCCAGAACTCAGTACCTGAAAAGACATTCATGCATTCACACTGGAGAAAAGCCACTGCAGTGTCGTTTCTGCCCAGAACGTTTTATTCAACCTGTCCAAAGACAACAGCATGAAAAGAAACTTCACAAGAAAAAGCTCAAGAAGTTGTTAGCCCAAAAGCAAAAGCCTGGACAGCCACCAATCAAACTTGTTCTCAGATTGAAAAAGAAAAAGGGAAGGAAAGGTCAAGAGGTTACAGACTCAGATGACAGTGATTCAGACTCCAGTTCAAGTGTTACCAATGACTCCAACTGAGACTGCCCCCATTTCGAGCTTTATTGAAGATTGCCATCAGGTAAATTGTGCAATTTTTCTTCCAAATTTTAAAATAACAAAAAAGGTAGAACTTGCCTTTACATTTTATTGTTAGATAATACTTAATCAACAGCTATTTAGTTAATATCTTTCTTCAATAATAGAATTATAAATCTTGTGGCACACTTCACATTTTTGATGTGATGCAACCAGTGTTTGAAATAGCTGTCAGGAATCCTGTGGTCATGGATAAACTTAAAAAGGCATAAAAAAGTTGATAGCACTTTTCAAGGTCTTGAAAAATTTTGAAATTTTGGGAAATTGTGTAAATTCCTTGAAGAGTGGTGCAATTTTTCACAAACAACATGTTTCAATTCTCACTCGCAAACATTTGCAGTAACAAAATGGTTTTGTCACTTGTAAAATGAAAATTTATTGTTCTGCTCAACCTGCATTTTGTTAATTTATGAAAGATTCATGAGGAAGGTTATTGGAAGTTTCTTATTTGGTCCTGGGAAAGTTGTGAAGAAGTCATGGAATTGATTCCCCAGGAACCCTGAGCTGTAATTGCATGTTACAATGCACGACACTTTCTTTCAGTTCCAATGTCATTTTCAAATTGCCTTTTTCAATGATGAAATGCACTGTGCATTTTAAAAACTGAAAAAGTGCATGCAACACTTGGGCAATTTAATTCTTGTTCAAATTTGAATTCAGAAGTTTCAACTGTAAGACATGTTAAGCATGAAAGGGTTGGAAGAAGTTTAGGCTTTGGGTCAAATTAAGAAATTGAAAATCTCTCTCTACTGTAGTCAAATGGTCTCATGTTGAATGCACACACTTCAAGATTAACAAATTGTATACTTGCAATATTATAAGTATCATGTAATAACAATAGCTAAATTTGAAACATTGCAATTGATGTTGCAGTTTGTGGCTACAGTATTAGGATCTTAGACTGTCTAGCTTGCTATCATGTAATTTTGCAATATTGTACCATATATATGTCTGGCAAAGACAAATCTGATCGGCCCTTGTGTTTAGTGACTGTAGGCAGCCATTAGTGAGGTCCATCAGCCTTAAATCATCTTCATTTACTGTCTACATGAATTTCAAACCCTCATATTTAGTGAAATTGAAGGAATCAATGTAAAATTTAGTGTCATCCATCCATGAAACAGGCAAGCAAGGAAATTGAAAGATTAAAAGGTTATAAACCCTTGTTATGGCTGGCTGAAATCAGACCAACATTTGCTGCCCGGATTTTTCTGTATCATGTAATATTGATCCTTGACAATGTTATGCAATATCAGTACCTTTTTGTTTTTGTTTTTTTCTCACCAGAGGCGCAGGTGGTCCTAGATTTTTCAGAGCTTGTTGAGGTGATCTTCTGTCACTCCTTTGGTTACATATCCAAGGTGTCTGGGCAAGCCGTAATCCATATAAGCCATTTCCTGCAAAAAGGTTTGATTTGCCATCTGGAGCAATGCACCTGGGGTGGTAAAATGTCACATTCCAACAAATTAATATTGACACAGTGTTTCGAGTTTCTCTTTATTTTTAAAGGATTCACTCTTGTAAAAATTATTTATTGTGTGGTTGACTATTGGCTTGTACTATATTAATGAAATTTTTGTACAAAGGAAACAAAATCTTATGATACCAGCAAAGCTCACAAATTCGGATTCCAGAAATTGTCTGTAAGGGATGCTTCGTTAGTTGAATGTTGTATTCCACGGACATGACGTTCCTCATGCCATGATTCACACTAGGGTTGGGCGGTTCTATGAAAATATTGTTACAATTACTGTAAAGCTCACAGAACCTGTATTAAGGCAATACTGGTGTTCAAATCTCGGGTAGGAAAGTCAGGTGGGAAGGAACCTAAACTGTGCACAGCACCCCTGTTATCCTGTACTTTGATGCAGCTGGGCATATGATTGCATTATTACCGTGCAGAAACCTCTGCTTTGACATTTTTTACCACATTTCTTTACAGTCATGCACAATAGTAATTAATAGTCCTGTTTCCTATCTCAACTCTTCCAGGGTAATTTTTTCGAGTACTGCCACTGGTATGTATTTTTTCAAGAACCGGTATTAGAAACACGTCAAACGTCTTTGGTATTTTTATTACCTGCACCTCTAGTACTGGTATTCACATTGATACCAGTATACCCTGCAACCCTAATTCACACATTGTGTAGTCCGTTGTAAAATTTTGTAACTTTAATGTTCAATGTTAAGGATGATCAAATACAATATTTTTCACTCTTTTGGTAAATGAAGGGTGCATTTTTTCCCAAATTGGTGGATGATGGGTGTTTTATGGTGTGCATTTTAGAGGTAGCATGATGTCAACATATTTCCAAGTAGCTCACCCACTGAATCAGGGATAATGCAACTAGGGAGGGCTAGTCACTCTTAAATACCCACACGTGAAAAGTTGTTGGATACTGTAGAAATTAATGAAGTCTTGTTGAAGATTTAATGATGTCATATAAGAGAAAAAATGTGGGATTATTTATCCCTTCATTAAGACCAGATAAGATAAGAATTTTAAAAATATGCATTTTAGAGGTTGCAAAATGAATTTTATCCATTTCTCTTTGTCATACTGTAGCCCATTCCATTGTGGAGGTATTAAAGTGTCTCTAAAGTCTAGCATTTCAGAAATATATATTACAGAGCATGGAAAATGAATTTAAACAGTCCATCTCCCATTTTATGCAACATTCCTGAGATATGTATAGTGTAATGTTTAAATTTAATCACTTAGTTTAAAACGGTATATTACACAACAATTTGTGATGTCATTGCTGTATAGTACTACTCAAAATACAGTCTTTGTATTTCTTTTTTTTTTCCTGAAAGTTACTGTACCTTGTACAAATATGTCATAGCACTCTTACGGGGTGATGTTATTACGTAAACCCTCTTTGTACAACATGCCATGCAAGCAAGCAAACACGAAGCATTCAAGGTAATGAAAATAGGTTTAATTTCAAAGAGAAATAAAGCAGTTAATGTGAGTTGAGCAAAAAAGTCAAATTATTGGGCAATGAACAATTTTGTTTTAAATGGATAAATTTCATTCATCAGATTTCAATGCAAATTCCACTGAAATGCCTAGAATAAGTGCCCCTATAACATATTAAAACTTGATGTGACCTTAAACCCTTATCTTTAGTATTACATATCCAATAAAAACCTAGGAGACCTTCTCCTACTAAATTCACATTTGGGACAAAATTATTGTTACATGATTCTCTAAGGAGGAATTATGAAGTACAATATATTACAATGCTATTTCAAAATGGGATGACTCCATTTAATTCTTTTGTTGTTGATGCTACATTGATAAAGTTTTTCTACAAAATAGGAAAACTAAATTTGAGCTATTAAACCCTACCTGTGCCATGATTCCATTTCTATCGTTTCTTTACCAAGTTTTTACTCGCTTCAAACTTTAATTTTATACTTTCCAAGTTGTGTAATATTCTGTAAAGCATTTTCATGTTTTTCCCTGTGTACTTAAGTATGCAGCTGTACTACTGTATGAAGAATGTTGGAAGGAAATACTCCAGATATAATTTTCTGGCAAGGAGGGCCGAAGTACCCAATTGTTTTGTCTACAAGGCAACATGACCTCTGACTACCTCTAAAAGAATGCATAAAAAATCACATTCTTTTCAGCTTAATCTTTTTTAAAGTATTTTATGCCAATATTTCACTGATACACATGCAACCTTGGAATACTCACTTAAGCATTTTACTGTTTTAATTATGTACTATGCTGTAGGAAAAATTATGTAAGTTTGAAAATACTGGAATTTTTATGCCTGGGAATAAACTGGCACAGCGTAAAATCTCTTTCTTACCTGGGAAACACTTGTCATAGTGAAGTGTTAGTATAAATGTGAAGAAATCTTTACAATGTTCACAAGGAAAACTTTTTAACAACATATTCCTCGGCAGAATTTTATCATAATTAGGATGAGTTTTTCATAAGTCTCCTCAACAACCAATGGCATTACTCCTTTGATTGAAACAGGACATTAGAAAGCAGGAAAAGTTTTCTTGTGGAGCAAGAGGTGCACAAAATTGAAAAGATTTTTTCCCTTTTTTGGGATTAAGTTCTACAAAATGACATTCAGTTCCTGTCCCAGGTTCCTTGTCTATTTATTGGTCTTTCGGGAGGGCAGGAGACTGGATCAGTGAAAGGGGTATCAGTACTTCCTGTCCCTCTTATATAAACTCACAATCTACAAAATGATTTAAACTTGGTAAGTTCTTCATTGATCTAGCTCATTTTAAAGTTTTGAAGGTACAACATCATAAAAAATGTGTTCCATATTTCAGATTAATTCAAGATATATTCTGGTGGCTTTGCACTGGATTCTCTTTGGAGAGAAAAAAAATATGTTCAATACCATGTCGTCCATGTCCTCTAACCCAGTATCCTTTTCCTAACTTAAGATAAGGTAATGTTATGCTATGTGGACACATTATCTCAGATTCCTTTTGTTTTTGTTTATAATTGAACAACCTGTTTCTCCTCGAAATCTGATGCTGCTGGAATGTATGAATGTCTCCCCCTTTAGATCTAGCATTTCTCTGCATCATTATGTAGGGTATAGCAAGCAATTTTGCTCAATATTCCCGTCACGATATTAAACAAATTGAAAGCAATGTCAAATTAATGTGCTGCAATGACATCACAGATTCCACTGAATGCACTTAATCTAAAGGAAAAATTACATATTACTTTGAAAATTAGTATAATCTGAATGCTGCATGCTATTGAGATGCAGTTTTCATCTCCAAAAAGAGAAAATTTGTCTGCCCATTTTGAAGTCAATGAATCTTTGTCTCCAGAATATGGGTTTAACCTTATCTGAGAAGATAATTTGATGGTAACACCAAATTGAGCTTATCAGCAAACTTATAAAAATGTATGCTTTTTGTATGTTTTCTCTTTGTTTCTGTCATCAATGGGTGTGTGTTATATTTGTCTTGCTGTAACCACCCAAAGGCATTTGCTTTATGTAATTTGTATTACTGCTACTGTAGTAAGTTGTAGTGCACCTTGATTGTTTATGCAACACAAACAAGTGTAGGCAGTCAAGTTGTATCCTGGTTTACAATTTTGATCAAACAGTGTGTTTCTTGTTTCTGGAATAAAGAATGGGAGAGTGCAAAAGTGTTGAGGGATTTTAAAAGGAGGGGGGGAAAGAATGTTTTTGGTAGGGGGTAGAATCTAAGGATGGTTGTAACAGGTAGCAGCATGTTGGAATTCCTCATTAATTTCAGAACTTTGTGCTATGTCCTTTGTATAAATAAATGTTACTTGAAAAGGGGCTTGGGTACCCCCCCGGGTATCCCCCCCCCATATCAAAGGCAAAGGAGATTGCTTGCCCCTCCCCCCTCCCATCTGTCCTCACCATGCAAGGAAGGAGGAAGAGGTCATAGCTTACATTCAACTGAAGCAGATTACACACATGGGTTTATTGATACAGTGCTTTAGAACCAGCATATGCCAGCTCTGATCTGTTTAATCTATCTGTCAATGTATATGGGCATTGTTGTGTGTTCAGATTTGAACATTGTTCTCACCTCATTTAAAAGTTTTTGGCAATATTTGTCATCCATTCTGAAATTTTTGAGCCACATTGGAAGGTGTTGATAATGTTTTTTGAGATTTGCATTGCAACTTAAGTTATTCATTATGAGTTTTTTTTTAGCTATTGTTGACACTTTTGAAGTTGGAGTTTTAGTATTTACTCACATCCTTCATGCTATTCTGAATTCAAATCTTTGAGATTCATGGTTCCCACAGTCTTGGAAACCTAGAAAAAAATCAGTTTGGAATATTATCTCTAGGCCTGGTAAAGGTCATGAAATTCTGGAAAATTGTGTGAAATCTCTATAATATCAAAATGTTTTCCATTTTTAGTATCAAATTTCATTACTGTCTTCAAATCTAATATTTTGATGTTTTATGTAACACACCAGAAGGTCATGGAAGTTCTTCAGTTGGTCTTGAAAAAGCCATGGTAAAGACATGAAAATTTATTCCCCAGAAGGTACAGTTACCCTGGAGATTGTAATAGGGGTATGACTAACTTCCTTGCACTGATGGAATCATAGTGAAGACATAGTTTAAAACTATTCCCAGAATGGCTTCCACCCCTCCCCTAGTCTCGCAACCCCTAGCTTTGTGGCCTTGAGCTGAATCAACTGTTTGCCCAGGCAAGTCAAAGCGATAGAATACTTGAGGTTTTTAGGGTAGGGATTGACTGGTTGATGAGAGGGTAGGGGTAGGGGTAGGGGTAGGGGATGGATTAGAGGGGGGTATAGGTAATACTATGTGGCATTACCATGATGTCAATCACATGATTAGTTGTAGATATTTTTGCTAAAATTAAGACCTTATGTGAGTGCAATATGTTGTGATTTTTTTTTTTTTTTTTGTACATAAATGGAAAAGTTAAGAAAAGTTGACTATCATGTCAAATTTGCAGTGGTATATGGTTAAGATTTTGCAACAACCAAGTGTCAATTGAGATGGGTTTGTAAATCATCATTATTTTTATTTTCTTTTTTTAATTTCATTTAACATACAGTATAATTTGTTATTTTAAATGGGAATGCCTTTAGTCAAAATGTTATCTAAAGCTTGCTTTACACATTTGTAAAACCTTCTCTATATGATCATACATCTGTTCAAAAACATCATCCTACCTTTGTAAGAAACTGCTAACAGATGTATGTCATTTGCACTGCTTTTCCAACAAATTTGAACAAAGTCCAATATGTATGAAGGTGTTCAAACATTTGTATGATAATGTTCATAAACAAATGTATGATCATGTATATGGGACTTACTGTAAATTTCCAAAACATCAATTGAGCTGATGTTTGAAATTAAAAGTGATAAATTATATCTGCAAAACATTGGATTGACTCAAATGCCACTCATACAGTGTTGTCCATGCAAAATAAACCAAACATCTGAAAATTGCCATTAGAGTCTACTTCAGGAGAGAACTGTTTAGTGAGGATAGCACTAGTAGCCATCTTTGACACAGCGAAAATGTAATGCAGATGGCCAAAACAACAAGGGTTGCTCAGAAAGATAGGCAGTAAAAATATGATGGTACCATGGGAAGTACTAGTACCTCCATGAGGGTACAAAAAAAAAATAAAAGACTAGTAAAAATTACGTAGGCAACTAGGCTATACAAGCAGTACAAAACACCTTAGTTGAGAGATCTGAAATTTCCATTTAGTATGTTATGTAGGACTTAGTTTGGACCCCACCTATTCAAGACTTCCTGCTCATGCTGTGATGAAGATTGCAATTTTGTGATGAATAGCAGCATAGACTCTCCTAAGCAAAATCCTTGCTAAAGGACTGGTTGGCATACAAATTTAGTGTTGATCTTTTTATCTTTTGGGAGTGGTTTTAGGGGTTAGAACCCCCACATGACCCAACCTTTAAAGGAAAATAACGGCAAAAACCCCTAAATTTGCCATTTTTTCTCCCTCCCCTTAGAGTTTTCCCCCCATGTCAAGCTCCAAAACACCTCCTCATAACACAATCCTGGCTATGCTAATGCTTCTGGGGTAAACTGCCTATGAGGCTGTATATTTCTATTCCTTTAGGTGTCATATCAAATGTTTGATCGATATTAATCAGAATCTGTGATGTCAATCAATCACTGTTAAAACAGAAATTTTGTTGTAGACTGGAGAATTTTTAAAAATGCCTTACCACAGAAACATGTTTCATGGTGTGTAGTTTGGTAAGAGAAGGAAGATTCCAGAAGGCTAGGTAAGGGTTTATGCCCCCTGTCCCTAAGGCCCCCTATCCTTCAGGCAGAGACCAGGGAAATTGGGTCATGAAACTCTCCTCACTGATGCCACTTTTACAGCGTAGTTCCCTATTAAGTGGAGCTAGATTGCTCAGCTTTCAAATGTTTCATGGGATGGGGACACCCCCTCTCCCAGGCTTGCAGTACTGCAACCAACCACACACCATATTGATGGCACCTCCTTGAAAGAAATCCAGAGTGCACCCTTTCTCTTGTCTCCATGCAGCCATTTAGTGAATCTAGGAACTTGAACTGGTAATGCCCAGTGTGTAGGGATTTGTTCAGAACATAAACCATTTCACTTTTTTTTCTTGATGTTTAGACATAGGTTTTAAAAGTTCGATCAGTTATTACTGTCTTTTCTTTCTTTATATTAGATTTTTCTTCCTTCAGAACTTCACCAGACCAAGTCTTAAAGAAGCTGCAGATATTTTATAGTTTAGGGCAGCATAAAGAAAAACCGACACAATGCTTTTACAATGCTCATACACATGTATTGTAAACAAGTAGTTGTTGTATTTCATTTTCACATCAATAAAACATTTTGATTTTAACATAATAACTGAAGAAAATAAAATTAAGGGATGAACTCCTCTTAGAGAATGGTACAACCATGATCTTAATACCTGAATCCAAAAACCCTGTGTGTGGTTTGTAGATTTCAATTAGTTTGTGTAATTTATGAATCTGATTACTGTTGTAAATAGTTTTTCAAGTTACATTTTCTTGTCTACTACCTTTACTGCACTTACTCCCTCTGTGGTAAAAAAAAACATAAAAAATATCAGATAAGTATTTAGTATTCCTCTATTGTAAATAGTGCCATTTGCCCCATATACAGTTAACTTTGTTGTAAAATATATAGTGTTGTATGATGAAATATTTGTCTTATTATCATTTACTTTTAAGTGTGAAATCTGTCTGGTATAGACGAATCTGGACGCCAAGTGATGGTCTGATCTAAGTCGGCCATAACAGGGATCTGTCACCTTTTAATGTTTCGATTTCCTTGCTTACAGGTACCATGGATGGTTGTACACTAAATTGTATCTTGATTCCTTCAATATCAATGAATATGAGGGTTTGAAATTCATTTCGACATTAAAAGAAACCAATTTAAGGCTGATGGACCCCGCTAATGGCTGCCTCCAATCCCAAAATACAAGCTCTGATCGTATTTGGCTATAGAAGAGGGGAAGCCATTTGTCTCTTTTTTTCAAATGAACAACCCAGCTTTTAGGTGGAAATTTAATATTCCTCTCTTCTAATTTTCAGAAATGACATCATTTTCAGACCCAGCATTTCAATTTTTTGACTCTAAATATAGGTTGAGTCGAGTCATACCAAAGACTTTAAAAATGGAACCGACTGCCATTGTGTGTGATTCTCAGCTTGAGCAACGGAATAAGGAAAACGAGCCCGTGAGCCACAACTGGAAAAAAGGCTGCGGGTCGGCTCAACTTGAATCAATATGTAAGTTGGAAACTGGGCTGTAAAACTTCATCTAACTAACCAAATAAGTAAATATACAGCTCAAAAACACTTAGAAGGTCTGTTATTGCCCATCAAAATGGTTTTGTTAAGCCAAAAATTTGAGTAGTATATGTTACATGCTGCTCCAACTCTGGTGGTGTTCAGCTTAGTAGTCATGGCCGTACCCAGTGGCGGAGCTAGGGATTTCGGTCAGAGGAGACGAAAATGGTCTGCAGGGGCGCTTCGAAGGAGTAAATACCCTGAGTCTCAGCACGATTGAAGCCACGGCTTTTCAGACTTTCCATTTGATTTTCCGCACCTGGTAGAAGACTTCTACCAAAACATGTTTAAATTTTCTTTCCATGGGCCTCCACAGAAGAAAATTCGGGGGGGGGGGGGCAAAATCCTTTTAGAGGGGTAAGCTTCGCGCCACCGAGAGTTGGCACGGGGCACAAGAAAATTTGGGCCCAAAATACCTCTCAAATCGCTGAAAATGGCATTTCTAAAGCCTATTTACCACATATAAATAGGGGAACACTGGGGGGAACTGTTAAGAGATGTTCATGTTAATTTTCTTCGTCTTTTTCTTCATTTTATCTTCGTGTTTTTCAGGTTTTTTATTTTCCAGGGGAGGGCGAGTCCCCCCTCTGCCCCTACCTGCGGACTCCCATGTTTCTCTCTCTCTCTTTCACATTCTAGTATTGAGGCGGTCATTGTATTTTGTGTTATTGTCAGGTCTCAATTTAAGATTTTAAAGTAATATTGGGCTACTTTGGGAAGATTAGGATTAAACCTGCTCGAGCTAAATATTAAGCAATTTTACAAGGGGGCAAAGTTATAGAAATTAATCACCGTTCGGTGTATATTTTTGGCATCTGGAAATCAAGATAAGTACACGAAGAAACATTAATTTACATAATTTACATTTGACCACTCTTCATTACCACTATTATAACAGTTTATTTTATTTTAACCTGAATTTTCTCTTAAAATGATTTTGAAAAATGCTTTGGAAGCTATTGTGGTATCTTTATTAACCTTTTTTATTGTCTATGTTGACTATTATCCCCGACAACAAGAGGGCTATTTGCGCTACAATTACTGTTGCGCCCTTTGAAACGTCTTTTATTGGCCGGGATGGTGATTGGCAACATTCATCAGTGCAACATTCATTAGTGCGTATAAAGCATACATTACAGAAGACCCTTTTCATCAGAATAAAATGCAGATAGCACAGTTACTTATATGGTGGCTGTTTGAGCATTTTGTTATCTAGACCTTGAAACAACGCTATTAATGTATGTCTTTTGCCAATAATGGTGCAAGAGCAAAGTATGTTCAAAACCTAAAAAGGGCGCCGACAGAAGATTTTGGTGCGTCCGCCCCCTGACCATATGGCAGCTCCGCCACTGGTCGTACCGGATGGGGATGCAGCTTCCCGTAATTGGCAAAACCTTGCTGATGATCGGGCAGACTGGTGACTCAGTTGTGCAGAAATTAAATAGCAGCTGTGGTCCCCTTTTTGTAGATCATATGGGCCGTAGGTTAACCATGCACCACTGTGCTAGAGTGATGTTTCCGAAAGGGAAACATTAGAGCCCCTGCTTGAGCTTTTTGGATGTTTGTCGGTACAATAATCCGTGCTATATGTCGAAACTGAGGCATTACCCCATATTTAATGATCATCGACGGAAATTATATAAAGTTATTAGATGGAGTTTAACAGCCCAGTTTCCAACCTATTGGTTCAAGTCGAGCCGGCCACGGCCTTTTTTCCAGTTGTGGCTCACTGGCTTGTTTTACCTACTCCATTGCTTACGCCGAGCATGACAGCAGTAGGATCCATTTTTGAGTCTTGGTATGACTCGACCTGGGAATAGAACCCGGGCCTTCCGTGTGAGAACAGATGCTCTTACCGTTAGACCAAACACGTGGTCTTGGAAATTATATAAAAGAATACCCAAACAAATAGGGCTCGTCATGCTTATTCATATTCATTACACGTTGATTGAAGGTTATCCCCAATTTCAGATAAGTTGCTCGTTTGAAAGCTTATTGCATTGTTTTTTTTTTTTTTTTTCAGGTCTCCTAAGAAAGACAACCTTCCACATCATATCCTCCAAACCCTGTTACAATACCCTTTTCCTAACTCAATATATCTCAATTTAAATTTGGTTTATTTTGTTTAAATACACCTCTACTTTTCAACAAAGCCACAGAAAGTTATGAAAAAGTGGTCACACTTCCTAATATTCCTTTTGCTATTCCATTGAATGCCCTCTTTGTCCTTGAAACTTGATACTGTTGGAGCGGTTAATTGTTTGAATATATTTTCCTGTAGAACTACACCTCATATGATGTATAGCAAATGTCATTCCCTTCAGCGGCATCAAAATTATAAAAAAAAAATGAATGCAATGTGCGTATGTGCAGCAATGACATCAAAGAATTCCCATAAAAGCACTAAATCTCAAGAAAAAATGGATGCATTACTTTGAAAATAAACATCTTCGGAACGCTTATGCTATTGAGATGCAGTTTTCACCTGCCAGGGAGGAAATTGCTGCATATTTTGAAGTCGATGAATTTTGCGTGTGGAAAATCCCTTAGGTATAGTTCCACAATTAGCATATTTTCCTTTCGTATGAGCGTGATTCTAAAGAAAAACAATTTATCGATGAAAACTTCTGCTTCTGCCCTGTTTTTGATAGGCTACTTTGTGGGAGATTCATAACGCAAATTCAACATCATATTTCTCATGAAAAGAAAGTGTCTCAATAATTCATTGAGTCCAGGGTCACATTAATGACAGGGGCTTAATTGCTCAGCTTTGTACTTTTTTGGCTTTGATATCAAACCTCCAAAATTCGTGACATACAAACTCACATACAACACACAGAGATCACAATCGGATTCCAACCTTGTAGGCAATGATATGCCAGCCCTTTACATGAGTAATGACATAGGGTTTTCGTCCACAGACGTCCCCGTACTCCGGATGTCGTCGCTACCGACGTCCTCAAGTTGGATTTCGACACGGAAGAAGTTCACATTCATCAAATGTCTGTTTCTAGAACAAGGCCCAAGGAAAATGCACACATTTATTAGATTTTTTGTACAAAAAAAAAACAATTAGCAAGAAATCTTCAAATTGCCTATTGTTATAATTTTTTAACATACCGGTATTGTCCATGTGAATTTCCGCAGGTCAAATTTTTCAGTATAAAATTTCCCCTGCCAAGTTTGATTATAAGAATATACGCAACTATTCCAAGAAAATACTAGCAATCAGTGCCGTAACACCTAGTAACTCTGAGGGGCGAACCCCGGGCATCTGAGCTAGGAGGTACCCGCTGGGATTACCTACAATGCATGTACACATGTCATTTGTTCAGGGAGCACCCATTTCCCTTGAGCACCCTGCTCCATGAGGCACAAAACTTATGCCACTGCTAGCAAAAACATTTGAAGAAGGTAGTTGGGAAGCCTGAAAGGAAGTCTGAGGGCTATTTCCGGCGATCTTTGGAGTATTTTATCGAAATTTCTGGTCGCTCGATTCGTTTAGATACCCTTCCCAAAACTCTCGGTTCCCCTCTAGCTCAAAAATTTGTGAGCCGCTCAGATGGGACTTCAAATAGTGCACCACCTAACCTTACAATTTTTTTAAGTTCAATACGGATATTTGTCAGAGAATTCCCCCAAAACGTGCAGCAACGTTGCAGCCGAAGGGTGCATAATCCTTACAAACAGGTTTAAATGGTTCGATATTGCTCCTCTTTACATTACAGCCTATTCACTCCTAGTACAATTAGTATAAAGTGGCGCATACGAAAGCTGTCAGATAAATTTATTTGTGTCCCCTTGTAGGCACAAAACTGATTTGCTGGGTGTACACGTTGGTTAGTTCGTAAGACGGTTGTCTTGTTGGTTTTTTAGCCTCTTTTGCTTACCTGGTGAGGGGAGGTGTATCCGCACCCCACACCCAGTAGCATATTCTCCAGGAGCAAGGTAGCCCGCGGAGCCGGCGGACGAAGTTTTTTCGCCCAGCGTATAGCTGCGAAAAAACTAACTGAGGGGAGGCAGCCTAAGGGGGCGGCCGACACAGAGGCGCTACGTAGGCTAGGAACAGGGATAAGTCCCCATGTCCGAATCCATATCCATTTGTCCACATTTTATATGCCATTTTGGAAACTTTCCTAGGGTACTTGCCCGGCGGAGAATATGTACGACATTAGACAGTGCACTTGCCCGAGTAAATTTTACTTGTCCCAGACTGTGGGCAGGTGGGGCGTGGGATTTGGTGCAGCTTGCTAGCTAAGTTCAGATGAGAGAAAACGGGGAGGTTCTGACCCTTTTTTTAAATACCGTTGAAGTTCATTATATTGTCCCGCAAGGTATTAGTAGCTATACCGATTTTACTTTGTGTACATAACGATGGATGGGACTGAAACAATCCATGGCCAACGATTAACTTAAAGTTAGTCTAGAAATTAGAATGAACGGGATCCATTGGCATACTTAGATTTTGTTACTTAGCCTAATCCCTGTAGGCTTACAGGCTAGTTCGGAAAAAAAGCTTTCTGCTCACTTGCGGTGTAACAATAAACGGGTCCATGAGTACCTTGTAGCCTTCTTCACTTAACAGACTGCTGTTCTAACAGGATATCCTGTTTGATCGAGCCAAGGCCTCCTTTTAGTGGCGTACGAAGGGGGACCATTGGGCCATGCCCCCCTCACAGATGCCACTTTTCGTTCTTAAAAATAACTACTTTAGTAACACAGATTTTACTTCAAAAGATAGCATATGTGGCACCAGGTTGCATATAAGGACACCCAACTTTTCAAAAATTTTCAAAGGAGAAGGATTATCTCTGCAAGTACGTCCCTCAGTGATGCCAATATTTTAATTCCTACAAATAGGCAAATTCTGTCAAATTCCAATTTTTACTTTATAAGGTAGACTCTGTTTCCCACTGGTGGCATCGATCAAAATAAAGACTACATGTTTAGATTCTCTTTACAAGCATGAATACGCTATTTTTGACCATCTGAGGGGTCTGATTTTTCGAAATTTTTTTACCCTCCGCGCCAACTAATCATGGTGGCGTTTCGCTCAGGCAAAATTACATTTTTGGGTCAGATTACCCCTTAACTTTCATTGCAGTTTGCGAACATATTTTGAAGGAAGGATTTTCTCCCCCTCCCCCTTCCCCCCCCCCCCCCGAGTTTATTATATTGTCCCGCAAGCTAGTAGTAGCTATACCGATTTTATTCTGTGTACATAAGGCATTACGATGAATGTGGCTAAAACAATCCATGGCCAACGATTAAATTTTAGTTAGTCTAGAAATTAGAATGAACGGGATCCATTGGCATACTTAGCCTAATTCTTGGAGGCTTACAGGCTAGTTTGGGAAAAAGCTTTCTGTTCACTTGGGGGCGTAACAATAAACGGGTCCATGCGGAGTACCTTGCAGCTTTCTTCACTTAACAGACTGCTGTTCTAACAGGATATCCTGTGTGATCGAGCCACTATTAGGCCTCCTTTTAGTGGCGTACGAAGGGGGACCATTGGGCCATGCCCCCCTCACAGATGCCATTTTTTCTTTGTTCTTAAAAATAAGTACCGGTAGTTAAACTTTAGTAATACAGACTTCACAAGATAGCATATGTGGCACCAGGTTGCATATAAGGACACCCAATTTTTTTTTTAAATTTTCAAAGGGGAAGGATTGTCTCTTCAAGTACGTCCCTCAGTGATGCCAATATTTTAATTCCTACAAATAGGCAAATTCTGTCCAGTCCCAATTTTTACTTTAAAAGGTAGACTGTCTCTGTTTCTCACTGGTGGCATCGATAAAAATAAAGACTACGTGTTTAGATTCTCTTTACAAGCATGAATACGATATTTTTGACCATCTGAGGCGTCTGATTTTTCGAAAAATTTTTTCGCTCCTCGCCAACCAATGAAGGCGTTTCACTCAGTCTTTTGGGCAAAATTACATTTTGGGGTCAGATTAACCCTCAACTCTCTGATCACTTTGCAGTTTGCAAACATATTTTGAAGGAAGGATTTTATTTGCAAACAACAAAAGAAGGTAGTAACTGGGTAGATTCTTCGTATAAGTCTGGAAAATGCTATTTACCTCCATCTGAGGGGTCTGATTTTTCGAAATTTTCTCTACGCTCCGCGCCAACCAATGGTGGCTCTCCGCTTAGATAATCTTTATGACAAAATAACGTTTTGTGGCCAAGAAATACCACAAATCCTATACCGATCAATGCTCTTTTATTTTGACTCCTAAAAGTGTGCAAATTTAATGACAAGTTTTTCTTCGTAAGGTAGCATAAATGGCATAAGAATGCATGTAAAGACACAAGAGTTTCAGTTTTATCCTCATGAACCACCACGATTCAAATTTTTACACTGTTCCTGTCAAAGTCGAAAATCTTGCACCATTTTTGCATTTAGGCTACTTGAAAACGTCAAAAAATTTCGGGACACCCCTCCCCTTAGACCATACTGCATGCCCCCCCCCCCCCACCTTCAGAGAAATCCTGGGTACGCCACTGCGTTAATACATACAAATCAACCAGATATTGTTGACCAGAATGATATACTAATATACTAGAGCTGTTTTTTCCAATTGCCCTTTGTTATACTTTAAGATTAAAAATGCAGGTAATATTACAAAATGACATGGTAATGTTGTTATCCTTGTAAATTTGCATTTTTACATGAAATACATACATATTGACCGGGAAAAATTTAGGGGAAATTTCATACCTTTGCCCCCCCCCCCCCCCCCTGGAAAAAATCCTATAGCTACGCCACTGATCAAAACGATTACAAAAATAGCGACTCATCCGGGCAACATATAAAACAATTATTCCTCAGCCTCACTTCATGGTCTTGGTCAACACTTTCTGCAGCTAGTAAAGCATCATCAAAAATGCTAATGTTCCTATAAACCTTAGTATCATCTGCAAATTTACTTATACGAGATGTAAGAGAACTATCAGTATCATTGATGAAAATTAAGAAGAGAAGTAGGCCAAGTGGTACTCCACTTGTGACTTCTTTCCAAGAGGAGAAGTTACCGTTGACAGCAACTCTCTGAGATCTACCATGAAGCCACGAATTAATCCAACCAGCACAATTGCCCTGAACCCCTAACCTATGCAGTTGAACCATTAGCCTACCTAATGGAACTTTATCAAAAGCCTTTGCAAAGTCAAGGTAAATGACATCAACGCCATACCCAGAATCAAGAGATGAAGAGACATCTTCAAGAAAGCTCAGTAAATTAGTAAAACAAGGGCTGCTTGGCAGGAAACCATGCTGTGACAGATTAAGTAACTCATTACCTAAAATATACTTAAGTAAACTCTCCTAAATTAAAGATTCCATAACTTTGTACACAACACTGGTTAAGCTGATCGATAGGCCTGTAATTGCAAGGCATACTTCAATCCCCCTTCTTAAAAATTCGAGTAACATTTGTGCTACCCGCCAGTCAGTACTAGGAACAAAACTCGAATCCAGTGAGACACTTCTGAAATGATGGAAACTTGACTACTGACAAAATGTCAGAGCATTCACGTAAAATGGCAGGGTGGACCCCATCTGGCCCAGGGGTCTTACTAGCCTTCAAACTGTTTAACTTTTTACAAACCTGTTTCTCCGAAAAAATGACATAACTGATTGAAGAAGAGATATCAGAACCCCTACCGTGACAAATCCCCAACAAAGATGATTCCTCAGTAAAAACATACAAAATAGTCAATTAACAAGTTAGCCGTATCCTGATGGTCAGTAACCAAATTATTATCATCACCTTTGAAAGGACAGAATTATATATTTCGGGCAGAAAAAGTTATCTGCCCCCGAACTGAAATGTTCCCATGCGCCTATGGCCTATAGCTTCACATAGGTTTTTTTTTTATATGAAAAGGCAATAATCCCCGGCCTCTCAGGCTGAATAATATGTTATGCCTCAGTCTGCAAGTAAGGAGGGAGGAAGGGAAGTTTTAGGCTAGTAAATGTGTCATTTTCCTCCTGACAAGTGACCCCAGATGCGCCACTGCCCGCCCCAGCCTACGCCCGTGCTGCAGAGCAGCTCCATCCCGTGACATCCTGACTCAGTGAGTCATCCGAGCCGAACCATCACGTACTACGTGGGCACGAACAAAGTTTCTTCACCTGCTATTTAACTCTATGTGTCAGTAAGGACTGAATGGATCAGTGTATAAAATTGTTGAAAAGAGTAGACTTACCCAAGTTGATTTCATTTGCAGTCACAACACTGACACAGTGACGGACTTGCTGTACTGACAGTGAGAGCACTATTGAAGCTTTTCGAAAAGCACATTTTATAATTTTGCAGTAGGTATTTGGGGTTTCAAAATTGTTTTATTTTTTTAAGATATGCGGATTTGTATTTGAAATGGTACTGATAGCAATATAAGACAAGCTTCTGGAAAAGTTCCTGCGTCTCGCATTTCCTAGCCTAACGTTAAGTAGCATGGCCTTGTGTTCGGCCTAACGTTAGGCTAACTTAATCCGTCTTTGCACTGCCGTGCACAGGCCTAGCCTAGGCTAACGTCAACAGTTATCTCAGCACCCAATGACCCAACCAGTGCCTAGTATACAACGCTCCACACATTGCAGTCCGAATACATGGCACTTAGCATAGACTTATCTGACAAATAGGTTTTTCATTGATATTTCACAGATTTCACTGTAATTAGCCTACTGCAGACTGATCAACTGTGACTGTGAGTGTGACACAAGGAGCACAGAAAGCCTAACGTTAGGCCTGAGTTAGCCCTTGTACAGGGCAGAGTTACGTTACATGGCCTAAGCGCATTACACTCCACATCACAGCCCTTGCCCCACTAACACAAAAAATCCCATCATTAGCCGACCCTGGCCAGAGTCGTCATCTCTCACGTTCACAAATTCCTATGTTTTCTCACCAAACTTTACACAGATGACCTCTGGCACCGCATCCACCTTTCTGTATAAGCTGTTCACCCAGATTCGATGTTATAATGGTGTATTTTGCCTCGAAAAATTGAACGTAACACTAACTCAATGGGCCATGTTTGCAAGCTTTTGAAAGACAAAGTAGTTGTCTTCGGTCCTACTAAACCATGCGCTGACACACCTGGCTATGCCTTTTGTACCAGGGCATGCGCTGACACTCTGATGTTTATTTAGTCAATGCTGATATTAATTTCATTAAATGCTATCATTAATCATGTTTTCATTACTGATTAGGAAGTAAAATACAACGGACCAGTGTGCCAATTTTTCACTTATTTTGTTCGCAAAATGTTGCTTTTCATTACATATGTTTGAATGGATCCCTGAGTTTTCCACTAGTTCCACGAAATGCCACACGCTGTCGTACAACTGAGTTCCACACACTGCCGTACAAATTGTATGGCAGCGCGTGGAACTTGAGGCAGGGCGTGCCAGCGGGTGTCAGCGTGCGGAATAGTAGGACCCGTCGTCTTCGTGATATCCACTTTGGGGTCAAAGGTCATACCAGGGGTTTTCACTTATTCAAAAAGTTTTCACACTTGGAGAAATTTTGACAATGTTTCAACAATTTCAAAAACATTTAGAAGCTCTCAAATACGAACAAACAACAATTTTTCATATGAAATTTGCATTCATAAGGTGCAATGATCGTTAAAGTTATCGATTTGGTGAAATGGTTACAACGTTCAAGGAATGATTTTTGACTGTATGCAAGTTCATGTAGAAACACTTATTGTACGAGGGTTCATTCAAAGGAAGGAGTTTCTAACCAGAATCAAAGTGTCATTTTGCTGCATTTTGACCTCAGACTGTCCATGAAAGCAGATTTATTGGTAACTTTTCGATTGAAAGTCACTTGCACATCATTTTGTGGTAATATAAGTTCGATGTGTGTAATATTTACCAGTTGAGAACGTATTTTGTTCTGAAAGCCTAATGATGGGACTTTTTGTGTCAACTAGCGGGGCAAGGGCTGTGATGTGGAGTGTAATGAGCTTAGGCCATGTAACGTAACACACAGCCCTGTTCAAGGGCTAGGCCTGAGTAGGGTGAGTTAGGCCTAGGCAAACCTCAGTAACGGGGCTTTGTGTTCGTTACATGGCCTAGGCTTATTCACCTGCATTTGAAGTGTTCTATACATAGTAATAGTATAGTAGACTAGCCTATAGTATACACTAAATATATCAACAAGGCCAGTCACTCAACACACGAAACCTTCACACAGAGAGCACACCTAGCCTACTTTGACATTGTTAGCCTTCAAAAGACTTCGTTAGGCCAGTTCAGAAGTTCAAGTTGAACCTCAAACAGCATCCATCAGTTCCTCGGTTACAATTTTCCCATGTTAATATCACTTTGAAACGGTTAAAATTACTACAGAAGCTTTTTTGCAAGGCTTTGCGTTAATGCTGTTATGAGCAGACGACAATAATCTGCGCTGCAGCTGCTGTTAGTGCCTTGTTTCTAGCATCATGTATGCGGTGTTACGTATAGGACCCAAAGAAGTATGAAAGTGCAGGGTGCTTATATATGTTATTTATAATGCTTTGCATATATTACAAGTTACAGCTTATTAGTTCAGCTGTTAATATTTTAATTGAGTAATACTAACCTGAATGAGAGAGCGCCAAAGACTGGCTAGCTATAGCAATATGGGAAGTACTGTAAACTTCAGCTATTGTCACTTTTGTTTCATGTTGAACGTTTATCTATCATTGTGAAGGCCCAATCAAATGAAGTGTAGATAGCGTACACACACAGGGCTTGATATGCCAGGAAAGAGTTTGGTGATTGTAGTGTCTACAGTAAATGCAATGATGGAAACCCTCAGGCTGTAATTGGCATTATAATATCCCTAAAATTGACCCCATAGGATTTGTCAAACAACTTGCAACAAGTGGAATCTGCTTCAAATATTACAACAATGGCTTCTAAGCATTAACCAAAATCCAAATTTTTGCCAAAGCAGAGGAGGAAACCTCCTCCTCTTGGACCCCTTCCATATATTGATCTTCAACAAAAAGATGTCCCACTTTCAGCTAACAGAAATGTGGTAGTCCTATTTAAATGGCAATTGCAGTTTGTTTTTACAAATTATTATATATTTAATTCTGCAGTATGTTACATTTGTCCATTGACTTAAAACTAACCAAAATGAAATCTGTGATCATTCTTTCATATCACAGGGCCTATCAATTTTTTCTCAATCTCATAGGTCTAGTCTAGGCTTTGAAAGCTTTAGGCACAAAAAACTTGGGTTTCTTATATTGTGTTACTTACGTTTTGGTTGGAAAGACCTCTGTCCCTTTTGTTCTCCATCTTACCTCTGTAAGGTGAAGATCAGCCCCATACCCCCTCATATGGAAAGTTAGGACCAGTCTTTTGCCAATTTGATCACGAAAAAATCAAAGGGTTTTTCTGTGAACGATCTTCCATGCCTGTGATACCGAAGCTGTGATTTCCAGTGCGCAATTTGTGTGCAGTTAATGCACTACAGTAACTGTACAAGATAGCACGTGTAATTCTTTTGACACATGTGAGCACTGTAGCTATGTAGGTCTGTGTATGGGTCTTTATTTTAATTAGGGTACCAATGGTAAAATACGCTGTTAAGGGCAACTGTCTCACTATTTTAATCCACATTGTCTTTGCTATGCTTTCATTTTGTCCTCACTATTCATGTCAGTGCATACTCTTCAAAAAATAAAAATCATTGAAGTTAATCCTCTCAGTTTTGATGAAAAAGTGCCTAAAATCAGCAATTTTGGGGGCAAAAAGTGTGACATTTAGACTACCATAGAAGGGAGTTACATTTTCCCTTATTTTTACACTTATTTTGCTCTGTTATTTTAACTTAAATGGTTGATGAGGTATCAATTGTACTCTTGTAACTCATATTTTATGAGAAACTGACACTTTTCTATTTCTTGGGATTCGACGAAAGAGGGGTTCCACATGTAACATTTGGTGTTACAGTTACAGTGTGAAATTTCAGGATCTTATTTTCCAGAAATGACCCACAGTAAACACTAAATCTTTCTTATTTTAGTGGTTAATTGAAGCCTGTGCATTGTTGAATGAAGATTTGGGCAAAAGACCATTGTACAGAAAGAAAAACATTCATGTAGCAATATTTTTCATTTTGACAGGCCACTTTGGTGTTCCTGAAATATGTTACAGTGTGAACATTCGAAGTTAAAATACCACTCCTTCCTACATTTGATATGTTGTCATTTTTAGCTGAACTATACTTTTTAACATGGCTTTTAACTTACAGGCAATAAAGCTGTGCCAACTTGTTTATGATTTGAAATATCATAAAATATTATTTTGGTGTTCCCCCAATCTCAGTTACACATGGAACGCATTGTTTGTACCACAGAATTGAGATGAAACCCTTGACTAAGTAATCATAAGAGGTTTCAGCTTCAAATTGCTAAGATTAACTAAATAAAACACATTTATGATATTAAGCAAATCAATATGTAGTCTAAGTGGGATAAACCTATTTTTGGTGTTCATGTTACACATGGAACTTAAAATTTCCAATGAATGTGGCTATTTTGAGGTCAAACGTAACCTGAGCATTCATAAAAAACAACTTGTACAACATCATTTAGGCCTAAGCCTACAATGAACTTAGAAAATATAGCAATTCCACCAATGGTTTGATATCATAAATGATGGAACATGAATTTAGGACTCTTAAATGTCACGTCACAGTCTGGTACCCTAATTTAAATAAAGACCCGTATACAGTATGGTGGAGACACTTTGTATCTATTCTTTTAATTTACTCACTTTCCTTTCCTACTGTAGCATTTGTTTAATCTTTATTTCCTTTTAGAGAGCCTTGAAATTTCCTTACAAAAAGTTACCTATTACGCTTGCTTCAATCATAAAAAAACTGTGGGATTTCCCATGTATGACTCGTCCTACATACTGTAAATGCACAAGAAAAAGAAAGGTCTAAATTTGCGCCAAAGAAATAGCTAACAAATCATTTACCACCTTATTCTTTTATGAAATTAGTAATAGATTTTGAAAATTATCATATCAAAAATTGTGGAATCAGGCTCCACCTGAAGAAAATCTAAACCTCAATTTCAGAATGTAACAATGAATGCAATGCAAAAATACCTGTTAACGCCACATAGATTTGTGCATCCACATCTCTGATCACAAGTTAGTGCATAGGCTATCATGTACACACTGTACCTGCCTTTAAAAGTATGATGAGTAACTGCCTTGGAAGTGTTGTATTTTTTGTGAATACAGAATTTACTGCATAAAAATATGAATGACGACTTGTTTCTCTTTGCAGGTGATGTAGGTACATATCATTGACTTGAACAATGGCAGGATTTGGGCAGTAAGTATTTTCAACTCATGTTAGGACATAGACTTTGCATACTCAGGGAAGTTGAAGAAGTGACTCCAAAGAAATTTTACAATTGAGTGATAACATTAACATTATTGTCACATGATACTTAAGAGCCATTCATGAAATACAGTAGTGTAGCCAACCATACTAGATTTGAATGACTGCCTTTTCTCTTGAAAAAATGTAAAATTTGAGGTAATGGTCAGAAGGTGTAGGGTTGAGGAGGTTTCATGAAGTGTGAGGTTTTCATAACATTGAGGTGTCAGAATAAAGGTCTGGTGATCTTACAAAATAATTTCTGCCCTGTGGGCTGGAGGTTGTAGAATATGCCCATGTTATTTCCAGCCTGTCGTAAGAGGTGACTTAAGGAAAACCAAACAAGAACTTAAATCATATTTGAAAATAAATTTCAACTTTTTATTGAGATGACTGAAACTATGTAACACATTCATGTGGGTGTGTCGTTCAATCTCATCTAACTTACTACAGAATTATTTCTGATTTACACATAGTCATGAATAAACATGGTTAAAAAATGTAGATGTTGTGTTTTCGAGAGAGAAACATACCATATGTGGCTAATGTTATCCTTTGTTTTACAACCTTCATTTCAAGAACCATTTTAAGTAGTAACATACAGTAAGTATGTCTGGAGGGTTTTATTTTGGAAGTTAAAATTGTGTCAGGAGCTCAAAACTATCAAAACTAATGAACCAAACTGTATGGTATCTTGTGAGTATTTGACAGGTTTTAAAGTAAGGTTAACAAAACAAAACAAATGTCACCTCTTTGCAATATCTTTCATCATTAGTTTTGCATTGACAGCAAGTTGGTTCAGAAATATTCAAACTTTGGAGGAGTACATTGAAAGCAAAAATGGCCAAAGATATTGACATAATTCAAAAAAATTAATCAAAAGAAGATCCAGCAGAAGACCATTGTGGTATTTTAAGTTTAAATGTTTCACTGGAGGTGTTACGCATAAGCAAGAGCAAGGGTGATGATTTTATAGTTGTCATGAGAAAACGACTTTTTCTTTAGCTTGTTGTTATCTCCTGCTCTCGCAATTTTATTTTAGAGATTTTAAGGAAACCAGTTGTATTATTACTATTTTTAGTCAATATATAATTGACATTGATCGGCTTCTGTATATTAATGACCCGTTTGACCTGTTTCTAAATACCCCACAAATTGTATTTAGGCTGCCACTTCATTTTACTTTGTTGTAAAGGGAACCTGTGCTCTCATTCTAATTTAGCTGTTCGCTGCTTCATTTTAGATTGCTGTTGATTAATTTTTAGATACCTCTGCTTTATTTTAGGGTGCTGTCAGTGATTTATTTCACGTCATTGCTTGCAGTCGTAGCCACTATCACCTTTAAGGTGGTTGTAATTGCTTAAAAACCATTCACCGTCAAACGTAAAGATATCGTTGCCATTCTCATTTTTCCCTGTTGGTCTGAGGTAGAATGTGAAAGGGCAATTTGTGTTGATAACGGCTTTAAAGGGGTTGCGTTTTCCTTTGTCACCGCTTAAAAAGTGGTAGCCATTGATTGATTTTGTGTAGCCATAACCTAGGATTCGGTTGCCACCACTAAGAAAGATGGGGTTATCACTTTAAAAGTCACTGCTACCATTCCAAAAGTTAAAGCTCTCAATCTTTAAAAGGCCTTTATCATCAAAAATTTGCCCTTTTCACATTCCATAGATTATCAGTGAATGGAGGTTATACCTTACAGCTTTTAGTTGATGCTACGACCTACGGCTAAACCTTGTTTTGCCATATAACTGTAGCTTGTAATGCAGGGCTTAAGAAATCCTATATGTTGTGTTCCCAAGACTGCCTACTCCAATGATCAAGCTTCCAAATTTCATGAATACTAGGATACACTGGGAGTTGTGTTTACTTTTAAATTTACAATTTAATTTCAGCAGGCTTTGTCAGGCTGAGACAAAACCCTATCAGGCTACCTTACCACAGTTTATTACCAGAAAGCCCAACAGGCCATTTCTTTCAAAAATATTTTTTGAACAGTAAATTATGGCATTAGGGTTTGGTTAAACCTTAAGTTCTACAATCCACTTTCAGTTCATTTCTGTATATTCTCAGCTTGTAATTTGCCTTCTAAAACCAACCTTGTAAGGACAGTGCCATAGTTACATTCCATCATAGGAAACTACCCTGGTGCTGTATGTCTTTGTGATAATCATGGTAGCTTTGAGATGACCACCAAAACTTTTTAAACTTTTTTCTCTTTTCTGTCCAAAGGTTTGGTCTCTCACAAGAGATGAAAAGTACTGTAGATCAGCAACAAGATGGTGAGTGACATGGACGTTAATTTTGGATGTATTTGTTCCAGGTCAAGGAGTTGGTCGGGCTGGTTGGGCCTGTAGACCCCTAGGGTTATGTCATCATGGGAGGAGATTTTAGAGTGACATGGAGAGATGGTCTAAGAGAACTAGGTGCAATGTCTGTTTCTTGAAATATAATCCAGTTTTTTTGCCATTCCTTGCTGTGTGTCAGGAGTTGCTGTTAGGACCGCTTCTTAAGTTGAATACAAGGTGATTATTATTGCTGAGCAATAGGATTTATTCTGTTCAGAACTGTTTAAAAGTTTCTGGGACTTAAAAGTAAAATTGGGTTGCCATTGTGGTACACATGGTTTGAAGGTATCACAATGTTTTATATTAGTCCATTCTACCAAGGGCAGAGTCATTTATCTAACTGGTCATTATTGCCAAGTTACTTTTTTGATTCCTTGCCGAAGGCAGGCAAGGAATCTATGCGATGGTGATGTCGTGTGTATGTGTGTGTGTGTGTGTGTGTGTGTATGTGACGCTTTGGCTTGTAAACACCATCTCTCAAGAAGGGTAAGTGTGACTAACCTTGTATTTGGTGTGTAGGTTGGTCATATTGAGTAGATGATCCCTATTGTTTTTGGTGGAGATCAAAGGTCATTTGGGGTCACGAGAGGTCAAAAGGTCAAAACTTTGTAAACACGATATCTCGAGAACGGTACATGTGACTATGCTCATATTTGGTGTGTGGGTTGGTCATATTGAGTAGATGATCCCTATCAATTTTCGGGGAGGTCACAGGTCATTTGGGGTCACGAGAGGTCAATAGGTAAATTCCTTAGAAATTGCTTGTAAACACAGTATCTCAAGAATGGTAAGTGTGACTAATCTCATATTTAGTGTGTGCATTGGCCATATTGAGTAGATGAACCCTATTGTTTTTGGTGGAGATCAAAGGTCATTTGGGGTCACGAGAGGTCAAAAGGTCAAAACTTCGTAAACTCGATAACTCGAGAACGGTACATGTGACTATGCTCATATTTGGTGTGTGGGTTGGTCATATTGAGTAGATGATCCCTATCGATTTTCGTGGAGGTCAAAGGTCATTTGGGGTCAGGAGAGGTCAATAGGTAAATTCCTTAGAAATTGCTTGTAAACACGGTATCTCAAGAAGGGTAAGTGTGACTAATCTCATGTTTGGTGTGTGCATTGGCCATATTGAGTAGATGATCCCTATCGATTTTTGTGGAGACCAAAGGTCATTTGGGGTCACGAGAGGTCAAAAGGTCAAAACTTCGTAAACACGATATCTCGAAAACGGTACATGTGACTATGCTCATATTTGGTGTGTAGGTTGGTCATATTGAGTAGATGATATCTACTATTTTTGGTGGAGATCAAAGGTCATTTGGGGTCATGAGAGATCAATAGGTAAATTCCTTAGAAATTGCTTGTAAACACGGTATCTGAAGAAGGGTAATTGTGACTAATCTCATATTTGGTGTGTGCATTGGCCATATTGAGTAGATGATCCCTATCGATTTTTGTGGAGATCAAAGGTCATTTGGGATCACGAGAGGTCAAAAGGTCAAAACTTCGTAAACACGATATCTCAAGAACGGTACATGTGACTGTGCTCATATTTTGCGAGTTTGTTGGCCATATTGAGTAGATGTTCCCTATTGTTTTTGGTGGAGGTCAAAGGTCATTTCGGGTCATGAGAGGTCAAAAGGTCAAAACTTCGTAAACACGGTATCTGAAGAACGGTACATGTGACTGTGCTCACATTTAGTGTGTGGATTGGTCATATTTAGTAGATGATCCCTATTGATTTTCTCAAAGGTCAAAGTTCATTTGGAGTCAGCATGTTCAAAGCCTGACAAGCTTTCCTGCACAGTCTTTCAAGAAAGGTCACTTGTAGGGTCCTGTAACTTGTCATGTAGATGGCACATAGTGAATACATGGTCCCAGAAGTTTTTGGTGGAGGTCAAATGTCATTTGGGTTCACGACGGGCAAGGGGGATCTCAATGTAGGAAGATTGGATGCCTTGCATGTGTACTTCGTGGGCACATTATGGAGCCCAGTTAATTGAAAAACATTGCAAAGCAATGTCAATGTGAAAAAGGCCTTACATTTCAGCAGCAAGGAATCACTAAGCCTTTTGGCTTTCTGGTCTTTCCATGCGCCCAACTGCCCATACTGTCCAATTAGGTTAATGGTTCTCCCCTAAGTGAGAAGGCAACAGATTCTTTTTACTTGGTTTGGTCTTTATCCCAAAGCTAGTAGAAAGAAGGTATTTGGAATGCAAGGCCATCCAGATTGTGGTCCTCATCAAATTCTCCACAGAACAGCAATAAGGAAGGTTTTGTTAAGCTAGACTGTTTTAATTCAGTATGTGGCTACATTCATACTGTAGCTACAATATACCAATAAGTCAGAAAATAAATATAGGAAGCTAGACTCTATGAAAGTTGGGTCTCAGTCTTATTTTATACCATATTAGACTAAAAACTGTTGTGTTTGTTTCATGTACAGTACATAGCAAAAAGCCATGTGTAAGGATCCTCCTTGCATTTGGGATGTGTTAAAAATTACTATTCTAAATTTTGCTTATGTAGTCCATGTATAGTGTTCTTACTTTTCCAATTTGTGTACCTTTTATAGGACCTACAGTGTAAGCAGGCCTCAATTTCCAGAAAAATTTATGGTTGTATTAGGTTGTCCAAACATTTTTTACTCAATTACAGAACAGTAATTGTGTTCATTTACAGCATTATTGGTCTGGAAGATTGAAAAAATGCGATGTTTGAGATACAAAACACATTTGAAATTTTTTATGATGGAAAAAGTTGAAAGAGTTCATCAGTCAGCGGTATACTTCTTTAGTGCAAGAAGAAAGTGGTTTTCCATCGGACGACCAACTTTTACTTTTGGTTCACCGCATGGAACTTCAGTTGCCCTGCACATTTGGGCAACCATGAAAATCAAGCCCTGTCTAGGGGTATTTTTGTTGCTATTATTACTATAAATTAACATTGAAAACTACAACACTAAAGAAAAGAAAACCTCATG
The DNA here is from genome assembly GCA_037179385.1 of Holothuria scabra. NCBI lineage: Eukaryota > Metazoa > Echinodermata > Holothuroidea > Aspidochirotida > Holothuriidae > Holothuria > Holothuria scabra. Next base: position 9,090,654 of record CM074198.1, read on the forward strand.
CCTCCTCAATGTTACCTTTATTCCTTTTTGTACAACTTTTCTTAAGTTTCAGATTTTGGCCTTCACAGCCTGGGAAGTAGATCTACTAAAACAAGGCAACATAAGGATGGCGTGGAAAGTGAATATTTTAATGCACAGATTTTTCCTGGGCAAAGGCAAGATAAGGATGTAAGTTGTTTGCATAGAAAACAATTACCAAACTTTAAAAAGCAACAAATACTCCTACACTCTTGTATCAACCTCACCGCTATGTACTGTATGTACCTTACCTATTTAACAAATGGAGTGTTCCATTTATGGAGCAAAGTATGAAAATAGAACAAATGACCAATGTCAATATTATGCTGGCAACAAAATAAGGGTGTTCTGTATGTGGTGGGATACTATCAAATTGGATATAGCACCACCAACTCAAGACCTTGCCAATTAATACTATGTGGTAAAATTGATACCAAAAGTATGGTGTATCCACAGACTTTCTATACATGGGCAGAGCATACCACACGGCAGATTGTCACCACCGTAAGTGTGAGTATAGGTGTAGCAAGAAGGCTGCCTGCTATGGTTTCTTTGCAGGTTTGGACTTGTTTAAGTAAATCAACAGATTTTGCAAGGTAAGGTCACTTAACACATTACAGGAATATGATATTGTATGTCATTCAAATTGATCTTTGTTCAAAATATTACAGAGTCATTGTAAAATCATCCAAATTATAGCTTGACTTGCCTTTTTTGTCCCAGCCAGTGGCCACAATCAATGGAGAGGACGTATGGGTTACATGCTCTGTCCATGTATATAGGACGTCCGTTGGTGTACCTGTTAGCTTTCATTAACTCAAGAGACAGAAAACCCCTTGGCCCAGAACCCATAGTTGCAATAATTAAGTGTTATAATGTGTTGTCCAGTAGTATCTAGTTTAGTATAGAGTGCGTGATAACTTGGAAAGCATAAATAGAAACATTTAGTGTAATGTGCATTGTTCACAAGGTTATAATATTATGTACAGGATGAGTGCTCTTTGAGTGGTGATGCTAATGCTTGTGAATGCTAATGAATGTAATTCGTTTGCCTGGAGAAAAATTTATGATGTGGTTTTTGCCCAATTGCAGTCAAGGTACTGCTGTTGTCACTGTTATGCGATAACGGTCCCAAAGGTGACAGGTCCTGAAATTTCTTTTGAAAAATAGTGTTCCCTAGCACTTCAGTTTAGTTTGAGGATTAAGAATCTCATTGGATCATCAAAGACCCTGTAAAAGAGTTAGTGTAAATGAACATTAGCGACAGTGACTTTCTCTTTAGATTAGTGTCCAAAAGCTAACGAGGCATGCAATAGTATCCCAGTCCTGCTTGTGGACCACCATCATACATCCCCATCCAAATGATGTAAGTGTACCCCCAGTCTTTAGTCACTTTCCCAAAGGCTGAGTGGTGGGTTAAGGTGCCTTGCTCTACACCTCTGCTTGACAGCTAAACTAGACAAAGCAGAGAACTTCCTGAGTTGAACTTCCTTAAAGATTCCCAAATCATAATTCACCAATTTAAATCCTCTCAGCATATTGTGAACAGCAATGCTGAGCAAGTAAAATTTACCCCACAAAGATTTCCAAGGGCTTCCACCAGGATGTGATCTAGAGCCTCCTTTGTGCAAGACAGTACACTCAACCACAAGGCCACCACCTTTAAAAGTTTCATCCTCCTCATGCACCTGGTTTTTAAGACTGAAATATTTATTTGCGTATTGTTGAATCTGTATTGTAACTTTTTGTTTGTTGGTTCTCATTAAATTGTAGCCATTAATGGGATCACAGAATAATCAGTTTAACCATTATGGGGGCTTATATGGACAACCTCAAGGTCCACAGCAGCAACAAGCCCCAGGTCCAGCCCAACAGCAGCAGCAGCAACAACAAGGTACAGTATGGAAAGCTATTTTTGAGTTTTTGTTTAGGTCAGTGTTTCTCTGCTAAAGTATTTTGTTTGGATGTGGATTTTTTTTGGGTGTCTAGCATGGTTAGATGTTGTAAGAGAGACACAATTTTTAGGATGTGGCAGGGGTTGTGTAAATAAAGTACAGGTTTGGAAAAGACTTAAAATGAATTGCATTTTGCTGTGAAACATAATATACAAATGGGATGAAATGGGTTGGAAGTATTGCTTGCAAGGAACAATAGGGAATACATACTCTGATCCCTTAGTCTGCTGGTAGATTAGGTTTTATGGCTTAGTTTCTAACCAATTGGTTCAAGTTGGACTGGCCACAGCCTTTTTTGCAGTTGTAGCTCACAGTCTTTGTTTTCTCTAAGCACTCCATTGCTTATTGCTGAGCACAAAGCACAATGGCAGTAGGTTCCATTTTTAAAGTTTTTGGTATGACCTGGCCTTGAGTTGGACCCCAGACTTCCTGGCTGCAAGTGAGATATTTTAATCTCTTGACCATGCAAAAGGTTTTCAACATTTTTTGTTTTTGTAATCTTCCCTGTTAAAAAAGAAATTTATAACAAAATAAATCGATCGATCAATCAATCAATCAGTCAATCAATCACAACTCTTGAAACAGTACAAAATTCTTTTCGTGTGTGTTAGAAATAAAGGTTCTGTGTGAATGGACTGGCGGTCTGGGAGGATATTGGAAGAATTGGAATAACAAAAATGTTATGGTTGCATAAAGCATTAAAGTTGGCTCAATTTCAGTATAAATTTCAATATTAATGAATGGAATATATTGTATTCTGATATTGCTTTAAAATTCAGAATGTTTGATTACTAATCTTTGAAAAATTGCAGTAAGTTGTTACTTTGAAATGAACACTTATGCAAAAATTGCTCATCAAAACTTATTTTTCTGACATACTGTTTTGTTTAATGCGACAACTCTCATAGCTATGGGGTGTGCTAAATCCTTGCACACAATGGATTGGTCTATTTAACATCCCACGTACAAAGATTCCTTTCATTAAGAGATATCCTTCATACAAAGATTTTCCTCTTCATCCTTGCTTTGTTACAGGTCTTGGCTTTCAACAAAACAATGTACCAAGGGGAATACCAACCCCACAGCAGCAGCAGTTTCCGGGAAGGAGCAATCACCCAAGTGCTATTGGAGGAATGCCACCATCAAGTACTAGTATCAACCTACCACAATCCAATCTTAACCAGCAATCAGCATCTTCACCTAGCAGGTAAAGCAATTTAAGCTGGTAAATTAAAATAAAAAATGTGCAAGCAAGTCAATTTTCCCACAGCTTTACCTGGTGTTCTGTACAGAACATATCTGATTTCACTTCAAATGCCCAAATTTCTCTCCAAATAGACCCCTTTCCAGATGGCATTTACAATGAATTAAGGGACGGGTGTCGGTATGTGTCATTTTTGTCAATGGCATTTAATTGTAGCTAAACATTCTGTCCCATTCTGTCCCACAGTCTTCCATATGGTAGGTTTTTCCACTCAAGTGTGACATCCATCTTAAATGTTGACGTCAGCATCTTAGAAAAGGAATGAATAGATTTAGTTAGATGGCGTTTGACAGCCCAGTTTCCCACCAATTGGTACGAAGCCAGCCGGTCACAGCCTTTTTTCCAAGTGTGGCTCAGGCTCAGCCTTAAATCGTCTTCAGTTATTGTCTACATGAATTTTAAACCCTCATATTCATTAAATTGAAGGAATCGACATATAATGTAGTGTACAACCATTCATGACACAGGAAAGCAAGGAAATTGAAACATTGGAAGGGTGGTAGACCCCAATTATGGCCGACTGAAATCAGACCATCACTTGCTGTCTGGATTTGTCTATATGACTGACATCAAATCTGAAGGTTAGGTAAAACTGTTACATCAGAGTTGGAAAGTCTCAAGACTTATTATTTTACAATATAGCCTTTGAGGATTAAGTGAATCAAAATGTGAAGATTTAGTGATTCCTTGCTTAACTTCATAAATTTGTTCACCATTGTCAGTTCAAAGGTTAACATATTGTGAGTATAAGATAAACAGTAGTAGAAAGCCTGATTGTATGCCATGAGGTTTTGTCTGATAATCCTGATCCTATTGTAGTCTGACATGTATGTCTGATAATCCTAATCCTGATGTAGTCTGACATGTATAGGTATGCTTTTACAATGGACCTTATGCTATGACATCATGTGGCATCCCTATTTGGCAGACAATGAAGAACAATGCACAATGCACTTTGCATCTGGGCACATATTGTTAATGGGTATTCACATCATATGTGCTTGCTACATTAGAGGGCCCTCTCTGCTCTGTGATTTCACATGCATTAAGTCTGTAGCATGGATACAGTATATTAAGAAATGATAGACTTGACATGTTTGTATCACCAAACATGGTCTTGTAAACTAGTTTTGGCACTCTAAAAATGTTGTTTTCAAGGGGGTAATTTATTTGTATTTTCTCTATTCCTTTTTTTCTCTAAAGGAATATTACTCCAAACAGTATCGGTTTTGGTAGAATGCACAACTTTCCAGTCCATCAAAATATACTAGGAGGTTTTCCACAGTCTTATAATCCCACAGGTACGTATTTCCTTTTGCAACACGAACATTTTTAAGGGGAACTGTTCCATTTTCTGAGCCTTAAAACCATAAAAAATCAGAACACTGACTTTCAGATTTGAGGTATTAAAAGTTTAGTCATATACATAAATTGATCAGAAAGTCACAAAGTAATCGCTTAGCAAAAGGGATGTCAATTTTGCATAACAGAGTGATCTCCACATATATTGTCAAGCTTTAGAGAGCAAAAAAGGAGTTTCACCCTGTGGACCAATGACCCTAATGAAGGTAGCAGTTGAGCACAGGGGATTATAGCTGTTTCATGTTACATCGAGGGTTTACGATTAAAAGCATGTTCTTTGGAGAAATAATGACAATTTATTTCATATATCACTTTACATGAAATAGCATCTGATATCCAGATGCGGTAGATAGATGGTCCTGCTAATTTGAATTTTAAGTGTTTGTGACAAATATTAGATAGGTTCATGGATGTATACACATGGACATAGCATGTAATGTTTACGTTTTATCCGTAGCTGGTCGCCACCAACCGGGACAAAAAAGGTGTACCAAGATGGCCGCCGAGATATAAATAGTCTAATTTGAAGACGACTCTGTTATATTTTAAACAAAAGTTAAACTTGAATGGGTCAAAATATCATATTCCTGCAATAAAGGAAGGGATTTTGACCTTACCTTGCCATATTTTAAAAATATTTCAACTTTCTTGCAAAATATGGCAATATACTTGAGCAAGTCCAAACTTTTACACAAAAACCACAGCAGACAGCCATCTTGGTGCGCTTTTTCTCACACGTATGGTAGTGACAATGTAGCTTGCAGTATGCTCTGTCCATGTATAGGAAGTCAGTGGATAGGTTGCTTTCAAAAATGGAGTCTTAAAGTGGGATGTTGAGTTTTTCAATAACTAGATAAGGGTGTTAGAGGGTGCTACTGATTTTGTTTGACAATTGCTTATTTTTAGCACAATGAATTAGGTTTTACATGAAAAAGTTATGCCAAAAGTTTATTTTGAATTTGTCTGTGTAATGGGTTATTACTGTTACTTGCATGTCTGAAAAGTGTCTGGTCATGAATCTTAGAGAGCCAAATGACATCATTTATTAATCACTTTTGAAACATTTATTAGTTTGTAGGACATGGGGACTGACTTAGTTTGACCATTTGTGATTAGTATGTGAAGAAGACTTTACAGGTTTCAAAAATTTTGGTAAAATTCAAGAACCAACCCAATGTATCAACATAAAAGTCACTCTCCTTTGTATTTGCAGCTTCAATAACAGAATCAAGTACAGGTACCTTGGATATGTCAGACTTCCCTGCTCTGGCAGAGAGAGGGCGACAAACAAATGAAATAAGCAATGCATTAGGTTCTTTCCAGTCAAGTGCTATGTCAGGAAGACCTCCGTATGGTAAGTGTGAAATAGTTTAGGTATAAAATTTACTTCAACTATGTACCACAGGATTCTCATACTGTCAGAAAAGTTGGGAAAATCTGGAATTTTTTTATGGTCTTAAAAATTCTTGAGATTTGGGTATATCCTCTGGAAAAAATTTGCCATGGGTCTTGAAATTGAAAACCTCTTGGCTTCAATAGTTGCAATTTCATTTAGTATGTGTCCATGCCTGGTAAATGCATGAAAATAAAGGCCAGTGATTCTTCTTTTTTTGTGCATGATCCTTTCCCTTTCAGTACTAAAATTTTCCATGTTCGAAAAAAGTCAGGAAATGTCATGACTTTCAACAATTTCCTGATAATTAGACGTCCTTGTGCAAAACCTAATTTGAACTCTTTTTAAACGGACTCACTTGTCACCAAAAACTGCAATTGAATCTTTGGTATACCAGCATTTTCAATTGGCACAACCATTTGATCAGCATCAAATTAAAAAAATGCAGAGTAGCTCATTTTACACAGCATGCACTGACAGTGTTCTGATTAGTTATAAGGGCCTTGTATGCTCACAGGATATGCCCTGAAGCACTTAAATAGGATTGTGTGTGGACAGCTGTGGGAGGGCGGGGACTAGGAGTTTGTAGATTGGGAGACTTGAAGCTGTCTGGTTTGATGAATGCCCGTATAAAAGTTTTGATGTTATTTTGAATGTAAAGGAAGTAGACTGATTAAACATCAGGTGTGTGTGGTGCTTTGATGGTCCTTGTGGCTTCCTGACACTGAATTAAAACTAAAAGTAATATTAGTTATTTTGAGAAGTTTCTGTTTGTGATACTGTTATCATTTTTTTTCTTCTTAAAATTGCAGTTGGTATGGTTAACAAGCAACCCGAACAAACGTCAGAGTTTCAGATCATGAACGAGGATTTTCCAGCACTGCCAGGGGCCAGTCAGTCAGGTATGTGTGTCCATTAATAAAGGCTGTGATGAAAGTAAGAAAAAAAATATTATTAGGTTGACATATACCGTTGTTTGGGTCCTTTTGGACCCATGCGGAGAGCTCGACTGTCACCCATCTTAACTGTTTCACGCGGAGCTCGAAACTGCGAGTAGCTACCCGAAAATTTGTCCACAACAACGAGAGAAACAATAGTTTAAGGTCACAGGGTCAATGGCCTACGGAAGCTGATGCGGGGCGTGCTACGTCCATTTTTCCGCCCACTCCCGAGGCGCCCAAATATGTCCTGATCGGAGCACAACGGTAAATGGTTAAGATAAAATATATCTGCACCACTCGGTCGGCTGTGCACACACGCAGAGACAGTGGCATATATCAGCTTTGCAGTAAACACACTCCACAGGCTTATTTTAACCCTTTACCGTTTTTGGGTCCTTTTGGACCCATGCGGAGAGCTTGGCTGTCACCCATCTTAACTGTTTCACGTGGAGCTCGAAACTGCGTGTAGCTACCCGAAAATTCGGCCACAACAACGAGAGAGACAATAGTTTAAGGTCACAGGGCCAATGACCTACGGAAGCTGATGCGGGGCGTGCTACGTCCGCTTTTCCGCCCACTCCCGAGGCGCGCAAATATGTCCCGATTGGAGCACAACGGTAAAGGGTTAATACTTACATATATAGATTTATATATCTCAAATTGGCAAAGGCATTCATATTTTGTAACATTTCTCTTCACTGGATGAATTGTATACATGTAGATGGAAATTTCAAGTTCATAGCCAAGGGTACAGGCATGGAAGTCCCCTTTAAAAATTTCTTCCCATTTTCTTAGTTCATTTCAGCTTATCTTCATTTGAAAAATAAAGGCCTGTACAAGTATGCCTAGAAATGCCAAGAACTTTGTACTTGTGTGGCAGAGAACTTGCCACTTGGCTGAACCTTTAGTATAGAGATGCAGTATTACTCAGTACCTTGTATTTTGTGGTGCAGATAAGTTTAAAAATTGTGTAGAGAGTTTATTATTTTATTCATTGCGCACGTTACAATATATATATGTATAGAAGTGCGTACAAACAATTGTGCCACAGCCATAATTACATTAATTGATTATTCTTGGGTGTTTCCCTGGTAACTGGTTATTTGTCCTTTTTTCCAGCTTGACAGCCCCTTGTGTTGCTGTCAGATAATTCAGTGGCTTCAAGGAAGTGTCTAAGCTCAAATTTAGTTTTTATATATTCAAGGGTACTTATACAGTCTGGTGAAGTTAGTAGTAAGTTAGATATGATTTAATGACACACCAACACGAATGTGTTATATAGTGTCATACTGTTCGAATACTGTTCAAGTCCTCCTGTTTAGTCGCCTCTTACGACTGGCAGGGAATACTGTGGGTATATTCTACAACCTCCAGCCAACAGGGGGTACAGTCCGGTGAAATTCCCATTGAAATCTGGTGTGTAGTTCTCAAGATATAAGCAGCTTAAGTTGTCACATCTTCAAGTAAACTTGAAGAAAGCGCATGTGATTTCATATCCTCTCATTAATGAACAACCTTTTTTTTTTCATAAACTTAACAACCACTTTTCTCTTCAAAAATCCAATGAAAGTGTGATTGCATGAGAGGCATTAGAGATTTTACTAACTTCAGATTTTCCAAGGGGAGATTCTATCTTTATTAAGTTTAAGGTCAACACAACCGACAGAAAAAGCATGGCAAGATAGCATTCCTTGTCAATGTAAAGAAGTGATGTAGTTAGTTAAATGGCTGTAACATAGTGTCAACTAGATAACAAGCATAAGGTGATTAATATGGCTGCAAATATGGTTTCAGTTCAAGTCTGGTTTAAAATACATTGCAGGTGGGTTCAAATCATCCTATTTAGTGGCTTCTAACAACTGGTCTGGAATACAATGGGCATATTCTATAACCCCTGCTAGCCTCAACATTATATTGAGTCCCAAATGCAGTAAATTTGTTGCTGATATTTGAAGAAATATGTTTCCAATTTGAATGAAGATTTCACCAAATTGTGTAGATTCAGTTCCTCTTTCACATGCAAAAATGAAATTTTTGCCCACACTTCTCCTTTACATAAGTGGACTTTGGGAAACAGAATTTGTATTTCTGAAACTTATTCAGGGTAACCCTTCTGCTGAGGGCATGATTTCATTTGAACTTTCCATGCCCCTCAATGTCAGGAAGCAAATAGCGACAAAAGTGACTTCTCAAACCAAAACATTTTGATTTGCCGATCAAGGAATAGGGTGAACATCCACATAGTTGCAAACTCTAAGTCAATGGAAACGGTTCTGGAAAACAGCTTTGTTTCTTAGCTAAACAATACATTTAATTCATTGAATCTGTTCCTTATTGAAACATTATACACCTGAAAGGATGAATGCATATGCTCCATAACTTCCTGAAAGCCTCACACTTACATTACATTGAAAATATTAAGGATAGGTTTGTTCACAGGGTCTCAATTGTAGTAAGTGTACTGAGCATTATATTCATTTCTGTCTGAACCACAATAAAGGTATGTAGGTCAGTGCATATTTTATGAACACCTCTGTTGAAAAGTAGAAGTGATAGCCTATTGCTCTTCATGTGATCACTAATAGAGCTACCATAAATGTGTAGGTTTTATCTCAGATCTCCTCCCCTTTATAAGTCAAAATCAGTACTATCTGTTTCCTAATGTTGAGGGGGTATGAAATCTCTAAATGAGGCATACCATAGCAGGGGGTTACCCTGACTAGGCTGAATTTGGTTGGTTTAATAGGTACATGAGATTTACCTACTGCTGTTGTGCGTGATGCTCCGCATAAGCAAGGGAGTAGGGAAAACAAGCCAGTGAGCCACAACTGGAAAAAAGGCTGTGGCTGGCTCGACTTGAACCAATAGGTTGGAAACTGGACTGTTAGACTCCATCTAACTAACTAACTACATGAGGTTTAAAATCACACCACCACCAATGTGTTATATAGTGTCAGTCAATTCGATAAAAAGTCCAAAGGGGATTCTGACTAGGCTGAAACTGTGATGCCAAACATCTTTCTTTGAAACCCTACATACTGTTTGTTTTTAATGATATTTTGTTTGGCTTCTTTTGCTTACAGATATGGGAGGTGTCAAAGACAGTCCAAGATTTCCTGGTGATAAAGTACTGTCAACAGAGGCTGGAGGTAACGAGGCAAATACAAATGGAAATAATGATGCTGAGTCAACGAGAAAGGGGATTAAAATTAACCAAGATGGTATGTAATCTAGTGGCCCAGAAAATAAGATTGATATTAAATCCCTGAATCAGCAAGATAACTTAGGAAAGGATGAGTCAATAGCTGGCTTTACAGTGACATAGACATTGAAGTGTGATTAAGATTTTGGAATATAGATTGTGGCATTATAATATGCATGACTCAAGAGTGACTCCATAAATTTATAAAATAATATGGGATCAAATTTGGAAAGATGGTATGTTCCAAGATAGCCTCCATAGCTCATGAGTGACTTCCTATATTTGCAAGATGACCTTGTGAAATATAATTGGGAGCCAATGAGATGTATGGGATTAAAAATAGATGTTGTGTTCCATGATGGTTTGCATATCATGTCTGGCTGTTGAGGCACTCCCTAAATTTGTGAAATACCCTTGTGAAATATGATGGAATCCAATGAGATGTATGGCATACAAATTCATGAAGATAGTGTGTTTTATGGTAGGCTTAATAGCTGGTTCTTGAGTAACTCCCCAAGTCACATGGCACCTTGTCAAAACGATGGGGAGTCAGTGAGATGTATGGGATTAAAATTTAGGAAGATAAATAGTGAGTGCCATAATAGCCTGCATAGCTGACCAGCAGACACCTCTACATTAGTGAGGTTAACTTGTAAATAGTAACTCAAAAGTCAACAAGAGAAGTGATAAAATCCATTATTGCAGGGTAGCTCAGGAAGTTCATAGTATAGCAGCAAAATGAGTGAGATACATCAGAAATAATGACTTGGATTCAATTAGAAAGTTAAATTAGGTAGATTGAGTTTTCGGACCCAGACCCAGTTTCCAACCAGTTGGTTCAAGTGGAGCTGGCCAAGGCCTTACTTCCAGTTGTGGCTCAGTGGCTTGTTTTTCCTACTCCATTGCTTATGATGACCCCCAAGCACAGTAACAGTAGGTTCCGTTTTTCAAGTCTTCGGTATGACCCCGCCAAGACTCAAACTCCCTACCTTCTAATTCAATGAGAAAGGAGATTTATGCATAACAAGATGGCATACATGTTGTGAAGGTGGGATAATTAGCTGAAAAGTCTCTCTCTAACAAAATTAAACAATAATTTCCTACCCTCTCACCAACACTTTCTTACTTTCTGCAGAGTCAGTTTGAAGCTATCTGGATGATAGTCAGATTAAAATTCATTATAATTTATAGACTTCTTTTTTCTGTGATTGGTCAGAATATTAAGCCAAGTTGTGTAGTTCCAATGTGCTAGTAGAAAACAGAAGGGAATATGTAGAAGGTTTTTGGTTTCGATGAAAAGAGAAACCAATGCATTCATGATGGCGTGTGTGTGTATGTATGTGTGGATGTGTGTATATGTGTATGTTTGTGACACTTTGCTTGTTTACAAGATATCTTGAGAAGGGAAGATATGAAAGTTCTCAAACTTGGTACACAGATACCCCATAATGAGAGGAAGAACCCTATTTATTTTGGTTGAGGTCAAAGGTCATCTGGGGTCACAGGGGGTCAAAAACCAAAATCCTTGTTTACATAATATCTCAAGATAGGAAACTTGGATTAATTTCAAACTTGATATGTAGATGCGTTATGATGTAAGGAAGAACCCTTTTGATTTTGATAGAGGTAAAAAGGTCATTTGGGGTCATAGGGGGTCAAACTCAGAAAACCTTGTTTACACTATATCTCAACTTAGGAAACTTGGATTCATTTCAAACTTGATATGTTGATGCATTATGATGTAAGCAGCTTGTTTGCAGAATATCTTAAGGCACAGTATGAAATTTGGCTTTTTGAATGTAGAAATGTTTTGGTTAAAAGAAAAACCAGTTACTAATAGGTGGAGTCAAAGGTCACTTTGGGTTACCAGTTGTTACAAGAAATGTAGCATTTCATTGAAAAGAGCATGTATGTATCATCGAAACCTCAATGCATTTTTGCATTCTGGTTCAAAGTAAAATTTAAAAAAAAAAACAACTGTACTTATAAACACATTTTTGGTGTTGTCTTCCTCATTTCATCATAGTATCATATTTGAATGATAATTTTGTAGTAGTGCCCTCATTTCACTGCAGCTAGTCTCATGCTTCCACAATGTTATTGTGCAATGGACTTCTTAACCATGAACAGAGGATCTTGGGAATAAATTAGTCGCCACCATGGGAGCCAAAAAAGGCATAACAAGATGACCCCCGTAAATAGTTTGTGTGATGGATTGTCAAATGTGTAGTACTAGTACATCATACAAAATTCATACCTGGGAGGACAGAGATGTCTTAGACCTTCATTCAGTATATTTGTTAATTTTAACATCAACTTGTTTTATTTTAAAAGCATCTCAATTTCATGTGAAACCTCTGCACTTAACCACTTTAAAAAGTCCAAACTTTACCACACAAAAACAAGCAGCCATATTGCTAGGCTTTTATGCATACATGTGCTGGAGATAATCTACACATATAATGTAAGTGCTGTATGCTCTGTCCATGTATATGTGAAGTCTGTGTGATGTGCATACATGATACATCTGTGATAAACTGTGAGAATCTATCAAATTACATTTTTCCTCAATTCCTAGGCAAAATCACGAACATACCTGCCGGGATGCTGACAGATCCATTTGGAATGGTTGGTCTTTTGACGTTTCTGAGGGCGATAGAGACAGATCCAGGAGTAGTCCAATTAGCACTCGGTAGTGACTTAACCACACTGGGATTAAATCTCAACTCTCAAGAGTAGGTGAAATTTAACACTTGTTCTTTGGTGTGTGACAGGTCGATATTGCACCATGCCACCTCTTTCTTTCTTCGAGGATGTCTGAAGGACAAGAAGCATGGACTTGTAATTTAATAATGTTCGAATTTGTCTGTAGGACTCAGTGGTTTTGTACTTTTAATCAGTGATTGTATAGTACTTCTGTGTTTGATTGCGTGATTCTTGTTCTCAACCTTCATATTCATCTGTAAGTAATTTCTCACAGTCTCCTACATACTACTTGAACTTGCTCCCCTAAATTGTGGAATGGATCAAACTCTCACACATATTTTGAACCTTGTGTAAGCCTTATCAAAAGATTTGTACAGTATTTACCATAAATATTACCATCTTAAAGAGATCTACGTCACTCCTATAAAAGAGGTCTCTCAAATATCACATATTGTCATAGAAAACAACTGACAATGTCTGTGTGAATTGTTTTTAGTCACTTTTGACTTAAGAACATATATATTCTGATGGGTTTTTCCTTTGGGCCTCTAAAGAAAGACAAAAATATGTAAAGCCATATTCTCCAAACCCTGTTGCAATTCCCTTTTACTAACTTAAGACACGTCACTCTAGTGACAGGTTATTTTTGTTGAAAAATACTTCCACTTTTCAGCAAAGCCAGAGATAGTTATGTAATGTAAGCTCATTGCCTTAGATTCTATTTACTTTTCTTCAAAATTGAACATCCTGTTATCCTTCAGAGTTGACACTGTTGGAATGTTTTGATACCTTTTGAACCTGTAAATCTAGCATTACCTGACACCATATGCAGGGTATAGGAAACAGTGTTGTGCTATATTCCCCTACAACAGCACCAAAATTATAAATAGATTGAATGCTATTTCAAGTTGATGTGCTGTGATGACAATGCAGATTTCCCATAATGCAATAAATGTGAGAAAAATATTGCATGACTTCAAAAATAAGTATCTTTTGAACCCTTTATGCTATGGAAATGCAGTTTTCACCACCTGAAAGAGAAAGTTTTCTGCATGTTTTGAAGTCAATGAATTTTGTCTGTGGGAAATGCCTTGAAGAGATTTTCAACTAAATGTGTACTTTCATACTCTTGTTTACTCTTTTCACTTTGACAGAAATTTGTATAGCACTTTCCAGTCTCCGTGGGCAGATGCGCCAAGTAGACCCCAGGACATTGATTTTCATGTACCACAGGAATACCTTACAAATGCTCACATCAAAGATAAGGTGTAGTATGAAGTTTGATTGAGTTGGCATGCACGTCCCCCTTTTCATCCCCTCCCCATTGCTTCCCATTCCTGCAACAGTTAATATATAATTGGCTGTAATGTCAATGACATGAATAGTATTTGCCTAATTGACCTAGGCCTTATGTTGTAACTAAACTGATTGTGTACGGGTTGGTTAAACATGGTCTACAAGTTTCCTAACTGGCACAACTTTAATTCTACCTCACTTTTGCTCATTGATATAAGACTAACAAATCAGTTGGTTTCAGTGTGGCAGAGGCTGTCTAGTCTTGCCTATGTGTGAAATTTTTCAACCAACAAATATGCAGAGTTTTTCAATCAACATTAATTTACACAAAATTAACATTTCTTCCAGGCTTGGGGTAATTGTAATCAGTAATCGTAATCGATTGCAATCAATTACACATTTTGAAGTAGTTGCAATTGCAATGGATTACTTTTGTGAAAATTGCAAAGTAATTGCAATCGTAATCAATTACAATGGCAAAGTAATCACAATGGTGGTTTCATTTCTGATTACATTGAAGTTGAACTGAACAAAGAAGTAAAGTTACTTAACAAATTTTTCAGTGCTTGGTTCTTCTGTTGGAATGACAAAATTTAATTTTCCCTCTTTCTTGGATGTTCCAGCTTAAAATGAGTGAGAAATCCATGGGTTCAATAATCTCTACTTTGTGAGGACTTGGTTCTGCCCGGGCTTATCTAGAGCAATGTCCATGGCCTTTTTCTCAGTTGTGGGCACTGGATTGTTTTGCCAACTGCATTGTTTATGTGGAAAGAAAATGTAATCAAGATTGCAATCATGATTACATTGCAATATAATCCCAATTGTAATCACTTACTTTTAATCTTAGCTGTTATCGTAATCATAATTGCAATCGTAAAATATGAAGTAATCGCAATTGTAATCGATTACATTGAGATATAATCGCCCCAAGCCTGAAATTTGCTTCTAACCTGAAAGACCTCATCAATGTTTATATATTCTGGTAAACAATCAGTTCAGAAAGGAAAACGAGGTGCTGGAACAAAAGGCTAATAATCTGTCAAAATCTGATTGCCTCTTTAAATCAGGAAAGATGTAGAACTCCAACAAAACCAAACCATGTCCCAGCACTTGCTTGGCTGGTGTAACACTTCCCACACTTGACATCGTCAGAATCCCAAAATAACTTGGTTTTCTGTAGCTTTAACCCTGATATATAAGTCCATAGCCATCTTGTCAATTTGTAGGTGCAGATTTTTGCTTAGGAAACATTTACATGGATCCAATACAGAGGTATAGTATTGTTTTAAGGGTTGGGGAACCCCCCCCTCAGTGTGCCCTTCCTAAAGGTTCCATATTTTCCCCTTCACTTTCAAACCATCCATTTAAATTTCCCTTAGTGCAGGTCACACTACAGCTATGTCAAATCTGATTCCAATTGAATTTTTGTGCATTTTAACTAAAATCTCCTCCATTCATTGCCACAGAGAACAAAAAATTGCCATCCTGTGTATATGTATGATTTCTGTGAGAGGACCATAAAAATGAAATGTAAACTAATTATTTTGTGACATCATGTTGACAAACAGCTTTTATCAGTCTAGGTGTATCTGATAAAAGGTGTCTGCAGAGAGAAATCTTGATGTGTGCATTGTGTCTTACAAAGTTGTATGTAAGTAGGTACATACACCCTGATGGGATGTCTCATAGTTGCTCACAAAACCTCTGTTGGTTATGCCCATGCACATTTGAAATCACTGAGTGACTCTGTGGAAGACTACATAGTATACTTTATACTACTTGCGCCATCAACGGGAAAATCCCATGTCTACATAATCTTGTCAGGCGGTCTCATCAGCATGTTTCCCCAAGCCCTAGCAAGCTTGAGTACCGATCAATATGCATAGGATCCTTGTTCGCAGTTCGTACATTGTTTAAGTGGACTCAAAGTAGGCCCAATCTAGTTAGGGTGCAATTAAATCAACATCATGCTACTGTTTGCCAAATATAGAACAGAGATTGACACTTTTGTGATTATTCATATCAGTTCTGCAAGTTAGCTCGTTTTTTATAACAACTAGGTGACCACTTATGGTTAGACCTGGCCTTACTATGTAACGATATAATTGTGGCACAGATGGCACTGTGGTTTGCTATTATTATTCTGATACTAAATGTGTAGGCTAGGCTTGGCTAGACTTGGTTAGGCCTATCCAAAAATGTAATCTAACTTAAGTGGTAGCGTAGCCTTGGCCTACATACAAACATGTAAATTTAGACAAGGCCTAATGTTAGGTTACATATTTTCTTCCATTTTTGTCTGATTGGAGCATGACATTTTAGGCTTAACATGCCACCATTTTGGATTTGCAGGGTTTAAAAATTCAAAAATTTTTAGACCCCTCCCCCCATGCCAGTGAATACTCGCATAGCTTGCGTTCCTATTTCTGGATCTCAAATGTTGGCAGGTCTGGAAAAGTTACAGAACATGCATCATTTTAATATAGGAAAGTTTGGGTGAGAAAATTATTATTGAGCTATAATTGGCTGAATTTCTATTTGCCAATCATTTCATGAAAGAGGGCTACCATCCTGCCCTACTTTGAATAATCTGTTATTCTGTGTCTACAAATATGGCTTGTAAAATATTTGAAAAGATGTTAGACATTACTATTATTTATTTATTTTTTATTTTAAAATAATAGTTTGTACCATTTATGTCACATTTTGCAGTCTACCTGTCATGTGACACAACCTGACTTACTGTAAGAACTTTTACTTGAGCTGTTGTACCAATTACATGCCTCAAAGTGGTTTACAGGATTGATATTCTGTCAGAAATGTTTCAAAAGTGTTTAAGTTTTACCAAAGGTGTTTGTTTTATTAAACAAAGCAATAGGGAAAGTGCATTCACCCTTGTCTGGAATGTCATCATTTTCATTTCTGGCATGACAATATTGGTTTGTTTTGAATACAACCTTGATAAATGTAGAGATAGTGGGTTGGATTGTTTTTGTTTCTGGAATAAACCTGGGAGTAAGTGTTGTATCTAGCTAAGGTATCTAAATTTCTGGGCTGTGCATAAGTGGAGAGGCATTCTTGTCACCTATGCAGTAACACACATTACCATGGCTCAGACTGACCCCACTGCCACACATTGTGGCACATTTCTCAAAGGCAGAAAGAGAGAGAACTACACGTTCTTATGGTGTCACTTGGAGCTCAAAACTACAAGAAGACAACCAAAAGTTACGCTACAATAAGGAAGAAGGCCCATTGTTCACTCTTATGTTGTGGTCAGGTGTCAATATGCTGCATGTTACTTGGAATTTGGAAGGTGTTTAAAGGCATTTAATTCTCACCCCAAACTGCAATTTTTGTAAAATTCCACAGGAATCATTACTTGGCATAGCTCTGTGATTGACAACAAATTAAATTTAAAACATGCAGAGTACTGTAGTTCATACTTAACAGCATATACTGTAATGAGAGTGTTTTGATTACACATTTGGGTCTTGCATACTCACCTTAAAACAATAGATCCAATAAATCTGGACAAGGATGAATGAAAGGGAAGGTCCATTGTTTATTGTTATGTGGTCAGGTGTCAATACACAGGAAATTAAAACAAAATGCAGAGTGCTGTAGCTCATACTCTGCAGCATGTACTATACTGAGAGTGTTTTACATATAGTGATTACATATTGGGTCTTGCCCTCTGTGGACTGGAGGTTTGCTAGTTATTAGTCAGTGAATGATTGTTGCCCAAACTGTTTTTGAAAATAATTTTGGAAGCACTCTGATTGACCCTTTAATGCATTTTATAACACTTTTGCTACAGGGTGTACATATTTAAAATTACTATCAAGCTTGTTCTATGTCCAAAACACAAAAAAAAAAAACAAAAAAAAGGAGCCCTTCCAGGACGCTGTAGTGCAATGGTTTCTCAGTGATTTCATATGTATATAGCAAAAGGTGATTTCCCAGTGAAACCATGCATAGCAAAGGGGCTTATTTGTTGTGCTTTTTATGGTAATCATTTCAGCTTGCACCAATCAAGTTGAACAGGTATGGCGAGGACCTTCTCTTTTATCTGTACTATTCTCACGGAGGGGATGTTTTACAAGTCGCTGCAGCCGCAGAATTGTAAGTAAACAAATGAAGCATCCCTAAAGCTGCAGCCACACTGCAGCCAATTCCGATCTGATTCTGATCTGATTCTGATCTGATTTTTGTGAGTATTTGTTATAAACCCTCTCCATATCTTGTTGGGAAGAGCCAAAATTTTGTCAACCTGTGAAAATATATGATTTGATGATGAAAAAAATGTCAACTAATTTTTTGTGACATCACACCTGCGTGTATTTTTTACCAGACTGTGTAAGTCCGATAAAATCTGTCCATTGATGTGACGTCACAAAATAATTAGCACAAGTTTAATTTTCATGGTACAGCACAACTAATATATTTACTCAGGTTGACAAATTTTTGGCCCTCTCCAACCAGAGATGGAGAAGATTAAAATCGGATCGGAGTCTGATCAGAATTCTTTGTAGTGTTTTAGTGCTTTAGTTTTTCCCCACAGTTGAAGCAAACTTTGCTTTTGACGTTTATGCTGTATTTTGGGCCTTACAGGTCAGCTAAGATGTGATTCTAGTATGAACAGAAGTTTGAAACTCAGTGCTACTAGCAATCCTGCTTTTCCTTTCGATAAATTTTAAGATTTAAAAAAATAAGCAGAGTTTGTCAAAAACAGGGAAAACCCATATTTCCTGTGTGCTTTCATTTGAAATTTCTGTGTCAGCCCATGTCAGTCAAATGTTTCATATACAGGCTATTTTTAGGTTACAGGGGTTAGAACAGGTGGTTTTAAAAACTGCATGAAGGTCATTTGGAGGATGATGCTCCTTCCATCAAAAGAGTGGATTGTAAAGCTCTTCTTTTTGAAGCTTTCCACTTTTGTTCAGATTTAATGATCAAGGATTTTCCCTAAAAAATTATGACATTCCAGTGAGGTGGTAGCATTAATTGGTGATACTTCCTAAACTGTGTCAAAGATATTTCCTGAAGAACAGTTTATTTTGTCTTATATATCTTATACTTTGGAAGACAATATGCTACACAGGGGTTGATGTCCCTGGTTGTCTAAAATTCCATAGGGACAACCATTTTACTGTTACGGGTTTACGATCAAATCAAGTTTTGATTTCTTCAAGTGGTACTCATTCTGAGCATTTTGGTGAAATTTGCAGGGAAATTCGAAGTGTGGTTTTCAAAATATGATCAGTTAAAGTTGTCACATTTTGTATAAAAAGTGAACTTGAAACAAGCACATATGACATCATATCCTCAGATTAATGCACAGCCTTTTGTTTGTCTTTAAATGTAACAAGCAATTTTCTCCTCAGTAATCCCATATTAAACAAATGTGATTGCATTAGTGGCTTGAAACTTTAGAGACTTTGCACTCCCCACAGGGAGGTTCTGTCCCACCTAATTTCGAGGTCTGAAAAAACAAAGGGAAAAAGCATTCCTTGTCAATGTTGAGAAGTGGTATAACGTTTGCTGCCCTTGAGCTCAAGTTGGAACACACATCTTTTTTACTTTACTTGTGTAGATTTTTTACCTCTTACTTGTACTTAAATTAAACTTTTTCTCAAACTACCCTCTTATGATTGATTGACCTTGTAAAATGCATTGCAGATATGGCATCCAAGCAAAGTGACTCAGCAAAAAACAAATTTCTACTTAACAAGATTTTAAAATGAGAAACTTGAATGACCAATAGAACAATTTTTACCACCCAACAAGCAACCACTCTCCAGCTGATGTTTCTGGACTTGTCTTCTTGGAGGAATGTATCTGTCAAATCTCTTTGTTGTATTAACCCTATGGCCTTAAATTGAACTCAGATATTTGTGACCCAAAATTCACCAAAATCCAAAAGCAACTCAAGGTTGTGAACTTTGAGAGAGAAATCTGGTCAATATGTAGGAAATAATTTTTGGTGTTGTTTAAAATAGTTTTGAACTTTTTTAATTTTGTTTTTTATTTTTGAATCAGGTATAACAGAGATTGGAGGTACCACAAAGATGAGAGGGTATGGATTACACGAGGGCCTGGAATGGAGCCACAGGTGAAAACACAGACTTATGAAAGGGGGGTCTATTATTATTTCGACTACAGCAGGTGGTGTAAGGTAGCCAAAGAATTTCATCTTGATTATGAAAAGTTAGAAGAGAGGCCCCACTTGCCATCATCCATTGGCCCTAATGCACCCCTAGCCCACTAAGTGTAGCCCCTCCCCCATCTGTGTCCCAATGAAGTGTGGTGGTACTTTGTGCTAATGATATGCAAACCAGGTTATAACTAAATTGTCACCCTAACAAGATGAAATATTCTTTTTTAGCAAGCACTGTTTATGTTGTGTTTCTTCACTTGTGTTATCAGGAAATATGTCCAAAGAATAAGCATACTGCATACTTGCCAACCATTTCTAGTTGATCAGTTCCATTTTCGGAGCTTCCCATTTTTCCAACATAACACATTGAAATATAATTTATGATCGTTTTACCATGAGTCCGTCAATTAATAGGTGTTGTACGTTGTGTACGTGCCAAACATTTTGTACGCAGCGACCGCCTCAAGACACTGACTGACTCAAGATACAGTCACTATACTTAAACGATCAGAAAGTTGCCAGACATTAAAAGTAATGTTAGTCTTTGCCTATACCCAAGTGATTTCCAGTTATATCAATGGGGACATTTAGGTAGAGAAAATGGAGTTTTTCCCCTGGACTATCGGGCCTAGTGAGGTTTAATAGCATATGTGTACTAACTGTGAACATTTTATCATCTGTTGGGTGTTCTGTCACCAGAACTGACAATATTGGCAAGTATGCAATGGATGAAAAAAACTGGTGCTCATATATGTGCATTGACTTTAAACAAATGGTGGTTTCTTCCGTATCGTACAAAGGGTTCACCTTAAGAATGTGGTGTAACATAAAATAAGTGCATGTTGTATCCTAACATTAAATGACATGAGTGCATTTGTGGTCTGAAGGGGTTAGCATGCATTATTCTTTTATATGGCAGGCTGAGTGGTACATTTACAGGTTTTGTAATTGATTTAAGAAAGTGTGAAGTGGTATTGACCCATTTCTATAATATGGTCCTTTCGTTACCAAAAACAATACTCCTAAAGAAGATGTGTATGGAATCTATGTATACAGTAGTTAAATGCCATATTTGCCCAAATCCATATATGTACAGTCACAGTTATAGAAAATTTCACACAGTTGTTGGCCAATATCTGTGAGTTGACCTGCCTAGTAAAAAGTATCAACAAAAATTGTATTTCATTTCAAGTTCTGTATGTTAATGCAAGGAAATAAAATAATCAAGGTGCAGGCTAAATTGAGGTAGTGCATAAATTTTTCTGTGACATGAACCCATCATGGAATTTTTCCATTTGTTTCAGTTTGTAGTGGGGAGGGAGGTCAGTTTGGTTGGGGGAGGTGGTTATATTATCCAACAAAGTTTGTGAATAATTACTCTCATTGTGGTGTCCCATTCTCCAGTGCTGCAACATGTGATCTTTTGTGTAACATTCTATGTTTAGAGGCTCAGGTTACTTCTCCAACTGTTTGAACTAACTGACATACTCAAATATTTAAATTGTGTTTGCTGCCTTTATTTATTTACCCAGCTGCCAGTTAAATAGTAGTATGATTCCAACTGAGTTCAGATTTATGTCTACACAATGTTTCTCTAAACTTTGCACTTGGTGCAATTTTTTTTTAAACCCTTTCAAAATTAAACTTATATAGACACAGGGTTGTGCTGTTTGATGTGTTCAAATCTCTTTCCTGAATAGAGCTGTTTTTGTCTAAAATAATTAAAATATCCCTAATGTTATAATTTGAATCTTCTGAGTATTCAAGTCAAGTGGGGGCCTGTCATTATCATACAGTCAGTGAAAAAATCAAAAGGTACTTGTACAAGTAGCACTCTCATCTGTTACACATTTTTGCATTCTGGTAGCAATTTGACCTACTTTGTGTAGCAAAATTCCAGTAATTGTTGGATTTATTGTCCACTCCTGAGGTCAACTGGAAATAGTTCATATGTTAATCATCTCGTTATAGGAAGACAGACTTACTCCTGGTAAACTCTTTGTAACATCTTTGTTTACTTGGAAGTTGTTTCACTACCTCTTCAAGCAAGGACAAATTATTGCTAATCTTTAAACCCTGGACAGGTCACTCAAACAGTAAAGTGAAATGTATTGGCATCATTTACATCTTTCCCTTCCCATTATAGTTAATGAAATGAAGAGCACTTGTCTTTTTTGGTTTTGCTAAACTTTTCACTTTGCATAAGAGACAAAACAGATATAATAGAGTAAACCCCATCCTAATTTGCTTTGACTATTTTTTTTTCTGGTATCATATGTAACTTTATGTAGGTTGTCACCTTAATTTTTATCTCACAAATTTTGAGTTGGTCCTCACTCTTGGTACAATGTGTTCTCATTAAAGGCAGTTATGTAACTTGAGTATGACCACATTTTATCATATTCCATAAAGGGCACTTATCAAGCTGTTATGCTGCGGCTTTTACTGTGTATTAAAAGTAACACTCATGTCTAACAAATATTACACATACTGGTCTATACTGGTGTCATATGATTCCACATCCTGGAAATAAGTCTAACATGATAATTTTCAAAACAAAACACTGTAGAGCTATATGAATCACAGGCTGTTGTGTCTGCTATCTGTATAGGCTTGGTCTCACATACCCTGTGACACTCCATGTTCCTGAGTTTACAATGAGACTTCCAGTGTCTGTCCTCCCTTCTTTGGTTGTTTCGGTTGTGCTACCATAGTAACAGGTTAAATATTTCACATACTTACTGCCGTAAAATTTGAGAAAATATGGCTCATCATTGCCATTAACACCTGAAACCTTGCTTGATTAAAATACAGTTTTAAATCTGTGGAACCCTGCAATTTGAGTTGGATTGAAAATTATTCACCGACTCTGAGTTAAGCCGTGTCCCCACATTGAGGTAACATGGTGTTACCTCCAGCGCAGGGTATGTGAGTGAGTTAGGGCCCAGTTGCTAACCAATTGGTTTAAGTCCAGCCAGCCATGACCTTTTTCCAGTTGTGGCTCACTGACTTGTGGTACACGTAAATGAAGTGTATTGATTTTGTAGAATAATGTAGCATCATTCTGCTCACTGATGTGATGCTTTCAGTAGGAACAGTATTTTTCTGCTTCGTAAAATTAGAAAATAATAATGGATGTTTAGGTGCTGCACTATTCCAATGGATGTTTGTACAAAGCAACATTACAAAATGAAATTTGGCTTTTAGAAAAGCCAGAACTCCTAACTGTAGTTTTTAACCCTTAGCCAGAGTGACCAATGGGGGAGGGGGAGGGAGGGGGAAGACACACTAATATAAGAGTTAGAGGGGTCCCTTTCCTTCGAAACATTTTGTGTTTTTAAAGAACATTGACCCTAGTTGCAGAATTGTGAGAGATTTTCAGCCCCGACAGAACTAATCTTAGAGGTTTCTTTTCTAATCCTCCAGTGCTACACCATTCTAGTTTTGGGAAAAAAGTACTGTGGCATTTTTTTTTTTATTTATCCTTCTTTTGGGGTGGGGGCATGAAACCCATGAAGCACTCTGAATGGTGGCTTTGTTGTAATCAACAACAAAGGAATTGCACTACACTAGTCAACCAAGAAACACTAGCATTCAGGCAAACAGGAGCAGTGGTGCATCATGGGAAACAGATTGCACACACACTAATGAATGGTCACGAGACTGTCCATGTGCAATCAGAGTATGATGTAGGATTGGACAGAGATAGTGAGTCAAACCAAACAAAGGACTCAGAAAATTATTCATGTATTAGCTGCAAAAGAGTTTTGTTTTTGTTTCATTAGTTTGTTGACTTGTACTAAATCCATGGTACCACAGAGTGAGACGGAAGTCATGACAGATTAGTTTCAGGAAATTTTCACAAAAAGACGGAAGAGCACGGGAAGTTGTTAAAATCTAGCCAACTTTCCCTTTTGGGTGATATTTTCTTTTTTGTCTAGGTGATTCAGTACTCATATTGACAGGGTAGAGTGAATTGTTGGCTAGTACAACTGATTTTACATTTTTGTTCATGTGAGAGGCACATTTGTTTATGTTTTTTTCTGAAAATGATTTTTTGAAACAATATAATTTAAGGTGCAAAGTGGCATTCATATGTAATTTTGAAATGTGATCCAAGTTTAATAGCCTCTGATTTACATTGTACATGGTCTGCGGTTGACTCCTGGCTGGTTCATACTGAAGACTTAGAAAATGGAACCTACTGCCATTTAGCCTGGTACTCAGCATTAGAAATGGGGATGGGAAAGAAGCCAGTTAGCCACAACTGGTAAAAAAGCTGTGGCTGGCCCAACTTATAAAAATACAGGGGAGGCACACAGGTCCCACTCCCCAAAAATTTTGTAGAAAGTTTTGGAATGTGAAATATTCAGATATTCTTCCCTAGGAAAGCTTCTTGCCCCCACGTCCTTGTGGAAAAGTTTGGAGTATATGGTAGTACTTGAGAGCTGTAGAGAATTCAGAAATTCTTCCTTCAGAAAAAGACTGTATTAAGTGAGTTCAGTAAAATTGTATAGGAGAAGAGGTTCTGTCTTTGTCTTAAACAAAAGAGAAAACAAAGTTTACCAGGTTTTAATAGTTGTTTTCATCTGGAAAGTGAAAACACAGCTAAATTCTTTGCCTGATAGGAAACTTGGTAGAAATTATAAATTCTGTATAATACTTCAGGTGACATTCAAAGGTCAAGACCAGTTGCCCCAAAATTATTTTGAAACAACTAATAAATTTTGCTATTTTTCTGTCATTTTTCTTCCAATAAGCTCTCAAAATAAGGCTTAAAAATTAAACATTCAAGGTTAACCAAGATATTACTACTTGAACAGTTCACAATTCAGTGAAAAACATATTGTCACATGATTGTCAAAAGACATTCACAAACTAGTATAGACTACTATCCTTTTTCAAATTGTGGTGACTGCATTTGCCCTTTAATGAGATGAGGTTTAAGGCTCAGTTTCAAACCAATTGGTTCAAGTCAGAAAGGCCACAACTTTTTTTCTAGTTGTGGCTCACTGGCCTGATTGCCCTACTCCATTGCTTGTGCTGAGCACCAAGGCAAATGAAAGTAGGTGACAGAGACTTCATGCAGTAAGGTCTTTGTCCCCCAAATGAATAAGCCTGAGCAACCATCATGACCAGATTTTCTTGTCTTATACAGAAGAGAAAGTAAAGTTATCCAGGTTTTAATATTTTTTCATCTGAAAAGTGAAAACACAACTAAAGTCTTCTTCTCATAGGAAAGTTGGTATTCAATTATAATTTTTGTTTGCATACGAACTTGGTAGAAATTTGTACTTGTTGTTAAGCCTAATGCCAGAACTGTACCCCAGAGTATAAGCTCCTAGAACAAAGGGTTTGAAACTTCGGTAGTTTTTACATCATAGATGGAAGAGTTAAGGAAATTGTTAAATTTCAGGAAATGGGAAGTATTGAGCAAAATTCTCAGTAAATACACTTTGCTAGACAAGTGTTTTGCCTTGGTCACTGGAATGGCAGAGGGTGAGGATAGTTTGTAGGTTACTTATGTAAATGAAATATCACATCATAGATGGAAGAGTTAAGGAAACTGTTAAATTTCAGGAAATGGGAAGTATTGAGCAAAATTCTCAGTAAATACACTTTGCTAGACAAGCGTTTTGCCTTGATCACTGGAATGGCAGAGGGTGAGGATAGTTTGTAGGTTATTCTTACGTAAATGAAATTTCACTGCATGAACACACCTCTCGAAAAACAGAAAAAAGTACCATTTACATCTAGGCCTGCTCCTGATGTAAAGTTTTTTCAAAGGAGGCTGATCCCTCCCCCAGGCTGAAAATCGTGGATGAAGGGTTTCAAGAAATTGACCTCAACATCATTTTCATCTCTCTTCCATGAAATGACCTTTTTAAAGGTTTCCCGTTACAGACCGACCGAAAGTTTTTGTCTTTAAAACAGAGAAATCAAAGTGCACTGTGTTATATTGCAGTAGTCGTTTTTATTGCTTATTAAAAGTGAAACTTTAACTACATTCTTTTCCATATAGGAAGTTTGGAAGGGAAGTGTAAAGTTTTATGGGTCGTTTACAGTGTGGAAGGAGAACAAAGGTTTTTGTTATCATTTGTTTGTTCTCGTGAGAAGTTTATTGCACCAGCTGGTTTACTTATCCTTTAAAAAAGCACAAAAGACGGAAGGTAGAATTTGCCTTCCAGGGTTGCCTGTTGCCTCTGAAAAACATGTAAAACTGTTTATTTTCATAGTAGCTTCTCCATTGGTGTATACCTGTATACATCTGTGCATAAATGAAGCTTATTTCAGAAGGTAGTTAGTTTAGATAGGGTTTGGACTCTTCAACTAGTAACTTTTTGTTTTAAT
Organism: Holothuria scabra; assembly: GCA_037179385.1. Lineage (NCBI taxonomy): Eukaryota > Metazoa > Echinodermata > Holothuroidea > Aspidochirotida > Holothuriidae > Holothuria > Holothuria scabra. The sequence goes on from CM074198.1 coordinate 9,117,302, forward strand.
CTGGAGGAACCCCACAGCTTTTTTTTTTAGTTGTGGGGCACTAGACTGTTATCCCTACTGTGGAAATTGCTTGTGCTTTTTAGATGTTTTTCAGTCCAATCAGAGAGTTGCCACAGACTCTCTGGTCCAATTGCGTGAATTTTAGAAGGGTGAATTGTTAACACTGAGACCACCATGTCGAGGTAAAGAGACCACTTTTGTGTACTCATTGTGGGAAGTATGTGCACTGTTTTTCTACTTTTCAAAGGTTAGGATTGTAATAGGTTGATATTTGTTGAGATATTTCAAATGTCACCTATTGAAGTATGAAATGGTACTACAATGTCTTTTGACCCCGTATTACTAGTTCTATTTGCATATCATTAGCACAAATGACCACACCTGCTTTGTTGGATGTAAATGTTGCCTTCAGTGTGAAGGAACAAGTTTGTAAGTGTACGTATCTTGTAATAAAGTTTGTTCAAACTCAGAAAACAATGCATACATTGTTTGATTACTTTTTCTGTAGTAACATAGGAGAACAGAATATTTTATGGGGATTTCCCATTTTTGAAAGAGTACAATCGGTTTACCCGAAAAACTGTCCTTTTCCTACGCGGAAACTATCCCAACAGTATGTTTAAAATGGTATGCCCGAGAAATTGCGCGTTTCCACCCCAAAAATTGCCCAAAAGATGCATGTTGGTGGAACTGTGGACGGGTGTGGATGTCAGTTCCCCTGGACCAGCCCTGTACTCAGTCACACACCTGTTGAGAGTAGTTGTCTTGCATAACTTGTATAAGACTGCGGAATCAGTTTTCGTTCAGTTCACTACTTTGAAAGATAGATGACCCTTGTGTGGTGTTGGGGACAACAGCCGCTGCGCAGGCTGGGCTTAAACCCCATCCTTTATGGACTTTCAATGTTAGAGCCTTCCCCTTGACGAAATTAGAAATGTTTCGATGTGCAAATTGTAAACAATTTACCCTTTCCTGTTTGGTGGTATGATGACCCATCAGCCCGTGATTCCTCTCAAGAGGGAGGTCCCTCTTAAAAATAGCTTACCTTATCAGGGCCTGATGTTTGCCTCCGTGGTACGCACCTTGACTACGGCGAGGAGACAGGCGGCGAAACCAAACGTTTGTGCCAGAGGGGCATAGATCTGGTCTGTTGGTGGGGGGGGGGGAGATTTTCTTACAGCCGGAACCTCAGATTGTGTCCGTGATCGGACTCATCTATATCAGCAATCCACGCACACGAACGCAAGCACACACCCACTATACACACACACACACACGCACACACATTGACAAGCATACAGTATACACAAAACAGGTAGATGGCGCATTTTATTCACAACTATTCCTTCAAAAGCCCACGTTGACTCCGATTCTAGGAGCCCTAAAGTCATCTGTACATTTAGTGACGTTGCTAGACATGTTTCCAGGAGTCGGAGGGGGGGGGGGGGTAACACCCAGTTTTTCTGATTTTTCCTTTGCATCAACACCATATAATGAGGAAGGCAATTTGTGGGACGCGAAGTGCGCGCGTACGGTTTTGTCCTGTTTATGCATATATTTAAAAATATGGAACTTGTACTGCAGAAAATTTTGTATCCTGGGTTTCCTGTAATAAAATTTGATATCTTGCGGGATTTCTGAAGAATCTGCATTCCTACTGGCAAATCGTATAGTAGTTTGCACAACGAGCAAATGTCATCGTTTCATACATGAGACCTACGAATTGTAGCTCTCCGAGGACATTTTAAAAGTCAAGAGCTTATATTTGAGAAAATTTGGAATTTGATGACAGGAAATTAATGGAAATGACATGACCTGCATTCATAAATTAGGATATCAGGAGAACACCAATTCGAATAGGATTCCCTTTAATCCAGATTTTTTACGACAACCAACTCTACTTATCCTCAAATAGAAACAGAAAAACAAAATTCAGGGTCTGACTCAAAATTTTCAAGCGTGACTTTCGAGCTGTACTGATAGCATTATCAAGTAAACAATATTGAAACAATTCAATCAACTGGGAGTCACAAGAAAACTGCGACTTACAGCGCTAAAATATTTTTCATTTGATCTAAAAATGGTTCCAGTAGAAAACCCTAAATTCATTTTGGATATAACTAAAGGTATCCCAGTCTGAAGATTGTCCTTTAAGGATGGATGCAAATGTTAATGTGAGGAATAAACCAAAATATGGCCCGCCACAGTTCTGTCAGCGGGTTTCAAATATTAGGCGGTGATGAATTGGCTCAGGCTGTTCAAGTGGGAAGTCACAATGTTTGGCATTTTGTTTGGTACTTTGGATGTCTTAGGACAACACTGCCAAAGTGACATCTTAAGGAGTGAGGTGAAGCTTAACATCCCCTCCCCGATGAGCTTCCCTCTACTGGCGTTTATCTTACTCATTTTATGCAAAGTGGACCTCACTGTCCACTCCTGATTACGTCATGTCAGTGACATTTAGCTGGTGCTAAGTCTCAGCAAACAGCAAGTTATAAAACAGAAAAACAATACAGCTATTTTCAAAGAGCTTACAGCTTCCAAATGCATTTGGATAGGCGACAACTGGCCGGTTCTTCAGGGGAGAGAGTGAAAGGTCACATTCATGACCAAATGGGACAGGGGTGAAGCAACGTGGAAAATATTGACTCAATTCATTTGTACACATTTATCAGCGGACTGCGACCCTTCGACTTCTATGCGGTTACAATTGGGTTTTTCATAGGGAAATAAAGAAAAATTTGTATTTGCCAGTGGGGCATCTCCCCCGACAAAACGAGAGTTCGAGAGCCCTGGTTTGGTACACGGGTTGAGGACAGTCAACTATTTGGATTGGCAACTTACTTATATTTAAGTTCAAGTCTTTTAGAGAGCTGTTAAAGGGGCAATCAGAGTCTGAAAGAGAATATCAACCTTTTGTTCCAGGACCTATAGGTTACCCTGTCTAAACTGATTGCTTACCAGAATATAGAAATATTGAAGACGTGTTTTCATTAGAAGAAAAGGTACCTTTGTGTTAATTACTGTTGAATTTGAATATTTGTCGGCTAACAAAATTCCTCACGTATGCAACAGTACACACCCTCCACTACTCTGTAACCAATCACGGTGTTAGACCATGATCACGGATCAGTTTTTGTTAGTTTCAAGTCATACACAAAAGTGCTGTAGAACTTAAGTTTGAAAAATTATTAAAACAAGCTCTAATTGCAGCTTTAAGTCTTGGGGTGACTTTTCTGGGACAGTACAATCACAAAACTAAGTTCTCAACTCTGCCAAACAGTTAAATAGGACTATACGTTTTTCTTTGAGTGAATTTTCTCTTTGACCAGTCTTCCCTACGTAATAAAATGGTTCAAAATAACGGGAAAATATTCGGTTTAGCATGATCCTTTCAAGTGATCGTCCAAGCCTTCGCGACTTCGAACAATCGTGGACGACTAATGGTTTGAGTTTAAGAATTTTCCAAGAATTTGTAGGCCTATGTGTGTTACCTTCGATCTCAGGTTTTCAAGTTCATATATTTGCAAAGTTCGCTTGCCTATGATTACTCGAGTCTGAATCACGAATAATTAACTCGTGACTTACGAGTCCTCATGCCCTCCCACACCGCCCACTGTTGGCAAAGATAAAAAAGATAATGTAGGCTAGTGTATCCATTCGTTGTCCAGTTCAGTCCACCTCTGCGTAACCATAAAATGCGTCTGCAAGAACACCAGATTAAACTGCCAATAAAACAACCCTAACAGTCGGATGTGCATCAAAGTTCACAAAAGTACATACTCAATTCATATCCATAACCAGTAATAGTTGTAGAAGAAACATCTGGAAAGTAAGTTGATCGGGAAACTCTGAAACGCCCAGAACACGTACCAGTGAAGACGATCGGTGACGGACTTCGGGCAATTTCACCAACGCTGTACTGATAACATTATTTGGCTTTTCTAAGAGTGTGCCTTATTCGTTGCTAAGGACAACTAAGACGTTCAATTTTCATAGAATTTATGACGGTGTGGGAATACTCTATAATTCCAGCAACATTAAGCTTCAGTTGCTTGTGAAACCTTGACATTTAAAATTTATGGCAACGATTCCCGATAATCGGATTGTCCAACTCTTGTTATGTCTAGGTGAAATGTCACAAGTCTGGAAATATAAAGATAACAATGAAAAGTTAACGTTCAGTTCTCACAAGCCATGGTGCTATACGGTGCATGTTCGTGTTTCAGTCAATTAAAGTCATGAGGGAAAAGGTGAAATCGATCGGCCAACCAAGGGTTCCAATGCTTCACTCCGGCTGCCAATTTGATTCGTCGCTTGGGCAACCGATTTTAGTGGCAGGAGGGGCGCCATGATTTGCCCGACAGAGGGGGGGGGGGCAAGTTCCCCGACAGGGGGCCAGGCCCCGACAAAGGAGATGAGTTAGTCCTGGCAGAATGTGATTTGGCCAGTTGGCAGAATTTGAATCGAGCGTAGCGCGCCGAAATTTTTGACTATGTTTTTAACAAATATTAAAAAATCTGGAGTTTATTTTGAGAAAAAAAAATTAAATTTTTGAAACCATTTTGACTTTTGTAAGGACCATCAAAAAGTTTGAGCTCAGTGTTTATTGAAGAATCTATCCTTCATATGGGCAAATCAAAAACGTTTTGTACGCGACAGCTGAAATTCTGTTGGGGTTATGCCTTTAACCGTTCTAGGTTTACGTACTAAGGTCTCAAGACGAGACTAGAAGTTTGCCAGTTTTGGGGCAAGGTTAAAGTGAAAAATTTGGGTTCTTTATTAAGTGATATGCCTTTTAACAGCAAAATTAGGTAGAATGTCGGGGTGATTTAAATTAAAGAGTGGCTTTGGTTATTTGTGTAACGCATGAGTATCCATCGAAATTGGAAAATTTTGCCACGTTAAACAATCTGAAGTTTATATTGGGGAGAAATTGTAACGTTATGATAGATTTTGAGGTTTATATGGAAGAATCTGACATGCGTTTAAGAAAAATCAAGTAGGGGATGATCTGTAGTTTTGTTGGGGTTACTGAATATCATCAGACAGATTAGGACCCTCGGACGATATTGGAAAATTTCCCTCGGAAAAAGTTTGGCTTCCCACATATTTGAAGTTGTATTTTTATTATCGAAATAGGCGTCTTGAGCGTTTCAGTTCAAGAGGGGGTAAAATTGCTTACCCAAAAAATGTAATTCTGCCCGAAAGAGCACAAAGATATTTTTGAAAAATTGAGAACGCCCAGACAGCAGGAAAAGGCATTTCCCGGGCTGGTAACTAGAAACAAAGTAGTCGTTAATTTGAGCTTTCTTTCGCAATAAAATTTTCACTTGATACGGTAATACTGCCCTAAAACGAAGAATAATATGCAAACATGCATTGTTCTGTTAAGTAATCTGTTCCGCCAAAATACTATCTACATATATGTACTGATGAACGTATACATTTAGTACATGATCGTATGAAATCAGTACATGTACGTATAAGCAAACAGTACATGAACGTATGAAATCAGTACATGATCGCAAGCAGTTAGTACCTACATGAACGTGTACTTTTACTACATCGCATTCGGTGAACCTTTTGGCGGACTTCTGGTACGCCGAAAGGCCCACTCTGTATGGCGCGCGGAAGAGACAATAATAACATGATGATCTTACGTTTTTACATGTACAACTGTGTTTTTAGATGTACAACGTGTGATTTTACATGTACATCGTAACATTTAACATGATGAACTTATGGTTTTAGTACATGATGGTGTAAATTTGCATCATGATCGTATGAACTTAGTACATCATCGTATATTTTTGCTACATAAACGTGTAATTTTAGTACATAAACGTGTATTTTTAGAACATCATCATATTTGGTGAGCCTTTTGGCGTGCCATAGATCATGAACTATTTTTTTCTTTATGAACTTTTTTTTTGTAACGCTATTTAAATGCATATCTGAATCCGTTTCAACCACATCTTACTAGCTCTGCTTTTTCTCATTGCATAATCTTCAATCCGCAAGGTCATGCCCCCGTCGGGGAAGGCTTCCCCCTGTTGTTGAGAAAATCCGATTTCGTCAGTGAGCTTTCATCTACATGCCCGCGACAAACTGATAAAAGATGCGGGTCTGATAAACTTTAGTCATCCGGCCGATCTTCTTGATTTTGCTTACAAGGCAGCTAGAAGACCACATTCTTCAAGGAAACTCACAATTCCGAATTTTTTGTTACAAAAATGGATTAGAGGTTTTTCATGTGCATGCAGTGCCCAATGGTCTGCCATCTGGCCTGTCCCCAGAGCCGAATTCTAGCAACGGTTATGAAAATTGGCCAGGCTGTTTCAGCTACACATAATGATAAACATTAGCGTGAGAATGTCTCCCAATAAGTCTGACTGAAATTCACTTGAACCCACCTTGCAACGCCCATATTTTCAAATACGTTGGAGTAAAATCATTTATAGTCTGGAGTTCGGGCAGTCACGTAGAAAATCTCATTTATTTAGCGGACCTTGCAATTTAATAGAACGAAGATTCTTAAAAGAGTCAAAACCGCTAGCACGTTTTCAATTCCGTTCTATAGTTTTCCCCCGAAAACAGTCAAGAACATGATTACATCTGATTCTAGCAGTATCTTTTATCTGGTGATTTTCTTATCACCTAGCAAGTTGGTTCATTCTATTCCAGTAAAAATTTCATTTCAAAGGAAAACTCAAAATAACGACGGCTTCATTTCTAGTAGCAAGTCAGGAAAATGACATTTCTGTCTGTCTGAGGGTTAACAATTTTCTTTACGCTCCACGCCAACAGATGGTGGCGCTCCGCATAGATAGTTTTTTGGTTGAACAGATTACTTAACAGAACAATGCATGCGTGCACATTGTTCTTCGTTTTGGGGTAACATTTTGAAGGGAAAATTTTGTTGCGAAAAGAAGCTCAAAATAATGATTGCTTTGTTTTTAGTTACGAGCCCGGGAAATGCCATTCCTTGCTGTTCGTGGGTTCTCAATTTTTCAAAAATTCCTGTCCTCTGCACTTTGGTAGTCTTGCAGGCAGAATTACATTTTCGGACAAAACAGACAATTCTGCCCCTCCCAAAGTGAAATTCTTCCCTACGTCTATGCCAATATACCGTATAAAATGTAAAACTTCAAATATATGGGAAGCCAAACTTTTTCCGCGGGAAAATTTTGCTATATGGTCTGAGGGCCTTAATCTGAATGACTTGATATTTAGTAACCCCAACAAAACTACAGATCACCCCTACTTGCTTTTTCTTACAAGAAGACTAGATTCTTCATTAACCCCCCGAATATGTCATAAAACTACAATTTTCTCCAATATAAGCTTCAGATTGTTAGAAGTGGCAAAATTTTCCAATTTCGATGGATACTCCGTACAATAAATAATCAAAGCCAACCCTATTAATCACTCCGACATTCCACCTAATTTTACGCTTGAAAGGCACATCACATAACAAAAATCCCAATTTTTTTCATTATAACCGTACCAAAAAAAAAAAAAAAAAAAAAAAAAAATCCATTACATTCCAAAACTTCTCCAATAAAATGATTGGAATAAAGTCCTTCGGAACTGAACTGAACTCAACTCTTATATTTCAAATCTTCGTTTAAAAAAGGAAAAAAAAAACTTTTCGGGTAAACTTCAAGTCACATGCTGAAGTCTTAGAACGTAGGCCTATTACGATTGAATGCGTAACCCTTAAAGAGTTTCAGCTGTCGCCTATATAACATTCTTGATTCTGCACATACGAAGGACAGATTCTTCAATAAACACCACAACTTTTTAATGGTCCTTACACTGAAAAGCCAAATCTCTTTCAAAAATTTTAAATTTTATCTTTTAAATAAACTCCAGACTTTTAACTGTTTAAGTGTTTGTTGAAAAGAAAGTCAAAATTTCGCTGCGAGGGCCTCAAAACCTGCTAAGTCACAAACCACCGAGATTAACTCAAAACCTTTGTCGGCAGGTCGGGCGTTGAAATGCTGACCATCTCGTCGGGGATCCTTGCCCCTTGTCGATGAAATCCTGTCGCCACCCCTGTTGACTATGGCTCATTTTTGGCCGGGAAAGGAATGTAATGTGTATCAATTGAGTCAGATTTTCTTTGTTTTTCTTTGTAAATAAATGAAACTTGATATTTTTGAAGTTTGTGAATATTTTTTCCTGTAGATCTAGCATTATCCTACACCATAGGTGGGGTATAGGAAACAATGTTGCTCATTATAGTATTGGCTGCAACGATATCAAAAGTTTAAATTGAATGCGGTACTAAATTAAAATGTGCCGCGATAACATCACACACGTCCCCATGATGAATTTAGTCCCAAGAAAAAATTGCATTTCTTTGAAAATTAGGATCTTCCGAACGCCATGTTACTAAGATGCAGTTTTCACCTTGTGAAAAAGAAAATTTTCTGCATATTTTGAAAGCCACGTATTTCGCCTCTGGAAAATGCCTTTGAGATATTTCTCTTCGCGAATTTCCTCGTATAACGATAAAATGTGAATGGATATCGTGATATAGGTACTAAATGACTGACAATAAAAAAAAAATAAAAAACATCAGCCTTACTTTCTTAATTAGTCAATGGTGAAATGCCTGGATGAGGGAAAAATAGAACTGAATATTCATTCTAAAAGAGCTAGAATGACTCTTTGTCGATTGAAAATGTTCACCCAAAATTTAGATTGATCCCCAATTTTACTGCAAACATGTAAAAGAGCGGTGTATCACTCTAAAGCTTTTCGGTGAGTATAAAGTTATCATTCGCCTATTACGACAGTCTGCAGTCCAGCATTGCGTAGAACGCGCCCTGCTATGACGTCACTGCTATACATGGATGGTACAAATTTATCACCAGTAAGATGTGTAGTAGACTCCTTTTTTAGTTCCCCTCGAATCATGTGGCTTCCATGATCGGGTGGGTCATTCCATCTAAGTACTTGCTTTGTTGATCAAAATGAAAGGAGAGGACTCATTTTGGAGAACGCATACAATTAACCATCCTTCTAAATCGGAAGATGGACGGGGCTTGAGAAGTAATACAGTAATGAAATAAAAGCTCGGATGTACAGGTCGGATTAAAGCCCCAGTGCACACATACAGCATAACCCACGAAGGCTCGAGTCGCATTTAGGTGGGTTGTGGACGGAAGTGCTCCCTGGTGTGACACAGGTAGGAACTGAGAGGTGATTTTTTTTGAAGTCCTTGACTCTTTGCCGAAGAGTCGGAAGTGAAAAAGCTAAACAGTACTCCACAAGGGGTTCAGTTTCCTAAGCTACATCTAAGTATTGCATAGTAGCCGTAACCGCTCCATCAACTGCGTGGCGGGTTAGGGGGAGGGGTACATCAATGCACACAAATTTTGACACTTATAAAAGGTTCTGAAAGGTTTGCGGACGATTGGACGAAATAGCTAATAATTATGGGTTTCAGAAGTTTTTCGTGGGCGGTGGCTCGGGAGAAGGGGGGGGGGGGACGGATGGGTGGGCACGTTTAAAACTGCATTCACGTAATTAAGTACTACAGTCTACTCGGTGCAGGATGTTGTGCGCCCGATGACCCTGTTAAGACTTCACGTGTTGAGGTTAGAGGCCTACTGACTCGATCCGTCATTGGACTTGCCCTTGACACTCTGTAAAAAGACGGGCAAATTTGCAGAAATTCTCCAGTTCACACAGTGAACGTTGTCGTTGTATGGATACATGTTTGCTATGTAAACAAGCCTTTTACTCTTTTGAAACAAAGAGACTTTAAATTTTACATACGCAATGTAAACTTTATTATTAAACTTTCGAAAGAGAGTTTAAACTGTAAACCAATATATTTATCCCGATCCGTCACACAGTTTAGCTGTCTGTAGGCGTACCTTTCAAGTGTGTCAATGAATTACACAGTACCGATACTCACATCGCCATACCTTTTTTTTCAATCTTCCTTTTTGTACTCCGCGTATCATGTGACAGCCCATGGGTAATAAACTTTGTACTTAGAAAAACAGTTCTAAACTGCGCGTGGTACGATTGTATGTAAATCATAAGCCATCTGTGGCGGACATGACTGTTTATGATGAATTCACAGGAAACTGCTGCAACTTCGATCCAAGCCAGCTGCAGCTGTCTTCATAATACAATACAGCTACATATAAACCATAGTGTGAAAGCTAGGAAGCTTAGTTCACCCGGTGGATCATTTCGAGAGGTTACTGACAGATAAGTTTGAGTTTAGAGGAAACAGTGCAAGTACTGAATATAAAATGAAGTTTTGCATTCTGATTGCAGTCTTAGCCTTCGTGGCTCCAAGTAAGTGTATTAATTTAAGAAAAATTCCTGACAGAGGGGATACTTTCTTATTTGAAGAAGTTTATTGAAAACGCGAGTGAATAGCAGTGAATACCACCCTGTGTTCAATCCTCTGCTCTAGTCTTTAAAAAGAAGTCTTGAATTGCAGTTCTTTTCTCTGCTCGAAATCCATTTATCGTAAATGTATTTAGATATCTTGGCAAATCGCTAGAGCAGTGGAAGGGGCAGGGGTGCATAAACTTATTGCAAGTCCAGTTCGCTGTGGTAAGGTTCAAACTCCGGCACAATTTAATTCGACGTTCTGGTCACGGGAGCGTAGGATGGAGTTCCTGGGTAACGGGAACTTGTTTTGTAGAGTTACTTTGTATTGGTATTGGTATTGGACGAAGCAGAGAAAGTTCCCAGAGTCAGACAATTTTTATGGGTTTGGGGAGATATATTTACAAAGCAGTGTCTTTACCAATACCTGTGTGAGTTTTCTGCATTTTTCGAGGGGGAGGGAGGGGGGGAGGGGATGAAATTTGGGCGGAGTTTAATCTCCCTGGCCCAAGACCATTTCCGAGATTCCTGGACATGTTTTGTCATAGATATAACGTCTACTTTGGCTCAGCCTTTGTAGCGGACGATGAGGCTACCGCCCTACCCGAGATTGTGGCAGTGGCGTAGCTAGGATATTTTTCGGGGGGGGGGGGGGGGGGCAAAGGCATGAAATTTCCCCCAAACCTTTCCCGGTCAGTGTGTATGTATTTCATATAAAATATGTAAATTACAAGTATATAACAACATTACCATGTTACTAATTACCTGTATTTTAATCTAAAAGTTAAACATAGAGCATGGAAATAACAACTCTTGGGACATATATTTATTTTGGTCAACAATATCTGGTTTATTTGTATGTACCAACGCAGTGGCGTACGCAGGATTTCTCTGAAGTAGGGGCATGCAGTTTGTTGAGTGACCGCCAGCCTGGAGGAGGGGTCTAAGGAAATTTTTCGGAGTTTTTAAGGAGCCTAGATGCAAAATGGTGCAAGATTTTCGACTTTTACAGGAACAGTGTTAAAATTTGAATTGTTGTGGTTCATGAGGATACAACTGAAACTTTTGTGTCTTAACATGCATTTTCATGTCATTTACGCTACCTTACGAAGTAAAACTTGTCATAAAATTGGCATACTTTTAGGAGTCAGAATAAAAGAGCTTCGATCGTTATAGGCGAAGGTGAACAATTTAGTTTGTGTTTTTTTCTTGGCCACAAACCGTTACTCTGTCATAAAGATTATCTAAGCAGAGCGCCACCATTGGTTGGCGCGGAGCGTAGGGAAAATTTCGAAAAATCAGACCCCCCCCCCCACATAGATGGCCGCAAATAGCATTTTCCAGACTTATGCGAAGAATCTAACGAGTAGTTATCTTCTTTTGTCGTTTGCAATAAAATGCTCACTTGAAAATATGTTCGCAAACTGCAAAGTAATCAGAGAGTTAAGAGCTACTTTGACCATCAAAATGTAATTTTGCCCAAAAGATTGATCGAAGCGCCGCTATTGGTTGCGGCGGAGCGTAGAGAAAATTTCGAAAAACTAGACCCCTCAGATGGAAAAGAGAATCTTATCATACAGTCTTTATTTTAACCTTTTGTTTGCAATATGAAAAAAATCAGGATCACGCTAAATCAGAAAACTACCACAAAAATGTACTATCACTATTAGGCCTATACGTAATGGTCTTGGTTCTTTCGGGGAAACTTTACAACCAATTGAAAATATGTTAATGCCTCACTATTGTGACTCTTGGCTAAATTGGAAACTGGAAAAAAGGCCGTGGCCGGCTCGACTTGAACCAAAAGGTTGGAAGCTGGGCCATAAAACTCTATCTGACTGGCTAACTAACTTAGTTAAATGAAAGATCTGCTGAATTGATGAAATTGTGTGTGACTGATCGAATTCCCATCTGTTAATGATTTTACCCCTTACATCTCTTGCGTGGTAAAGGGCGAACTACTTCTCACCGCACCTGAACACCCTCCGCTCCCCTGTCCCGTCTTTTACGTTAATAACGTCTCTGCCAGCCAAGGAAGGAGTCTATGGGGTGGGCCCTCCCTCTTAAAAAATCTTAAAAAGGTAGGTGTTCTTATGCAATCGGTGCCACCAGTGGGATACAGAGGCTAACTTTTGAAGGAAAAATTTGAATTTGACAGAATTTACCTATTTGTAGGAATTTAAAAATTGGCATCACTGAGGGCGTCTTGCAGAATAAATCCGTCCCCTTAAAAACTTTTTGAAAAATTTGGTGTCCTTACATGCAATCTGGTGCCACATATGCCATCTTTGGAAGTAAAATCTTGGTTACTTAAGTATGGCTACGTATTTTTAGGAAAAAAAATGGCATCCGTGAGGGGGGGGGGATTGCCCAATGTTCCCCTTCGTACGACACAGATCACCGAGTAAGTTCTAGCCCAGGACAAGGTATTCATGGACCCGTTTATTGTTACACCCCAAGTGAGCAGAGTGCTTTCTTCTAAAACTAGTCTGCAAGCCTCCAAGGATTAGGTTAAGTAACAAAATCTAAGTATCCCCATGGATCCCGTCCATTCTAATTTCCAGAATAATTTTATGTTCATTTTATGTTAATCGTAAGCCATGGATTGTTTCAGCCCCATTCACCGTTATGTACACAGAGTTAAAATCGGTATAGTTTAAACCCCTCCCGCTACTAGCTTGAAGGACAATGTGACCTCGGGGGTCTACGTTAGTGACATGCTTTCACATCCTTTCACTGAATTCCCAAAGTGTACAACGCAGAGATTGTGTACAAGGTGATCATATTCTCAAGTTCGGGTTTACAACCTTTCACTGTAGTCATGATGAGCTGTTATTAAGTTCCTGAATAACAGCTTCCTGTGCACTGAAATACAGTGATCATAATACCCTCGCGTATACATGATAGAAAACATTCTATTTGCGGCGCGGAAAGGACATTTCTGTGGAATTCGAGTCGGGCCGGTTCATGGGACACTGACGATATCTAGGTTAATTTGTTGCATTAAAATACGAATTATGTATGAGAAATGTCTGACAATTTCTTATTCTAACCAAAATTTTGAGAAATGGGAAAAGTGCATATCATTTCATCAAATTTCCCCAAATTATTTTCCAGGGGGGAAACTTGCCCCTGCCCCCAGTAGCTACGCCACTGGATTGTGGCACCCAGGCTCGTTGGTTTTCGCAGCCGCTGAGAGTGAACAAAACAAACTTCTTCCCCTCGGCGTAGCAACTCTGACTTCATTTGTTAATCCTATCCTTTGTCTTTTTCACTAAATGAAGGCTACGGATGGCGGTTGCCGCATAATATTCGATCACTGGACTATAAACGCCTTATGTACGCGGCTGGTGGTACAGTGCAATGTGATTTATGTGAGATGGTGGTCACTGATGTACAGTCACTCTTGGCGGGAAAAGAACCCGAGGTAAGTCGCTGGATGAAACCCAGGTAACATCCCTGTGTGGGATCGTAAGAGATCCATATGGGCTACGTGGGGCACCTATAATTTTGCTCCTGGAATTAGTAGGGACCCATATGGGATAGTTCTGGGGATCATTTTGACAACTGATTTGTGGGTAAAATAGTATGGGTAAAAAGCATAATATCCCTGATGTATGGGTTGCTCACTTTGGCCACTAATCAATGTTGTGCATAACCTTAAATGAACCCACATGAACTATATAGACCTAGCAAGTTTGTCGAAGGGTGGCACCACATGGCAATACTTGTTATTTACAAAATTAATCACGTTTCTCGGCACAATTGACATCTAAAAGTTACGCAAAAGGTCCGTTCTTTATGAAATCGGCCAGTATGAAGTTTCTTTAGGATTACTCGAGTATATATATATATATATATATATATATATATATATATATATATATATATATATATATATATATATATATATATATATATATATAAGGAAAAATGGAAAACAGAGTGTGCATATAGATCCAACGAATGATTTATTGAAACAGAAATTTTCGCCGCCTCCTGGCGGCTTTGTCAACTGTGTTATGGAAATCAACCGTTACATACAAACAAGATAGAGTTGAATGCGTACAGTACCGCGTAATATTAAAATAAGTTTGAAAAGTTGTAAAGTGACGTCATAATGATGATGATCGAAAAGTACGTAGTTACAAAGAACGCACGTTCTCACATAGTAATTAATACAAAGCGCGAACATCATAACCATGGCAAGCTTGATTAGCCAAAATAATGTAAAGTGACGAGACAATCTAAAATTGTAGTGTGCGTACCTAATTTCGTTGTTTGAATGGAAGCGTATGCACATATTCAAAACTCCATGGTAACTAAACTGTTTAGTTACCATGGAGTTTTGAATATGTGCATACGCTTCCATTCAAACAACGAAATTAGGTACGCACACTACAATTTTAGATTGTCTCGTCACTTTACATTATTTTGGCTAATCAAGCTTGCCATGGTTATGATGTTCGCGCTTTGTATTAATTACTATGTGAGAACGTGCGTTCTTTGTAACTACGTACTTTTCGATCATCATCATTATGACGTCACTTTACAACTTTTCAAACTTATTTTAATATTACGCGGTACTGTACGCATTCAACTCTATCTTGTTTGTATGTAACGGTTGATTTCCATAACACAGTTGACAAAGCCGCCAGGAGGCGGCGAAAATTTCTGTTTCAATAAATCATTCGTTGGATCTATATGCACACTCTGTTTTCCATTTTTCCTTATTTATTACGTCCAACACACGGAATTATATATATATATATATATATATATATATATATATATATATATATATATATATATATATATATATATATATATATATATATATATATATATATATATATATATATATATATATATATATGTATAAAATAAGTAATGATTAAGTAAAAGATCCACGTGTACTCCTGAAGATATAAAATTAGAGGAAAATCCGAAGAGACAAAGATGGACAAAAGAGAGTACTAATTTTTTGTAGTCAGATATTAAACTATTTTCTCGTTCTTCTCTACCCTAAGTTTTCTCATCGATATTATTAAGAATGGTACTCTTAGAGCTTTGTTTCTCCTGTCTATAGTAGGATTTCACTGTAATAAGCTTCGTCAAGTTTTCGTTTTCTGGCACAATAGATACATTTTTTAATTTTTAATTCTTACTCCAGAGGCTCCTCATAGCTCTGCGCGTCTCTCTCTCTGTACTGTAATTCCTTTGTAACAAAGGCCGAGTCATGCGCGCGTATCAATAACCCACTCCCAGTGCTTGGGCAGTGACGCTTTTACGTCACGTGAAGATCCTTGATTATGACGCAACACGATGCGCGTCTTTATTATTTCGTAACATTCTTCTTTATTATTTCGTAACGATCTTATCTCTGCTTTTAACGCAATCTGCCATTGTGTTTGTTTAAATTTTAAGCTTTGTTCATTTGTCACCGAGGAAGGCCCCAGGTGGGGCGGAAATATCTGACTACAAAAAATTAGTACTCTCTTTTGTCCATCTTTGTCTCTTCGGATTTTCCTCTAATTTTATATATATATATATATAAATATATATTGAACACGATCAATTTAAGTTCAAGTTCGGCAAACAGTCCGTTGTAAAAAAAATAAACACAATCTATAACAGTTCAAGTTTGACGTTCAGCCCGTTAGGAGCTAGAGTTCCTAGCCTTACTATCAGTCGATTTTCGGCAGTGAGACGATCACGGTCGGAACCTCTGCATGAGATGGCCGCCGTGACCATCAGATCCTGTATAGAACAGGCCAATGGGGGTTAAAATGGTTGGCAACCGGGTAACCTGGAAGGTTTTGCCTAATGGATCTCAAGTGTCTACTAATATAGGATATACACTATATTAGTGGACGTATATATAAATTGTATACCCTAGCTTGTAAGCGCTGTGCCATGATGTATGTGGGTGAAACTAAACGTCGATTAGCTGATCGGGTTACTGAACACTTTTTGATTTGTGTTTCATCCTTCGCACTCATGTTTTCTGACAGTCACTTTCGTTTGGTTCTGTTTTTACAGCGATCGCTTCGGATTTGATGTTTGTCGTGTCCAATTGTTACTGTTTGTTGTTCAGTTTGGTTTGTGCCACCTGATGAAGGGTTTATACCCGAAACGTGGTGGAGTTTGTTGTGTTTTTGTGTTTTTCTAGCGTTATATATATATATATATATATATAAAAGCGTTATATATAGCGTTATATATACGTTCAAGGTAGAGAGCATAGGTCTCTATAGGGACGATGGATTGGGTGTGGTGCGAGGCTGCTCAGGCCCGCAATGCGATAAAATGCGGAAGGAGCTAATAAGAATCTTTCAATCTTTTGGGTTAAGGATCACAGTACAAGCCAATATGAAGAAGGTAGATTATTTGGATATCAGCATGGACCTAACTACCGGCGCCCACAGACCATTTAGGAAACCAAATAACCAACCAGTATACATCAATGTCCTGTAAAACCACCCTAAATCGATCATAAAGCACATACCAGAAGCCATCGAAAAGAGGCTGTCTTCCCTGTCCTCTAACGAAGGCATCTTCAATAACGCAGCCCCAATTTACAAAGAAGCACTGGAGAGGAGCGGGTACAAAGAAAAAATAAAGTATAAGGCTGTCGATAAGGAGATTAGTGCGACCGGAGGAATCACGAAAAGGAGAAGAAAGAGAAATATCATTTGGTTTAACCCACCATTTAGTAAGAACGTAAAAACAAATATTGCGGGTACCTTCCTTAAATTATTGGACAAGCACTTCCCCGTAGGGAGCAGACTACGAAAAATATTTAATAGGAATTGTGTCAAGGTAAGCTATAGCTGCATGCAAAATATTGGATCTATTATTAAGTCGCATAATAGGAAAATCATTGGAAAACCCACCGAGCCCACGAAGGAGTGTAATTGCAGAAAGCCCGAGGAATGCCCCATGAAGGGGAAGTGCTTATCTTCTCAGGTTGTTTACAAGGCCACAGTGAAATCAGGAAATACGTCGGCCGCATATGTAGGTTTGGCAGGGGGCACGTTCAAGGAGAGGTTTAACAACCATAAGAAATCATTTAAGCACGTTGCTTATCAAGGGGAAACAGAGTTGTCGAAATATGTCTGGGGGTTGAAAAATGACAACAAAGATTACGCAATAGAGTGGGAGATCCTGAAGAAGTCAAACACGCATAGAAGGCAATCGGGGCAGTGTAATTTGTGCTTAGATGAAAAGCTTGAGCTGTTGTAGCAAAAAGACTCCCTTAACAAAAGAACAGAGTTGATTAGTAAGTGAAGGCATGGCAACACAAAGCGAAACCGCGACAAGCCACCGGACCGTAGCAAAAGGATGAGATGATCTTACCCGTGTATAGCTCTATTCAGTTGCCTGATGATTGCCAAGTGGCATGAAACACTGTGTAGCAACTAAAGCAGTGTGAAAAGTTTTAGCATATTCAAGCTCCAATGGGTTAAAAGCCGTGTTGAGCACTCTTCTTGGAAGCGAATAGCCATATGTTGATGTATATATTTATATATATATTTATATTTATAAATATATATTTATATATATTTATAAATATAAATATATATATAAATATATGTATATATATATATACATATATATATGTATATATATATATACATACATACATACATATATATATATATATATATATATATATATATATATATATATATATATATATATATATATATATATATATATATATATATATATGATAATAAAGGATGGAGTTTACAGGTAAGGCAGACAGACTGTTTCGTACACGGTTAGTGCACTCCTCGGTGCCTAAAATAAAACTGCGTATACCGACTTCATGTTTTAGGTCACTGCGCTTAATAGATGATTGTTTTGGTGTCTACATTTTGTCATTATTTCGTTTCTTTTATTCAGGGTGCATAGGTCCGGCTTCAATAGGATAAAGTATTTCTCGGCTATGCACAGGTTACATCTTTTTAATGCGGTGTTGTATGGGTTTGCTTATGTGATAATCCTCCATTTGATGCTGAAGTCTTTTGTGATATTCTTCAAATCCCAGATGTGTTTGCTTAATTCTGTTGCTGATTTCTTTTTTCGTTGTTAAATGAGGTTTTGTGGTTGCTTTATCTTTTTTTGAATTCGGTTGCCGCGAGCCCGATGTATGTTTCTTTGTTATTTTCACTTGTAACTTCATCCTGGTATATAATTCCTGACTGTAGGCATTCTCTGTTGAGGGAGCAATTTTGTTTGATTCTGCAGTTGCATTTTTTACTTCTCCTTCTTCCTTCTCTTTGTTGATTTTCCTTTTGTTTTCTCCCTGGATGATGGTTTTGATGTTCGGCATGCAGCTGTATGATATTTTGATAGTGTTTCTGTTGCATATTTTATGAAGTGGGTGGTCCTTGGGGAAACATTTGTTGACAATCTGTAGGAATTTTTGGCCGATATTTGTTTTCATGTTTTTGTCGTACGGTGGGTTGTACCATGTTATATTTCTCTGTCTGTTTCTTTTTGGCTCTTTCGCTTTTTGTTCGTATTTAAGGTTGTGGTCATATCCGCTTTCGTTTAGTGCCTTCTGGTAGATTTGTTTAGCTTCGTCGAATTCTGTTTCTGATGAGGATATTTCCGATAGGCGTCTGTTAATGCCTTTTGGTATATTTTTCAGTACCTGAGGGGGGTGGTTTGACTTAATGTTTACGTATATTGGGGTGTTGTTTGGCTTGAGGTATGGTCTGTGACTTGATGTGGTCAGGTCTAGGGTAACATCGAGGTAATTAACTATTTTCTTGTTAGCTTCTGCCGTTATTCTGAGGTTGTTATCCTTGAAAGTTTTACAGATGTCTTTCTTTATGTTTTCGATTTCTTTTGGAGTGCCATTGAATATGCCGAGCCCATCGTCTCTGTAGAGGCCGATGTTATTCCCGTATTTGGTTTGGAGGGTGGATAGTATGTAGCAGACCACTAGCTCGCAGCACTCTGCCCCATCTAAGCTTCCCATGGTGACGTCAAAGAGGTTGCTGCTATTTTTCTTTTGCCAGTGTGTGTTGTCGCTAAAGACGATGGTGCGTCTGGCGTGTAGAATTATGTCGATTTCTTTCTTGGTTATTTTGTGGAATGTTTGGGCGTAATCTAGGGCTTTTAGGAGGAGATCTTCTGAAATTGAGGGATAGAAGTCCACGATGTCGAATAGTATGAAGCTGTAACTGGGTTTGTTTGTAATGTTATTGTACCAGTCTAGTACTACAAAATGGAAGCAAAATGGAAGCAGGTAAATATAAATCCTTACTTCACGCTAACATTACTAAAGACTACAAGAAAGCGAGCCCAAAAGAAGCATTAAATCTTAACAAAGAAGCAAAGAAATTAGCAGTAAAATTAGAATTAGATGACCGAATAGATCAATTAGCAGAGAAAGAGGCCTTCCTTTCACTGAAAGACCACAAAGACAATTTCCAGAATAAACCTACATGTCGGCTAATTAGCCCCACAAAAACCGAAATCGGACAAATAAGCAAATATATCCTAGACAGAGTCATCAATAGTATCAAAAACAAAACCAACGTAAACCTGTGGAAGAACACAAAAGATGTACTAGACTGGTACAATAACATTACAAACAAACCCAGTTACAGCTTCATACTATTCGACATCGTGGACTTCTATCCCTCAATTTCAGAAGAACTCCTCCTAAAAGCCCTAGATTACGCCCAAACATTCCACAAAATAACCAAGAAAGAAATCGACATAATTCTACACGCCAGACGCACCATCGTCTTTAGCGACAACACACACTGGCAAAAGAAAAATAGCAGCAACCTCTTTGACGTCACCATGGGAAGCTTAGATGGGGCAGAGTGCTGCGAGCTAGTGGTCTGCTACATACTATCCACCCTCCAAACCAAATACGGGAATAACATCGGCCTCTACAGAGACGATGGGCTCGGCATATTCAATGGCACTCCAAAAGAAATCGAAAACATAAAGAAAGACATCTGTAAAACTTTCAAGGATAACAACCTCAGAATAACGGCAGAAGCTAACAAGAAAATAGTTAATTACCTCGATGTTACCCTAGACCTGACCACATCAAGTCACAGACCATACCTCAAGCCAAACAACACCCCAATATACGTAAACATTAAGTCAAACCACCCCCCTCAGGTACTGAAAAATATACCAAAAGGCATTAACAGACGCCTATCGGAAATATCCTCATCAGAAACAGAATTCGACGAAGCTAAACAAATCTACCAGAAGGCACTAAACGAAAGCGGATATGACGACAACCTTAAATACGAACAAAAAGCGAAAGAGCCAAAAAGAAACAGACAGAGAAATATAACATGGTACAACCCACCGTACGACAAAAACATGAAAACAAATATCGGCCAAAAATTCCTACAGATTGTCAACAAATGTTTCCCCAAGGACCACCCACTTCATAAAATATGCAACAGAAACACTATCAAAATATCATACAGCTGCATGCCGAACATCAAAACCATCATCCAGGGAGAAAACAAAAGGAAAATCAACAAAGAGAAGGAAGAAGAAGAAGTAAAAAAATGCAACTGCAGAATCAAACAAAATTGCCCCCTCAACGGAGAATGCCTACAGTCAGGAATTATATACCAGGCTGAAGTTACAAGTGAAAATAACAAAGAAACATACATCGGGCTCACGGCAACCGAATTCAAAAAGGAAATAGCAAACCACAAAACCTCATTTAACAACGAAAAAAAGAAATCAGCAACAGAATTAAGCAAACACATCTGGGATTTGAAGAATGCCAAAAAAGACTTCAGCATCAAATGGAGGATTATCACAAAAGCAAACCCATACAACCCCGCAACAAAAAGATGTAACCTGTGCATAGCCGAGAAATACTTTATCCTATTGAAGCCGGACCTATGCACCCTGAATAAAAGAAACGAAATAATGACAAAATGTAGACACCAAAACAATCATCTATTAAGCGCAGTGACCTAAAACATGAAGTCGGTATACGCAGTTTTATTTTAGGCACCGAGGAGTGCACTAACCGTGTACGAAACAGTCTGTCTGCCTTACCTGTAAACTCCATCCTTTATTATCATACATAGCTCTTCTTAAGAATCGAGCACTGTTTTGGAGGTGTCAACCGAACTTCTATGCTAGTATATATATATATATATATATATATATATATATATATATATATATATATATATATATATATATATATATATATATATATTTATATATAGGACATGCTTTTCATACCTGCGATAAAATTAAAATCTCTATGGCTAAATAGAATCCCGAAAAACCGTGTATTACAACAGGAATCTGCACTTAGTGTAATATGTTTAGTAAATTTTATTTCTTTCACTCTTTTCTCAAACAGATCCAGAATTTGTTCGATTCCTTGTGTGCTGACTTGCCGAAAGAGTATCAAGCCAACTGTACAACAATTGTCAACAATTACCTACCAATCGTTTTTGCTATAATCGATGATATGGTAACGGACAAAGTTTTGTGCCAATTTTCCCATTATTGTTAACTTGCATTTTTACCACCTAGTAAAAAATTTAAACCGGGAGCGTCGAGAAATTCTCCTAAAGCTCTTAAGTACTTGTTGCAATTCTTATAGACCAATATAGTGTCTTCACTGAAGTCCGGCATAAGCTCCGCTCCTTTCTCTGTCAGACGAAATTGTATTCTAGCACGTTTAACTATAGCCGAGATTCAGCTGACGATATTCTGGAAAAAGGGCCGTGGCTGGCCAGACTTAAACCAATTCATAAGAAACTGGACCTTAACGGTCCATCTAACGAACAAACTGACAACATTCTGTAGAGTGCTATCACGTAACGTCATAATTGGGTAGCCACCCACACTGCCGGAAAAAAAATTCATCACCTAGGTCGTCAGCTGCTTATCAGCTAGCAATAGACGAATCCGATTAGCGCATTTTTTTACTGACTGTAGGCAGCCATTAGTGGGGAGGGGGTCCATCAGCCTTTAATCGTCTTCATTTATTGTCTACGTGAATTTCAAATCCTCATATTCAGTGAAGTTGAGACAATTAAGATGCACTTTAGTGTACAACCATCCATGGAACAGGCAAGGAAGGGAATTTACAGATTAAAGGTGATGGACCCCAGTAATGGCCGACTAAAATCAGACCATCACAATCTGTCCGGATTCGTCTATAGGTGCAAAAGGGACTGGAATTGTGACGTCACTTCAACACTGTACAAAAATTAGCAGCAAAACTGCTGTCAGCTGCCACGACGGGTGAGCTAGGAACATTCTCTAAAGCAATAAAACCAAGGTGAAACTCAAATTACCAGTTAGCAATTCATAGTGTATTTTCGCGGTTCTATGTTTCATGGATAATTCACTCGTCGGGCGATTCGCAACACTTAGTGACAACGAGCATTCGGCATTCACAGAACAAATTAATAAATGCACATATTTATGGCGCGCGAACGCTACATTGTTAACTGGTTAAAGCAACAACCAGAGTTTGTTTTTACGACTTTTACCACAATTGATTCTACACCAACACATCTAAACATTGGCTCAAAACTAACAAAAAATTATTCGTGATCGCGGTCTTAAGCCGTGGTTGGTTACATTTTAGCGGAGCATGTGCAATTTGCATCTGTGTGAAACTTATTTACCAGACCGTTCAACAGTAATTTGCACAAAATTAGCGTTTCTTGTAACCTTATAAAACTCGCTAATGTTTCTTTATCCTGGCAAACAATCAGTTCAAAAGTCAAGGCGAGGTGCTCAAACGAAAGGTTCATATTCTCTGAAAATCTCGGATTGCCGGTGTAAGTTGCTCAGCTAGATTTTCTTAGAATTCCCACTGTACTCGAAATCAAATAGTGGTATGTCTTTATTCGCTGGGAGCGTCAGACATTTTTGTGCTAATTGACGCACCCCTTTATGCAATTGACTGAACATTTCATGTACTTTGACGTTGTATGTAAAATATAAAGCTCCTATGCCGCACTAATTAGGTTGCTATGATGAACTTCTACGTTACATCTCCAACGAACGTGACGTAAATTGACTCACCCTGTAGGTGGTCTTACAAATTGAAAAGCGCATAAGCGAAACTATCCCGTGGGATGTACAGCATGTTGACTTCATTTCGGGGGTGGGGTGGGCTGTGAGCTTTTGTTCGACTCCTGCAGATCCCACCCCTTTCTTTTCCTTTCTCTGCCAGACTGAGGCACTGACCTTTTCAAGACTTTCTGAGAAATTTTATACTAGAAGTTAGCTACTTGTCGTATGCTCAGGAAATGTATCATGCGCATATATTTATTGATATGAAATTATTTCATTGATTTGGTACAATATATCATATGTTTGAAAGGCGAAAAGATGTAAAATATAAATTCACATTACGTTTGTCACGTTTGATCACACAGACCCCCGCAGAGGTTTGCGAGCTTCTCACCCTCTGTACTTCTGAGGTCGCATTGCCAGAAAATGACCCCTCCCGATCGATGATGTCCTTTGCTAATTACTTCCTCAGAAGAGTTTCCAACATCAGAACGATTCGAGAACAACGAATTAATTGTGAGTACAACTGTGGTGTCCGTCGACTTCATTTCAAATATATGGCGCGTCGTTTGTGCCAGGTCATTATGCCGTCAAAAAAGTATTTTACCGTCAAAATCCATTCCGTTGTCAAAACTTATTCCGTCGACAAAATTGATTCCCCTGTCAAAACTGATTTCGTTGTCTAAAGCTAATTTCTCTGTCAAAACAAATTGCGTTGTCAAAACTCATTCCGTCGTATTGGCATCTTGGCGTTGTCCATGAACAAAGACAACCTTCGATACATTTTGAGGCCGAAGAATGCGCGAGGGTTACCAATTCGCATACGTTATAAAAAATAGTAATTTTACTAAATTTTTAGGGATTACAATTGACAGCAAACTTTCTTGGAAGAATCACATAGATAATGTCGTCAAGTCCGTTTCTAGAATGGTTGGTGTTATGAACAGGTTAAAATATTATCTTCCTAGTAACCATTTATAATTCTCTTATTGTCCCTCAGCTTACTTATAGTATTTTGCTATGGAGTAATTCCCCTCAAACTTTCATCGACAAACTTCCTGTTCTTCAAAAGCGGGCTGTTCGTGTAATCTCAAATGTCCCACCTTACACCCATGCACTTCCGTATCTTTATAACCTTAACATGCTAACTTTAAAAGATCACTATAAATACCAGTAAGGCATTTTCCTATATAGACACCATAATGATCAACTCCCCTATGACTTGAAATCGTTTTTTCACCCAAATAGCACCCATCACAATTATCCTACCAGGGGAAGAGATAATCTCATACAACCCCTTACACGGACAATATTTGCTCATTCTCACGTACGAAGTTATGGGGTACACATTTGAGGATCCCTTGACACTAAATTACGAAGCTCTCCTTATATGAACTTATTGAAGAAGTACTTTAAGAAATTTCTTCTTTCTCTTTATGTTTCTTAACAAACTTTGGTTCTTATGGTTAATGAGCCTGAAATTCTTGCGAAAATTTACTGCATGCACTTTTCTGTATAGCCTATAGCTGCATTATGTTTTGTTTTATTTAAAAAATCGAAAATCTCTGGTTAGGACCAGACTAGAAAAGCTTATAGCTTCATCTGGTTCCATTTTTTTCTTTTGTTTTTTACGTACTGTAATTTAGTGCATTGTCTGCTTTTATATTTCTGTACTAACATTTGTATGTAGTGCAATTGAAAAAAATAAACGAAACGAAACGAAGATGAGACTACTGGTACATTGTATGCACATAAGTCTGGGCTCCCGATATATGAACCATGCTTAGCAGCTCGGCGGCCGGCCCGGCTTATAATCATAAGGAAAGGCTCTGGATCCGTTTGAAGGTAGCTACTATACCTAATCGTCCCAAGGAACCAGCACGAAAATACGAAGACGTTTAGACCTAAGCGGTTTACGAAGACCATAGTCTATAGGGGGCTGATGGTTTGGCAACCTATTGTTAGATTCATACGGATGTTCTTGTTCTCTTAATGGCACAAACGGCCCGCCATAAAATATTCTTGAAGAATGAGACAAACTGTCGTCGAAATATCTGCAGTTTGGTCACTTTTCAGATGTCCATAGTAAAAGAAAACATATCAAAACTCGTCACATCTGGTATTCCACGCACGGAACAGGAATAATACGCTTTGCGGGCGCTGACTGTCGAGATACATTTGACCTGTTGACCATACCGGAATTTTTACATATTTTAACTGGTCTACAAGAAGGAGGAGGGGGGGGGGGTAGTACAGGGTTGCGTTTAAGATGATATGAACAAGAGAAAATCACACCTTTAGTTGTTAATCAAGCTAACCAACAGGATTGCTTCACCTCCTCAAAATAAGGTAGTGTTAAACAGTAGACGTAGAACATTCGACTTTCAAGGGAGTGTTCTGCCTTTAATGTTAAGCCCTGAAGTGTTTTGTAGCTCACTTCCTTTCGCTACTCTGTCTATTCTATATTGTTACTATGTAACTGTTATATTTTGTAATATTGTACACTGTAGTGAAAAAAATAAATGAAATGAATGAAATGAAAGTGCAGTCGAGATCTGAAGTTTGAATGCCCTGGCCGGGTCATACCGGAGACTCTAAAGTGGAACCTACTGCCATTGTACTTGTTGCTCAACATAAATAAGCAATGGGGTAGGGAAAACATCCCATTGAACCAATTGAAAATTATTTTCGTGCAACAAAATAAACAATATCCTACCTGGGGGACCCTTATTTCTTAAAAAATGGCTACTTCACATTCATTTTGATTTTTGTATTGATATTTTTTAATGATATTGTATTTAAAGATATAAATTTTCAGTACAACAACGCAGTATTTCCCTTTCAGATAAGTATGTGAAGTAGCCAAAGTTGAAATCGAAATATGTAAGCTTGACAGTTCCATGTGGCATTAAATTACATATTTTCAAAATTGATCTTTGGCTAAAACAATAGTAATGGATTTACTTACAGATTTCCGCCAACTTGTAGGTGAGAACTACCTTTGCGAAGCATGTGAAGATAGTATTGGATTTATTCACGAAGCAGTGGCATGCAACTATACTTGGGTAAGTTATCATTGGTCAGTCAGAAAGTCAATCTACCAGCTTAGGATGGACCGTGCATTATTGCAGGATAATGCACGATCTTGGCTAATGCAAACATTAAAGGACAGCACAGCCCGAGTGACGTCCAGTGAAAACAGTAACCCATCGGAGTGAATTACTTCTGTTCTTATGCACATGTTCTGAGTTGCTCAATATTGTTTGTGCTTACAGGGTAATGACATTTTCATTTAAAGGAGTAGGATGGCCACCAAAGTAGAATAAATGGTCGGACCTACCGACTTCGTTACGTCACATCCGGTTATGCTTGGTTGATCGATTCAATCCGATAGCGGTCGTAATTGTCAAAGCCATGAATGCAGTGTGTCAGGTGAAACTGTACACTTGCTACTGTCGTCAATAGTATACTTTAACCCAACTTGGGCTAGCGTTAGGGCCTAGGTCTATCACGAGAAACAAACTCAAAGATCGAAAATAAAAAAGAAAATAGTTTCGACTTTCGATACCTGCCAAATCGACAGTGTTGTTCACTGACTCTCTGCAGACGATGTGCTGTTCGTATCGCACTTTCGCACGTTGTGTGTTGTGTATACTACTGTCTGGAAAAATGCATCGATCGCGAACTCGTAAAGAGGAGAAACGATTTAAAATTGCCGGTGCCAGAAGAAAAAGTAACAAACTAAAAAGTCAAAATAGAAATTTGAAAAATATCTTGTACTGTAAAATCAAATATACCAAGAAATAGTAGGCCCACGAAACACTATTACAAAATTACATTGAAAAATTATTTTAAATGAGAATATAAAATGCATTCGGACGAGTTCATTTTAAAATAACCCCCGTATGGAATACCGTTTTAACATTTATTCAGGAATTTCAGATATCTCTAATTAACTTCAGATATCTAAAATTATGCACTATTTTAGATATCTGAAATTGAATTAGAGATATCTGAAATAGAATTAGAGATATCTGAAATAGAATTAGAGATATCTGAAATAGAATTAGAAATATCTGAAATTGAATTAGAGATATCTGAAATAGAATTAGAGATATCTGAAATTGAATAAGAGATATTTGAAATAGAATTACAGATATCTGAAATTGAATTAGAGATATCTGAAATTGAATTAGCGATATCTAAAATTGAATTAGAGATATCTGAAATTGAATTAGAGATATCTGAAAAAGAATTAGAGATATCTGAAATAGAATTAGAGATATCTGAAATTGTATTAGAGATACCTGAAATTGAATTAGAGATATCTGAAATTGAATTAGAGATATCTGAAATTGAATTAGAGATATCTGAAATACTTCGCTATTTAGAGATATCTAAAATTGTTTAAAGATATCTGCAATTATTAAAAGATATCTGCAAATCATCTGAAGATATCTGCAATTATTTGAATATATCTGCAATTATTTAGAGATATCTGAAATTGAATTAGAGATATCTGAAATTAATTAGAGATATCTGAAATTCCCGAATAAATGTTAAAACGGTATTCCATACCCCCGCACACATCAGAGGGTATCATCCCATTCTGAATGAAGTATTTTTTTGGAAGTGCGCCACTACCATACTCCTTTCAAGGATAACTAGAAAAGAATGAAATCTTTTGTGTGAATAACGTTGAAACAGTACAAACCCGTGTAAATATCTAGTAGCCTAGTCAAGTTAGTCGTTTGTGGTTTGTGTGATCAAGCTTGCCCTACACAAGAAGAGATGGGGCTACCAAGAAGCACATGTGTTTTTCTTAGATTTTGTACGAGAAAAGGTATACACAGCGTTATCGTTCCAAATTCATCGTATACTCACAGGGTTTCGTTACGTTAATACCTATTCTTTAACAGGAAATGGTGGCTAATTTCTTTGAACCTGCCTGTCGGCTTTGCCCAAATCCAGATGGGTGCATGAACTTTTTCCGGTCTCTCCCAGGTGACGTAAACGACTTTGCCAACAAATATTTGGTAAGAATATCTTTTCGCTTCAGAAAAGCCCGCTCAAGACAAAACGAGCAAGATTATCACTAATTTTTCAAGGTCGTGGAGGATTCATTACGCACTATACCCCGCTCAGTCTTTGAAATTTTTGCATCAACTAGTCTGGCATATACAGGCGTTTATTATGATAGCCTCAAGGCCCAATTAGCCTACATGTTACGACTTTAAAGTCAGTATTTAGATTGAAATAATTCTGAAATAGTTTGATTAAGAGGTAAATTTCAAATATGTTCTGAAAATTTAACAATGGAAACGATTAATATTCCATCTACTTAACTGAACTTTTCAGTCGAAGTTACTGATTTGTTCCTAGTTAGAGAGTATTGTTTTAGACACTGACGATATATATGAACGTAGCCATATTATTTTACGATTGCATTTAAGCTTCGTCTGCAAGTGACATTTTTTCGACCATCTTTTTGTTTAATTTTCATTCAGCTTAAGTGATAGATTGCTACTGCTGCCTTTTACGTTGAAGGAGCTAAAGGATGGGGTGCCAAATGGGACAAAATTTCAATCATACACTGTAAAAAATGTCTGTAAAATTAAATTTCAAACAGACAAAGAAATATAAAGAGATTACAAAAAAGTTCTAGTTACATTTGAAACATGGTTGCCACCATTTTTTCTGTATCCTTCATACGTTCCTTAATTACAGCAATATTTTTGCAGATTACAATGGGCAGAGCTTCAGAGACCGCCTCAAATGGCCGTAGAAAATATCTACCAGGGCATTTTCAGACTTAGCTACGCCTTACCAGTATACAGTCCCTGGTCAAGGCTTCCGTAGAGTATGGTGAAATTTTGCATTACAAACACGTATTAATATATTCATCATTTAGTCACATGATTGTGACTGGGCCAGTTCTCACATATTAATGCATTTCCACATCTTATAGATAGGGAAACCAGTGTAAGTAATCGTCCAATTAAAATAATAATTGGATTAATGTTTTACAAAGAGGGTGGTGTGTAGAAAGACATTTTAAGAAACACAGTTGAAACTAGCCATTACAATAAAAAAAAATCATGCACCTGAATGCTTGCAGGACCCAGTCCAAGACTGTGAAATTTTCGGCTTTTGTCCCGCTGAAGAAGAAGAAGAAGAAGAAGAGATAGTGGAAGAAGAGGAGGAGGAAGAAGAAACTGAAGAAGAGGTAGAGGAAACTGATGTACAAATTGAAGAAGCCAGGATTCCCGTCCAACCTCAGCCTCTTATTAACGTAGGTCTAAATGATAGGGTTTATCGAACCAAAGGAAATGGCAGAAAGTCCTACAAATTACCCGTTTCCACCAAAAAACTGCAAAAATACGGCAGACGTGGGATGGATGAGTTCCGCCGAAGAATGATACGTTCTATTCTTGTATCTGTCGGAGGTAATGCTATTAACAGCTGCTAAGCACTTGCATAAGAACATATCTAAGTACTTTTCATTCTAATCCCACTCGAAGTGGTATAAACCGGCGGCATTGGTCAGACTATTCTCTCATTGATGTACATGTTTTAGCTCTTTAAAAGCATGATCCTCTTATTCGAAACAGTTCCAATACTCCTAAACTATACTCACATAAGCCCCTCTCACAACTGTATGTAAGGTTCATCTTCTTCCAGACACAATCTCAGTTTATTGCTTCATGGTGAATAAACAAAACCCCAATATGTAATTAAAACACTCTCACAAGAGTACATGCTGTGTAATATGAGCTTTGGTACTCTGGTTTCTTTGAACCAGCTGTCAATCAAAGAGCTGAACCAATTGAAAATTTCTGTGAACTACTACAAAAATTGTAGGCCTAGTTTGGGGTGAGAGGATTAGCTCATTATACAGCTTTAATTTCTTAAACACGTTAAGTATTTTAACTCAAATTATACTTCTAAAAGTAGCAAATGTGGCGGCATATTTCATACAAGAACACTTTTTAATTTTTCATACGTACATTTTCCCCCCCTCCCATCGAACCCACAGGCCGGTGATCAAACAACATACTGCATGACCTAACTTTGAGAGAAATCCAGGGTACGGTGCTGCCCTCTCATGAGTCTTCTCTCCCGGTCAGTCATTCTCTTAAACGAGGGAACTGCCGCTGGCACTAACTACCTGTTTCAATGAACAGGTTTGCTACGGACTTCCTATGTACATGGACAGAGGATCTTCGGAAAAATCTATCGTCACTATTAAAACCAAATGTTTCTTGCAAAATCTGTAGATTTTGACTACTTGAGCAAGTCCAAACTTTCACACACAAAACCACAGCAGACAGCCATCTAGCTAAGCCTATACTCAGGTACAGTAGCGATAATCTACGCAAAGGATATTAATTAGTGTAGTATGCCCTGTCCATGTATATAGTTAGTCTGTGAGGTCGGCACAATAACCAAAATTCAAAGAACTATTAGCTGAGGACTAGCAGTGCTTTTATCCCAAAGGATGAATGGAATAATGTTTTCTGGCAAGGAACTGGCGGGGGAGATGAGCTTGACCTTTAACAGGGGACTGTTGAATATTATAACAAAATCCAGTTTATGTGCATCTTGCCGTGTTTGTTATCATCGTTCTATGACTGTTTTGGCCGACGTGTTTGCTTGTGACCAGTCAAAACATCCCTTGAAAATTGAAAAATAACTGGTAAGGCAATTACATATCAGTATCCGATGATAAAATGGTAGGGATATTGGAGGGGGGGGGGGTGATGACAGTGTTCGCTATTGTATTGTTATTATTATTTCTGTTTTGGTGACGTAATTGCTTGTTACCAATCAAATATCTTCTTTCTTCAGGCCAGGAAGATGTTAATCAAGTCCCATATGTCGTTAGCGATGATCAGCAAGTGGAAACAGTACCAGTAAGTATACATATATTATGGCGTTTTAAAAGCACACTAATTCCAAAACCCGGATAAATATTTACCACGTTACGGGTCAATATGCCAACCATACAATCCTGGAAAATTTTAACCTGGAATTCCAATTTAATCCAGTCAATAAAGTTGGGAATTTTATCAAATTCCTGGTCATTATTGCATTTAATATAAATAAGAATTCCTGGTTAAATTTGTAAGGGTTCCATAACGACCCGTAACCTGGTTAATACTCACGGGGTGGGGGGGGGGGGGGAGCGTACAAGAATACAGCTGTACTGGGCCGCCTGGATCGCGAATAGTAGAAACAAAGGGTCTACAATGATCGTCGTCCAGGGGAACTTGAATGAAGTATCATTTCAAAAATACATTTCTCGGCAAAAGTGTAGGAAGTTAGATGAAATTTTACGGCCCAGTTGGTTCAAGTCGAGCTGGCTACGGCCTTTTTCCCAGTTGTGGCTCACTGGCTTGTTTTCCCTATTTCATTGCTTATGCGGAGCATCACGCACAGTGGCAGTATGTTCCATTTTATGAGTCTTTAGTATGACTCGACCTGGGAACAGAACCCGGGCCTTCCGTGTGAGAGGTAGATGCTCTTTCCGTTAACCCAGTGCAGGGGTGTACATCCCCATCATGCCCCTATTTTTGCCTTGAACTAAAATAAGGGAGTGTCACAACCCCCTGAATGAAGTAATTGCAAGAAGGGCTAGGTCAAGGAAGGTTGGTGGTGCTATTGGAGGGGGAGGGATTGGGTAGAACAGAGTGGGTAAACTGACACTGCATAATGTACTTCATTAATATTCAGTCATAGAAATCGACGGATTTCGAAGGATAACAGGTTTGTCCTAACTTAGGTGCAATAAATGGGCTCTCTTGTCTTAGATACTTCTCTAATACCTAGTGGAACGATGAAAGAAGCTGAAAGTGAAGTATGTCTTTCCTAATCTAGTTCTAATTATTCTACTCTATACTCGTGCTCATAAAAATGAACCAAATTCAAAATACATGCAAATACTAACTCATTGTGGTATTATCTCCTCGGTTCCGAGAAAGCCGTAGCAACTAAGTAGTTTTCTTTATAGCCATGTTCTTACCGTCAGTGTCATGTGTTCCCTATTTCTTCCCTTAAAGGAACATGCAAAATGTGAAGTATGCCGCTACTTCTCCTCTGCTGCTGAGGGCGTTCTTCAATACAACGAGGTAAGGCAGTTTGAGAGGCGAATATCCTTACTTCTGACACTTCTGAGTCTCTCAACTAGACTACTCCTTACCCCAGCCTATCCTGACGTAAAGGGTTAATACGGTTGGATCAACGTGACCCAAAAGTGGGTCAGGAAGGAACCGACGTAAACAATTAGGTCAAGTAATGAACGAAATATGGTTACATTTGATCCAACTTTGGTAAAAATGTAACCCAAAGATGATGGTTGAGTTCTCCTGCGACCCAATGCCTGCTCTTAGGTAGAGGTCTTATTCTGGTGGGCATACAAAACCCGAATTCATTGATAAGAGCACTGCGCGCATGCTGTGCAATTAGTCTTGGCCCGGTTTAGTCAGTGATCGCACAAACCAGAGAATGCAGTGGGATACAATGGGGAGGGGGAATGTAGTATATTTGCAAACAGTGTCAAAATGGACAGTTTGAAGAAACTAGTACACGTATAAAACGGAAAGGGCAAACAAAAAATAAAAAATGGAATCTGTAGAGTCTTTTGCAAGCAGTCTCTTACAGTGGAACGTTTTGTTTGAAAAGGGGATCCATTCTCACTGTGAGAAATTGGGAGAACTTTCGGAGAACTTTCACGCAATATCAATGTTTTTTTCGTTTTTAAAGCTCCTCTTTGTCGATAATAGTAAGATTTCTGATATTGAACGACACTAAACACATTTTAGTGTGGAATTACTACAATGAAGCGCAAATTCGTAAATGTGATCTTTATTTTTAATAGTTCAAGTTGTTACTCCATGAAATATATATTTTTTTGCAGGCCGACATTACAGAGGGCTTATCCCTCGTCTTCGATGACATTTGTAATGCCCTTCCTGATCAATGGAGATCTGAGGTAAGTTATTCCATGGAACCAGTTCACAGTTTTCCCTGTGTAAGTACATTGGCTTCAGGTTATAAGTCATGGGTAAATACTACCTTCTTTGGTTCGTAAACGAGTTCGGTAATTCGTTGCCGCATGGAATTGTGGGTCACAACGTGGGTTAGTTAGTAACATGTTAGATGGAGTTTTACAGCCCAGTTGCCAACCCATTGCTTCAAGTCGAGCCGGCCACGGCCTTTTTACAAAACTCTATCTAACTAACTAACCGATGATTTGGAAGATGTGCGCATGGGCGTGGCCACCAAAACGAATTACCAAACTGGCTTATCGTGCACTGTGTCTAGAAACAATTCTTAACTGACTCTTTTAAAGCCTTTCGTGATAGATTTTATCTTAAGGCATAATGAGAATAACATAGCTTCCTGTTACTGGTAAAGGCAGTTATTACTACATGTTTGCACTGTAATACTTGTTTTCAAGGCAAATCTGGTTTGTCGATGGGGGAAACATTTCCAATTGTCGGAACCTCAGATCTTGTCCGTGACCGGAGACGTCTCTAAGCAATCCACCCAGAAGAATTCGAGGACATATTCGCTATTTACACCAGCAAACAAGCGTACACACTTAAGATCGCTCGAGGCATCTAATGGGGATTGCATGAGTCTGTGACTCCCTTCCCCGTCAGCCACCTGCTTAGTCAGGTGGCACACAGTTGAATGCACTTACACTGACACGCATATACACAAAGCATAGATAGATGAAGCATGAAATGCAGTACCGTATCATTGCTTTAAAATAGGTTCAAAGAGACGTCTTGATGTCCTAAGGTCATCTGTACGCCACAATGTTCTACGCCCCTGTTTCAAGGGAGTGTTCGGCCCTTACTTATTCATTTCCTTTCCCTACTCTATCAAATCCGTTTCTGATGTCTCAAAACTAGTGTTATCATAATGAAAAATACAATGGGGAAACAAATAAATGGAATGAAATGAAATATAGGCAAATTATGTAATCGCGAGACTTGAAATAGACCTTGTGCATTCACGACAAACTGACGTCATCCGTGGGGGCAAAACAATGGAACCCGTGGCCGCACGCATAAGAATTCGCCCGGGATGTGTAGCAGACTGTGCACGTATTCGACTGGTTGAAAAATCAGCTGTCTACATTTGTCTGTGTTGCTTTGTTTTCCCCCAAAGGAGGGCGTAGTTTCCGCGCTGTGACATCATGTGCACAAGGTCTATTGCTTGGTCCATCATGGGCGTCAATCTTTACTCAAAAGCGAGCAAGCGCGCGTGCGCGCATGTGTGTAGGGGACACCAGTTGAATTGAACCGAAAGGTCACTAACACCTGCACAGATATAACTGTATAAGTTTCGAACTCGTTAATCCCACGATACATCGCAAGTAAGAGACAAACTAACCTGACCAGTCACTTTGGTCGGTAGGCGGGAGAACAAAAAAAAAAAAAAATCATCATGGTGCCTCACAAGAAATTGTAAAACGATAAGAGACAATGGACTGATTTACCCATGCGTCCCACAGGCGCGTAGCCAGTATTGTGTCATGGGGGGGGGGGGGTGTGTCTGGGGGGGCTCGACATGAGGGAAAAGTCTAAGGATAGAGAGAAAAAACCGCTATTTTAAGTGTTTTTGCATTGCAAGGTTGGGTCATTGGGGATAGTTCTGACCCCCAAACCTCCTCCCATGGCTACGCCACAGGTCCCACTAATGCTGAGGACGCAAGGGAAAATCGCATCATTTTGTTCGAGATAAATCCATATTTCCCCAAATTTCTTAACAGAATCTTTCAATTTGAACACAGTACAAACCAGTAACTTTTCCTTTCTCAAATTCATGACGACTCATCGTGCTTTTCGATGCTTCAGTCCTACCGTTATTTTTCTCGATGGAGAGCGTGATCAATTCTGTCTCCCACCCTTTCCGATTCCGAATTAGTTTAAAGACTATCTACGTTTTTCTTTAATTTTTCTTTCTTATCAGTGTCAAACTCAGATTGAAGATGTCTTGCCAGACGTTATGTACCAGGCACTACTGAAACTGATGAATCCAGACTATCTTTGCATCCAAACCATCGGTATTTGCAGCCAATAGAGTGTCGACACGTCACTATGGCCATTTATATCGCATGTCATCGTATACAGCACTAGAACACTTGCCTCTGTAGCTAATCAAACACTAGATGGAGTTATCTATTTAGATATATCTAACTTCAGTTTACTTAAAACAGGAAAGAATTTTTCTGACCAAAAATCCGACACGACCAAGCTTACATCGCAAAAGTTGGATCACTTGTTCTCACCAGCTTTTATAGCCGTGTGAAAAAGAACTCCCTTTGAATAAGCAATAAATAATGAAGAAATCATTTAAGAAAACAATTGTTTGACAGGTATAACGTAGTGAGATCATTAGTGCACTGGTCAAAAACAAATTGAAAACTTGCTTCAAGTCGTTTTCCTCGTATGGATTACTTTTTTGATTACGTATACGGATTGAATTGAAGCTTTTATCAGTTGCTTTATCATTACTGTAAATATAAACGGAACTTGTGTCTTGCTAAAATGTCATCCATGCATTTGGAGATTAAGAGATGTTAAAGATGTTAAGTATATACACAGTCTTAACTTTAAAGCGTATTTTTTTTAAAAAAAAACATGGTTCGAACCATGCCAAAGATCACAGCAGAACTTTTTTGTAGAGTTACATAAAGGGGACTATTACCGGTTTACTCCTGATTTAAGTAGTTCCTCGTTGATGAAGAGAAGTCAATGAAGTGGATGGCGCACAAGCGTATTGCTAGTATTAAATAGCCATGGTACACTTAAGCGGCTAAGTATTTTTCTAATGAGCAAGCATTTTTGTTATTAAGTTTGTAATATTTGTACGAAAATACAGTATTAAATGGTAAAAGAACAAACTGATACCAGACATTTCCATTCATTACAATTTATTCGTTCAAGATATAATATATTGGGGGAGGGTAAGTCTGCTAGTTGTTGGTGCGGTTAACCTTCTGCATTCCAGTTCGAAGTATGGTAGGTGGATGTGAGAACCAAGAGCAGGCATGTATTCAGACCCGGTGTAGCAGGATCTGCAAGCATTCATACTCTGTGTTGTAGGATCTTCATGCATTCAGACCCTGTTTGGTATAGGGTTTTTCAAATTAACCCGTACTTATGCGTGACGTCTCTCAGCATTTTGGGGGGCTCATCATAACACTACCTAATTAGCGGGATTGATAATTTTGTTGAATTGCTTCTTCTTCAAGGGGAAGTTTAAGCAAAAATAATATTTCATGTCCTTAAATTGTGAAAGAACCAAATCCACACAGTTTGGTGAAACTTCCATTCAAATTGGACATGTATTACTCGAGATATCAGTGAATGAAGTTACTACATTTGATTTTAAAGTGAGCTTGAGGGCAGCAAATGTTGTATCACTGCCTCACATTGACAAGGAATGATTTATTTGCATTTACTTTTTTAGACTGTTGTGTTGATATTGAGTTAACAGGTCTAGGACCACCCCTTAGGGAATGCAAAGTTTGCAAAGTTCAAATGCCACTTATGCAATCAAATTCGGATAATATGGTATTGTTTTAAGGAAAAATTGGTTGTACCGTTTTAAGGAAACAAACAAACATTAATGTGAAAATACTATGTCATATGTGCATGCTTCAAGTTCATGTTTTGTTGAAAATGTCACAACTTTAGTTCTTCAAAACTTTTTGTGACCTCAAACCCTCCTTATAGTATTTCTTAAATCCCACTCTGTTTCCTGTTGCGTCTTTTGGATGTTCATCTTTGCGAAACCAAAGATGAACATCCTTACTCCCGAATTTGTTTAATAAAGTCCCTTACAAATTACGTTAACTGTAGTCTCTCAATTAAAATTGGGGAAATCAGGACACCTACAAATTTGGAAACCGCAAACCCTCAGACAGCCGAAGATGGCATTCCCTAGGACTTGGAAGCAGATTTTAAGCAGTCGTGATAAGTCAGTTCGGTAATTCGTTTCGGTGGCTATGCACATGCGCACATCCTCCAAATTGTCGGGATAAACAAACCAATCCCTAAAAACACGTATTCGCAAATTTGAGTTTACATGAAAATTTGGCGAAATCTTTCTTTCTTAATCTATCCATGACAAACCGTAATGAGGGATCTCAAGTGTGGTTTATTGCAGTGGATTGTGTCCAGATTGACCTTTTGTTTAAAAATATTTATTTTAATCTGCCGTAAAGTAGCACTGAAACCCTTATTTCCTTTCGACATGACTAGGCAGACCGCGTTTGGTCTAACGTTGAGAGCACCCGCTCCTTACGCGGAAGGCCCGGGTTCCATTTCCTGGTCGAGTCATACCAAAGACCCTAAAATGGAACCTACTGCCGTTGTGCGTGATGCTCCGCAAAAGCAATGAAATAGGAAAAAACAAGCCAGTGAGCCACGACTCGAGTTGAACGAAAAGGTTAGAAACTGGCCGTAAAACTCCATCCAACTAACTAGCTAACTCGACTTGGCTAGACCCTTAGGTAGTGTTCTATGCACGTAGTGAAGAAATCAAGAGGACGTTGTACGCCACGAGCTAAGCTCGGTTTGTATATCCCACGCTGTGCCCCACAATTCCTTGCGGCAACGAATTACCGAACCAGCTTATTTAAAGCTCTCTTTTTGCAAAGAAATCTTCAAAATAAGCACAAAGAATGAGAAGGTGCAAAATGATTAGAAATTTGCCTAACAAACTGCAGGGGTTATTTGGTGTTAGTAAGGGAAGAAGTAGCGGGATATAAGGAGAGGGGTGTCAGTAAGCAAATTATAACACATAACACAGACCGATTTTAGTTGGACTAGGGCCTTACTTTTGTTTTGTGAATTAAAAAAAAACTTCAACTTTTTTGGGAGGGAAACTGATCCCCCATTCCCCTTAATCCGCCCCTGTACACTGTGCAACAAACTAAAAACAACCATTTAGGTTAATCTTCAAGAATTACCAAACGATTACTTGCAGCACTAAAGATTCTTATCTGCGCACGTATGAAGTTCCTAAAACTTGTTTTAGAAGAACTTTTAAGTCAATTCTTGGAAAACTTTGCAAAACAGTTTCAAAATATTTCGTTATTGTTGCATACCCTGTCCAGGCGCCGATCGGGGGGGGGGGGCTTTTACGGCCTCAGTCCCCCCTTTTCGTCACATCAACCAGAACAAATACACCAAATGTTTATCTACGAGAATATTCAAGGGGCTATTTCAGGCTCATCCTTTCCCTCTCAACACAAATGCAAATACACGAACCTCGAATAGGCTACCTAATACTTTCCTGCCGCCTTGCCTCGCCATAACGGGGAGCTGAAACTCCCTGGCCACAACAACAAGATTTGAATAATGTGAATAGCTGTTGGCCAACAGGCCTCATGAAGTTATGAGCGTTACCGACTGGACTATGTTCACACAGTAGCGAGTCAACCCATGCGTGCAATGTACCGAGGTGGCTGTGAACTGTCGGCACGCGTTTTGTCTCAGTTTCCAACGGTGGTTCATTATGGAATAGAGCACGGGGGGGGGTGCAAACTTTTGGACCAAATCATGTTGCTGTAGCCATCTGGGTGGCCCCAGTGGAGCAGGTATAGGTTATATTAGGTGGCGTCTTACCGTCACCCCTTGCCCACATCCTTCCCCCGTTAGATTGACCAATGTGCCAAGACCCACATGCACACCCGTGGTATAGAGGGACAGCGAGCAAAAACAATCATATCGGAGAAACACAAAACACAAATTTCAAGTATGTTTTAAGTGTTAATGATAATGGCACACGTAAGAATTGAAGCGCTGGTATAGTTGTTGATGCTGACAACGGAGAATTGGGCTATACGTTGATTTTGATTTCTGTTTCAGCTAATCAGGCTGATCAAACACATGGGATCCTCGTAAAGTTCGATGAAACTTGTAAATGCCAGGCAGCCGGTATGTGATGCATTGCCATCCTCCCTTGAAGTCCAGAAGGGATTTTCGCTGGTCAATGAAGTTGCCCGAATTTATACCCATCATAATCTTATGTCGCAAGGAAGTCAAATAGTTTGTGGAATGCCCTTTACCAGCTCATTTTCTCAAAGATTAATTTCGTTACAATATCATTTCATCCTATGGTAGTGGTTCATTTTATCTGGTAATTTTCTGACCATTTTACAACTTCCTCCATTTTTTTTTATATAAGTATAAATTTTATTGCAAACGAAAGCTCAAAATAATGATTGCTTAGATTCTACTTACAAGTCGATGGAAAATGCCGTTTCCGGCGGCTGTCTGAGTGATCGTGATTTTTCAAAATTTTCTGTGCGCTCCGCTTCAACAGATGGTGGCGCCTCCGTTTGGTCTTTCGGGCAGAATTAGATATTTCATAGGCATAAGAAGTGTGAGGCTGGGGGCGAAAGCCCCCAGTAAAAAATGAGGGGGCGGAAGCATGCTTCCGTCCCCCACTTCCCGGATCAGGAAACCCCTTTTTCATTTCCCAAATCTCAAAAAAAGAGCAACATTTCCGCATATAGAATGCATTATCCCTCTCATAATTCAGTTTGGTAAACTTTTCCGAACTCCGTAAATGACAAAATCGGATATTACCATATGTGACACCACATCATCAAGAGACACCGGCAGCTATATTGCTATTTTTGTAAACTGTATTTCATAAAATTCTAAGTTTTCTTCAATGAAAGCTCTTGATTTTGAAATATTTTGTCTAAAAAGGACAGCAAAGTTTGGGCCTTCAAAAGTGATGCCAAGGACGTGGATATCAGGTCATAATCACTAGCTATCAAGAACGGCGGGTCATTAAAGTTATGAGGGTGTCGTTGACATGTAGCGTACTCGTCGAGAACGAGCTATTTGCAAGGAGCAATATGCCCTGCAGAAAACGTACGTCGGCTACAACGGGGTGACGTCATGTTGTGATTACGCGCATGCACATGCGTCTACGTGAACTTCACGTTGTCGGTGGAATTCTTCACCGGGATTCGGTCGTTTTGGCGTTGTGACTAGAACGGCAACGAGAGGCAGCGTATGATATCATATAATTTGTTGCCATGCCGATCGTTGCATTAGAAACTTAAAATACGCATTGCACACATATTATAAATTCATCGTCGTCCATTACATCAGTTAAATAACCATAACAATTGCTACACGAACTCGATGAAGGTTTCCTGCTCTCCCACTTGGGCCTATATAAGGAGCTAGTTTGACTAATACTTTCCGCTAAATACTGTTACTAGGAACAGATCGGTTTGCACGTCTCTAACTCAAACCAAGTTTGAATGTCACCACGCGACTTTAATACCACGTAGTGGAAATCTAAAGCGCAGAATTTTCAGGACGCGGACGTCAGCTCGACGACGTGGCCTGTGGGTTAAGACGCTGCGTCTCCCTGGCCACGTCGTGTTATCTAAAGCCCGATACTATGCGACTCTCTGCGACGCAAGTCTTGGCGACGAGATTATCCACACACGTTACAAAGAGCGGAAAGCTTAGCTTAAAGCCCACCCTATTCCTGCAAAGAGAAACTGGCACTGTAACAACTTACCCCTGTTACAAATAGCGACGATCTCCCCTACTCCAAAAAATGGGGCTCTCGGGAAGAACTTCGAAGTGGGTGCTGAATATATTCTTTATCGGTCCAATACAAATTCAGCTCAGAAGATTGGAAAGTACCGTTTCCGGCCATCTGGAGAGTTTGCAAAGTAAAAGATTTTCTTGTATGTTTCGCGCCAACTAATGGTGGCGCTCCGCTTAGATAGTCCTGCTGGCACTCAG
Organism: Holothuria scabra; assembly: GCA_037179385.1. Classification (NCBI taxonomy): domain Eukaryota; kingdom Metazoa; phylum Echinodermata; class Holothuroidea; order Aspidochirotida; family Holothuriidae; genus Holothuria; species Holothuria scabra. The sequence goes on from CM074198.1 coordinate 9,158,527, forward strand.
CTCCCCCCTCTTCAATATTTTTTTCTTTCGACCGCGCCTAGGTAAATTGCATAATCCTTGATGTTTGTGGAAGACAAAAATTTAAAATGGCTAATGGTGGAGCTCCGCTTAGATAGTCCTGCTGGCACTCAGCTCCCCCTCTTCAATATTTTTTTCGTTCCACCGCGCCTGGGTAAATTGCCTAATCCTTGAGGTTTGTGGAAGACAAAACTTTAAAATGAATGTCCCATTTTTATGTCGGACCCTCCCTCAAAAAAGATCCTAGATCCGCCCCTGTATTTAATACATGTAGTGTCATATTTAAGGAATCTTCGTTGCCATCAATAAAAAAAGACGTGTTTAGCTACAAAGGTAAATATGAATCATAACATTGAAGGTATTTCTATTGGTAATAATGAGGTTAAACTGATGCAGTACCCGAGGGTTCCAATGCTTCATTCTGGTGGGCAATTGATTCGTCGCTTGGGCAACCAATTTTAGTGGCAAGCCCAATGTGGGAGAAAAACCCACCGCATCGAGCCGGATTTGAACCTATGCAAATGTGAATCACAATGATCAGATGGTGCACAGCAGCTGCGAGAGACCACTCTGCCACTCGACGAACCTACCTCACAATGCAACATAAACGAACCCGGACAGTCAAGTGATGGTCTGATTTTGGTCGAACATCTGGGGTCCATTACCAATAATCTTTCAATTTCATTGCTTACCTGTATCATGGATGGTGTAACACTAAATTTTATCTTGATTCTCTCAATTTAACTGGATATGAGGGCTTGAAATTCATGAAAAGAATAAATGAAGACGATTTAAGGCTGATGGACCCCACTAGTGGTTGCCTACAGTCACCAAACATAAGAGCTAATCGGATTCGTCTATAATACCACAAGAGGTCGCGCGTGACGTCATCCTGCTCATACGCCTCTCTGTGACGGCCGCTGAACGACAAGTTTTTCATTACGGTCATACTATTCCAAAATTTATGCTTTTTCGGCAATCGATAAAAATGAGTTTTTCTGCTGCCGTTAAAGGCATATTCCAATGCTTTTCATTAAGCTCCTTCAAGAAAGACCAAAATGTCCATTAAAGAATTCTTCCCCTTTGAAAGTGGACGTCATGACTTGGCCGATAGCGTAAATACTTGGCCGATTGTACAAAAATAGAAAGCCGCATAAAACAGTAGGTTGTCACTGGACCATGTAGTCTGCAACAATGTGGCTTTTTGGTAGTTATCTAACAAGCAATGACTTCAAGGACAGGATAAGTTTGTCCAAGTTTCAAGGGAGTGGATTCTCTAATGCCCAGACCATGTCCTCCAAACCATGTTGAAATACCCTTTTCCTACCTCAACTTTTTCTCACTTTAAAGATTGGTTGTGTTTGTGAGAAATACTTTCACTTTTCAACAGATCCAGCCAAAAATGTACCATGGTTTACCATCTGTAGTTTTGTCATAGTTTGACATGGTAAACCATGGTCTATCATGGCACATTTTTGGCTGGAAAGGGAATGTAATGTAATGTGTACCCATTGTGTCAGATTTCCTTTATTTTTCTTTATAGGTAAATGCCCTGTTTGTCCTTGAAATTTCATATTTTTGAAATGTGTGAATACTTTTTCCTGTAGATCTAGCATTTCCCTACACCATATGTGGGGTATAGGAAACAATGTTGCTCATTAGTATTGACTGCAACGATATCAAAAGTATAAAATGAATGTGATGCTTAATTAAAATGTGCCGCGATGACATCACAGATTTACCATGATGCACTAGTTGCATTATCTTCCTAAAGCTATGTACGCTATTAAGATGGAGTTTTCACCTCGTGAAAAAGAAAATTTCCTGCATATTTTGAAAACAATGTATTTTGCCTCTGGAAAATGCCTTTAAAATATTTCTCTATACGAATTTCTCCTTATGATGATAAACTATGAGTGGAAATCGTGATGTAGGCTTACTAAATGACTGAAAATTGAAAACACCAGCCTTACTCTCTTAATTCTCAAGGGTGAAATGAGGGATGAGGGAAAATTAGAACTGAATATTCATTCTAAAAGAACGAGAATGACTCATTGTCGATTGAAAATGTTCATTGTAAATTTAGGTTGGCGCCCAATTTCACTGTAAACATGTAAAAGAGTGGTGTCTCTCTCTCTAAAGGTTTTTGGAGAGTAAAGTTATCATTCGCTTATTAAGACAGTCTGCCGTCCAGCATGGCGCAGAACTCGCCCTGTTATGACGTCACCGTTATAAGATGATACAAATTTATTACCAGTAAGATGTGTAGTCGACTCGTGTTTTGGTTAACCTCGAATGATGTGGCTTCCATGATTGGGTGGGTCATTCCATCTAAGTACTTGCTTTGTTGATAAAAAATAAAAGGAGGGGAATCATTTTGGAGATTGCATACTATTGATCACCCTTCTAAATCGGAAGATAAACGGGACCGGAGGAGTAATACAGTTATGAAATAAAATTTCGGATGCACAGGTCGGATTCAAGCCCTCATGCACACATACAGCATAACACACGAAGGCATTAACGTGGGTTGTGGACGGAAGTGCTCCCTGCTGTAACACATGTACCCAAAGAGATGTGATTTTTTTGAAGTCGTCGACTCTTTGCAGAAGGGTCGGAAGTGAAAAAACTAAACACTACCCCACAAGGGTTCAGTTTCCCAAGCTAAGTATTGTATAGTACCCATAATCGTTCCGTCAACTGGGTGGCGGGCCAGGGGGGTTACATCAAATTTTGACACCCAGTGGGTCAGAGTCTTGCAGTTGATACGTACATTACATGGATGTTCGACCAGAAGCAAAATGGGAGCAGCTACAAATTGACAGGAACTGAGTTTCAGTACTACCCAGCCAATGTTCTGAAAGGTTTAGAGACGATCAGACGAAATAGCTAATAATTCTGGGAGTCAGAAGTTTTTTGTGGGCGGTGGCTCGGGAGAAGGGGGGGGGGTACATTCAAAAACTTTGTTCACGTAATTAAATACTATAGTCTACTCGGTGCAGGAACTTGTGCGCCTCGATGAGTCTGCTAAAACTTCATGTGTTGATGTTAGGCCTACTCGATCCGTCGTTGGACTTGCCCTTGACACTCTGTAAAAAGATGGACAAATTTGCAGTTATTCTCCAGTTCACACAGTGAACGTTGTCGTTGTATGGATACATGTTTGCTATGTAAACAAGCCTTTTCTCTTTAAAAAAAGAGACTTAAAATTTACATATGTAATGTCCTCACACAGTTTAACTGTCTGTAAAGTTCAAGTGTGTCAATAGATAACACAGTACACACGTAACCATATTGATTTTTCCATTTTTTTTCTTTTTCACTCTGGGGTATCATGTTACATCCCATGAGTCATAACTTTGTACTGAGAAAAACAGTTCTAAACTTTGCGTGATGCGATTTTATGTAAATCATAAGCCATCTGTGGCGGACATGACTGTTTATGACGAATTTACAGAAAACTCTGCAACTTCCAAGCCAGCTGCAGCTGTCTGCATATTACAATCATACAGGTACATGTAAACCGCAGTGTGTAAGTTGGGAAGCTTAGTTCACCCAGTGGATAATTTCGAGAGGGAACTGACAGATAACTTTGAGTTTAGAGGAAACAGTGCAAGTACTGAGTACAAAATGAAGTTTTGCATTCTGATTGCAGTCTTAGCCTTCGTGGCTCCAAGTAAGTGTATTAATTTATGGAAAATCCTGACAGAGGGGTATACTTTCTAATCTGAAGAAGTATATTGACGACGAGGGTGAATAATTGAATACCACCCTATGTTCAATTCTCCGTTTAAAAAGAAGTCTTGAATTGCTGTAATCTTAAGTGTACCTCCAGTCAAAAAATTAAAAAATAAATAACTAAGAGCATGAAAAATTGATTTTAACAGTCCAACTCCCCTCTTCATAGGGCATTCCTGAGCTGAGATATAAGACGTTGAAGTTTATTCACTTAAAACAAATTGGTCCATTGCGCAATAATTTGTGACTCTCTTGTTGTACAACTCACAGAACCTGCTTTGTTTTCCTTTAAAATTAAAAATGTTTTTAATGACCTTGAACACTTCCTGTTTGCTTGCAAATGTTGCACAGAGGGGGCTTAATTAATTACGTCACCCCATTAGAGTAAGAGTGCTATCACACCTTGGTACAAGGTGCAGTAACTTTCAGAAAAACAAAGAAATACAAAGATTGTAATTTGAGTAATACAACAATGACATCAAAAATTATTGCGCAATATACCATTTTAAGTTGAGTGAATAAACTTCAACATTTTATATCTCAGCTCAAAAATGTCCTATGAAGATGGGAGTTGGACTGTTAGAATTCATTTTTCATGCCCTTTAACATATATTTTTGAATATTTTGACTTGAGGTACACTTTAAGATGCAGTTCTTTTCTCTGCTTGAAATCCATTTATAGTGAATGTGTTGAGATATCTTGGCAAATCGCTAGGGCGGGGAAAGGGGACAGGAGGGCATAAACTTATTACAAGTACAGTTGGCTTTGGTAGGGTCCAGACCTCGGCACAATTAAATTTGACGTTCTGGTCACCGGAGCGTAGGATGGGTAACGGGAACTATGTTACGAATAATCCCTGTTTGGTAAAGTTACTTATAATAAGTAACTTTACAAAACAGGGCTAGTGTGATGTACAGGAGTACATCACACTAGCCAACGACACGGACCCACTCATAGAGGCAGTCTGGAAACACAGAGCGATAACCGGGTACAAGTCAAAGAAAGAGGAAATGGCAGAATGGAGGACCGAGTACATCAACAAGTGGTCCAACAAACAGCTACATGGACAATACAAACGGCAAGTACCTGAGGTGGCAGCCACTGAAAACACATACAAATGGCTGAAAGGGAGCACAGGTCTGAAGATTGAAACAGAGGCGTTAATAACAGCCGCGCAAGACCAGGCCCTGAATACAAAATGCCACAAGACAAAAGTACTTCACACAATGAATGATCCCAAGTGTAGAATGTGCAAGGACAAAGATGAGACAGTTGCCCATATAATCACAGCCTGCCCTAAGATAGCCGGAAGCCTCTATAAGACCAGGCACAACAATGTAGCAGCCGCAATACACTACGAAGTATGTCAGCACTACGGCATCCCAACAACAACGAACACATGGCTACACAAACCCAACCCAACAGAAGAGAACGACAAGGCTAAGATCCTCTGGGACTTCGAAATCAGGACTGATAGAGTAATAACGGCTCGCCGACCAGACTTGGTAATCATAGACAAAGAAACACAGGAAGGACTTATAATAGATGTGGCAATACCCAACGACTCACATATAGTCGAGAAGGAAAATGAAAAAGTAGACAAGTACCAAGACCTGAAACTCGAAATACAGAAACTGTGGAACATAAAAGCAAAAGTCATGATCCCTGTAGTAATCGGCGCACTCGGAGAAAACACCAACAACCTAGAGAGACAATTACAACACATACCTGGCAGACACAAAGTGCAACAACTTACAAAGACAGCACCTACCAACATAGAAGTTGAGAAAGAACAAGAAATAATAATAATAATAATAATAATAATAATAATAATAATAATAATAATAATAATAATAATAATAATAATAATAATAATAATAATAATAATAATAATAATAATAATAATAATAATAATAATAATAATAATAATAATAATAATAATAATAATAACCCCGTAACTACAGACCCATTACATGCCTACCAACAACATGGAAAATGTTCTCAGGGATACTTGCCGACCAGATTAACGAACACCTGAGCACACACCAGCTACTTGCACAAGAACAGAAAGGATCACGACCAGGGTGTAGGGGAACTAAAGACCAACTACTAATGGACAAGATTCTGACCTCAGATTCGAAGAAAAGAAGAACCAACTTGGCAGTAGGTTGGATAGATTACAAGAAAGCGTACGACTCAGTACCACACTCCTGGATACTCCACAGCATGGCAATGCACAAGATCGACCCCAAGATAATTACACTAGTGCAAAACTCAATGAACAACTGGAATACCACCCTCACATCAGGTGGAAAAGAACTAGCCAACATAAAGATCCGACGTGGAATATTCCAAGGCGATTCACTCTCACCCCTTCTGTTCTGTGTAGCTCTCAACCCCCTAAGCCACATTCTCCGAAACACCAAACAAGGTTACACACTGAAGACAGGACACAAAATCAACCACCTTCTGTACATGGACGACTTGAAGCTGTATGCCAAGAACGAGAACGACCTCACCGCCCTGATTGAGACTGTCCGAATATTCACCAACGACATCTGCATGGAATTCGGACTCGACAAATGCGCGAGACAAATCATACACCGCGGAAAAGTCAAAGTAACCGAGGGCCTGGAGCTACCCAACATTGGCAAGATTAAGGATGCTGACCTAAGTGAGGGATACAAATACCTTGGCATACTACAGAACATGCAAAACAAAGAGCAAGAAGTCAAACACAAGGCTACATCAACCTACAGAAAGAGACTGCGACAGGTACTAAAATCAAGACTCAATGGCAGAAACAAGATACGAGCAATTAACACATACGCAATACCAGTAATCACATACACCGCAGGCATAATTGACTGGAAACAGACAGAACTCGAACAACTGGACAGAATGACACGCAAGACAATGAACATGTACGGAGCGGAGGACTCCACCCCAGGGCTGACATACAACGACTATACCTCCCAAGAAAGGACGGCGGAAGGGGTCTGAAGGATAATAATAATAATAATAATAATAATAATAATAATAATAATAATAATAATAATAATAATAATAATAATAATAATAATAATAATAATAATAATAATAATAATAATAATAATAATAATAATAATAATAATAATAATAATAATAATAATAATAATAATAATAATAATAATAATAATAATAATAATAATAATAATAATAATAATAATAATAATAATAATAATAATAATAATAATAATAATAATAATAATAATAATAATAATAATAATAATAATAATAATAATAATAATAATAATAATAATAATAATAATAATAATAATAATAATAATTATAATAATAATAATTATAATAATAATGACAATGATAATCAGGCCAGTTCAGATGGGAAAACCGTAGATTGCTCTTGGATGAAAAACACACCTTACTTTGACCCGGCCAGGAATCGAACTCCAGACCTCCCGGTTGCTAAGCTTCATCGCTATGTATCGGTACTGGTTCTGGAGGGAGCAGAGAAAGTTTCCAGAGTGAGATATATTTACAAAGCATGTCTTTACCAATACTTGCGTAAGTTTTCTGCATTTTTCAATTACTTATGTTTAAAAAAAATTGATGTAAATTTTGTAAATAAGTTAATTATGCAAGCAGTTGTTACTTTTTCATAACCTACGAGAGATGTTGTATTTGGTTGCTATAATTTCTTAATGATTTCTTGCTTGTGGAACCTTCATGCCTGCTGGTTTGCTTAACACAGACCCTTTGCTCTTCGTCTCCCACTGGCAGATGGGATGGAGCCATTGGTAGTGTTTGCTCTATAGCTCCATCCCTATTCTGGGAGACTTGTCCACAGGGTCTGGCCCTGCCCCTATACTAGCGGTTTGGCATCCAAAATCTCGTTTATGTTCTCGGGTCCTTTTATTTATTTTATTTTGAAATGTCTGTTTATTAGGTTTATGAGTGAAGTACCCTTATAATATGTTGATTATAGTTATAAATTATTATTATAAAAGGAACATTAAAAGAATGGAAGGTGAAATGAATTGCTTGATAGATGACCGATTAGTACATACTAATATATAGTACAGACCCGGCGAGATGTGACAGATTTATTACATATGTTTTGAAAAATTTATGTAAAGATTGTAGATAAGGTAAACCGGTAAGCACTTATTTCGTTTTCTTAATCTAAGAGCGTTAATGAATTTTGTTGTTATAATTTCTTGTAAATCTTTGCAGCTTTGAGCATGTGTCTTGGTTTTTTTTTTTTCCTTTGTAAAAGGCACATCGCTATTTCTTATTGTATGAACAAAGGATCCAAAATAAAATACAAGAGATGGCAAAAAAAAAAAAAAAAAAAAAAAATAATAATAATAATAATAATAATAATAATAATAATAATAATAATAATAATAATAATAATAATAATAATAATAATAATAATAATAATAATAATAATAATTATAATAATAATGACAATGATAATCAGGCCAGTTCAGATGGGAAAACCGTAGATTGCTCTTGGATGAAAAACACACCTTACTTTGACCCGGCCAGGAATCGAACTCCAGACCTCCCGGTTGCTAAGCTTCATCGCTATGTATCGGTACTGGTTCTGGAGGGAGCAGAGAAAGTTTCCAGAGTGAGATATATTTACAAAGCATGTCTTTACCAATACTTGCGTAAGTTTTCTGCATTTTTCGAAGGGGGAGGGGAATGAAATTTGCGCGGAGGTTAATCTCCCTAGTCAAGACAGCTTCCGAGAGTCCTCGACATGTCCAGTAGTTTTCTGATATAACGTCTACTTTGGCTTGGCCTGTGTAGCGGCCTCTGAGGCTACCGCCCTTCCTGAGATTAATGTTGCGTGCACCCAGGCTCGTTGGTTTTCGCAGCCGCTGCTGAGAGTGAACAGAACAAACTTCTTTCCCTCGGAGGGGTAACTCTGACTTCATTTGTTAAAGTGAAAAAACCAAACCTTGTCTATCAGCACTGATTCCTAAGAAAAGCTCATGTTTTCTGCATAGACTTTATTTTGCAACTGAACTTGAAGATACATTGGGCGCACTCAAGGTATCAAGTGAACTTGACTCAAAGGGTACAAAAAATGGCTCATGCTATCCAACAATTCTGTCTTAATCATAAACCCCAGCAGTAGCTAGCCTACATCTCTTCAAAATACTATGCTCAAGAAGAGCCATGGACGTTGCATCATTTGAAATGTTGAAAGTTTGGGTGAACAAATTATTCTTGAGCAACAACAAGCAACAACTGAATTTCTATCTGTGGGACACTTATTTCTTGGAAACTGAGAAGGCTACCATACTGCCTTATTTTTGGTAATCTATCAACCTGTGTCAATAAATATTAGTTTTAAAAGGATGGATTTTTCTTGCAAACAAACGCAAGATTTCCCTTTAATCCTTTCCTTTGTCTTTTTCACTAAATGAAGGCTACGGGTGGGCGTTGGACTATGAACGCTTTATGTACGCAGCTGGTCGTACAGTGCAACTGCAATGTGATTTATGTGAGATGGTTGTCTCTGATGTACAGTCACTCTTGGCGGGAAAAGAACACGAGGTAAGTCGCTGAAAACCCAGGTAACATCTCCATGTGGGATCCTAAGAGATCTATATGTGCTACTATATGTGGCCTCTATAATTTTGCTCCTGAAATTAGTAAGGACCCACATGGGATAATAACGGGGATCAAATTGGCAACTGATTTGTGGGTAAAATAGAATGGGTAAAAAGCAAAATATCCCCGATGCATATGGATTGCTCATGTACGTGTGTTTAATCTGGTGGAGGGATGTAAACAAACGTAAAACAGTATGCTATGCGTGACCGACAAACCCCCCAGCGCTCATATGTTTTGTTACCAGTTGACTTGAACAGAAAGGTAACTGGCGCATGCGCAGATATAAGCTTTGAACTCCTCTATTTGTTTTTATCCTGGCTAATTGTACCGATTTTATGCATAATTTGAAAAGTGTCTGGTCACGAATTTTGAAATACCAATATGAATGGTTGATTATTCTTGCATTCAGAAAACATTTATTTGTGTGTAGGATATGGGGACTGGTATGTGTAGAAAACGTATCTGGTTTGTAAAAATTTGGTTAATGTCTTCAACCAAAAATATGCCTCTTGAATGACTTCAGGAATATTTCGATGTAAGCCATATTTATGTAATTTCGATCTCTCTGAATGAGTATATGAACTTGCCTACAGATGGACCTTCTGAAAAATCAGTATGTACGGTATTATGCAGTAAATACCCGTACCAGAATAGGCCTATACATTGTAAAAATAAAATAAATAGTTTATCCTTAAACACTAAATAATGTGCAAAAATATAATGGCGGTAAATAAATAATCCAACCACTTCGTTTTGTCAACTCAGTAATACAGGGACGTAAGTTTTGAACAACTTTTTCATTTGCTTGAGGACTCGCTTGCGTAGCTTTCCCTTTAATTCTTAATCGACAACTCGAACGAATTCTGTAGTGCAAAGTCGTCAAGACCTTCCGGCACGACGTCTCATTTTCTTCTAAACATTGTTCCCAACTTCCTCGTTTCGAAATCACACAAGTGGTTTTATTTTATTTTTGAAAGCCACCAGTAGTTTCAATCAAATCAAGCTGGAAACGTCTTATCTTACACCCCTATAAACACTTTCTGCATACTCATGCATGTAAAAAGTTAAAGTGTACCTCAAGTCAAAAAATCAATATATACCGTATTAAAGAGCATGAAAAATGAATTCTATCACACCAACTCTGATCTTCGTAGGACATTCCTGAGCCGAGACATAAAATGTTGAAATTTATTCACTCAACTGAAAATGGTATATTGCGTAATGATATGAAAGCAAACAGGGAGTGTTCAAGGTCATAAAAGCATTTTTAATTTTAAAGGAAAACAAAGTTAGTTGTACAACAAAGAAGTCACAGTTGCGCAATGGACTTTTTGTTTTAAGTGAATAAATTTCAATATTTAATATATCACTAATGAAACGAGCTATGACAATGGATGTTGGATGCATAAGATTCATTTTGCAACCTCTGAAATACATATTTTCAAAATCCTCGACTTAAGGTACACTTTAATGCTTCAAAGCATGGGAAACTACAGAACAATGCAGAATAAGATTTTTGTAATGTAGGTTAATTTTCCAGGTTAGGCTAACAAATGTCGACGTTTTAAAGGCATGGAAAATAAATTGTCCATTGTAGTATGCCTTTGGAGAAAAACTTGAGGCGGTTTTGTCCCAACCGGGTTTAAGGCTAAATGACCCCACTTATGGCCCGTCTTTACTAGCTACTCGGATTCGTCTATAAAGTTTACACCAAATTATACAGACGAATGATTCGAAATATACAATTCAACTTTGAACATGGGCGTTAGCAAGAGCAGGCAAGAAGGGAAACTGACACCCTACCACTGAAAAATCAAAAACTTGAAAAATAGGTTAACTTGAAAGAAAGGTATATTTATGTCAAAATTTTTCTCTAAGATATCACTACAAAATTTGCAGAACATAAGATTTCGGGGTAGAAAATAGTTAAATGCAATTAAACTCACAAGGTTTGACAAGTGTCATTTTTCATATGTGGAAGGCACTTTCTCCAAATTTTTCCTGCTTTGCGCAAAACTACCAAGACGCAAGGGGCCTCGATCCTGGAGGTAGTGGTGCAATTGCCCCACCAATAGTATATTGGGGGCATATGTATATCGTTTTCCCCTAATAGTTCAGGCAGATATAAAAAGAAAAAACCATTGGTAGAATAAACAAAATATAACATTGTGGTAAACAGATGGCTTCAATGCCTGGAGAAAACACAAATTTGAGACTATTTCAAGGTAATAAATAATACTGCATTTATAATGCGCCATCTATATTTGTTTTGTGTATGCCTGTCAATGTAAGTGTCTACATGCGGATGTCTTTTTGTGAGTATATAGCTAGGTATGCGCTGACGTTTGTGTGGGTGGATTGCTTATGAATGAGTCTGTTCAGGGACACGATCTCAGATTCTAGCTGTTCGCAAAGTTTTGCCCCTCCATTTGCAAACCAGATCTAATACGCCCCTGTATGCTTAACAATCCCAAGCTTCATCCCTCTGGCTTCATCCCTGGTTAACAGACTTTTTTTTACTGTTTCCTAGGAGTAGAAAATTTCTCTCTTAATTTGATTGATAAAAAGTTTTGCACCCCTTGTTTTTTTCTCAGTGTCGATGCTCATCCCTTGGATATGGTTTTCTTACCTCCGATAATATTAAAAACTACTTGTAACTATGGCGTAATACATTCTCGATAAACGTGTATTACAACAGAAAATCTGCACTCAGTATTATATGTATCGTAAATTTGATTTCGTTTACTCTTTTTTTTTTAACAGATCCAGAACTTGTTCGACTCCTTGTGTGCTGACTTGCCGAAAGAGTATCAAACCAACTGTACGACGTTTGTCAACAATTATCTGCCAATCTTTTTTGAATTTATCGATGATATGGTAACGGACAAAGTTTTGTGCCAATTTTCCCATTAGTTGTTAACTTGCATTTTTACCACCTAGTAAAAAATTTAGACCGGGAGCGTCGAGAGGTTTTCCTGAAGTTCTCAAGTACTTGTTGCAATTATTATCGACCTATAGAGTGTCTTCACTGAAGTCACAAGCTCCGCGCCTTTCTCTGTCGGACAAAAATCGTACTCTAGCACGTTTAACTATAGCCGAGGTTCAGCTGACGATATTCTGGAAAAACGGCCGTGGCTGGCCAGACTTAAACCAATTCATAAGAAACTGGACCTTAAAAGTCCATCTAACGAACAAACTGACGACATTCTGTAGAGTGCTATCACGTGACGTCATAATTGCGTAGCCACGCCCACTGCCGAAAAAAAAAACATTCATCACGAAGGTCGTCAGCTGCTTCTCAGCCTGTTATTCGTGCAAAAAGTGCTGGACTTATGACGTCACTTTCAACACTATACAATAGATAATTCTCACTGACGTCACAAATATGCGTTAGCACCACCATGCATGTTTGAGGGCAAGCCTGTACATACATACCGGGGTTGCCCTCAAACATGGCTGAAATACTCCACATGGATAGCGTCTATGACGTGAGAACTATCTATAATTAGCAGAGCAGCAAAACTGCCCTGAGATGCCACGAAGGGGGTGCTCGGACCACACTGTTGAGCATCAAAACCAAAATAAAACTGTCAAATTATCAGTTACTGCAGCAATTCATGGTGTATTTTTCGCGGTTCTAAGTTTCATGGATAATCCACTGGTCAGGCGATTCGCAACACTTAGTGACAACGAGCATTCAGCATTCACAGAACAAATTAAAAGTGCACATATTTATGGCCCGCGAACGCTTCAATGTTAACTGGTGAAAGCTGTAATCAGAGCTGAACACTTCATGTACTTTGACGTTTTATGTAGAATATAAAGCTCATATGTCGCTCTTAATAGGTTGCTGTGATAAACTTAGCTACGTGTTATATGCTTAGAAAATGTATCATGGGCAAACTTACTGTTACGAAATGATTTCATTGATTTGTTATAATATATCAAATCTTTGGAAGGACAAAAGGTGTAAAATATAAATTCACATTACGTTGTCATGTTTGATCAAGCAGACCCCCGCAGAGGTTTGCGAGCTTCTCGCCCTCTGTAGTTCTGACGTCGGAAATGGCCCCTCCCGATCGATGACGGTCTTTGCTAGATACTTCCTCAGGAGAGTTTCCAACCTCAGAACTATCCGAAAACAACGAATTAATTGTGAGTGCAACTGTGGTGTCCGTCGACTTCATTTCAAATATATGGTTCGTCGTTTGTGTCATGTCATTATGCCGTCAAAAAGCTATCATGCCGTCAAAATTTATTCCGTTGTCTAAATCCATTTCGTTGTCACAACTTATTGGGCCGTCAAAACTAATTCCGTTGTCAAAACTGGTTCCGTTGTCAAAACTAATTCAGTTGCCAAACTGATTTCAATGTCCAACATTTTGACCAAAGACAAACTCCGATACATTTTGTGGCCGAAGAAGGCGCAAGGGGATCCAATTGGCATGCAAGATGAGACTACCGGTAAAGTTATATGCACATAAGACTGGGCTCCCGATATGTACCACGCTCGGCAACTCGGCGGCCGGTCCGGCTTATAATCATAAGGAAAGTCTTTGAATCCAAAGGAAGCTACAAACTAATCGTCCCAGGGAACCAGCACAAAAATACGTAGATATTTACCGCTAAGCGGTTTAAGAAGTCGATAGTCTTTATGGGGCAGATGGTCTGGCAACCTTTAGTTAGATTCATACGGATGTTGTACTAAAAACGGCACAAACGGCGCGCCATACAATGAGACAATGAATAAGACAAACTGTCGTCGAAATATCTGCAGTTTGGTCACTTTTCAGATGCCTATAGTAAAACAAAAACATTACCGCAATGCTACATATTAAAACTCGTATAGTCACATATGGTTTTCAAAGCAGTGAGAAGGAATGATACACTTCACATGCGTAGATTGGCTAAGTGTTTGTCGCGATAGGTTTTAAATTTCTTAAATTGTCTACAAGAAGGGGGATATTACAGGGTTGCGTTTAAAAGGGTATCAATATGAGAAGAACACACCTTGAGTAATTAATCAAGCTAAACAATAGGATCTTGCAATTATAGCTCATCTCCTCAAAATAAGTTAGTGTAAAAAAGTATACGTATAACATTCGACTTGGAGTCGAGAGGTCTGGAGTTCGAACATCCCAGCCGGGTCATACCAAAGACTTCCAAAATGGGTTAAATGGAACGTCATGAAATGTCATTGTGCTTGGTGCTCAACATAAAGAAGCAATGGGTTAGGGAAACACGCCATTGAGCCACAACTGTGAAAAGACAGTGTCCGTTCCGACTTCAACCAATTAGTCAGAAACCAAGCCGCAAAATCTCACTAACTAACTGCTTGACTTGGATCATTTAAATTTTTGAAATTTGGGTGAATAAATTATTTTCGTGCAACAAAATAACCAAATTCCTACCTAGAGGAACCTAATTTTCTTTTGAAAAATTGACTACTTCACACCCATTTTGATTTGTCTATCGTTAAGTTTCTAATAATATTGTTTTAAAAGTTATAAATTTTCAGTAAAACAAACGCAGTATTTCCCTTTCAGATAAGTATGTGAAAAGTATGTAGCTAAATTTGAAATCGAAATCTGTAAGCTTGGGAGTTCCAAGTGACATTAAAGTAAACTACAGATATTCCAAATTGATCTTTGGCTAAAACAAGAGTGATGGATTTACTTACAGATTTCCGCCAACTTGTAGGAGAGAATTACCTTTGCGAAGCATGTGGAGATAGCATTGGATCTATTCACGAAGCAGTGGCATGCAACTATACTTGGGTAAGAATCATTGATCAATCAGAAAGTAAATCTAGTTTAGGATGGATCGTGCATTAGTGCAGGATAATGCACGATCGGGTTACTGCAAGCGATGTAGGAGGGGCACAGCGCAGCCCGAGTGCATCCAGTGAAAAGCAGTAACCTATAGGAGTGCATTACTTTTGTTCTTATGCACATGCCCAGAGTTGCTCAATTTTGTTCATGAATACAGGGTAATCACATTTTTAAAGGAGCAGGGTAGCCGCCAAACGAGAATTAATTCTCGGACCCGCCGACTTCGTTACATCCGATTAAGTGTGCTGCTTTATCGATACCGATACTTGTAAAAGCCATGCATGCAGCGTGTCTGTTGTAACGGGCTACATTTATTACTGTCATTAACAGCAGCCTACTAACGTGAGCCTAACTTGGGTTAGCGTTAGAGCCTATCATGGTCTACCACGAGAAACAAACTCACTGATCGAAAAAATAATTTCTATACCTGCAAAATCGACAATGTTGTTCATGAACTTCCTGAAGATGATATGTCTTGCCATCAGTATCCCACTGAAACGTATAACGCTAATATACTACATACGTACGTACGTTGTGAGTTGTGTGCACTAATGCCTGGGTAGATGGATTGATTAGAACCGATACAAGTGGAAACGACTCAAAATTGCCTGTGTCAGAAAAAAAAGTAACGAATTAAAAATTCAAAAATGAAATTGCAAATATCTCCAGAACTTATATAGGCTATTTCAAAATTACTTAACAAAATTATTTTACATGAGAATATAAAATGCATTCAGATTAATATTGTTAAAATTATCCCCGCACAGAGGGTAGCCTTTCCATTTGTATGAAGTACCGGGTATTTTATTTTGGAAGTTCGCCACTTCTATACCGCTTAAAAAGATGACCAGAAAAGAATGAAACCTTGTTTGTGAATAACATTAAACAGTACAATCCCGTGTAAAGATCTGGTAGCCTAGACAAATTAGTCCTCTTTGGTTTGTGTCATCAAGTTTGTCCCACACAAGAAGGGATGGAGCTACCTAAATGCACATGTGTTTGTCGTAGATTTTGAACGAGAAAAGGTATATACAGCGTTATTGTTCCAAATTCATCGTATACTCACAGGGTTTCGTTACGTCAATATCTGTTCTTTAATAGGAAATGGTGGCTAATTTCTTTGAACCTGCCTGTCAGCTTTACCAAAATCCAGATGGGTGCATGGACTTTTTCCGGTCTCTCCCCGGTGACGTAAACGACTTTGCCAACAAATATTTGGTAAGAATATTTTTCCGATTCAGAAAAGCCCGCCCAGGACAAAACGAGCAAGATTATCACTAATTTTTGAAGGTCGTAGAGGATTCATTACGAACTGTACCCCGCTCAGTCTTTGAAATTTTGCATCAACTAGTCTGGCATATACAGGCGTTTATTATGATAGCCTCAAGGCCCAATTAGCCTACATGTTACGACTTTAAAGTCAATATATAGATTGAAATCATTCTGAAATAGTTTGATTAAGAGGTAAATCTCAAATTTGTTCTGAAAATTTAACCATGGAAACGATTAATATTCCATCTACTAAACTGAGCTTTTCAATCGAAGTTACTGATTTGCTCCCAGTTAGAGAGTATTTTTTTAGACACTGGCGATATATATGGACGTAATCATATTATTTTTCGGTTGCATTTTAGCTTCATCTGCAAGTGACATTTTTCGACCTTCTCTTTGTAATTTTCATTCAAGTAAATGGATAGATTTTTATTGCACCCTTTTACGTTGAAGGAACTGGAGGATGGGGTGCCAAATGGGATAAAATTTCAATCTTACACTTTAAAAAGTGTCTGTAAAATTACATAACAAACAGACAAAGAAATATAAAGAGATTACAAAAACGTGCTGGCTACTTTGAAACATGGTTGCCAGCATTTTTTTCTGTATCCTTCATATGTCCTTTTATTTATATATTTTTGCAGTTTACAATGGGCAGAGGGCATCGCAAATGGCCGTAGAAAATATCTATCAGGGCATATTTCAGACTTAGCTACGCCTTACCAGTATACAATTCCTGGTCAAGGCTTCCTTATACAGTATGGTGAAATTTTGCATTACAAACACGTATTAATATATTCATCATTTAGTCACATGATTGTGACTGGGCCAGTTCTCACATATTAATGCATTTCCACATCTTATAGATAGGGAAACCAGTGTAAGTAATCGTCCAATTAAAATAATAATTGGATTAATGTTTTACAAAGAGGGTGGTGTGTAGAAAGACATTTTAAGAAACACAGTTGAAACTAGCCATTACAATAAAAAAATCATGCACCTGAATGCTTGCAGGACCCAGTCCAAGACTGTAAAATTTTCGGCTTTTGTCCCGCTGAAGAAGAAGAAGAGGAAGTGGAAGAAGAAATTGAAGAAGAGGTAGAGGAAACTGATGTACAAATTGAAGAAGCCAGGATTCCCGTCCAACCTCAGCCTCGTATTAACGTCGATGTAAATGTTAGGGTTTGTCGAAACGAAGGAAGGGGCAGTAAGTCCTACAAATTACCCGTTTCCACCAAAAAACTGAAAAAATACGGCAGACGTGGGACGGATGAGTTCCGCCGAAGAATGATACGTTCTATTCTCGTATCTGTTGGAGGTAATGTTATTATCAGCTGCTAAGCACTTGCATAAGAACATATCTAAGTACTTTTCATTCTAATCCCACTCGAAGTGGTATAAACCGGCGGCATTGGTCAGACTATTCTCTCATTGATGTACATGTTTTAGCTCTTTAAAAGCATGATCTTCTCATCCGAAACAGTTCCAATACTCCTAATCTATACTCACTCAAGCCCCTCCCACAACTGTCTGTAAGATTCATCTTCTTCTAGACACAATCTCAGTTTATTGATCCATGGCGAGTACGCAGGACCCCAATATGTAATTAAAAACACTCTCAGTAGAGTACATGCTGTGTAATATGAGCTTTGGTACTCTGCTTTCTTTGAACTAGCTGTCAATCAAAGAGCTGAACCAATTGAAAATTTCTGTGAACTACTACAAAATTGTAGGCCTAGTTTGGGGTAAGAGGATTAGCCCATTATACAGCTTTAGCTTCTTAAACACGTTAAGTATTTTAACTCAAATTATACTTCAAAAAGTAGCATATGTGGTACCAGACTTCATATAAGAAAACCTAATTTTTCTTACGTACATTTTTACCCCCTCCCATCGAACCCCCAGGCCGGTGATCACACAAGATACTGCATGACCTACCTTTGAGAGAAATCCTGGGTAGGGTACTGCATACCCTCTTATGAGTTTTCTCTCCCGGTCAGTCATTCTCTTCAACTAGGGAACTGCCGCTGGTATTAACTACCTGTATTAATGAGTAGTTTGCTACGGACTTCCCATATACATGGACAGAGGATCTTGGGAAAAATCTGTCGGCACCATTAAAACCAAAAAGGCACATTAACATGGCCGCCGTAAAACTGTAATTTGCGTGATTTGACGACGACTCTGTACGTAATATTTCAAATAAAATTTAAATTTTGACTGTGGGACAACATCATAAGTGCAGTGATCTTGACCTTACTTGCATTACCTTAAATTATTTTGGAAATATTTCAAGTTTCTCGCAAAATCTGTAGATTTTGACTTTTAGAGCAAGTCCAAACTTTCACACACAAAACCACAGCAGACAGCCATCTTGCTAAGCCTATAGCCTACTCAAACGTACAGTAGCGACAATCTACGCATAGGATGTTAGTGCAGTATGCTCTGTCCATGTAGTCTATAGTCCATGAACTCTGTGAGGTCGGCATAATAACCAAAATTCAATCAACTATTAGTTGAGGACTGGCAGTGCATTTATCCCAAGGGATGAATGAGATAATAATATTTTCTGGCAAGGGACTGGCGGGAGACATGAGCTTGAACTTTAACAGGGGACTACTGAATGTTATGACAAAATCCAGTTTATGTGCATCTTGCCGTGTTTGTTATCATCGTTCTTATGGTCTCACTGCTCCATTAGTGTAGTGTTCTAGACCGTCAAGCGCACACCCTCAAAGAAGTAATTCTTTTAACTCTGGTTTGGACCAAATTTTGTCAGAATAACCTGCCAGCTGGGTAATGAAAGTCCATGAATATGAAAGAGAACATGCCAGAGTATGGATGTTGAAAATGTGGGCAAGATTGATGGTGATTTAGACTGTTTAAAAAATTGCTGTCAAATGGAGGAGATTTTCCGTTTTTGTGAAGAGGCTAGGGGTGGGTGTACCCTACAAAAACTTTAAGTCCTTCTAGCTCAAAATCTAAACGGTAATGGTGTGGAAATTTTAGTTATTGGGGGTGTGAGACCTTATGACTGTTTTGGCCGACGTGCTTGCTTGTGACCAGTCAAAATATACTTTGAAAATTGAAAAAATAACTGGCAAGGCAATTGCATATATCCGATGATAAATGGGATAATACTTTTTGGTAGAGATATGGGAGGAGGGGGTTATTAACAATGCCCTCAAAGATAGGACTGGCGCATACAACGATCAAAACTCCGTTGTACATCCAGTGTTCGCTATTGTATTGTTATTATTATCTTTGTTTTGGTGTCGTATTTGCTTGTGACCAATCAATTTTTTTTTTCTTCAGGCCAGGAAGATGTAAGTCAAGTCCCATACGTCGTCAGTGGTGATCAGCAAGTGGAAACAGTACCAGTGAGTATACATATATCACTGCGTTTTAAAAGCACACAGATTCCGAAACCTGGGTGAATATTCACCGGATTCCGGGTTAGTATGCCAACCACACAACCTTGGTAAATTTTAACCTGGAATTCCAATTTATTTCAGTCAATAACGTGGGGAATTTTATCAAATACCTGGTCATTTTTGAAGTAATATAAATAAGAATTCCTGGTTAAATTTTACAGGATTGTGTGGGTGGCAAATGACCCGAAACCTGGTTAATATTCACGGGGGGGGGGGGGGGAGGGTAGAGTACAAGAAAACAACTGCACTGGAACCTCGGGGTCAGGAATTGTGGAAACGGAGAGTCATGATCGTTTCCCAGGGGGACTTGAATGAAGTACCGTACCATTACGATACCATATTTCTCTGCAACAGTAGGGTGTGTACCCCCATGAGCCCTATATCTTGCCCAGTGGCGTAGCCACGGGGGAGGAGGATGGGTAAGAACCCCCTATGACCCAACCTTGCAAAGCAAAAAAACACCTAAAACAGCGGTTTTTTCTAGCTATCCTTAGACTGTTCCCTCATGTCGTGCCCCAAAACCTCCCCCATGGCACCAACCCCCCCCCCCCTCCCCCATGACACAATCCTGGCTACGACACTGATCTTGCCTTGAACTAAAATTAGACAGGGATTATCAGGACTCCCTGAATGAAGTTTTTGAAAGAAGGGCTAGGTCATGGAAGTTTGGTGGTGCTATTGGAAGGGGAGGGATTGGGTAGAGAAGAGTGTGTTAAACTGACACTGCATAATGTACTTCATTAATATTCAGTCATAGAAATCGACGGATTTCGAAGGATAGCAGGTTCGTCCTAGCTGGTTGCGATAAATGGGCACTCTTTTCTTGGATATTCCTGGAATACCCAGTCAAATAATGAAAGGAGCTGAAAGTGAAATATATTTTCCCTAAATTTATTCTTAAAATTATTATTCTACTCCACACTCGTGCTCATAAAAGTGAACCAAATTCAAAATACATGCAAATATTAACTCATTGTCCTACTGTTATCTCCACGATTCAGAGAAAGCCGTATAGCAACGCTGTAGTTTTCTTGATACCTATGTTCTTACCGTCAGTGTCATGTTTTCCCTTTTTGTTCTCTTATAGGATCATTCAAAATGTGAAATATGCCGCTTCTTCTCTTCTGCTGCTGAGGGCGTTCTTCAATACAACAAGGTAAGGCAGTTTGAGGGGCGAATTTCCTTCCTTCTGATACTTCTAAGTTTCTCAACTAGGCTACTCCTTATCTCAGCCCATATCCTGACGTAAACTGTTAGAACGTATGGGTCAATGTGCCCCAAAAGTGGATCGGGAGGGAACCAACGTAAACAATTGGGGCAAATAATGAACATTTGACACAACTTTGGTTAAAATGTAACCCAAAGATGATGGTTGAGTTCTCCTGCGACCCAATCCTTGCTTTTAGGTAGCGGTCTTATTCTGGTGGGCATACAAAACCCGAATATATTGATAAGCCTTGAGCACTGCGCACATGCTGTGCATTTAGTCAGGGCCCGGTTAGTCAGTGAGCACAAACCAGAGAATGCAGTGGGAAACAAGGTGGAGGGGGGGGGGGGTATACAGTAGTAAATTTGCAAATAGTGTTAAAAATGAACAGTTTAAAGAAACTAGTGCACGTATAAAACGGAAAGGGCAAAGAGAATAATTAAAATAAAAAAATGGAATCTGCAGTCTTTTGCAGCAGTCTTTTTCCAGTGGAACGTTTTGTTTGAAAAGGGGAACCGTTCTCATTGTGCAAAAATTGGGAGAACTTTCGCACAATATCAATGTTTTTTCGTTTTTGAAAGCTCCTTTTTGTCGATAATAGTAAAATTTCTTATATTTAATGACACTCAACACATTTTAGTGTGGAATTATTACGCTGAAGGGCAAATTCGTAAATGTGATCTTCATTTTTAATTCCATGAAATATATATTTTTTGCAGGCTGACATCACAGAAGGCTTGTCTCTTGTCTTTGATGACATTTGTAACGCCCTTCCTGATCCATGGAAATCTGAGGTAAGTTATTTCATGGAACCAGTTTACAGTTTTCCCTGCGTTAGCACATTGGCTTCAGGCACATAGTACCTTCTTTGGTTCGTAAGCGAGTTCGGAAATTCGTTGCCGCATGGAATTGTGGGGCACAACGTGGGTTAGTAAGTTACAAGTAATTAGATGGAGTTTTACAGGCCAGTTGCCAACCTATTGTTTCAAGTCGAGCCGGCCACGGCCTTTTACAAAACTCTAACTAACTAACTAACTAACTAACTAACTAACTAACTAACTAACTAACTAACTAACTAACTAACTAACTAACTAACTAACTAACTAACTAACTAACTAACTAACTAACTAACTAACTAACTAACTAACTAACTAACTAACTAACTAACTAACTAACCAACTAACTAACCTAACTAACTAACTAACTAACCAACTAACCTAACTAACTAACTAACCAACTAACCAACTAACCAACTAACTAACTAACTAACCAACTAACCTAACTAACTAACTAACCAACTAACTAACTAACTAACCTAACTAACTAACCAACTAACTAACTAACTAACTAACTAACTAACTAACTAACTAACTAACTAACTAACTAACTAACTAACTAACTAACTAACTAACTAACTAACTAACTAACTAACTAACTAACTAACTAACTAACTAACTAACTAACTAACTAACTAACTAACTAACTAACTAACCGATGATTTGGAAGATGTGCACATAGGCGTGGCCACCAAAACGAATAACCAAACTGGCTTATCGTGCATATCGTGCACTGTGTCTAACAACATAATGAGAATAATATAGCTTCCTGTTACTAATAAAGGTAGTCAGTGGCGGCGGAAGTATAAAAATTTAGGAGGGGACAATCAGCGAACAAGATGGAATGGTTGGACTCGTGAAACGAACCCTATGTGCGAGTAGCGCACATCACGAGCGCGAAGCGCGAAGTCCCACTGGCGTGGGTCCAGGGCCCTAAGGCGGGCCCTGGAAGTTCTGAGATCCTACAAGCTCTCTCGTGCAATCTAAGCCGTTTTTGGAACTTTTTACGGTGAATTCAATGAACAAAAATGTGCAAAATATTTGCGTTCACAGATAGCCTATAGGCTATTTCTTGGACATCAACAGTTGCGTTGTTATGTTTGTAATTTTGGTTTTTTTAAAATCATTTTTCAAATCCAAAGGAAAACAGGCGCAGTTACCTAACTACTCTACAATCAGTTGCCCCCCTGTACTCGCCCTTGGTTTGGTACTGCACCTGTAAGTTTGTTTTGATTTTGTATTTTAATTGAAGGTCTGTTTCTTGAAATTCTTGTACTTTCACCGGGATTCATTTCAGCATTCAATCTGGTGTAAATTCATTAATATTTACCTTGAAATCAGTCTGAATCTGCCTATGCAGACCTATCTGATCAGGATGAACCCGAACTTCTGAACAATGTGTAGGCTACCGAGGTAGCTTACTCTTCCCAAGTTCCAACCGGACGGTCATGTACGTACGCACACGTCATGCGAACGGAGCTACCATTCGGCGATTTTCCCATAGATGATACGTTTCGCTCATTTTTGGCGGATTCCGGATTCCAATCTGTTAAAATAACTAGGTTTGTGGTTGAGGGTCTTGGCAATCACATTTCAAAGTTAGGTCGCAGGTTTCTGTAGGTTTCGACTGTCTGTGACCTTTTATTGCAATAGCATAATCTAGAATCTAGATCGTTGTTTGTTCCAACGTTTAGGCTGTTTATTATTATTTCTTCAAAATAATACACCTCCAGATCATGGGGGAGGAGTGATTACATAGGTCATTCCCAAGTCAAATATCGGGGGGATATATCGCATTATCCCCCTCCCCGGCGCGATTTACGCCCATGGGGACGATCACAGTAGAATCTCATAAATGGAAACTGCTGTGATAGCCGTCTTATGAACACTGCTTGTGAATGCAGTCCCTCTCTCTTTTGCTGACTGAACCATAGCCAGTACAATTAAACTAGGCTTATTTAATTATGAGTATGACTTTTTACCACTTTATTTTGGAAGTCAGCCTATACTCTCTGAATTAAATGAGACACAGAAATGACAGGATAGATGCAAGTTCAGTACAATGAACAGCTTTTATTTCTCATTTTTCTTGCAGACCAGTTCCAGCTAACAGAATTGCCCACTGTGCTTAGTGTTATTGTCAACGGTCATAGCTATCCCCTCATAGCTGCGTCCCCTCGCTAAGAATTTTAGGGTGGGGACGTCCTTTCTCTAAGAAATTTAGGGGGGACGTGTCCCCCATTCCCCCCGCTTCCGCCGCCACTGAAGGCAGTTATTCCTACAATGTTTGCCACGTAATTTTTGTTTTCAAGGCATATCTGGTTTGTTGATGGAGGAAACATTTTCCTACAGCCGGAATCTCAGATCTTGTCCGTGACCGGAGACGTGTCTTAGCAATCCACCCACACGAACGCGAGAACATATCTGCTATATACACCAACAAACACGCGTACACACTTAAGATCGCTTGAGGCAATGGGGGATTGCATGAGTCTGTGACTCCCTTCCCCGTAAGCCACCTGCTTAGTCAGGTGGCATACATGTGAATACACTTACACTGACACGCATATACACAAAGCATAGATAGATGACGAATTAAATGCAGTACCGTATTATTGTTTTAAAATAGGTTCAAAGGGACATTCTTGATGCTTTACGGTCATCTGTACGCCACAATGTTCTACGCCCCTGTTTCAAGGGAGTGTTCGGCCTTTACTATTCACTTCCTTTCCCTAATCTATCAAATCTGTTTCTGATGTCTCAAAACTAGTGTTACCTTAATGAACATTACAGTGGAGAAACAAAATAAATGAAATGGAATTATGGGAATTATGGAATGGTGAGACTTGAAAGAGATAGACATTGTGCATTGACGACACACTTACGTCATCCATTGGGGCAAAACAATGGAACACGTGGCCACACGCATAAGAATTCCCCCGGACTGTGTAGCAGACTGAGTGCATGTATTTGACTTGTTGACAGATCAGCTGTCTCATTTGTCTGTGTTGCTTTGTTTTTCCCTCAAAGGAGGGCGTACTTTCCGCTCTGTGACATCATATGTACAAGGTCTATTGCTTTGTTCATCATGGGCGTCAATCTGTACTCAAAACCGAACAAACGCGCGTGCGCCCGTGTGTGTAGGGGGCATCAGTTGATCTGAACCGAAAGGTCACTAACACCCGCGCAGATATAACTGTATCAGCTTCGAACTCGTCTATTCCACGCTACATCGCAAGTAAGAGACAAACTATCCGACTAATCACTTTGGTCGGTAGGTGGGAGGAAAAAAAAATTCATCGTGGTGCCTCACAAGGAATTGTAAAACGATAATCGACAATGGACTGTTTTACTCGATCATGCGTCCCACTAATGCTGAGGACGCAAGGAAAAATCGCATCATCTTGTTCTAGATAAATCCACATTTCCCCAAATTTCCTAACAGAATCTTTCAATTTGAACACAGTACAAGCCAGAAATTTTTCCTTTCTCAAATTTATGACGACTCATCGTCGACGCTTCAGTCATACCGTTATTTTTCTCGATGGAGAGCTTGATCATTTCTGGCGCCACCCTTACTTGTATCCCACCCTGATTATCTGTGACGGTTTTTCTTTACTTTTTCTTTCTTATCAGTGCCAAACTGGGATTGAAGATGTCTTGCCAGACATGATGTACCAGACACTACTGAAACTGATGAATCCAGACTATCTTTGCGTCCAAACCATCGGTATTTGCAGCCAATAGAGTGTCGACACGTCACTATGGCCATTTATATCGCATGTCATCGTATACAGCACTAGAACACTTGCCTCTGTAGCTAATCAAACACTAGATGGAGTTATCTATTTAGATATATCTAACTTCAGTTTACTTAAAACAGGAAAGGATTTTTCTGACCAAAAAAAAAAAAAAACCGACACGACCAAGCTTACATCGCAAAAGTTGGATCACTTGTTCTCACCACTTTTTGTAGTCGTATGAAAACATGGACTGCCCTAAAATAAGCAATAAACAATGAAGAAATTATTTGAGAAACCAATTGTTTCATAGGTACAACGTAGTGAGATCATTAGTGTGACTGGTCAAAAACAAATTCGAAACTTGCTTCAAGTCGTTTTCCTCGTATGGATTACTCTTTTGATCACGCATACGGATTGAATTGAAGCTTTTATCAGTTTTTTTTATCAGTACTTGCTGTAAATTTAAACAGAACTTGTGTCTTGTTTTGGTGAAATGGTCATCCATGCATTTGGAGATTAAGAGATGAAAGATGTAAAGTCCGTACACAGTCTTAACTGTAAGGCGTTTTAAGCAGTAGACCTTTTTTGCCTAACAACATCAAGGGATTATTAGCAGGTTACTCCTTATTTACTTAGCTTCTCGATCATGAGGTGTAGTCAATGAATCATGTTTATATTGGATGGCGCACAAGCGTATTGCTAGTATTAAATAGCCATGACACACTTTAGCGGCTAAGTATTTTTCTAATGAGCAAGCATTTTTGTAATTGATGAAGTTGTCTATGTGACTGACTGAACTCCTGACTATTGATTATTTTACTTCTATACGTATCAGCTTTTGAAAAATGTCACGTTACGAGACTGGTTCAGTGAATTTTCAGGAAGAACATAGAGGAAGACATTCTTACACTTTATTATTATGAAATTGAAAAAACAACCTATAGACCCGATTTTCATTACCGTTACCCGAGTTTCGGCTGTAGTGTTTGGACAGATTGCAGACTAGTAGATACTGCAACTGAACGCAATTCCGTCTGTCAGTATAATTAATTTGATAATTGAAAACATCCCAGAACTTTTTTGAACCTTCGACCGAATATTTCACCATTTCAGGAATTTTTTTTGCAAGGCTATGGCATTTAGTGATCCTGAGGAAAACCATTTTTCACAAGCTACCGGAATGTGCAGCACATCTTTGATATCATTTTTATTTTTCATGAAAATTTTACTTTGAACATGACGTTTTTATTTTGGGGGGCATAGTTTGAAAAGTATTAAAATAATCAGCCATTTCGGGCATTATTTTGTCCAGTATTCGGATATATATATATATTTAGGGTGAAAAATGATTGTTTTTTTAAGGGACAACTTCCCAAATGTGTCGATATTTTTTATCTCTTTGATTTTTCGTAAATATGTAACCCTGGCAATGTTATTTTTTATTTGGGGGCAAATGTTTAAAAGAATTCGGATAATCGACCATTTTTGACATTGTGCTGTGAAAGACTGTGAAGCAAAACTCCAGAATAATAGTTTTTTTGCACTGGGGGATTGACTCGAGTTCAGATTCTACAAATTCACCACCGGGTGTCCATTTTTTTTCAAGGCCCAAATGTTTCCTAAGTCCTGCCCGAATTTAAGATTTTGCGAAATATGGGGGAGGGGTGTTTGTCCCCTGCCCCATTGCCTCGTACGCCGCGGCCTGGAAGACTCTCTGAGCGGAGCGCTCAGAAAATTTTGGAAATCGCAAAACCCTCAGACAGCCGGAAATGGCATTCCCCAGGTTTTGAAATAAGATTTTAAGCAGTCGTAATTTTTAGCTTTCTTTTTGCAATGAAACTTACAAATCAAATTTAAAAAAAAATAGAAAAATGCAAAATGATCAGAAAATTGGGTAATAAACTGCAGGGGTTATTTGGTGTGAGGAAGGGGAAAGTAGAAGGATACAAGGGGAAGGGTGTCAGTGAGCACATATAACACATCATATACGCCGATTTTAGTGGAAATAGGGCCTTGTTTTGGTTGTATGAAGTAAAAAACTTCACCCATTTTTGTCCCGGGCGACCTCTGAATCCGCCCCTGTACACTGTGCATCAAACTAAAAACAACTATTCCGGTTAATCTTGGCGAATTACGAACGATTAATTGCAGCGTTAAAGATTCCTATCTGTGGATGTATAAAGGTCCTGCAACTTGTTTTCGAAGAAGTTAAAAGTTACTTCGTGGAAACCTTTTCAAAACATTTCCAGAGTATTTTGAAATTGTTGTGCACTGTCTGCACTGTACAACAAACTAAAGGCCTGTGTACCACGAGCAACATTTGCAAAACATTCCCAAAACATTTCCAAAACATCCACTGGCAACAAATCCACAAATCCAAAAACATGCTTGTCTTCGGTTTGTTGCACAATGTAGACAGGGTACACAGCATGTTTTGAAAATGTTTTGGAAATGTTGCAAAATAAATGTCCTGTCAATTCTTTTCAAAACATTCTCAAAACATTTGTTTTCAAATTGTATTTACTCTGTCTATGGTTTAACACAGCATTGAACTTCCAGTCAGATCCGGTTATGGCTTTTTAAAAAAGATATATAATTGGCGGCCATCTTGGACTTTTTCAATAACGGCTGATGTGAAAGGCCTGTGCACACGAGCAACATTTGCAAAACATTCCGAAAACATTTCCAAAACATCCACTGTGCAAAAAACCCCAAAACAAGCTGTTTTCGGTTTGTTGCACAGTGTAGACAGGGTAAACAGCATGTTTTGAAAATGTTGCACAAGAAGTTTCCTGTCATTCTTTTGAAAACATTCTCAAAACATTTGTTATTGTAGTGCGCGTGCGCGCTACAATCTTGGCGTTACACGACAGGCAGGAATACCTACATGAGTGAACGTTGAAACTGGAAGATCTACACTGCTTCGGTTCCGTTTTACTATCGATACTATCACTGTGCAGGCAGCTAATGTTAAGCCTGTCCATGACTTTTCACCGTTTTCTTGCACACATACTAAATTAGTCCCGACGAAGGACTCATTCATAATTAGAAACAGCTTAGAATGCAGAGTGAAATGTTACTGATTGATGGAATACCGACAGTCTTTATTTCAGAAAAAGTTTCAGTTGAATTTGCGCTTGCTTTCTCTTTGACACGATAAGAATACATAACTTGCAATTCGCAAACGAAGTAATCAGCGGATAAATTTGTTGTAAAGTTTAGTGTGATGAGAGCATATGCGTCGTCAGCTATACACGAATCCGGACAGCAAGTGATAGTTTGATATCAGTCGGCCGTTACTGGGGTCTATCACCTTTTAATTTTTCAATTTCTTTGCTTACGTGCACCATGGATGGTTGTACACTGAATTGCACTTTGATTCCTTCAATTTCACTGAATATGAGCACTTGATATTCACGTAGACAATAAATGAAGACAATTTAAGGCAGACGGACCTCACTAATGGCCGCCTGCAGTCACTGAACACAAGCGCTTGTCGGATTCGTCTATACGTGCACAATGTAGACAGGTAGCCTGTACTGTATACCAGTACTTCCATGTGTATACACTGCATGTATATGGGCGGCTATCAGGGCAAAAAAGACAACACCGCGAAACAGAAAAGACAAATGTGAAACGGAAAAATAAATAACGCCGAAAGGAACAATCAAACGTCTAAAGAAAAAAGACAAAAACATCAAAAGGAGAAAACAAACTCCGAAAGGAAAAGACAGAGGCAAAAGGAAAAGTTAAAATCCAAAAGGAAAAGACTAACGTAAAAGTGGAAAACAACAAACGTCAAAAGGAGAAGACAACGCCGAAAGGAAAGGACAACGCCGGAAGGAAAGGACAAATGCAAAAGGAAAAGTTAAAACCCAAAAGGAAAAGACTAACATAAAAGTGGAAAACAACAAATGCCAAAATGAGAAGACAACGCCGAAAAGAAAGGACAACGCCGGAAGGAAACGACAAATGCAAAAGAAAAAGTTAAAACCCAAAAGGAAAAGACTAACATAAAAGTGGAAAACAACAAACCTCAAAAGGAGAAGACAACGCCGAAAGGAAAGGACAACGCCGGAAGGAAAGGTCAAACGCCGAAAGGAAAAGACAAACAGGCAAAAAAGACAACACAGCAAAACAGGAAAGACAAACGCTAAAAGGCAAGATGAAAGCCAAAATAAATACGAAAGTCAAAAGAAAAAGGCAAAGTCTAACAGAAGCGTACGATGGGGGGGGGGGGAATTGGGCCATGCCTCCCCCCTCGCGGATGCCAAGGTCCTTAAAATACGTAGCCATACTTTAGTAACACGGATTTTAATTCAAAAGATAGCATGTGTGGCACCAGAGCATGTAGGAACACCCAATTTCTCAAAAATTTTCAAAGGGAGGGGATTGTCTCTGCAAGGCCCCTCAGTGTTGCCATTTTTGTTCTTCTTCTTTTTTTCTTAATTCCTAAAAATAGCAAAATTTTGTCAAATTCTAAATTTAACTAAAAAATCCAGCTGGTGGCTTCGATTAACTCTAACGACACCTACCTTTTTAAAGAATGTTCAAAAGGGAGCGGCCCATCCCTTCCCCTTCCTGCATAGACGCATACGAGACGGGGACAGGGAGGGGAGGGTGTTCAGGTGCGTTGAGAAATAGTTTGCCATTTATCACGCAAGAGGAGATGCTAAGGGTAAGATCATTAACATACGGAAGTTCGAGCAGTCACAGAAAGTTTCATCAATTTAGCGGATCTCTATTTAACCAAGAGTAACAATAGAGAAGCATTAGCATATTTTCAATTCCGTTGTATAATTTCCCGGGAAAGAATAAAGACAATTTAATGTAATAGCAGTAGTACATTTTACCTGGTAAGTTTTTGATCACTTAGCATGCTCGTGATTTTATTCTTATTGCAAACAAAAGTTAAATATAAAGACTGCATGTTTAGATTCTCTTCACAAGAATAGAAACTCAATTTTCGGCCATCTGAGGGGTCGCGGTTATTTCCTAATGGTTGCGCTCCACTAAGATAGTCATTCGGGCAAAATTATATTTTTGTGGTCAAAGTAGCTCTTAACAACTCTCTGATCACTTTGCAGTTTGCGGACATATTTTGAAGTGATCGTTTTTATTGCAAACGACAAAAGAAGATAGAGACTTGTTAGATTCTTCATATAAGTCTGGTAAATGCTATTTCCGGCCATCTGAGTGGTCTGACTTTTCGAAATTTCTCTTAGCTCCGCGCCAACTAGTGGTGGCGTCCCGCTTAGATATATTTTAGAAAAAACTCAAACTAAAATGCTCCCGTTCGCCTATACCGATTGATGCTCTTTTTTACTCCTATAAGTATGCAAACTTAATGACAAGTTTTACTTTGAAAGGTAGCGTAAAGGGCATAAGATTGTATGTAAAGACGGTTTCAGTTTTATCCTCATGAACCACCACAATTTAACTTTTAACACTGTTCCTGTCAAAGTCGAAAATCTTGCACTATTTTGCATCTAAGCTCCTTGAAAAGGCCAAAAATTTTCCCGTCCTCTTGGCCAGCGATCACTCATACTGCATGCCCCCCCCCCCTTCATAGAAATCCTGTGTACGTCACTGAAGTCAAAAGGAAAAGACGACCGTCGACAGAAAAAGGCAAGCGCCAATGAAAAAGTCTACAAATATTAAAAGAGAAGTTCGAGCGCAGGAAATTCCCTGCGCTGGAAAAGAAAACCTCAAGAAAGACTTAGCCAGTCACACTGTTCGGTGTGTTTATTGTCAGTTCCTAACAAAGATTAAAGGTTATTGTGTTAATGGTCCACTTACAAGTTACATACGCAGCCTAACTTTAACACTGTGCACACTGTGGCCTAGTATAACTTTAAGCCTAACGTCAGTTCGCTCGAATAGAATGCTTGTGCATACAGTAATTCCACATTTCAGTTTTAATTTCACAAAGTGAGAATAAACTTCATCAAATCCGGTGATCATTTCCCACAGTTCACCGGTTTTCAGATCTAGTAACTGTCGGATATGTAAAGATACGTTTCTCATTATAACTTGAAGCATTTCAGATATATCCTGAACTGTTTAAAATTGCCAAAATGTCTCATTTTTTGGAGAGCTTTTCTGATAGGTGGAAGCACTGTTTCATGACACCCAGTGTGGGTTAATACCACGGATTTCCTATACATGGACGGTGTCACGGACTTCCTATACATGGACAGAGCATACCTTGCGGCAGATTGTCGCTATCGTAGCGTGAGAAAAAGCGCACCAAGATGGCAGTGGCGGAGCTGCCATATGGTCAGGGGGACGGTCGCCCCCCCCCCCTGACGGACCAAAATCGTCTGTCGGCGCCCTTTGGGGGTTTTCAACATACTCTACTCTTGCACCATTTTTGGCAAAAGACAAAATTTAATAGCGTTGTTTTAAGGCCCAGATAACAAAATGCTCAAACAGCCACCAATAAATGTACTAACTGCACTTCATTCTGATGAAAAAGGTCATCTCCTGTAATGTAGGGATAGGTTTTGCCCCAAACGTATCTTCATGCTTTATACGCACTAATGAATGTTGTCGCTGTGCTAAGTTCATAGCTTCCACACCAAGCGTGTATAAGCTTACAAAATACACAGACTGACATTAAATCAACCCTCCCGGCCGGTGAAAGATGTTGCAAAGGGCGCAGCAATAATTGTAGCGCAAATAGCCCTCTTGTTGTCGGGGATAATTGTCAACATAGACAATAAAAAGACGTTTTTCAAAATCATTTGAAGAGAACATTCAGGTTATAATAAAATAGAACTGTTATCATAGTGGTAATGATGTAAGAGTTGTAATGAGTAGTTTTCATTTTGCTTTCCTTCAAGTGATCAGTATCATAATAAATGGCTATTTCTGACACTGCACGATAATTCTACGAAAATGCTTATTTCTATACTTCCGTGGTCTAAAATGCCAGAATATTGCACCAAAAAAGCTTAAGTTTAGGCTACTTTTATTTATTATGAATTCGGTATCTAGAAAGCCAAGCAGACATGTTGTCTTGGCTATTTCTTTTAATGTACTTAATTAATGGCTATTTAAGAGTGGTCGCATGATGTAAATTACCTCATTTAATGTTTCCTCCTGTACTTATCTTGATTTCCAGGTGCCAAAAATGTACACCTAACGGTGATTACTTTCCATAATTATTCCCTCTGTAAGACTGCTTGCTATTTAGCTCTAGCAGGTTTAACCTTTACCTTCAAAAAGTAGCCGATTATTACATTAAAATCTTAAATCGAGACCTGACAATAACACACAAAATATAATGGCTGCCTTCATACTAGAATGTGGAAGAGAAGGATAGAAACATGCGCGTCCGCAGGTAGGAGCAAGGGGGGGGGGGGACTTTCCCTCCCCTGGAAAATGAATAAAAAAAACTGAAAAAACGAAGAAAACATAAAGAAAAAGACGAAGAAAAATTAACATCAATATTTCTTAACAGTTCACTCAGTGTTTTCCCTATTTATATGCGGTAAATAGGCTTTATCATTGTCATTTCCAGCGATCTGAGCGGCATTTTAGGCCAAAATTTTCTTGCGCTCCGCGCCAACTCATGGTGGCGCTGAGCTTTCCCCCCCCCCCCACAAGAATTTACTCCCACTCCCCCCGAAATTTTAACATGTTTTAATAGAAAAACTTGCTGAGGAGAAATGTTAAAGTAGTCTTCTACCAGGTGAAAATCAAATTAATGGAAAATATGAAAAGCCGTGGCTTCGATCGTGCGCAGGCTCAGGGTATTTACTCCTTCGAAGCGTCCCTGCAGACCATTTTCGCCCCCTCTGACCGAAACCCCTAGCTCCGCCACTGCAAGATGGCTGTATGCTATGGTTTCGTGTGACAGTTTGGACTTGCTCAAGTATATCAACAGATTTTGCAAGAAAGTTGAAATATTTTTGAAATATGGCAAGGTTACGTGAAAATCACTTCACCTTTTGCAGGAATATATATTATTTTTCCTCATTCAAGTTTAAATTTTGTTTTAAATATCACAGCGTCGTCGTCAAATCACACAAATTATAGCCTCATGGCGGCCATCTTGGTGCGCCTCTTTGTCCAGTCGGTGGCGACCATCTACGGATAGGACACGTTACATGCTCTGTCCATGTATATAAGTCCGTGGACAGAGTATACTGCAAGTTAGAAAGTCTCGCCGGGTACGTGTGAGTATAGGCGTAGCGAGATGGCTGTCTGCTATGGTTTTGTGTGTGAAAGTTCAGCCTTGCTAAAGTAGTTAGAATCAACAGATTTTGCAAGAAATTTGAAATATTTTCGGAATAACCCAAGGTAGGTCAATATCACTACATGTACTGCAGGAAAATGATATTGTTTCTCATTCAAGTTAAACTTCTGTTTAAAATATTACAGAGTTGTCTTCAAATCATACCAATTATAGATTCACGGCGGCTATCTTGGTGCCCTTTTTTATCCCAGTCGGTGGCGACATTCTACAGATAGGACATACGCGTTACATGCTCTGCCTATGTATATAGGAAGTCAGTGGTTAGTACTCACTCTCTCTTCTCCATTTGATGTTCTCTTGTCCTTTTGACGTTACTTTGTCTTTTCCTTTGCTCGTTGTCTTTGTCACATTATGTTATTCGATCGTTTCCACTTCACTTTTGCCTTTTCCTTTGGCTTTGGTTTTATTTTCTACATGGTTGTCATTTCCTTTTGTCTCGTGTATTTTCCTTTCGGCGTTAGTGTTTTTTTTTTCTGTGATTGTCCTTTCCTTTTGACTTTGTCTTTTCTTTTTGACATTGTCTTTTCCTTTTAGCGTTCACTTTCCCGTTTTACTGTGTTGTATTTTTTGCCTGTTTATCTTTTCCTTCTGGCGTTTGACCTTTCCTTCCGACGTTGTCCTTTCCTTTCGGCGTTGTCCTTTCCTTTCGGCGTTGTCTTCTCCTTTTGACGTTTGTTGTTTTCCACTTTTACGTTAGTCTTTTCCTTTTGGGTTTTAACTTTAACTTTTGCCTCTGTCTTTTCCTTTCGGGGTTTGTCTTCCCCTTTTGACGTTTGTCTTTTTCTTTAGACGTTTGAATGTTCCCTCCGGCGTTGTCTTCTCCTTTTGGCGTTTGTTGTTTTCCACTTTTACGTTAGTCTTTTCCTTTTGGGTTTTAACTTTTCCTTTTGCCTCTGTCTTTTCCTTTCGGGGTTTGTCTTCCCCTTTTGACGTTTGTCTTTTTCTTTAGACGTTTGAATGTTCCTTTCGGCGTTGTCTTCTCCTTTTGGCGTTTGTTGTTTTCCACTTTTACGTTAGTCTTTCCTTTTGGGTTTTAACTATTCCTTTTGCCTCTGTCTTTTAAGTTCCTTTCGGGGTTTGTCTTCCCCGTTTGACGTTTGTCTTTTTCTTTAGACGTTTGAATGTTCCCTCCGGCGTTTTTTTTTTCCTTTTGGGTTTTAACCTTTCTGTTTCGCGGTGTTGTCTTTTTGCTCTGATGGCCGCCCATACATGTACAGGTCAGGACTTGAACTATCGAACTTGAAGTAGTACGTCGGAGGTAGTGCTTCCAAGGTACTTCCGTGCTTGAACCAATTAGTTGGAAACTGGGCCGTAAAACTCCACCTAACTAACTAACTAACTAACTAACTAACTAACTAACTAACTAACTAACTAACTAACTAACTAACTAACTAACTAACTAACTAACTAACTAACTAACTAACTAACTAACTAACTAACTAACTAACTAACTAACTAACTAACTAACTAACTAACTAACCAACCAACTAACTAACTTACTAACTAACTAACTAACTAACTAATTAACCTACTAACTTACTAACTAACTAACTAACTAACTAACTAACTAACTAACTAACTAACTAACTAACTAACTAACTAACTAACTAACTAACTAACTAACTAACTAACTAACTAACTAACTAACTAACTAACTAACTAACTAACTAACTAACTAACTAACTAACTAACTAACTGATCAAAAGCAGCTGGCTGTAGGGCTGCACGTACGAAATGTACTACCACCGGGTTAGTTAGATGAGAATTAACGACCCACCAACACCAATCAGTTATGTAGAGTCAGTCAACTCGATAAGAAGTTCAAAGTTCAAATTCATTTTCAAGTGTGTTTTAAGTTCAAATTTAGTTTCCCGGGCGCCTCTTTCGATAGGCGGGAAATACCGTAGACATATTGAACCTCCAGCGCCACAGGGGCCGTACTGCCGTTGGGACAAAACAATAGCATGCAAAGTACATGCACCGCTAGAAATCAAACCACAGTGTATTATATACCGAATTAGACAAAATGAACGATATGACTGTGTGAAATGGAACTGGTACTGGGAGCTGGGTTAACCTCTTTCGAAGAACTGAATGAAGCAGTACGGGGCGGAATCAGGCTGGGGTTTTGGGTTTAACCATCGTTGATTGTCGAGGATTTTTTCATTTCCTATGATGTTTTGCTTATTTGTTTATTGTTTCGTTTTGAAGCATACCCCACCTTTCGTCAAAACTTGCTTCCAGCCTCGCAGTGAATAAGTACTCTAAAGAAAACAACGTTGTATATGTCATGGCAAACTGTAAAACTGTTAAAGGTCCGATTCTCCCACCCCAAACAGTACCAATTTTCCTAACCTTCTTACTTAAGCCCCTCCCCGTTTGTCGGAAATTCATCCTCATCCCGGAGACACAGTCTCAGTTTATTGCTTCAGGGTATAAAAACTTAAGCTCAATGTGTATAATCAAAACACTCTCAGTACAGTTAAAGCTGTGTAAAATTAGCTTTGGTACTCTACATTCGTGTTTGAATTAGCTGCCAAATAAAGAGCTACAGTAAGCCCATTGAGAATTGCTGTTAACCTCTACAAGAATTGCAGTCTGGGCAGTCTGGGGTCAGATGATCATTGGACCTTAAGGCTGCAAATAAAAGTTGCGTCCAGGTCATTTGACGAAGAACCTGAATAATAGAGCCGGGCTTCCCGGTCAATAGGCCCACCCAGGTTATACAGGCCTATCAAGAAAACGTTTCACACTCAAATTTACAGTGTGATCCAGCCTAGTAGCTTAGCGTTAGATTAGCTTACGACAGTATTGCCCAGGCCATCCGTGTTGTTTATCACAGTTTTCCGTTGACCGAGCTTTCATTTAGGCTAGGACCGCCACCAGTCGAAGATCCACATCCAAAAATTTTATAAGCCCCAACCTCAAACCCGCCCACCCACGGGCACTATAATTCTGCGTATTTGCCGCAGGCAAATGCAGTTCCAGTTTTCAAATTGTATTTACTCTGTCTACACTGTGCAACAAACCGAAAACAAGCATGTTTTGTGTTTGCTGCAGGTGAAGTGTTTTGAGAATGTTTCACAAATGTTGCTCGTTTATACAGGCCTTTCACATCAGCCGTTATTGAAAAAGTCTAAGATGGCCGCCAATTATGTATCTTTTTTAAAAAGCCATAACCGGATCTGATTGGAAGTTCAATGCTGTGTTAGTAAACCATTCAATTCCCATGACATGGACTCAACACCTGGAATATTTATTTTTGGGTCTTTCATGTGTCGTTATGCAAATCACAATGGCCGTGACCTAGGTTAGGGCCATAACTTACTCCTCTAAACTCAGCGTTGTCTAACCTACTCGAGTGCTTCGGATGACGTTGTAAAAAAGGCCGGCAAAATAACTTTACCTGCCGTTACTCGGTCAACCAAGTCGGATCGGCATTGGAGTTGCGCACCTTTTGGGGCGATTTCTATGAGGTATGAGTCTAAGATGGTGGATAAAATGAGGGAACCCAGAAATTTGGGGTAGAAAATGGGTAAACCTGGTCCGTAGACTGGTAGAGGTGAATTCCCAATGATAAAATTCGCAACTCTTCGATTTGAAATGGATCATACATTAAGGGCAAAACTTGCTGTTTCATTTTCAATGCAGATCACCTTCGTGCTGAAAATAACGTGATGTTTTATCCAAGGAGGTGTTATCAGTAACACCTCACTGCTTTATCTGCAAGTTACGACTTCCTAGTTTGTGTTGCAGGCGTGGGACAGAAATCTTACACCAACTGTAACCGTAACCCATGAACTTCGGTTGCTGTGCGCTTTTGTCTTATTGTCTTCGTAACTGTACAAAAAATCGGTATGTACGCATTGACTATTGACCATTGAACAATGACCACCATCGTGACCAGTTGGCTTTTCAAACTTTTGCTTTACTTTTCACTATAAAAGTTTATCTGTATGGCAGGAAACAAACAATATAAAATCAGTGTGCACAGTTAAAAAGGCAAGCCAGCCTTCCTGCTTTCCGCTTGCCATGGTAACGCGTTGTTTCTTAGAATTTCAAGGAAGAGCAAGGAATTTGTACAACAGTGATTTCCTTCATGAGCACTTATACGATGAGTGAATCGCAGGATCAAGGCCGTACACATGTTTATCAATCTAGTGTAGGCCTACAGGAACTAACAAGAAAAGAGATAGCAAGGACAAATCAATAAAGACTTTTCCGGATAATCTTTCTTCCACACACCTCCGAGGACCTGCTTGTAAACAAGCGTGACGTTCGTTTGTATGCAAATTAACTCTGACCGATTCCTCTACGACACGTTAGACGATTCAAAAGCTGTTACGTCATCATCCATTTTATATAAAACCACAATGTCATTATCCTACTGTAGACATTTTGCACTAACAAACTTAGCTGCCACATTCGACTTGTGACCAAGATATTTGTGGGAACTGAAGATGAAGTATCTACTGCTGATAACGTTGGCTTTCGCGGCCCAAGGTAAGAAAAGCTTTGATTGATAATTATGTACCGTAGTTCTTACTTCGGTTTTGCTTCGGTTTTCTGACGATGTTTCCAGAAGTAAGGCTCGGGTACATATATCATGGAGCTAAAACATTGACAAAGTATTAGCTCCATGATAATAGGATTCACTTTATAGGGACCTATTGTGTTTAAAATGCTCCAACAAGGAGTGCAAAGAAAATGGCTCAGACATTATGCAACAATTCAGTCTGAATCATAAACCCCAGCAATGTCTACATCTCTTCAAAATACTATGCGCAATGAGAGCCATTGATGTTGCATCGATTCATTTGAAATGTTGAAAGTTTGTGTGAACAAATTTTTCTTGAGCAACAAACAACTGAATTTCTATCAATAGTGAACCTATTTCTTGAAAAGAAGGCTAGCGTACTGCCTTATTTTTTGATAATCTATCACCCTGTTTCAATAAATATTAGTTTTAAAAGGATGAATTTTTCTTGCAAAACAAACGCAATATTTGCCTTTAAGAATGGGTCCAAAGTTCTTTGTTCAACGTTGTAAATGCCAACCTAAAGGTAGTGTGACACCAAAATGACAAAGTCGGGTATTTGATGTAAATAGCATTAAAAACCAAAAACATTGCTACGATTTCCATCAAAATCGGTTAAAAATTGGCCATTTTACAGGTTTATTTCTGATTTGCACTAAATCATGCATAAATACGAGCTCAATATGTAAATTTTGTGATGTCATGGGAGGGACATGCGATATATGGCTAATGTTATCTTTGTTTTTGCGATCTTCATTTCAAAGCCAGTTGTAACATTAGTATTTCCAGAAGGGTTTATTTTGAATCTTTAAATTGTATCCTTGAAAATCATCAGTATCAATCACCAAACCATAAACAATCTGATGAGTAATTAAGAGATAATTAACGTTGGCATAACAAAAGAAATGTCAACACTGTGCACCACTCAGCATCACTATTTTTGCATAAGCAACAGGTTGCTTCAGAAACATTAAAACTTTGAAGAGGTATATCTTGAGAACGGTAAAAGATATTGACATAACTGCAACGGGTTGTTCCTTAAGAGACCTTGCTCCTTAACTACCAAGTAAATTCAGGGCTTTTTGCTGAAATGTCACACTACTTTTAAAATGCTGTAGACGACGCTCAACGGAAAAGTATTTCCCCTTTCTTGTCGCTGACTAGAATCACTTTAAACATATTGAGTGTTGGTCAGATTAAAATGGTCAAGGGGGGGGGGGGGCTGAAAAAGAGCAGTGTACGTGACCAAATAGATGCTACATCTATTGAATGTTAGGTGGTATTCAAGTTGAGTCTCTCCAAAAACAATAAATAAAAATGAACTTAATGAAACCGCAAATTTTCTCATCCCAGGCAGTTCTGATTATGAGGCAATAGGCTAAACCCGGTCCCTCTCACCGAGGCTCCCCTCCCCACCTGTCTTAAACTCTTCCTTGTGCAGAAACAAACTTATTTTATTGAAATATCTTTGAATATACGGCCATAATGTAAATCAGAACACTCTCTGAGCCGTATGTATAAAATGAGCTGTTTTGAATATTTTGAATTTGATGTTGATCAAAGGCCTAGTAACCGATGGAGAATTTTCTTTCCATAACCAAATAGCCTAGGGCATTTTTATATGAAAAGGTCTCGGTGATAGTTTCCTTCCAAATGACAAAGACTGATCGATTCCTGCACAGTTTGTCATACACGCTGGTAGCTATGCTTCAAGTTCGAGGCGGAGTGGGGGGGGGGGGGGGGGGGAAACTTAAAGGGCAAGAGCACTAAGTCTTTTCAAACGTATTCTAAAACAACAGCTTATTTATTATTCGTTATGATACAAATAAGGAGAAAATTTTGAGATTTAGCAGTTTATTCAAACTGAAGCTTTGGGAGACTGTTCTTCGGTTTCAAGGTCCTTCAAGAATTGGATCTGGTTGTCACAAGAAGATTAGAGTTAGGTCTACTGGCAACATTTGCATGTAATTTTGACACGTTTACGAATACGAATACATTGAAGAAGAATGCAAATGACTCAGACGGTATTTCGATGTATCGATATTTGTATTTTTTTCTTTGTAGCGTACGGAATGAGGAAAGGTCCTCGAGTGGGTATGACGTCGGAAGATCACATGTATGCTGTACAGGGAAATCTAAGGTGTGACCTCTGTGAAATGTTCGTTAAAGACTTTAAGGATGCTATTGAGTCCAAGGAAGCCCAGGTAGGAAAAACATCGTTTCAGTTGTTTCCACAAGCATGTTTACACAAGCAATAGTGTAGCGATGCGGGAGGAAGGGGGTTGAGTCATTTCCCCTCACTGAGGCAAATCGTTTTAACCTCTCAAACGACACGTAAAATATTTTAACACACAATTTTCTTTCAATGGTTGTATGTGTCGCACCATATTGTTCAAGAACTCCCAACTTAATGCGCCCCTATTGAGTTCGATGGGATTTAACTAGACCCCTCGAACACGAATGTGTCGTGTATTGTCAACTAGATAAAAAGGAAGTTAAGTTCAAATACGGTGTACGTCCTTTAAGCGAAGTCCTGGCTACGCCACTGTCATCGATGATGAGAGAGAGGTATCAAATATTTACTTTTTAAAACACAAGGAAACTGGGTCGTAAAACTCAGTCTAACTAACTAAATAAAGCATAAGGATGCAAAGTTTTGTCCAGTGGAAAGATCCGCGAAGCTTTCCAAGTGAAAAGTGCACGGAAAAAGGTGAAACAGCAGCATGGAGGCAAACATTTTAGTTTAAACGTATATGATCCCCTTCCACACATTCTATACTCTCTTCATATATTAAACAACATAATGTCAGTTTTTAACAGCTAGTTGTTCGCAATCTATACCAATACTGTCAGATTTTCTCAAAATATACGTGTCATTGCATAGTAGCGCCAGGGAGTTGATAACTCCCTGGTGTTCGGTGTTGGGTAGTACGGACGAGAACGTAAGGAGTAAATTGACAAACCAAGGCAAATGACGGTCGAGACTGTCAATTTTTCGGAATGGGACACCATTTTCGTCCCTGTGTCAACAGGCAGTGGCGTAGCTACTGGGGGGGGGGGGGCAGGGGGCAACTTGCCCCCCCCCCCCGAAAATTTTTTGGGGAAATTTGACGAATCTTCTTATTATTACAAAAATTTTTGTTAGAATAAGAAATTGTGAGACATTTCTCATACATAATTCGTATTTTCATGCAACAAATTAACTCAGATT
Source organism: Holothuria scabra (assembly GCA_037179385.1). Lineage (NCBI taxonomy): Eukaryota > Metazoa > Echinodermata > Holothuroidea > Aspidochirotida > Holothuriidae > Holothuria > Holothuria scabra. Next base: position 9,200,249 of record CM074198.1, read on the forward strand.
TCGTCAGTGTTGCAAGAACCGGCCCAATTCGCGTTCCACAGAAATGTCCTCGTCGCGTAGCAGATTGAATGTTCTTTTGTGCTTGTATACGCACGGGGGTTATGATCAGTGCATTTCAGTGCACAGGAAGCTGTTATTCAGGTGACACTTTGGGAATTCATCAGTGAAAGGATGTGAAAACTGAAAAGTCACTACCGTAGACCCCCGAGGTTGTTATGTTCTTCTACAAGCTAGCAGTAGCTGTACGATTTTACTCTGTGTACATAACGATGGATCGGGCTGAAACAATCCGTGGCCAACGATAAACTTAAAGTTAATCTAGAAATTAGAATTAACGGGATGCGTTGGCACACTTAGATTTTGTTACTTAGCCTAATCCTTTGAGGCTTACAAGCTAGTTCGGGAAAATAGCTTTCTGCTCACTTTGAGTGTAACAATAAATGGACAATGAGTACCTTGTAGCCTTCTACACATAACAGACTGCTTTTCTCACAGGATATCCTGTGTGATCGAGCCACTATTAGGCTCCTTAGTGGCGTGCGAAGGGGAGACCATTGGGCCATGTCCCCCTCACAGATGCCATTTTTTTCTTTGTTCTTAAAAATACGTAGTCTAACTTTATTAACACAGATTTTACTTCAAAAGATAGCATATGTGGCACCAGATTGCTTATAAGGACACCCAATTTTTCAAAAATTTTCAAAGGGGAAGGATTGTCCCTGCAAGGTCTTTCAGTGATGCCAATTTTTTTTGAAATCCTACAAATAGACCAAGGCAAATTCTGTCAAATTCCAATTTTTACTTAAAAAGGTAGACTCTGTTCCCCACTGGTGGCATCGATAACAAAGACTACATGTTTAGATTCTCTTTACAAGCATAAATACGCTATTTTGGCCATCTGAGGGGTCTGATTTTTCGAAATTTTCTTTACGCTGCGCGCCAACCAATGGTGGCGCTTCGCTCGGTCTTTTGGGCAAAATTACATATTTGGGGTATAATTAGCTCTTAACTCTCTGATCACTTTGCAGTTTGCGAACATTTTTTGAAGTGAGCATTTTATTGCAAACGACGAAAGAAGAAAGCGACTGGCTAGATTCTTCGTATTAGCCTGGAAAATGCTATTTCCGGCCATCTAAGGGGTCCGATTTTTCCAAATTTTCTCTACGCTCCGCGCCAACCAATGGTGGCGCTCCGCTTAGATAATCTTTATGACAAAATAACATTTTGTGGCCAAGAAAAACCACAAATACCGATCAATGCTCTTTTATTTGGACTTCTAAAAGTGTGCAAATTTAATGACAAGTTTTACTCCGTAAGGTAGCATAACTGGCATAAGAGTGCATGTAAAGACACAAAAGTTTCAGTTTTATCCTCATGAACCACTACGATTCAACTTTTAACACTGTGTCTGTCAAAGTCGAAAATCTTGCACCATTTTGCATGTAGGCTCCTTGAAAACGTCAAAACATTTCCCGACACCCCTCCTCTTAGACCATACTGCATGCCCCTCCCCCTTCAGAGAAACCCTGCGTACGCCACTGCTTTAGTACATACAAATAAACCAGATATTGTTTACCAAAATAATATACTTTGTTATTTCCGATTGCTCTATGTTATACTTTAAGATTAAAATGCAGGTAATATTACAAAATGACATGGTAATGTTGTTATACTTGTAAGTTTGCATATTTTATATGAAATACATACACATTGACCGGGAAAAATTTTGGGGAAATTTCATACCTTTGCCCCCCCCCCATGGGCGTCCGCAGGTATGGGCAAGGGGGGGGGGGAACTTGCCCCCCCCCCCTGGAAAATCAAAAATTTGAAAAAACTTATAAAAATCAAAGCAAAAACCCGAACAAAACGTGCTTTCAAAGTTTCTATGCGAAAAATAGGCTTTAGAAATGCCATTTCCGGCGATCTGGGAGGCATTTTCGGCTGAAATTTTCGCATGCTTTGTGTCAATTCATGGTGACTTGGAGGTTTTGCCCCTCCCTAGAAATTTTGCCCCCCCCCTGACTTTTTTTCTGCGGACGCCCATGCCTCCCCCCCCCTGGAAAAAATCCTAGCTACGCCACTGTCAACAGGTCTGGGAACCAAAGGGCATTGAAGCTGAAGTCAGGAGGTAAAAATTTGCATTCAGAAAAGTTGCTAGTTCCTTTTTCCGGGAGAGCATGTCTTGCAGTACTTACTTTTCCGACAGCACACGCGGAGACAAATTAATGAACGTACCCTTAATAACAGCTCGAGAACTTAGGCGGTAAACTTTGGCCCTGGAGGGAGGTAAAGACCCCAGTCATTTTTTTGGAGGAGCGACGATTTTTTTTTTTCAGGAAAAAGCGCGAAAAGCAGACTATGTTGGAAGAATGTATAGACACGATTTTTTGATTTTCAGGAGATTTGCGTGTTGTTGAGCTTGTTGACATCTGGCAACCCAAAGTTTTCCAAGCAATATTAATTGGCAAATTATGCATTTTAACTTGTAAATTTCTGAGCATTTTGCAATTTGCTCACTCTTTGTGAACTGAATAATAAATTGCAAAAAGAAAGCTCAAAATTGAGAATGCGTACACCGTGCTGAACCTAAAGACATTGTTTGAGTAAACATATCCTTTCCCCAGTTCTCAGAGACAGTCTTGAATAGTAACCTCAGTACAGGAAACTTTGATATGACGCCCACGTTTGCTTTTTGTTTAGACATTTTATTTGAATTTTACCCATTTTTTCCCTTTAGGGAATTTCGCAACACCACTTGTGTACGTGTGTGTGTGCGGATGTTTGTGTGTTTGTGACACTTATGCTTATATACACGATATCTCAAGACAGGACTGACTCACACTTCAAAATGAGTTATATAGACCTGCCATGGTAAGAGAGAGCCCTGTTGTTTTTGTTGGAGGTTAAAAAGTCATTTAAGGACACCAGATGTCAAAAAACGAAAAATTGTTAATACGATATCGCAAGATAGGAATGACTGACACTTTTCATATTTGGGTCTATAGATTTGACATGCTGAGAAACCGAATCCGTATGTTTTTGGTGGAAGTTAGAGGTCATTTGAGGTCATCGAAGGTAAAACTGCACTGCGGAAACCTTGCGAAATTCTCTCGGGGTGACTTTTTTGTCCCACTGCAGATCCCCAACCAGAGCACGATCTCTGCCCGACTGAAGCACCGACGTCTGCTCGATTCAGCACAGTATTGGCCAAGGAGGTTCGGTACCGCCATCCTTGTTATCCTACCTACCCACAGTAGAGAAGGAGGCCACCTTAACTCCACGGGTGACCTCTCTAGTCCTCACCTAGTTGGCAACAAAACCCTTTTTCGGTGGAGATCAGCCAGGACACAAGAGGCGGGTCATAACAGGTCAAATGTCATATGAGATCACCAGAGGTTAAATATTTTTAACAAGATACAGTACCTTCGAGTAGGAGAGTTGGAAGAACATCATATCTGGCAGGTGGAATTTCCCCGGCAAACTTTCCTTTCGGTAAGGAACCACTAAACCGTCTAGCTTTCTGGTTCTTCTGTTATTGTATAAAATCTTTTTAAAAACAGACATTTCTTTTAGTGTACTTTTCTTACCTGAGTGGCCTCAAGTTTACCTGCAATTCCCGGCACTCTCGACTGCATAACAGGTGGGGGGAAGGAAAATGCCTCCCCCAAACTGTATTGACTGAAGTAATCAACTTTTCTATTGCAGATCACGAACGCCGTGGGAGCAGCTTGTGCGTTAATACCATCATCATGGAACATTAATTGTGATAAACTTGTTCAAGAGTATCTTCCATACATATTCATGATGCTTGACCAATTGGTATGTTATTTACAAATCTATTTAAAGAGGAAATTATATCTATAGACTGTGCTGATTGCCCGTTGGCTGCTATCTTACCCAGTGGCGTAGTTAGACATTTTTCCGAGGGTGAAAGGAGGCACCCAAATTTTCCGATTTTTTGAAAATGTGGAGGTTGAATTAAAGAAAGTTTTAAATTCCTGGTTCCTTATTTAAGTGCTGATTCATGTTAAAAGTTCGGGAAATGTAGTGTTAGTATTTTTCATGGACAAACCTGAGACTTTTCAGCGATTAAAGATCGTTGTTGCTACACAATGCTATATTATACATACAAAATGAGGATCTCCGACATTTTAAGAGTCAAATGCTTATTTCAGAGAAACTTTGGAATTTAATGATAGAAAATTCATGAAATAGCACTGTGGTGGTGGATATCACTTGATGATCTGGTATTTTGTCACTTCAAAAGTTCGGAAAGGTTTACCAAACTGGTTTATGAGGGAACATGGCCCTAGTGGTAGAAACAAATTGCTGCGCTCAAACCGCGAGGAAAATTTTGCACCTTTGAAACAAATAATTACAAAAAATTGAGCTTTTATTGGAAAGAATTGGGACTTTCATGAAAGAAGACTTGGAAAAATCTACACTGTAGTTTTTACTGGTGTCTCAAATGGCAAACATTCAATCTTTTTACTTTTCCGAGCGGGGCGGGTGGTAGGGCAATCGCACCTCCCCCTACCCCTTGTAATTACGCTACTGATGTTACCCTTTACATCCATAAATGGACATGATGTAGTATGGAACGCCATTCTTACCGAACTGTACATGTATTTATTATGCGATTGCCCCGATGTGACCTTAATGTCTTCAACACAACTCTTAAAGAGATTCACAAGTCATCTTCATTCTATAACAACGTGTTGATAAGGGGTAGCAAAATGTTCAGTTGGTACCGTTCTTTGGCAAACATCAAGTTCAAATGATAGATACCTAGTACCTCATAATACACTACATACTCTGAGAGTGTTCTGGGGAAACATTAGGACCCTACATACGCATGTTATAAACCGGAATGGTATCTGCTCAAAGATGAGTTTTAAACACTCAGGCTGTGGGGAAGGGGTTGGATTAGAAGTAAAAATGTTGCAAGATCAGGAATGAGGAAATGCGTCCTCTATATATTCAGTTCTGGCAAGATCAACTAGCTCGTTTAATTCTTATTCGAAAAGAATGGTTAAAAGTTTAGTCTGGTGAGATAAAAATAAACAAATCCTCATCGCCCGCTGCATCGTTCATTCAAAATCGTAAACCCCACAAAACAATCAATTGCCAAAGTAGTTGAAGTTTAAAAACCACTGTAATAAAATGGCATATTCCAAGCATTCGTGTGAAATATTTATGAAATACGCATACTCGTTTCTTTTTAATTTACTAGCAATTAATCATGACAAAATAATATGAATTTGAAACAAACAGGTGTGATGTCATCAGGCGCGTAGCCTGCAGGATTGTGTCATGGGGAGGGTTTTGGTGTCGGGGGGGGGGGGGTCACGATACGAGGAAAAGTCTAAGGATAGAGAGAAAAAATTGCTATTTCAGGTGTTTTTTTGCATTGCAAGGTTGGGTCAGGGGGTTCTAAACTCTAAAACCTTCCCCGTGGCTACGCCACTGGGTGTCATGGATTGCTTCTGTTGGCCAAATCTTTATAAGGTAGTAAAGACGTAAGCAGAGCGAGTCCTTTGATTATTGTCCTTATATTCGTGTCACTTATTTCTACAGACAGATCAAGAAATCTGTGAACTGATGCAACTGTGTGAGGAAATAGAAACCATTGCACCCCCACCTAGATCACAACGGACCTTTTCCACAATGGTCAAGCATTATCTTCGTCGGGGATCTATGAAGGCTCACATACAGAAAAGAAGAATCCGATGTAAGTTCCTTGGCTGTCATAATTACCGCACATGGGTTTGGTTCGGTTTGATTTTGATAGGGCTTAACGTCTCATCTTTGTGCCCTTGCATCATATCATACTGTAAGACGGAGTGAAGTCATTAATGTTTGTTTTCATTAATCTCCCCATAGTTTTAAGGAGCCAAGTTGACGACGATTACCAATGCACTCTCTGCAAAGATGCGGTGGGCTTTCTCCATGATATGGTTGTATGCAATCAGACCTGGGTAAGTTTTGAGTTTATTTCTCACAGTAACATTTATAGAAACAAAAAAAAGTACATAACAACTATTGTTACAAGGCAGTGGAGGTCTGGGAAAGGAAATACCTTTTTTGAGAAACTTTAAAATATTTAGAGGAAGTTATTCATTACCCAGACGTCCAAATTCTGCCGATCTACTTCCTTCTTGCGTTATTTCTAGCGTCCCGTAATTGTCCAAAAATAATCCTCATCCAGACACAATCTTAATTGCTTCAGAGAGGCCTCCTTGCCACTCTGGCAACACCAGTTACAAATATCAACTTTAAACTTTTAGCGGCAATAAGAGTTTGGTTTTACGATTTTTTCACAACTTTAAGGTAAAGCGCAGTCCCCCCAAACTTATTTTGAAAAAAAAAAAAGCTAAATAACACAATTTTCATCTTATTTCCCTTCAAAGTATCTTACATTACATTTTATGACTTAACTAATATATATTTAAGGCAAACCAAGCAGTTATTTCTGTTAAATGTCACATTTGAAGAGAAAATTACATTGTCACATGACTCCCAACAGCCAATCACGAAACTGGACAGTCTACTACACCTTTCCAATTTGGGATGACTGCTCCTGCCCTTTAAGTTATGCACAAAATTTGTTAATTGACTTATAACTAACAAGACTGATTCGTGGTCAGTGGTATATTGGAGACCGTCCAGCCTTCCATCTGTGTGGAATCTGTTACCCGAACAATGTTCAGAATTTTTTTAAACAGTAACTTTACACAAAATTTAAGTTTCTCCTAACATGAAAGGCACCTTCTGACATTGTTCTTGGTGCCCAGCCACAACTGAAGAAGGCCTTGGCCGGATCGACTTGAACCAATTGGTTGAAAACTTGGCCGTAAAACTCGATCTAACCTAACCTAACCTAACATGAAAAGCCTCTTCAATGTTTCTTTATTCTGGTAAACAATTAGTTTATAACGTAAAAGTGCCGGAACACAAAGGGTAATATTCTCCGTCAAACTGATATATTTAAAAAACAAAATTTATAGGTACATTGCGTTCATGTTATTTTCAACAAATGATAAAACTGTTTAATCGCCACCGTTCACATGATTTTAAGCAGGTAACGAGGGCACACCATCCACTCACAGATATAGTTATCAATTTTAAAGCAATTCTGGAATGTTGGGTAACACTTTAATTATTGTAAAATATACATTGACTTGAATTGATTCCTGAAGAGAAGCATAAAGCTTGCATCAGTTATAGGCCTATGTAATGTAACGTACTTTACTGTACAAGATATGTGCACATTTACATGAAGTTTGTGCGAATTTTGTTTTTCTTAAACTAGGAAGAGCAGTAACGTTGCCAGGATTGTGTCATGGTGGGGGAGTGGGGGGGGGGGGGGGTTGGAGCACGGCATGAGGGAAAAGTCTGAGACGAGAGAGAGAAAAAACGGTATTTTAGGGTGTGGGGAAGACACACCTCCGACTGGGTGCAGGCCTGCCAAAAAGCCTGCCAAGTTGTCTTATGGAAAATATTGGAATGCGCAGTTTCATCTTATGTATGCATATCACCGAGTGGTTGATAAATATCTTACCAATGAAAGTTTTCATCTTCCAGACATTTTTGTAATCCCATTTCCTCGTCGACATATTTAAAATATATCGTCTGTGGAAAGTTAAGATTTTTATCTTCTTGTCCCATGCAGAGTATGTTGGCCGAAGAATTGAAACAGATTTGTCCATTTTTACCAAACGTTGACGAGTGTAATACTTTCTTCGACGGATTGCCGGGAGAAATTCAAGCCATTGCAGACGAATATTTGGTACTCATTTATTTTTTTTTTTTCAACATTCAAGGGTAAAACTTTTTTTAGCAATATGAAATGTGCTCATCTTACACTAGGCCCTAAGATAACCCCAAATTTAAGAAAAGTAAAAGATAAGAACATGAATGTATACATTTTAGGAACAAAAAGCCTATAGGATACGTTTTAAAATGACTTAAACCTTCCTTCACGTGTGCTGCATTCTCCTCAAATTGCGTAATGTTAATGTATCCAAGTAAAGGAATATATATATAGCACTGCTCACACACTCAAAGCAAAAGTGACCCAATTATTCACTCTTTGATAGAGTGAAAAGTGTGAATTCACCCCATTAGAGTGTCCATCCCCAAAAGTGAAATTCATGCCACGAAGAGTGAATTTCACTCAAAAAGAGCGAAGTTTCACTCCTGAAAGGCTGCCTACAGCGATTATCTCTTAAAAAAGTGATCATTGCAAGCACTCGTTAAAGAGTGAATTTTCACTCCTTTTAATGTGAATTTCATTCTTCGTGGAGTGTATTCCACTATTCTTGGGGTGGATTAACGTTCTAATAGAGTGAATATACATTTTAAGTATACTAAAGAGTGAATAAGTTCCCTTTGTTGTTGTTTAAAGTGCACGACTGTTCAGACTACTTATAACGGTGGACTACTTTTAACGGTAGACTAGAGGAACCGTCATGAGTTGTTAACCCAACTTTTTTTTTACATAACTACCCTACAAGCTGGTGAAGGGGTCAGATCACTACTAGTACTTAAACATGGAAGTACTACCTCCGAGGTAGTACTTCCATGATTTAAAAAGTGATGCTCTGATACAACTGGCTTTGTTTTCTTTAAGGATGCAGATCAAGATTGCCAATTTGTCGGTCTCTGTCCTCAAGAGGGAGAAGAGGAGGAAGGGGAAGGCGGGGAGAACGGAGAGGAAGATGAAGAGATAGAGGAAGATTTGAGGAGAATGATAGAAAGTACAGAAAGAGTGGAAAGGAACTTACTTGCGAAATACAAACGCCGACAAGAATCTCACCAAGAGGGTGAAATTGTTGAGGCTGAATGGAGTGATAGGTTGAGAGGTCAAAGGTCGAGAGATGATTTCTTAGCTGATCTGAAGCGCAAATGGTATAGAATGAGAGAAGTACCTGGACAAGACGCAGCTCAGGGATGGAGAAAGATTAAAAAGGATATTGATCTTGAAGGAATTTACAGGAGAGTTAGACGATCTGTTGATGTTGTTCTTGGAGGTAAGAATGTATGGCTGAAGCCATTTGATGACTTCACATCTATATGAACTACTGGTAAATAAGCAAGTTAGGTAATTTTTTACAGCATGGAACTGTGGGGCACGGCGTGGGATATACAAACCGAGCACAGCACATACTGTAGTGCTCAGTGGCGGAGCTGCCATATGGCCGGGGGGGGGGGCGGTCGCCCCCTGACGGACCAAAATCGTCTGTCGGCGCCCTTTTTGGGTTTTCAACATACTTTACTCTTGCACCATTTTGGCAAAAGACAAAATTTAATAGCGTTGTTTTAAGGCCCAGATAACAAAATGCTCAAACAGCCACCGATAAATGTACTAACTGCACTTCATTCTGATGAAAAGGGTAATCTTCTGTAACATAGGGTTAGGTTTTGCCGCAAACGTATCTTCATGCTTTATACGCAATAATGAATGTTGTCGCTGTGCTAAGTTCATTGCTTCCACACCAAGCGTGATTATAAGCTTACAAAATACACAGACTGACATTAAATCAACCCTCCCGGCCGGTGAAAGATGTTGCAAAGGGCGCAGCAATAATTGTAGCGCAAATAGCCCTCTTGTTGTCGGGGATAAATGTCAACATAGACAATAAAAAGACGTTTTTCAAGATCATTTGAAGAGAACATTCAGGTTAAAATAAAATAGAACTGTTATAATAGTGGTAATGATTTAAGAGTTGAAATGAGTAATTTTCATTTTGCTTTCCTTCAAGTGACCATTATCATAATAAATGGCTATTTCTGACACTGCACAATAATTCTATGAAAATGCTTATTTCTGTACTTCCGATTTCTAAAATTCATGAACATTGCATCAAAAAAGCTTAAATTTAGGAGACTTTTATTTATTATGAATTTGGTATCTAGAAAGCCAAGCAGACCTCTTGTCTTGGCTATTTCTTTTGATGTACTTAATAAATGGCTTTTTCAGAGTGGTCGCATGATGTAAATTACCTCATTTAATTTTTCTTCGTGTACTTATCTTGATTTCCAGGTGCCAAAAATGTACACCTAACGGTGATTAATTTCCATAACTTTTTCCCTCAGTAGGATTGCTTGCTATTTTGCTCTAGCAGGTTTAATCTTTACCTTCAAAGAGTGGCCCATAATTACATTAAAATCTTAAATCGAGACCTGACAATAACACACGAAATATAATGACTGCCTTCATACTAGAATGTGGAAGAGAAGGATAAAAACATGAGCGTCCGCAGGTAGGGCAAGGGGGGGGGGACTTTCCCTCCCCTGGAAAATAAATAAAAAACCTGAAAAAACGAAGAAAACATAAAGAAAAAGACGAAGAAAAATTAACATCAATATTTCTTAACAGGTTCACTCAGTGTTTTCCCTATTTATATGAGGTAAATAGGCTTTAAAAATGTCATTTCCATCGATCTGAGCCGCATTTTGGGCCAAAATTTTCTTGCGCTCTAAAGCTTTCCCCCTACAAGAATTTAGTCCCCCTTCCCCCGAATTTTCTTCAGCGGAAGCCTATGGATAGAAATTTTAACATGTTTTAATAGAAAAACTTGCTGAGGAGAAATGTCAAAGTAGTCTTCTACCAGGTGAAAATCAAAATAATGGAAAGTCTAAAAAGCCGTGGCTTCGATCGTGCGGAGGATCAGGGTATTTACTCCTTCGAAGCGCCCCTGAAGACCATTTTCGCCCCCTCTGGCCGAAACCCCTAGCTCCGCCACTGGTAGTGCTCTGCGTTATCTTGTTTTCCAGCAGTACGTGCATACAGCAAACTTCAATTAGATTCCGTCCACTGCACAGAACCGCACCTTAGATCCGTTCTTATGTTTTTATAAGCAATAATCGTCTACAGAAATTGCCAAGTGAACGCAACTTTTGGAACACGTGTTTTATATGCCAGCGGTGTAGTGGCCCAGCCACGGGGGGGGGGGGGGGGGGGGGGGGTATAACCACCATAACCTAACATTGCAATGCAAAAACACCTAAAATAGCCATTTTTTCTCTCTATCCTTAGACATTTCCCTCATTTCGTGCCTCAACCCCCCATGACACCAACCCCCGTGACACAATCCTGCCTACGCGCGGTGGCAACTCGAAATGTGCGCATGTACATAGCCCACAAGTAGAATGACCTAACTAGCTAATTAAATGAAAGGAGTAGAAAACGTTACCTACATCATGTCATGTACACTGAAACACTGAAAAGCTGTATTCAAACTGATCTATCTACAGAGACTTTTTTATATGACGTTGTAACATTCCTTGTCAGCAATGTGGAAAGTCTGAGAATTGAACGAGACTGGAAAAAAACCGTGGTCGGCTCGACTAAGACCAACTGGTTGGAAACTAGGCCGTAAGATGCCATTTAACCTAACCTGAGAACGATACTTGTTCAATTACCTTTTTCAATCCAAATTCGTCTCGCTCACTGCAATGTTACTCCTTTAGAGTGATTTTTCAGACATTCTTGTGAGCATGTGTGTACAAAGGGTACAGGTGTATGATGAATAGATCACTTCCTTGGTAAAAAATGACCGGGAATCTTGATCATTTTAACCAAATTAGGTTAGCTGGAGTCTTACGGCCCAGTTTCTAACCAATTGGTTTAGTTCGAGCCGGCCACGGTTTTTTCGAGTTGGGGCTCGCGGGCTGGTTTTCCCAACTTCATTGCTTATATGCTGAGCACCAAGCACAATGGCAGTAAGTTCCCTTTTTAAAGTCTTCTGTATGACCCGGCGAGGACTCGAACTCCCGACCTCCCGACTGCAAGTATGATGCCCTAACCACTTGACAGTGTTTTCATTTTAACCAGGAAATGTAAAGAATGTTGGTGATCTACTTATCAATGCTATAACTACACGCTTAAAACATCCCGGTCACCAATTTTCTTTGCATTTTCTGGTAAAAAATGACCAGGATTCCCTAGTCAGTTTAACCAGGAAAAGCATAATAACCGGTGATCCTCAGTGCAATCCTGATTCAATCTGATCCGGAAGTTTTTAGATTTTACACATGGTTCTAATTCATCTGGTCGTAGACCTTGCTCCAAACAGCGGTTACACAGGATTGTGGGATAGGGTATTGGTAATTAAACATCGTATTTGTCAATGAAATTTTACTATGAAAAAACGAAGCATACCTAGAGTCTATCCCACAATTCTTTGTAATTGCTATTTGCAAAATGCTTTATTGTAACAATAGTTGGTATATAGCAAGTGGACGTCATGGGGTGAACCTTCCACCCACGTTTTTGCATATTGCACCTCCCACTTCCATAGAGTTATTGCATGTCTTTTTATTTCCTTCTTTTCAGACAATTTTGAAGAAACTGACGACGTTCCATATGGAGTAGAAAATGTTGTTAATGTGCCAGTGAGTCTTCTTCATTGTAAATAGTATCATTAAAGGGGAATAAGCAGTCGTCTTGAACAATTGTTGGAACTCTTGAACACTCTCAGTACAGTGCATGCTGTTTAATATGAGCTACAGTACTCTGTATTTTTTTTTTATTTGCTAGTCAAGCAAAGAACTGTGCCAACTGAAAATTTCTGTACACTCCTAAAAATTGTAGTTTTGGGTGAGAATTCACTGCCCATAAGATTTCTTCACAACTATGTTCACAAATAAATGTTATACCTTCCATCGTGTTAGGTACTATTTAAAATATCACATTTACAAGGACAATACTGCCTTATATTTGGGGCGATGCGCACTGTTTAAAAAGAAATTTCCTAACTGGCTAACGATAACCTTAATCCCGAACCTAATTCCTAACCCGAACAAAGAGTACAACCAAAAAAATACAATGGCAACAGCCAGTCAAGAAACAGCTTGTTCAACAGTGCGCATCTACCCGATGTTTTACCCCTCCCCAAATATGCATTATTTGGAAATCAGCATTCATGGGCACAAGATGATATGTTACTCATAGCCTAATAAGATGGCGATGTGGCCCTTTCTCATAAAGCATTTTTTCCACGGATAGAAATTCGTTTGCATAGGTAAAGCAGAGCTGAGAATTTCTGCAGGCAATAGAGGGCGTACTCAAAGGTTTGGTTAGATTGGGTTTTACGGCCCAGTTTCCAATCATTTGGTTTAAAGTCGACCCGGCCACGAACTTTTTCTAAGTTATGGCTCACTGGCTTGTTTCGCTACTCCATTGCTTATGCCGAGCGCACTCGGAGAGCATCAAATCCTGTACTAACAGGTATTGGAGTTCCCAATGATATGCTACACCCTGTAAGCTCATTTTCGCACACGCGAGGACGCTGTATGAACTCGTTAATACAAACCACAAAAAACCCGACAACTGCATTTATTATTTTGGTCTCTTTCGACTGTTTCTCTTGAACAGCAAAGCCATACATATAATAATCACAACAGTGACAGAAACACCAGTGGCAACGACAACGTTCGTCAACTTCAACGTCAACGTCAACATTAACGGTTCACTGTAAACATAAATGTAAACATACTAAGATTAACTACATCTAAATTCGGAATTCGGAACGTACAAAAATACTAACTCTATCAAATAGGAAAAATATATATAATCTGTAAAAAAAAGGGTATACAAAAATAAACATTTAACTTTCGAATTGATTCATTAAGAAGGTACATGGCTATACGCAAGATTGGCGATTACTGCACCTACACATATACATACTTACATACAACATACATACATACATTTATGGGTGCGGCTTCAACTCGAGAAACGTCAGGGCAAAGAATATCACATACTATGACACAAAAAAGCTTGTCCAAATGTTCGTAGGCTACATCTAAAACAAACAGTAGACCTAAATTATACAAAACTATAAGATTCACGAAAGAAGAAAAATAATTACCAGTTGTTGCGTCCCTCGGAGTAACATTTACGGCTTTAGATAGCCTGACCTTTAAGCAGTGAGAGGAAGTGCAAAGTGATCTAACTAAAGCATGATGAAAGGCCGCACCTAAATGAGCACGTACGCAGTCGTGCTTGACTGCATCAACACAATAAGTAACAGAGAGGTCGCAACCTCTCTCTCTCTCGTACTATGGCCAAAGTTCACCTACGGTGACCTTAACCTGCCACAACACACCCGTGACTCTTTTATGCATAAAGATGTTCTGGTGAGATGAAGCTATTGCTTTTGTTTATTGTAAAAGAATGTGTCGTACTATTTAGTTTATACATCTTTTGGTGTTTTTAAAAAGCCACACTTCCTTTTCAGGAAAAGTCAGATAGCGAGGACAGCGTGCATATATTTAGATGAAATAATATTGTTAAATATTGTAGGTTCATTCATGAATAATAATACCAGGTTATACACGCAAATCAGCCAATGATGGTCGGATTTCACGCGGGCAGCAAGTGATGGTCTAATTTCAGTCGGCCATAACTGGGGTCTATCACCTTTTAATCTTTCAATTTCCTTGTTTACCTGTATCATGAGTGGTCTTACTCTAAATTTTATCTTGATTCCTTCAATTTTACTGAATATGAGTTCTTTAAATTCATGTAGACAACAAATAAAGACTTTAAAGTTAATGGACCCCCACTAATGGCTTCCAACAGTCACTAAACACAGGCGCTGATCGGATTCGTCTATACTTATTTATACTACGATGTCTGCATTTTCCTTTATGTTGAACAACAGATGAGCATAACAAAAACATAAAACAATTTGAAAAAGTAGTAAGACGCGCAAGGACAAAAATTGGTGCTTAACGTGGTGAGGGTGTTAGTTAATGTAATGTACAGTAATATTTTTAATTGAATTAATGGGGTTTTCCATACCAAATTGAATGGGTAATCATACTGAATAATGACTTAGAGAAAAATCACAATGAATAATGATTTAGTGGAAAATGGACTGAATATGTTTCAGGTCAGTAGCCAGACAGGCAAGATACTGAAGTGGGTGGGGGTTTCAGGGGGAGGAAGAATGTTTTCAGGGCAATAAATATGTAAAAAATGTATTAAGTCAACGGCAAGTTTCAAACTTCCCAGGTGTGTTGAAAAATTCAAGACCGGGGGAGTGAGACTTGGCCCCGGCTGTAGAGACAAGATACCGCCGTTTACATTTTGTTCACTATATTTACCCCAAAATGTATTGTTTTTTTTTTTTTTGTTTTTTTTTTCTGTTTAGAATGATGTCAAGTGTGAACTTTGCGAAGAAATCACTAGTGTCGTGAGTGAAGAATTACAACGTCATTCGGTGAGCATGCGTTGAATAAATCCTTAAAGGACATAAGCAGTCACTTCAAATAAAGTCCTAAACTAATTTTGAAACAGGGAAACGGAGCAGCCATATCTTACAACGTCCAAGTACCTTTCATGATATTACAAGACTTAAATATTGCGTATATCAATCCAAAACTGTTACTAGTTTTCCATTGTAAATTTCACAATTCAATAAAACAGAATATTGCATAAGATTTATGACTTCCATTTTGGAGGGTGGACAATGAAGAACAGTGTACCAACGGCGGTCACTTCGAACTAAGAATATTTGTGACGTCATGTGCACAGTGTTCTTATTTAGACAACTTTTTTGCTTCATCTGCTGGGGGGGGGGGATGTCATGTAGGAAATAATTGATGAGATTACAGCATTATCAATGTACGATTACACTGCTCTGCAGACGATTTGTTTCGTTTCAACTCATTGGCCCCTGCAAAATTAAAAATAGAAGCTAAAAATGTGAGACGCAAGCCTTCAGGACTTCAGTTATAGACCTACAGCGCTACGCAGACTTTTAACAACTTCATGTGGTATTTGGACGAGGTTAGGTATTGGAGGAGTAGACGGAAAATTGGTTGAAATTGTTAGATGAGGTTTTATATTACATATAAGTCGGGTCAAGCACGGCTTTTTCCAAGTTGTGACTCACTTGCTTGTTTTTTAAAGTCTCCGGTATGATGAAGTCGAACTCCAGACCTACATTCAGTGCAAGTCGGGTGCTCTTACCACTTGACCATGTATTCAACAATTGGCTGAGTTAGTTGTTAAGGTGGAGGTTTACGGCCCAGTTTCTAGCCAATTGATTTACGTAGAGCAAGCCACGGCCCTTTATCCAATTGGTTGAGGAAGGGGTTTAGGGTATAGCGGAACACAGATACCAACCTATAATTTCTTCGTTCTACTTTTAGGCCGATCTTCTGGAGAAATTGACGACATATTTCACAGATTTTTGTGAAGAACTGAGTGGAAGCTGGCAGTCACGTGTAAGTTGTATTTCATGAACCAAAGGGTGATTGTAAATTTGCTACTTGTTTTACATAGACATGAATGTAGGGACGAAGTGTAGGAGTGCTCGAATCACTAATCATTTTGCATTATCTAATTCAATAAAGCGTTACCATTTCGAAATTTTCTGTAGCAACCATTTTCCTTCAAAAGAAAAAAAAAAAGAAGAAGAAGAAGAAAGAAAAAAAAACTGACGCAGGGGGGAGGGGTGTGGCTCGAATCCACTAAACTGAATGAAACTAAATTAAGGTATAAGTCCATAATCTTGATAATTAAAGCATGGAGTATGGAAGTACGATTAAAGTGGACATAAATTAATATAATTTAGCAGTGCCTTATTTGAAAAAAAAAACCCCATACCCCAAAACTACAAGACTATAAACAACATGGATAGAAAATGAACCTTCTTCTCCACTGAAATAAACCTTATAGAGAACAGTCTGCTGTGTGCCTTCCGTGTTTTTAATGCATCATAAAAAAAACTTTTAAACTCCTCATCGTATTCTCATTCACGCTCAATGAACTCACTGAAATTAAAACCTCCATCCTACGTTTCTTCATTTAATTTACTCGGGGTTCTTGCTGTGATCATACTAGAAAACGAAATTCCCTTCCTTTTCGTCATTTTAACATAGATCAACCCTGGACCTTTGCATAAAACCAGGGTAATGCATTATTTAGGGTTACTACAGTTAAATGTAATGTTCTGCCCTCGTGATCGCTTGCATTTACCTCGAATTCTGTGCTTTATCTTGTGTTCATGCACGTTGTGTTTTTACTTACCCCTAACATCTACAACACTATGGCGAGCAATCGGTATCAAATCATGGGGAATTGACACATACCAATTTAAATTGACACATACCAATTTAAATCGACATATAGGCTACCAATTTAAATCGGTACATACCAATTTAAACTGACATATACCAATTTAAATTGACACATACCAATTCAAACTGAAACATACCGATTTAAACTGACATATACCAGTTTAAATCGACACATACCAGTTTAAATCGAAACCCACCGATTTACCTCATTAACATATTTGATATCCCGATTTCGCAACCTCCGCAAAAGACGTGCTCTCTGCAATCCGCTAAGGCCTCACCACCTCAATGAAATGAATGAGTTAAAAAATGGAATCTACTGTTATTGTGCTTCGTGCTCAGCGTTATCAATGGAGTACTGAAAACAAGCAAGGGAGCCACAACTGGACAAAAGGTCTACCCGACTTAAACCAATTGGTAAGAAACTGGAGTGATATGTACAACAACATCATCTAAGGCCTACTGACATGTGCGTTCATTGAGAACAACTTACCACACTCAACAGAGCATGACAGCAATGGGCATTTAACAGTGGCTAAATGCGTACAAAGAGATGGTGAGGCCTTAGCGGATTGCAAAGAGCATGTGTTTTGCTGGGGTTGTGAAATCGGGATATCAAATATGTTAATGAGGTAAATTGGTAGGTGTCGATTTAAACTGGTATATGCCGATTTAAATTGGTATGTGTCAGTTAAAATTGGCATTTGTCGAAGTTAAATCGGTATGTGTCAGTTTAAACTGGTATGTGTCAGTTTAAATTGGTATGTGCCGATTTAAATTGGTATATGTCGAATTAAACCGGTATGTGTCAATTTAAATTGGTAGGTGTCGATTTAAATTGGTATGTGTCAATTCCCCATGATTTGATACCGATTGCTTATGGCGAGCAATCGGTATCAAATCATGGGGAATTGACACATACCAATTTAAATCGACACCTACCAATTTAAATTGACACATACCAATTTAAATCGACATATACCAATTTAAATCGGCACATACCAATTTAAACTGACACATACCAGTTTAAACTGACACATACCGATTTAACTTCGACAAATGCCAATTTTAACTGACACATACCAATTTAAATTGCCACATACCAGTTTAAATCGACACCTACCAATTTACCTCATTAACATATTTGATATCCCGATTTCGCAACCCCAGCAAAACACATGCTCTTTGCAATCCGCTAAGGCCTCACCACCTCTTTGTACGCATTTCGCCACTGTTAAATGCCCATTGCTGTCATGCTCTGTTAAGTTTGGTAAGTTGTTCTCAATGAGCGCACATGTCAGTCAGTAGGCCTTAGATGATGTTGCTGTACATATCACTCCAGTTTCTTACCAATTGGTTTAAGTCGGGTAGACCTTTTGTCCAGTTGTGGCTCCCTGGCTGGTTTTCAGTACTCCATTGATAACGCTGAGCACGAAGCACAACAACAATAGATTCCATTTTTTAACTCTTTCATTTCATTGGGGTGGTGAGGCCTTAGCGGATTGCAAAGAGCACGTGTTTTGCGGAGGTTGCGAAATCGGGATATCAAATATGTTAATGAGGTAAATCGGTAGGTTTCGATTTAAACTGGTATGTGTCGATTCAAACTGGTATATGTCAGATTAAATCGGTATGTGTCAGTTTAAACTGGTATGTGTCAGTTTGAACTGGTATGTGCCGATTTAAATTGGTATATGTCGATTTAAATTGGTATGTGCCAATTTTAATTGGTAGGTGTCGATTTAAATTGGTATGTGTCAATTCCCCATGATTTGATACCGATTGCTCGCCATAATTGCTCGCCATACAACACACCTATAAGAAAATAAAACTAAAAATGCTGATATATGATATGCTTGTGTAAGCAAGCTTTTTGCAGTTCTGTCCAAATCCTTATCACAATTATTTTTCTCTTTGTAGTGTATCGAGGAAGTTTCTGAAGAAGTGCCCTCTCTCTTAATAGACCTCCTCACAGATCTGTTTAGCTCTGATGTCCTGTGTACCGACGTGCTAAGTATTTGCGTAGAAGACACCATGATCGAAGAATAAACTTCATTTACCTAAGAATGAGAAAGCTGTCAAGATTACTTTAAATTAAGAAATGAGTATTCTTCCAATTAAGTAACAAAACGTTCACAAATACACTTCAAGTAAACATTATTAATGAATTACCTGTTTTCTTTCGAAAATACACTTTAATAACCATTTCCCCACTGTAAAAATGGCTCAAAATCGCTCTATACTTACAGAACAAAAAAAAAAAAAAAAAAAAAAGCCTTCATAAAGATTACAGAAAGGTTTTGGTTATAAATTTCGAAAAATTTAGAACCTCAGTATTTGGGGACAAAAAAGATACTACCACCCATATAATTTGCACTAGGGGTCTAAAATCACAACAGCCCAGCAACACCAATTCGTCTTGTTAACTGCTCCACCCGAGGGTGCTTCAGTGCAACGCGCAACCGAATTCTTCGGCTGAGCAACTGATTCTAGTGGCAAGCACAATGCCAAGTGGGAGAAAAACCACCAGAGTGCCCGGAGAAAAAAACAACGTAAATCGAGCTGGATTTGAACTCATGCACAGGTGAATCACTTAAGTGCTCAGGAGCCGGAACAGACCCCTCGATGACCCAAAACCCTGGTTGTCAAGCCGAAAAGGTGGACTTTTTTTGTCCACATAGGCAACCTAGACTCAGGGATATTGCGAGCAATCGGTATCAAATCATGGGGAATTGACACATACCAATTTAAATCGACACCTACCAATTTAAATTGACACATACCAATTTAAATTGACATATACCATTTTAAATCGGCACATACCAATTTAAACTGACACATACCAGTTTAAACTGACACATACCGATTTAACTTCGACAAATGCCAATTTTAACTGACACATACCAATTTAAATCGGCATATACCAGTTTAAATCGACACCTACCAATTTACCTCATTAACATATTTGATATCCCGATTTCGCAACCCCAGCAAAACACATGCTCTTTGCAATCCGCTAAGGCCTCACCACCTCTTTGTACGCATTTCGCCACTGTTAAATGCCCATTGCTGTCATACTCTGTTAAGTGTGGTAAGTTGTTCTCAATGAGCACACATGTCAGTAGGCCTTACTTAGATGATGTTTTTGTACATATCACTCCGGTTTCTCATCAATTGGTTTAAGTCGGGTAGACCTTTTGTCCAATTGTGGCTCCCTGGCTTGTTTTCAGTACTCCATTGATAACGCTGAGCACGAAGCACAACAACAGTAGATTCCATTTTTAACTCTTTCATTTCATTGAGGTGGTGAGGCCTTAGCGGATTGCAAAGAGCACGTGTTTTGCGGAGGTTGCGAAATCGGGATATCAAATATGTTAATGAGGTAAATCGGTAGGTTTCGATTTAAACTGGTATGTGTCGATTTAAACTGGTATATGTCAGATTAAATCGGTATGTTTCAGTTTGAATTGGTATGTGTCAATTTAAATTGGTATATGTCGGTTTAAATTGGTATGTACCGATTTAAATTGGTATATGTCGGTTTAAATTGGTATGTGTCGATTTAAATTGGTATGTGTCAATTCCCCATGATTTGATACCGATTGCTCGCCATAGGGTAGGGGAAACAAGACACATCTGGAAAGGACCCTTGGTTGGCCCGATTTAAGCCAATTAGTTGGAAATTGAGTCGTGAAATCCCATCTAAGTTTATTCAGTTCCTTGTACTCTGTGACGAAGAAGTGAGTGCCGAAACCAAATGTTCACTACCGAAGGGGTCTGCTCCTGAAAAGACAAACTGAGCTGCTGATCAACCTCGAGAACCTCTCACTATTTCTGTCATGCTTGACTCTGTTACAGTCAGGATGGAGAGGACAGAAACCACACAAAATGTCAGCCACCACTATGAACTCACCACAGTAAATTTCGTCGTTCCGTTGGAATGACAAAAGACCCTACCTCTCCTCGACAGGAGAAATGTTCTCATAATTAAGAAAACCACGTTTTCATAGCAGACATTGCATCTTAAACAGTGAAAATATGGTTTGGGACAGGAAAAACCTGGCTTGTTACAATTTTGTCACGGTACGATAACGATTTCTATAGTAAGGATCTGGTATTCACTGTAACCATTGTTCATAACGTCCCACGTCTCGTGAACCTAATCACGAGAAAAGTAAGTAATGATTTTATTTCATGTAGGAGGTAAAGGGGTGACATGACACTTAACGGCTGCAGTTTCAGTGTTCACCTTCGATAAATCGTTCTTTCTTTCCTGAAAAATCGACGAACAAAGAAACACGAGAAAAAGGGAGAGAATAACGACGGTAGAACGAACATATAGAACATCTTACGTTTGTATAGTTAACATTCATTTTCTCGTCGTTTCATGTCTCGTCATATTTCTCCTAAACACCCTTCACAGCCTTCTTTTCCTCATGGAAACATGATGCAGTTAAACATAATTCTGCTGGAGCAACTTGCAAAAGTCAGAGTTTTTTGTTTTTGTAGGAGGGCATGAAAAGTAAAATGACTTTTTAATAAAACAGTTTTTAAATAATTTTTGAATTACTTTCAACACAACTGTTAAAGTTTGCCATTTTCTCGCAAATATTCGATATTTTGGGGCAAAACTGAGCCGTAGCTTCACTTTAAGTGGTCTCTTCCTTATTATGTCAACCAACTCTTGATTCTCACTTTCCCAATCACACGATTATAAAGGGCAGTGATCAATAAGATTTTTTAACAAAGACTGTGGCTATCTGCGGACCCCGTAAAGGGGCATGAAAGGAAAAAAATTATTTCGTATATTCGAAATAGTTATTTCGTATATTCGAAATAATTATTTCGTATATTCGAAATAGTCGCACACAGTACGTAGCGCCTTCAAAGGTCAAAGGTGAGTATTAGCCGCGAGGCATGTACTTACATTATCATGAGCGGGATAGGTATACATTTCTGCTAACTGTCACAGAGAGGAGAGAGACGAAGCTGTTAGCCTTTATTTTCATATGGGGCTATTGTATAAAGATATTTTAAGAGCACTAGCGGTAAACCATGGTCTTGTTCTGTAATTACGGCATTTGAAGCGGGTTTTGAGGCGAAAAGGCCTTCTTCGAAGGAAAAACCACAGCACCATTGTTCAAGTAGTCGAGTATGTTCATGATCAAAAGGTTCCAAAGGTTATCCACTAAACAAAAACCAGTTCCTGATGAAGAAACGGTAAATTCTGTGTTGCCAAATACTTTAACACTAAAGACCTTATTAATTACATTGTTGGGTAGTCGAGAAGCCAAGTGAGTGGGAGAGAAGGGAAAAGTCGCCCCCACCATGAGCATATTTTTGCTATTTTATGATGTTTGTTTCTTGCCATATTGTTTGTGTTTCCCTATTTACCGTGAATAGACCAACGAAGGCAAGTTCATTTCCAGCGATCTGGGAGGTAATTGCCTTGCACTCTGCGCCAACTCACGCTGACGCTAACAGAACAATATGTTGAAAACACAACTTCCTGGTAGGAGCCGGAGCTACAGAAGGCTAGCTGTAACGTACAAACCTGCTTAACTGAACTGATGATAGCTGAGGCCTGTAATCATAGGCCTGTAGCCTAGGCCTACGTACGACGGTATGACCGCATCATTTCGAATATACGAAATAATTATTTTGAATGTACGAAATACTTATTCCGAATATACGAAATAATTATTTCGAATATGCGAAGTATTATTTCGAATATACGAAATAATTTTTTTATTTGCATGTCCCTTTACGGGCTCAGTAGCTACCAAACTTGGGGCAATGCACACAGTTTAACAAGAAATTTCTAATTATGAAGCGCTAATTCCCACCTAATCACCAACCCTGACAATGTAATCGATACAATACAATAGCAACAGCCCATGAAGCATAGTTTGGAAAGCACGCCGAAGCAGAGGGTAGATGCGCATGCTCTGAAACAGGTGATTGCCCCGACCCTCTGCAAAGGGTTGTTCGGCGAAACCAAACTTTATGATACTGCGTCCCAAAGAAGCTATACGTCCACTGGAGGACAACACTTGACCAACCTCATGGCCCTCAGACCATTTACATTATTGGTCTGCCATGTATGGCTCCATTATAGACTGGATGAATAGAACAGATACTACACATGATCTTATCCAAAAGGCCTACTTAAACTATTTTTGAAGTCCTCTCTACCCTCTGGGCAAAGGGCCGTTCGGCGAAACCAAACTATTGAAGTGTACCTCAAGTCAAAAAATTCAAAAATATATATTCAAGAGCATGAAAAATGAATTCTAACAATCCAACTCCCATCTTCATATGATATTCCTGAGCTGAGATTTAAAATGTTAAAGTTTATTCACTTAAAACAAATTGGTTGATTGCGCAATAATTTGTGACTTTCTTGTAGTACAACTCACATATTATGCTTTGTTTCACTTTAAAGTTAAAAAATGTTTTTTTACCTTGAACACTTCCTGTTTGCTTGCATAGCATGTTGCACAGAGATGACTGAATTAATTACATTACCCTATAAGAGTAAGAGTGCTATCACACCTTGGTACAAGGTGCAGTAACTTTCAGAAAAACAAAGAAATACAAAGATTGTAATTTGTGTAGTACAAGAATGACATCACAAATTATTGCGCAATGCACCATTTTAATTTGAGTGAATAAACTTCAACATTTTATATCTCAGCTCAGGAATGCCCTATGAAGATGGGAGTTGGACTGTAAGAATGTATTTTTTATGGTTTTTAATAAATATTTTTGAATTTTTTGACTTGAGGTACACTATAACTACTATCCGAAGAAGCTGTACGTGACCTGAAGGACAATAATTGACCAACCTCAAGGCCTTTAGACCATTTACATCATTGGTCTGTCATGTCATGTATGGCTCCGTTCTTGATTGGCCGAAAAGAACAGATACTACCCATGATCTTAGCCACAAGGCCTGTTTAAACTCGGTTAGATCAACCACATAACTTCTTATTTCTTTGCCTTCCCACTAATTATTAGGAACTCGTACGTTGTACGTTGGTGGTGAAAACACAACAAAGATATTATAAATACAACAAAGATATTGTTAATATCTTTGAAGCACAAGCTATACAGTGCCATCGTTTTTTCATCGATTTTATGTACCGGCAGGTCCATTTCTGAGTTTTAAGCATATCATTGAACGTGAACGGTGTTAACCTAAGCATCAATCAAGGTGGGTTTACGTTTGTTAAGTTTTCAAGGTTAAACCCCTCCAAAAGAAGGAGAATTTGCTGTTTGTGACGTCATATGCATAGTCTTCCCTTGCATGAAAGATCGGAGGTTTACACAAACGATGATAATCTTGTCTGCAATCATTAAATGTTGCACTCGATTGTTATTATCGCCATTTCATGGATCTTATAAGGGAGTAATGCCACTCATGTTAGAAATGTATAGAGGAAAGTGTGTAACATTGCAACTTAAACCAACAAAAGTACACAGCTGATGTATCATGCATGTACCAGTTCGCGTCTACATCGTTGCCTAGACTACCATCCAAAATGACGTCACTTGACGTTAAAAGGTCAATGCACGAGTCTGTGTAGAACCGACCCCATTTAAATCGTTTCCGTTGTTTTTTTTTTTTAAGGGAAAAACAGTCCTTCAAATTGTCATCATCTGTCCTTTTCCATGAATGGCACTTGAGAATCATTTCAAATTGATTTGATTTGATTTATTCATATCCCCAATTGATTTATATTCCAAACAAGCCATAAATCACATTAATTTGATTTGACTGATTTGATTTGATTAATTTGTATCACCAATTGATTTATATTACAAACAAGCCATAAATCACATTAAAGTAACAGAGAACATAAAACAACGACGTATGAAATATTAGCTTAGCATAGCTATTAAACAAAAGAAGATAAAGGACCAGAAAAGTAAACTTTTCAAGTCTGGCTCTTGCCATTAAGTAAGGAAACAACGCGGAACAAACATAGAAAAATATAAAAAGATAAGTAGGAACAAAAGAGGGCTGACGTATATAAATTTGCCTTTGACAATAGAAGAATTACGGCAGCATATCAATTAAGTAATTTTTAAGTTTTCTTTTGAATGATGCTAAGGACAAGCAATTGCATATATCTAAAGGGAGGGAATACCATAATTTAACACCTGCACAACTAACATGGGATTGCTTAACACGGGTTCTAGACAAAGGAGGATGCAACTGATTTCTAGCCCCAGTATAATAGGAATAAAAGTAAGAATTAAAGTTGAAATAAGTTGCAAAAACATTTGGAAGGAGACCGTGATAATAGCGATAAATAAATATATGCCTAACTGGTAAGTATAAAGGTCAAAAATAGAGAGAATATGTAGTTCTTTGAAAATTTCTGTTGTGTGAGCCCGATATATGACACGTTATAAATATTCCGAACTGCTCGCTTTTGAAACTTGTGCAAGTTGCTGAGCGAAGTGATATGGGTATTTCCCCAAGTTGCAAGGTTATAAGTTAAGTGAGGAAAAATGAGGGAATTATATAGTTGTAAAGGATGATGAGAGCATTTCTGGGTAAGAATTGTTTTAGTCGATTAAGGACTCCGCTCGCTCTTGATACTTTGTTACTTACAAAAGGATTTTTTAATCTAATTTGTAGTCAATGTGGATACCTAAAAAATTAGCATAGAGGGATGGCGTGATAGAGGTAACATTTAGGTGAATGCTGTAAATAGTGGGGTCAGAAATTCTATTATCAAATAGTAACAACTTAGTTTTTGCTATGTTTAAAGTCAACCTATTAGCTGTTAACCAATTGAAACAAGACGAACGTCTAGACGAGTTGCGGTGCCGACATACCAAGTCGTCTTGTACTTTAAAGGTGATTTTATATTTTAGGGGGACAAAAATACCATTCCAAAATACTTGTATTGTGTTTTGCCCAATAGCAGCTAAGTTAAGTTCCACACCTGTAACCCAGGAACATTGTTCATTCACTTTAGAAATGTGGTTGAGGTGGAACGTGAAACACACCAAAGAAATATTCGATTGCCGGTATAATGAGGTTTGCTCATTTTCAACTCATAGTTGACAGAAAATCAGGAAAAGATGATACAGCAGTTGATTTAGAACGGTAGAAAGAGCAAAATGTCACATCAGATAACATTTCAAACGTCATTTACAAGCTGTTTCTTGTGCATTCAATATAAGGTATCCCTAATGTCCCGGATCCTTAGTAACTCCTTGTACAGCATGAGGGTTTCTGATAAAAGATGGTAAAGCGCCAAAGACTCAAGACAGACCATTCGACCAAACAGACGTTAGTCAAAATTGTATTTTAAGTAGTGCAGTTAATAAGGAAAAACATGCCATTTGTTTAGCTGTTTAGTGAATACAGGTGGAGTACACTGTTAAGACGTAATGTTGGAAACGATAATGAGTCTGTATATACATGACAGTAATGTTGTAGTCACTTGGTTGAATATGGATTTATGTTAATGAACAAAAGTAAAAAAATTCCAATGTTGAACATAAAGAATTTTTAAAGATTAATGGTTTTTAAAAAGTTCTGTACGCTCCGCACCAAGTTTACTCTCAGCTTTCCTAATAAAATTTTTTTGTAAGTACCATGTAATAACATGTTAACGAGAATCAAAAGAAATGTCGATATCTCAGATTTACCATAATCTTTACAAATGATGAAATAAAATTAAAAAAATATAAAGCAGCAAAGTAAAAATTCCTTTGTCAGCGTTACTTACACCTACATTCCCTCAACATAAATGTTAATATGATGATATTTCACTCTAGCCTTAGGCCTATTGTCACTGTTTCTCCAATTTATATTAATCCCGCACACATACGTCACTACTAACCCTTCGCCGGTAACTTCTTAGTTTAGTAATGTATAGACACTTGAACGACGTTGACCTCCACAAATCAGAGAACCGAATCAATCACTTTCAAATCATAAAAGATAAATTGCAACATCTATAGGCCTACGTCCCTTCATGAAACCCGAATACCAAAAATATCGATGTCCCTAGTTTATAACTATTAGCGGCGATTCGTCTGTCATCACATCAGTAAACAGTTTCGCTTCTTCCTACACTCTATATCAAGAACTTGTTGTCGCCTTTCTGACAGTGACTTCTTACTACGGAACAAAACTGTTGCCATTGCATAAAAATTGTTTTAATAATTTCCATGCATTTCTTTTTCTAATAAAAATAATAATATAGCAAGTTTATGTATGGCCACGACTCGCAACTGATCAAGCGATAACCTAAAATATGTAAAAGCAATAAGAAAGCCAGGTCTATGAATAAGACTGCACTGTCCAGTAAAAAACTCCGTAAAAGACAAATTTCATCATTCCAACCACCCATATGCAATAGCTCAACAAATCACTTTCAAAGATGAAACGGACTTCATGAAAAATAACGTTTCGCTGATAACACCACAGCCAGTGACATAACAAAAAAGAGCATAACTAGCTTATAAATAAGTGTCTTGCTACTTTACCATTTACGAAATGAACCACCTGGCTAAAAATTTACAATTGGGAATTTTCTTGTACCTGTTCAAAACTTCGTTGTGTAAGCCAACAATCTAAACCCTCTACAAACGGTACAAATTTAATGTTTACGTTCGTTTAACATAAATATAAAAAATTATAAGGCAATCATTTGTAATTGTTTTACAGTGACGTAAATCCCGGAGAAGGCAAGGGATGTCTTTGCTTCCTCAAGTAAAAAAAGGAAAGCCAAACTGTCATATGGCCCCCTCAAAATTTTAAATAACCATTTCAAAATCAACACATTTTTGACAAGAGATGAACTATCCATGGCCTTTAAAAAGACCAAATCAGTTGGTTTTCAAGGGCTTCTCCCCCAACAGAAGACCCAAAGCAGTCCCTGAATGATTGTGCAAAACCTTCATTCATTCATGCAGACCTCTTCCCAATATCTCAAACAGATCACCGCCCAGCGTAATAAAAAATGGTTGCTCTCATCACATACAAATATAAAACAAGATATGAATGAACATGTTAAAACCCTACCGTGACTACTCTTTACATTAAACTATTTGTTCATGTTAACGCTTCTTCACCTTATGATGTGCTCTTCTCCCTAAATGTATAAATATCCCCAAGAACATTCCCCCTGAATTTGGTTTTTAAGCATTCTTCTTTAGTGGAGCTTCTGAGCAATGGCAACTCGGTGCAAATATGTGGAGGGGTACATAATGAACTTACAATGACTTGTGTTAAATAAAGATGATCATCTTCCCTGTAACCAATAATGCCAAACACCGAAAAAAACAATTACCACCCACAACAACGAAAAAATAAAATGTACATGTAGATCTTTCGGAACGTGTAAATAATACATTACGATCGTCATGTTCCCTACTTTCCCCATCATCACACCTCTGACTATTTTCATATCCACTAGAGCCTTTTTTTGTTTGATCCCAACTCTGACATCATCATTTTTCTCCCCTTCATAACTTTTATCTTGAAATTCACCCCCATACTTTCTTTTTCTTTGTTGCCAACCTTTCCTTTCTACAAAAAAAAATCTTTGAACGGCCCTTCTTGGGCATTGTTATATTCTCCACATAGTTTTAAACTTTAAAATAACAAATTTACCATAACCAGACACCTTGATATAACACAAATATTAATACTCGCCATCTTATACAAATAATATTTACCTACCAATAACAATGTTTCCCTCCAACAGAAACTTACTTTATGAAAAAACGGTGAACAAAACTCCTCTAAACTATCAAACTTTTTACTCCACAGCAACCCCGACCATGTCACTTGAAAAGAATAAATCTCTACAAAGAAATCCTCATATAAATACTCAATATTTACGTAACACCTCGATGAATTAAAAAACAACCAAAATGATGGCGCCGTGTTAAATTAAACAACATATTATTCCCCAGAGTACACACGGACCTGGTTTTTCCGCAAGATTGTTACTAAAAATAGCACACGTTTGCAAATTTTACGTGAAAAAACCCCCAATTTTACACTCTCACGAAAATCATATTTCCACCAAAACTTAAAAACACGAAAGAGAAGTACCATCCCTACAAATTGCACTAAACCGTATTTCGATACCACAAAGCATCTAGAAGGAGATAGAAATAAAGTGCCGAAAAAAGTCAGAAATAGACATCTCGACAGTAACTGCATTAGTTGCGGTTGCCTGCAAGGCAGGCACCGCAACTAAAAATGAAAAAAAATCATGATTAAAAACTAGAGGTACATCATCAACAGACGGAGCTTGCAGAGAAACAGTAGTATCATCTGCGAATAAGATCTAGTAGAGATGAGGACATAATAATGTCATTCATATATATACGAAAAAGTTAAGGACCTAATATTGAACCTTGTGAAACACCCATCTTGCAATGGAGAGTAGAAGAGCTAGCACCGTTAAAGAAAACAAAAATGTGAACGATTCTTAAGGCAACTTTTAAACCACGATAGAGCAGTCCCTCTTATACCATACAAAGAAAGTTTACTGAGTAAAATGGTGTGGTCAATCGTATCAAAACCTTTTGACAGGTCGAGAAATAAGGCAGCAGTTGTGTTATTAGTATCGAGACCAAGTTGAGCAATTTTGTGAGTGAGATTAAGGGCAGCTATTTACGAAGCATAATTAGTTCGGTAACCGTACTGATTTTTATAAAGTATATCACGTTTGGAAATAAGTTATACAGTCTGTTATAAACCAGCCGTTCAACAATCTTAGAAATAGAAGGTAAATATAGAAATAGGCCTATAATGAGATAAGGTTTGTGCATCACCTGATTAATTTTGGGACGACTGCTCTTGCCATTGTAAAAATTAAAGGGGAAGTTTAAGCAAAAATATCATTTTCTCTTGTGAAAGAATAATAAATCTACTCGGTATGGTGAAATTTCCATTCAAATCGGACATGTATTTCTTGAGATATCAGCAAATGAAGTTACTAGATTTGTGTTCCAAAGTGATATTGAGGACAGTAGAGATTATATAACTTCCTCACATTGACAAGAACTGCTTAGTTTCCCTTTGTTTTTCAGATTATTGCGTTGACCTTGAAGTTAATAGGAACAGGACCTCCCTGTGGGGAATGCAAAAGAAGACTTCTCATGGCACATATGCAATCAAATTTTGATAATATGGGACTGTTGAGGAGAAAATAGTCTGAAAAGTTTAAAGAAAACAAAAGACTGTCCATTAATGTGGGGATATGGTGTCATATGTGCTTGCTTCACGTTCACTGTGTGTTGAAAATGTGACAACTTCTTAAGAACCACACATCGAATTTCAATGCAAGTTTTACCAAAAAGGTTAGAAAAAGTACCCCTCTGACATATCAAAACTTGGTATGACCTTAAACCTTTCTTTTAAATGAATAGTTTCGTTGTGAAGGTTGTGAACGGTCCGGCCCTACTTTAAACAATTGGTTCGACAACTGAGCCGTAAAACTTCATCTAACTAACAAACTAACTTCATAATTCTCAGCCATAAAGACCCAGCTCTCTCACCTCAAACAGTACCAATTCACCTAACCTTCTTACTGAAGTCCCTCCCACAGTTGTCTGAAAGTCATCTTCATCCAGACACAATCTCAGTTTGTTGTTTCAGGGTGAGTATAAAAAAGCTAAATGTGTATAATCACAACACTCTTAATGCAGTTCATGCTGTGAAATGTAAGCTTTGGTACTCTGCATTTTTTGAATTACCTGTCAATCAAAGAGCTGAGCCATCTGAGAATTTCGGTAAACCCCTACCCGAACTGAAGTTTGGGGTGAGAGGGTTGGTCCTTTAATTGCAAGAGTGATCCAGTGTCACTAGACATAACCGGTATTAACCAACGGCATAGCTTACATCATGAAGTTAATACTTTGAATCAAAGTATTAATAGCCTCATGCTTACAGCAAGTCTAAGTTTGAGGAAAACTTCCACCTGAGCGTAAATTGTCGAACGTAATCACCTGATGTATTTGTTATCTTCCTTTTGATATCAAGGGTTGCATTTTACCACTTTAAACCTGTAGCATAATAAGATACAAACAACGTAATTGGTCGTTTTCGATTCATATCATAAGTTGAACGGACTTTGATGTTAGGTCTTACATCAAACTTTACCTTTGGTCCAATAACAAGTTTCTTATCGGATTTTGTCTGCATGAGATACATGCATGCTATTGCAGTGATAATCGCGCCAGGTCTTAGTGTCTGAAACATTTACGAGTTGATGGTGCTAAGGTTTTGTTTGATCAATGGATTCGTTATTGTCTTTGTCCTTTAGTTCAAATTTAATTGCCATTTTTACGACTTAATGAGGGTATTTCATTGCCATGAGTACCCAAAATGCTTACCTTGCCACCCATGTAGATGACTTTGGTAGCTGATCAGCATACATACAGGCAGACCAGGGGGACATGCTTTTGCCCATGATGTTCGATATTGCATGAGATTGCATATGAGGGTTCTTAAACATTCAAAAATTTCTCAAGGTAGAGGGGACACTCTTTCCTTTTCAATTTTCCTCCAGGCCGGCGATCATCTATATACATGCAGCTGGCCACCCCCAAACTTAAACTTCCGGCTTATGGGAGTGTCATATTATTTTTCACGAGGAGGGGTTAATTTGGGAGGTTTTATCAAAAGGGGTAGCTTGTGGAAGTACTGATTTCCGAGCTTCATTGAGTTACTTGACTGACAAAAGTGATTTGATGTGTTTCACGAACTGACGAAAGGGCAATACACATAACGGTTTTTGTGTCCCATGGTTGAAATCTTCATAATTTGATTGACATGACATCAGAAAGAGTACTTACATTTATAGAAAAAAAACAAAACAAAACCCAGGCTTAAATTCCATCTGACGGTTACCATTCAGGTTCCAAATGGTTAACACTGTGTTTTTGGACAGTTTTCATTCAGAACCATTTATTACAATTTAAAACCAGTTAGAAAACCAGTTGAGGTTACCATTTGCATTTTTA
The DNA here is from genome assembly GCA_037179385.1 of Holothuria scabra. Lineage (NCBI taxonomy): Eukaryota > Metazoa > Echinodermata > Holothuroidea > Aspidochirotida > Holothuriidae > Holothuria > Holothuria scabra. The sequence continues at coordinate 9,232,358 of CM074198.1, forward strand.
GGACCATTTGGCGCCATTTACAAACCATTTGAAACCATTCTAGTACAATGTGTTTTTGCAAATGGTCCGAATGGAAATTTAACCCTGGGAACCGCGAAATACTGAAAAGTTTACAAGCTCTTTTAGAAAACGCTTTCTGATTATAAGCTGCTGAAGCCACGCCTGTCTCATTGCAAATGAACATTCAATGTGTCACACTACTTTCCGAAGCATATTGGCAGATTGGCGTTTGATATAATACAAGCAAGGAGTTGTCTCAGTGCAACTCCTTGGTGTAATTCACATAGGCATATGGATGACGGAATTTGAAGCAGAAGCAGAGGATTAGCTAGAGGATGAAGGCAAATTACCATTGTTAGCCTTGTTTACTCCTTTAGGAGGCAAGAAGGGGAAAGAGGGCAGAAAAGTGGAATAAATAAAAGGGGAACGGCTGATACGAGAATTAGTAGTGGAGGGTAGGGTGAATTAAGAAAGGAAACTGTTTATGAGAGTATAGGGATATGGAGAAAAAATAACTTAACATAATTAGAGGGAGAGACTACCCTCGCAGACAAGGACTGGGGTGCATTCACCGTCTCCATTTAGTAAATTGAATACTCATTGCTGGTTACGGGACTCAATTGTCACTATGTATGTTTTATAAAACCACTGACGATGGCGGGTGAACTTTTTTATTTTTTATTATCCGTCATTATCATTGTTGCCTGTCCAGCAGATCGGAACAAGGATAGTGTTTTCAGTTTAATAAATTTTATAAAGCTGGAAATTTAGAACCTATATTAATCAGCTGCCACCAATAAGCTCCCTGCGCCAATTCGAGAACCTTCAAGGACGGTACATGCTGCACACAATACATCATTCATATACCCCTGCCTTACAACAGTTTTACATGAAAATGTTAAAATAAAACGAATAAGGACTGACATCCTTTATCAGTTACAGTATATTTTGTATGTCTAAAAACAACCATCTTCATTGCTCAACCACCTCGAAGAGTTTTTCCTAGAATCCATGACCAGCAATATTTTTCAAGTCGACTAACGAATTGAATTATAGCAGGTGGAAGGTTCTGAATTATTTTTTATTCTGTTTTTATGCTTCTTTCAGTTTCTTGGGGGAATGCTTATGGTCTTTTACACTCTAAAAATATCTGGTGAAATTTTACCGAAACGTGTCAATGTAGCACCTACACAATTCTGGTAATTTTATCCAAGAATTTTTATCCAAATGAACGAAGAAACTGGCTAAAAACTGTATAGAAGAATAGCCAGTTATTTGGTAAAATTCACCAGAGTAATGGATAATGTGACCATGATTTCCTAGTGAAAAATAACCAGGATTGTGTAGTTGCAATATCGACATGGACCTGGTGAGATTTCACCAGACGTTTTTAGAGTGCACATACACATGTTTACGTAGGCGGCCCAATCTGATACACATTCATGCACATGCCTATCTGATCATCGTGCTTTGTTATGTTGCATCAGCCACTTGTTTTGCTCGGAGTACTTCTATGTTCAGTAGCCAAGTTTTCCAAAATAGCGAGGGCTAACCATCGAAGCCGCCCAATATGTTCAATAAAATAAATGCAATTTAAGGCTGCCCAAAATAAAGTTAAAGGCGTCCCAAAATCCCACCCCAGAAAAGTGCGGGGCTTAAGCCCCCCAAACCCTCGCGTCTCCGCGGTCCCTGATGTTCGAGTGTATCAGTGTTCCGAGTTGTGTTCCATGTTCCGTGTTGTGTGTTACGCATGACCATCATGTTCTGAAGACTTCATTTTACGAATCTGATCTGGTCCGAGAGTGTAGGGTTAACTTTAAATGAACTTAAACTCACCCCACCTCGAACGGAAGCAGATTACATCATAAATTCATTAGGATGATGCTCACTGTTTAAGATGTAATTTCTTAATTGTCTCTCTTTAGCGTCATTCCCTAACCTTATCCTTTAACCCTTACAAAGAATACAATCGACACCATACCGTGGCGATGGTGACCGCCAATCAAGTAACATGTTGCTCAGTGCTTATCAACTTACCAAGACAAGAGTCAAAGTAGCCAGAGTGTACAAGGTTTCAAAGGAAATATGAATTCAGCTTTCTAAGTAGGACAGTAGGTATATCATAAAGCAACAAATACTAAGCAAGTAGTAAGAAGCAACTGCTACTATATAGATTCTACAGGTAATAGAATTATTTATTATTGCAATGACAGGCCAACATCATTTCCCCAAAAATAAAACTTCTAACATCTTTTATGATGTCAGAGTTCCACAACTAATATTTAATAAAATAATTTAAAAATATGTATAAAAAATATTATTTTGCATATTTTAGTAACTAAAGGTAAAATTAACATCAGTGAGGGGAGGTATGGCCCAATAGTCTCTAGCTACTTTACTCTCAAAAACATCATGCTAAGTACATGATGTTTTTCATGATGTATGACTGTGTGAACTGATGTAACCCAACAAATGTGAAGGACATTCGACATATGTGTTCAAAGCTTTAGAGACATGTTTCATTTTCAAAACAAGTATCCAAACATTTGCATGATAATGTTCACTGACAGATGTATGATCGTGTAAACTCATTAACGTTGTGTTGACAGCTTTATCACACAGGCTCACTCAGGCTGGCATTATTGAAACAACATCATATTAATTTTAATATGCAGCACAAAGTTCCTTGTATCCAAGCTCTTTGACTTGAAAATGATGATAGTGTTCGCTTAATCATCAGCAATCCCGTTGTATATGCATAAGGCTACAATCGCCGCCAAAACAAATGAAACAAAATCCTTCCGTAGCAGATGTTACGTTGTATTTTATCCATGTCTTATCCTAGCCGCTCTACCCCTTCCCCCAATTCAATGTTGGTAGGGAAAAATTGACAAGTCCTGAGCATGACGTTGAAACGGGAGGGGGGTTTGTTTCATTTACTTTTGGCGGAGATTGTATAGGTCGCCATAGCCTTAAAAGAATAGTCCAGAGTCAAATCATTATTTTGAAATGTTAAAGAGGAACTTGTTCTTAGCATTCTGGTACACGTTTTATTCTCATATTTGGTTCTCAATATATTAGCAAGTGAAAGTGAATTATTTTTTTCTTCATGGAACTTGAAGCAAGCAAGCGTAATGTCATGGGTTCACATTGTTAACCATTATTTTGTTTTTCTTTAAAATTTAGCAACAATGTTATGGAGTTGAACTATGATGTATTGATACCATAAGTTTATCATGGTCAAATAACAGTGTGAAAAAAATGAAAACAAATTTTGCCAACATGCCATGATATCCCATCTGCTTGCTTCAAGTTCACATTTTATAGAAAGTGCGTCAACTTTAATTATTAATATCTCAACCGAGAGACCGAACATAGGAAATGAATAAAATTTTTGCTTGTAATACCGGTATATTGCTCTAAAATACGTGAAACGTAAATTTGGTTCTGGATTTTTCTTACAGTGTCTTCTTTGAAATGAAAAACAAGAATCAAAGAAGTTTAATCGGGAGGAAATATTTCATGAGGGGTAAAATTGTAGGTGGGAAATCGTAAATCATGATAATACTCCCATGATACTTAAAACTGAAAATGAAAAAAATAAATTTATAATGAAAAGCCCATTTCCCTTCAACTTAGGTAAACCTCTCTGAATGATTTGAAGAAAAGAAGAACTAAACAATTTCGCAGATGCAATTGAGAGTATGTTCGATTCTGCATAAATTAGCTATGACAGTTGTTGTTTTTGTACTAGTAGTTGTGTAAAGTGAAGGTAAGATTGGGATTTTGACATTCCAAATTTTATACTCTTTTAGGGTATCTGTATGGAATTTGAATATGCATGCTCTGGCGTTGGTTTTTGAAAATGCAACATAGACACTCCAGTAGATCAAAGGCGGTGTGGGGTGTAACTGGTATCTGAATTTGTTACATGATCCGTGCCCTCAAATTAGCTATGTTTTTTTTATTGTGTTCACACTCCCCGAAGAACAATTAACAAATGCTTGACTCGCCTGTTAGGTAACACGAAATGTTTCGTAACTTTTTGTGTATTTTAATGTATCTGTGACTGTCAATCAACTAATTAGATGTGAAACCTGACTAGCCTAGATAAATTGTGTGTAATGAGCTTCATTTTCTCCCTGAAGCGATTACAGGTAATCGGGAAGCAAAGAAAGAGGACGTTAAAAAAGTAAGGAGGAACGTTTCATTAGTTTGGGTACAAATATTGTACGAAATGGAGCCGATTTGAAATGGACTCGATGGAACAACACAAGCGTAATGCGTTTATCAATTGCATCCATCGTATGGCGTGTGCGATCACTCGGGAAAGATCCCCCAGTGTTAATGCAAAAATATTGACGTTCTCCTCTGTCACGTAATTGGCAAAATTTTATAAACTTTAATACATACATGTTTCCTGTAAAATATGACCGAACATTGTTTTGACGCAATCATCTGAAAAAGTTCGATATATACACCCGGGTGCCGCAAATGTGACAAACATGACGTACATTTGACTCACCTCTGCCCGTGGGGTCATAGGGTACTTATCAAGTTACAATTCACAAGTGTAAGAGCCTATGCGTGTTGTTTATATTATGAAAACAGAAGGAACAAAACCTCACATTTGTTTCCCGAAGAACATCCGCGTATCATAAGTTGACTAGACCTTTTATCACCACTTTAACGATAACAATCAGAAAATATTATAAACACAGACATATAACTTAGTCAGTCTAGTTCATGACAGTCGACTTATTTAACCTTCACAAGTTCACCTTCTCAATTCGCAAACTTATTGTGGTAGCCGTGGAATTATTGCTCTTGTGGTAAACCATTTATTTACATCAAAGGCCGATTCAAATAATTCTAAACCGCACAGTGGTTTTACAGTTGCTCAGCAAACAGCCGGGGAAGTTGTTGTTCTTCGAAGGAAATAAGCTTCCCGCATTATAGTTAAAAGAATGGTCCAGGACCAAATTTATGTTTGATAGGTTAAAGAGGGACATATACAAAGCATCCTGGTGAAAGTTTCATTCACTCTAAAAACACCGGGGTTAAATTTAACCAGGATCGGTGTTCTATTTACTCCAACATAATCCTGGTTAAACTTTAACGCAACTCCTGATTAAACTGACTCAAATCCTAGTTATTTTAACCAGAAGTTGTGTTAGTTTAACCAGGATTTGTGTTAAAAGTTGACCAGGATTGAGTTGGAGTAAATAGAACACCGATCCTGGTCAAATTTAACCCCGTTGTTTTTAGAGTATTCATTTTCCATGTTTGGTTCTCAAGATATTAGCAACTGAAGCTGATACATTTTCAAAGAAAAGTGAACTTGGGGCAAGAAGGTGTGATGTCATAGATTCACATTGTTGGCAAATCTTTTGTTTTACTTTCACGTTTCTTCCTGTTACTTTGACCTTGAATTCATTAGGAATGTTTTCTTGTCCCTAAGGCTCATGAAGGTCCTAAAATCCCATTGGTCAAGATGCACCAATGCTATTTACATATTAAAGTTTTGTCGCATGAAATTGGTGTTAAATGATAAAAAAATACAAACTACTGGCCGACAATGTGAAGCCATGACATCACGCCTGTTTGCTCCAAGTTCATTTTATGTAGAAAATTTGGCACATTCAATCGCTAATATCTCGAGAACCGAACACGGGAAATGAATAAAACCTTCACCAGAATGTTCAGAACATTTTTCTCTCAAAAATTTGGCTTTGGATTATTCTTTAAATGTTGACAAATCCCCTAATTTGTTTAGCGACCATCATTTTTCTTTTACTCTAGATCTATTTTTTAAAGAAAAATAATCGGGATTGATATGTTCCAACATAGCATTCAAAGTAAATAGTTCAAGACATCATCAAACAATTGTCAACCACATCGACCCCCAGCAATAGATTTATCTCATCAAAATATTATGAACAAGAAAAGCAATAAATGTCGCATAATTTGAAATTTTGACATTTTGGGTGAACAAATTAATCTTGAGCAACAAATAATTGAATTTCAATCTGAGGGAAAATTATTTCTGAAAAAGAAGACCACCATATTGCATTATGTTTAATCATTTATTGCTCTGTGTCAATAAAAATTTTTCATGTAAAACAAATGCACCGTTTCCCCTTTAAGTAGCCAACTGCCCATGAGCAATCAGTTCAGTGCTAGTATACACCATGTATTAAAAAGACGGCTCATCGAAATAAATAGGCTCTCAGTTTGTTAGGCTATTAACAGCACAAAATATTCAGCCACACATAACATTGACATCAAACAAAACGGTATTTTTGACAGTTTTTCGTACTCTCCGGCGTGATCAGCTTGAGAATCAATCCCATCTTACGATCTGCTAGTACTAGTAGGCCGCGATTAACTTGTTCGCACTCCTGGGTGACCCCTAAATCTGCCCAGACTAAGCATTACTAATTTATGAATTCAGTCCTCCAGATATCTTGTTTTATAAAGTTACAGACTACTGATAAACATTTTATATTAACCACAGAACAAAGAGTTACTCTGTATGATTTGCACAATGGTTGAAACAAAACTATTTTCAATTTAATTTGTAAGGAACAACCATGTTTAACGGTACAAAATATCCTAATTGCTCAAATTTATGTCGGTTACATCGGTGATACATTCGCCCTTAAAGATACTGGTCACCTTAATATTTACTACCCTGCATGAACAAATTTAACTAGTGGGATCCACGGGAGAATGCTTGGGCTGATATGGACACCAGTCCAATAAGTTCCCCCCAGGTTCCCCCTATGAAAGTAATTGATTGCTAAAAAATCTTATATCAAGCTACCCAGATGTCCAAGTCGGGCACAGAATGCTTGCCAGTTGAGGCTTGATCATTACATGGGATTTATAATTTTAATTTTTCTTTTATGTAAAATAGTAAACCTTATAACTGTATTAGATAACCCAAAGTATAGAGCCAATTAAATACTGAGTATATGCAGAAGCCTTTGTTCACAGTGGATCTAGACAACTTGTAACGTTGTCCTTACTTCGCCCATGATAAAGGGAATGCAGTCATATTTGACCTTTCCACATGGCAGATGAATGCATTGTCTTTGGCATAATGTCATACGAATGGTAATCTCTTGCATCAACTGGTAATATAGTCCTCTTCACATGAAGTGAACAATTTCGATTTGCTGCACGAGGAAGGCGCCTGATGATCTTTAAAACGTTCTTCACTAACGATGTTACATCAGGTCTAAGTAATTCAAATTGAATTTTCAACGCCAACATTACCTGCGTGGCAGGCTGTACGGCATACTTCTTCAGTCATGGCCTTAGCTGTTAAATTGGTCGTTTGGATCTTGAACTGAAAGAACAAACGTCAATGGCAAGCGAAATGTCCAATTATTAGAAAAACCAAGTTTATCGGTCGAAAAACCAGGTTTATCGGTCGAAAAACCAAGTTTATCGGTCGAAAAACCAAGATTTTCGGTCGAAAAACCAAGATTATCGGTCGAAAAACCAAGTTTATCGGTCGAAAAACCAAGTTTATCGGTCGAAAAACCAAGTTTATCGATCAAAACCATGTGTTTCGCCGATAAACTTGGATTTTCGACCGAAAATCTTGGTTTTTCGACCGAGAATCTTGGTTTTTCGACCGAAAATCTTGGTTTTTCGACCGAAAATCTTGGTTTTTCGACCGATAAAATTGGTTTTTCGACCGATAAACCTGGTTTTTCGACCGATAAACTTGGTTTTTCTATTTATTGAACAAATTGTATTGAAAAACCAAGTTTATCGATCGAAAAACCAAGATTCTCGGTCGAAAAACCAAGTTTATCGATTATTTCGAAAAACTTGGTTTTTCGATTACCATGGTGATTTGCCGGTACTACTTTCTGTGACCACGACATGCTAGATGGCGGCTCCTTCAAAATGATTGATACATATCATATTGCATAGCTTACGTCCGTAACTTCCAAAGAGAACATCATCAAGAAAAAATAATGGAATTCAGGTTGGCCAAAATCAGTGGCGTAATCAGACCTGACTGTCCGGGGGTGGGGGGGGGTGGGGGCAATTGCATAGAGGTTTCCCGATTTTGTACTAGTTGAGCTGTTGAGATGATGTACACTGTGTTAGTTTGTGGGTGTCTTAGGGCCTCAAGGGAAGTGTTGTGTTAAGTGGCGTCGGAAGCAAAAAATCGCGACCCCTCAGACAGTCGGAAATGGTTTGTCTCGAGCTTTTAAGTAGTAGCTCAGTTTTCCGATTTTTCTTGCAGATATGAACACCACTGTAATAGGGATGCATTACGGCGCGCCAAGCGCGCCGAAATTTCTGCCGTTTTGAGACAATGATATGTTGATATGGAGCTTGCATTGCAATAAGCTTTCTGGGTTTCCTATGAGGAAGTTTAAAGAATTGGGAGGATTACTGACGAATCTGTACCTCTTTCAAATATTGGTGCAAATCTGAGAATGATTGCTTTTCTAAAGTCCTCCCGACTGTCTGGCAAAAAACCGTTCGGCTAAACCAAACTATAAACTGCTTCCAGAAGAAGCTAGATTGCACGACGACTCGGTCTTTGATGCTACCCAATGTTACCTAAGTCCTACGAACTGACACTTTACGATGACATTTCAAAAGTTTCTCAAACTATTTAGACAAAATATTTCAAAATCAAGAGCTTTTATTGAAGAAATTTTGGAATTCTATGAAAGACAGTGTACAAAAATGGCAATATAGCTGCGGTGTATCTTGATGATGTAGTGTTACATGTACTAAATATCCGATTTTGTCATTTCCAGAGCTCGGAAAAGTTCGCCAAACTGAATTATGTGCCACAACAAATGCACCTCACATTGCAGTTTAGTGGCTCCTTTTGAGATTTGGAACAATGAAAAAAGGGGAGTTTATTACCCGGGAGGGGGCGGAAAAATGGTTCCGCTGCTTCATTTTTCACGGAGGGAGGTTGTCACCGCCCCAGGCCCCGCTTTCTACGCCTATGGTTGTGTTGTGGACCGATCCCCTCCTCAAACACCACCATCTGAATATAATTTTGATTACTTTTCACCTCCCGGCCCTTTAATAGAACGTCGGGATGACTTTAAAAAAAGATTACTTTTTACATCCCAAATACAAACAAATTTTATGCAATATGGTCAATACTTACACTTACAATGGTGTCTTCAGGTAAAATGAAAAAATATACACGATCTCGAGTTTAACAATTCATATATCAACATGAAAATATATCTGACATATAACATCCAAAAATATCTGATATATAACATCCATTTTTTAAACGTTAAAGGAAAAGTTACACGCTTTATGTTCTTGGTCTTCTTGCATGAACGGTCTTTAAATGTGGGCTGTATTGTCCTATAATTAAGTTCCATTAGTCAGATGGTCATTTTAGGCTGAATGTATTGACGACTGGATCAAAGTCAGTACTCGCAGAATGTTGCTTTCTGTATAATGAGGAGAGCAAGAGAGGAAAGTCTTTCCTCCGATAAAGTGGACCTCAGGTATTATTATTATATTAACTTTAGGCGACTAAATGAATGCTCGTATATTTTGCTAAATGAATGTTCATATATTGACCAAAACAGTTTTCCACGGATGCAGATCAACCTTGCTTTTGATGTTATAGTTGGCCCACTTTCTTTGTTTTCTTTCTTTTCTTTTCTCTTTTTTCCTGTCCCATTTCTTTCCTTTCCCTTCTTTTCCTTTTTTTTTCTCTTCTTCCATTCCTTCCATTCCCGTTTTTTGTTCGGGAAGGGGGGGGGGGAGGGGGAAGGCTACTCCCCGCTGAAATGAGCGAAGTTTCGGCAGTCGACTGAGGAATGAAGCAACTGTAGGTTCTGACGATCTCTCTTGTCTGTTAGGTAATGGTGCTGAAACAGTGTTGATAATCACAAACAAGAATATTATTTTGGCCAACCTAAATTCCATTTTTGTTTCTTGATGATGTCCTCTTTAGAAGTTACCAACGTTAGCTATGCAATATGATATGTACTGTACGTACGTACTGAGCTGCATGCATGTTGTTACATAGCCCATCAATTTGAAGGTCACATGTCGTGGTCACAGAAAGTAGTACCTGCAAATCACCATGGTAATCGCAAAACCAGGTTTTTCGAAACAATCGAAAAACTTGGTTTTTCTACCGATAAACTTGGTTTTTCTAATTATTGGACGTTTTGCATTGAAAAACTTGGTTTTTCGACCGATAATCTTGGTTTTTCGACCGATAATCTTGGTTTTTCGACCGATAAACTTGGTTTTTCGATCGAAAAACTTGGTTTTTCTCATTATTGGACATTCGGCTTCGAAAAACCAAGTATCTATCTTTCGATATACCAGATAGATCGAAAAACTTGGATTTTCGACTGAAAATCCAAGTTTTTCGACCGATAAGCCAAGTTATTTTGAAAATCCAAGTTTTTCGACCGAAAGACCAAGATATGGAGATAATCTTGGTTTTTCGACCGATAAACTTGGTTTTTCGACCGATAATCTTGGTTTTTCGACCGATAAACTTGGTTTTTCGATCGAAAAACTTGGTTTTTCTAATTATTGGACATTTCGCTTGCCATAAAAGTCCGTTCCCCGGGGTAACGTCAACCCGACACGGGAAAAGATTGACAACATTCAATAGAGAAGACAGAGTCTAAATACAATTTATAGCTGTACCAAGAGATCAAACCACCGACACCAATTGTGACAGTCACAACAGCGCAGTGCCGTAGCCCGCGGTTTGGGATGGGGCATGGGGAACTTCTTTTCCATGAGGTTTCCAAATGGAAGGAGCCAGGAACTCTACTTAGGCAGTGTTTGAACAGGCCTTTCTAGGCCTTTCCTCGGACCAAGACCCTGAAACAATAAGGCCAACTAATTTTCTTACCACAACGCAGCCTCCTCATGCATAGATCCTTTATATCACTGTTTAATTGCTAACTTTCATACTAATTATATTTTAGTCAGTCAAATTAGTCAGTAGAGGCACTATTGTGACTAATTTTACTCATTTACTCTAAAAGTCTAAATTGTACTGCTTATTAATGCTAAAATTCAATCTTGTTTCTATAGGCAATCACTGCTGTGCCTTGTGCAAGGTCAGATCAATAACCAAGAGACAGCTGAGGGCGGAAACTGACATTTTAGTTGTCACGTTAGAACTTTGTCAAGTTACCATTGACGGAATAGATTATACACATTTGTTCACCTGAAAAAATGGTCTATTGAACCATTTCTCCACATTCAGTACCTTATGTCAAATTAGGCCTTTATAATTCACCGATATTTCACGAATCGTCTATTGGTAGCCGTAATAGTAGAATAAAAATTTGGAAATTGACCATAAGGTCCCATGAAATCAGTTTTACGTAACTGCAATGCAATTTCGGTCATTCAGGGCCGGCAAATGATGGAGACTGGTAAAAGGGGGCTTCCCGGGTATCAGCCTTTTCAATTGTGACATTTGGGCCGCCTTAAACTGTGAAATTGAGGCCTTCAATTTTTTGACATATTCTGCACCTCTTATGATTATAGCCTCCTTTTAAAAGTGACTCCCCAATCATGAGTTCACTGTTGTTAGGTTCTCTTTGCATTTATGAGCAAATAGCATGACAGAGGAATTCAGACTTACCTGTTTGCACAGAGACGAATGGTCTTCTAACGAGACTTCCTTTTTTGTTTTGTTTAGGGAAGTTACTATTTTCAGAACTGCTTCGTTATCTTCTCCCGGCGTAGGCTGAAAAGGCCAACTCGAATCCCCTAAGCAACGTTCATTGCCCGTTACGAAACATGGATCAACACAGACGATTTTGCTGAGGTGAGGTTAGGTAAGATGGAGTTTTACGGCCCATTTCCAACCAATTTATGAGGGCGTTTGTTGTCATTTTCAGCTCATCTCTTTTTGATCGAATCGTTTTGCTATGGCTAAACGGGGGCATACCAATGGCTGTACGGGATAGACGACCGGGGGCTGCAGCCCCCAATTGGTCAAAACCTTGCTGACTCGGTCAGACTTCGGAGCCTTCGTCGGGTAGAGATAACGCCCTGGTTGGGGTCTGGGGTTGGATCAAAGGTGACCGACCACCCCCGTGAGAGAAAGAGTCCCGTACGGCCATGGGCATACCGCATCCCGTCTCTCATGTCCCGTCCTACATACCTATGGGGTGCTAAACCATATTTAAGGCCTATTGTTCAGGTCAAGGTACAGATGCCGTTTAGCGGCTCACATTCTAACGAAATTGATTTAAGGTGGGCTAGCCACGACCTGCTGTTGTGGCTCACTGGCTTGTTTTTACAACTTCATTGATATGCTGAGCATCAAACATGCACGGTGGCAGTTAGTTAAATTTTTAATGTTGGTATAACCTGCAAGGAATTGAACCAGAACTTTCAAACTTGCCTGATCATAAGATTAAACTGTGGAAGAGCAGAGCGTCACATACCATCCCTCGTCCTCAGGTCTTTCTAAGGTTAGGATAGGTCAGATGGAGTTTTAATGCGCAGTTTCTACAATTAGGGCTCCATGCGACACAGTATGCATGTTTGTAGTAGGGCTGAGGTAAATTAGAGACGGTTAATGGCGTAGTGGTGAAGATTAACTTTCCTCACTAAGGTCAGGTATGCTTCATTAATGCAATTGATTTCTATTGAAAGTTAAACAACGATGATCCATGTACTAACACAGGCAAACACACAAGATAGGTTTACGCTAGCCGTTCACCATTAACGAGCCAATGCAGCCATGGGCGTCGGCAGGTATGGGCAAGGGGGGGAGGACTTGCCGCCCTCTAGAAAAACCAAAAAATTGAAAAAACGTATAAAAATCAAAGCAAAAACCCGAACAAAACGTGTTTTCCAAGTTTCTATGCAAAAAGTAGGCGTTAGAAATGCCATTTCCGGCGATCTGGGAGGCATTTTGGGCTGAAATTTTCGAATGCTTTGTGTTAATTCATGGTGACTTGGAGGTTTTGCCCCTCTCTAGAAATTTTGTCCCCTGACTTTTTTTTCTGCGGACGCCCATGAATGCAGCCCTCCGAGTGCAATCAACGATAGCACAAACCTCCAAAGCACAGTATTTTTTCTTATGCACATGTCTAGAGTTGTTATTCGTGTAAATTCGTACAAAACAGTACTGTAGTGCGAATTTAAAAGATGAACAATTAATGAAGTTTTGTAAGTTGATAACCACATTACAATAACATAACCTCAAGCGGAGTACACAGGAGTAGCCTGTATGAGAATGCGTGTATCCATTACCGTGCATTGATATAATATGGATAACGTGCGGTCCTCTGCATGTGAACGGACCAATAGAAGTTGGAGATCATATTACTATGAATGAATTGCTATATTCTCACCCCAAACTTGTAACAGACAGTCCACGGAAATCTTCAGAATATTAGGCCTACCCAACATTATGCAAAAGCAAGATATTTGTAAACCGTTTTAAAGAAAAGATGTTTGTGAGACATGAACTTACAGACACGATGAGACTGCAGTCTGCATGAGTTCGTTCAATTCATATAACACGTGTTTATCAAATGCTGCTAAGTTCCCGACATTTGACATTCTCATAGTGACTTTCAAACTGATTATCCATCATTTCACAACGAACTTAAACACAAACGAATCATGAAAACAAATCATCCTTATCAAACTTGATATATGACGGCAAAAGTCTTTGGGAATTTATCGAATTGGTCTGAAAGGGCAAAAATAAACATTGATACCAAACAGGTAAAATCAAGTGCAGGATGATTTCACAAAAGAAAGCTATGCTTTCAGGATGTTAAAAACAAAGACTGTTTAAAGCTGCTGAAATATCGACTTGTATAAGTACAGTTGTACAGTAAAATGTCATAGGTAGGGGTCAATATACCCATTCTGAAGTTACAGGAGGAATATATCTGCACAGGTTTTGCAATTAAGTCACAGAACCCCCATGCTGGAGGACAGATATGCCTAATACACCTGACTTTGTGTTGAACGCACTGCACATTGAGCGTTGTGGTATGCGCGTTGTGAACTTATTCATCGAACAAGGGCGTTGAATGTGGTCTCATGCCTAGTTACATGTACTCCAACATGGTCGCCGGGGATTATTATGACGTCATATGAAAAGCCTCTGTATGTCCACTAAGCACTGTACAATTCACGCTCGGAGCCTGGTAGTATGTAATACTCAACTTAAGTACTCGAAAGTCTGGCTGTCAAAATAGTACACATAACCCATTGAAACCTCTAATGCACAGTCCTCCGTCTCTATATAGGCTTTAATGACAATTGGAATGAGTGCAAAACTCCTGACGAATGGCTTTGCTTAATCAATCAGGTGATCTATAGTGTACACCAACTTGATGTGACTGCAAGTCTGTACAACTAGGAACATAAATAGCTGGAAAATGAGGGGGTGACAAGTTTTGGTGGTGGTGGTGGTTGGGGGGGGGGGGATTTTTGGACATGAAAAACCGTGAAAGGCAATTGAAAACTCTCTAAGTAAAAAAAAACTTCATGAATGGGTTTCATCACCCGGACCCCTTCAGGCAGGGAGCTCCCTGCTTCAGGTAGATAAACTATTTAAGCCTATAGTGTGACGGTAGCGACGGTTGTGACGGCTATCCATGTCCCGACTTTCTTCCATTCTGTAGGCCAGGCAGCAAAGGAAGAGTGAAGCATTCTACGAAAACGTTTCCTCCGTGGAATATTCAGCATGACAATCGCCTAATTCATTCTCGTTCTTGAAAAACTCGCTTGTTTATTAGGCCCAAGATTCAGTTTGTGTAAAGATGGCGGGGTCAGTCTAAGAGCTGAGCAGACTGCCGAAATCCATGGGCACCTCGATTTGTAAAAAAACTTGACTAAATACATAAAAAGGCTCACTCAGAGGGTTGACCCGGTTTCCATTTTGCATTTCAGTGTGTAACTCTGTCCGACAGATTATCTAAGAGAGCGTCACCATCAGTTGGCGCGGAGCGAAAAGAAAATCTTAAAAAACGCAACTCCTGAGATTGCATGAAATTAAATTTCCCAGGCTTGTCAGTAAAATCTAAGCAGTCTTTATTGTGAGTTTAAGTTTGGAATAAAATGTTCAATTCAAAATAAATTAGCAGACTGCAAGATGATACGAAATTTACTTGATAAAATGCAGGTGGTGTAGCCATTTTTTGTGTAAGGGAGAGGCGCAGTCGATTCATTTTTACCATGGATGGGGGAGGGTCATAGAGAAGAGAACGTTCCCTTCTCTTTTAATATTTTGTGTTGTCGCGAAGGGCTTAGGTGCAAAATGGTGCCATATTTTTTTTTTTGCTTCCGTACATATTAGATCAATGTGCTGAAAATTTCCTGACTTTCATTCTATCAAGGACAAATAATTCTTTACTACAAGCGGAAGCTTGCGTTGTTATTCTAATTTGTCTTGGTTTCGAAAATTCGAACTGTTTGCTTTTTGGGAGGTTTGAGACGTAAAATAGCCTGTTTTGAAACGTTTTAAGTTAACTGACACAGTATGAGAGTGTGTTTCTGTTGCTGAGACAGACGGGTTATGCTACTTCCAGGTGATTTCCCATGACTATGGAGTACTGAGCTTAACTTCCCCACCCCAATAGTCTGCGTAGCCCAGGGGCGTAGCCAGGATTTTCTTGTGGGGGGGGGGGCAAAGTCGACTCATCGTCCCCAATCTTGACCGACGGGACTATCTAAGCGGAGCGCCACCATCGGTTGGCGCGGAGCGTACAAGAAAATTTTGGGTTTTAGAAACCCCTCAGATGGCAGGAAACGGCACTTCCCAAGTGTTTTATGCTGCATGTTCCCAGCCTACAAATATGGATCTCATTTCTGATATTTCTCAATTAATGCAAAAAAAAAAAAATCAATCTATGAAAAATGTTAATACATGTTTCTAAGCGGAGCTCTAACATCGATTGGCGCGGAGCGTACCAGGAAATTTTTGGTTTTACAAACCCCTCAGATGGCCGGAAACGGCACTTCCCGAGTGTTTTAAGCAAGAATATGTTCAGCCCAACTTCGAAATTCTCCCCGCTTCTTAATTGGAGCTCTTGACAAATATTGAGGGGCTGAACATACCTTTAGCCCAAACTTTTTCATTTTTCATCGCCGCCACTGGGGTGTGGCATTTTCTTGAGGGAGGGAAGCCCCCAAGTGAGGAGCCGAGCGACCGCACGGGGAGAGGGTGTGGTTCTCCCCCTCCTGCCCCAAGGAGATTTGCACTTTTACATCAAAATTGAGCGATCTGGTGAACACCTAAGTTGGAATTTTTGGACATTTTCAATCTTGTATCAATGTTTTCCTTATTCCTTCGAGAGTTAGCATGTGACTGTTAGAGGGTTACTGTACGAGTCAATGGGGCCCTAGGGAATTGTGTCGCACTGGAACAAAACAGCTACTCATAAGGCTTACATTTATTTGGCTAAACCAGCGGAATTGACATTTTGCCCTGAAAAACGCCAAAACTCCAGTTAAATAAAAAAAAAATTAAAAATAAGAAAAATTAGGTATGGGCGGGACTAAGTGCGAACCCCCTGAACGCCCTGACCACGGGCCTGTCTCTCTGGGTGTCACCTTTCCATTTTGAAATGTTTTGCTGTCTCGAAGAGCTTAGATGCAATATGGTGCTATATTATGTTCTTTTTATACTAGATTCCAGTGTTCTCCGCAAGGGGTTTTAGAGGGCCGACACGTCCTCCTAGTGAAATTGACAGCCCCTCCAAAATAGTTGCCGCTCTCCAAAAAATGCAGCTTCCATTTCTAGTTCATTGCTTCATTACACATATACAAGTCATAACTGGAAAAATGTGTCTTCCCTCCAGGCTTGGCGCCAGGATTTGCCCGACGAAGGGCCCCTCTCCGAACGGGGGAGGGGCAGGGTGGGTAGCGACCCAAGCCCCGACAGCCAGGATGCCGTCGATGAGTTGGTGAGGGAGGTTTGAAGAAAACCTGTGCACTATACCTGCCATTGCGAGCCATATACGACATCAAATTTGTATATGCTAGAGGAAGATATTTCCGCACTGATTTAACCGTGGAAAAGGGGGCAAAAATTTTGGGGGTTAGCCCACACTAAAAAGAATCTGTACTCATTTAAATCTTATATAGGTCAATAAATTGTCCCCGCATTTGGGCCCTATCGGACACAAATTATATTGTAATTTCTTCTTCGAGTCCGTACCGCACGACTGACACAAGAGATAATTAACTAAGTTTAGCGAAATGAGATGAAATTCCCGACATGAACATTAATCCATTTATTCTACTTATTAATTTACATGAAAAGATGGGAAGGGTTTGTACTTTATTAGCTCTAGGTAACGGAACTGAGGAAGAGTGTGCAAAGCGTACCGAACATTTTGGGTTTTATCGCAGAAATAACTCTTGTTTAAAGCCAAAGTAACTAAACCGACCATGAGAAGGCGACAGGTTATCCCCGACAGGGGGCGGGCCATGTCAGCGACCACAAGTTCCGACAGCCCCTATGTCGAGGGGGTGGTATGAAGGAGCCTAACTATCCCATGTCATTGCAGCCTTGGGCACATTTTGCACAATGTTACTTAATATTTCAAAAGCCGAGTTAGTGTTCTTTTGAATCTGAATCGTGAAATTGCAAAGCGCGCGAAATTTTTTGGCGGGCCCACAAAAATAACATAGCCTATGTAATCTTAATGATTACAATAAGAAAAAAAAATAGAAACTGTAGGGGTTGTAGACCGTATCGGGAATAACATACATTGTGTCGAAACCACCTGGAATACCCGATAAAATAGCCAAACTATGCTCCGTGAGTGGCTCACCATCTGACCTATCGCATGACACACACAAGAGAACAGCAACTAGGCTTTGTGATATGGGATAAAATTTACGACCTCTGCATAACCTGTGTACTCTGCCTACCAGTTACTTGGTAAGGTCGAGAGGACTTACACTTTCTAGACATGTGGAAAGGAAGTATTGAAAAAACTGGAGTGAATCTACAGCGCGCGTAGCGCGCCGAAAATTTGGGATTCTTATTAGGGAAATTATCCCTTGAGACCAAAAAACAGGTAAACCATCGGGGAGACTAGTCGCCTTCGGGGACTGCATACTTTATCGTAACGACTAAGAGCCCCCCCCCCCCCCGAAAAATGTAAAAAATGCCCCCGATTCCCTCCCTCCTCTTGCCGTTTATTTTTTTTTTTTATTTTTTTTTATTTTTTGGGCTCCCCTTCATTTTTTCAACATCGCCCATCGCGTCCCCAAAATTTCTGTGGGGGGGGGGGGGGCATTCTGCCCCCTGCCCCCCGCTGGCTACGCTAGTGGCGTAGCCCCTCTGTGGCTGCCCCCTTTAGGTTCCCGCCCCTCAGTTGGTTTTTCGTAGCGATGAGCTGAACGTAAATCTTCGTCCCCACCGCTGGCTACTACCCGACTCAACTCAGAGGTGATTGACGTGACACCTCTGAAAAACACATGTTGCGCACGCCATGTCAGCGTGCAGTACATAGGTTATACCTGTACACCACTCTTGTCTGTCCATGAAATCTTGAAACTGAGTAGTCAGCGTAGCGCCTCTGTGGCTGCCTCCCTCCTTAGGCTGCCGCTCCTCAGTTGGTTTTTCGTAGCGACGAGCTGAACGAAAAGACTCCGTCCGCTCCGCGGGCTAGAAACTGAGACGTGGCATTCCACAATTTTTTTCAACCTTCGCCCAAATATTTCACCATTTTGGGCAAAGTTTTTTGCGAAGCTACAGTATGATTATGAAGAAGGAAACCGTTTTGCATAGGCTGCCCGAATGTAAAATATTGCAGTCGTTTTGGATTTTTGTGGATTCTTTCCTTTCAAATAACGTTTCTTATATTTTTGTGAACAAAGCTATTGAAAGAATTAGTATATGAGGCAAAATCTGTGTTGCGCAAGACTTTGAAAATATGCTTGAGAAATGATTTTTTGTGGTTAACCCCTCCGAGCAGATGAAGTCTTTTCGTTTAGCTCATTGGTACTAAAAACTAATTGATGGGCGGCAGCCTAAGGTCTCACTACTCCATTAGAGTAGTTTTCTAGAGCGTCAAGTGCACACCCTCAAAGAAGTAGTCCTTTCAGCTCTGGTTTTGACCAAATTTTGTCAGGACAACCTGCCAGCTGGGTGATGAGAGTCCATGAATATGAAAGAGTACTTGCCAGAGTGTGGATGTTGAAAATTTGGGTAAGAAATTGCTGGGTAAAAATTGCTGTTAAATGGCGGAGATTTTCAGTTTTTGTGAAGAGGCTTGGGGTGGGTGTACCCTAAAAACTTTAAGTCCTTCCAGCTCAAAATCTAAACGGTCATGGTATGGAAATTTTGTAGTGCCATGATGGGCAAACTTGTCAGCTATCGAGGCCACTGCATGTAGCGGCCTCGAAAGGGAGCTAATTTAGTGTGTAAGTCAACGGGGAAATTATTGGGGGTGCGAGACCCCAAGGGAGCTACAGCCACAGAGGAGCTACTCTGGATATAGTTTGTGATAAGCCTAAGTCATGATTTGCCCATCTTTTTGCGATTTTTTGTAATCCTTCCGAAGTTTCAAGAAAATGCGATATGCAACTTCCTATACAGGCACGAATCCAGACATTCCAAAAAAGGGGGTGACTGAAGAGAATGAAGGGGTGGGAGGGAGCTGCACTGATAATTTCGCGTATGTTTTGTTGCTGACGTGGCGAAAAGGGAAGGGCTGAGGCCGTAGAAGCCGCCCTTGGATCAGCGTTTGCTATAGACGAATCCGGACAGTCAAATGATGATCTGATTTCAATCGGCCATAACCGGGGTCTATCACCTTTTAATCTTTCAATTCCTTGCTCAGGCTTGTACCACGGATGGCTGTACCGTAAATTGCATATTGATTCCTTCAATTTTACTGAATATGAGGGTTTGATATTCATGCAGACATTAAAAAAGACGATTTAAGGCTGATGGAGTAAGTTAGATGGAGTTTTAGGGCCCAGTTTCCAACCTATTGGTTCAAGTTGAGCTAGCTACGGCCTTTTTTTCCAGTTGTGGCTCACTGGTTTGTTTTCCCATCTCCATTGCTCATGCAGAGCATCGCGCACAACGGCAGAAGGTTCCTTCTTTTAAGTCTTTGGTATGACTTGACCTGGGAAACAAACCCGGGTCTTAAGGGCTGATGGATTCCACTAATGGCTGCCTATACAGTCACTAAACACAAGCGCTGATCGGATTCGTTTAGATGACACATTTCCTTTTTCGGACACAAGGTTGCGGGAATCTGTCCCTCCTCTACGGCCCAGATGCGTCGATCCTGGAGGGGGGGGGGTAGGAGGCAATCGTCTCACCGTCAAAGAAAATATTGGGGGAAAACATATCGTTTTGCCCCCAATAATTAAGGCTGATTTAACAGGCAGAATAAAGAAAATGTAACATTTTGGTGTACAGAAAACTTTAGGGCTTCTATGGGAAACGTTAATTTGAGCCAATTTTAAAGCGCTTTTACTGGAATTTTTAATGCTACATCTACAGGATACTATGTTCCGTGTATATGCGGGTCAATGTGAATGTGTATGCCAGTTTTGTTTTTGTTTTTCTTTCGTTTTTTTTTTTGTTTAGGTGCCACGTGTGTTCGCTTTTGTGCAAGGGGTGTGTCTCCTTTTAAACGGATTCCGGCTGGTCACTCGGACACAATCCCAGGCGCGTAGCCAGGATTGTGTCATGGGGAAGGGAGTTTGGGGCACGACATGAGGGAAAATTCTAAGGATAGAGAGAAAGAACCGCTATTTTAGGTGTTTTTGCATTGCAAGGTTGGGTCATTGGGGTTTTTGACCCCAACCTTAACCCCCGTGGCTACGCCCCTGCTACGACCCCACCCCACCTAGCTCGTAGACCTAAATCTGGGCCAATTTCCAGTTCCGGTCAATGAGAGTGGGGTTCATAACAGTAGCGTAGCCGGGTGGTTTTGGGGTCAACCAACCCGCCCCCATGTCCCAACCTTAAAAATGCAAAAACACCTGACATAGCGGTTTTTCTCTCTCACCTTAGACGTTTCCCTCATGTCGTGATTAGGGTGTCCATTCCTTCATGACAGAAAAGGAGGACAACCTTCGCTTCTATCTAAGCGGAGCGTCACCATGAGTTGGCGCGTAGCGTATCAGAAATGGTTTTGCCTTTACACGGCATGCAGATGGCATTTGGATCCATCCCCCATGACACGTACAATATGCCTGGTTTATAATCATCATAGCAATCTGTGATCAGTCCATGTGATCAGTTCATGAGTGCGAGGGTTGACTGTCCATTAATTTTAAAGCAATAACTTCCAGTCTTTGCTCAAAATGTGCTGAATACAATTTGTTACTATGACACAAAAGCATTTATAACATCAACTTCACGCACGCAATACTCAATAGAAACAGCCTACTCATTTACATGGGTGCCTGGCTTGAAAGGCTCAAGGTCATTAATGTTTGCAAACACAGGGCTACTGCAACTCGTTCCGTCATGTAACCTGTTGCTTGTATCGTACCATTGTGTTTGCTCGGCGCACACATCCATGTCTCCGTTGGTAGTTCCATGCTCTACCTGCTGCCCTATGACCGTACTCACTACTCAAGGAGTGGTAGTTTGAAGAAGACCCGCTATAAGCCTCATCTACCTTTTGGCCATACCTCGCCTCAGTAAACTAACTTGTGGGGCTCAACGAGGGAATAACTGTTGGACATCGATCGTTATTTTGGGTAGTTACTTTATACCTTGGACCCATCCCCGTCTTAATATTTGTGGATAACAGATTATCAATCTAAGTCAAGTAAGTCAAATGCATTATCTATGTTTGTTCAGTAAACTTGCATAAAAACAAGTTGACTTGTGTGTACGAAGTCATATAGCTGCAATATTATTTACGTATAATATAACTGTGAGAGATAAGCCCGCTCCTTCATAAGAGCCGTCTTTTCATTTAGTTGGTAAGACGTGATGTGTTAGGGTCATATTTTTCTGTGTTCCTGTGGTAAGTAACTTTTTGTTATCATGTATTGTGTTTGAACTGTGTAATTATATATGTGCTACGGCGTCCTATTTGCGTTACTACAGTTCTCACATGCTCTCTGATCGTAGCTTACTGTACTCATGTGGAAAACAGGCATTGTTGTCGTCTCGAAGTCAGAAGTGAGTTGCTTCTGTGGATACGCGCATTTTGCTGCTATTTTGATATTGAAATCATTTTGAGCGTGGTTACTCAATTACAACAGGGAGTCTCTAGCAACTCACTGATTTAAAATGACCTTTGCAGTTCTCGTTGATGTAACACTGGGCACGCACCAACGAAGTTCTTGGCCGGTACACACCACGAAATAAACAATTACACACAATTGAAGGCATTTGTAGTCTCGCTTTGACTGTCCGACCCTTTACAAGACTAGTGCAAATCACAGTAACCGAAAAGTGGCGGGGTCTTTCATACTCTGCAAGTTCTGGGGCCCGTTCAACAAAGAGCTACGCACAATCTTAAGTATGATTTACTGTTGACATAAGTATGGGGAATCAAACTTAAGATTGTGCGTAACTCTTAAGGAATGGGCCACTGATCATTCACGGCACACATGCAGTCATGATCATTGTTCCAAACATGGAGTCCATTTTAGCTTCATGGTCTAGGGAACCAGGCGCGTAGCGAGGGTTGTGTCATGGGAGGGGGAGGGGGGTAAGCTTGAAATGAGGGAAACGTCTAAGGATAGAGCGAAAAAGAATCGCTAATTTTTGATGCTCTTTGCATTGCAAGGTTAGGTCATGAGAAAAGGGGGGGGGGGGTTCTGCTACGCCTCTGCAGCAAGGAATTGCCGTGTGAAATCTCCCTACTTGGTCCATGAAAGACTTACTACCTCGGAAGTAGTACTTTCTCCTATGCTTGGCCCAGGTTTTCACGGAGTTGCAAATTAAATAGCGCTCTCTATATTCTACGTGGTCACTCACTTTTGTCCGTGATGTGTCGCTTAATGTCCACGACAAACTTATGGCTGAATGGTTGAACCATTACTGAGTTTGGCAGGGACAGATGTCTTGTTTGCGGATTGAGGGGGAGGGGGCAAAATTTTCCAACATAACCGATCCACAAACTTGAACGCGGCCGCACGCCCATTCACGCACAAACAAAACACGCATACAAACTTACACTGACTTGCATATATACTCAAGAAAGGTGGCCCACATTATAAATGCAGTAGGCCTATAAAATTTAACGTTTTTAAACTCTTAAGTCATCTGTGCACCACAAAGTCTTACTTTGTTTATTTCTCAGGACTGTTTGTTATTAATCTCCCTGAATTATGAGGGGGAGGGGGGCGATTGCTCCTTCCCCAACTTTTTTCATTGGTGGGCGATTGCTCCTGCCCCCAGGATTGACGCCGCTTGAATTTGGATGCTCGATCCTTCGCCTAATATATATTAAGTAGCTTACGTGTATTTTACCTGGAGTTTGCCAACGAACCCCCTGCTACAGTATACCCATCATCTCCCTGGTATAGCAATCTACATGTTGGTATTCAATGGGTTAAGTCATCAGAATTTTAGCAGTATAATACACTTTGCTTTTGAATGACAATAGGTGCCTTCGATTTAGCGGCTCGAGCCGGCTCAACTGGCTCAGCCAGCGATCGATCTTTCGCAAAAGTGATTTTAACGTCATCAAATCGTCACAACTTGAGCCGGCCAAAACGACCAGCCCTCCGAGGTGGTCTAGTTGAGCCGGTGACGTATTTTACGTCACATTTTGACCAGTTAAAAAACTGGTTGAGCCAGTTGAGCCGGCTCGAGCTGCTCAATCGAACGCACCTAATATTGTAGTTGTAGAGCCACATACACACGCAGTTAACTTCGCGTAGCAACTGAAGAAGTGAAGAGTGGGGATTTCCTGGGAATAGTTTTCTTTGCTCGTTTCTTCTTCCTTGGTCTAAATAAGGAGAGTAAAGTGTCACGTCACACGGTATAAATTAAAGGTAAGAAATCCATGACCATCATAGTAGGTACGGTGGAATGGAAAAAAAATATGGGGCTGTCTAAACGAAGGGCCACCATTAGGGTAGTTGACAACGAGTGCACAAACAAATTGGGACTTTAAAGTCTCCAGGTGCAGGCCCGTAGCCAAAGGGGTCAAGAGGAACGAACCCCCTTGAAATTTTCGCCCCCTAATCACACACTTTGAATTTTGCCAACGACTTAATACATTTGTACACATTTGGCTCCCTGAAAAAAAAAAATTCGCCTCCCTGGGAAGGTTTACTCCTCCCCCTTGGTGCCTTGTAGCAACGGGCCTGCCCAGGCTACCGGAAATGGCACTTCCATGCTTCATTGCACCTATAACCTTAAAATAATAGATCTCATGTTAGTGTTTTCTTCATCAACACCCGAGTTCCGAAATTCTCCCCGTAGTGGCCACATCTTGAAGCCTCGCTTTGCAAATATTGGGGAGGGTCGAACATGCCTTTATCCCCCCTTTTCATTGGGGCTGAGGCCCAAGGTCCCCTGTTCCGCCGCCACTACTTCTTAGCAGGTGTCTCGAATAGGCTATGTACTTAAGTTTCCTTTTGCTATGAAGACAGACGTACTACCAATGCAGCCAATTAAGGTGCAATAGTACTACCCGTCCACCGAGGGGACAAAGAAATCCAAAAATGTGGATGGGTTTGAATAGTGAGAATCAGCATGTCGCAAGTGACACATGATGGATGATTCGCATCTGTTTCTTGAGAAGTGGGCTCCCATACTCCACTTTACAGACCACTGCGGTTTGGCGACACCTTTGTCATCATGGAAAGAGCATTCACCCCAACACTTGAAGTCCTGTTTCATGATTGGCTCTTGAGAGTCGTGTGACAATATTTTCCCCTCAAATGTGAAATTTGCTTTGAGTAACTGTTCAGTCATTATGTAATGTTGAAGTCCTAAAGTATTATAAAAGATATTTTGAAGAGAAAAAGACGAAAACCGTAGGATTTAGCTGCTCCTTTAAAAAAATATGGGTGGCCGCTTTGCCCTTTGCCTTCATGTGGTCTGGTCCTCCACCCGATCAAAATCGGGACCGTGTGAGCCACGTATGATTTAGGCCGAAATGTGATATCAGTATTTGGATAGACCGGTTCTCCTGAAAAGACCAATCCTCTCACCCCAGACTACAATTCT
The DNA here is from genome assembly GCA_037179385.1 of Holothuria scabra. NCBI lineage: Eukaryota > Metazoa > Echinodermata > Holothuroidea > Aspidochirotida > Holothuriidae > Holothuria > Holothuria scabra. Next base: position 9,257,511 of record CM074198.1, read on the forward strand.
TGTAGGGGCTTACCAAAATTCTTAATTGGCGCAACTCTTTGACTGACAGCTAATTCAAACAATGCAGAGCACCAAAGCTTGAATATTACACAGCATGAACTGTACTGAGAGTGTTTTGACCGTACGCATTGAGCTTTTTTATACTCACCCTGAAGCAATATTCAAACTGAGATTGTGTCTGGATGAGGATGAATTTCAAACAAATGTGGGAGGGAAAGGTATTGAGTTATTGCTATTTGAATTTCCCCTACCCCCAAAATATAGTCACTCAGCTGTCATGCACTATCAACATTTCAACCTATAGAAACCATAGTTCATCCCTAAGAAATCAATGTTAACATAAAAAATCTGAAAATTTACCCTTCAAACTACATTCTTATCCCTATTTCATCAATTCTAAGGGGATGCTAGGTCGGCCCCTCCAGCCCATGGACTATAAATGTAGCGACCAAGGAAATGCAGTATCTCTGCTCGGACCCAGCTACTTAGCATGACCCGATGGGCCCATTGATAAGAGACGGCGAGCGACCCCAAACCCGTTCACCTAAGACTCTGCTAATTTTCATGAGGAAGTGTGAAGAACCTAAGTCGAGACCATGTCTCAGGTCCAAGCTGGTTTGGAGCCTCTGAACCTTCAGGACCCCAGAAAATTGTTCACAAACTTTACCTCACCCAGACCATCGGCTTGCTTCGTCGCTGCTTGGAACATACATTAAACTTCCTTGAGATGTGCAGGCACATCCATGTGCAATTTGTACGTGTCAATCTTCGCACTTAAGTACAATTGTCCTAATATCCATGTAGCTATGCGTCCGCCATTAATTACGCCCCTAGCTCCGTGGTTCACTGGTAGGCCTATGTTATAATTTAAAATGTAAATTTCTTACGAAATTAACATTTAAATGTGATTCGGTTGTACCTAGGTCTATAAGGTCGAGCAGCCATGGCCGTGAGATACGCGGGGGGGGGGGGGGGGGGAGGTGACGTCTTGCCCGACTCCAGATCCCTAACGAGGGAATAATCTCTGCCCGGCTGAGGCACCGGAGTCTGCTCGATTCAACAAGGTTCTGTCCAATGGGGGGGGGGGGGGATGCAGCCACCCGCCACCCCTGTTCCCCTACGATCATGTGAGTAGTATGATTTCAATACAAGTTCAAAGAATGTAAATCAAAGTTTTGCGACAAATGTTTTCGTTGTAGCTAGTTCTAAATCAAAAAGTTTCTGCATCGAGGTGATAGTGACCGTCTCGATAACCTTCCAAGGATTCGTGTGGAAATTTAAATCTTTTGTGGTGTTGTAGCACAACCATAATAGTGAAAATTAGAGCTCTCTGTGTAGGCTATATTCCACCCTTTGTATCACAGGATATTGCAGAAAGACATATATAGTCCTACCCTTACATTTTACCTGACTTGTATACGACACTGATTAAATTGCAGGTACCGAACTAAGCGATTGAAACAGTTTCTTATATTTTATGCCAAGTTGTACATATATCAAGGAGCTTCGTTCTACACCAGCCCACGTCAAGACCTCCCATATGGCATGATCTGTTTCTGAACATTCAAAATGTTGCTTGTTGCAACAGAACTCCTTTCAGACTGGTTTCGAATTCGATCAGCAGTCAGATTCCATTAATGTAACGCGGTCAGGAAAACTTTTAGGAAGTAAACCCCGCTTTAAGCGTTTAAAAGACGATTTAGCACAAAATACATCTACATTCTATTCGTTTCCTTACAGTTACTGAAGTTCCTTAAGATAGTAAAATTGGCGAGGTATTGAGAAATGTTTAGAATGTAAACTACAGGCTAATGAGATTTGCAAAGACCATAGGTAACGTACCAGCGTACGCGTAGCAGACTATCATCGATAGGTTAAAAGTATTACAAAAATGTATGGGCTAGTTAGTTTGTCTAACCAATTGGTCCAAGTCTGGTCGGCAACGGCCTTGCTTCACAGGAGCGGCGGAACGGAAAAAATATTGAAGGGGGGGGGGGGGTGAGTGCCAGCAGGACTATCTAAGCGGAGCGCCACCATCGGTTGGCGCGGAGCGTACAAGAAAATTTTTGACTTTACAGACCCCCCCAGGAGGCCGGAAACGGCACTTCCCGCGTGTCTATGTTGCATGTATCCAGCCTTAAAAATGTTTAAAATTTCTCAACTAAAAAGAAAATATTCAGCCTATGCAAAATGGTAATACATATCAGATATATTGAGATGATACAAGAACAAAAATTAATTATGCATCCTCTTTCATTCATTCTGTTTGCCGTGTTATTCACTTTTTGCACCCCTTGTTACATTTGTCCACTCATACATGTCAATTACTCAATTATATTTCCACTAGATCATACCATTTATCCCCAAAACATCCCCCCTCCCGTGTTCCTCCCAAGGATACCACCAACCTAATCTATACCGATCTCAAATCCAGTGGCGGAGCTAGGGATTTCGGTCAGGGGGGCGAAAATGGTTTGCAGGGGCGCTTCGAAGGAGTAAATACCCCGACCCGCAGCACTATCGAGGCCACAGCTTTTCAGACTTCCCATTTGATTTTCCGAACCTGGTAGAAGGCTACTTTGCCATTTCTCCTCCGCAAGTTTTTCTATTAAAACATGTTTAAATTGTCTCTCCATAGGCCTCCGCAGAAGAAAATTCGGGGGGGGGGGGGGGGGGACATAATTCTTTTAGGCAAAATGCTATAAGGGGGAAAGCTCCTCGCCACCATGAGTTGGCGCGGAGCGCAAGAAAATTTTATCCCACAATGTCTCCCACATCGCTGGAAATATCATTTCTAAAGCCTGTTTACCGCATATAAATAGGGAAAACATTGAGTAAATTGTTAAGAAATGTTGATGTTAATTTTTCTTCGTCTTTTTCTTTATGTTTTTTCGTTTTTTTCAGGTTTTTGGTTTCGATGATAAGAGAAACCAATGCAATCATGATGGCGTGCGTGTGTATGTATGTATGTATGTATGTATGTATGTATGTGTGCGTGCGTGTGTGCGTTTGTGTGTATGTGTGTGTGTTTGTGACACTTTGCTTGTTAACACAATATCTCAAGATAGGAATGTAGCTGAGTTTTGAAACTTAGCACATGGATGCCCCATATTAAGAGGAAGAACCCTATTGATTTTGGTCGAGTTTGAAGGTCATTTGAGGTCACAGGGGTCAAAAACTCGAAACACTTCACATTTAACGCAACTAACTCGTTAACACGATATCTCAAGATAGGAATATCTGAGAGTCTTCAGACTTGGTACTTAGATGTCCCACATGAAGAGGAAGAACCCTATCGTTTTTGGTGAAGTTCAAAGGTCATCTGGGGTCACAGGGGTCAAAGGACTCGAAACACTTTACAATACAATATGGCACGGTAGGAATGTTTGAAAGTATTCAAATTTGGTACATAGATGTCCCGTATCAAGAAAAAGAGAAGCATAAGTTTTCGTTAAGTTTAAAGGTTATTTGGGGTCACAGGTGTCAAAGGACTCGAATTGCTTTACATTTAACCCATTAACACAGTATCTCAAAGTAGAAATGCCATAGGACTTGAAACACTTTACATGTAACTCATTAACAAAGTATCTGAAGGTATGAATGTTTGAAAGTATTCAAACTTCGCACATAGACGTCCCATATCAAGAAAGAGAACAACATCAGTTTTCATCGAGTTTAAAGGTTATTTGGTGTCACAGGTGTCAAAAGACTCGAAACACTTTACATTTAACTAATTAACAGAGCATCTCAATGTAGAAATGTTCAAAGGACTTGAAACACTTTACATTTCGCTCATTATAACACAGTATCTGAAGGTAGAAATGTATGGCACGCCAAAAGGCTCACCAAATATGATGATGTTCTAAAAATACACGTTCATGTACTAAAATTACACGTTCATGTACCAAAAATGTACGATGATGTACTAACTTCATATGATCATGATGTAAATTTACACCATCATGTACTAAAACCATAAGTTCATCATGTGAAATGTTACGTTGTACATGTAAAATCACACGTTGTACATCTTAAAACTCACGTTGTACATGTAAAAACGTAAGATCATCATGTTATATTTGTATCTTCCGCACGCCATACAGAGTGAGCCTTTCGGCGTACCAGAAGTCCGCCAAAAGGCTCACCGAATTTGATGTAGTAAAAGTACACGTTCATGTACTAACTGCTTACGATCATGTACTGATTTCATACGTTCATGTACTGATTTCATACGTACATGTACTGATTTCATACAATCATGTACTAAATGTCAGTACATGATCGTAAGAAATCAGTACATGATCGTATGAAATCAGTACATGAACGTAAGCAAACAGTACACGAACGTATGAAATCTGTACATGATCGTAAGCAGTTAGTACATGAACGTGTACTTTTACTACATCAAATTCGGTGAGCTCTTTGGCGGACTTCTGGTACGCCGAAAGGCTCACTCTGTATGGCGTGCGGAAGAGACAAATATAACATGATGATCTTACGTTTTTACATGTACAACGTGTGTTTTAAGATGTACAACGTGTGATTTTACATGTACAACGTAACATTTAACATGATGAACTTATGGTTTTAGTACATGATGGTGTAAATTTACATCATGATCATATGAAGTTAGTACATCATCGTATATTTTTGGTACATGAACGTGTAATTTTAGTACATGAACGTGTATTTTTAGAACATCATCATATTTGGTGAGCCTTTTGGCGTGCCATAGAAATGTCTGGAAGTTCTGAAACTTCGTACATTGATCTGCCCCATATCAAGAGGAAGAATGGTATGGGCTTTGGTCAAGTTCAAAGGTCATTTGGGGTCACAGGGGGTCCAACCCGGAAAACCTTGTTTACACAATATCTTAAGGTAGGAAGCTTGGATTGATTTCAAACTTAATATGTTGATGCAGTATGATGGGTAGATGAACCCTACTAGTTTTGGTAGAGGTCAAAGGTCATTTGGGGTCACAGGGGGTCAAAACTCCAAAACGTTTTTTACATGATATCTCAAGTTAAGAAACTTGGATTTAATTCAAACTCGAGATGTTGATGCGTTACGATGTAAGCAAGAACCCTTTAGATTTTGGTATAGGTCAAAGGTCATTTGGGGTCACAGAGGGTCAAACCCCGAAAATCTTGTTTACAAGGTATCTGAAGGTAGGAAGCTTGGTTGATTTGAATCTTGATATGTTGATGAAATATGATGGGAAGAAGAACCCTATTGATTTTTTGGGTAGAGGTCAAAGGTCATCTGGGGTCACAGGGGGTCCAACCTGGAAAACCTTGTTTACACAATATCTTAAGGTAGGAAGATTGGATTGATTTCAAACTTAATATGTTGATGCAGTATGATGTAAGGAAGAATCCTATTGATTTTGGTACAGGTCAAAGGTCATTTCGGGTTAAAGGGGGCGGAACCCTGAAAACCTTGTTTACACGTTATGTCAAGGAAGGAAGCTTGGATTGATTAAAACCTTGAGATATTGATGCATCAAAATGTAAGGAAGAACCCTATTGATTTTGGTAGAGGTCAAAGGTCAGTTGGGGTCACAGGGCGCCGAACCCTGAAAACCTTGTTTACATGAAATCTCAGGCAAGGAAACTTAGATTGATTTCAAACTTGATATGTTGATTTATGGAAAAATCCTACTGATTTTGGTCGGGGTCAAAGGTCATCTGGGGTTGCAGGGGGTCTAACTCCGAAAACCTTGTTTGCATGATATCTCAAGGTAGGAAACTTGGATTAATCTCAATCTTGGTATGTTGATGTATCATAATGTGTGGGACAGCCCTATTGATTTTGTTAAAAAACAAAGGTCATCCAGGGTCACAGGAGGCTCAAACCTTGAAAACCTTGTTTCATGATATCTAATGTTAGGAAGCTTGGATTTTTTCGAACTTGGTTTGTTAATGAATTATGACGGGAGGGTGGACCCTATTAATTTTGGTAAAGGTCACCTGGGGTTATTCAAGGTCAAACCTTGAAAACCTTTCCAACTTTGTATTTCAAGGTGGGAAAATGAGAGAGAGTTCAAAATTAGAATGTGGATGTGTGATGGTTGCAATGGCTTCTGTCCTCCTTGGTGGAGGTTGAACGTCAATTGGGGTCACCAGAGATCAAACTATGAAAACTTTGTTAATAGGATAGAATATCTTAAGGCGCAGCATGAAATTTGGCTTTTTGAATGTAGAAGTGTTTTGGTTAAAAGAAAAACCAGTTACTTACTGGTAGAGTCAAATGTCACTTTGGGTCACCATATGTTACAATAAATGCAGCATTTTTTGTTCTGTATGCAGCATCGAAACCTCAATGCATTTTTGCATTCTGGTTTTTATTTTCTAGGGGAGGGCAAGTGCCCCCTTGCCCCTACCTACGGACGCCCACGTTTCTATCCCTCTCTTTCACATTCTAGTAAAAAGGGGGTCATTTTATTTTGTGTGTTATTGTCAGGTCTCGATTTAAGATTCTAATGTTGTAATGGGCTACTTTGTGAAGATAAAGATTAAACCTGTTAGAGCCAAATAGCAAGCAAATCTTACACGGGGAAAAGGTTATGGAAATTAATCACCGTAAGGTGTACATTTTTGGTATCTGGAAATCAAGATTAGTGCACGAAGGAACATTACTTGACGTATTTTACATCCTCTGACCACTCTGAAATTGCCATTTATTCAGTACAGTGCAAGAAATATCCAAGAAAAAAGGTCTGCTTGGCTCTCTAGGTACCGAATTCATACTAAATATAAGTAGCCTAAACCTAGGCTTATTAGATGCAATTTTCTGACCTTTGAGTCACGTAGGTACAGAAATAAGCATTTTCATGGGATTATCGTGCAGTTTCAGGAAACACCACACAATAGCCATCATAAGAATGGTCAAGGCTTGAAGAAAAGCAAAATGGAAACTGCTCATTCAAACTCTTAAACCATTACCACTATGATGACCGTTTTATTTTATTTTAACCTGAATGTTCTCTTCAAATGATTTTGAAAAATGTTGTGGAAGCTATTTTGGTACCTTTATAAACTCTTTTTATTGTCTATCTTGACAAATATCCCCGACAACACGAGGTCTATTTGTTGCGCCCTTTGCAACATCCGTTTTTGACAGGGAGGGTTAATTTAATGTCAGTCTGTGTATTTTGTTAACTTATAAATCAGGCTTGGTGTGGAAGCAATGAACTTAGCACAGCGACAGCATTCATTATATATAGTGCGTATAAAGCATGAAGAAAAGTCTCGGCAAAAACCTATCCCTATATTACAGAAGATGACCCTTTTCATCAGAATAAAGTGCAGATAGCACAGTTACTGGTGGCTGTTTGGGCATTTTGTTATGTGGGCCTTTGAACAACGCTTTTAAATTATGTCTTTTGCCAAAAATGGTGCAAGAGTTAAAAAAAATGGCGCCGACAGACGATTTTAGTCCGTCGGGGGGGGGGGGGGCGGTCGCCTCCCCCGACCATATGGCAGTTCCGCCACTGCTAAAATTCCAAACGTACTATAGACTTGTGTACAAACGGTAGTAGAATACGTTGTTCAACCTCGCGAAAAACGATCAGTAAAACTTAACAAGATTACGCAATAACAGACCATACTGCTTCCACTTTTCGAGGACCTCGGAGATTAAGTTGGGGGATTTTAAAGAGGCTTTAGCGTGTCTTGTATCGTTTTCATCGACAACATTCCCCTAAAATTATTAGTAGGCCTATATTGTGCATTAGACTGATGGAGAATATGTTCATCACCCACTTCAATGTTCTTCCCTCCCTCGCCGGTCACCACTTCTTGAAGCGCACCTTACAAATATTGGGGGGGGGGCTAAACATGCCTTTAGCCCCTCCAATTTTTTCAATGGGTGGGGGCTTAGCCCCCAAAGCCCCCCCCCCCCTCCCCCCGGTTCCACCGCCACTGTTGCTCCAGCTGTGACTCACTGGCTTGTTTTCCCTTCTTCGTTGCTTATGCTGAGCACCAAGCACGGATTACAGAAGGTTACATTTTTAAAGTCTTCGTTATGACCCGGCCAGAAGTGGCCTATTACTCCAGACCTCCCGGCTGTCGGATGCTCTAAGTCTCAGGCGGTCTGTAGTCAAAGTATTGGCCATTAGAAAGATGAAATGTTTTGACTGGATTGCATATTAGCAGGCAAGTGCATTATGATGAAACATGCATGGTATCATATATCATTACAGCTGACCTACTTGGGCCCATGTGGATAGCCCACACGCTTGAAGGATATTATGCACTTCACTCAGGTGGTAGCGACATATCAGTTGTCAACATGGATCCAGAAGTTCTATCCCATAGGTGTCTGGTTGTTGACTTTGACCAGCTCATAATGATAATGTGACCATTTAGTTAATCCCCTATGCAAAATAATATATGGACCTCATACGCTCAGTGACCCACTTAGGCCCTACTACTTTATGGGAGTATTTACAGGCCAAAGATACAGTTCATGATACAAAATCTTGTACAAAACTTGTTGCTACCTCTTCCAATGTTGACCACTGTTATGCTGTTTAAGGCAAAGATCCATTCTTCTTGACGCAACATTGGGAGGGGGGAAGGGGCTTTCATGTTGGCCTACTATAACAAAAAAGACGAATAATATGAAAAGTGTCCCAACAGTTTTGTCCAAGATTGTAGATGATGCACTCAGCCAATGTTAGACGCATCCTACGACCCTGAAGCGAGGTCAGTCTATATTCGTTAGGAGCGTGAAACATTGTAATTGTGCATTGACTCACTCCCAAAGGAGATAAAAGTTTTTTTTCTCGTCAAAAGTTACCGTTCCTTAAGATTCAAATGAAGATACATTGTGAAACAAATGGAAAGAAGTACTTTCGACTTTCTTTAATTTCATTCGTTCGTTCGTTCGTTCATTCATTAATTGAATCACGGTATTGGCTTCAGACAGAGAAAAATAAGTCTATGCAGTTCTCAAATATATTAGAAGCATGTGGGTACTGATGCCAACGTTGAAGAATTCAACGAACCACAGTATACACCAACACTAAAATGCGCGAACCTACACTAGTTTATAAAGGTTACGTCTGTATTCCCTTTCGGGAAACCAAAAACTGCACAGCTCAGTGCAGATCGAAGATGTACCAGCTTTATTAGCCGTAATTTGTCTCTGAAGGGTCAAGAAACGTTTTCAAATAAACTAAGGGGCTTTTGCCATGTTTAACAATGAAAGTAGCTAGGAAGCACCCCATTCAATTTTGCGATGAGTGCATAGAAATCATGAAAAATTTTCATACTCAGCACGCAAAGAAGGCATTTTTGTGCTGAACAATTATGCAAAGTTAATGAATCCGCGAATATAGTCAAAAAGTAATGAATAGTCACTTTCAGTGTTTCGTTCATGTTCATTCACGCGCACAAGACCTTTTGTTCAGCGACAAACACTATTCGGCTTATCATATTGAAGCAACCCAGGCCTCTTAACAGGTGTAGTTTTATACCGGCTAAGTAGGCCCTTTTGGCCATTATTACAAGGCCTACAACTTAGTTCTACGAGTCTTTTGCTTGTCGGTGAGTTAAAACTTTCAGCATAGCATTAATAAATTTTTAATATTTTGTTCGTTGTTATGTAACTCCATATTAAGTTGCAGGAACGCATTTACTGTTCCTGCAGTGCCGTACCATATCCGGATAACGGTATTTTCGCTCCACTGGTGTTGTCCTAAAATAGACAGATTCTATCGAGTACTAGCCCTAGCTATACTGTGGAACTTGGCCAACAAAATTGTTATTTCGTTTGATTGTATGTAACAGAAATATTTAATTATATAGCCAAACGTGAGTCCTATCAAAAGATCAAGATGTCTTCAGCGTTTCAAAGGTTTTTCACTACAGTACTAAGTGTTTTTTGTTGGTTATTTGTCCGATCGTTATCAGCGGGGTACATCTGTAGGCCTGTAAACCCAGGACTGTAGGCTACTATAACATGTTGCTTTCAAGTCTACAAGCGAACTTAATACGATTTCGACTATCAGAACCACAATCTGACCGAAACGACCTCCAGAGTTCCAGTTGGAGTGAGAAAAATAGGTCACGGATTATCTTATCCTGCTGCTGTTTGATGCTAACCTCATGCAAGTAACGGTCACGTTCTTTAAATTCATTTACCCGGAATGCAGGTGATGGTACCCGCGGAGTGTTTGCTCAGACCCTGTTCAAGGATCAGAAAACATACACGATGATGCGACGAACAAGGAATATACCGACCGTCCTCTACAATATAGGCAAGGCCATTTCTGTGGGTGGAAATTTAACTCTTTGAAAACCTAATTTACTTCGAATGCTGTGTCATACCATCGATAAATGAAAATTGGAGTGACCCTCATTTGAATTTGCATTCTACTACGTCATCCTAATTCAGGGACGATTCCTGGATTCCTGTCAATCACGTGACAATATTTTTGTCGCTTATTTCTAAGTAAAATTGCTGATTAACTACTTGGTTTAATTTTAGTATTTAGTGATTTCGCATAGAAACATAATGAATGATACCTGTGAGTGAAATCAGATAAAGTTTGTCAATGAAAACGAACTTGGGACTTCCGCTTTCTCATATATATATATTCATCATAGTGGGAAATATTGTCAAGGATTCTTGTTTGCGTTCCCTAAGAGCTGTCAGTATTTACCTTGAATTTACTTTGAAACGCCACCCTCTCCATGTAGGATCATCTCCGTATGGTTGGGGCTGGCTACTTGATGAAAGGAGGCCACAGGCCCTTAATGATCATATACTGACCCAGTAGCATAAGGCAATGCAGAAGCGACTTCATTTACCCACCCCTGACTGTTTTCTTCCTGAGAAAACCACCCCTCCTTTGGTAGTTTGCCTGAACACTAGAAAAAGTTGGTTACTGAACGGTAGTTGATCACTGATTGTGAGTCTGATGTAGTGCTCTTCTGACAAACTATGGCAAATTAGGGGTCGCGACCCTTTTTGAAGCTCGTGAAAATATTTCAGAGTATATTCGAGAGTTATAGTCAAATAGTAAGATGGAGTTTTACGGCCCAGTTTCCTACCTATTGGTTGGCTGGCTTGTTTTGCCTACTTCATTGCTTATGATGAGCACCAAGCACAATGGCAGCAGGCTCCGTTTTTAAAGTTTTCCGTAAATGGCCCACCAGGACTTGAACTCCCAACCTCCTGACTGCAAGTCTTATGTTCTAATCACTTGACCATGCAGTCGGTCGGAGAATTTCAGTGTGTCAATATGCAGATGTGTATCACTTTGTAAGATGAAGTGAAAATGCATATTGCTAAGGTGAGGTGACAAAATATCAGTTTTAGACTACATATAGCAAAAGGTAAATCGAATTTTCCAGACCCATCATTGGGGTCACAAGATTCTGGAGTTAAACCTGGGGTCACCAAACAAAAAGCTTGGAGACCTCCACAAAGGATGCACGGGACCCACTGAAGTCTCGTTCATGCATTTTTCGTTTCCTAGCCGTTATAATGTCAACGAACGTTTCAGCAAGTTCAGGTTATTGTATGTAGTTAAACATACACCCGAGCAGTCCAGGAACAGTACGTTAGGTAAAATGTAATACCCAATGCTGGGGAAACATAGCACATGCAACGTTTTTGAAACATTCTGCTGAATTTCTGGGAAAAATTTATGTAATAATTGGTCAAAATCGACCTTAGGGAAGACGCTGTCTTTAATTATTTATCCTCTGCAATAACAGATGGACATTTTCACGGCTCCCATTTACCCAGCACTTAGATAGCATGCATGGACACAGCGGCTCTCTACTAACCCCTTGTCCTATCCGCGGGTCACAGAGTCGCCGCTTTCAGACAATCTTTGGAAAAAGGAAATTCCTGAAATCTCGTGAGTCTGCTGCGTTACATCTTTTTCTAAAGTCCTCCCGACCCTCCCTTCGTAGAAACCAAAACTTCAACTCCTTCTCGAAGAAGCTATTCCGTCCACTGAAGGACAACACTTGACCAACCTCACGGCTTTCGGGCCATTTACTGTACATCATTGGTCATTGGTCTCTCTGCTGCATTATAATTCACATCCTGTCCTTAAATACAGGCTACTCCACCAGCAGTAGTCGTCAAGACCATTTTACCAGTTATTGCAACATTTGCTACCCTCTTTCGAGTACGCTCGCTATAACCATAAGAAATTCTCAACTCTGTGTAAGTTATTACTCTCTCTGCAAACTTTTCTCTTTTTTGCCATTAAGAAGGTGCCGACCGCCGCAAGTTTGCATAAGAACCAATGTAAAGAACATGTTCTTGATAATGGAATTTTTCAAGAAAGGTACTTGGAAGAGAAATAAGAAGAAAGTTGAGAGCTTTGCTCATTATTTAAAAAAATTGGCAAATGCTTCTGCTCCTGTAGGACACAGAATATTCTCAACGAGTACGAAAATCGTAACGTGAACTGTGAACATTGACTTCAATTTGGCCGGGGCTTGAGTTGTACTTTGAATAGACCTAATTCCAAATAGAAATTACCATGAATTGTGGGATGGAGTTTTGGGTGTGCGTCAATTTTCACCACAGTAAAATGCCATTGACAAAAATGACAAACACCAAAACTCTATCCCACAATCCTTTGTAATCGCTATTTGGAAATAGGTCAATTAACGACATCTGTTGCCGCAGCCAGGGTATAAGTTCCAACTGACTTCTAAACTATAATGTATTCGAAGCTCGAAACCACGTGTGGTATTGATATGGCGGGGGATTTTTTTTATCTTGATGGAACTTTAAGCATAAACCATAGTGCTAGAATGTACGTTATACGTTCTGTAAAACATACGTATATGTTTAAGAAGACATAACTGGCAATGTGATCATACAATATCCCGCAGGAGTGAGCCCCTTTACTGCCGAACAAGAAGTTAACTTTGTGTAGCAGTCAAATAATTATGTACACATATGTGGGCTATTTGTGTCATGCATGAAAATAACATCGTGCACTTTGTGACGAATTTTGAAATTATTAATTGAAATTATCAATTTTAAAGTTTACACTTTGAGCTCTTTTCTACATTCGTGGATTTCAGTGTAACAAGTTCAACATAATCATATACACTACAGTAGGTAAATAAAATCTCAACTGCCTAGGAAGAAACGTTACCATTGGCTTAGTTTTGACGCTTTATGAAAAACATTGCGTTATATTGTATATATTTTATTTTATACAGTATGGAAAGTATTCGTCGGTTTGCGGCGGAACATCCTCGAATAGTATTTGGAACTACAGCGGCTTTATTCTTCGGTACATCGATGGCGCTTTCTTCTCCGCCGGACACCAACCAAAGAAAAATTGATTTTAAAAATCAGTCGGTTAAAATAGAGGTAAGATGTAGTCCCAGGTGGTGTTACTCCTATGCGCTCTGACGAATCCCGGGCACCCGGATTTGATGAACATCTGACGGGCCTGGCACAGACCTGTAGCAAAGAGGAGGGCGAATTACGGGGGACAAAGTTCCCCGGTTGCAAAATGCCGCCTGATAGAGGGGTTTGAAGTTTAATTTTCACTCCCGTCCAGAACTGTTATGGCCACAGCCATGGTCTGACATCCGCGATAAGTCAGTGTTGCGGTATTGCAATAAAGAAGGGCCTTCCATCTTATTCTTGCCTTCCTGCACCCTGACCCAAACTTACGCTTCTAAATCTCATTTGTTGATCAGATCAATTTGAATTAAGTTCAAGTTTACTCAGTCTCAAAAGAGAAATAGTTTAATGTTCGTCGTGGAGACAAAATTAAAAACACAACCCAACAAAAGGTTTACAAATTTCCAATAGACACAGAGTTTAAATGTAAAAATTCAATTACATAAAACCGTTCACAAATCTCACTACGTTAGGAGGATTATTTTGCTGTAAAATATAATAAGACAATATGAAAAGATGGTAACGTTTGATAACACTTAATACCCAAGCATCCCCCTTCCACCACAAAAATGAACTTGAGAAGCAGTGGGTACAGATGTAAATAAATTGTTAAACCTCTCTGGTCTTTTAATGTTTAATGCTACCTAGAGCAGACATCGTTTGTAAACTAAGCTTCATTTGAGGGCTATATTCCTCTTTGTGTTTAGGCATCGATGAATGTAAATCCCTTCGTTTCCTTCTCTCGTAAGAAAACATTTGCAATGACGTCATACAATTTCATTTTGTTGGCAATGGGCCTACAATGGAGCGCGTTGTTCACACGGAGTCGATTTCGCACGCGCGCCAAGCAGACTTTTATGAGCGCATTCTCATGGTATAGACAAACCATGTGTCCCAATTTTTTGGTGAAGGTTGCAATATGCTTGGGTGAATAGTTATTCTTGAGCAACAACTAGTTGCATTTCTATTTGTGAGACACTTTTATCTTGAAAAAACTTAAGGGCTACCGTACTGTTTGTTTTGATTTATCTCCGATTCTGTAGCAGAAAAAGTAGTTTTTAAATAAGACCATTTTCTGTTAAACAAACTCAATATTCCCCTTTAAGTTTTCAAATAATTCCTCCAATTTTGGCAATTTGTTGAATTCTCAGTATTTTCTCATATTCTTTCACAGGGTGCTGAAGGTATCCGTGTATCAGCACTGAATGACGTTAAGAATGGGGAATTCTACAAGGTTTATAACGAGTTTGAAAACCTCTACGACTCGTTCCTCGGAGGAGAGAAAACCTCAAGTAATTTCAGATTTTTTTTGTTTGACAAAGCCGTCTTTATATTTCTAAAGGGAAGGGGAGAGTGAAAGACCATATTCTTGAAGGGGTAGAGGATATAGCTGGGTTTGTTGAAGTTAAAAATGGTTGAATTCATCGTCAGCTTCGCCTTACCCCAGTAGGAAGCTCATGGACAAGAAATTTCCCTTTGATCCTTTAAGTTGGAACTGAAGGTATCTCTTCTTTTAAGAGCCGTGTGTCTGGTCTAACGGTAAGAGCATCCGCCTCTCACGCCAAAGGCCCGGGTTCAATCCCAGGTCAAGTCATACCCAAGACTCTAAAAATGGAACCTACTGCCGTCGTGCGGTATGCTCCGCATAAGCCATGGAGTAGGGAAAACAATCCAGTCAGCCACAACTAGTGGTAAAAGGACGTCTGCTCCACTTGAACCAATAGGTTGGAAACTGGGCCGTAAAACTCCACCGAACTTGGAACAGTTAGTAATGGTTGAATTCATCGTCAGCTTCGCCTTGTCTCCAAGGGGAGCTCATAGACAATGAATTTCGCTCGAATCTCCTCCTTTGGAACTTAAAGTTTTCTCTTGTTTTGGGATATAATTTACCATAACATTGAATACTTTAAATGATATATCTTCTGAGAGCCTAATAAAGAGTAAATAGTCTACTCTTTTAACAAGTGATCAATTTTACCAAAACGAGACAAAAGTGCAGAAATTGTTGGTCAAGCATTTTGATTATTTTGTAGTAAATTGTGGATATAGTGCATATAGACTCCTTCCGTTTGTCAAGCCCGCAGCCAGACAAGATTTTGAAGGAAACTGGGGGTTGGAGCGGGATGGATTTACTTTAAATGGTGAAAAGGGCTTAAACAACAGAAATATTTGCCATTATTTTTTCAGAAGAGTCGTTCCCTTGTTATCAAATTCCTAGTTGGCTTTACAGAATCAGAAGACCAAAGTTTATTCCTTAATAGACACGTATTCCCTCTAAAAGTTATAAGAGCGAAAATCACCTTTTGACGGTCCTCTACAGTAGGCAAACTTTCATCGAGTGGAAATCGTCTGAAAGTGTTCGTTGTTCGGGAAGTATTTAACTCTTAATGAGTGAAAAATAACTCGATGGAGTGAGGAATAACACTCGAAACATGTTGTCAATCATTTGAGTTAACTTTTGCTCTTTTCGGGTTACATTTAGAGAGTACACGTATTTATCGGAATCGAAAATTTATGTCACTTAAACCATAGCTGGGGTAATTGGGGGAGGGAATTTTGGAGGGGCGTCTAATTTCTTTACCTCGTTGTACTGGCCTACGGTGGCTGAATATCTTTTGCAACGAAGGTACATGGAGGTAGGTACAATTTGACACTTCGTCGCATTTTATAATGAGCCTACTCATTGCATTTATATATGGTTTCCTCAGGATATACCTGTGCGCGCAATGAAAAATTAACTGGATTTGACTGTTGAAATACACAAAGAAAAAAAAAAAACAAATCAGGACGTTTGTTGCTTAAAGCTTAAATCCTAGTAGTATATGTAATGTAGATTGCACAACATTTAAAATGATATTGAGGGAAATTTGTGTTGGAAATTGACTTCTCTCTCTTGTAGCAGCTTATAGGAGAGGGGTGACATTGTTTTTCGAAGATAATATTATTCCTCTTTCTTTCGGTTTCAGAAGGGTGACATATAATTATGTTTCTTCCATGAATGAAATGGCCATAAAATTAAAGCGATTTGTTTATTTCCCTCAACAGACAACGGTCCTTGCCTCGGTACCAAACCACCTGGTTCAGATTCGTACGTATGGAAAACATACAGTGAGGTACTAAAAAATAAACCATTTCGACTGTTAGGGGAGGGCCATGTATTTAAAAAATATGAAAAACACGAAAGTATCTTAAGGGACTTTAATATTGCATTTTCAATGTAAAACAAGCAGTTACTTGGTTGTGTATATAGATGTGTGTGTGTGTGTGTGTGTGAAATGGAGGGGGGGGGGGTATTTTACGTTCAAAGAGAAAAAGTATTGTCACATGGCACTCAAGACCTCTCACGAGACAGGAAAATCTACTTCACTATAGTTCAAGTTTGAGTGACTACACTTCCTCCTTCAAATCGACACAAGTGTCGGCCTTTGGTTGCCGTAAAACCTTCGCTCTCCACTCGGTCTATCTTCAAAATTTTGGCCAGTCTTGGTTAAGACGCTAATACCAATTAGTTCAGCATTTTGTGCTCTCTCTAGGAACCTACTGCCGTTGTGCGTGTTGCTTCGCATAAGCCTGTAAGCAGTGGAATAGGGAAAACAAGCCAGTGAGCCACAACTGGGAAAAAGGTCGTGGCCGGCTCGATTTTAACCAGTAGGTTGGAAACTGGGCCGTAAAACTCCATCTAACTAACTGCTACTCTCTTTTGAGTACACCCTCTGTTACCTTCAGAAATTCTTAAGACTGTATTAGTTATTACTGAAACATGTCTCATTGAAAAATAGTTAAGTTTAAAGCCCGCTCTCTATTTTGAATTCTAGGAAGGAAAGGTGTTATACCGTTTTGATTAAGACTACAATGTGGCTTGGAAGCCGCCTCGGGTTTAGTAGTCGTGAGTGGGAATTAATCCAAAGAAAATTTGACCAAATGAATCGTCCAGATGCGAGTTGTGCGGGTGGAGACATTCCTCTTGGAAAATATATTAATTAATCTAGGCATAAGTTAAGAATTTTGTTTTGGGGAATGTGACTTTTGGAATGGAGCTATGTGTTTGATTGTTTAATTTCTGATTGTTTAAATAGGTTCGAGAACTAGCCCTACAATTTGGCTCGGCTTTGATTGAGAAAGGTGTGGAAGGAGGGGATAAAACATTTGTTGGTATCTACTCATCGAATAGAGAAGAGGTAAGTCAGCGAAGAGTAAGATGGTGACGCCATGGGGGTCTCGTGCCACCTCCTTGCTGGTGAGGGTCCCAGTGGAGCTGCTTAAAAAATGAAAATGAATTAGAAACAAGGAAGGAAGGGAGGAGCCCACCGCACAACTGTATGAATCCTTAAAAAAAAGAATGTGCTTAGTCAATCTTTAATTGAGTGAAAACATAGATCACACTTTAAGTGTGTACATTCACTCCATGAAGAGTGATTGCCAGAACTATGAAATCCACTCCAAAAAAGCGAATTTTCACTTTTGATGGAGTGACTACAGTGATCCCCCTTTAAAACATGTGATCACTGTATGCACTCGTTAAAGAGTAATTTTTCACTCTTCTTGGAGTGATTTTCACTCTTTTTGGAGTGTATGTCACTCTTGAAGAAGAATCTTAAAGCGTATTCACTGTTTTTACTCTATTACAGAGTTACTGAGTTTATTCTTTTTCATTTAGAGAGTAAGGTACATAACCTCCAAACTAACGTTTTTTACTAGTACTGAAGATACTTGAGAAGACAAGAAATATCAGAGTAAAAAAATTAATGAGTAAACAATAATGGACCGTGCATTATTTTATGAAAGTGCCCGGCGATCTGAGGATTTATTGAAGTGACAAAGAGCGGGCCGGCAAAAGTTTTATAAAACCCTGCAGGTTTTTGGTAACAAAACTCTTTTCCTGCGTGAAACATGCAAAATTACAGGGCACCCCTTGAACTCGAACATGGCAATGCAAGAAAATGAAGGACAGCTCTTGCAATTTACCTTCAATTAAGCTGAAAGATACAGTTCCTACAGGATTTTGGAAAGTCCTGCAGCTCTTTAGAAGAATTTCAAGTTTCCCTGCAGTATTTCTAAAGAAATGTTTTTGCTATCCATTGATAGCATTAACCCCCAAAGAGAATTACTTCAGCCTAATGTGCCCAGGAGTTGGTTCACTTTGATCATTCATGCACAACAATATTGTGACTAAAGGTGAAAAAAAAAGATTTCTGCTATAAATAACTCCATTAAAATATCACCCGAGTAAAATGGAATAGTCCAAAATGAGTGCATTTATCATTACAGTGAGTTCATATCGGGGTAACGCTCGATCACCTGACCGTAATGGACCTATAGAGGCTGAGGATATTACACAGTATTAATGAAGGCAGTATACTCTTCAAACAGTCAAAATATCGACTTAGAATGTATGCCAGGTGCCCAGCATCACCTGCTCCCAAATTGGGATTGAATGTAAACCTTTCGTTCGAATTTTATTGGGAAATGGCACACTACATGTTACATGAAAGGGTGAGACCAGTCGTCCAAAACTTATTTTGAAGCACAAGCTAAATGTTACAATTTTCTTCTTTTTTCTGTTCAAAGTATCTTTCATAATATTTTAGGACTTCAGTATCGCATATATAAGTTTAACAAAGCGGTTACTACTTTGACAACCAATGTCACATGACTATCAAGAGCCACTCATAAAACAGGGCAGTCTACGTCACTAAGTGGGTGGTGCTATTGCCCTTTAAATGAAATCCGTTATTTATCTGTGGTAGATGTGATCTAGAAGGGTAATTCAACCGGTCCGGGTTCTCTTTACGATTCTGTTTTGACTTCTTTGAAAACGACTTTGTTGTGATCTTGATTATAGGTGTAATTATGTTGTTTAAGGATATCCTGTTTGTAGAGATTGAAAGAAGATTTTGAAACCAAAGAAATGATTCACAAGAGATTCTTCCTTTTAAATTTCTCAGCATCGAGAATGAGGGCCGAAAATTCACTTTAAATGTCCTTTAAGGCGGCATTACACTGAATATGCCTCCCTACGTTTTCCAGAGCCCAGTCCCCTTTGCATGTAGTGAAATCGTGATTCTGGTGTCTCTTTTGAATCTCTACAATCTTTACCGACTGATTTAAAGGCAATCAACTCTCACCCAAAACTAAAATTTTTGAAGTAGTCTACAGAATTTCTCACTTAGCCAAACTCTTTAGTTGACAGTAAGTTCAAAACATGCAGAGCACTGTAGCTCATATAACACAGCATGCACTGCACTGTGAGTGTTTTGATTACACATTGGGTCTTGTACATACTCACCCTGAAGCACTAAAATGTGATTGTGTATAGATGAGGATGAGTTTAAGAGAATTGTGGGGTGGGGGCGGGGGGTCTGAGTAAGAAGGTTCGGGGAATGTGAACCGTTTTGAATGAGGAAATTAGGCATTTAAAGTTTCATTACAAAATTGGAAAACGTCTCAATATTTTATATTGAAAACATAAGGATTTGTGTTTTGTTTCTTTTCCTCCAGTGGGCGATAACTGACATAGCCTGCGCAGCCTATAATATTGTATCCGTCCCATTGTACGATACACTAGGCGAAACGTCCACTAAATTCATTGTAAATCTTGGTAAGTAGTCGTATTTAATCACCAATGAAGAAGTCATTGTGTGTATACTACTGGCTGTGGATGAAACGTTTCAAAGACACTTATTTGAAAAGTCGTACTCTATTTGCATGATGACATAAAGTCAAACTTAGATTGTCTGAAGATAACTGAATTGAAATAGAATCAGATGTTACACCAGACTGACATGGTGTTTATTCATCCTTAATTGTTTACATTATCTTAATTAAGTACATAGACTCAATTAGGTGTGATACAGACGACGACCGTGATGTTAACCTATTTAGCCCATACAAACTTCTGTTTAAATGTGACATTGTTTATTGTATCAGTGGGTAATCAATGTCATATCGTACGATTTCAGTAGGCTAGATATTTTTACGGGTAGAGGTATATAAAATTTTATGGGTTTTCATGCATTCTCTAGAGAGAGAATATGTTTAAGGTGGACCCCTTCCGCCCCCCCCCCCTTCAATACAGTCCTTCAAGTTAATTCAGTGAAACGTTTTGTCGGTCTTTTTAACGGCCAAAACAAAATACGACGTTCAAAAATACTAAGGGCTCTATACGAGACTGAACGGTAAAAAGGCCAAAAATGACTACTCAATTTGGCTACACGAATGCTACAAAACACTGAACATCGAATGGATTGCGTGGTCAAGAGGGCTTGGCTTCCAGGGGTTAAATGCGTGCCCGGAACAACACGTCTTTAGGGTTTTGCGCTCGGGTTGTGATATCGATCATAAGTTTGCGTTAGTAACAACCGAGATGCGTGAACATTAAACTTCTGGAAAAAGATTGTTTCAGTGACTGGGAGAAGTGTAGGAGACAGTGTTTATAATAAACCTTATGTGGGTCCGTCAAAAAAGGTCCATGCAGAGGAAAAGGAACAACTTCCATGTAATCGACCTGATCGATCACTAATGAATTTCCTTTAAAATAGTTTTCAGTCCCGATTATGCTTTCAAGACTACATTGAAACCGACTAGTGGGTATATCATCCACCTCTCAACCGGGATTTCGGGGTTGAAATCCTGGTCAAGTGATACCAATTGGACTTTTAAAAGATTGGACCCTTTTCCTTCTCGCTTGAATCTCGTCATAAGGGATTGGAACAGGAGACTTATACCAGGGAGCTCTCAAACGGTCCATGCTAATACTTATAATGACCGGTAGCACTGCAATGACTGCACTTGTTAGCATGAACGGTTAGAAAGAAATGAAAGAGGTTGTCATGGATTTTACACGCGC
The DNA here is from genome assembly GCA_037179385.1 of Holothuria scabra. Classification (NCBI taxonomy): domain Eukaryota; kingdom Metazoa; phylum Echinodermata; class Holothuroidea; order Aspidochirotida; family Holothuriidae; genus Holothuria; species Holothuria scabra. The sequence goes on from CM074198.1 coordinate 9,278,755, forward strand.
ATTACCGTGTTTGAAGTTCTAAATGCATTTTTTATTATTGATTTGCCATTTTTGTCTCACATTTTTTTCATACAGTCGGAATAACAGCAGTCTTTTGTGACAATTTTAAGAAAGTGAACAGACTATTAGACCAAAAAGGGGAGACAGAAACTTTGAAATTAATTGTCGTTTGTGAAGACGAAATTCCAGAAGAGACAGCCTCGAAAGCCAAAGAGGTTGAAGTGGAACTTGTCACTTACAAGGAGATGTTATCCATTGGAAAGAAAAACCTTCGAGATCCAATGGTTGGTTCCAGTATATTGGTTTCAAAATGTAGCCAAATAGAAAGAGATGTTGATTCGAGGAAATGAGAATATATTGCTGTATTGGGAGAAGTGTCATCAAAATGAGGAGTTACGTTAAACATCCTGCTAAAACAGTTTCATTTTATACTTTTAATGAAACTTTTTGTAGAAATTAGCACCGCCATTTACTGACGAATACTTGGGTTCCTGTCACTTACACAACGGCAGTTGAATTGAAGGGGCAATCAGATTCTGCCTTCACAATTTATTTCACAAATTTAATTTTGCACTACAGAAACTGTATTCAAAATATAAAGTATAAACTGTATAAATATATTAAAACTACATAAAAATGATCCGTGATCAATACCTAACGTCGTGATTTGTTACAGTGTAGTGGAGACTGTTTAGTCTTGCATCTTTTTGAATTTTGTCCCCTAGCAAATATTAAAAAAAACCTTTAATTTCAACTGTTAATGCTTCTTCTAATCTGAATGACCTCTTAAATGTTTCTATATTTTGATAAACAGTTTGTTCAGAGAGGAGAAAACGAGGTGCTGGCACAAAGGGTTAACAGCCTGTGTCAACTTCTGATTGGCCATTTAAGTAGGTTAAATTAGGCTGGTTGCTAGAGAAGGCCTAAAGGGCATGATCTTCAAGAAGAGGGGAGGGGGGGGGGGGGATTTTCCATTGCCAAAGGTTTACAAGTTTATTAAACCAGAGGCAACTTGAAACCTTTTAGTTAGAGAAAAAAGGTGGACTCGCCCGCTCGTTCCTCCATGGATATGGATTGGGTCATATACCATTATAGATAGGGCGCGAGGCAAAATTCATACTGGTTTGTATAAATCATAACTACAATAATCCCTCCAAAACGATTATCATTTAACTCATGTGAATGGTTCTAGAGCCATTTGCTGCAGTTTGTTTTACACACAAAAAAAATGAAATGACGTCATCGCCTCACAATGGCGAACGATGAGTTTCTCTATTTTTAGTCTGTTCTGTTTCATGTTTTATTACCTTACCCTGTCTTTTTTCAAATACGAATGCCTTGTTATGTTATGAACGAAACTATCTCATGCAACACATCAACGTCATTAGTATAAAAGGTAAAAATGTCATTACAAACATTGGAATGTAATGGCAAACTGCAAATTTCAATGTGCTCTTAGGAAACTGATATTGTTGCTTTCAAATAGAAAAAAACTTTCAATATAAAAAGAATAATTAAATGTTGAATATCCCAAACGCTCCCTCTCCTAACGAGTCGGTAGAGGGTTTTTCAAAATCCTCTTTCTTGCTCTGTCCTCTTTCATGGTAACTGGCATACTGTTTATGCCATTAAGTTCAACAACTTCAAAGGGTCATCATTTCGTACAACATTAAACTAGATACTATTACGTTTATATAAATGTCTTCTGTACCTCTCTTGCTTTTAGCCGGCGAAAAACAACGATCTGTTCACAATTTGTTTCACAAGTGGTACAACAGGTAGGTATTATGGCATATTTCGGGATGCAATGGTCAAAGTTTCAATAGACCTACGCAAACGGGACAAAGAGCGCGTAAGGTTAACACCCACTTAAATTCAGGCAGGAGATTTATATACCGGTCGGATACGCAAATATGTTTGTTATGCGCGCTTGAGACGTCTACGTCAAATATATGTTTTCGCCATTCGACTCGATCTTCACCAAAAAGTTGGGGATTTTGGAAAAGGTAATGAAGCTTCGGTGAAGTTAATTTTTTTTTTTGTGGGTGAGGACGGATAAGTTACAATTTTATACGTATTTGACCCACTGCATAGTCAAGTGGTTAGAGAAGCAGACTTGCAGTCGGGTGGTCGGGAGTTTGAGTCCTATCCGGGTCATAAAAAAACTTACAAAAACCGGAACCTTCTGCCTTTGTGCTTAGTGCTCAGCATAAGCAATAAAGTAGAGAAAACAAGCCAGAGAGCCATAACCGGGAAAAGGCTTGGCCGGCACGACCTTAACCAATTGGTTAGAAACTGATAAACTGGGCCGACAATCTCCATCTAACCTAACTTAATCCACACCTGTTTGAATTTTGCTAGGGATCAATAAACGAATCCGAGTGGTTTAGTGATGGCCAGATTTATCCGACAACACATGGGGACCACAATTCTTTTTTTTCGCTGTAAGGGTTTCATGTTACAATTGTAAGTCTTTCAAACTACATTTTCATAGATGGTTCCGCTCTTAAAGTCTTCTTGTTGCAGGCATGAAGTCTTCATTCTAGACGGTTCATTTTCCCCTTATCTTCATGCTTCTAGCCCTTCCCATCAACGGAAGTCTAGCTGGGCTCCATCTGGGCTTCAGCTGGGCATCAGCTGGGAAAGGCTAGCCCAGTTGGGCCCCATGTGGGAACACCAGACAAACACGAATGGGTCCCAGCTGGGGCCCAGCAAGTAGCCAAGCTGGAGCCCAGTCGGGGCCCAACTGGGCATGTTGGCTGGGATGATTGTGTCTCGGGATGAGGGTTAGTTTTAGTTGTGGGAGGGGAGTAAGTAGGTTTGAAGAACCCTCTTGGGTTGATAAATAACTACTTATAAAATATTAAGGCTCATAACCTCCATAATGACCAACTTCACCAGAATGTTAGATTTCTTCATACGGTTACATTATTTTTGTTACTATTTTACCCCAGGTGATCCTAAGGGTGTCATGTTAACACATGCTAATCAACTTTGCATGGCAGCTTCAGTTGGAGCGGTGAGTTGGTTTCCATAAGTTTTTGTCGTTGAGAAGAAGTGGTATATCATAGCCCTTAGGCAGTTGGGGTACGCCTTTGGATATGAGACAGCGGACAGAGAGGACCCTAAACCATTTCCCTAGGACCCCCCCCCCCCCCATCTCCATGGGAATGTAGGTTTAACTTGCATCTACCAAATACGTGTTGGTTGGGAGCCCCTAAATCATTGGTCCCCAATCCGGGTTGGTAGGAACCTCCTTAACCCCCAGTGTCCTGGACATTGTCCACGCATGCCATCTTACCTCGCCCACACATTTCAGCTTGCCACGCTGCTGTTAGTAGACTAATTAAATGTTCAACATTACTTTCACCCTAATATCTTTAGGTTCCCTATGTATTTGTTTTCTTTGACGGTTCAACATCATTTTACAAGTTGACAGAAAATTCCACTACCCAGCTATCCAGTTTGCGACATCGATATATTAATTTATTTAATGTTATATTGAAGTCATACATTTCTTCTCTTTAAGGTCGGTATATCAGTATCAAGCGAAGACAGCCATCTCTCTTATTTGCCACTAGCCCATTCCTTCGAGAGGACGCTTCTTGTAAGTGTATATATCATTTAATTTTGCCTAGGAATAACGAAGCTAAACAACGATGGACCGTGCATTCGCACAGGATATTGTACGATCCGAGGATTGTTACAAGTGATGCACGAAGGCCCAGACCGCGTGCATACAATTTCATTCACCTCTCGCCATTTTTCTAAAGAGAGGGGCCACCCCTCCCCCTTACACCCTGTGGCAGGACGGCGATCAGTCATCATTTCATGTGCCCCAAGATGAAATCCTGACTACGCAGTTGTCTCTGACCTCTCAGACTTTTTAAGGCATGGTGACAAGACCATGGGTTTGCACAGATAGTAATGTTGCAGGAGATACTAAGTTATACTCCAAAAAGTCTCCGACCTGCAGTCGGGAGGTCGGGAATTCGTGTCCTGGCCATACCGAAGTCTTTAAAAAGTGAGCCACAACTGGAAAAGGGTCTTGGCCGGCCCGACTTAAACCAATTGGTTAGAAACTTGGCCGCACAGTTCCATCTAACTAACTACTCCAAAATTCGGACCTTGCTGTAGAGAGATCCCACAATACCATCTTCGAAGGCAAAACCATCGTAACTAATGAATATGCATGACCATGCTTAAGCTTTTATTTTTTGTTGCCCTTTTATTGCTTGTTCACATTAGCACAGTTGTTTTTATTTTTACATTCATGTATTGCGTCATTCCCGCAGGAAGACACGACTTAATTACCTAACTTTGTGAGTGAAATTTATGAAGAATGGTAGGGATTTTGAAATGTTCAAAGCAATAGTTGTAAATGAAGTTTTCGTTTCTCACAATTTTTTTTATGATGACTTGAGATATAATCTAATGATGTGGAGTACTTTTATAGCACTGCAGTAAATATGAAAGACTTTTTACATTGTATGTTTTTTGTCATAGTGGGTGATACTTGCCTGCGGGGCAAGATATGGGTTTTACAGTGGTGATACAAGAAAGTTATTAGAAGATGTGGCCACCTTAAAACCATCAGTATTTATAGTTGTACCTCGAGTTCTAAACAGAATTTACGACAAGGTAAGAATATACCTTCATTTTGCTTTAATTATCATTTGAATGCTACGTAGATGACGGTGTTCATTCATTTGCATATAATTCAATTCAGGTAATGTCAAGTTTGACATTATGTTTTGATGAGTGAAGGAGAGTTTTCATTTGGTCGCGGTACAGTCGAGTTCGTTTTCAACCAGTCTTGTGTCTGTTCCCCTCTACTTCTGTGTTCTTCACTACTTAAAGGCATATTCCGCAGGCTTTTCACCTGGGTCTTGTAAGAGCAGCAGAAATTTTCTTCAAGCCCTGTCACAATACCCATTTCCTAACTCAAAATATCTCACATTAAAGATATTTTTTAAATTAAAGTAATTTTTTATTAAAAAGGACCTCTGCTTTTCAACAAAGCCACAGACAGTTATGTAATATGGGCACATTGCCACAGATTCCTTTCGTTTTTGGTTCCTTGCGGTAGCAAAGGAACCTATGTAGTCAGGTTGGCGCGCGCGCGCGCGTGTGTGTGTGTGTGACACTTGCTTCAGTACGCTCTAACTCAACAAGGGAAGGTTGGATGGAACTTGGATTTAATACATAGATTCGTCATAGGAAGAAGGTGTGCCCTATCGTTTTTGGTAGAGGTCAAAGGTCATTTGGGGTCACCAGAGGTCAAAAACCAAAAACCTTCTCAACATGATATTTCAAGGTAGGAAACTTGGATAGATGTCATACTTGGTGTGTGGATGTGTTATGGTGTAAGTATGAAATTATATATGTTTGGTGAAGGTCAAGGGGTCATCTGGGGTCACCAGGGGTCAAACACTGAAAAACATTTTAACACAATATTTTAAGGTTGAAAGGACAGATTTCAAATCGATCTGTGTTTGGTTAAGGTCAAAGGTCATCAAGGTCACTGGAGGTCAACCGCTGGAAATGTTATTTAGAAAATCTTGTAAGCTAGGTAAAGATAGGTTCAAAAGATTTTTTATCTCACCTGGTTTTGCATGCTTATACACCCAAACACCTTAGAAATTTGGCCTTTACGTTCGTTCAGTAATGATTCCTTCGGGTTGTACACATATTTTGGTGCATTCAAAGTTTTAAGAGGGCAATAACTGAAATCTGTAGATTTCACCGACCACAGGTTACTCTACATTAAACTGGTCTCTCTGCCAGTGGAAGCAATCCATGGATTATACAGTATGTCTCTTTAATACTGCTGTGCTCTGTGGGGGTATCCTAATCCTCATTCTATTATCACACCCCATTAATCACTTGCTTTCTGCTTAACTGCTGAATAAACACTGTTTTCTGTGTAGAGGTAGCAAACAGGACAAATGGTAGATTGCTTTTAAGTAATAGCAAGTTTTATTTGAGGGCAGGTAAAAATAAATTGCGAGAGAAACACAAGGGGTGTTTTTCTCTCTCTGACCACATTGTGTATTGTTTATTGGTGATAATATCAAGTTTGATTACAAGCATAAATTCATATGGAAATGAGGAAATGTTTTTGAAGGATCACCAAGCATTATAAAAGTTGAACGTAAGTAGGGCCACAAAAATTTGATCTTTGATATCATGTTATACAAGTAAAAAAATATCCCTTGTGAAGATGTTACAAACATTGAGTATGAGCTTTTGTTTAGCTCTATTTTGGAGACTGGCTGTACAGTTCTTACAATATCCAGCAAGGAACCACAGTGCCCATTGGGCTCTTGTTCTTAATAATATTGCACGACCTGTTTGTCCTTGAATATGATAATGCTGGAATGTTTGAATATTTTTCTCCTGTAGATCTAGCATTACCCTTCACCATACGTAGAGTGCAACCAAGAATGTAGTTGTTAATATTGCCCGCAGCGGCGTAAAAATCACAAATTTAAATTTAATGCAATGTCAAATTTTTCTGCCGTGATGGTATCCCCGGTTTTCCATGATGCACCAAATCTTAAGAAAAATTGCATTACTTTAAAAACTTGTATTTCTTAGTTTCTGAGGATGACATTCTGTCATGTCGAGCTTTTTGAATGCTTCTTCCACTAGGTACATGTAAATAGACAACAATTCCTGCTTCCATACTCATTCCAGGGATGACGTAGAGTGCGTATGGAAGACCAAGGGCAGGCGATTTGTTTTCAATACTACGGGCATTATTCTGGTTTCAAAAAGATAACTGTTCGAGATATCTAAGTGAATGAACGATTTCTCGAATATAAGGGGAGGACATGTCCCCTTGTACCCCTGCCCTATAGGCTGCCGCTCATTTAGCAAACACAAACTTTATTAACAGGTTTAGAATCTTAGTTTCAATACTCCCTTTTTAAATGCATCTTGCTGAAGCATGTATGCCAACTTGAACTGGAAGTGGTTAAGTTAAAAAATCTGTTTCATGCCTCGAAATCAGTTTGATTACCAAATAATTTCATTTGTTTCTTATTCCATTTATCTAGGTGACTTCAGGAGTTAAAGAGGCCAACTTTGTGAAACGTAGTTTATTTAATTGGGCCTTTGCTAGCAAAAAGGCAGCTTTACTCAAGTAAGTATTTTGTTTACTACCGTAACTTCAATTGCTTCGCTTCAGGCATCATGTTGACTAGGTTAAGACCGACATTGAAGATATTTTAGTTAAAGATTCAAAAGACTGCTAAGGCAGTAATACAAAGTAAGAGATAATTAGCTGATGCATCACATTCAAAGAGATAGTGAAATTTGTCCCAATACGATCGCTTATCCATAAAGTACTAATTGTACCCTGCATTTCAATATTGTCAAACCTATCGGTTACAATGAAGTCTTCACCATGACACTTCTCGGATTACGTTAAGTTGGATGTTGACCTTGTGCATATAATGTCACAGAGCGGAAAGTACGCCCTCCTTTGGGGCAAAACAAACCGACATCGACAAATGGAGAAAGCTGATTTGTCAATCAGTCAAATATGCGTATGTCTGCTACATGTCCAGGGCGAATTCTTATGCGTGTGGCCACGTGTCCCATTATTCTGCTCAAAGGATGACGTAACTGTGTCGTCAAAGCATAAAATCTATAGAATAGCCACTGAAGAGAGTCGCAAACGCTTCAGTGTACTTCTAGTGGGTTAGTTGGTCTTGTCCAAGACAAAAGATCGGAATACTTGAATATTTGTTTGTTGTTAATTTTCAGAACTGGTGAGCCAACAAAGGATTCGATATGGGACTCCTTAGTATTCAGAAAATTACAAGTAAGAATAAAACTATATAGATGAATGTACCGAAAGGACTACCATTACTGTTGCTTCGTTTCTTCGTGGCATGACTTAACGTATATCATGAAATGTTGTTCTGGCTTTGCTAAAACATTAATGAATAAATGAATGAATATAAACATGCCATAAAAAGTCGACTTTGTAAGAGATTTTAGGGCTAAATAAATTGTGAGGTAGACAACGTTCATTGTAACGCAGTTTTATTTTGCAAATGGACAGCTGAAGTACTGGTAATAGCGTTGTTGCTGGGGGATTTCTAAAAGCTCACAACACTTGATTCACTGGTTAAGCGTACAATATTCGACCTTTTATGTGGGATAGGACATAGGATAGGTCAAGGGAGATCAAAGATCAGATACCGTTACCGTTTTAGGGAAATTTTTGCTTTTGGGGAAAGAGTCTTCTCCTAGTAATATTTGGGTGTCAGAAACCCCCTTTATCAGTATAGAACCGAGTCCCTGATTCCGATTAAAGAAAGTCTTTGCAGTTAAAACCGTTCTTGGCTGTACATGGGACACTTTTGTGCTATTTTGCCATTTTGGTCTTAAAAGCCGCATTTGGAGAAAGTTGACCTACTTTTTCACTCATCTTTCCCAGTAGTTACCTATTTACGGTGGGTAGGGAGTCCCTTCCTTCGAGTCATACAATTAGGAAATGTTGTAGGAACATCATGGAAGTTGGTCTGGTAACCGATTTGTCTGCATCTTCGTATAAACTTCATTACTTGGAGATCTCATGGGCAGTTGATACACTGGCCTGCATGCTGTGGCCCTGACAACACACTCATAATAAGTGATTGACTAGGTTAATAACGATTTTTTCCCTGATGCCATTTTTTCAGATGTTGATGGGTGGTAACGTAAGAATCATGGTAACAGGTGCGGCACCAATCAACGGAGAGGTACTAACATTCATGAGAGTTGTGTTCGGAGTTACGGTAAGACTAAATATTACTCCATTTGATTGGTTCCTTTGTCATCAACTAGTTTACTCGATGGCCTTTCAAATTATAAAATTTATAATGGATTCAGAGGTATATTTGTTTCAGCTAATTGCAACTACGACTTATTGAGGATTGGACTCAATAAATGATGGGTCGTTACATGGATATGTTCTAAAATAATTCCTTGTTTGAGGAAGTTTCTCGTATTTATGGAATAAAATATAAAACAACTAGTGTCGTTCACATGTATAAAACGAAATGCTAAAAAAAATTAAATGTCGATGCGATGTAACGATTGCTATTCAGTCGTGAGATTGACTTCCAAATTCGGTTTATACGTCAAAAATTTGTGAAAGGGTTGTGAATGATGCTCATGACTCTAAAAAGTATACACAATTTCAGCCATCCCAAGTCGGCCACTATAAAGCCAGAATTTATCCGTGCACTTCATGTTCAACAATCGTGACATCAAGTTAGGTAAAAGAGTTAACTGTTGTATTTCAGTGAGACATATATTGATTTTAGTGATAGATTTCATCATTAGGTAGCAACCCAAATAAATGCATTGCTTAACACTCGTAAAAAGGTCTTTTGTCGGGTAATTTTTGCCAAAATTTCCTATTGAATTCCAGCGGCCTGTAGGTGTTATTTTATACCTTACACACCATGGTTTATCCCTTTGCTTTTGGAATGATCTCATCAAAATTAAAAGGAACGTATTTTGTAATAAATTGTTGTCGTTTTACCGAGACTGGGGTGTTTATTTAACAGATTTTGGAGGGATACGGTCAGACGGAAAGTACCGCCGGAGCAACCATTACTCTGGCAGGAGACATAGATACCGGTCACGTGGGACCACCGCTTCCTTGCTGCATGATCAAGCTCGTGGATGTCACTGAAAAAGATTACTTTGCAAAAGACGGAAAAGGAGAGGTAATTGTTGAGGACATAGACAAACAAGTTTATTAGATGAAGTTTTATGGCTCAGATTCCAAAAATTGCTTTAAAGGGCAAGAGCAGTCGTCCCAAACTTACTTTGAAGCAGCAGCTTAATATCATAATTTCCTTCTTATTTCTCTTAAGTATCTGTTCTAATATTTTAGGACTAAAATATTTCACATCAGGTAAACCAAGCTGTAGCTCTTAGTAAATTTCACATTTGAAGACAAAAAATATTGTCACATGACTCTCAAGAGCTAATTATGAAATAAGACAGCCTACTACACTACTTCAACTTGGGGGACTGTTCTTTTCCTTTAAGTCGGGCCGGCCACGACATTTTTTCATGTTGTGACTCACTGGCCTTGTTTTATGCTGGGCATTAAGCACAGCGACTGTGGGTCGACTTAGGCACAAAAAGAAACTAGGGAAAATATAAGTTGAGAAATTGCCACAGGATGTTGGGCAATGCTTTGCACACATTTCTGGCAGTCACTTCACGTATGGTTCAACGTGTATTCTCCGAACATTACTTTAGTTTCATAATCTCACTGAATTTTCTGCAGAAAATGACTCTATTGTCTTATATTAATTGTCCTTTCAGTTACATATCTGATGGTCATAAAGGAGTTAAAGATTATTTTACACTTCAATAGTAATGAATCAATTGTTGAACTATTGTGAAAGGTTTATCCATTAAACTATGATATTGTTTATCAGTCCTCAAAACTCAAATCCAGAGAATTAAATTATGTCAACTAAGTTGATATCGTCTGTTGTCTAGTGACCTACAACTGTATAAAAGACCACAAATACCGCTCGATCGCATGGTTGGAATTTGAGTCGCAAAATTCCCACAAACACAACCGCTTTGCCCGTCGCTCAGCGGGGCGTAGGAACTAGGATGGGACAGGTATAGAAAGGGCAGGGAGAAAGGACAAGTGCCTTCACTTTTCTGAAACGGTAAAGCAAGCCCCTGTTGAATATAGAAAATATACATACCATTGCATACATAAATATGTTTATCCAGCGTTTTAAAGAGTCCTCTCTCGATGGTCCTCCTCCTCCAGATTTTGCGACGCCTCACCCCTCCACATATTTGAAAAGAGTCATCCCTCCACATTTTGATAAGTATCCCCTCCACATTTTGATGCCTCCCATTAACATTTTTAATACGTCTCCATCTCCACATTTTAATGTTTCCCCACCACAGTTTCATATGCTGCTTCTATACATATTGACATAGTGTACCTGAATCTAAATGTTTGACTTTTTTCCCAAAGGTATGTTTCAAAGGATCCAACGTATTCAAAGGATATTACAAGAGGCCAGATTTGACCGCTGAAGCATTGGATAAAGACGGCTGGTTACACTCTGGAGACATCGGAATGTGGACGGAGGTAACATTCACGGACTTCCTCTATACATGGACAGAGCATGTATCGCGTATGTCCCATCTGTAGATTGTCGTTACCGACTCGGACAAAAAAAGGCGCACCAAGATGGCCGCCATGAAGCTATAATTTGAATAATTTGACGACGACTCACTAATATTTTAAACTTGAATGGTGAACAGTATCATTTTCCTGCTTTAACGTGTAGTGGTTTTGAAATCGCCTTGCAATGTTTCGAAAAATATTTCAACTTTCTTGCAAAATCTGTTGATTTACGTGAGCAAGTCCAAACTTTTACACAAAACCATAGCAGACGGCCTTCTTGGTACGCCTTTTTTCACACTTACGGTAGCGACAAGGTAACATGCATCATGCTCTGTCTATAACATTGGTAACAAAGAGACTGAAAAGAAATCACAGAATGCTTCACATTACACACTTGGGACTAATCATCTGAACAAAGGTTCTTTAATCGCACCTCAGAGAGTGAACTTCTTCCTTCTGAGATTATTTTAAAGGCAGGTCTCGTAAGAACGACGAAAATATTCCAGACCGTGTGCTCCCAACCATGTAGTGATATCCTTTTCCTAACTCCAGATATTTCATATTGAATTCAATGTCAAATTAATGTGTCGCGATGACATTATAGATTTCCGATACTACACTTAATCTGAAGAATCAAAACTTATTTTTAAAACTAGTGTCTTCCGAACGCAGTATGGTACTGCATATTTTTAAGTTCATGAATTTTGTCTCCCCAATATGCCTTGAGCTCTTCCTTCTTGTTAAAGATGATCAAGTCGCTTGTCTACACAGTTAGGACCAAGACATAATACTTATGCGACCTTCTCTGAGATCCATTTGCCCCTTGTCATATAGATAAAAATAGATATGTGCCCCCTGAAAAGTTACAGTAGCGCCCGTCTGGAACTTATGCCAGCCCTTCTGTACAGTGTCAAGGAATGGGCCTTTTACGCTGCTGTTAACGGTTTTAATATGCTATGGGTTTTTTGCTCTTTTTGGAATCTTTCGTCGTAATTAAGTGTCAACGTCCCTTTATATGTATAGATGTCATGCACCGACGTCACTACGTTGCGCGTCTTTTTATTTTGCTATCCATGCGTCCATCGTACAAAAATTGTTACTAAGGGCATGTCGTGTGCACAGTATTTGTAACACATCTACTATGCATGATGGGATCTGGTACGTCACTGAATTGAAAAGGGCTGACGTCACGTGTATAACCTATTTTGTCTTATGAATAGAAATAAAAAAATATTTGAAGAAATATTAAATGATCATATTCTTTTTATCATGTTTATTTCAGAACGGTACTTTGAAGATTATCGACAGAAAGAAACATATTTTCAAGCTATCTCAAGGAGAGTACGTTGCACCAGAAAAATTGGAAAATATCTACGTCACCTGTCCACTTGTTGCCCAAGTATTTGCTTATGGCAACAGTAACCAAGTAAGCTTTAAATTTTGTTAATTGATTTTCACTTAATAAGTAAAAGCATAGAATGTCTTCAGTGTCATGTGAGTCTGATCAGGGATCCCAACCAAGTTTTGTAAATTTTCGACATTTAATTTTATTTTACTTAAGTATTATTATAGTAAGAGTGATCCGTCATGAAGTAAATCACTTTATCGATCGTAACTAACTTTTTCGCTGTGAATATACCCTAAAAGAGCTCCCTTTGACAAAACCGTAGATGTTGACTATAAGAGGATTTAATAAATAGTTCTCAGTTACGTCACAACTAGGCATTAGCAACCGAAATGTCTGATGGGAAGCCTACACGTACATGTGAGGGTTACTCGCAAACATGGCGCCACGTGAAAATCTTTGTGACGTCACATGAGAACTTTCTATAGGAGGGTGCAGCGGAAAGTGACAAAGGGTAATATCTGTCTATTATTTTCCGAGTATCATGTAAAAGTCATCGTCATTTTGAAGAGGCAATCAGAGCTTGTTTTTACAATTTTACTTGTGTACCACATTTGTACACAGACTTAAAACTAACAAAGATGACACGTGATCACACTCTAACGTCGTGATTGGTTTCAGTGAAGTGGAAGCTGTCTATAGTCTTGCATCTGTGTGAAGTTTTGTTACTCTTCAGATATTCACAGAATTCTCTCCACAGTAGTTAACACAAAATTAACGTTTGTTCTAACCTGAAGAACCTCTTTAATGTTTCTATATTCTGGTAAACCATCAGTTCAGTAGAGGAAACAAGATGCTCGAACAAATGGTTGATATTCTCTGCTTCCCTACTGTTATATGACCCTTGTCAAACTGGTGAGGGCAGCCTTGGTCATTTTGCGATGGCCAGGGTGAAACTTAGTGGATGCTTGTGACCAATGCATTCATGGAAAAAAGTCACAAAATGTTGAAAAGGACAAGGTTTGCGAATGCCCATGAGAAACAAAATAAAATTTCAGGACCGTATGTTTCTAACGGCACTAGTTCCCCAATAAATCGGTATACCGCCCACCCTAAACTCAATGTCTTATTCACGGCAGTTTTAATCTTCATGGTAATCACTTGGCCGGTCTCATGATGTTTTACTTCTGTTGCAGACCTTCGTTGTTGCACTTGTTGTTCCTGATGAAGAAGAATTGATGAAAAGATCTTCATCACTCAAATGGAAAGGAAACTTTCAAGAACTTTGTGCCAAAGAGGTAAGTAGTCAGGTGATGAGGTGGATGGAGAAAATCTTCATTGAATTTCGAATTACACCTCTTTGTTGCTATTTTAATCTGACCTACTCAGATACCCAATGAGTTGCTATTCCAATACCACTTAGCTAGATTACTTAAAAAGTTGCTTTATCGTGCTATTCGAATATCAACAAGGTAGATTTCTCAGGGAGATCCTAATGAATTGCTACCTGAATATTAAGGGCATATTTTCATCATCCCAAACAGTTCCAATTTTCACAACCTACTTACTTCTAGCCCCTCCCACACTTATCTAAAACACAATCCTAGTTTATTGCTTCATGGCTTGCCCCAGTGGCCATACAAGTCCATAATGTGTAATCAAGACACTCTCAGTGCCCATGCTGTGTAATTTAGCTTTGATGCATTGTTTGAATATGATGCCAATCAAAGAGCTGTACCAATTGAGAGTTTTGATGTACGCATACTGAAACTGTAGTTTGGAGTGACGAATGACTGCCTTTAAGTAACTAGAGGATAATTGAATATCGCCCAGCTGGAATACTCAGTGAGATGCAATTCAAATATTCATCAAACTTGACTGTTCAAAGAGTTCATATTAAAGTGACAGTCAACTGTAGGGATTCTGTTATTCATATGTAGCGTTTTTGGATTAACTAAGGAATAGAAACCCGAATTAAAAATACTTGGAGAAATCTTGGTACTTTTTAAGTATCCCCATGTGATCGGGATGTAATATTCAAGGCCAGAGAAAGGGCTTGGTCACTGATCAAACTGAGCCAAAAATTGCATTGCCCTAAGTTTAGGCACAAATTTGCCCAAGAATGTTTTTGCCAAATTTACTGAGGCTGAGCCCGTAAATGGCCACATTAAGGAATCAATCACAGAGATGTCTCGCTAACTGCACCTTTGCTGATACAAATTTCGTTCGGAATTCTAAGGCCTTGCAACAATGAAAAATCGAAGGAGTCATACTACAAATTCAGATTCTTGTGAGATTATTGATATGGCCTCGCATCTGGCATTCAAAGTTAGCATAAATCAACTCTCTGGATACTTTCCTGATAACACATATAATAGAAAGTTGTAAGCATGTTTTCAACTATCATTGTGCCTTCTTTTGAAAGAATTCCAAATGACTGCAGTAAATTTAGAAAAAAAAACATGAGCTAGCGCTAGGGGTCTTCCTTTTTAAGTTTTCAATCCCGACTAGGCCTATTGCCAAACAAAGTACTAAAACAAGCAACAAAATGAATTTAGAGTGTAGGGTCTTTCAGGGAATACTGAACCAATGTTTTAACTTAATAACAACGTTAAACTTTCTTGGGGAGAAAAGACTTTCTGAGGGGTTTCCTTCTTACCTCTCGACCACGGGCCGAAGAAGAATTACGACGTGGACCGAAGTGCAATCGTGGTTACATATTCTGCACTGGTGCGGCAGTGTGCGTCTTATCCATTTTAAAAGCTATCAGACGTGCTTTATCCTGAATATCTTTGATTGTGAGAGCTTATTTTCAGATCAGATATCATAGATTTTTTTCGATGAGGGGGTGTGACATAAGCCTAAAGTCCGAACAAAGTAGAACAACTCAACCCACCAATAGACCTTATGCATTGACGACACATTGATGTCATCCTTGGGGAAAAAAGAATTGAACACATGGCCGCACGCATAAGAATTCGCCCTGCACGTGCATCAGATTATGTGCGTATTCGACTGATAAATAAATCAGCTGTCTGCATTTGTCTGTTTTTGTTTGTTTTGCCCAAAAGTGAGGGCGTACTTGCGACATTATATTCATAAGGTCTATTTAAAATGAGCCCTAGACTTAGGACTTCACCAACTTGTAACTTCCTAGTTCAAGGTGTACAGATAGGCAGTAGTGTGGACCCCGCTTCTCGGCCTTCCGGCTAAGATCATGGGGTAGTATCTGTTCTTTTCACCCAGTCTAGAATGGAGCCATGCATGACAGACCAATAATGTAAATGGTCTGAAGGCCGTGAGGTTCGTCAAATATTATCCTTCAGTGGACGTAATAGCTTCTTCAGGAAGCAGTTAAAGTTTGGTTTCGCTGAACTGCCCTTTGCCAGAGGGTCGGGAGGACTTAAGAGAAAAAGCAGTCCTGTAGACCTGTATAAGCCTTGAGTTAAGGTGGCCTTGCTCTCCTTCCTTCAGTTTTACCAGTCTTTCCATTTTTATCCTTCATAGGAAGTGAGAGAAGAAATTTTGAAAGAAATTAAAACAGCAGGAGACAACGCTAAACTGTCTGGATTTGAAAAGGTAAGTTCCATCACATTATTTGCCAGGGTAGCAAACGGACGGAAAAATCCTACCCTTCAGTCAGTAGATCCCACATCTAATTAAAAAGTTCGTACGTTTTAATAGTTAATATAACACACCTCTCGTCTCAGTCCTTGATATATACAACCCCTCAATTAATTAGTGAAGGCTGGCTCTGTTTACCATGTTAAAGTCTATAAAGGCTTGCGATCTACAACGAAATCATTGGTTGTATCAAAACTCTTTTTATTATTGTAGCAGCACTAAGGACTAAATTTTTGGGGCTTTGTCAGCTCATGACTCAGGAATATCACTAAAATTACAGTAATAATTTGAAACCCATATTCTACTTCATCAAAACTTGCTTCATAAATAATTCCGACAAATGAAACGACAGTGCTATGAGGTTTGATTCTCAACGTTGTTTTGTTCATTGTTGACGTTACAAAGGAACCAGAATAGAAAGGACAGTTTAGGGCCAAATTTATGGT
This sequence comes from Holothuria scabra, assembly GCA_037179385.1. Classification (NCBI taxonomy): domain Eukaryota; kingdom Metazoa; phylum Echinodermata; class Holothuroidea; order Aspidochirotida; family Holothuriidae; genus Holothuria; species Holothuria scabra. The sequence goes on from CM074198.1 coordinate 9,295,346, forward strand.
TGATATGTTAAAGAGGAACATATTCTAAGCATTCTGGTGAAAGTTTCATTCATTTCCCATGTTTGGTTCTCGAGGTGTTAGATATTGATGGTGACACATTGCTATAAAAAATTGAACTTAAAGCAAGCAGATGTTATGTCATGGATTAACAGTATTGGCCAATTTTTTTTTTTTTTTTTTACTTTCATCCTTTTAGTTTCACCCTGAATTGATTAGAGATGTTTTCTTGCCTCTAAGGCCCCTAAGGTTTTTTAAACTTCCATTGCTATGGATGCACCTTTGGTATCAATAAATCAGAATTTAGTTGCAAAAACACGCTGGTATATTATAGATAAAAACAAAACATTGGCCAACAAGGTGAATCCATTTCATCACGCCTGCTTGCTTCAAGTTCATTTCTATGTAGAAAACTTCAGTGCCACTTAAGTTCAACTGCTAATATCTCGAGAACCGAAGATGGGAAACAAATGAAACTTTACCAGAATGCTGAGAATATGTTCCTATTTAACACATCAAAAAGTAATGTGGCTCTTTACTATCTTTTAATACTTTTTAACCTCGATAAAGACTGGTCCAAGAGTATCATAGTAGGGAATTCCGGGAAAAGGGAACTGTTTCTGTCCAAAGCTGACCTTGGTTTCTCTGTAACAGAAAAGTGTGAAAGTTATTTTATGTAAATATAACAAATAATGAAAAAGAAAGACCATAAACTCTACAATGTGCGAAGAACTTTGGATTTACTGTAGGGGTTTCACAAACCTTGCCTTTTTATAGACCATGTGCATTGACATCATCACTGACGTCATTTTGGAGGGATAGCAATGTGTATATGACTGCACCAGTGATCTGTGTGTAGGGCATGTAAACTTGTAAAGACCGGTGGGCAGCATGCAGTAAAATTCGCCTAACGTGTGTTCAAATTGGTTGGTGTTGGTTTGTTGTTCCTCCAAATGAGGGCATACGTTTTGCATCGTGGCATCATGATGCATACATTCTAAACCTTACCCATTGACTTACAGATGCTAGAAACGAGGAAAGCCAACGAAACACGCTGCTCACATGGCGTTAACTGCCCATTTGGGTACAAAAGCATGGGCATGTATCCTACCGTTGCACAAATCAGCTGCCTGTACTTGTCGTGGAACTGGTATCATGGATACGCGCTTGCCGCAATTGGAGGGCGCTTTTACGTAGCAGTGACGTCATATGCTCAAGGCTTACTGCAAAATCTGTAAAAACATCTATTAAATTGACTTTTTCCATTTGTTGTACAGGTGAAGAAGATTCACGTGTTATCGGAGCCCTTTAGTGTCGAGAATGGACTTCTGACGCCCAGTTTGAAAAGCAAAAGACCTGTTATTGAGAAACAGTTCAAAGAGCAATTGAATGATCTTTACAATAACAACTAGATACCATGGCAACTGGAAACTTAAATAGTCTCACATGATGCAATTCTGCTGGTGAACAACATTCCAATCTTCACAAAATACCATCACAATGATGAAGGTGCTTTCCACGTAGGGGAAAGGCATTCAATCAGGGATATGCCAGGTCGAAGGTTTTACTTGCAAGGTGGAGGGTCGAGGATCGAGATTTTCCTCTCTTGCGGAAGTTAAACGTTATCATGCTGCATTATACTGATGGCAGTCCAATTTTGCCCTAGAAAATCTGTAATAACAGTAACATTGCTCTTCCAAGTCCAAATACTACTATACTATGCTACCACAATGTACAACGTGAGCTTAGAAAAATGGATTGCTCTACTTGATTATAGACATAGCAGCTTCAATATTTTTTTTATAGTGAAGCGCCCTCACATTGACATTAGTCCTTCATAGCATGATATGGAGTTCCGAGTTGCCTTACATATTCAGATGGACATTATCTCTTATATCCGAAATCAATTCGTTCATACGTTCATAAATCGAAGTTTATCACACTTGAATATAATTGCAATTTGTAACCATAGAAACAGTATTGCGTCGTCTCATTTTCGCTTTTGAGAAACTTGCATCTTGTAAACATGTTTATGTTTTGTTTTACGTCAGTTGAGGTAAACATCGTGGTCACAATTTTAATTTCTGTGTAGAAAAGGTTGAGCTTTCTTGGCTACTACTGCCCAAATTTTACGTGGTGGTTTTAAAACAAACAGGGTAGTAGACCTTGGGTACCGAATACTTTTCGAAACTTCAGTAGGGTTGGATTTTTATTGAACTGCCATTGCATTTTCATGACATGAGACATTGCCATGGAAACCTATGTATAACAAAACTTACATAGATTCCAGAGTTACAGCTTAACCAAACATCATAATTACGTGCTTCGAGAGTTTTTGTCCCTTATGTCTTTCTTATCACAAGGCAGGGTATCGAGAACAGGACGAAGAATTCCGAATCATTATGCTTTACATAAACTAAAATCATATCGAAGGAAGAGGTGTAGGGCCGACATAGAACTGCGGTGGGGAGAGGAGGGTAACAAGCAGTAATTTTTGGAGCAAAACACCAGTGCATAGTTAGCAGGTCTATATTTAAAAAAAAAACAATACCGAGAACAGTTGGTAATTGGGAGCAAATCGAAGAGGTGTTGGCCAGAAATAGCGCGTAGCTCATTGCTCCCTTTTTTTAGAATGTATGTAAGGCCTATAAAAGTGCGTGATGTCAGCTGCCTTGTTCAACAACATCTTCCAATGGATATGATCCCGGTGCACGGATACTTTAGACATAGTATGTAGTGTGTTCACCTTCACGTGGCTACAAACCTACATGTGGCGTCAGGTACATTCTTAAAACTCTGCGGTTCTCATATTTTCATAAAAAATACACTTTTTCTTGGGTATTTTAATAAGGTCACAATTTTTTGCTCCTTTTTTCTCTTTCTTACTTTACTTTTGAAATATGTTTTTCAGAGTAATGTTTTCGTTTCATTTCCTTAATCACTTTCATTGTGGTTGACTTACACACACCCCTCAGTGTTACTGAGTACATTATGAGTTCTTCTCTTTACAGATATCGGTTGAGGGCGGTATTAATCATAAGCGAATACTCGAAGAAGACATAAAGTCTCAATTAACATGAGACATATATTTTCGATCATCAATTTTCAAGCAGTAAAATTTCAAGGTCTTGCCGTTGTTATTTTGTGATGACACTAGCAAGACAAAGATTAACCGTTCAGTTAAAATCAGTTGGCCCTGGACATTATGCATTAGGTATTACATTATGTATTTAAAGATGGTGGTATAACAGAGAGATTTATAATTGAAGACGCAGAAGAGTTCCATTGTCCGAGTTGCGCAGACTCTAATTCGAGCAATCATCGGGTAAAAGTTAACAGGCCCGCCGAGCTCTTTTAAATAATGTTTCAATTGCTTTGTTCATTCAGCATTTATTCCTAATTTGTATCCAATGTATTCCAATCATATAAAGATCATTTATAAGAAGAAATGGTTCTTGCAAAGTTATTCGGAAAGAAAAATACAGACTCTATTGTGACGATGATAAGTGAAATCGTTGTGATTGTAACATTTAAACTTGATCTTTGTCTAAAAATTAAAGAAATGTAAATTTAGCGTTGTTACCGTCCTGTGCCGCAATAAAAACAACGGGGTTTCAGGGAATGACGTGTTGTCGTGACCGTTGTTGTGTGCGTGAGTTTCAATTTTTTAAGTAAATGTCTTTTATTCGTCGCTAGTGCATCAAGGATTGGAGGGCAAGGGAAGTAGGAGGGGTGAAACATACCACAAGAAAGAATCACCATTGACATGCCGAAGTCACGTGCCTAATCACATTTTTTCGAACGACTGGAGAGAAGAACTAATTGATTGATAGATTAACTATGGACCCCAATGAGCGGCGTTCCCCATCCCACCCTCTATCCCTTTTCAGTGTAAAGTATATGTTGTATTCAGAATGCTTCACCAAATTTTCTTTGACTTTATGCTCTGCTACTTTTCCTTTTATTAATAGACCGGTTTCTCCAGTTGAGCTGGGAAAAAGGAAACTTCTCACGTAGATGCCATCTTCAGGACATTGTTTTCTTTTGTCAATTCCCGAAGTTACATGTTTTGAGAATTCCATGCATTATTCAAGAAACCAACATAGTGTTTATTGCATTATATCAGTTTGAATTGTATATATTTCTGTTCTCTTAAAATTCAGACAAAAGCCAATAGATCATTCACTTGTTATATCTGATTAAAAACTTTTGAAAAAATATTTTACTTAATCGTTGACTGTTCAACTTCAATCTGTTGATAATGACGATAATTTGATTACATAAACTTCGAAGATTAAATTTTGTATGAGACTTAGTTTTTATTTGTGTTAAATATGAACAGATAGTAACCAGGCGGAGCTTCAGACTTTTGTTAACCTCTCCTTTTCTCTCTTGAACTGACAGCACCATCTCCTATTAAATGTAGTTAATGATTGTTGACATAGAAATATTGACCGTTTGGAAATTTCAACATCTTAAATTTTGCAACAAAGTTATGAAAACACAATATGTTTACACGAGTCACTTGTTGACATATAAATTCTATTTTTGGTAGCCATAAACCTAGATGAAATCAGAATAAACACTTCATGGTGCGGAGTCGGGTCCTCTTCTACTTTATTAAAAGTGGCGCTATTTCACAACATTGTGACAATTACTATTGCGCAAAATGTCATGCTCTTATTTCTTTTGCTGATACTTATATGAACTGGTTGTTACTTTTTGACTCGGAGTTACAAAAGTACAGAATTTACAAATGAAGCATTTTCTTTCGTCGCGATTCTGCAACTTTGAGAGATGTTATTGCGCAATTTATTTACCTAAATATTTTGGTGGATATTTAATTGAGATCACAATGTAACTAAGTTGTTTCAGTATTTTCCAAATTCTGATGTCATGTTCTGTACATTTGACTAAGACATCTTATAGTAACTATCTTCCTCTGGGGAAAACCTCTTGATAAAACAATCTGTCGAGATTGTTTGTTTTCCTAACTAGTTGAAATGGTTTACATGTGTCAAAATCTGGCATTATGACGTGACCTAAACAGTCTTATTTACTTACCATTTCTAAATGTGACAATTCACTTTGATCAAAATCCCAACTTAAAGTGCAGGCTGGAGCAGTCATCCCAAATTTAATTTGAAGAAAAAGCTAAATAGCACAATTTTCGTCTTATTTCTCTTCAACGTATCTTTCATTACATTTTATGATGTAACTATTGCATATTCAAGTTAAACCAAGCAGTTATTTCTAGTAAATTTCACATTTAAAAAGAAAAACATTGTCACATGGCTTCTTACAGCCAATCATGAAACTGGACAATCTACTACATTACTTCAATTTGGGATGACTGCCCCTGCCCTTTAAAGGAACAAATCCAGTACTTCGATACTATCTACCATAAAGTATTTACAACATTCGATAATTTCAACTGAATTATCAAACATGTTTTCAAAACCTCAACAAACACACGCTTTATGAACAACTCACACGGTCATGTTCATCTCTGTATTAGCCGCAATGCAGTGGCAGTAAACGCAGAGCGAACCTAGCGTTGGGTGCGCGCTCCTGTCTGTGGGGACCAAAGGCAAATCCCCCAGAAGGTTTTAGCATGGTATCTCTGGGTGAGAAATTAAATCTCGGGAGAGGTATATTATCTATTTTTTTCGGTTGACCCAACTCTAAACTGACCTACGGGTGACTGCGGGGGATGAGGGGGCAAATATCTCCTTATGCCCGCCGTATTGACGCCACCGTTCATATTATCTACATTACCTGCAAAATTTCGAAAACTTTAAAAACGAACAGACGAATTGAGGATTCTTGTCAAATAACACGGTTAGATGATGTACTGATCTAATCGATACCTCCTTAACAATTTTCTCAAAACTTCTGTTCTATCTTCATCTCTGATTGCTTTCGTAGGTAAGACAATACAACCCGAAACAGTCTTGACCGCTTGTGTAATGATCTGATCCCAATAATTTCGTCGGTGTCCTCCTGGCCAACGGTTGGGTCAAAATAACGCAAAAGTTTTTACCCCGTAGTAATTTATCAAAACTGTCCACCACTCTGTTGATCCCAACAATTACGAAAGACAGGGGGATTTTTTAAAATATTTTTCCATAGTTATGTGTAAGTTTTCAGTGATTTACTGGGGCTTGTGGAAGTTCCCAAAAAGAAAACTGTGGTCAACCGTGTGATGGTCTGTTGGCGGCCACTTTGGTGGTCATTCGCCAAAATCTATGATTGTTCGTCGACGATCAACCTGATGGGCTTGATTTCGATTGATTAAAACTTGGTACCCATTATACAGGGGCGTTGATCTGGTTAATGCAGGAACGTGTCATTAGATTTGTGGATGGGGCGGGGTCAAAAATTCTCCAACAGCCGGGATCGTGTTCCCGGACCGGGTTCGTCTATAACCCCCCCCCCCAAAAAAAAAAAAAAACGCTTACACACATTGAAGAGCAAATGCAAAAAACATAGACACATGGCGCATCACGGGCGTAGTATTTTTTTTTTATAAAGGGTTCGACTTTTAATCGAAACGCTATAGTCATCATTTTGTTTACCCTGCCCGTTATTTATTTTAGTCTGCCTTAATTATTGGGGGGGGGGGGGTGAAATGATATGTGTGTTTCAATATTTTCATTGGTAGAGTAATTGCTTCTAAACCGCCAGGTTCGACGACCCTGCCATCATGCGGTACACCTGTGTCGAACCAGTGGACATCCGGTGATGTCACGTTTGCATGCTAGAGAACGGTCTTTCATTCTTGGCGCTCTTGGTAAGTCGGGTGACGACCAATTGTCACCTAAGATTGCTCTTGATGTTGTCACGTCCGGCTCTGTCAACTCTGTTACTCTGTTTATTCTTTACCAGTGTTCATGACTTCGGACTATTCACAAAGAATACCAGTGGCGTAGCTACTGGGTGGGTGGGGGGGGGGGGCAAGTTGCCCCCCCCCCCCGGAAAATAATTTGGGGAAATTAGATGAAATTGGGGAAATTTGAATTTTCTAACTCTAACAACAATTTCTCAAAATTTTTGTTAGAATAAAAAATATTTTCAAGCAATAAATTAACCCAGATTAGATATTTCGTCATTGTCCCATGAACCGACCCTACTTTCGTTCCTCAGAAATGTCCTCGCCGCGTAGCAGATTGAATGTTCTCTTGTTTACGCGCGGTTTTTATGATCAGTGCATTTCAGTGCACATGAAGCTGTTATTCAGGAATTTAACAACAGCTGATACAGTACTAATAACACTGAAAGGCTGTTAACCCGAACTTATCCCATTGCACACAGTCTCTGCGTTGTACACTTTGGGAATTCAGTAAAAGGATGTGACAACTGACAAGTCACAAACGTAGACCACCCCCCCCCCCCCCGAGTTTATTATATTGTCCCGCAAGCTAGCAGTAGCTATACCGACTTTACTCTGTGTACATTACGATGGATGGGGCTGAAACAATCCATGGCCAACGATTAACTTAAAGTTAGTCTAGAAATTAGAATGAACGGGATCCATTGGCATACTTAGATTTTGTTACTTAGCCTAATCCTTGGAGGTTTACAGGCTAGTTCGGGGAAAAAGCTTTTTGCTCACTTGGGTGTAACAATAAACGGGTCCATGAGTACCTTGTAGCCTTCTTCACTTAACAGACTGCTGTTCGTACAGGAGACTGCTGTTCTAACAGGATATCCTATGTGATCGAGCCACTGTTAGGCCTCCTTTTAGTGGCGTACGAAGGGGGACCATTGGGCCATGCCCCCCTCACAGATGCCACTTTTTCTTTGTTCTTAAAAATAAGTAGTTATATATAACACAGATTTTACTTCAAAAGATAGCACGTGTGGCACCAGGTTGCATATAAGGACACCGAATTTTTCAAAAATTTTCAAAGAAGGATTGTCTCTGCAAGTACGTCCCTCAGTGATGCCAATATTTTAATTCCTACAAATATGCAAATTCTGTCAAGTTCCAATTTTTACTTTAAAAGGTAGACTCTGTTTCCCACTGGTGGCATCGATAAAAATAAAGACTACATGTTTAGATCCTCTTTACAAGCATGAATACGCTATTTTGACCATCTGAGGGGTCTGATTTTTTCGAATTTTTTTTTTCGCTCCGCGCCAACCAATGGTGGCGTTTCGCTCAGTCTTTTGGGAAAAATTACATTTTGGGGTCAGATTACCCCTTAACTCTCTGATCACTTTTCAGTTTGCGAACATATTTTGAAGGAAGGATTTTATTTGCAAACGACAAAAGAAGGTAGTGACTAGGTAGATTCTTCGCATAAGTCTGGAAAATGCTATTTCGGGCCATCTGAGGGGTCTGAGTTTTCGAAATTTTCTCTTCGCTCCGCGCCAACCAATTGTGGGGCTCCGCTTAGATAATCTTTATGACAAGATAACATTTTGGTGGCCAAGAAATACCACAAATCCGAATCAATGCTCTTTTATTTTGACTCCTAAAGGTGACCAGTTTTACTTCGTAAGGTAGCATAAATGGCATAAGGATGCATGTAAAGACACAAGTTTCAGTTTTATCCTCATGAACCAACACGATTCAAATTTTTACACTGTTCCTGTCAAAGTCGAAAATCTTGCACCATTTTGCATCTAGGCTCCTTGAAAAAGTCAAAAAATTTCGGGACACCCCTCCTCTTTGATCATACTGCGTGCCCCCCCCCTTCAGAGCAATCCTGGGTACGCCACTGCGTTAGTACATACAAAAAACCAGTATTGTTGACCAAAATAATATACTAAGAGCTGTTATTTCCAATTGCTCTATGTTATACTTTAAGATTAAAAATACAGGTAATACAGGAATACAGGGACCGCGGAGACGGGGGAGGGGTGTGTGGGGGAGCTAGGGGGCTTAAGCCCCCGCACTTACATAATGACTTTGTAATGCTGCTATAATTGTAAATTTGCATTTTTTATATGAAATACATACACATTGACGGGGAAAAATTTTGGGGAAATTTCACACCTTGTGCCCCCCTGGAAAAATCCTAGCTACGCCACTGAAGAATACAGCAAAAGATCTTGGCACTTTTCGCCTCTAACCCTAAACATTTAGCCAGTTTAGAGCAGGGTGCAGGAAACTCCCTGTTCAGAGATTGACCAGGTGACCGTTGTGTTCTAAGGTCAAAGGTTGTAAAGGCATGAGTTCTTTCGATGATCCAACGCTGTCCAAAGCAAAGTGTTTAGTGCCCAGATTTATGCATAGCGCTCGACTAGTCTGTACTTGACGTCTCTGGGTAGGGGTTCAGGGGGCACGTGATAGTATGTACCGCACACACCCCCTTTTCGTTTTGTGAATGGTGGTGGATACCTGGATACGTAGGGTGACCGAATACGTAAGTGACCGAATAAGTCGGCCGAATACGGCTTTTTCAAGTTGTGACTCTCGGGCTCGTTTTCCCTAATCCATTGTTTATGCTAAGCAATAACCCAATGACAGCAGGTTCCATTTTTAAAGTCTTCGGTATGATCCGGCCAGCCCCCGCCCCCGGCCTCCCCCCTCCGACTCCCCCCCCCCCCCCCGACTGCAAATAAATGTTCTAATCAAGGAGCTGTTTTTTGGATAGCACATCCCTGCTTTAACATCTTGACCATGCAATCGGTTATTGTAGGAAGACACAACTTCATCATCCGTCTTTCAGTTCTGTATTGATTACTGTAGAATGACATAAAACAATGCAAAATTGAAAGGAAAGTGAGGAACAACAAATCTTCAGTACTTATTTCGAATGGTATGTCTATTTTTTATATACTTTTTCGAATTTGATAATTTCCATGACGGAATATTAGCCTTTAAGGAACTCCATCATGGCTGCCGCAGTTTTTAAGGGAAACTGCGGTTGCCATTTATAGTACCCGACCACTGGTTCATTGCCCCTATTACATGCCAAGATGATTCCACAGAAATGACGGTCGTCTGAATTGGCAATGAATTGGGAAAGTGAGGCAACGAATTAGGAGATTCGTCCTTCATTGCCAGTTTATTTTATGGACTATTCAAGGTTGCCTACACTGGGTATATTTTGATACAGTATTTTCTTCAAAACGATGCATTTAGCAATAATTTTATCTATAAATTCAGATTCTATGGAAAATTTACACCTTTCGTAATGTTAATTTTGCCATGTTCGACTTTAATGAACATTTTAACTAGAAGGGGAAGGAAGTAGACAAAAAAAAAAAAACCAATACCTGTGCACCTGTTGAATTAGATTTATGACTACATACTTAGACTGTACGACTTTGGGTTCTGTGGGATCAACCTCTCAAGTAGCTTGTCCAATGAACAGACATTTTAATTACCATTCTGGTAAAACAGAAGCTCAACAACTATGGGGTTCAAAACAAAAACTTACAAGAAATATGAAGTTAATGCTGGCAAAACAGGGATCAAACTACTTATAGTGCATTGAAAGGCTATATACAAACCCTTTCAGTAATTCTGAGAAAAACTGCTATCAAATGTCAACCTTCATGGCCATTTTCAAATCCTTAAATAGGCATGTAAATTGGTACTGAGAAAAGTATGATAAGGTTGAGCACAGGGTAGTATTTCCAGATGTAACCTGTTTTGTTCACTATTGGGTTCCTCCTGACAAGGAACTGTATAAGAGAGCTCCTTGGATTAGGGAAGAACCGCGGTTCACAGTTGATCAGCGAAGATTACTGAAAATATGAAAATGACAATCAATCCAAAGCACCATGAGATACTTTAGATTAAAATAAGTCTGTGCAGTGTGTTTACTGCAAAGCTGATGCCACTGCCTCTGCGTGTGTGCACAGCCCCGTGCCGCAAGTACTTTAGATTAATGTTTATGTAATCTACTCGAAGCTTGTGTCCTCCTTGAAATTAGTAAAAAGACACTTCCTTTTCAGCTGCTGAAAGTGAATATTTTCTAGGACAGTTTTTTTTTTCAAGAAAATAAGCTTTATTTATTCACCGCACATGGGGTACTATGGTGGCTAACGACATGCCACAGCTGGAGAAGAATGTCGGCTGTTCAGGTTGTATCCTATTGCTATGATGTTAGGGCAACATTCGGTGACAAGTGATGCCAAGGCACAGTTGATCGGGGATTTGTGGCACAGTTGATCACGTACTCACTCAATAGAGGCTTAACAAAACTTTTATTTTTTCAATCCCACCTCCAAGCACAGCAAAGCATACCACATAAAATGAACTTGTTGTTTGATGGGTTCCACACATGAATGATATGCTTCCTCAGCGTTTGATCCGTAGAGAAAAGCTTTAAGGTTGGCTTGGAAAAAATATGACTTTGTGATTAACCGGCTTCTACAGCATCTTACATGATGTGAAAGTGTTTTTCTAATTTTTAATTCCTAACGGTGGTTTGAGCATCAGACTTGAAGTCGGAAGGATCGGAGTTCCAAGGGCGGCGATCTTTATCAAATATTGGGGGGGGGGGGGGGGGGTCATTTTCACGAACAGCATCAGGAAGGTAACCAGGTCCTCTGATATGAAAGAGGGGTACAGGCAAAGGGTAATGAATGTATCTAGTACTTAGACTACGTAGCAACCACTGTTTGTGAGAATAACATGATATGTCAACCTTGCCATGATGATAGCTAGCCTAGCTAGTGGTGCCGATGCGGCTCATGTTGTGCACCTGTGCACGAAACGCACTACCATTTTCTCTTGTGAGAATTTTTACCTCAAAATACATGGAACTTTGAGTAGAACATTGAACGGCAGTGTCAGTCTTTAATAACAGATGTTATTATGGGTTTTTTTTTACTATGAACGGTGTTTATGATAAGAAAAAATAAATCTTGAAACTTTGAAATATTGAAATTTTTTAAAAGAAAACAAAATTGAAATATATTTGTTGAGAGAGTTCGAGCACAAAATCAAATATCCCACTCATCACGTTACGCATGTTAGTCTAGTACTCAGTGGGACTGCTGCGTGAAACTCCAAGTGATTTTCACTGGAAGTAACTTTGAGTATTTCTGTAGCTTCGAATGGAAAAAATTTACTGCGAAAGAGTTAATGCTTTTAAAGTTTATAGTTGGTTCAACTGATACTGGAATGTTCGCAAAGAATGACGACATTTTGCAAGAAATCTATTGCCATATAGTAAAATAGGTCATAAAGGATATACAGGACAGGGGCATCTCTATTCCATTAAGGACCCCAACAGCCTGAAGCTGTTCCATAAGTAGCAGGTATCCAAAACAACGTCCGGAACGAAACAGTTTGGACACGCGAAGCTCGACGAAAATTTTGCGGTTTTGCACGAGAAATACTACCAGTATATGGCTCCTGATAATGAAATGGACGAAAGTTCCCAGTGTTCATACCAGACATTCCAATTTTACAATTAACTTATTCCCAGTCCCTCCCAAAACTGTCTTGACCTCTTCCCTGTGAAGATTCAAATCTCACAACAGTGTTCCCAAAATTGTCGTTGTTATAAGGGGCATGCAAGTCCTTAATATGCCATCAAACAGCTGTGTGTGCATGTTGTAAAATAACAGCTATCCTCAGGCTCCAACTTTTGACTTTGATGACAGTGAAAGATCATTCAACAATTAAAAATAAGAATCTTCCAAACAGCATCAAAAGAAAACAAGTTCCCTTAAATATGCTGGTTTGGCAGGATAACACGACCTACTTATAGGTTTAAAGGTTACTTGTATCAAATCAACTCGCGTTGAGAAGGTAACACCAAATATAATTTATTCCTTTAAAATTTGAGAACAAAATATTCCCTAAAGTAAGAATATATGTCGCAAAATACCTACTGGTTATAACAAAAAATGTAAATCGGATACACATATGTTTTTCTTCATGCCTCAGATATTTTGGCATGATACCCCCTCAAAATATTAGGGGTGACATGCCCCTCACCCCCCCTCCCCCCTCGCCGTGATCGCCGCCCGCGCCCATGGGCCAAAGTCTAAGGATAGAGCCTAAAACCCCCTATTGTAGGTGATTTTTGCATTGCAAGGTTGAGTCGGGGGGGAGGGTTCTGACCCCAACCCAGCCCCCGTGGCTACGCCACTGGCATATATATATATGAAGGCCTGATCATAGTTATTACCTTAATCGTTTTAGCTGCACTTGTACTAGCTAACGTCCGGCCGTGGCCCCGTTAGTTTCTCGACTCGTTAGTTTCGCAACTCTCGCTCTCTTAAAGTCGTTAGTCAGTCTTGTGTTACAAAGTCAGTTTCGTTTTATGTGGACTTCTTTCTACCCCAGAGACAAAGTACATAACTAATTAACATTTTCAAGGGAGGAAACTACCGATTTTAGTTGAAGAAACAACCGCAGTCTGCAAAAAAGTTAGGCATATATAACAGTAATAGTCAACGGTTATTCTTGCTTGGTCAGTGTGTACTTCCAGTATGACGTCAGTTTTGTGACGTCGGTGAAACCTATCTATTTCGAATTGCAGTAGTTTAAGGCCCTATAAAGGTTTTGTAGTAATGCAAAAGATAGAATTTGAAATACCACCTAGCTCATATATAGATAGCGAATACCTGGTGAGCGGGTCTCCCCGTATTCAGATGCGACATTTGAGACTATATGTCAGTTGAAAATAACCAACCGAGTAGGACTACACCGTCTAGTTACTAAGTAAAAATGAAAGTTCACGCACGTTTCAGTTCCTTGTGAAAAGAGTGTTATTTAGGGTATTTTAACTTGCACTTCCCCAGCAGAGAGTTGTTACTATGTATACATACCTTTCCTGGCACTTATGTCACAAGATTACAAGAATATGAATAACGGTACTTTGAACGTTTCAACAACAGTTCAAGTCTCACATTTCTGGAAGCAAATACCTTTCCTGTGTGAAGAATTTGAATCACCCACACTGACACTAAGGTTTGAGAGTACCCAAGTCCAGACAGTACTTGGACGTTTACTTATAACGATGGACAGTTCTGTGGATTGTTAGAATTGTTTTGAAAAAAAAAATCCTTTCGAGTTTCCTTAGGTATATTTTCGGCTAACAGCAACTGAAGGTCCAGTTGTAAAATCAACTATAGACGTTTGCGTAACGAGGTGAGTAGTATGGTAGTACTAACATTACCGCACGTTTTGTGTTTTTGTTGTTTTTATTTTGTATTGAACATTCACACATAATTGCACTCTAATGGGTTGTCGTTGGGAAACTGAGGGGCGGGATGGAATGGAATAATGTTTGTAACCTATCGTCTTTGATATTATTTGTCGTTATTTTTGTCGTAATTGAACCAAATTTGGCCCTGAGGATTGTTTATTCGATCCTATGGTTCCAATGGATTTTTAAAAAGTTGTAAAAAGTTTGGTAAGAATAATTTAATGTCATTGAGCTTGGTGCTCAGCAAAAGCAATGGGGTAGGAAAAACATGACATTGAGCCCCAATTGGAAAAAGGGCCATGACCAGCAAATTGGTTGGAAAATGGGCCGTAAAACTCCATCTAACTAACAAATAACTCTTAGACATGGCAATATTCTAGCAGTATGACCTATGGTCCATGGAAAACCCCAAAGTCAGTCATCCATGCCCAACAGTTCACCATTTTCCAAGAATTCACAAGAAAACATCATTTTCAACACGCCTGCATTTTTCTAACATGGTAAGATTGCCTGGTTACTGAAAGAAATGGGGCATTACATGCCATTTGAATCAATATATCATCGATTTAAAATGGTATACGTCGATTGGAACTGGTATAAAAGTATGGCATTTTAATTGCTATATGTCAGTTTAAAGTGATATATATGTCGATTCCCCATGATATGATACCGATTGCTAGGCGTAAACGTCACCACTTCACCACTACACGAGCTCAGCAGAGCGAGGCTTCGACTTACCCGCGTACTGACTCACTTACAAAAACATTATGGCAATTAGTTCCAAATCCATAGGTTTCAACATGTTACTGCGATGCAGGGGATTTAACGAAATCCTGTGCCTTCCTGTGAACTCGAGCCAGGTTTGCCAGTGACTTTATATTGTCACAGATTTGCCAAAGGTTTACCACAGGTTTGCAACTGGTTTGACGAGCGAAACCTGTGGAAATCTAACCTAAATACGAAGAAAGACTTGAGTCAAAGCATGTGCCTCAAAACTGAAGGCACGAAAAGATGTCGAAACGTGTGTCAAACCTGTGCCACACCTGTATCCAGAGCGTACAAACACAGGGTTGCCACCCATTAATACCTGTGATTTCGTTTACATTTCACAAGTGACTCATGTGGGTATTTACTTACGCAGGTTATACTCTTAACTGTCTACGTTTGTTGGCCAGTGTAACTTGAACGTTTTCGAAACTATGGAACCTTTTTGCTCTGTGAAATCATAGTAGTACTTCCATGGTGAAATCAGTGTGCATAACGTCTGTACATCTGCCAGGGTTGCAGTTGCCAATCCTTTTCTTTAACGAAAGCAAGGTTAAATTTCATCACTCGTACTTCATCTGGACATCCGGGTAAACTAAAGTGTTTCGCGTCAGATATGACGTCATAATTATCACATTCTTTACACGGGGATTTACTGCAAAAGGTACCGAGGAAGTCATTGACCTATAAGTTTGATCCTACATCCGTACGTAGTAATATCTTGGGGTAAACTTGGTCTGCCAGTCTGCTTTCCTGGCTTGCTGTGGCAGCTGGAAACAAAATTCATTTTCATATTCATTTGTCGTGCGATATTTTATAAAATACAATAGTTGGTATCTGGACCCAGGGAAGAGGTGTGTACCTAGCGTTGGATGCGACAGGTAAGTAAACATGTTATGATCTGTTTCACATGATGATCTGTTTGTGAACTTTTTACATTATGATGTATGTTCTGTTTTACATGATGACCTCTTTATGTTCTGCTTTAATGACATAATGATTTGTTTACGATCTGCTTCACTTGGTGATCTGTTTGTGATTTGTTTTACATGATGTTCTGTTCATTAACTCTTTCACACGATGATCAGCTTATGATCTGTTTTTCATGATGATCTATTTATGAAAAGGTTGTACCCGCGGGGTACAGCCCGGCCCTTCATAAGTGATCGTTAGTGAAATTTGTTTCAGTTGGCAGATTCATTTAGTTGATGACAATTTTACGCTACAAACCGCCCGTTGCGGAATGCTATGAACCATTCCAATCTTCTATGACACTGTATAGACTACAATAAATGAATGTTCGTTTGTGTGTTCTCGTGAAAACACAAGGACTGTGGAATTCTCTGCATGCACTATCATCCATTCGTTAACATTTTACATGTGTAAATAAGCCTACGTTTATATCAAGTTCCCCGCAGCAGTTTTTTTTTTGTTTCAATCCACGAAGAAAGATTGGACAGTAAGCTGTTAGGTTCGGGTGCGTTTGCACGGTTCAAGGCGCACGATTATGTTAGCATGTGGTCCATCATTAACCATTACATGTTGCCCACTGCTGCAAAATGTTGAACAAACCACGTTGATGATCTGTTTAACGTGATGATGCACCTCTATGTACAAATATTGGCAAAAGCATACGAGGTTCAATATTTCTGGAGAAGAGGATATCAGTTGCCCAGCCGAATCCATTAACCTACCGTTTATCATAGCTTACCTTAACACCGCGTAGATCACAATTTTCAGCGATCGTTCCCAAATTACCAAATTTGTCGAGCGCCCCGTACACCTTCTATAGTGCCATTGAATCCTTTGTTATCTAAAGCGTCTCAAGCACATTCACCTTAGTCCATCGACCCGATTAGATTAATTGGTCTCGATATGGGAGAACAAGGAAATTACTTTTGTGTCCATCGTTTCTGAAGTCATCTTTTAATAAAATTATTAGCTTTATCGAATCTCCATTCAGCAGATACTCCTTGTAAGATGTCTCCCCGCAGAATCTGTCATAAACATAAATGATGCTTAAGACATAATTTCGGCACGCATGATGATCACTTTCGTCACGGTTTGAATTTTGCATCAGTCTGACTGTTTCTGAGGGAAAGATAACTAAATTCATCCTTTGTGCTTAGGGGTGAGGTTTATATCGCTGAAACGATTGGTAGACATGTCTTTATCGATTTCTACCATTTTTCCGAATGTGCCAATTTTCGTCAGATCAATTCAATCTTTGCTCTTATTATATTACGCCCGGGCAGTAATATCTAAAAGCCACTTAGTTTGCTCAACAGTGGTGGATTCTATAACAGTTCTAATGCAAAACTTCGCTCCTCTTTCGATTGCCACCGCATATATACTGCATGGTCTCTATGGCGACAGTGCTTCAGGTAATTGTTAGGGCTCATCAATCTCCGATCAGCCTAACGTCAAACACCCAACGGTGCGTCTTCTAGCTATTCATGTTCATGTACGATTAAGCTTAGCGGTGTCTTCGACCAGGTTTTCACGGATGTATCTTAACCATGTTTTATCACAAATGCTTCTCAAAATTTTCTTGGTCTTTTAGCGCTTCAGACCGTAACTCAATGCTCCCAACACTGAATTCCCCTCCACGTTAAGGAGAAATTGTTATATCAGTTTGTACATAGGGCGAAAAAATAACAATGAAATACATAAAAAGAATTTGCCCTAACGTCTAAAGAAAATAACGTTATTTCAACAGCCAGCCATCCGTTCGTGTTAACAGCTAGGTGTGCGTAAATTTGACAACTTTGAAGTAATTGCAGCTAGTTTATAGATCTGGGAGGGCGCCCTTGTCCGTTTACGTATTTCTAGAGAAAAAGTGTGTGGAATTCCCCCTAAGGTGAACTTTTCAACAACAACTTTCCCCTTAGTGCCGAATTGGGCATATATATATATATATATATATATATATATATATATATATATATATATATATATATATATATATATATATATATATATATATATATATATATATATATATATATATATATATATATATATTATATAAGGTCGAAATGCTGCGGAGCACTGTTGAAATGTGTAGGTCGAAAAGAGGTGGTAAAAAGTGCTTAGAAGTTTGCGGAAAACTCCACGACGTTTCGGGTATAAACCCTTCATCAGGTGGCAAAAACCAAACTGAACAACCAACAGTAACAATTGGACACGACAAACATCAAATCCGAAGCGATCGCTGTAAAAACAGAACCGATCGAAAGTGACTGTCAGAAAACAAGAGTGCGAAGGATGAAACACAAATCAATAAAAGAAAAAGAGCGTCCTGGATGAAAAAGTGCACGTACAAATCGAACATGGTCGGAAAAAAGTAGAGAAAAACTAGGTCCGGAAAAAAATAATAATAAGGGCTACACAGTAAAAAATGAGCACGAACGAGTAAGTGTAAAAGGCTACTAGAGGTCAGGGCCGAGTAACGCAGCCTAACGCAAGTGAGTATAAATCTCCGCCTAATGTTATGAATTCGGATGAGATGGTTGACATGATTCGCAATGAATTAAAGGCGGTTTTGAACTCAGATGACTTTTGCGGTCCCCTAGTGAATCGATTAGTTCCAGCTATAGTGGAATCGGTCAAAGAACAGATATGCTCGCAAATCCATGAGGCATTTCAACTGCAACTACTTGAAAAACAAAAACAGCTCGATGCTGTCAATGAGGAACTTAATATGGTCAAGCGGGACCTTGCTGCATTAGAACTTTCAGTTGACAATCAGGAGCAGTATTCGAGACGAAACTGTTTGCGTATCATAGGTATACCGGAGTCAACTGATGACGAGTCAACTGATGACATTGTCCTTAAACTGGCAAATGGAAAACTGAAAGTCCCCCTCACCACAGCCGACATTGATCGATCACATCGGATCTCACCAAGACCCAGACCCAACACATCCACCGGGAGTATCAATACTAAACCGAGGGCCATCATTGTCAAATTGAGAACGTATAACCTAAAGAACAAGATCTATCGGACTAGGACGGAACTCAAGGGCACCGGAATTTTTATTAATGAAGACCTAACCCGAAAGAACCAAGAGCTGTTTACAAAGGTTCGTCGGCATGGAAGTGTAAGCAGATCATGGACACTTGATGGCAAAATTTTTGTAACTGATCAAAACAACAGAAAGCACCGTATCGTCACTTTAAATGACCTGGAAAAACTGTAGTAATATGAGCCGCCATCTTTGTTGCTTTGGTGCTTTTCTTTCAGTTTACTTTATCAGTGGTAAACACTTGTGTGTGTCAAAATTCAATTGACATTGATTCTTTTTTCATTAATGCTTCAGTGCTCCATAAATGGATTTTTGCTTATTATATACAGGATTTCGTTTTGTGTATTGTTAGTGCAGTTCCTCGTGTGTGATCCTTTTGAAGGTATTTACTTTTCTTGTTTTGTTACCTTAACTTTCTTTTTTTTTCTTTGTTCTTTTGTACTGTTATTCCCCCTGTTCTGCTTTGTATGGAACAGATTAGTTTATTCAACCATCTGTGCTGTGTGTGTAAGCTTAGTGTCACTGTTGGTGACTTCTCCAGTGGTAGTTGTAGTAATTGTTCAATAACAATTAAATGGCATGATAGCTGTATTTCTGAATCTAATGCCAATTCAATCGATAATTCATTATGTGTAGCTTGCTCCGGTACTTTAGGTTGTTACCCATCACTTCATGATAATAATTCCCCTTTGAACACAGTTGACCCTGATATTAATTCAGCTCAACGGTTCGAATCCAACAGCTGCAAGTATTACAATTACGACTTCTTCAATCAAATTTCTGATGGTATTTGGGATAAAAATTTCACTTTATTTCATGTGAATGCTAGATCATTAGGCTGCAATTTTAATCAGCTTTTAACCTCCCTGGGATCAATTAGGCATGCATTTTCTATAATTGGCATTAGTGAAACATGGTTCAATAATTCTAATACTTTACACACACTTTTCAATATCACTGGCTATAGTCTGGTACACGCATCTAGGCAGGGACGTGGTGGGGGTGTAGCTTTATATGTAAATCTCAAACTGAATTATAAAATCCTTACAGACTTAAGTATATTTAGGGAAAATATTTTTGAATCTCTTTTCATTGAAATTCAAACTGCTTTTTCGTCAGTCATTGTAGGGGTGATTTATTGTCCAAATGGAATCGGCGAAAGTGCATTTGAAATCTTCTCTGAGTTATTCTTGTCTTTAAGTCGTCAAAATAAGTGTTGTTTTCTTGTGGGAGATTTTAATTGTAATCTTTTAAACGTGTCTGGCTATACTCGAAATCAATTTCTAAATCTTGTTTATTCTTACTCATACCGTCCACTTATAAGCCTGCCAACACGAATAACATCGCATTCTGCAACAGTCCTTGATGTAATATTTACAAATAATTTATCAATGTCGTCCATTTCGGGTATAATCATAGATGATATATCTGATCATTTCCCAGTCTTTACTCTAGCTGACATGTCGGTCACTAAAACGGAAAACAAATCCTTTCTTAAAAGGAATTTCAATCAAGCCAATGTGACATTATTTCGCTCAAAAATTGAAAATGAAACTTGGACGGAGGTTTACAATTCAGTTGATGTCAATACCGCTTTTTGTAATTTTAGCAATATATTCTGTAGTCATTTAGATAGCTCTATTCCTTGCAAAGTTCGTAGTAATAAAACAAATAGATCCCAAAATAACAATGACTGGATGACTCCTGCCATTCTTAATTCGTGTCGTACAAAAAACCGTTTGTATAAAAAATATCTCCGAAGTCGGTCTATCAACAATTTAAACGATTATAAACGTTTCCGTAATCGTCTAACTTCAGTTATCAGATTAGCCAAAAAATCATATTATACAAACCTGTTCAATAACAACAAAAATGATATTAAAGGTACTTGGCGCTCAATTAACACCTTGTTATATGGTCAGAGTACCGAATCTACACTCGAAAAAATTAGGCATAATGGTGATTATATATCTGATCCTTTTGAAGTTAGTAACACTTTCAATGATTTTTTTACTGACGTTGGGTCTGCCACTCATCAAAAGATACCGCAGGTCAATGTCCACTTCCAGTCCTATTTACATAATCCTGTCACTGATTCTTTTTTTGTAAATCCTGCAACAAGAGAAGAGGTTCTCAAAATAATTTTATCTCTTAAATCCTCCGCTGCTGGTTATGACGGAATCACCGCTAGTATTATGAAACTTGTTGCCCATTCTTTGTCTATTCCTCTCGCCTATCTTTTTAATTTTTCTGTTGAGAAAGGTCATGTTCCCAATTCCTTAAAAATTGCACGTGTTGTTCCGGTCTTTAAATCCGGTGATAAAGATTGTGTTAATCAGTATAGACCTATTTCTGTCCTCCCATGCTTCTCAAAAGTAATTGAAAAACTTATGTTCTCAAGATTATATTCTTATCTTGAGAAACGTAAATTAATTTACGACTATCAATTTGGTTTTCGTCCTGGCCATTCCACTGTACATGCTATTTTACACTTTACCAATAAAGTAATGGAAGCCTTCGAAAAGAATCATTTTGCTTCTGGCATATTTCTTGATCTTTCGAAAGCATTTGATACTCTTGACCATAATATTTTACTTAATAAGCTTGAGTACTACGGCGTCCGTGGTAATGTCCTGGACTGGTTTAGAAGCTACCTGACTGATCGTCGTCAGTTTGTGGTTATTAATAACATTAAATCGGTCCCTAAGTCAATTACATATGGTGTCCCTCAAGGATCTATATTAGGGCCATTGCTTTTTATTATTTATGTCAATGACCTTCATACAGCCAGTGATACTTTCAGTATAACCTCATATGCTGATGATACAAGCCTCTTTCATTCTAGCTATGACATTAAAGATCTGATACGTAATATTCAAAATGATTTTGTCTATATACAAAACTGGTTTTATGCAAACAAATTATTACTCAACGTAAAGAAGACTACTGCTATTGTATTCCGTTCACCATCCAAGTATCTCAGTGCAGACATAGACTGTGTCCACCTTTGTGGTGTTAAAGTTATTTTTTGTGATGCTACCAAATTTCTCGGAGTTTATATTGATAAGAATCTTACATGGAAAAATCACATCCAGCATGTATGTATGAAAGTCTCACGAGGTGTTGGAGTTTTAAATGGGCTTCGAGGACTGTTACCTCGCAGAATCATGGTTACCTTGTATAATACCCTTATCCTTCCGTACTTTACTTATTGTAATGTCATTTGGGGTAGCACATATACTTCTAGAATTCAACCTCTTTTCATTCTTCAAAAGCGAGCTCTGCGCCACATTTGTAATGAATTCCATCTGCAATATACAAAACCTCTCTTTGCCAATCTCAATATCCTTAATATTTATGATATTAATCGTTATTATACTGTATTTCATATTCAACTGGTTAAGTGATTCACTCCCGTCAACATTTAAAACTTACTTTGAATTGCGTACTGGCACATATTCCTACCCCTGTCGACATCGAAACCACATAGCAATACCTTTTTTTAGACTTAGATCCTCCCAGTTTGGAATTCGGTTTAATGGTCCCAAATTATGGAACTCGTTTCCCAATGATATTCAAGAGTGTAAACTTTTAAGTACATTTAAGAAGCAATTAAAAGATCATTTTATCACCAACTACCTCTGAATAATTTTAATTCTTTGCTATCTGTTCCATTTATTTGTGTTTTTGTGTTTCTTTTTCTGTATTATATATGTGTTTTGTAGTAATTGTTTTCTGTTAATTTAAGTCTCTGTAAAGGGGTGTCAACGTACATAAGCTCCCTGGAGCTTCTTGTTGTCACTCCTCAGTCTCTTCAGTACCCTGTACATACAAATAATTCATATGATATTTCTTTATATGAAAGACTGAAATAAAGTTCTATGAAATTGAAATTGAATTGAATTGAGTAAAAACTGGCTCAAAAAGGGGTGAATATTGCAAAAGGTCAGTTCTAACATTAAGGCCGTGTGAAGCGAGAGTACCTAGCCTCATGATCAGTCGGTTTTCAGCACTAACGCGGTCACGATCGGAGCCTCGGCACATTACAGCTGCCGTAACAGTTAAATGCTGTACAGAACAAGGTGAAGGGGGGTTAAAATGTGCAGCCACCGGGTATCCATGGAGATTCTGTTTGATGAACCTAAGGTGCTCGGTGACTCGATCCGCGAGGCGGCGCTTGGTCTCTCCCACATACAACGAGTTACATCTCCCACATACTAAAATATAAACTACATGAGAGGAAACGCAGGAGAATCTTTGTTTCACAATGAAGCTATTGCCGATGGGGCCTGAAATGTTGACGAGGTCGTGTTCGCCAACAACTGGACATGTATTACACCTCGGACGGTTACATGGAAAGGTACCAGCCGTGTCATCGAAAGAAGTTTGTGGGTGGGAAGCCCGAACTGAATGGTTGGCTAAATTTTTCTCAACTCTAAAGCAGTGATGGGGGGTTCCGGGAAAACATCACGGGTTGAGGGGTCTTGTCGGAGCAACTCTACATTTTTGTGGATAGCGTGTAAAATAGGACGGACCGAAGGGTGATAAGAAATAACTAAGGGAATACGTAGATTGGTATCAGGTTTGCTCTTTTTCTCCAAGGCTTCCTCTCTGCTGGTTCCTTGAATCCTGCGTAGGGGACTAAATTTATCCCTTATTCCCATCTCTTGCGTGTATATATATATATGTATGTATATATATATATATATATATATATATATATATATATATATATATATATATATATATATATATAAACATATATATATATATATATATATATATATATATATATATATATATATATATATTTCACTAATTGGGCACTTAGGGGAAAGTTGTTGTTGAAAAGTCGACCTTAAGGGGAAAAATTTTTTGGGGCGAAATATAAGTTTCTCCTTAACGTTTCTACACACTTTTTCTATAGGAATACGTAAACGGACAAGGACGCCCTCCCAGATTTACAAAGTAAATGCAATTACTTCAAAGTTGTCAAATTTACGGACACCTAGCTGTTAACACGAACGGATGGCTGGCCATTGAAATAACGTTGTTTATATTTTTAGACGTTAGGGCGAAGTCTTTTCCTTATGTATTTTATTGTTATTTTTTCGCCCTATGTACGCGCAGATATAACAATTTCCCCCTAAGGTGGGAATTAGCGTTATATATATATATATATATATATATATATATATATATATATATATATATATATATATATATATAAACATATATATATATAGGCTTCCTCTCTACTGGTTCCTTGAATCCTGCGTAGGGCATTAGAGAGGATATATGTTAAATAAATGATAAATGTTGGCAACGACTTGCCACAATGCACATATCATCAACAGGCCGCATATGAAGCATTCAAGTGGAAAGCACTTGCTTGATTATTGCGGCCGTAACCTATATATTTGCTTTTTGTGACGTATTCCGGAAAACAGAATGGCACAGAGTACACACATACATGAATTGAAGTGGAATACAACCTCGAATGAAAAATATCCACATACATTCAATCACCTCTACTAAAATACGCCAGTAAATGTGCTGTTTATCTATGTTTTGAACAGGTACGGGTCAGCTTCAGATTTTATTTGATAGCTGCTGTAACGCGATGCACCAACTGTGCGGAAGTGTGTAGTATCAAAGCAGCAACGTGGTTTGAGGTTGTTCATTTCCAAACCAGTAGGCTATACGCTATACAGAAACAAAGACGGGAGATTGAAATTAATGTTTGCTTGCCATATCAGATCCCAAGGTTATTGCAATAGACTGGTATGGGTCTACTTAACTTTCACTAACGGACATGCCTCCTTACTTCATCTGGAAGGTACCTCAATCGCCGTGTGTCAGGTTTTCGTGTATATATATACATGTAAGTATAATTGCTTTGTAACAGGTAGCTTATTGTTTTGGCGGATCCATTCCAACTATCGTAAGTACTACCTCCGTTCCTACCATCTGATCATGCATGGAAGTTACGTGGTCGTGCCATGGTTGTAGCTTAGATTAGTCCTAAAGAAGCCTACTTTCATGTTCGTACAGTGTTCTGACAAGACAAAATAGGGCTATCAATCCCAAACTTATGTCGCTTAGTAGCTGACTAGCTGACTAGTAGCTGAAAGTGTGCACGAGAATTGTATAGAGCCACAGCACCCTCGGTAAAAATTAAGTTACGACTTTTGTTGTCTTTACAAATTGACGGAGTTAATGCGTGGAGTATAGTTCTGATAATAGAAGGTACGTACTGAGCCAGGAAGACGACGAGCCGATTAGGATACATATATTTTCAAGGAACAACATTAGGCCTTTTGCTTTGTAATCCGTTACAATTTTCCGTCAGTGAACGGATCTCTTTGACCATGCAGGTTGCAGGTTGGACTTTTGCAACAGCTTGTAAACACTAGTAGCCCCGAGGCGAGACGGAGCGGATTTTTTTTTTTTTTTTTTTGGTGGAGCGGGTGAAGTTGGCAAATAGCCCAAAGCAATTTTGACATCACAAACTCCCCAGGTGATCGGTAACGGCACTTTCCGAGTGTTCTAGGCTGCGCGGCATTTACCCAGCCTTAAAGAATGTGTTCAGAAACCACTTCAAATTTTTCCTGCCATATTCGGTCACCACGTCTTGAAGACGCATTTTGCGTTGGCTGGACATGCCTTTAATCCCTGCACTTTTTTATTGTGGACTGAGCCCTCGAAGCCCCCTTCCGCCTTTACTACCTGACTTAGCTGATATAACCTCGCCAAGGCAACCTATTATATTGAAGATGGTATAGTCACTGATGTGATGGGCTTCCTAGTATATTCTATCATATATACATCCTATAACCACCAAGGAGGCATAGTATACGTGACATAGGATAGAATAAACAGAAGGAACTGACATTTAAGTTCCACCTTTTCCTTCTTTCCAGCAGGGGATACATGGCTTTAGGCTTTAATATAGTGTTTTCGATGACAGATCAAATGTCATTACCAGCGTACGGTACTTAGGAGGCAGGCCATATAGGGTAGCTTATCGTCAAACTCTACTACCATTTTCAATCTTTCATCTTCTGACCACTATGTGGAGATGAACGTATGTTTGACCTGACAACCCGCGCCCAATTTACTTGGAAACTTAAATGTTTTGTATATTTAGCCTAATTTCGGGAGTTGGTTTACCAGCATGAGATGTCGTAGTTATACCTTCTCGCCGATTATTTTTGAGCAGGTCTTGAAGACTTTTAGCATTTATAAAACACTAAGAGAACCGAGATCCAGTATACACAATAGGATGTTGACGTTAGTGCTGTTTTTATGCTCCCATCATGCCATGGTTACATTTAGCAAGCAGAGTCTGCCATTGACTTAACCTTTGTTGAGGGTTTCCGCGAAACTTTATTTCCCCCTCCGGAAATACATTTGATGTTACCTCTGTGTTACTCGCTACGCGGGATTCCGACGTTAGATCAAATGGCTCAGCTAGCCCACCAAGCCTGGATTCAATCGTTGGGGAATGAAAAGGCTGTATTCATATCTAAACACGGAAGGATAACAAACTACAGAAAAACGTTAACCAAGTCTTCTATTAATTTCAAATGCATTTTTCGTTGGCTACTTTTTAAATGCAGGGTAAAATCAATTTTCCAGCAATGTATACCCTAAATGATGTGTTCGAAAGTCACGAAAGGGTGCACATCGAACCTTTATGAACAGTGTTGGCCAGCAATAATTGTTGTGCAAAGAGGTCAAAACCATCATACCGGAAAGAATTACATCCTTACAATGAAGAAATCACGGCTCTTAAAGTCCCATTAGCTCGCAGGCATACGTGTAGAGGGCGTTCTGATATCTCGAGTGAACATAGGTAGATGGACAGTGTGAGATCTCGGTATACCGTGGAAAATTTTAGAAGTATCAGCATCTCTAATGAAATTGTCTAAAACTTACATTGGAGCAAACATTGTCGATTTTGCGGCTTGACTTGTGCAAACTTCAACTGATGCAGCAGACGTTCTAGTAAGGAAACAAATGTGCACGTGTATATTTTGCATGCAAGCTCGCGAGACTGTCAACATTGTAACATCAATATTTCGAAGAAAAAAGAATTGTTTATGTTTTTGTTTGTTAACATGTAGGCTATCAATTGCTGGTTCCACTCAAGGAGCTGTAATAGGGAGATAGAACATCTCCATGTTTCATTTTACAGCAATCGGTGACTGCCAAATCAAACAACCGTGACCATTTATCAAACTTTCCTCTTCCTCATCCCTGTTGGCATGAGTGCTAATCAATGGCCACATCAAGTGTAGATAACAGAACATCGGTATGATTTGTGCGTTGCAGAAAAATGCATGTATAATAGGCCTATGTAACACTGTTTCCTTCCAACCAGTCAAATCAACCAGGCTCAAAGCGATTACCTTGCCTCAAATTGCAGGTTGTTAAGATTACAAGCAACAATGCCTCTATCCAGTCTTCGGCCGTATTTTGACTTCATCCCTATGGAAAATAGGTTGTTATATCTTCGGTGTCACACTCCCCATAGGGATCGTTACGCAGGAATATCATCGATTCACTTACATTCCCCTTTTGACCAAAAGGTTTGGAAACTGAGGGTAGTGTTGTCATAGTAATACGAGGCTACTTCAGTCTAGTTGGTAAAAGAGGAACTCGTATAAACGAATCCGGCAGTCACAAGCAATTGTGTGAAATAGCTAAATTCATCAGCCTCAATTTCAGTTATCATTTTGAGTATAACTGTAAAGAAATACACTATGCACATTACGTTCAAGTTTTGTATTGAAAACAACTATTCATGGTACAAGTATAGGGAAGAAATAGGAAGATGGACCCCACAAATGGCCGTCAAATCTCAATATCACTAGTTACCGGGTCCGTGTATACCGAGGGAGGCAATCTGTATCGGATATTAGGGGAAGTTCATTTTCAGGTACGACAGGAGGGTAACAGGGAACAGGAATTATGTGTGGTGGTCGGTAGTAACATGTTGCAACTACTGTTTGGAAGAATCACATCATATTTTAAGTCCTCCATGAATAGCCTAGCTGTGTCGATGCCGCTCATGGCGTGTCCTTAAGCGCGAAGCGCGACAATATTTCTTTTCTTGTGAGAATTTCCCCCATCCTTTTGCAATACAACATGGATCTCTGAGCGGGACCTTTAATGGCAAGGTTAGTCTTCAATACAGATAGTTATTACAGTGTAGTTACTTTGAACGAACTTAGCATGATGAAGACAATAGGAAATTTTGAAATAAATTTGTTTTACGAGTACGATTTCAAAATCAATTATCCCAGTCATCACATTGAGTCTCATACTCAATGAGGCTACTACATGAAACCCCAAGTGATGCTACACTGGAACTGACTTAGAGCGTTTCATGGGGTTTGACCTGAAACGTTGACTGCTTTAAGTCAATACCTGTAAAGTATCTACGTTGGTTCAACTTTAGCTGTATAGTCCTTCTCGCGAAGGATGCCAACATTTTGCAAGAAATTTATTTGCCATGTAGTAAAAACGGGTCATGAAAGGATATACACGACATGGGGAGGCAACTTTATTCCGTTAATGATCCAGCGACCCGAAGCTTGCCACAAATGTTTTCGAAACAGTGCCCGAAACGAAACAGTTTGGAAAATTTGGCGTAGAAAATTTTGGGAAATCGGTTGAGAAATACTGAAAATATTTGGCTTATGTTAATGAAAAGAACAACTTTCCCACGTCACATAACAGACAATTACAATTTTCTCAACCCACTTATTCCTACTCCATCCAATAACTGACTTGAGCTTTTTCTTCTACAGGTGCATCCACTATTAAAATGTTCACAGAATTATCCTACGGGGCATGCCAGTTCATACTATGTTATCAGCGAACTCTTTGTGCATGTTAAATATGTCAGCTATCCTGCACCTTGTCACTTTGATGATAATGAAAGATCATTCGGTAATTAAGAAGTTTGCTTTCCCCTAAAACATATTTTGGGTGAAAAACCAAGGTACAATTTCGGGGAAAATCCGTTTCCACTACTTCTCACAACTATGAATTTATCAATGGGGCACATGATATTTTCTTCGCTCTGCGGACTTTTTGCTGAGATCATGTGTGTTATCTGATATTTTCATCCAGTCTAGAATGAAGCCATACATGACAGACTAATAATGTAAATGGTCTGAAGGCCGTGAGGTTGGTCACGTATTGTCTTTCAGTGGACGTAATAGCTTCATCGGTAAGGAGAGAAAGTTGTGGTTTCGCCGAAAGGCCCTTTGCCAGAGGGTCGGGGGGGGGGGGACTTTAGAAATTTTTTCACAATTCGATCTCGTTTGTGAGGAAAAAATCTTTCAAAAAGCAGGGAAAAGATTTTTACCCATTTAATGTGGTGTTTCGAAATAGCGTCCGTGCCGATTACTCACATTCTGTTGCGAAAACTGTACTTTCATTTATTCAACAAATCTGAAACTAGCATTGAACAGTTTAAATTAAATGACACAACGGAGAAAAGTGCGATTCTTGTTAATGTATGAACAAAACAAATGCTCCAGAAATTAAGGCTACCTGTAACATCAATCGCAAACTACAATGACTAGCATACAAAGTATAACAAAAAGCAAATCAGCTAATCATATTTTTCTTCCTGCCTCAAATAGTGTGGAGAACTCGATATAAAATGCCCTCTCAAAACTATTGGGGAATAGGACATGACCCCATCCACTCCCCGTGATCGCCGTCCATAGTGAACAATTTCTTACCATTCATAGAGAATTCAATTGCAATGTGCTCAGAGGAGTATTTCGAAAAGTATATCAATACCTGTTTAAGTAATGTGTATATGAAATTACCATTTGCAGTTTCCAGTATCAAGGGTTATGTTTGGCAAGATGCGCAATGTTTGTTCAAGTGTGTGCCGATATACTGTAATGTGTACTGAAACAGGAATCTGAAGAGCACAGAGGCCACTTAGGAAAGAAATTCTCGACTTGACTAATAATAACACTCACGTTTTATAGTCTAACGTCGAGCACGATCTTTTCCAAAGCCGCATCATGACTGTTTTAGAAATGCAGGCATAAGGTCACCAGTCTTTGACTTTATATAATTAACAGAAAAATGCTACTCTTTATACATGGCAAAAAAAGGTTTAACGATTCAGTCGTCCCTGATGGTACAAAACACTGGAGACAGAGAGAGAGTGAGAGAGAGAGAGAGACAGAGGTTCCAGAAATTAGGCGAGAGGTCTTGCAGGACCGGGAAATATAAAAAAATGTCCGTTAACAGATTCAGATCGTGGTTTATATCCTCGTGGGGCAAATTATTCTCAGGTCCCCTACCCCTTCCTGGATCAATGACTCGTTAGAGCTTCTGGATGATGAGCAAAATCAAATTTATCAATCTCGAGGATTAGTCTGATAAATGAAGTTTTACGGCTCACTTTAGCAGATTGGTTTAACTGTTTAAGTCCGGTCGGTCACGGCCTTTTTCCACCCTCGAGGGATGCCTTACTCATCCACTTCATGTATGTAGTGTTTTTCCGTTTCAAAATTTACAAAGCTACCCACCAAACAAAGCTACGGTACCCACCAAGCAAATAGCAGCAGATAGAGAATGAGGCGATCAGGGCTGCAGGGAACAAGGGGAGAGGCATGTTTCCTCACTTGTGAGATTTTTAAACGGGTGCTAAACCCCTTCACTTTTTGACAACAAAAAGTCAACGAATTTCCAAATAAGGCACGAATGTAAGGTGGACCTTCTTAAAGGTATGGTGTCAGTCCCGCAAAGACTGGTGTAGCCCGACGGATTAGGAGCACACTTCCAAATAAAATACCATTTAGAATTATTGATTATCGCTTACCGCTTTCAAGGTATACCTCTTCAAATGTTGAATAAATTCCTGGAGTTACTTGTTTGTCATGCAGAGATAAAGAAATAACAACCTTTTGTACTCATGTCTTAATTACTCATTAGAAAGGTTACGGTTTGCTAAGTGATGTTGATGCATGTTAAGGATACAATATTAAATTCCACAATAAAACCATCAGGACATTCTAATGTTACAACTGTTCTTGTGATGGAGGTTACAAAAGCAAAGGATATAAATCCTGGCTCTCCTTCGACATTACACGTTTGCATATTTGGTTCATGATTATTCACAAGTGCAAATCAGAAATTACATCGTAAAATGGTCAATTTTAAATAAATTTTGATGGAAATTGTGGACATTTTCTTAATTTTTCTAATTTCGAAGTGAAACTGAAATGTTTGATAAAATGAAACAACTTATTTTTACGCCTTTCCCCCTCACTCTAAGTAGGTTCCTTCGTCCCTGAAGAAGTTCGAATAAAGTTATAGATATGCAGCCTGTAGACAGGCAAACTACGCAAAACATCCTGCAGTGAACAAAATGATATTTATACAAAGTTAAAGATCAGTCTGCTAATTTATGTCAATATCTCCTGCAGTGAACAAAATGATATTTATACAAAGTTAAAGATCAGTCTGCTAATTTATGACAATATCTCCTATTAGTTTACTTTAAACTCCTCCAGTTGTTCAAATGAAATGCACCATCGAAGAAATGCATCTACAGCCTCTTCGTTCTTTATTCCTTGCCGAAGACAGGGAACTCATGTATGCGATTATGTGTGTACGTTTTGTGTTCAAACAGGGACCAGGAACTTGACTTTAGGTCCTCTGGTGGTACTTCAATAGATATTTGGAGTCCTCCCCTGTTTGAACAAAAGGGGGTCTATTGTTAAGGTCAGGGTAAAGGAAACAGGGACAAAGGAAAAAACAATGAGGTTCTCAGGTCGCGGGGGGGGGGGGATTTTTGTGTCTGTGTGTGTGTTTGTGGCGCTTTTCCTTGAAACACGATATCTCAAGAAGGGTAAATGCAACTTATCGCATAGTTGGTGTGTTGGTTGCCATCCATATTAAATGGATGAACTCTATTGTTTTGGGTATAATTTAAAATGTCACTTGAGGTTGCCACAGGTCAGAAAGTAAAAAACCTTGAAACACAATATTTCAAGAAAGGTAAGAGTGACGAACCTCATACTAAATAAGTGCTCTGTGCAATGAAATAAAACAAACTTTATGATTTTGTGGAGGTCAAAGGTTATTTGGGGTCACCACAGGTCAAATGGTTTAAAAATATTAATCATAATATCTCAAGAACACTAGTTGTAATGGCCGAAACCAAAAAATGAGCAGGCAAAGTCTTTGTGACAAGTCAACGGCTTCTGGTTTATTTCTCTTTACAACAGGAGTCTAACAAGCATGCATACGCTCAAAAGTAGTTGACAAAGTGTCCTGCTATCTCACAAATGCAGTCCACAGGAGATCTATTCCCTACGGTAGATACTTATTTCCCATGGAAATTACAGTAGCGATAAGCATACAAAGCTCTCCTAATTACACTTTGAAGTCCTTTTTACGTAGAGTCCACTCACACAATTTCTAGGCACTTGACAATACGTATAGGCACTTCTGTAGACTCCTTGCTGAATGAATGCTTCACTTGAACCTCAGCTCAAACTTCAACCTCAAACTTTCAACTCTTGACTTCTAGCTTAAACATTGACTTCTTGACTGTTAATTCTTTCTTTTTCCCTTTCTTCTTCTATTTTTCTTGTACGAAGAATAATGCCTCCTCAAATCCTCTGGTACAGCACACAATCAGCAAATCACTGCTTAGACACTTTCTCTTCGACAACTTGTAGCCATCTGACCCAGAGGCTGGGAGGCTCTTAAATATATATCATTAAATTTAAGAACATTACAGAAGGTTCGAGAACAGCTGAGATCTTACTGCTATAGGAACATTCCAGAAAACCCCCTGAAGGACCAAGAAGTTACCAGCATGAAGCACTATGTTAAGGAAATCTAGAACATTCCACCTTCTACCAGAAACAATAAGAAAATTCTAGACTTTGCTAAATGATTCCAGTATACTTATTAAAGAACACAAATCTAGTTCTTGCCTTTTCTAGAATTAACACTACACTAGTAGTTAGTGATTCCATACTAAGCGTATGGATTCCCTGTATTTAAAAGATAGATCCTATAATTTGTGGCGGTCAAACTAGCTTTTAAACACGATATCTCAAGATGAATGAGTGTGACGGCGATCTCAAATTTAACATGATACTTAGCATGTATATTGTCCGATATTTTAAAGATGAACCCTTTTATTTTTGGTGAAGGTCAAAAGTCACTTGAGGTACAAGAGGTCAAACTTTTAAACAAGATGCAAGAAGGATAGCACTGAGAGCAGTGTTGTAGTTCTCGGGATTGGTCTCGGTCTCGAGACCGGTTTTTGCTGGCCTCGTCTCGGTCTCGGACCCTTGCGGTTTCGGAAATTGTCCTGGTCTCGCTTCGAGACCTGCCAAAAAATTTTTGTTTTAATTTTTGTTTAAATAAGATACATAATGTCCAAAAATAAAAAATTAAAGTGTTACGTACATTGTAAGATGCATAGATAACTTTACTTATGTATTTATTCATTTTTAATTAAGGGGGTGCTTTTTGTCCATTGTTTTGTTATGATGGACATCAATAACTTTATCTTACCCCACAAGTGAAGTACCCAGGCATGGTCATTGGGCCATGCCATCCCACCCCTTCCTTACAGAAGGTAGCACATGTGGAACCAGATTGCATGTAAAGACACCAACTTTTACAGACAATTTTAAAGGGAAGGGGCCATCCCGTAGGCTCGTTCCTCAGCCGGTATAAGAGAAAGAGGCAGGGGAGTGGAGGATGTTAGGGTGCGGTGAGCAATAGTTTTACATTTATCATGCAACAGGTGTTAGGAGTAAAACCTTTTATAGCCGGGTGTTCGGACAGTTACATACAGAATTGCATCAATTCTGCCGATCTTGAATTTAGCCAAGAGTTGTAATTGGGAAACAGCATATTTTCAATTCCGTTGTAGTTTCCCCCCTGAAGATGAAGTTAAATACAATTTCATCTAATGTTATGGTACATTTTGTGATAAATTTCTGATCTCTTATCAAGTTGTTGGTTTTTAATTTTCGCAAAGGAAAGCTAAAGATAGAGACTATTTAGATACACTTTTAAAAGCATGGGAACACAATTTTCGGCTCTCTGAGAAGTGGAGATTTTTCATTTTTCATTTTTCTTCTCTCCATCAACTGATGGTTACGCTCAACTTTGATAGTAGGTAGAAGTCCTTTTTTCGTGCATAAAAATAAAAAATGACATTCTCCCGTGCTCCTCAAGTTCATCACTGATGCTCTTTCATCTTTACTCCTTAAAGTATGCAAATTTAAAAACAAATTTTACTTCGAATAGGCACCGGTAGCGTACATGGCATCTAATTGCATGTAAAGACACAAAATGTTCAGTATTACCCCATTAACCAATACAATTCAACTTTTAGGACTATTCCTGTAAAATTAAAAGTATTGCACCATTTTGCATTAAAGCTCCTTGAAAAGGCCAAAATTTTTCAAAGGGGAAAGGGAAACCGTCTCCCTTAGACCCCTCCCCCTACCGCAATCACTCAACATACCGCATCCCCCATTCAAAAAACACTTACTTCACTGAACTCATAGCCTGAGTTTACTTTTCAAAAACGCCAATTGCTTTAAAAAAAAAGCATTCATGTAATGAGTCAACACACTCCATCTATAAGGGCTTAAAGGCCCAAATCTCTCACCAATTCTCCTTAACTTCTTATTTATGCCCCTCCCACAATTGTCTAAAATTTATCCTCTTCCAGTCGCAATCTCAGTTCATTGCTTCAGGGTGACTATAAAAGAACAATGTGTATAAATCAAAACACTCACAGCATAGTTCATGTTGTGTAATATAAGTTTTAATACTCTGCATTGTTTGAACTAACTGCAAATCAAAGAACTTAACCAATAGGTGATTTTTGTATACTACTACGATAAGTGGGAGAGGAGAGGTTGTTTATCTTTATTCTGTGAGTAAAGACCTGTAGCACTTACTGGCTCTGATTTGATGAGCCGGGCCACCTGGACCGTACTGGACGGGGCCGGGTAGGGGCCACCCCACAAATGGCCATTACCTTCCAGAATCGGGCCGACTTTGGTCCCTCAGTGGTGAAGAGCTTATGATCTGGTTGGGCATTTGGAGTCGGGAAAAGTCACTTTCCCCTGTGAGGAAGAATTCTGTAAGGCAATGATGACCACATTAGAAAAAAAACTTGGAATAGTGTTTAAAAGTTATTTATTCTATGTTTGGTCATGCAACTGGAAGCTCCCTGTTTTGGCATATGACCATAACCATAAGGGTCTCTTTTTCTAAAGGGTGGTGACCTTTTGCAATTTCCCCATCAAGGGTATAATTTCTGCCCCACTGAAGCCTGGAGTCTACCCGATTCAGCAAGTTTTTCTAAAACTTGCTGAATCGGGTAGCAAGGTCTATGCCAGTTGGGGGTCACGGCCCGGCCTCCCGTCGCATACATTCATGCATATGATAAAACATGTACGAATCAATGATGACGCACTATTGGTGCTACATTACATTTTTAGAGCATAACGTAACTAAGGTTGAGGTCAAAGGTCATGTGGGGTCACCAGACGTTAATGGTCCAACAATTTTTAAAACGATATATCAAAATAGATAGCCCGTGAGGGATCTCATACTTAACATGTACACTTTCCGTTTTCGGTAGATGACCCCTCTTGTTTTTGGTACAAGTTAAAGGCCGTTTGGGGTCACCAGATGTTAGAACCCAGATCTGGTATACCCGACATATCGAGAGGAGAAACTGTGAGAAAATGAATTCCATTGTTTTAGGAGATTTATGAAACATTGTTCATTTGAAAGAAAAAAAAAAAACAGATACACGAGTCAGCTGCAGGGAATAATTACAAGTTTCAACTTTTTGGTTTATATTGAAAATGTTATTAAAAAGTACTTTTCGACCCTTGAATT
The DNA here is from genome assembly GCA_037179385.1 of Holothuria scabra. Taxonomy (NCBI): domain Eukaryota; kingdom Metazoa; phylum Echinodermata; class Holothuroidea; order Aspidochirotida; family Holothuriidae; genus Holothuria; species Holothuria scabra. The sequence continues at coordinate 9,331,199 of CM074198.1, forward strand.
TCGAAAAAGCTGGCACCAATTATATAATAACATCCAATGAAAGTATTTTTTTTGTAATTTTTTGCGATAAAGCATACAATTATTTTTTTTCATTCGGTAGCATTTAGATGGAGAAAATTCAACAGTTCATGTCAGAGTACCCCCTATTGATGGCTGGAACAACGGCAGCGGTCGTGCTCGGAACATCACTGGCACTAAGATCTTCTCCCGAACCGAAACATAAGGTTGATTTCAGATGTCAGTCCATCCAGTTAGAGGTATGTTAAGGTAATCTGTCACAAAGCACAATGTATTCATATTCTGCTGTTATTGCGTTGTGTCTGTAATGTCGTAAGTTAGATGTAATTGAAATTGGTTTAGGTCTGACAAACTTGTTTACACAGTATCTCAAAAAAGACACTTTTCAGGAGTCTCACACTTATGGAGAGAAGGCTATTGTTTTGTAGAGTCAAGTGGTCAGAGCATAAGACAAACCAGTGAGCTACAACTGGATAAAGGCCGTGGCCGGCTCGACTTGAACCAGTTGGTTGGAAACTGGACCGTAAAACTCTGTCTAACCTTACCTAATCCAAACTAACCTTACATAACCTGACCTATTGTTTTGGTGGAGGTCAAAATCCATTTGGGGTCACCAGTGGACAAAGTATAAAATTCTTGTTTACAAGATATCTGATGGTGACAAGCTCGGATAGATTTCACACAGATTATGTGGATTCATTATGTGAGGAGCAGAATTGTCTTGTTTTTGGTGGAGGTCAAATGTCATTTGGGCTCCAAAAGGGTCAAAGTCTCAATACCATGTTTACACAATTACTCAATAATGAACAGAATTCTAGTTGTAGATGGTCAAAGGTCATCCGGGTTTCTGAAGGTACGAATCTTGGAACCCGAGTTAACATATCTGAAAGTAGGAAGCTGGGATACCTTTCATATAAACGTTGTGGTTACAGTGTGGAGCACTGTCAACAAGAAGCAAAAAGACTTACATTTCAGCGGCAAGGAATCAGTAAGCCTTTTGGCTTTCTGGTATCCAGTGGTAACGAACTAGCTTGTTTTCCCTACTCCATAGCCTAGGCTGAGCACCATAAGGTTCAATGCCCTCAGTGATTTGGTCGCTTGTTACATGCTCTAAACTGTGTCTGTGGTGGCTCTAGTGAACCACTTGCATGACTAGAAAGTTATTTGTGTATATATGTAATAACTTTTCATGATTATCTGATCACACTCAAAAGGATTTATGGGAATACAGACCAGTTTGCACTACAGGACGGTGGACAAGGAGATCAGAAGACACCAAGGAAAATTTACTGTAATGTATTACAGGAAGGCAAGAGATCATATCAGCCATGTGGACAGTGGGGGACTACGGTGGGGCAACGGGGGCATTCCCCCAGAATTTTGGCCTTCCCCCACCTGCCCCTCAACTTAGGTCAGTACGGAGTTGGTTTAACCGAAAAAATAAAAAAAATCACTCCCCAGAGGCTTAAATTTTCTTCCAAAGATATGCTAAAACCTCCTAGCTTCCGGGGGTTTCTCCCCCTAAACCCCTATCCCAGGAACGCGCGCTTTGGGATTCGGTTTATCCCGTGCCCTTAATTTGCTCCACCTATTTTGAACCTCTGGCGCCGCCAGAGAAAACAGGGGGAATAACGTAAGAGTACGGAAGGACGTTGTATCCACGATAGCTCTCCGGGTTACCAATCCTTGAGAAATTGTTCGTTAAACCGAATGCTGATTGTGACAAAAATAATTGGAGGGAACGGTTTGAAGGAGGTAGTGTAATACTCGAATCCAGTGTCTTAGCCGGTGAAAGGGAGTGGTGGCTATTTGGCTTTGTCCCAAGACTTATGTCGTGTTTTTTAGTTCCTAACCAATACGTAAAGTATTTTAAGGCCAATTTTATTAGCAAAGGTAGCATACTTGGCACAAGGTTGTTCACAGTGACTTATACCTTCATTCCACTCCTCCCATGAATCGGCGATCACAGATGATACTTAATCCCCATCAAGCCAGCCCCATCATTGAGAAAAATTAGTCCCCACTCTGCCCTCCTCATCCTTTCCCTCTCCCCATTTGTTCTTGCACTGGTCTAATGGCGATCACAAAAATTCGTAATGCACTCATTATAAGGCGGTTTCTATCAGAAAAAACACAAAAACGAAGGAAAGGCAAATACAAATGGTAAAAAACACAAAAGGAACCGCTTAATGAATCAAAGTTTACCAAGCGAAAATACGTCGTTCCCTCCTTACTGTGTCACCTTATAATACATCTCCTTTAATTTCAAATAGGGTCCAGAAGGTATCCGTGTGTCAACTTTGAATGATGTTGCGAATGGTGAATACTATAGGAAGTATGATGAATACAAAAACTTGTATGAGTCTTTCCTGGCTGGCGAAAAACTATCAAGTAAGTTCAAAGTTTTCGTCTTTTCCTTGAAAATGTTCCCTGAAAACTTTCTTCTTCCTATAAACTTGTTAAAAGTAATAGTTTACTGACGATATCAATCGGACTCTTAGGTCTGTGCACACTCTATTCCTGATAGGTGGCGAGTCAAATGAGTGTCATATTTGACCATGAATTGTGACGAAATTGGTCGGTTGGTGTTTTCCAAATATTGCTTTAGAGCATCTTAATGTGTGCGCTAGGTGGCGTCATATGGTCATATTCTACACGAAATGGGGTTCAAAGTCTATGAAATGTTGGATCAACTGCATGTTCATAAATGCACAAAAATGTTCAACTTTCCCTCCAAGCACTGATCACGTTTTCTCGGTGGTCAGAGGGCGCATTTTTCAATTGACAATTGTATAAGTATGGCACGTAGCAGATGCTGCAGAGCCATTAACGGGTGCTTTACACAGCCGCCCATATTGGCAGAATCTATTAAATTAAAGGTGGATATCATTTTAACTATTTTTATATTATAAAACTATTATATTCGTTCTATTTATTTAAAAATACCAAACGTCCACCTTTTTTTGTTGGTTTACCGCATTGATTGAACAGAAAACTCCCACAATGGAGCATACAGCAAATAGCCAAGCAGGGCCCCAAACGCTCATGTTTCATTGGTCAGCAACACACGTTATGATAAATCACAAACCTGTCTTCTACCTATGCTCGTTTTTGCTATTTTAACTTCAGATAACGGACCTTGCATGGGACACAGACCTCCCGGAAGTAAAGAATATATGTGGAAGACATATACGGAGGTAGGATTGTGGTGTAAGGACGGTTTTAGATATCATGCAAATATTGGAATAAACTTGGCTTAAAATATTGTGAAGTGACGTTGTTCTTAATTGTCATATCTTTCTCTTGTGTGTAATAATTGTTTTCTTTATTTTTAGGGGGTGCGGGTTGACACGCACTATCTCATGTCCACGTGGATACGTGCCTGCAAATGAGCATAATTTGAATGATGTAATAATTATGTATTTATTGCATAGGTGTGTTTACTTAGGTTTTGCCGAAAAGGGGAACAATTTGACGCCTTTGGTGATTGTAAGAGGTAAACATGATTTGAAAATTTAGGTTTGATTCCCTCATTTTAAGGGCAGTAAATTCTCACCTCAAATTGCAGTTTTTGTAGTATTCTGCAGATATTCTCAATCGGCACAGATCTTTGATTAACAGCAAGTTCCAAAATGAAAAGTGTTGGAGCTCATACTACACAGTATGCACTGTACTGTGCTTTGAATCACATTGGGTATTTTATACTAACCCGAAGCAATAAATTGAGAGTGTGTCTGGATGAGGATGGGTTTTAGACAGTTGTGGGAGGGGGAGGGAAGGGGGTTAGTAGGCTAGGTTATTGGAGAATTGGGACTGTTTGGGATGGGAGGCCTTTAAACTTTAAGTCACCGTAAGTATGTTTAGCTTAAAATGTCTTTCACCATTAAAATTGTTTTATTAATTGATTACTTAATTTAAAATACAGAAATAAGACCCCAAAATTGATGCTGGTAAATATTTTGTCACCGTTTCTCACTTGTGCTTTACCAAGACTGGATCCGGGAATATAAAATGGGGCGTGAACGTAATCTCTTTCGGCAAAATTTCTTCATATAAATCTCAGGTTGCGAAAATTATTGTTTTGCCGAAAAAAAATTGTACAAAGTCTTTTTAGGCCCTTGCATGTTACGTAGTAATAAGAGAATCTCTAACAATAAATTACTGTCTGCACATCTATAAAAAATGAGTCAAGCTTGAAAATACGTAAACTTGCTTGCCCTTAACCAGCGGCGTAACCAGACCTGCCTGTCCGGTAGGGGGACAATAGCATAGAGGTTTCCCGATTTTGTACTAGTTGAGCTGTGTTAGTTTGTCGGTGTGTTAAGGCCTTAAGGGAAGTTTTGGGGCAATAGTTTTGGACCATGTAACTCACCCCCATTGACCAAAGGTGCATTTGTATGCTAATTTTTTTTTTTTTTGCCTTTTCTACGAGCAAGAACAATTTTTTTCAAATAAATCTGGGTCCTTTTACACATTTGTAAATATGGAGCTTGTATTGCATAAAAAAGATTAGATTCAGGGTTTCCTGTAAGGAAATTTGCATTTTGGGGGGACTATCGAAGAATCTGCTTTTCCTATTAGCATGAATATGAGATAGTATGTCGCCTGAAGGTCGTGTTATCTCAGGAGAACGGATTAAGGCTTCTCGACGACATTAAGAAAACTCTCGAAATTTTGTTGCCTATTTAAGACAAAAATGAAAGCCTATATTGTAGAAAATTTTAGGAAACGGCACTGTAGAGGCTAGGACAAGTTATCCACTGACTGCTTTATGAGCGATCACTTACAGCTTTAAAGGTTGCAATTTAAGGCGCGGGAAGCGCGCGGAAAATTTGGCCTTTGTTAAAAATAACGATTTTGAATATGGAACTTTTCTTAGAAAGAACTTGGAAATTTCAAGGAAAACTTGGGAAAACCGCACTGTATTTGACGGTTGTCTCAAATGGTAAATCTTCGATTTTTTTGCTTTTTCGAGCAAGGGCACAATCGCCCTGCCTCTTGTAGCTACGTCACTGCTCTGCAACATTGAACATTGGTAAAATTTTGACACTTCAGTAACTAAAGAATCCATCTACAAAGACTACACAACTGACAAGGTTGAAAGGTATCTGATGACAGCTGGTTATGAGAGCATTTGAGTACGGTAGGCCAATGGTTCCTCTGCCTAGAATATGAAGTCTTGCTTAAAACCTTCAGTTGGCGCGGAGCGAACACAAAATTTTGAAAAATCGCGACCCCGCAGACAGCGGGTAATCGCATGTCTCGGGCTTCTAAGTAGTAGCTAAGTTTTTAGATTTTTCTTGCAAAGTGAACACCACTACATTAGTAATGTATTGCGGCGCGCGAAGCGCTGGTTATGCCCTTAATTAATCAGGAATATTTACTGATTGTAGAATTTTACTTGCAACAGATAAAGGAACGAGCACAGAGGTTTGGATCTGGTCTTATTCAGAAAGGATTAAAAAGGAGTCATAGCACTTACCTGGGAATATATTCGATCAATAGAGAAGAGGTGAGAATCAATCATTTAAAATTAAACAAATTGTAAAGAAAAGAAAAGTAGGCTACTAAGTCAACATTTTCAAATAGGTGCAGTATTTCTTTCCGTAAGCTTGAACGTAAGGCACAATAATACGAGTCCCGGACAAACAGATCACCGGGAACACCAACAAGGCCTATGCATAACAGCTAAGAAGAAATACACAAACATCTGCATGAAATGGAATTTAACACACTGCAAGGAATTTCCATTTGCACTATAGGCAAAAACTTGCATTTTAAGTCGTGCCATGCTACCTTAAGCTTTATGACCCATGGAATAGGATGCGTAAGCGTGGCGTACATGGCACGTTTCCTTTTACGCATCCTTCCGGGGATAAGTCATGAAACACATGTTATTAAAATAAGGGAAACCATAAACGCCATCATTTTTGTTGCATGACTGACGTACACATATTCCTTTTATGAAATCGCATGGAATTTGTTGAAAATTGACGCATCCGGGAGGCCTACGTAAACTTTTTCCTCAGCGAGCTTGATGTGTTTAATTTTCATATCATTCCTTTTCACAGTGGGCAGTTTCCGACATAGCTTGTACAGCGTACAACATCATATCAATTCCCCTGTACGATACACTCGGTGAAACATCTACGAAGTATATTATCAACCTCGGTAAGATACTGAATTTAATCTTCCACATATTATTCATTGCTTCAAGTAATATTATTTCTTCCTGTTAAATTCCTTTTCTTTTAGTCAACACAAGACTTTCAATTTACTCTCATTCCTAATAAGTACCGTAGGGAAACACCTTCCCTCTATGCAAACTCAAGACGATGGCATAGAGAGTAAGGTTACCTGCCCCACCCCTCCGCTCTAGTCATACCTGCTTTTTGCGTCTGCGTATCAGTATGTATCACCAATCCCAACCTCAAAACAACAACAATTTCGCACCTTCCTTTGCTTAAGGGTTGCCCCCCTGTGGGCTGAGGGTTGCAGAATATGCCCACGGTGTCCCCCGCCCGTCGAAAGAGGTGACTAAACTGGAGGATTTGAACAATATTTGAACAGTTTGACACTATATAACACATTCGTGTTGATGTGTCGTTAAATCTTATCTAACTGACTAACTCCTTTACTCCAGCTGTTCTCTGAATCTGTTTCGTCTTAGTTATAATTCTCATAAGAAGATCACACTTGTCAAGCCAATATATCCCATCCTCTAAAAACAAATCTAGTCAAATGGGGGGCACGAACTGGAATCTTGTCAAATACTTGACAACAATTGTTTCAAAATCGACTAGAAATGAGTAAAAATGAAAGTACTTATTCCATTCAAGAGTCGAATCTAGTTGAAGTTTTGACAAGATTCCGATTCTTGCCCCAATTAATTGGATTCTAGTCAAATTTGACTAGGACGTTTTAAGAGTGCACTTAGCTTACCCCTAGACCCCGCGAGGTACCCCATTCCTGTGTATGTGTATGCCATGTGTATGTTTTTGTTGTGTGTGTGTGGGTGTGTGTGCGGGTGTGTGGCATGTTGTTCAGGGTGTGCATGCGACTCTTTTGCTTGCAACACGCTATCTGAAGAAAGGTGAAGGTGGCTGTAGCATATTTGTTATGTGGTTAAGCCATATTGAAAAGAGGGCCCTAATGTTTTTGGTCTCTGTCAGAAGTATTTGGGGTCACCAGAGGTCCTCAGATCAAACCCTGTTAACACAATATCCAAGAAGGGTAACAGCCAGGGATATCATACTTGAAATGTACAATGCCCATATTTAGTAAATTTACCCTACTTTTCTGGTGGAGATCAAAAGTCAATTAGGGTCAGCAGATTTCAAAGGTATAATACCTTGTAAAAAACAGTATCTCAAAAAGGGGTTCAGTGAGGGATCTAATTCAAGAAGGGTAACAGTGAGGGACTCCATACTTAACATGTGCATTGCTCATATTTAGTTGACGGACCCTGTTGATTTTGATAGGGGCTAGTGGTAATTTGTAGTTACCCGAGGTCAAAAGGGTTAACCATTTTAAACACACCATTTGAAAAGACTAGCAGCTCTTTTTTTCAACATAGCTCTTCGCATCCTCAAAAATGTTAGGGAGGGACACCCCAACTGCCACCTAGTTTTGTACTTTCGACAAAGTGTGATATAAGTCTTTAAAGAATGTTTTCTCTTGTTAAGTGATCATTTTGCGTTTTCTTCAACGTTTACAATAATGAAAGCAACACGAAGTGTAGCCTAGCACATAGAAATAACATAATGGGAAATAAACATGATGAAAAAACATGTTTTGTAAACTTGATGGAACTTCACCAAGAGTGCAATAAGTTTTGTTTCATATTTGAAAATAAATTTTTTGAATTAACCTTACTTTAAGATCAATTTCTCTTGCAACCTTTTCTCTATTGTTTTTACATTCACCGAATCCGTTACCAGCAAATGTTGTTGTTTGATGAAATAAGTAAATGAAATGAAACAAAACATTATATTTGCAGCTGGAATACCCGCCATTGTGTGTGACACTTTTCAAAAAGTTCAGCGACTCCTCGACCAAAAGTCTGAGCTCGACACGTTAGAGTTGGTCATTGTTACTGAAGATCAGGTACCAGAGGATTTCTTATCTAAAGCCAGAACGGTTGGAGTCGATCTTACCACATACAATGAGATAGTAGAACTCGGGAAACAACATTTGCAGGAACCGACGGTAATCTCGTTTAATCTGGTTTTTAGAACCGATATTTCTCTCAAGGGGAAGGTATGCAATGTATTGTGTGATAGCCCGGCTGGGAGATGTCTCACGTGAAGGGTGTTTTAAAAGTAGGTGAACTCTTTGATGCCACATATGCTAGGTCTCTGTTAAAACATTTTATGAGACGCTAAAAGTAAATTGGCATCAGTGACCAAGGGAAAGGGGCTTGGACAGGCCCCTGGCTACGTCATTGTCTGGAGATGTAGTGACATGAGTTTAATTTATGTGCGTAGCGATACCCAAGTGCGTCGCATGTACATATTTGTGCCTGAACTGGATTTAGGTCTTAGACCCTCAGCTCCAGAGGGTCCACAGATACGAATTTATGAGAATTCATTACATCATCAAATTAACAGCCGTTGGATTTCGGGAGGAAACATATAGTCATAGACGAATCCGATCAGTGCTTGTGTTTAGTGACTGTATGCAGCCATAAGTGGGGTCTATCAGCCTTAAATCGTCTTCTTTTATTGCCTACATGAACATAGGCGTACGGGAGCATTTCAGTTTGGGGAGCAGAGGATTTTCTGCCCGAAAAATGTAATTCTGCCCGAAAGACTATCTAAGCGGAGCGCCACCATCAGTTGGCGCGAAGCGTACAGAAAATTTTGAAAAATCGCAACCCTCAGACAGCCTGAAATGGCCTTTCCCAGGCCTATAACTGCAGAATCAAAGCCGTCGATATTTTAAAACTTTCGTTTGCAATAAACTTTTCACCAAAAATGAGCAAATCTACAAAAAGGTCAGAAAACTCCCGGATTTAATGTGCCACTTGGCACTACCATTGGACTACAATTGACTACATTAAGCTAAAATCATTGGAAAATGGGTTTGTTTGCGCGTTCTACAAACTATTTTACGTCATGCAGCATGAGATTATCATCAATATAATTTTGAAAATTGAAAAACTTCAGAAACCCTCGAAAATCCCAAGGCTTCTCAACTTCAGGGGAGGATGGCATTGCATCGCATTCCGGCTGTCTATTAAATATAAGTTTCGTCGAACTTTACAAGCATCCCGTGTGTTTTAGCAGCCTGTTTAGCTCAGATTCAGAGGCCCGTATTACCTGAGTGGGGATGCCATGCAACGAATTGGCCCTTAAAACCGATTAACTCAATTTTCGCGCGATTCCCAAGCAAGGTAGCAGCCTGTTTATATGTATTTAAACAAACAAGGTCGCAAATTATTTCCTAGTGAGCAAACGACCTAAGTCCATATCAACGGTTTTGGCACACTTGATCCCCACAAACCGTACCCATTAAATAAAAAAGGCGTTCACAAGGCACTGTTCATATATTCTTTCCCGATCCAGCAATCGGTAACTGAGGTTCGTCCTTAAAAACATTTGAGATGTGAAAAACATAATATAATGATATACCGCACCTGGGAACGTATATAACATTACCTGGTCTTGTATCTTTCCGGAGAAAACTGTAGAACGGAATTAAAAACATGACTACCGTATGTCTGTGACTCTGTTGCAACCATGGGCGTCCGCAGAAATTTTTACAAGAGGGGCAAGGTCATTCATGGATGATTCAATTGTGTACACCATCCAAGCGGAGCGCCACCATCAGTTGACGCGGAGGGTACAAGAACATTTTGGGCCCTAAAAACCCTCCAGATGGCCGGAAACGACACTTGGCGAGTGTTATAAGCTGCATGTACCCAGCCCTGAAACAGGAATTTCATGTCTGTAATTTTTAGAGTTTTAGAATTTTCAATGTAAAATATTGTTGCAAGGAAACCTGCCTCTCGGTCATGTCCTCGCATGCCTATGCACGATAAAACTTAAAACTGTCAAACAGCCTATATAGGCCTATATCCGTTACCCAATTATGAATCACACCCTCCCCCCCCCCCCAATTCACCTTGTATATCCCAGTTACAGCCGCGCGTTGCCACTTGAGATCAGCACGGGACCAAACCAAGACCAACGCATTCATCAACAGTCGGATGCCATATGCACACTACACACCTGACAACTAGAACAATTGTGGCATAGTTTTTACAATTACAAATTTCCAATAGTTATCACGAATGATGGTCCCCAAATTGCGATTTCACTATTCAGCATACCATCTTCTCTTTTGCTATTCCTGGTCAAATGTCCACATATTTCACGAGTAGAAACTGACGCTGTGAGTGAAGATATTTTGATGATTTATTTTTTATTTTTTTATTTCAATTTTTAATTGATTTTTTCACAAGTTTGATTTTCCGGGGGGGGGGCAAGTGCCCCCTTGCCCCCCTTCCGGAAGCCCATGGTTGCGACTCTTGCCCGAATTCCAGTTCCACTGAATTGATACAACTGTCTATATGATTCGGGCCGAACTACCGACTATAAAGGATTTTGCTACCCGACTTTTGAGAAAAACCCGGTTTGTCGCGTTGCTAAATGTTTTTACATGAATTTGTGGGCAGACTTACTTGCAGATTTGTTCACACTAAATTCGTATGAGTCAGCAAACAAGCTACGCTGATTTGTTTACCATTGCCCGAATTTCGGTTCCACAGCACTGCAGGTTAAAAAGTTTCGCACAATTTTAAGAGGATCATTTTCAAAAGTGCAGGTCAGTGGTGACTAGATGTGGTATTGTCTTTCAGTGGATGTAATAGCTTCTTCGGGAAGCGGTGAAGGTTTTGGTTTCGCCGAACGGACGTCCCTTTGCCAGAGGGCCGGGAAGACTTTAGAAAAACTAGATGTTTTAGAATTTTGCACCCCACTTTATTCATATGTTCTATCTAAGCCCTCTTCCAGTTTAAGAAATATGCCAAAAGCCAAAATATGTCATTCACAGAGTCCTTGGTACTGTTCGCTCGGACTGTGAAGCAAGGATTCGGGACGGAAAAACGCCTGCCAGGCATACTTTTGTTACTATGCGACACAATCCGTGGTACCAAGAAAAGGCTATATCGACAATTTATCCCGGCTTCTTTTTTCAAACACCATTTTACTCTGCTGATTAAATTGTCAATGCTCATTAGAATTGGATCAATCTGCCATGACGGTTAGGATTATATTAATCTTCAGAAAATCTTATTATTAAATTTTACAAATATGCTTGACTTATAAATTGATATTATAAAATGAAGACCTTGGAATGTTATTGTTTCATCCACCAGCCTGCAGGAACAGACGATCTTTTTACAATATGCTTCACGAGTGGCACAACAGGTAAGATGAATACCGGTAATGATTTTAGCGATGTGTGCGACGTATTGCTGGAAACAGTTTAATAGGAAAACAAGGTTAAAGTTGTCATAATTTCATATTTGTTTTACAACATACTTCCAGCACCATCAAAACCAACACCGTCTACGTACAATGTTAATACTTCCTGTAGATTTACAGAACAAAAGATAAAGAAATGCATTAAGAAAACGGAAAATAACTGTCAATTTGTGTCCAAATATCGACAGCCTCTTTTCCGTATCCACCTTTGATTTCTTCATTTTTGTTCTGTTATTTTACAACATGTCTTTGTTATTTTTAAAGTAGAGCATTCATGACTTACAGATAGGTCGTGCTCGTGACGTCATCATTTATGAAATCCGTTAGCTGCATCATCCATAGACGACAAATCTCACATTGCTGTCAAATATAAACCACAGAAAATGGTTTTTAGTATCTCGCTGCTGGGTGAAAATAGGCTTTTCAAGTTATTTGGATTATTTTTTAGGTACGTCTCTCTGAGAAGTTCCCATACATAATGAAAGACTGAGCGGATATCCTGATGGAATGAGTGATTTGGAATTAAAAACATAAACCTTACCATCCTCCTACTGTCCATCATGGCGTCGCAAGACTCACTCAGGCCCAGCGGGACTGGACTCGTCTATAAGCAATTCACCAACACGAACGCGAGAGCACAAACATACACAAGAAACCGTGTACATGCACTCATATTTATTGACACGCACATACACTCAAATTGCCTATAAGTTCGACAGTCAACTTTATATACTACAATGTAACTTTTTGTTTTTTCTGCCTGTTGTTTACTTTTTTAATCTGCCTGAATTATGGGGGAACGATGACTCCCTTAATATTATTAATTGACTGCTATTTCCCCTTGTTATTGTCCCTGAGGATCGTAATCGACACCCCCTTCATCATATTTGATATGAATGTTACCGCTTCCTTCAGCCCTATGCTCCCTGGTACAACATCTACTATGCCAGCCCAAATCATAACACTTCGGTTTAAATTGAGTATAATAGGTTAAGCCTTTTCAAGATTATGTTCTCGATGAGGCATTAAACAAATGTTTCCTTTTCCGATTTAAGGTGACCCTAAAGGTGTCATGCTAACCCATGGAAATCAATTGGGTATGGCAGGATCTATGAATGCGGTAAGAATTTTTCCTTCCTGTAAAAAGTAGCTTGTAAACAATTATACATGATACAGAATCCTTTCATTCGGTTTTAAGTTTCATTACGAGTTTCATTAGGTTTCATTACGAGTACACATCGGTTAATATCATGAGTTGCAAAGGACCATTTACCCAGTTTGGACGAAAAATGAAGACCTCTGGAATACTGAATAATTATTGTAAGTGACGATCCTAGCTGTAGGGAGAAAAGAGGTTTATATACAGTTCGGGAGATAACTTCTTTCGGGAGAAATCAATTTTCACCCGATCGGGGGGTTATTTTGCCATGGGTGGCGCCACTTTCAAATTTCTCCCACGATGCATTGCAATCCTACGCAAAGTCAATGAAGATAACGTTCAAAACAACCTTACTCTATCGATTTTATAAAAGAGAAATTCGGACATTATAAAAAAAACTCTGTTGATAGGGGAAGAAAAAAGCTTCGTCATGTTTCGTTGTTCACCACGCTGATTTTGAGAAATCGAGCAATTTTGCTACGTTCTTTGTTCTAACCTTAACTTATACACTCCACGCAGCCGCAAGTTTTATACACCTTTTTTCACTTAAAAAGGTGTGCAAGTATGGGTCGTGCCAGCACATATTTTTGTAAATACGTAGTTGAAGGTCCATGGTAATTTCGTTTTTTATGTCGAAATTAACTATTACCTCACAATTGAATATACACACATTTAATAAACAATTCGACGACTGTGAAGAGGTTGACAATAAGTGCTCATAAATATTCATACCGTTGAGACAGGCAAATTTTCCCTCAATTGGGGTAATACTCGTTTTCTCCCGAAAGCGGTTATCTCCCGAACTGATATAGCTCTGTACTGAAGTATACTGTCAAAATTCTCTGTAGATATACAAAAAGTAAATAAAATATAAAGAAGTTCCCAAAGTTAACAGAAAAGTTCTGGAAATATTTTGCCAGAGACATTCGGTAAAATTCATGCAAAGCAGCACCTTTCATAATATCCATACAAAATTGAACATATCATAAACAAAAACCGAGAGGGACGTTAAAATTGAAAAGATCTGTTAGGTATTGTCCACGGACTTCCTTTACGTGGACAGAGCATACTACATGGTACATTGTCGCTACCGTACGTGTTTGAAAAGGCGTAGCAAGATGGCTGTCTGCTATGGTTTCGTGTTCAAGTTTGCGCTTGCTCAAGTGAATCAAGAGATTTTGCAAGAAAGTTGAAATATTTTTGAAATAATGCAAGGTAAGGTCCAAATCACTACATGTATTGCAGGAACATGCAGTGGCGTAGCTAGGATTTTTTCCAGGGGGGGGGGGGGGGCAAAGGTATGAAATTTCCCCAAAATTTTTCCCGGTCAATGTGTATTTCATATAAAAAATGCAAATTTACAAGTATAACAACATTACCATGTCATTATGTAATATTACCTGCATTTTTAATCTTAAAGTATAACATAGAGCAATTGGAAATAACAGCTCTTAGTATATTATTTTGGTCAACAATATCTGGTTTATTTGTATGTACTAACGCAGTGGCGAACCCAGGATTTCTCTGAAGGGGGGGGGGGCATGCAGTATGGTCTAAGGGGAGGGGTGTCCCGAAATTTTTTGACATTTTCAAGAGCCTAGATGCAAAATGGTGCAAGATTTTCGACTTTGACAGGAACAGTGTAAAAAGTTGAATCATGAGGATAAAACTGAAACTTTCGTGTCTTTACATGCATTCTTATGCCATTTATGCTATCTTACGAAGTAAAACTTGTCCTTAACTTTGCACACTTTTAGGAGTCAAAATAAAGGAGCATTGATCGGTATAGGTTTTGTGGTATTTCTTGGCCACAAAACGTTATTTTGTCATAAAGATTATCTAAGCGGAGCGCCATCATTAGTTGGCGCGGAGCGTAGAGAAAATTTCGAAAAATCAGACCCCTCAGAGGGCAGGAAAAGGCATTTTCCAGACTTATACGAAGAATCTACCCAGTCACTATCTTCTTTTGTAGCTGGCAAAAAACCCTTCCTTCAAAATATGTTCGCAAACTGCAAAGTGATCAGAGAGTTAAGGGGTAATCTGACCCAAAAAATGTAATATTGCACAAAAGACTGAGCGAAACGCCACCATTGGTTGGTGCGGAGCGTAAAATAAATTTCGAAAAATCAGACCCCCCAGATGGTCAAAAATAGCGTATTCATGCCAGTAAAGAGAACCTAAACATGTAGTCTTTATTTTTATCGATGCCACCAGTGGGAAACAGAGTCTACCCTTGGAATTTGATAGAATTTGCCTATTTGTAGGAATTAAAAAATGGCATCACTGAGGGACGTACTTGCAGAGACAATCCTTCTCCTTTGAGAATTTTTGAAACATTGGGTGCCCTTATATGCAACATGGTGCCACATATGCTATCTTTTGAAGTAAAATCTGTGTTACTAAAGTTTAAGTACTTATTTTTAAGAACAAAGAAAAATGGCATCTGCGAGGGGGGCATGGCCCAATGCCCCCCCCCCCCTTCGTACGCCACTGAAACGAGGCCTAATAATAGCTCGATCACACAGGATATCCTGTTAAAACAACAGTCTGTTAAGTAAAGAAGGCTACAAGATACTCATGGACCCGTTTATTTTTACACCCCAAGTGAGCAGAAAGTTTTATTCCCAAACTAGCCTGTAAGCCTCCAAGGATTAGGCTAAGTAACAAAATTTAAGTATGCCAATGGATCCCGTTCATTCTAATTTCTAGACTAACTTTGAGTTAATCGTTGGCCATGGATTGTTTCAGCCCCGTCCATGGTTGTGTACACAGAGTAAAATCGGTATAGCTACTACTAGTTTGCAGGACAATGTAATAAACTCGGGTGAGGGGGGGGGGGGGGGGGGTCTACGTTAGTAACTTGTCAGTTTTCACATCCTTTTACCGAATTCCCAAAGTGTACAACGCAGAGACTGTATGCAAGGGGATAAGTTCGGGTATTGCAGCCTTTCAGTGTTAGTTGTACTGTATCAGCTGTTGTTAAATTCCTGAATAACAGCTTCATGTGCACTGGAATGCACTGATCACAAAAACAGCGCGTATGCAAGACACCATTCAATCTGCTACGCGGCGAGGACATTTCTGTGGAACGCGAGTAGGGCCGGTTCATGCGACACTAACGAAATCTCAAATTTGGGTTAATTTGTTGCATGAAAATACGAATTATGTATGAGAAATGTCTCCGAATTTGTTATTCTAACAAAAATTTTGAGAAATTTTTGTTAGTTGTTTGAGTAAGAAAATTTATCAAATTTCCCCAATTTTATCAAATTTCCCCAAATTATTTTCCAGGGGAGGCAACTTGCCCCCCTGCCCCCCCCCCCCAGTAGCTACGCCACTGGGAACATGATATTGTTTCCCATTCAAGTTTAACTTTTGTTCAAAATATTACAGAGTTGTCGTCAGATCATACAAATTATAGCTTCACGGCGGCCATCTTGGTGTGCCTTTTTATGTCCCAGTCGGTGGTGACAATCTACGGAAAGGACTTACGCGTTACATGCTATGTCCATATCATGTATAGGTCCGTGGTCGTGCGGTGGGTCAAAGTAGTAGTACCTTTCTCATATCTACGCACGCACCGCTGTTGATAACACGATAGCTTTAAAAAAAAAACTTATACGCATGAACTTTGGAAAAAGATGTTTATAAGTTTGAACGTAAAGAATTAGTTTGTATTAATGATTTAGAAGTGATAGTATAATGTTTACTGTTTAGTAAATGTGTTGCATTTTAATTTTTTGTGTTGATAATTAGGTGGGAATCAGCTTTGACAACCAAGACACACATTTATCATATTTGCCTCTTGCCCATTCTTTTGAGAGGACCCTGTTGGTACGTGATAAATATTGTTATTTGAACAGTTAAAAAGTACGGAGGTCTATAAGTGCCTTCGATGTGCCTTCTAGGTAAAGATTTTTTTATACTGTTAGTACAGATGGAAATGTTTGTAAAGTTATGGCACAAATAATATGCTCGTAAAGTATAACATAACGTAAACTATTGTAATTCTTTTCTGTCTGCCACATGTGTACACACAACGAGTCAGATTTCATTTTCGTTTTGGCGGCCATGTGTTCCTTCTTCTGAAGGAAAAAATGTTCTTGAAAATGGGTCACTATTAACGTTTTTATGTCTTTTACACAGAGCCGTAATTGTTATTCAGTTTTTGTCTCGCGCATGAGGTTACACTAAAGCCGAAATTTTTTGTATCTTCGAACGAAAAGAAAAGTTTCTTTCACAAAAATATCCGAAAATTTCCCATAACAAATTACAACCTGAAGAAAAACGCATCAGATTTTGGCTTTGGTGTTCAAAAGGTTTTGGCTACCCCACTATTACTATTTTCAGGCAAGTTTGCATGAAACCTGATTCAAAAGGATGCCAGTATTAAGCGATAAGTTTAATTGGTTAGAAGATTTCACTTAAATCTCAGTTGCAACGCTCAAGTATTTAAAAAGAGTTGTTAACTCGGTTGAATTAAATTGTGTTTTAGTGGATGACCTTGGCATGTGGTACCAAGTACGGGTTCTATGGCGGTGATCCACGGAAACTTGTTGAGGACGCATCTGTTTTGAAGCCTACCATATTTGTAGGAGTTCCAAGGGTTCTAAATAGAATTTACGATAAGGTAAGTTTTGAGAGATAAAAAGTCATCAATAGAGAGAGTTTTACTTACATCTTATCTTAATTTTGAGGCAACTCAATCACTTAAATCAAGGAGGTTCTCCTATAATCTCCTTGTTGAAATCATTAATGAAATGCAACCAGGAGGCTGTTATTTTAATGGGGGATGGAAGGCTTTGAAAAGGGTGTGCGCCTTCAACTCATAAAGTATCCTGTCTCTTGTATATGTCGTTTTTCGCATTTTTGTCATGCTCTTTTTCTGAAGTCCTCCCGACCCTCTGGCGAAACCAAAACTTTAACTTCTTCACACTACTGAAGGACATTTACCATGTACCATTTTTTCCGCTTTTACGTACAGGATTACTTAGTACAAAAAATATTTGTCGTCTGCTACGGTAACAGTAGGACTGACAGGTTCCATGCACTGTCAAAGCATTGCCAGTCATCATGTAAATAACAGTAACAATCGGTCATCCGTAGCTCGGTGACGTTTATAAAAAAAAGCATCATCTAGGTTGTATGTAGAAATCGGAACAAAAATTTATGGTTATTTCTTGAAACTTGAGGAAACTTCTAACCTGGTTGTCATATACTTTAACTTCTGCCTCTACAGCAGATTTGCAAGCCATGCCTTAAAGGAGGGACATAATGCGTTAACTTATTTTTAGTCAAACATTCTTTTTGAGTTTGGTTGCATTTGCCCTTAAACTGTACAGGCCTACTTATCAGAATATGAGTTACTACGGGTTATCTGACATAAATGAGATGGTGTTCCAGGGATGATATCTGAGCGGGGCAGCGGGTAAAGGAAGGAAATACCTTTGGATAGTTATACAGCTTTTCTTCTTTCCTTTATAAGGGAAAATTCAATGGAACAAGATTGACTTCAGATGACGTTAAATATTGCACCAGATTGCATCATAGAAATGGTCAAAAGATTTTGAAAGGGGGGGGGGGACTTACCTCCTCGACGCCAGGTGGTTCAGTACTCGTAATCAAAACCCTACTATGCCGGTGTTCATTTCTACCCTTTAATATGTTTTACTCTGAGTGACAAAATTTGACTAGTTGATATATTTTACAGAAAATAAACTGCTGATTATTTTGTTTTCATTTCACAGGCTACCTCAGCTGTCAATGAGGCCAGTTTTATGAAGCGAATGGTGTTCAACCTAGCTTTCAACAGCAAAAGAGCTAACGTTTTGAAGTATGTACTTTTATTATTATAACATACACTCTCGGAGATTATAATAACTACATTGAAAGTGAGGAGGAAGTCCTGGTAGAATAAAGTAACGAGTGAAAGAAAATAATACTTCAGATTATGACGTCATGTATTACTAAAGATAGTTCTCACTGACGTCAGAAATATGCGTTAGCAACCGCCATGCATACATACCGGGGTTGCCCTCAAACATTGCTGGAAAACTCCAGGTGGAAATCGTCTTTGACGTCACGTGAGAACTATCTAAACTTAAAAGTGGGTGTGTGGTTTGAGTAAAACCGGTTTATGACTTTGACATCTGTTTTTCTACATCTTTTTAAAAAACAATCCGACGAGTCTTTCTGGAAAATGCATCTCTCTCTGATATATAGTGTCCATATCAAAAGGAAGGGTTTAAGAAAAACTTTAATGCTCTACACAATTTGGCAAAACTTCCACACAAATTAGATATATAATTATCGAAGTATCACAAAATCAAGTCTCTAGATTTACGATTCAAAGTAAACTCAAGGGTAGCAGAGGTTATATCACCATGACATTGATGATTGAAAAGGAATATTTTTTTATTTTAATTTTACATTCGATTGTGTTGATCGTCAAGTTTAAAGAAATAGACCCCCCGTACGGGAAGTTCTCGTATAACTTATGTTATCCCATTCTGACAATATGTGCTTGTTGAGGACACAATTTGTTGTAATGTTCGAAGAAAAACAAAGACCTGTCACATGTGTTTGCTTCAAGTTTACTTATTTTGAAAATGAAACTTTTCTAGCTAATATCTTGAAAACCAAAAATCGAATTTCACTGCAAATTTCCACAGAATGCTTGGAATAAGTACTCCTGCAACATTTTAAAAAGTATATGCACCAGGCTCGGACTCTTTTTTAAACATGCCTGGTGTAAGATCTTTCAGCAGTTGTTCTTTAAGAGAAGAGGACTAACGTCCCTTGATCCTTCCATATTCAAATTTTGAGAAAGAAGAAATAATAGTCTATTTGGCAGGTTGGACTATTTCCTACAAATATTTTAAAAGACGTTTCAAAATTTGAACAAATGACGTGCTGTTGTCCCACCGATCATGTTTCACTCCAACAACAATGAATACCCCACTATACTGCTATACCAATTTTATGACATCACTCACCGGTACCATAAAACGTACTTATCAACGTTACAGGAACGTGCCTCAGATCGCTTAATCTACAAGTTTTCAAGGATGGATTCCTTTCTTAGCGTCATAGAAGTACACATTCTACTTTCTGCAAACAGTACCACAAAACTTGCTGTATTCGTGAGCAAAATTGTAATTTTCTACCGTTGAGTGGTTTTTGAAAAATAAATATTCATGTATACAACGAAGTTTCAACCAAAACGTTATTCTGCAGGCATTTGTCAAAGGGAATTCTTCTTTAACCGAGATTGAAGAGTTTTGAAATGGTTTCGCCAATCCAGCCTCCAGGTGACCGTTTCCGTAGGAGTTGCATCCTAATAAGACATGCATTGGTCTAATTTCAGTTTAATATTTATGGATTGTTTGTTAGTTAGTTAGTTAGTTAAAGTAAATGGAATTTTACGGCCCAGTTTCCTACCTACAGTATTGGTGCAAGTCGAGCCGGTCACGGCCTTTTTTCCAGTTGTGGCTCACTGGCTTGTTTTCCCTACTCCATTGCTTATGCGGAGCATCACGCACAGCGTCAGTAGGTTCCATTTAGAGTCTTTGGTATGACTCGACCTGGGAATCGAACACGGACCTTCCGCGTGAGAGGCGGATGCTCTACCGGGTGTGTTTGTTGTGATCGTATACACTCAATTGTTACACGCCTTGACGAAGAACTCATGATATAGTATTTTGATTGCAACCAACATAACAACGGTACCAATAGACGTCCACCGAACGAGCGAATTACTTTGTTTAATATCCACTAGTTATGTAAGGAAATTACTAATATGCGTCTGTACATCAGTGTGTTAGCGTACTGAAAACATGCAAATGGGGGAGAATACCACAGTCTACAATAAGGAAATTAAAAAAATACTTGGAATTAAAGTAAGCGTCAGGTTTTTTCAAACGGAACTCATTGATTCTCGACATTCTTTGGTTTGTTCGTGTTTTACGACACCACTTTTGGTTTAGTTTCTATGAATTGTATTCGAATTCTTCGTTCTTGAAACAAATTCTAGCCATGCCCCCCCCCCCAAAAAAAAAACACAACTAGCAATTTGTATGGACCCCTTCAAAAACAGAAGCTCTAAAACATTTAACTTTCCCCTTCTCCCACCCAGCTGACAACAACTGATTACACCCATGTGATTGTACTCATTTTCTTCATTTTCTTAGAGGCTTTGTGACAAGGGACAGCATTTGGGATAAACTCGTGTTCAAGAAAATTCAAGTAAGTTAATGATAAGTCAATATTTTAACCTGTGTATTTTTTACTGACGATTTGTTTTGTGTTTATCTCTGAGAGTGCGTGTTTGTGCGTAGAAAAATAGCAGTGGCTACATACTGACATTATACCTTCGCGGTGGAGATTGATTACGCACAATGAACGTGAAAGCTAACAGCTTTTTGAAATTTCCTTCAAAGCTCAGACGGTAGCAGACTATAAGTACTCGGACGACTGCAGACGTAAACGCTGCCTGTTACCTTATCGACGAATCCGGACAGCAAGTAATGGTCTGATTTCAGTTGGATGTACTGGAGTCCGGCCCCGTAGCCAGCTTTACATTTTGTGATGGGGGGGGGGGGGGCAGAATTTTTTTTCGTTATTCCCGATGTACTATTTAATCGAAGCGGCCCCATTGGTAGCGTACTGAGTGCATTTTTCCGAAAAAGTTGCTCACAGATTGAAGGAAATGGCACTTAATCCCGAGCCTTGTAAATTACACGTAAA
This sequence comes from Holothuria scabra, assembly GCA_037179385.1. NCBI lineage: Eukaryota > Metazoa > Echinodermata > Holothuroidea > Aspidochirotida > Holothuriidae > Holothuria > Holothuria scabra. Next base: position 9,352,610 of record CM074198.1, read on the forward strand.
CAGTCTATTATGAGCTATATTCGAATAAAATCGACATCATGGAGTGTCTAAATTTCACCTGACACTGTGTGTGAGTGCGCATGTCTTTGACACTTGCTTGAGACCACATTATCTCGGGATTCCAAACCAGTGCTGGGAGTTAGATATAACGCTTGGCATGCATATATTCCCAATACTGACTAGGTTATAACAATTGAAATTAATAATAGACAGATGGAAACAAAATAAATGACTGGATATTCACTATAAATATATCAAAGGTTACATGGGATAGATAGACTTTGAAACTGAAAGATCAACAACCAATGTTATCATAATTGGATGAATATTGCTACTTTTCATTTCTATATCTTTATTAAAGAGTCACAACACACAGGGTTTTACGGTTTTTTACAACAAAATTGATAAAGTTGGACTACCTCACATCAAAAATTTTGTCTTGTCTCAATCTTTCTTTAATTCACATATCCTCCAAGGAAAATTAGTATGCACAGATCATCAATTTGTTTTCGATTCTTTTTGCAATAAGATATGCACTTTAGAGTCCAGAAATTTGATTTACACAAGATTTGCTGTTTTGTTTTAAAGATGTTCTATCAAACCGTTCAAATTTTATTACTGGGAAGTTCACACTATTGTTCGCTAAATAAGTGGCATTGCTGTTCAATTGTGACACAGTTCAATGCTATGGTTTCATTCGTACACGCACATGTGCGTATATAGCAACAACGGTACTGCAACATGCACGCGGTCAAAAAGTTTAATGACAGTGGCCTAGGCCTAGTTCAGGGAACAAAGTGTACGTTAGAACTAGGCCTAGGTACCCTAGGCTAATTAAGGTCTTACCAGTTCGGGATAGATTTGTACTACTCATTCATGCATCGTATACTTTACTGTTATTAAAGGGCGCCCTTGTAAGCGTTTTTACATCACTGTGAATTGCGTATGACGTAATGTTTTTATGACTCATGTAGTACGTTAGAGAGGATTTTCCTTTCTGCGTTTATTTATATTCTGCGTCTGTACGCGATAATTTTGCTTTTCAGTTCTAAATTTTTAGATGTGTGAAATGCACAATTTAAATTTGGATCGGGCATTTTCAGCGGGGGGGGGGGGGACAACATATCATTTTTTGGGAGTATTGCCCCGAAATGCCCCCCCCCCTTGGCTACGGGCCCACGGGCCCGCTGGAGTCTGTCACTTTTTAATCTTAGATAGAGGTCTTACAGTACCTCTATCTTAGATTGTTGTACACTAAAATACCTTTTGATCCTTTCAATTCCACTGAATATGAGGATTTGAAATTCACGTAGACAATAAATGAAGACGATTTAAGGCTGATGGACCCCACTAACCGCTGCGTACAGTCAATACACACAAGCGTTGATCGCATTCTTCTTAATTTTAACGACGGTCAGTCCTTACACTTCGTGATCAATAGGCTGTCCATGTTGGATCAGGGAGCTATTATTCCATTTCCCTGGTTGGGGACATAGTGACACATAAAATGTAACAAATCTGACCCAGTAGTCAAAGGGCGACGCGCTCTAGAAAACTTTTTCCCCTGTCATCCCCCGACTCTGCCTTTTCTGGCTACGAACAACCTCCTTTGTATAGCGGTTCCTGCACAGAGTCTCCAGCAGATGTACCTTTTATGTTTGGAAGCTGTTAAACAATTTGTCTGAATAAAAAGAACATTTACAGGGTAGGTTACCGAGGCTGCCACTACCCCATAGTATAGGACCTCGAAGAATCTAAACTAGGGAATACCTTTATTACGTGTGACATCCCACTTATATTTGGATTATCTTTATTTTTTTCAATACAGAGTGTGCTTGGCGGTTGCGTGCGTTTGATGATCTCAGGGGGAGCACCTGCAAGCCCGGAGGTGCTCATGTTCATGAGAACGGCGTTTGGTGTTACAGTGAGTAGACCTAATTAAAGTCACTTTTTTAATTTTCAAATCACTGGCATCGTCAATTTACAGGAAGATTCGTGAGCATACAAACATGTAGACACCCGTGGGCTGTTCCCTTTCAACAAAACTAAGTCACAGTCTCTGCTTCAGTGATTCCCTTGCTAAGACAGGCAAGAAAATATATGGGATGGTGATGTTGTGTGTCGTGTAAGTGTGTTTTTGACTCTGCTTGCAAACACGATTTCTCAAGGCATATTTGATATAAAGATTTGTGACAATAATAGGAGGGAGAATTGCATTACTTTTGGTGGAGTTCATAGTTCATTTGAGGTCATCAGAGATTTAAAACCGAAAACTGGTAAACATGATATCCCAGGATATACCGTATTTAAAATGAAAATATAATAGCTATGTTAATAGTAATGGTTTTAGTCTTTTATAAAAAGCCAAAGCTCAGTTAAGGTCACCAGAATAAAAACAAACATCAATGAATGGCTTGTAAATACGGTCTTCCAATAAAGAATAATCTACTTCAAATGAAAATGGGAAATTTCAAGTAAATGCAGTGACTCAATATGAAAATGTTACAATTTTTTTTCGGCATAGAAATACCTTACTTTACTCTCCTATTATACAGATCATTGAAGCTTATGGTCAAACCGAGTGTACAGCAGCTGCTACAGTCACTATTGCAGGAGACAATGAAACTGGTCACGTGGGTCCCCCGATTCCATGTTGCATGGTTAAGTTGGTGGATGTACCAGAAAAAGATTACTATGCGAAAGACGGCAAGGGAGAGGTGTGTACATATTGGTGCTACTCCAGATACAGCTTTACACTGGCTTGGTTTTCTCATTTTTTTAAAATAGAAACTACCACATTTGTTGGCAAAAAACAAACAAAACGTTCGACATAAAATTATTATTGATAAAATATCAGGTAAAAACATGATGTCGACCAAGGCATACTGGCCATATAAGAACAACTCGTTTGGATTCCGTAAGGCTCGTTGTCAACCTTTAGACTTATTTGTTTTTATAGATCAACTTGGGGAAGCTGATTAGGTAATTGTTTACCTGATTTCCTCATTTCATGACAAGACAACCACAGGCCACGTTCATGTATTCCACTGCATTTGTAGAAGAAACTTAGTGGATAAACAAACCAAGCTTACATATGATAGGAGGCACTGAAGAGTTAAAATGAACTCCCTTGATTTTATTTCTAATAAGAAATCCTCCCGGGAAGGCCAACTTCCTTAACGAAGTTGCATGCTATATGGATTATTTGTGACTTCTTAGGTTGAAATGTGTATCCTATACTTTATAACTCGGTGAATATGTTTTACTGCACACCACCCTTCCTATTGGGTAATGGTACGGAACGTATGCATTTTTTGTTTTCTTAGATACATGCATTTATGGAAACGGACCTTTCTGTTTAAAAAGATACAAAATTTGATTACGGAGTTGCTATAACAGCTAAATAACAGCTCCCTGCTTTGGCTTACCGGCTAAAATACTTTCTACTTGAACGTGTCCTGTAATAATTTTTTCCAAAAGAGGGATTACAAAATTTTTTGTAAGAGCTTACACTGTTTTCCGTCGTACGTTTGATTGCAAAAAGTTTCAAGTTGATCTCAGCAGGTAGGTGTAACTAGATGGAGATCCATGGAATCTTTAATTTATGCTAATCCAATTTGACTGATTCCAGAGTGGACACTAAATCCTTTTTGGGGGGATTATTGAACTAAAGGGCGTGACATTCCTTTGTTTAATACCTAGGTAACCTCATTCATACCTACGGTGACTCTAACAAAAGGGATTATTTGGAACTTTGCTTTTATGTGTAAGTAGTTGCCGACAAAGAAGTGCCAGACACTATCTCGACATTTCAAACGACTGGATATTGCTAATGATCACAATGATCCTGGCTATAGACCAGTTCTGATGATTTATGCAAATAAGCAAAAGGGGAATAAGACCAAACATTACTATTGGATTTTCATCAATGCTCGCATTCGCTCGCATGGTCTAAAAGGCACACATAAATAAAGTAAAATACAGAGAACAAGACAAGTAGGTTGTAATCCGCGTCGAAATCGTCAAATTAATTTTCATTCTTAAGCGACTGGCAATATTTAGGCAAGGGACAAATTTCCCGATCTGCTGTTCGACACCTAGCAGACGACATACCAGGCTTGAACACCTGCTTATACCTCAGTGTTAAGCCTATTGAATCGTAGAGAACAACACACAAAAGAGATTAGTGTCGGCAACTACTACGTCTCAAAGAAAAAGGTTCTCGATGGAGCTCCATCTAATCACACCTCCCTGATCTCAGGTGATATTTTGAAAACATTACGTTAAACACAAGAAGTAATTTAATGACCATGAAATGTTTGGCATAATATCTCCCTATAACATCTGTTATTATCAATTTGCACATGAAGCCCGCCATAACGTCGAACTTGATACGATTGATTCCTTTTGAGCAGTGAATAGAAACTCGCACATGCAACACAAAACACAAAGTGAAGAGGCCGCGTGAAGGGAAGTGCTAACTATTCGCATTTCCCCTTTTTATGTTCAGATGAGGGAGATGCTGTTACCCCTTTACCGTTGTGCTGCCTCCCATCGGGGCATATTTGCGCGCCTCGGGAGTGGGCGGAAAAGCGGACGTAGCCCGTCCCGCATCGGCCATTGACCCCGTGACCTTAAACTATTGTTTCTCTCTTTGTTGTGGCCGAATTTTCGGGTAGCTACTCGCAGTTTCGAGCTCCTCGTGAAACAGTAAAGATGGGTGACAGCCGAGCTCTCCGCATGGGTCCAAAAGGACCCAAACAACGGTAAAGGGTTAATAACACCTCCCGTTTCAGACAATGCATTTCCCTGTTAATAAAAAAAATATTGTGTTTTATCGTATAAATGCACTCAGTGTATAGCCTAGCCTAATTCACAGTGAAAATATTTGTCCACAGGTTTGTTTTAAAGGACCAAACGTTTTCCAGGGATACTTCAAGAAACCCGATCTCACTGCTGAGGTGTTGGATGAGGACGGTTGGTTACACTCTGGTGACATCGGGCTGTGGAGGGAGGTAAAATGAGTTTCAATGAGTTTGAATATGGATCAGTATTATAAATTGAGTTCTTTCTTAAACCATCCACTTGAGTTCATTCTTTGTTTTTGTTTTAGTTTTGTTTGCTCGTTTTTTCTTTTTAGTTTTTAATTGCTTGCCGTAGGCAGGCAAGGCATCTATGCGATGGTGATGTCGTGTATGTGCGTGTGTTTGTGACACTTTGCTTGTTTAACAAGGTATCTCATGATAGGAATGTCCGACACTTTTCATATTTGGTATATAGTTTTGTCAAGTTAAGAGGAAAAAACGCCATATATTTTGGTGGAGGTCTAAGGTCATTTGAGGTCACGAGGGGTGAAAAACCGAAAACCTTTGTAAAAACGATATCGCAAGTTACGAAGGAACGACACTTTTCATATTTGGTATATAGATTACTCATGCTAAGAAAAAGGACACGTTTTTGGTGGAGGTCACAGGTCATTTGATGTCACCAGTGGTGAAACTGTGAAAACCTCTAAAATGGCTTGTAGACACGATACCTCAAGATAAGAATGGCCAGCACTTTTTATAATTGGTATGTTGATTCGTTATGTTGCAAGAAGGAACCCTATTGATTTTGATGGAGTTCAAATGTCATTTGAGACCGCAAGGGGTCAAAACCAGAAAAACCTCGTAAACAGGATATCTTAAGTTATCAATGACCGACATTTATACTTGGTATATAGATTTTTCATGCTAAGAAGAAGATACCTGTAATTTTGGCTGGAGGTCAGAGGTCATTTGAGTTTACTGGAGGAAAACCTGCGGAAGCCTCAAAAAATGGCTTGTAAACACGATATCTAAATGGGAATGACAGACCCTTTTCATATTAGGTGCATAGATCTATCATGTTGAGAAAAAGAACGCTATTGTTTGGTAGAGGGAAAAGGTCATTTGAGGTCACCAGGAGTCTAAACACTAAAAGCTTCTTAAACACGATATCTGAAGTAGGAATGAACGACGCTTTCCATATTTGGCTTTTTAGTATGATCTTGTCGAGTGGAAGATTCCTATTGTTTGTAGTTGGGGTCTAAGGGCATTTCAGGTCACAATAGGTTACACTGCCAAAACCAAGTACTTGGCTTCAATTTTCACATTTTTTCCCCTAGTGAGTTTGAAATTTGCTGCCAACACTCATTTTGCCCCCTTAAAAGATTCCTCCTGTTCCTTTCCCCTGCATTCCCCACCCAAAATATTTGTTCCCTCCAGTGCCTTGACTGGCCACTGGCCTGGAGGGTTGGTTCGTATCACAGTATCTCAAGAAAGCAATTAAGGACAACTTCTATATTTGGTTTATAGATTTGCTATTGTTCTTGGTGGAGGTCAAAGGTCATTTGACCTCACAGGCACTAAATGTGCAAAAATCTTCTTAATGGCTTCAAAGGCCATCAGAAGACCTATGATGACCTTATGCCAGGTCATCATAGGTCATATTCCACGTCACTTGAAGTAAAATGCCAGGTCAACAGATGTCGTGCCTGTTCACAAGACATTGAAAATAGGGTCATCAGAAGTTAAATGATAGGTCCCGAGGTCATGTGTCAGGTCACCAGGGGTCAAATGCCAGGTCACCAGGGGACATGTGCCACGGTCACTAGAGGTGAAACGCCAGGTCACAAGAGATCAAATGCCACGTCATCAGATATCATATGCCAGATCACGTGAGGTCATATGCCAGATCACCAGAGATCATTCATGTGTCAGGTCACCAGAGGTCATATGCCGGGTCAGCAGAGTTTAAATGCCAGGTCAGCAGTGTTCAAATACTAGGTCACCAGAGGTCATATGCCAGATTACCAGAGGTCATGTGCCAGGGTCACCAGAGTTTAAATGCCAGGTGAACAGTGGTTAAATGCAAGGTTACTAGAGGTCATATGCAAGGTCACCAGGGATCAAATGCTGCGTCACCAGAGGTCAAATGTTATACGAGAGGGGGTTCAAACTTCTTTTACTTGATACCTTTAAGGTTGGAAAGTTAGATTTCATAAGCAGTATCGTTAACAAAAGATCCCTAACTGTTTTGGGGAGGTTAGAATTAGGTCATTTGGGGTCCTTGGCCATCACAAGGCAGAATTTCCCAAGAATTTTCCAAAATCGTCATCTAAGGTCACCAGAGGTCGAAAAGCAAAATTGTCCTTTCGGCAAGCAATCACGAAGCCTTTTGGCCTTCTGGTTTGTTTCTTTTATGGCGTGACATTTCTCGATTAGTCATAAAGGGTTTTTCTGTGCACTCCTTAGGCCTATCAAACAATTTGCTACTTATTTGCTTTGTTACTTTTTGTGTAGTAATGAACCAAATAAATGAAGTGAAAAAATGAAATAAATAAATAAAATTTTCACTTTCACAATTAGATTATAAATATCATTTATATCCCATGCATAAGGGTTCAATCCAAGGAACTTTGGTCATACACTGTAAAAATAGCTATGTAAAGTTACAAAACAAAATAAAAAAGAGATATTGGTTACAGAAACTTTGGTCAAATATTTGTCCGAACTTTCCGTCACCTTGATATAACTCTTTCATTTTTGTTCTGTAAATTTTGTACAGTTACAGATGTGTACAGCATTCCTAGTAGATTAGAACCTTGATGTAGTGATATATCACACCTCCGGCAGGGGGTTGTGAATTTGATAATCTGTAGACAATAAAAATCGCCAATTGTAGACAGTAGAAAGATAAGCACGGAAAATCAACATATGAAGCGGGAATTTAGCATGATCTTCGGATGATTTTATACCATTATTTGCCAAAGTCTTTTGACGTCTTCCGTGTACATCTACATTTTCAGCCTTATATCTTTTCCTTTCATCCATCGTTTCAGAACGGAACACTGAAAATAGTTGACAGGAAGAAACACATTTTCAAGCTTTCTCACGGAGAGTATATCTCCCCAGAAAAATTGGAAAATGTATATGTGTCTTGTCCACTCATTGCTCAAATTTTCGTCTATGGCAATAGTAATCAGGTAATTATTAAAGTTGTATTTTTGCTTTTTGTTTTTAAATTGTACCTTTCACTTAAAGGTACTAGTTTTTTATATTTCTGGTTATGAGTTCTTAGCATGCAGTCAGATCTCAGGTTTCGGGCAATTTACGGCCCGACTTACTAAACCTATATTCTACAGGGTCGCGTTTAATTCTTATTGGTGGTTTTGGCAGTAAGGGGTGTGCTTACCTTCACTAAATTTGAATGAGCCTTTGAAAAGCAAATTGATATTACTAAGGATGTGGGTTATCGGTGAACATGGATATTTTGTTCACAGCACGGTATGGGTTGTTAATAGGTGACAGATCGACTTGACAGATCCCGGTAACTTCGAAACAGAACCGAAATTTTGTTTTACGACCCTTTGAAGTCAGATAACTATTCGACCCTAAACAAGTGAGGTGTTTACAGCTTGCATCACATAATGTTTGTCCATTTTAGTATGAATAACGACTGATGCCATCAGATAAACTTGTTTTATTCAGTAACTATATACCAGCTGTAAACAATATGGTCAAGATAGGGGAGACTGACTCCCTTAGTGCTTTAACTTAAAATGTGATGAATCATAGCGTACGTCGACATATTTTTCTATGTTGTTAATCTATTTTGTTCTGTAACTGAGTCAAAGAGGGAACACAACATGGTTATCAATAGGTTTTGCATAATCGACCAATCATGTACAAGATAGGCTGGGGTAAACGGTCAATTTTCCGAGTCGTTTAAAATTTGTACACCCGCGACTGTTATTTTCAACACAACCAATGTTTGTGTACAAATAATAGACTTCGCCAAGTATGGACACAAAGGAAAAACGGTTATGGTACATTTGACCTCGTGACCCAGCCGGAAGTGTCAAGTTTCCGAACTGGTCTATTACTTGAAAAATCAGGTATCTGCCTCCGTCGATGTAACGTAGTACGTAGATCGCGGAGTATAGGTCTAGGCGTTTTTTAGAAAAACAGGAAGTGCATTTCGCTATGTGACATTAGATACATAAGCCTAGGTTCTGCACCAGTGGTGTAACCAGGATTTCAACGATGGGTGGGGCAAATGGATGACAAAGGAAAATGTTGAGGGCAAAGAATTTTCGCGCGTAGAGCAAAACTGACACGCGAATTTTGTGGTCGGCCCGACCAGTCCCCTGGTCCGACGTAGGGCCCTTGATGGTCTATGTGGCAAAGTTCCGAGGCTTTAGTAAATCTCCGACTGAAAAGTGAACTATCAGGATTGGTACATTTTGCTTCAGCAGGTGAGATCCAAGGCCTGCAAATGCATCTTTTTTTTCCACGGCTTAAACAATCTTGTTGGGAATTCGGGGATGAGGCTTCTGGAGGACAAGGGCTGCTACTGAGGCGACAAATGCCCCCCCCCCCCCTTATATCGCCACCTATATGATGTTATTCGTGACACAAAGGTAGCGAATTAGCAAGTTTAAATTATTCTTGGTTTTCAAAGATATCGCCCAACATGATGAGTAATAACGTACAGGGGTCCTATCGCATGATCAAGCTTTTACATTTTCACATTGATTATCATCTCCAGGCACATGTCGTTGCCATGGTAATACCCGACGAAGAGGAATTAATGAAGAGAGCTTCCACGAAACAGTGGAAGGGGACATTTAAAGAGCTCTGTTCCAGTCAGGTAAAGAAAGAGAAACTATTTATTCTAGTTAAATTTGGTTTGAATGATTTTAATAATGTCGTTGTTGAAGGGTCCCATTAACTACTCATTAATTCGGTTCGGTTGGGAATACGCCCTATCGTGTTAAATACTTTTTTCAATGGAAACATCATAAGATTTGTATCTATGTGAAGGCATGTAATTCGCGTTGTATGAATCTTGTCTTAGACATAGTAATCAAAAGAAATGCGGCTTTGGGTCGGCCCGCTATTTCAATTCACTCCGCAACTCCCACTGTTCCAAAGTGATTGCATACAGAAGGTTAAGATTTGAGCTTGCAATATAAACAAGCGCTCAGCCAGGATTTTGCATGGGAGAAGCTGTGACCGGAAGTGTGACATGGGGATAAAACTTGGGGTTTTAGGTCTCTGGATGCGAAATTGTGCAATATTTGTGCCTCAAGCGTAGTAAAGTTTATATTTATCTATCTTTTTGCCACTATTTTTGTTCAATTTTTTAGGTCGGGGACACCCCCGGTTTGCTATCCGTCTGAATATAAATACGTTGATTTAAACTTCAAGAATAAAGAAGTGTTTATGAAAGATCTCACCCTTGGTCTCCAGTACGTCACTTCTTCCTCTTGTTAACGAAGGTCTTAGCAAATTATTTGATTCCTTACATTGATTAGACTACTGTTGTTAAAGGCGCAGATTGCATGTATAGACTGAAGCTCCTTGATAAAACTGAGCAATTTGTACGTAGATATTCTCCATGGCTAAATATTTTAAAAAATTGTTGTTTCTGAATTCTAAATTATTCATTTGCCAACAGGATGTGAAAACGGAGATCATGAAAGAAATGCAAACGGCGGGGGAAAAAGTAAAACTGCCAGGTTTCCAAAAGGTAAATGTTTTATCAAGTATATGTAGAACAGATAAAACAGCAGTAACCTGAGGGCATCAATACACAGAAATGTGTGTTTTAATGTTTAAATTAATAGGAGACTTGTCGCATTGATACTAATATGCATTTGTGTGAGCAATTGTGCATTTAAAAATGAAAACGTGATTTTCATTACTTGAGGAGAAATGGACTGAAAATAATTTGGCATAAATGAAAGTTTGCTTCCTAGCCCGGCCTCGTAAGAGGCAAATAAATTGCAAAATAAGGACTTCCCAAGAAAAAAAAAACAATTTAAATAGAAAAATAGTTGAAATTTGAGAAGCTATCATACATCTGCAAATTACCAAACAACTGCACCTTTGACGTACCTTCGTGTCATCTCTTAGACGAGAAAAACTACATAACTACATTCGAATGCAGTACGTTTTGTATGTAGGTCTCAGGCTTTGTCTCTGGACTATAGTCCGTACGAAATATTCGCTTGGCAGGAACGTCGCTAATAAGCAAGTTCGGTAATTCCTTTTGATGGCTATACATCCTCTAAATCGTTAAGATGAACAAGTCAGTAACGCACCTACAATACGTGTTCCAAAATTTGAGCTTAAATGAAAATTTGGTGACATCATTCTTTCTTAACCCAAACAGAACATGAGGAGGAATCATTAATGTGGTTCTGTGCAGTGGACTTTGTTTAAATTGCCTTTTTGGCGTAAAAATATGCATTTTAATATGTTGGAAAACAGGACTGAGTTACTTTTTTCGTCGTGGCTGGCTATTCAGATTTATACCTTGTGTTGTATGCACGTTCTGCCCAAAAACAAGGAGACGCCGTATACTACGTGTTTAAGCTCGGTTTGTGTATCCCACGCTGTGCCTCAGAATTCCTTGCTCCAACGAAACCTAGCTCATTAAGGTTCCACTACAACTATACCGCAATCTGTGATGGTTGCTCTCGTTCCATTTAACTAAAATATCACTTTAGTCTGAGTGAAACTTAAGTCCTGAAGTGAAAAAGAGTCATTCCCACTCTCTTTTAGGGGGAATTTTCAGTTATAGAGCCAATTTCTATTTTTTTTTTTTAATTTCTGAGAGGGTATCTTTGCAGCCAATAAAAAAATTTGAATAAAACTTTCATTTTCGAAATACCATTTATGTGCTTTTAAATGTCTGCAGGTCAAGGACATTTTTCTTTTCTCCGAACCTATGAGCATCCAAAATGGATTGTTGACACCGAGTCTGAAGAGCAGGCGAGTTGCCATTGAGAAAAAGTTCAAACAATCGTTAGATGAATTGTATGGATGAAATTTAGTGAATGGTTTAGGGCGAACAACGATGGTTTTGAGAATACAGGTTCCACCGAAGGAGATGAAGCAAGCATCGAGCATTTCAAAGGACCAATCCTCACCCCAAACTGCAAGTCTTGTAGGGGTTCACCGAAATTCTCAATTGGCTCAGCTCTTGAATTAACAGGTAATTCATACGATGCAGAGGACCACAGCTGATAATACATAGCATGAACTGTACTGAGATTTTTTTATTATACTCAATGAGCTCTTTTATACTCACCCTACAGCAATAAACTGAGATTGTGTCTGGACGAGGATGAATTTCATATAATTGTAAGATGGGCGTAAGTAAGAAGGTTAGGAGAATTGGTACTGTTTGGGGTAAGTAAAATGGGCCTTTAATTGGAGGCGATGGCTTGAAAAATTGCGTCAAGACAACTGTAGTGCTGGGTAGGCGAACTTTTTTCAGTTCCTTAGATAGCCTGACAGGGTATTGAGGGAAAAGGATTACGGGGGTGGGTGAAAACATCTTACAGGGGTGGGATGATTTGTAAAAAAATCTATTACACAACTTGTCAACTAGAGGAAAACATATTTCAGAAGGACTAGCCAGCCTTGGATACAGGTTCAGGTGTTTTCAAGTTAACGCGGAAGCAGCAGACTATGAAAACACCCTATTGCGTTAATTGTTAAGTTGGTAAAGAAAGAATGGCCAAACTGACAAAAGGTATTCAGATTTATGAAAGAGTGGGCTTGATTTTCTTTGTATTTTATAGATTGTACACTCATTGTGAAGAAAAGTTTTTTGGAAACTACTTTGTTCGTCTTCCTTCATGTGGAAAAGCGGTTTGTGGTTGCATGTTACCATGGAGACAGATCTTCCTTGATTTTCGGTTGTAGTCTGTTTTAAAAGTTATGCCTAAAATTTTAACATACAAAATAGGCAGAGACAGAATTTTGTTACCGTTATTTCCCAATATGTTTTGATCTTTTGGTATTGTTTTACTGGTCGTATTCTTCAAAGTTGTGATATATATTTGTAGCAAACAGGAAAAACATTGACACTAACTTCGGATAGTGAGACGATATATTTTAGAATGTTTCGAATACCATTTATTAGACCTAAGCTTTTAGACAATCCGTAACTGCAGTGGCGTACGCGGGGGTGGGGGTCGGGGAGGGGGGGTCCATACCGAAGTTTTTCTTAGATCCTACAAATACCTACTGCAGTAACACAAATTTTACTTCAAATGGTAGCATATGTGATACCGGGTTGTATAAATTCAAAATTTCTCAAAAGTTTTCATTCAAAGTCCATCCGATGGATTCCCTTCCCGGCAGACATTGACGTACGAGAAAAGGACAGGAACGGTGGGTGTTCAGATGCGATGAACAACAGTTTGCCATTTATTATTCAAATGATTTCAGGGGTAAAATTATTCATACAAAAACGACTTTATATTCGCCGATGGAAAGCTTTATACTCAGACAAAGTTTTATAATATTATTCGGAAAAGGGTATGTACTCGAAAATAGCTGCAGAAAAAAATTCAAAATGAAAATGACTTTGACGATTTTGTGACGTTTTTAACAATGGGTCAACATTTTTTTGTTTAACATTTTAGTAGTGTTCCTCTTTGTATGAGACAAAAAGAAAATACAGCTTTTACACAAATTTCAAAAATTCGCTTCCAAATTTATTTTATAATATTTATGGACTTAAACATCGTACAATCAAATTAAACTGGCCAGTTACTCTCCTAAATTTCATTTTCAAATGACTCTCAAAGGCCAATCATGAACCATGGCAGAATGTGTTTTGTCATTATTTTTCAGAATTTCGTCAGGACCCACCGTTGGTCTCTGCCAAAAATAAGGCCACCCTTCAAGTAATCATTATCACAAAATTACTAAGCATGATTTGTACCTACTTTTACAAACTTGCGATTCCTTGTTAATATCTACTCCGATTTTGGCAGCAAATAAACCTTGACCTCGAAAACGATAAGGTTGTTTCTAATAATCTGATTGAGATAAACTGTTCACAGTTGGATGAGTTTGACCGCGACGATTTGGTGACTTCAAGTTCAAGCCTACATGAAATACAGGGATCTTCTCAACATTGAATTTTCAAGTATAGTTAGAACATCCGACTTGCAGCCAGGGGGTGTTGAGTTCGAGTCCTGGCCGGGTCATATCAAAGACTTTAAAAACGGAACCTACTGCCATTGTGCTTGGTGCTCAGCATAAACAATAGAGTAGGGAAAATAAACCAGTGAGCCACAACTGAAAAATAAACCTTGGCCAGGCCCGACGTAAACCAATTGGTTAGAAACTCAGCCAAAAACCTCACCAAATTAACTAAATTGCACGGACGTTACCATACCAATTTAAACTTTAACTGTGAATCCTTCTTTCACGTTTTTCAGATGTTTGCTGCTGATGACTATAGATGAAATATAACCTTTAAGAAAAGAGGTGGTAACTCTCAGCATGGGTCATCTATATACAAACAACTCCTATCGCTGATTTAAAGTAAAGCAGCTAAAAAATTAGAAAATTAAAAAATTTTAATTATTCATTTACTTTATATCAATGCCTAGTCTTTTTCGTTAAAAACTTAAGTTGCAGATAATGCCTCAGTCAAGTCTTAATAGAGCGTGACTTCCGAGCTCTTTCTTGAAGTGTAATATGGTTTTGGTCCCTTACGGTTTGGTTTCTTGATCATCGAATTGTCCTTGGGTGTTAGGTCGGATGTTAGGAGCAGCATCACACCACTGACAGATACACTCACATCGAGGAGCTTCAACAGCTTTAACATTTATAATGAGAAGGTATTCGATTGCTTCAACAGATCCCTCAGTGCAATAATTGCCAGTCATAAAGCTCTGTTAAAATTACAAAAAAAATTTAAGATGACATTTATCACAGTGTAAACGTTCTTGTTCATTGTGGCAGCGCCAAAAGGTTGGAGGGCAAAATTTTCCGTGCGAAGCGTTCTCTCCTGCGGATGGGATCCAAAAGCAAAGCCCTTATGGAGGTCCAGGGGCGAAAATCCCTGATGTTTTAAGTCTTTAGCATATCTCTGGGTGAAAGCTAAGTTTCAGAAGAGGTTTTCTATTTATTTTTTCGGTTGACTTGTAGCTCCTAACTGACCCTAAATTGGAGGGGGGGGGGGAGTTGGGGTCAAGAGAAAACTGAGAGGGCAAATGACCCCTCATACGACCCTGAACGCCGATAGTACTTGTGAAAACATGTTAGCTCTGTAGTCGTTTATCAAACTTGAATTAACCTGACCTTGAAACGGTACACATAAGATTCTAGCTCATATAAAATCATAGGTACAACGGTCGTCAACTTACGTTATGGCGTTATGCTTGCTCTAGTGGTAGAGCACCTGCTTCTCGCGCGAGAGTCATTTGGTGGGTTCCTGTGTCCTACTTGTAAATCAGTGGTCCAATTGTACCAAAATCTTTGTGAATGGAACCTACTGCTGTTGGGAGCGATGCGTAGCTATATGTGCAGACATAATGGAGTCGGGACACGAAGTCGATGCACTTGGCGTTAGGCTAACTTCCCCGATACTCCAAAAACCCTGATTTGGGGCCTTTTCAGGGTATGTCTACTGTATTAATTGAGCATTAAGATAGAGCCTCCCTGTACCGGTGGACTATGAAATTGCAGATGGGGTACCAGGAGACTCTTTTTCACACAGTGTGACAACATATGAAATCCTTTTGCCGGTATTTCGGACAGATTCTCTCCTTAATATACTGTTGTAGGTGTGTTAGAAAGTAAGGTAGAATTTTACCGCCCAGTTTCCAACCTATTGGTTTAAGTCGAGCCGGCCACGGCCTTTTTTCAGTTGTGGCTCACTGGCTTGTTTTCCCTACTCCATTGCTTATGCGGAGCATCACGCACAACGGCAGTAGGTTCCTTTTTTAGAGTCTTTGGTATGACTCGACCTGGGAAACGAACCTGGGCCTTCCGCGTAAGAGGCGGATGCTCCAAGTACAGTTTGACCAAACACTCGGTAAAGATAGTAGTAAATTTCTCTTCCTTCATTACAACGCCACGTAGCCGGTAGTACGTGGCAAGTGATATCAGTAATATTCAACGTAGCAAACTCACCTGAACTAATACAACTAATTCATAAGAAGACTGATTTCTGTATTCGAACACATAAGGATCAGTGACTACAAGGACTGGAGATGCTTCATTGAGGGATCCGTCATCATCGTAAGTAGGGAAACAGGCTGAGTTGCCGTCATCGTCCACCAGGCTAAAGGGACTCTGAAAGTTACGCATTTGTAGAGTAACACTTCTTGGGAAAGGTTTTTACACGTTCCGACGTTTTAATATGTTTTTGCAGGCCCGTAGCCAGGACCTGGGGGGGGGGGGGTCGGAGCGTTCGAACGACCCACCCCAACTTGAGGGAGGACCATTTTTCCAGATTACATGAATGATTTTCCCCTCAAAAAGTGGTGTACTGCGTGGAATTCCTGGGGAAAAAGGACTTCTGTTGTGTTCAAAAGTCCTCTAAAATTCTCCAAATTGCAGGAGATCTGCAGATTTCAAGCTTTTCGGGGGAAGCATGCCCCGGACCCCTAGCAATTGCATGCTTACGGCACGCGCCAGCCGCCTTCGTATTTGGAAACAGGTCCACACCTTTGAAAAAAGACCAACCCCTCCACATGAACTGGCTACGGGCCTGTTTTGCTGTAATAACCTGATAACAGATGTATAATCTCTTAAGCACGGCTGTAGTCGAGTTTGGACTCAAACTCGTGATTTCAGAATTTGAGGGACTCGGTCTGAGAGGTTGATTTTCCCCTATTGAGAAAGTACCGAGTCTGAACTCGAGTCTTTGAAAGTTGAAAATTGTCGGACTCGTAACACAGATTTTACCATCCTGTCAAAAAAGTTAACAAATCTAGCAATACTAAGGACTTATATACATGGACAAAGCATGTAACGTGTACGTCCTATCCGTAGATGGTCGCTACAGGCTGGGACAAAAAAGACGCACCAAGATGGCCGCCGTGAAGCTATAAATCGTCTCATTTTTTAATTTTATTTTAAGCAAAAGTTAAACTTGAATGGGAAGCAATATCATATTCCTGCGATATGAGAAGTGGTTTTGACCTTACTTGCCATATTTCAAAACTATTTCAACTTTCTTGAAAAATATGGTGATAATCCCTACAAATACCAGTAATATAGCAAAGGAATAATATTCAAATACAGGTTACTCCTACCAAAGACAGGAAATACTTATTTCTGCTACCTCTTTTGAGTTGTTATTTGAAATCCAGCGTTCTGAATGGTAAATTACTGACCGGTTATTTCAGAACACACCAGCAGTTAAAAAGATATATAACCTTGGGCGGAAAACAAACGCACTCGGCAATGGACGAGTTTGAAGTATATGATCTGTGCATTCGTTAGTGACCTTTCTGTTCAGGTCAACCGGTAACAAAGCGCTTCACATACATAACATACTGTTTTACCTTCGTCTGCATCCCGCCATAGACTGTAGGCACACGTAAAAGTTTTACCTTTGACCTATTCCGCAATACTTCCCGTTGAAGAAAAGTCTCTTTTGCTCTCTCACACTTACGCGCACTTGCTATCAGTTTTTGTCGGCGGCCTTTACATTGTTAAGGAAACATGCGCATCAACGCGCGTCTCCAGATTTAAAAAAAAAAAATAACGGAGTCAGTTTCGGCTCGTAGGTTATTCCCTCAAATCTGGAGTCTTTATGGTTACGTAATATTCAACAACAATATTCCGACAATTGCAGTTGATTTCTCAAATAAATGGTACTTATTTATATCATTATATAACATCATATCAATCGAAGACAACCAGAGGTAGTTACCTGTTCATCTTTAATCGTGTATAGTAGATACGATGCAACATCAACATCAAAGGCATATATCTCGGGTGCTACATCAATGGGTTCACCTTCAGTATAGGTAATAAACTGGAAAAAACAAATAGAAATAATATAAGTTGCCTCTATATGATGCTGCTAAATATATCTTGACTTTACTTGCGTGACTGAAACACATTCTAGAAAGAGCTGGACTTGACAGAATGCACACTTTTATAGACAAAAAAATTATTCGAAAACATTATTAAAAAGATTAATAATACAGTCTTACCTCCAAAACTTCAGCCTTGCTGCTGTTATCCGTCATCTTAATTGGGTTATCATTCAGATTTATAAAATCTATAACCATGTTGACGTTTTGACACTTTTGAAAATGATGAAAATACGTTGGTTCATTAGAATCAAACATTGTGAAACCATTGCATGTTACAAGTACATTATATGTAGAAAGCAGAGATAATGCCGCCATTTCTGATGATAGAGTGATCGATGTGACCGTACACTACGGGCACAATGATACTGTACTACAATGGGAAGTCTGATCTCGTGACCTCTTAGTTAACAATAAAAATAACGATAAAAACTGGCCAAAAAGCTCACCTGCTCATGTTAAAAATTCGTTTTCAGAATGTTGTTCGGAATCTTTGATGATTATTCGTTTAATTCTGGACAATAGAGTAATAGGGTATTCAAAATTAATAGTTGAGGCTATTGGATTGACTAGTGATTGTGAGAATAAAATAAGTTTATATCCGAGATCCAATCTTCCTTTGCTCAAGGCTCATTGTTCATGGGATAAGAGGTTTCTGACAATTACGGTGCATGTGACGTTTACGGTTCTGAGGTCAGACTTCCCACTGTGATGTAAACATGTTCATACGAATGCCAGTGTATTTTACGGAACGAGAGTGACATTCATGTGAAGCACCTTTAACATGTGGTCGGTTCAGGAGACAACTGCTTTCGGGGGAAAATGAGGTTTCCCCAGAGAGGGAGAAAATCTGCCTGTCTCAACTGTACGAATATTTATGAGCATTTAGTGTCTACCTCTCCACGGTCGTGGAATTGTTTGACAAAAGTGTATTTATTCAAATGTGATATCGTAGTAAAGACGCAAAGAGCGAAACCACAAGAGTTCTTCAACAACGTATTTACAAAAACAAATGCTGGAATGCACGAACCACTTGCACACCTTTATGCGGAAAATGTTGCACAAAGCTTAGGACTGTGTCGAGTCTAAAATTTAAGCTAAGAACAAAGAACATAGCAAAATTTCTCGATATCTCAATATCGGCGTGGTGAACAGATAAAGAGGACGAAGCTTTTTTATTCCCCTATCAACAGAGATTTTCAAAGATGCCCAAATTCCCTTTCCAAAATCGATAAAAATTGCAAAGTTGTTTCAAACGTTTTCTCCGTTGAATTTAAGCGGTAGGATCGCAATGCATCATGAGTGAAGTTTGAACATGGCACCACGCATAACAAATATTCCTCAGATGGGGTGAAAATTATTTTCCGCCGAAAGCGGTTATCTCCCGAACTGGTTATGACATCGCTTTTACTTTAACAGTTGCAGCATAATTTCAATTCGGAAATAACATTGTTGGTCTTTAAACTTAGCTTACTCTTTGGAAATTTTGCACAATTATGGTGAAAATCAGGAAATTGCACTGCAAAAATACTTGATTCGTTTTGGCAAAATTAGCTTGAAAATGACTATTGGGTAAAAGCAGCTGATGGTTTAATAAATAAATAACCTGGATTTGCATTGGTAATAATCTGCAGGAAAACTGGAGAGGTATTTTTTATCGAAATAAAAAAGTCGACAGGGAGAAGCGTCACTCTTTTTAAAATTACCAAAGGTAACGAAGTTTGGAGGATTTTTTCTTGATACTTACTGGTCCTGATGGGCATTCAACATCAAAAAATATTGAGGAGGGAAATTGTTGGGGCTGCAAAGAAAATGATCGGTGAAATTCAGTTTCCTTTAATCCTTCTCATTACACAATATAAACAATTGACTGAATTAGAGTGACACCGAATTCATTTCAGTAAGATTTATAAAATGCTACGATTACCAGGGGCTACAGTGAAAAAGTAGGACATAACCCGACTTTACACTTTCTTACTCGATTTGAAAATGGCAGAAGTTGCATGCTGCTAAGATGGAGACGATCTGATACGTGACAAATGCAATGACACGTCTGGTACACGCCTTTTGCATGGTAGTAGTTTAGAATCCTGCTTCTAAAATCTAATTGATCTCTTTGTGCCTCCAAGTTAACGAAATTCCACAGAAGTTAAGAAGTTAAAATCTGAAGGTAGTAGGGGTAAGATGAAACTATATTTTTGCACAGGAATATTTTAAGCCTTAGTGAGGTGAACATCTATGATAAAACCCGATTAAAACTTACGTCCTTGTCGTAGTCTACGGACGTCTTTAATAGGATGTCTGTACCGCTTGTTTCTAAGTATGTTCCTACTTCAGGATCACCGATTAGTGTAGGAGTGGTACAGGAATCAGCTGAAAACTCCAGTGATGCTACTGTAGTACCTTAAAAGCAACAAGAATCGATAAACACCGTCATGGAATACCCATAAGCTACCGTATGTGTTTTACCTATGCAAAAATGTTAGCCCAAAGTATCGTCCTGTAGCCTATAGTTCTATGGAGGCATGCAATTTTTTTTGTAAAGTTGAGGAGGAAGTGGCCCGTTGTTAAACTAAATGCAGGCTTATTCTAACTTTGTTATTATCCGAGTGCAATGTAACGTTTTTCGAAGGGATGAATAAAATTTATTCAAACTTCGTAATCAAATTGTTAAAAGGGTTTTCTGATGAGGCCGTGTTTGCTATGCGAATAAGATTCAGTGCGGTCGATGCCAAATTATTTGTAACCATAAGTGTACCTTATGTCTGAAATTAAAAAAGAATCTATAACAGGGTTAGAAAAAATGAGTTCAAACAGTCCGACTCCCAGTACAACATTCCTGAGGTGAGATACAAAATCTAAAACTTTAGGTAGTACGCAATGGTCTTTGTGATGTCATTGTTGTACTACTCAAATTTAGAATCTCAGTTTTCTTTGGTCTTTTTTGTGGAAGCTACTTCTCTTTGTGGCAACTTATATGTGATCGTAATATTACTGTTTTGGGGTGACTAGTTGGCAATACACGCCCTCTCTACACAACATGATATCCAAATACACAGTAAGCGTTCAAGGTTTCAGCATTGTTAAATTCAAATGGAATCAAAGCAAGTGCTGTGAGTTGTACAACAAGTAAATTACAAATTATTGCGCAAAGCCTATTTTGTTCTAAATGAATAAACTTCAAAAATTAATTTACAGCAATAGACAATGGAGTAGAATAAGATTTATTCTGCAAGCTCTAATATATACATATTCTCTTAAAGTCTGGGCTTTATAGGTACTCTGCAAAACTAGTGGGTATTTCATGATGGTGGGGCTCCATCTCATCATGGTTTATCACAGAAAACACACAAGACTCACATCTACTGAGTTAGCCACAATGAATTAAAGTGTTTGCAAGACATTATCTAGCAATTAAAAGTAACAATACTTAGATTTTTCAACTGACAACACCAACCTTTATTCAATAGAAGATAGTTCTCAAGTGATGTCATCGGAGATTTTCAAGTGTGTTATTCCAGACACGTTTTAGGGAAACCCGGTATTTTGCACACAAGCTTGCCTTCAAACATGGCGGTTGCTGAACGCTAATTGTGACTCCAGTGAGAACTACCTATACTTTGTAGGAACGTAGTGAAAACTTTGTTTACACTGGCAAAATTGTTTGGCGCACTCACCTACTGGCAGCTCCTCTTCAACTTCAAATTCGCACAAGGATCCTTTAATGGTTCCACCGCTTCCAACACAGTCTATTGTGCATACACTTTCTGCAACGAAACAACAAAATAATCTTGTTACTTTAACGTATCCCGGACGTTATGATAAACTCCTTTAATAACAGAGCTCCATAAATCAATTTCTTGGGTAAGTATTAGTAAACTTAAACTTTTCGTATGTTCGAAGGCTTTTCATACTTTCCAAAAAACTTTTTGAATGTTCGAAAATCTTTTCGTAAGTTCGAAAATACAATTTCGTACGTTAGTTAAACTTTTTTCAACGTTCGAACAAACTTTTGAAACTTTGAAATTTCCAGAACCGTTATCTACTACATTAAAGAATTGGGTAAATTTACCTGTACTGTCGAAGTGTACCACGAATATTACTACTATGATCAGAAATGAATATGTAATTCTCGTTGGTGTTGTATGAGCCATCGTCCTCTATTTTGTATGACATCAGCTGAAATCAAAACGAAACACTATTTTCGTAAGTTCCAAATGCCCGTTGGACTCGCCATCGGGCGATGTCTTGTGATGTCTTGATGTTCCGACATGATGAAGTGATTCATCAGGGAGAAGCTTAATCAAAGAATAACATATTTAATTACTAAAGACAAGACGAATTGCCAATTTTCCTCTCATGATTGTATAAAAATAAGATCACCAAATAGGAGAAAGTGCGATGAATGATGTTTTACATCTCATTACACGAGCCAAGCCGTGAGATTTTACTCTGGCATGTATGACCTCTCAGTATATATACAGTCCAATTGCACATACCTTTAAAGTTTTTCAAGTGATCTTTCTCATGGATGAATTTAATTTAAGTTCACATTTACCAATGCGCCTTTGGAAAAGAATAAATGGGAAACACATACATACCTTCAAATATATGTCCAAGCAAGGCCAACACGGAGCTTACTTAGGAAGTAAAGTTTTTATAAGCCCACAAGGTGTTTGATTATTAAACTTTTATTAAACTGTACTTTGGATTATCGTTTCTATAATACGAAAGCAAACGCAAGAGAAGAATAACAGAATGCAACTGAGATAATTAACTTCTTCTCGGTTGAAAACACTGACACACCCATACCTACCGTATGGTCGTTACTTTCTCAAGTTAATCATAACTCGGATTTTGACGACGATTCTTAAGCCACATTGTGCATGACACAGTGACAAACCATAGTGTACGAAACCACTTGATCCTTTCCCTTTTTTGCTGTGTACTAGCGTAATTTTTCCTTGAATTTTGTTTGCTTGTTATCAAAGCGTACATCATTGAAGGAAACACAATTGCCACCTTTAATTCCAAATCACCTTCAGTTTGAAAAAGCTCCCATCGATTTGATAAAAAATGTATGCCTTGAGTATCTCTTTACCATTATCCAAACATTGTTCATCCTTTGCCATATGTTTGTAATATTTGTCAAATATAGCACCTGGGTAATCTTGGCAAATACCAAATAAAACAACAGATAGAACATTTTCTATTATTAAAAGTTCATTAACGACGCAAATATAGTTTTAACGCCATCCTGTGATTCTGATGTCCTGTTGAATTATGTATATTCAAGAAAAATTGTTATGTTACATTCGTTGTCAGTTCATGTGACATGTTCGAAGCATGGAAGTACTACCTCCGAGGTAGGGTACTTCCATGATCGAAGCAAAGGGGAAAGGTGGGAAAACCGAACTGTAATCACGTAATTGACCTGTATTTCTTCCTAGTATTCATTCATTCATTCATTCATTCATTCATTCATTCATTCATTCATTCATTCATTCATTCATTCATTCATTCATTCATTCATTCATTCATTCATTCATTCATTCATTCATTCATTCATTCATTCATTCATTCATTCATGTATTTGATTTATCACAACACAAATTTACAAGTAACATTAGCAGATAAAAACAAAACGTGTGATAGGGCGGCACTTAGAAATTCTTTGGGACTTACTGAGAAGTGTCCCTTCTAAGAGAAACAAAAAACACAGTTACATATAAAGTTAGTAAATTCTACACGTGTATAAGCTTCACAAAATATTACATCAAGCTTAGTGGACTCTCACTCCAAACGAGAGCCGCCATGTCACCCCAGTCTCAAGTACCATTACGCCTAACCCAATTCCGGATATATGGTAATGGTGGCAGGAAAAGATGGGTATTAAATACAAATTTATGAAGTACCTTTGAAAATTTCTGAAGGACGCTAACGAAGACTTGGCCTTTAGCGTTTGAGGTAAAGGATTCCAGAGTGTAATTGCCCGGTAATGGAGACTTGTACAGATTGTTGCGGTAGTTCCTCGTGTGCAGGTGGTCTGCTTGTCTTGAATCATGTGAATATGCGAGTTACGTGTGAAGTAAGCTTTTAATGAGTTAGGTAGCATTTCGTGTAGAGAACGGTAGATAAAGCTAGCCACATTTAAGTTGAAGAGGTCAATAAGTTTAAGTAGATTTAGGGACTTGAATAAACCATTTGTATGATCATAACTTGGGAGAAGATGATATGTCTTACTGCTCTCTTTAACGAAAGCTTGTTTGCAGCAAACCAATCAGTAAAGGCATGTAAGTGATTTTGGATGGTTTGTTGAATCACGATCAGAAAAGAAAATATTTGTATCATCGGCGAATAAAAGGATGGACGCATTAGAAGTGATTTTACTGACATCATTCATATAAATTATAAAAAGGAGGGGTCGAGATTAGAACCTTGAGGAACACCCCAATGAACATTTATTACGTCAGAGTTAATACTTTGAAGAGGGATAAATTGTTGTCTTTTTGAAAGATAATTAATAAGCCAAGAGAGAAATGTGCCTTGGACCCGGTAGTGGAACAATTTACGCCAAGAATGGCATGGTTAATAATGTTAAAGCCCTTAGACAAATCAAGAAACACACCTACTGCAATACGGTTTTTGTGAGAGGCCCTCTGTTAAATTATCAGTTGCATCAATAATAGCCATTTTAGTATATAGGCCAGATGTAAAACCATATTGACCATCAAGAGAATGCCATGCTTATTTAGAAATTTGAAAGTCTAATGTTAACAATAGACGAATCCGATCAGCGCTTGTGTTTAGTGAATGTAGGCAGCCATTAGTGTGGTCCATCAGTCTTAAATAGTCTTCAGTTATTGTCTCCATGAATTTCAAACCCTCATATCCAGTGAAATTGTAGGAACTAAGATACAATTTAGTGGAGAAACATCTATGATACAGGTAATTAAGGAAATTGAAAGATGACCGACTTAAATCAGACCGTCCCCTGACTGTCCCAATTCGACTATACGTTCAAGAATTTTAGAAAAACAGGGCATAACAGAAATAGGTCTATAATTCACAAAACAGTTTGAATATCCTTTCTTAAAATAGGGAATACCTTGACGATTTATCAGGGACAACCCCAGTCGATAAAGACAGGTTGGAAACATAAATAAGAGGTTTTCAAATATGACTTATAACCCGGATAAAAACAGAAGACCTGATT
Organism: Holothuria scabra; assembly: GCA_037179385.1. Taxonomy (NCBI): domain Eukaryota; kingdom Metazoa; phylum Echinodermata; class Holothuroidea; order Aspidochirotida; family Holothuriidae; genus Holothuria; species Holothuria scabra. The sequence goes on from CM074198.1 coordinate 9,377,713, forward strand.
CCATCAAACCCGGCTGACTTGCCTGTTTTTTGGCAGAATTTTGATACTTTGATTAATTCGCCTTCATGTATTGGAAAAAGGAAATCGGAAGATAATCAGAGGGAGAATGATTTGAAGGCATTTTTTCATCAAGAGAGGGGCCAACTTGTTAAAATAATTACCAATAGCAAGAGGGTCAGTAAGTTTTACTCCGCCCATTACACAAATCTCAGGTTTGATTGGCTTTTCCTTGTTTTTTATAGCAAATTGAGAGAGTATTATCTGGTATGACACTAGATGAAAAATATTTTTATTGCATGTGATGGACCTTACTGTCTTCCATTAATATACGACTGCCCACATTATTTTTTTAAATTTGAATTAGTTGTGCTTGGATATATAGACATGACAATTCTGTCATAATTTAGCATCCGCCATATGCCAATTGACAGAACAAGTTCAAAGATCCCATCACGGTTATAAAGTCCCAGTCTGAACTACGGAGAAATTTTCATTCAAGTCTTGACTAGCGAAATCAGGCACTGTATCTACAGCAGTACCACAACTAGGTTATAAATGTAGTACACGACGTCATACTTTGATTGTCATTTACCGGTAAATTTAGTTTAAATTTTTATTTTTCTGTATCAAATTTTATTTTATCTCCGTTCGCAAGTGGGGGGGGGGGGGCGCTGAGGGGGCTGGAAAAATTCATGAGGACTTCGGACCCAACTTACGGTCGCTACGCGAACGTAACTTTTCTAAACAGTGATTTTCCACAAATTATTCCAGTCAATCTGATAAGAGATTATAGTTTTTGATTCGGGAACAAAATTATCATGTAAACTCTGAACCATATAATATGCCACCAGAATCATTCTTGCAAACAACGTTACAAGACTGAATGGAACTCAAGCCAATCATTTCCATGGTGTACAACCAGCTAAGGCCTGCACTTTGACCGGAAATAATAGGTATCAGTCAACTTAAGATATCTTTAGACTGCATATGTGAGGAATGTAGAATGTTCACAACCACTTGTTTTCTACAGGAACACAATGCAAGCAGACCTTCACAACTACTGGGGTAACTGTTGTACCATATTTTTCTCAAGCATTGGTCAAGATGTTAGTACAACGCTTCTTCCTGGATAAAGAAAGAAATAAATCTCTTAACTTGACGTGCAAAGTGCAAAGTACCGTCACATAATCCAACATTCATAGAGAGCGTAAGGATTACTTATCATGGCATTGTATGGTATGCCAGCACAGGGCATGAGCAATATAGTATAGAGTTCTGTACAAGAGTTTTACATGCTATATCAGACGAAGAATATTTCAAGCACTACCGCGAACTTCATCTCAGTACGGAAGGTCTTAAGAAGAAGCGTCATTCATATTGAATAAGAAAGACTGCAGCATGGACATGTCTAGTTTGGTCATAACAACAATCATAAAATCATTCTTACTAAGCAAAAAAACAAAATATCCGACAAATCGTTTGCGTTTCTCTTTAAAGACGATACAGTACAGATATGATGCTCCAATACTCCCATCGACGCATTTACTTTGAACTTCACCGCTTCCGCATTCGCCCAATAATTTTCATGACAAGAATGAAACCATCGGCAAAAAAATACAAAAGTTTTCAGAGCATTAGCACAATTTACTGCTTCAAAATTGGTTTCCTCTTTCGCTACATATCATTTTAAAATGTGTAACAAGGAACAATTTGGTTCAAACCGAATTGGTTTATGGGGATACCCGGAAGTACCCATGCCTTGTAATCCAAATACTCATAGTATACATCATGGTCGAGCTAATGGCGTGGGGACCAGGGGCCCGCATCAGGGCCCCTGGTGGGGTCCAGAGGCAAAGCCCCGGTGGGGGTGAAGGGGGCGAAGGCCCCGGAAGCTCCTGGGTATTTACGAAATTGTAGGCTTTAAAATGATGCATTTGATCTTCATCTTTAAATTACATAAGATGGGCACTTAACAGAACACAAATATCACAGTTTGACTTTCTTCAATTGTATCCTTGTATGATTAAAGTCGGCCGGAATCGATAATGCGGAGGGTGCGGGGAGGGAGAATGGATTACTTGAAATTGAGGTTCTTTGGGGGCTCCCTCTTTGGTGCCCCAGATCTTCTTTCTAGAAAGCTAGGGAGCTTTTCATGTAGTGTGAATTGAGCCTTTGTATATGACGGGGAGCTCCGAAAAATGTAACGTTTAAGACATCTCCGTAATGAAACTGAATGAAAATTAGAGAAAGCATCGCTCACTTTAACCTTAGCTGATAACGGTGGCTCCCTAAAAACATTCTTACTGAAGCACGAACACACTATGGTTTCCTGTATAGTCTTTTGCAAGTGACTGTCATAGAGCCGTTACCTGTAAAAGGGGGCGCTGAAGAAATGAATTTTTACTTCATGTCAATAGTGAAATTGGAATAAAATTAGACAAAGAGTGGTGACCGTCCCTTTTCATTTCAGCTGAATAAGGGTAACCCCTGAGGAAACGTACCGTTGGTTTCCTATATCATGAAATTTTTATAGAGTCCTTATCTGTGATGGCACGCGCAGAACACGCCGAAAAATGGACTTTTGAGACACCTTAATAAATAAAGAGAAGGGGTGGCCCCTTTTCACTTCAGCTGAAAAAGAGTGAAGTGAAAAGCTTGGGGGTACTTGGTCAGAGAAGGGGACCAGGAGAAGACCGCCTCCCTGCCTCCCCCTTTCACTAGTTACGGTAGACCTTCAGCTGTGTACGGCCAGGACAATGGTGATAAGTTTCAGTGACAATGGAAGAGGTGTTCTACAAGACTACATGAAGTAACCCCGAATCCTGACATATTTAAAACGGGTGCACGCGAAGCGTGTCGAAAAAACAGCGCTGAGACATTTATTGGAAGAATATTGTTCTTTAATGCAGTATATGACCTGTTTAAACATTATACAACTTGATTAAGTATCACTCGCATAGCTCTGTCAGTTCCAGTTTGTATTTTTGTAGCAAACGCAACCAGACTAAGACGTAAAGAACTAAGTTCTGGAAAGGAGTGGAGGGGGAGGGGGAGGGGAGTGCACCGTGCCCTTCCCCCGTAATCCCGCCTATGCTTCTTCTTGATTGGGTACCTTAAGAAACACTTCAAGTACTATTTATCCACATATTTCTATCCATGTAAAATCAGAAGAAAATACAAATTTTGAGAACGGTAAATAAACAATATCTTGTACAATACATGCTATAAACTGGATGGTAATTAACTTCACCCTGAGTTATTTGTTGACTTTGGCAATTTGGCAAATACTCAGATAAGTTAATACGTACACGTTGGTAATAAACACTTTTCCGTACTATTTACCGTATTTGGAGCACTAAAAAGGTGGTTCGAAATCATAATCCATACAAACTGAAAAGGAATAGTGTATGCAGGAATTCAAGCATTTGCATTGTTAAGGAAAACAAACAGCTTTTTCTAAGCCCAAAGATACATAGCTCAAATGGCAAGTGGTTCGAATACCGTAAGAGACCCCAGTTTCGGCGATCACTTTTCCTCAGTTTGTACAGTATCAAACTAACTTCCTTGTCCTGAGGTTTTAACTCACAAGTGGATAAAGTTATCGTCATGAGGTCTATTGGATACCTTATAAACTTTACACATCATAGAATACATAATTTTTACTTGATATTGCGATTTTGCTATACAGTGGTTGTAATTGAGAGGGGGTCTAACCGTAAAATTCGCCGACCAACATGGGGAGGATCCAGAGAGCTCCCCTTCCAATCACCAATATGAAGGCAGTATTTTAACAAATGGAACTGCATGATTTTATTGTCCACTGCTGTGGGAGAGGTCTCCTATGGGTATTTTTTTTCTTTTTGAAGAGGGCTAAGATGCAAAATGGTGCTATTGTTGAAGTATAACATTAAATAGGAGCCCCGGGCTGTTGCTCGCCCAGGCTGGGTTAGACTACTTTCAAGTGATTAACCTTGACTGCATGATTGCTCGGACTAATTTTAGAGGTGGAAGGACATGTCTTTCGGTATCCCCATGGATGGAGCTATACAGAAAAAGAAGACTGCATGATTGCTCGGACTAATTTTAGAGGTGGAAGGACATGTCTTTCGGTATCCCCATGGATGGAGCTATACAGAAAAAGAAGACTGCATGATTGCTCGGACTAATTTTAGAGGTGGAAGGACATGTCTTTCGGTATCCCCATGGATGGAGCTATACAGAAAAAGAATGCATGATTCAGCGATAGCAAAAATAGTTAAAAGTAGTTAGCTAAATGAAAAAGTAACAAGATTGAACGTATTATCATATACCTTAACAAAACCACCACGTGTCCTTCACCTTAAATCACTATCAACTCGTACCCTCCCTCACGCAAAGTCACAGAGTTCCTGACTGCGTAATTACTAAATTAGATCAGTGCCATTTATTACTGGGTGAAATCTCTCTGACAAGATTTTATTTTGACCTGTTCCTTATCTGCTTTTGAAACAGATAATGAGTTTCACAGTTTAGTTGTATAGTTAGTGTTTAGTTTAGTGAATAGCGCAGTGGCCCTATTTTAGCTCTAATGCTGAGTATCACTGAAAGCTTTCTACTGTTAGCTACGTCACTTAGATGTATCCGAAGAAACGGGTTATTAGCCTGAGAGGCTATTTGTACATGAATGACCAAATTGCATCACATAAGATGGCGGTACCAAAGAGAAAGGAAGAAATTTTAGGTAGAAGACTGTTTAGCAACAAAACCTTCACACTAGTAAATTAGGTGTAAACAAAAGTGCTTTTTTCCAAGCATTCCATTTGTGCTATACACTGTCAAGTCCTTGTACAGATGCAGAGAACGTTAGATAAAACTGACTGAGCACAGTTTTACTAGTAGAATCGATTAGCTAGTTAGAAAAATGCGAAGACTCTATAAGGCTCCTTAGTTTCCATTTAAGCCATCACAGTATTTTCTTTTCCAGTTTTAGCAAGTTTACACAAATGCCAGTCGTCATTGAGTCATTTGGCATTGTACAGTTCTGTTAGTGATACTTCACATCGTCAAAATGCCGTCGATGTATATAATTTATTCGTTACTTCTTTGGATCATAGTAAGCGAAGGACAGGTGAGTGTTTCTCTCCTTCTTTAACTATCTCTACCTTTTCTTTAATGCGACTAATAGAATAGAGTACAGAAACAGAAAATTACGAAGATCTGCGCAGTGTTTTATTCTATATGCTATACCTTTCATTGCCAAACTCTTTTGTAGTAAAAAATTATCGTTACGTGACAAACCCTTAAAATATTGTGAAAAAACAATGAAAATTTGGTTGCACCGCAAATAATATAGGCTACTGAGTTAGTTAGATAGGGTTTTACTGCCCAGTATCAAACCAATTGGTTTAAGTCGAGTCGGCCACGGCCCCTTTTCCAGTTGTGTCTCACTGGATTTTTTCCCTACTCCATTGCGTAGAGGGAAGAGTGCATTTAGTTAGAAAAAAAATTTAACGACACACCAACACAAATGTGTTATATAGTAACAGTCAACTCGAAAATTTCAAGTGTGGTTCAAGTCCAAGTTTTTCAATCGCCTCTTACGACAGGTGGGAAATACTGCCTCCTTCCAGTAAAACTGTATTTGAAAGAAGAGAGAAATATAAGAAAGGAAATATTTTCTTCTTTTCTTTATCTGATTCCTAGGGAAAAATACCTTAACTCTACAACAGGAATATTAAGTATATTTTATCTAAGTTGTGCAATATTTGTAGAATTTATCCCATATTTTCAAACTGACATATCGCAATTAAACTTCTTACATTCGTGTCCCTAACGCTCGTATTTTGAAGTAAATGGTCTGAAAAATGTTGTCCATGCACGAACGCATAGTTCCTAGGCAAACCAATCTGCAGTAGCTCTCGAGAAAGTTACCGTACCTGCGTCACAGAGACCAGTTCTTTCACTTTAATTTAGGAAACAATGAGAAACAACTTTTCGTCAAAGCACTTCTTGTGCCCAGTGCCGACCAAAGGCTGTCAAGTTGATAAAAGCTTCGGGAGTATTTCATGCAGCCTTGGCTACGTCTAAGCCAAACTAAACACAGAACTTCAACATTATTACTATACAGGGTCCATAATGCACATTTAAAAGAGACACAGGAGCAAAGAAGAATGAACCACTTGATACTTAGTTATAAACTAGATACGACCAGAGTTCATTGTGCTTGCTATAAGATATTTAGTGTGCCACATTGATTGCGAATGTAGAGTTACAGTTTTCAACAAATACACTCAGCCTTTTCAATGCTTGAACATATCCAAGAGTGAAGACACTATTTAACAGTCACTGATACTTGAGTGTGTTCTCCTATACTTTGGGTAAAAGGATGAACTTAGATCAATGTCAAAATATTGCAAGGCAGTATTTACTTTACGTGTGAGACATTAACAAATTTTAATTCAGAAAACCCTTTACAGACAGATACTTCCACTTATATATTACATAGTACAGTAAGATGTTCTGAGATTCGACTAGCGGCCGCGTCTTACCGAAGATTTTAAATATGAAACTTATTGCCATTGAACTTGGTGCTGAGCGTAAACAATCGAGAAGGAAATAACAAGCCAGTAAGCCACAATTTGAAAAAGACCGTGGCTAGCCAGACTTCAAACAATTGATTAAACTGTGCCATAATATATCATCTATCTTATATATAAAATGATATAACGCAACTCAATTGTTCTGGACATATAATACGCTTCAGCTGGTCACTGGTTAACAAGTTCTTTGTAATGGGTCAGTCTGTAAAAGGTAATGTTTTTACCTGTGAGCTTTATATTGAAAGATGGTGCACACTGAGCAGAGGAAACGAATTGGTTTGCAGAAATTTAATTTTCTGGCTTTGTAATACCTATCACAAATGGCAACTGGAAACTGAAACAACACTTTACTCAGCAAGTGAACGCTCTGTGTCGGTTAGGTCACTACATATTAAGTAATCATGGTTTACGTTGTACATCGCATAAAAACGGTATACTTTACTTTATTTGCAGAATATTCACGACACCATAGTTGAGAGGAGAGAAAATGCGGGTAAGTTAATAGTGAATTACTCTCAAAGACTTAACTGCAGACCAAACCCCACCTTTTTAATGAAGCATATTGAGTTAACAAAGATAAATTGCTTGAGAGTACCACATAGCTAGATTTATTGTTGGTATAATATGTAAAGTTTCACACTCAGTACTTACTTAATACGCAAAACCTAAAAATAGTTTTAATTTGCTTGTATTCTGGCTTGTAACAGGTTTGTGCATAATATGAAAAAGGTGTCTGGTAAAGAATTTTTAAAAACCGAATCGAATCGATTCGTGTTTACCCAAGAAATTGTTACTTGTATATAAGATATAGGGGGTTTTCTCAGTTTGGCTATTTTTCATAATGTGAAATTGCAATAGAAAATCTTAAAGGTTTGGAAGAGTGTCTTGAGTCTCACAAACTTATTCAAAGTTCCCACCCAACAATCTGTTTTCGGTACATCGTTGCACCAATGCTGCTATACCTCTTTATCTTTCGTCTCCTGCAATAGACCTTGTGCATTGACGACATACTAACGTCATCCTTTGAGCAGAGCAATGGAACACGTGGCCACGCGCATAAGAATTCGCCCTGCACATGTAGCAGACTATGTGCGTATTCGACTGATTGGCAAATCAGCCTCTGAATTTGTCTGTGTTGCCCTCAAAGGAGGACGTACTTTCCCCTCTGTGACATCATATGCAGAAAGCCTATAAGGATTTTTTCAGCTTACTGCTGATTTATCAGGAAGAAATGTCACCCATCTTGAGTTTACAAATTGAGCTGGTTTGCCCTCAGCGTCTTGTCTGGAACTCTTCATTTCATAAGTCAATCGTTCGTTACAACAGTATAAATGTATGCCAAAAGAGGTGTTCACTTTCATTTTAAATGATTATGTTTTATGTTTATGATAATATACTTCCTCAATGCTTATAACATTTTTTCATAATGGGAGAAATTTGACATTACACATTTTTAAGGGTTCTCATACTTCTATCAACAACCGGAATATCCACGAGACTGCCAGGAAGTATATGCCTATTGCTCTTCAACAAATTCAAGCGGTGTTTACCTTATTAAGCCTGACGGCTTTCATGATGCTTTTGCGGTGTATTGCGACAATGACATCGATGGTGGTGGTTGGACGGTAAGATGTAATAACCTGATGCTATTATCAGATTTACATAACTACTTTTAGCCACTATGAAATTGTTTAGATGGTAGTAATCGCATTATATTGTCACCAATAGCATTTTACTTAATGGTCATGGTCGTCGACGTGTGCAACCAGATACTCCTAAGATGAATGCTTAAAACTTATCTGAAAAAGAAGCTGTCTCGAAAAGGTGCTATTACCAGTTAAGAGATGTTATAAACAATCAGTCGGCACTTAGCTTCTTAGTAGGGTAAAATGTTATTCTAGCGCATGTGGCCCCGCCAAGGTGGGTACAGTTATTCAATAAAACGGAAGAAGGGTTGAAACCTCTTTGTTTCAGTGCAGTAAACAAAGGTCCCCAGCAGTCCGATCACGATCTAGTGTTCCAAAAGTTTGGTCTAAAAGGTAACCCTGCGTTACAAGCTGAGGGAGCAAATTACCCCGATAGTTCACAGACAAAACATTGTACACGTAAGTATAGGCTAACCTACGCTTTTCGAAAAATTTTTTTTGATGTTATGGCGAAGACAAGGGGCCACGAAAAAACCCGTAGATATTCACTCGAGCCTTCATATCACACGGAGTTCTTGTATTTCGTATTTATGCTGTGAGTAAAGAAAGAGGGGGTCTCAAACACCTCCTTGAGTAAGCTTTTTTCGGGTATGTTTTCACTATTTTGGTGAAAAGGGGTTAGGGCTGAAACCAGATCCTTCCTTGTATCCGCAACTTATTCTTGGTCTAATGTGCAACGAATAATTTCTGTTCGATTCATACAAATTTGACGCAAGTTTCACACACTGCAGGTTTTCCAGCGACGTACAGAGGGATCCATTAATTTCAATCGGACTTGGGAAGACTACAAAAATGGTTTTGGCTTTCAACACAATGAATTTTGGCTGGGATATGAAAAGTTGTCCTTCTTAACAAATCAAAAGAAGTATGAAATTCGCATAGACGTGACAAATGTCGTCAATCAGTCATTTTACATCCTCTATACTGCTTTTCGTATCAGTGATGAGCATAGCGGCTACAGAATGAGCGCCTTTGTCCATTACAGTGGCACCGCTGGTGAGATTGAAATTTTAATTTGAGGGAATGTTAACTTTGTTCAAAATTTGCAAACGTGTATTAGGCGGCATTTTGTTAACAATTAAAGAACAGGAATCGATGCAATATCTTTGTAATACTTCATTATTTGTGTAGATAATCACATCTTGACCTGTCCGGCAAACATGGAATACGGTAACTGCACTCATCAAGCAACGTGTGAGGATCCTGAAATTTTGATGGCAGATCAAGGAACTTGTACTGAGCAAGAAACTTGTATTTGTCGCGAAGGACTATTGAAGAAAGGAGAAGACTGTGTACCTCCATCAACATGTAGCTGTTTTTTTGAAGGAGAAGGAGTGATCTCGGTAGTCAAAAATGTTTACCTTTACTTTTCAATTTCATATGTACGTTTTTATCTTCCACTTCTGTTTAAAGTATCGTACATTGGTTTCGTGGTATACACGGTTGAACAACCTGCCGCAAACTACATCTATTTACCTGATAACTCTATCAGAAATTTACGTGTCATTGCTATCGACCAAAACGATGCATGACGGACAAAATCAGAAAAGCCAAAGAGAATTTTGGGGAACTCTCAAAACCACAGCGCCCTTCGGCCTGAATATCAGAAGCGACATACCAGCTTGCTGATGCAACTCACCCATGTAATGCGATTAGGTCCTCCCGGTCTAACAATTTGCGTAATTGCTTCAAAAGGATTATCATGCAACTGATGGTTCACACCCTAGTTATTCGATTAGACCTTCCCGGTCTATCAATCCGCTTAGACCCCACCGGTCTGTTAATCCTCTTAGACCCTCCCGATCAATTAAACCGCCCAATTGCTTCAAGGATTATCTTGTCACCCAATGGGTGGGACCATTGTCACCACCTTTAAAAAGGTTCCAAAACTCCTTGCTCCTTTTCATACTTTGAGCGAGTACTGACGAAGAGGTGGTATTCCTCGAAAGCCCTACTTCAAATTATTGGCTGTTTCCTTCACCAAATTTCTAGCCTTCCGCTATTTGTATCCCTTCGGAGATCCAGCCTTTCAATTCTGTAGCAATGTCGTTTTACGGTTACCGATATATATATATATATATCTAAATATATATATATATGTTTCTATATATATATGTGTATATTTATATGTATGTATATATATATATATATATATATATATATATATATATATATATATATATATATATATATATATATATATATATATATATATATATATTTCACTAATTCGGCACTTCGGGGGAAAGTTGTTGTTGAAAAGTCGACCTTAAGGGGAAAAATTTTTTGGGGCGAAATATAAGTTTCGCCGTAACGTTTCTACACACATTTTCTATGGGAATACGTAAACGGACAACAGCGCCCTCCTATATTTACAAAGTAAATGCAATTACTTCAAAGTTGTCAAATTTACGGACACCTAGCTGTTAATACGAACGGATGGCTGGCCATTGAAATAACGTTGTTTATATTTTTAGACGTTAGGGCGAAGACTTTTCCTTATGTATTTTATTGTTATTTTTTCGCCCTATGTACGCGCAGATATAACAATTTCCCCCTAAGGTAGGAATTAGCGTTATATATATATATATATATATATATATATATATATATATATATATATATATATATATATATATATCTAAATATATATATATATGTTTATATATATATATATATGTAAAGTCGAGTGACGTAGCGACCTTATATTGAATAGTCGCATGAAGGCCTTAGGTCATCTTTCCTTAAATATAGGCATTGCCTTATACTGAAAGAGGATTTATTTTTTTGAAATGGAGGGTGCATGAAGACCTTAGACAGCACTGGTTCACTTATTCATACAAGGTCGCTACGTCACTCGACTTTCTTAATATTACAGGGGACGCGTTCCTATGACATTCCTCTGACGTAACAATGGAGAACTTAACCCAACAGTATTTATAATTAGTTGACCGCGCTTAATCACATCGGCCTCAATGGCTCAGTGCAGAGCATTCGCCTTGTAAGCGGGAGGTCACTGGTTCGAATCCTGCTTCAGGCTAAGTTTTCCATTTCAAAAAAATAAATCCTCTTCAGTATAAGGCAATGCCTATATTTGAGGAAAGAATGACCTAAGTTCTCCATGCGACTATTCAATACCGCACTGGCTCACTTATGTATTTCATGTACGCGCAGGTATAACAATTTCCCCCTAAGGTGGGAATTAGCGAACCTAATATATATGTATATATGTATATATATATGTATATATATATATATATGAAATATACATATATGTATATATGTATATATATATATATATAACGCTAATTCCCACCTTAGGGGGAAATTGTTATATCTGCGCGTACATAGGGCGAAAAAATAACAATAAAATACATAAAAAAAGTATTCGCCCTAACGTCTAAAATTATAAACAACGTTATTTCAATGGCCAGCCATCCGTTCGTGTTAACAGCTAGGTGTCCGTAAATTTGACAACTTTGAAGTAATTGTATCTTCTTTGTAAATCTAGGAGGGCGCCTTTGTCCGTTTACGTATTCTTATAGAAAAAGTGTGTAGAAACGTTGCGGCGAAACTTATATTTCGCCTCAGAAATTTTTTCCCCTTAAGGACGACTTTTCAACAACAAGTTTCGTCCTAAGTTCCGAATTAGTGAAATTTAGATAAATTAAACAGCCAAAAGGTTTGAAGTAACCTTTATATATATATATATATATATATATGTATATATATATATATTTATATATATATATATATATATAAAAAATATATATATATATATATATATATATATATATATATATATATATATATATATATATATATATATATATATATATATATATATATATATATATATATATATATATATATATATATATATATATATATATATATATATATATATATGAATAATTACTTCTTACAGAATGGGCGAAGTCTTGTAAACGTCGACTGCACAAGAAGTTGCCAGTGTCAGTCTAATATACTAGATTGTGACGATACATATGCCTGCAGTCCTAGTGCAACTTGCAGAGACGGTATTCGTAAATGTTACTGTATTGATGGATATGCAGGAGACGGGCAGACCTGTGAGGTGATAGCTACGGACTGTGCTGACATTTACAATGGTGGTATAACTGATAGCGGTGTCTACAATATCAAACCAACAGCTTGGCCAGGGACTCCATTTGAAGTTTATTGCAACATGACAGACGGCGGGGGTTGGACGGTATGTATCGCGTGGTTTAAAGATGCAGCTATTCGATATTTTTTACGACAATTTGTTCCATACCCTTACTTCTCAAGTCACATTGAGCGTTATCTATTTTTAAGCCAACAATATAAGTGTAGTCCTCCTCTTACCAATCCAGATCACATAATTAATAGAGTACAGATTGTGATTTGCACTTAATGATTCCAATTATGTTTTCATTCTGTAGTAATTGGTTCCGACATCTACTAAATGAAATAACGTCTATCAGTTTGACTTAAAGGACAAATTTAAGAACAACAGTCATTTTCCGAAGATTTCTTATCATTTAGCTTCCAAGCCTTTTTATGTTTCAGGATTCTAACATCACAGATTCAAGATAAACCAATGAATAACTCTCCTAATTTTTAATGTTATAATAAAACCTACGTCTCATGACTCCCAAGAGACAATAATGAAACAAACCAAAAATTTGAGTGACTGCAGTTCTTCTTGAGGTAAGCTTTTTCTAGGCCATTGAAACAGTTAATTGGATTGTTATGAATTATTTTTAAGGTTAAATGGTGTTCAGGCTTAACCTTAAGTCGGGAGTAATGGTGTTATGTAATGCTCTCAAATATGAGTGAAAAACGCAGTCAAAAGTGAAAACTACCGACATTAAATCCTAAATAGCTGACTTGTTTATGTATTTTCCCGAAAGGTATTTCAGCGCCGTATGGACGGTACTGAAGACTTTTATCGTGGATGGGAGAGTTACAAAGACGGATTTGGTGCACCAAACCACGAATTGTGGTTAGGAAATGACAAAATTTCAAACTTAACAAATCAGCGGAGTTACCAATTACGTATTGATGTTGTAGACAGGAATGGGTCACCGTACTATGCAAAGTACGATCTCTTTCGTATCAATGATATAAATGATAATTACAGATTGACCGAGTTGGGAAGTTTCACAGGAAATGCAGGTAAAACAAATATCATTTTACAGGTACTCTCACACAGGGGCGATGTCAGAGGGGTAGGAGCGCCGCCCTCCTATATTCGCAAGAAAAGAATAGGAAACAACGGGAAAAAGAAGAATATACCTACAAAGGTCAATGTTTGAAATCAAACAATTAAAAGGTGTTTGTTGGTGTCAGTAAATAATAATAATTATCATATGGTAGAAATACTGTACAGCCTACTTTGTTATAAAAATAAAGAAAATAATATGAAAAGAAAAGGAGCATGGTGTAAATCTGTAAATTATATCTTATTTGTTTTGATTAAGCCCGTGAAATGACATAATCATAACAAAATGCCATTAATTGCAAATACTTTCAGACATAAGCGCCAGTTAAAATAGCAACATTGAAAAGAAATCATCCCTTACCTTGTCAAGAAGTATGACCAATATTAATAGCATACCCATTTACGTATTAAGGCCTCCGAGTCAAAGGTTAACATTTGCCATCAGTTTTTCTCAAATTAAACTGCAGGAGTTCTATCTACAATGCACCATCAGAATGTCAGAATGATAATCACAGCTGCTGTTCATTGAATCAGCCAACTTTAGTAATGACCCACTAGTGGGGTACCGGAGCTGGGAACCGCGGTTCTCCCTCTAAAAACTGCGGTTGCCATGACGGAAACTACAAATCAAAATAAAAGAAAAACCTGGTGTGTATAAGATTGCCAGAAGAGAAATAACGTAAAGTTTGAAGTTTTTACTCGTAGTTACCAAAAACCTCCTTCTATTTTGGAAAGAAACAGGTCTACCAGGCTATATAAACGTCTAAAATTTACGTAAAAGTTTACCACAGGCATACAGTAAGGGTGATTCCCATGGTGATGATTTGTACAGGATCTATCCATTTCATTTTCAATTTGGACGCATGAAAGCAAATTTTTAACAATTCTATAATGCATTGATTCATAAATTTTGCTTTGTGAATTTTAAAACTCTCACTTACAGGTTCTAATATGTTGAATTGGCACAGAAACCTGCAATTCAGTACATACGACATGGACAACGATGGATGGAGTTCATACAACTGTGCAGAACGCCATCATGGTGGCTGGTGGTTTAAGAGAGGTAATACTAGTAGTTACAATTGCATTACAGGTGAAAGGCATTGCGATACTTTCACGACTGGTGACAATACGTGTGCATGGTGCAGGGAAATTCATCTCAACGGGGGATATATTAGCCCATCACGCGGCACAGATATTAACTGGTCTGGCCTTTCTGGATACGACTGTAACATCAAATATACAGAAATGAAAATAAAACCACTTTAATCTTGAGCATACTGACATTTTTAAGTAATGTTAAACTATTATGCTACCTTCCCAACTGGAAAATAAAGTAAGCACGTAATTTGTCCTATATTTTTGGTTTCAAAAAAATTTTGCAAAATTATTGTTAAACAAATCATGCATTTATTCCTGGTAAATATTATTGTGACCGAATAATTTTGGATGAATATTCTTTTTAATTGTACAACCACACCCTATTCTGTTTTGTCTTGTATTTTATTGTTTTATATTACTGTATTTGTCTTAATGTTTTGGGCTCATTATTCTCTTATTACATTTCCATTTAACTTTGAATATCGATCATTTTCTTTCTGGTGTTACCAGTGGCGAAGCTAGGAACTTTTTTTTCATGACGAGGGGGCTATGGGGGGCTGGATACTTTTATAGAGGGCTGGATTTTAGCATCTAAGTGTAGTGCCACCATCAGTTGGCGCGGAGCGTACAAAGAATATTTTGAATTTTAACAACTCCCAGATGGCTGAAAATTGCATTTGCTAGGTTTAATCACAAATTTTTCTCAGATTCAAACACACATTTGAGATAATGACTAGCTCAATTCATTACTCCACTGGACAATGTATCCTAGGATTGCATATCCGGAATTTTGCTGTATGTTGCAAGCAGCTGTTCCAGTGCCCGCCTGATTAAAGTATTTCCATATGCGTAGGGCAGCATTTCAATATGTGGGCAGAAGATTTTTGCCGGAAAAATGTAATTCTGCGCGTAAGACAGTCAAAGCGGAGAACCACCACTGGCTGGCGCGGTGCGTCCACAAAATTTGAAAATTTGTACCTCTCAGACAGTCGAAATGAAATTTCTCAGGCTTATAAAGGAGATCAAAGCAGTCGTTAAGTTTAAATTTCAGATAAACGTTCACCCCAAACTAGAAGTCAGCCAGAAAGACCAAGCGGCGCGCCACCATTAACTTACGCGACGTGTAGAGGAAATTTTGAAATATCCGTCCCCTCAGACAGTTGGAAATGGCATTTCCCGGGCTAAGAAAGGGATCTAAGCACCACAATAAGTTGGAACGAATTGCACATAAAAGTTTGAAAAATCTGGCCCTTCAGACAACCAAAAATGTCATTTCCTATGTCTAAGCAGTCGCCATTTCGAGGTCCCGTTTGCAAAAACTGTTCACTTGAAAATAAAATTCTTCTAGAAAGACTTTGTACTCGGAGCTCCACGAGAAGCGTACAGAAAATTTCGAAAAATCGGACCCTTGAGAAATTTCCCAGGCCTATAGGGCCGGGATCTAAGCAGTCGCTATTTGATCAGAATATTACCAGATGAAATGTATCATTACCAGTTGATGAAATGGTCCCGCATATTTTCGGGGGAAACTGCAAAACTGAATTTAAAAAATGCTAATGAATTTTACAGTATGGTATTGCGACTCTTGGCTAAATTCAATATCAATTGATAAAATTGTGTGACTGACAGAAAATCCAAGCCTATATATGATTTTACTTCTAAAAAAATGTAACATTACAAGGAGTGTTTAAATGAATTTTCAAGCAGATTTATGGGTCCGGAAGACATTCTCACACTGCATCATTAATGTATCGAAAAACAAATTCCCCGATTTTCATAACCATTGCCCGTATTTGGCTCGAGAGCCGGATAGATTGCAAACTTTTTGGCACCTGAACACCTTCCAATCTGCCGGTGATTTAGTTTGGCAATTGAAAACGTCCGACCATTGTTTTGACCTTTGCCGAAATATTTGACCATTTTGGGCAATTTCTACAAGACCTAAAGTGCGCAGTGCGGATGATGAGAACACATTCTACCCAAATGTGTCGCAGATCTTTGTTATTTCCCATGAAAATTTTACTTTTAATATAGCGTTTTCTGTTTACCGGCATAGATTTGAAGCTATTAAAATAATCTGCCATTTCGAGTATTGTGTTACACAGGATTTAAAAACAGGCTCAACAAATTCTTTCAAGCCACAGATTTTCCAAATGTGTCGCGATTTTTTTTATCTCTTTGATTTTTCTCTGTGATACTTTACATTTTCAGGCAAATGCTTGAAAGAATTGGGATATTCGACAATTTCGGGCATTGCCAGGGGGTTGTGATTATCTGTGAAGTAAAAGTCACGAATAATAGCTTTTTGCTTTGCCCGAAGGTGTAGCGAACTTTTGGAATCTTGACTTTGTTTCTCATGATAACTTTATTGCGACTTTACGACGTTTCTTTCTTTTTCTCGGGCATATCTATTTAATATCTCGGCCACATTTAGGAATTTTCTAAAAGAACATCCCATCTTTTTCAAAATTTAAGGGCTGTACGAATATTTTCCAAATTCTTGCCCGAATTTAGATTTTCCGGAAATTTGGGACAGTGCTCCCCTGCCCCGTCTCGTACGCCACTGGGTATGTCCACTACACCCAAGAGCTAAGTGAGGTCCTGTGTGGTAATAGTGGTAAAGTTGCGACCCTTGAGACAGCATTGATCCAACTGGGTTTGGCTGTTGCACTGGCCGATGACTGGCAGCAATGACCGTTCAAAGTGCAAATTCCTTCCAACCATATTTGACTCGAACATTCTACCCACCACACCAAGTATGATTTTGGAACAAGTTTGTGCATCCCCAGGAAAAGAAAAATCCCTACAGGAGATTGCGACAGGCCAGATGCTAGGAACACACTTTAACCCACACCAAGGTAGCCAATTTCAGCCACTCCAAATCTGCTAAAAAAATTATCCATCCAGAAACCCGACGAGTAAAATTCAAGAGATTACGAAGATATGAATATTGTCACAGTCTACCTGAATTTATTACGAAATTCAGAGTGGAGCATACAGGCGCGGATCCAAGAGGGGGCTTTTACGGCCTCAGCCCCCCTTTTTCGTCACATCATCAATAACAAATATACTAAAATAAGCATAATGCTTATCTTCGAGAATATTCGGGCTATTTCAGGCCCATCCTTTCCCTCACAACACAAGTCCAAATACACGAACCTCGTATGATATTAAAAGAATGGTTTAAGGTCACAACAGGATTTGGTATGTAAGAGGGATACTCATTCTAAGAATATTGGTTAAATTTGCATTGGAAACTGATGTGTGGTTCTCAAGATATGAGCATGTAAAGTTGTCCCATTTTCAACAAAAAGTGAACTTGAAGCAAGCACATATGACATCATATCCCCACATTAGAACACAGTCTTTTGTTTTTCTTTTAACTTCAGACTTGATTTTCTCCTCAACAATCACACATTAATAAAATGTGATTGCATAAGTGGCATGGGAACTTAACAAACTTTGCATCCCCCACAGGGAGGTCCTATTCCTATTAACTTCAAGGTCAACAGAACAGTCTGATAAAACAAAGTGAAACAAAGCATTCCTTGTCAATGCGAGGAAGTGTTAAATGCTCTGCTGCCCTCAAACTTACTTTTGTACACAGATCTACTGACTTCTTTTTCCAATATCTCAAGAAATACATGTCCAATTTGAATGAAATTTTCACCACACTGTGTAAATTTGGTTCCTCTTTCACATATGAAAATTTAATTTTTGCTTAAACCTTCCCTTTAAGTCCTGGTTGATATGCTATCTATTTAGCTTCCTGCACTCTTGCCTTCACACCACAACAGGGAGCTGCAACTCCTTGGCCACAACAACAAGATTGAAACTAGCCTTGTGGTTTCGAAAATCGTAACCACTTATTGTCCATGCTTGTTTCTCTGACAACATACTGTGGTAGTACGAAAGCTTAGAATATCGTCCTTTCACGTTTGTTGGCCGATGTGATATACCTGAATATAATCAATGCAGTACTGTGTTGGTTGCTTGGTGTAGATATCAATCCTTCGTTACTTTTGACTCGCAATCACGTTATTCACATGAATGATGCAGGACTGCATTTTTTTTCATAACACTTGCCAGGCTAATTGAAGAATCACCACCTTTAGGCTCTTCATGCAATGCCGATGTATCGGCAGTGATCAACCGGAAGTGGCAAAGTATACTTGCAGTGCTCACAGTGGCACTGCAGGTAGTAGGATTACTAGATGTTCGGTTTTACCACGTCCTCTTTTTACTGTTTCGTGCTGGTGTCCAGGCGGTTTTGTTAAATTACCCCCACTACGGTATGTCCGGATTTCATGTATTTCTCACATGATCTGACAGGTTTTCCCCAATTTTGCTTCAGTCAAGTTAGAAGAAACTCTAAAAGCAACAAATACTGCACCATTTTGCATCTAGACGTCATTGAAAACCAACAAAATTTCAAAAAACCCCATCCTCCCCTCGTCTTAGACCCTTCACCAGGGTGACGATGCATGTCTTCCTTGCGAGAAAATAAATAGACCTATGGTTACCCTAAGTGCAGACAAAAAGAACGGTATAGACCCCTATACTAATTCTGAGAATGACTATCATTCTGAGAATATAGTATACACAAGCAGCGGTGGGCAATTGGGCGTAGGCCTGTTATATGCTCACGGACTTCCTATATAAACATAGACAGAGGATCATGGGAAAATTGGTTGCAACCGTGACCGTTCGAACCAACAAGACCTAGCAAGATGTCACCGATGTTAACACGTCCCCCCTAAATTTCTTAGCGAGGGGATGTCCCCCCTAAAATTCTTGCCGAGGGGACCCCCCCCCCCCAAAAAAAAAAATCAGTGAAGAAGTAAAAGAAACTTGGGACCCTTGAACCAATTCAAAGTTGAGACTATAGTTAACCCACCACCGAACAGAGCAGCCGAAATTGACTTAGCCTATGTTCTGCCATTGTTTGGCTGATAATTGTCACGGTCCCCTGCGACCATGCTCTATGTCTATGACCTAGTATTTGGCTACAAATCATCACAAGAATCTGGCAACCTCAAAACAAACAACGATCTAGATTCTAGGCTATGCTATTGCAATAAAAGGTCACAAACAGTCGAAACCTACAGAAACCTGCGACCTAACTTTGAAATGTGATTGCCAAGAACCTCAACCACAAACCTAGTTATTTTAACAGACTGGAATCCGCCAAAAATGAGCGAAACGTATCATCTATGAGAAAATCGCCGAATGGTAGCTCCGGGCGCATGACGTGTGCCTACGTACATGACCGTCCGGTTGGAACTTTGGAAGAGTAAGCTACCTCGGTATTATACCGAGGTAGCCTACACATTGTTCATAAGTTCGGATTCATCCTGATCAGATAGGTCTGCATAGGCAGATTCAGACTGATTCCAAGGTAAATATTAATGAATTTACACCAGATTGAATGTTGAAATGAATCCCGGTGAAAGTACAAGAATATCAAGAAAAGACCTTCAATTAAAATACAAAATCAAAACAAACTTACAGGTGCAATACCAAACCAAGGGCGAGTACAGGTGGGCAACTGATTTTAGAGTAGTTAGGTAACTGCGCCTCTTTTCCTGTGGATTTGAAAAATGATTTTAACATAACCAAAATTACAAACAAAAGAACCCAACTGTTGATGTCTAAGAAATAGCCTATAGGCTATCTGTGCACGCAAATATTTCACACATTTTTGTTCATTGAATTCACCGTAAAATGTTCCAAAGACGGTTTAGATTGCACGAGAGAGCTTGTAGAATCTCAGAGCTCCCAGGGCCCTAAGGCGGGCCCTGGACCCACACCAGTGGGACTTCGCGCTTCGCGCTCGTGATGTGCGCTACACGCACGTAGGGTTCGTTTCACGAGTCCAACCATTTCATCTTGTTCACTGATTGTCCCCCCCCCCCTAAATTTTTATGCTTCCGCCGCCACTGCATGTGATTATAGCAAGATGGCTACCTGCGATGGATTTATGCGTAGAGAAGGATAAGTTCTTATTACTTCCCAAGATACACCTAGAGTTTGGCAAGCCTTAGTTAAGCCTTACGTAACTGCTTGTAACAGAGAAATATAACAAGAGAGCTAACATCAAATTCTAAGATTAAACCTAGGCCTAGATGCGTACATAAATGTCATACGGCTGTTCTCCGGCGACGAACTTCAAGCATTGCGAGATACGACAGTACAGTGTGTGTGCAATACACAATTATACTAAAATGCTCTTTACATAGCTTGTTAGCGTTTAGCGACACTGTACATGTATGCGATGTAATACAGGTACAATGCGTCCGCTGTGTGATGTGCAATACAAATTTGACTTACCCAAGTATGCTTTTACAAAACAATAAAATGCATTAATGCCAAAATAAAACCCGCTCATTTTAGGCCATATCATAACCAAAAGTTACCATGAAGTCTCGTGTCCGTCTACATGACTCACTCTACATAATGAGCTCGATTGTAGAGCAGACCACTCACTGAGAATCAAGAAACATTGAACGAAAGAACTGTCCCTCGAAAATGAGAAGCGTGCCTAAGGTACTGTCAATGACGTCACGGACAGTACAGCTGCCGGCCAATATGTCATCAGGTGATGAGCGTTACAGACTGGATTATGTTCCCACAGTCGCACGTCAGCCCACGTGTGCAATGTCTCGGTTTGCAACAGTGGCGCACTATGGTATAAAGCAGGAATGTGCAAACTGTTAGACCAAATCATGTTGCTGTGTCCATCTGGGTGGCCACAGTGGAGCAGATAAAGGTTGATACTGGGTGGCGTCTTACCGTTACCCCTTTCCCCCATCCTTTCCCCATTAGATTGACCAATGTGACAAGACCCACATGCATACCCCTGCTACAGAGGGACGGCTATAAAAAAAACAACCATGTCGGAGAAACACAAAACGCATCTTACAGTTTTCAAATATGTTTTAAGTGTCAATTATGATGAGACACGTAAGAATTGAAGCCCTTGTATCCTTGTTGATGCTGACAACGGATAATTGGGCTATACGTTGATTTTGATTTCTATTTTCGTCTCGCACCGGTTTGTTTTTATTTGATGCGTACGGTCTGTAGGAGGGATCAAGTGTTGTTGCAACTAGTTTTGTCACAAATAACACTTTTGTCTCACCATCCAGTTTTGTCAAATTTTTGCCCACTTTTGTCACAAATACCACTTTTTCCACAATCATTGCCCACTTTTGTCACAAACGGAGGTCACGACTTTTGTCAAGACAATCGCCCATATTTGTCACAATTTGACAGGACACAACTTTTGTCACGCACATTTTGCCCACTTTTGTCACACACGTTGAGAAAATTTGGTAAGTATTGAATTGACTATATGTTCAGTTTCGAGGAAATCACCTCTGTAAGCTGTAATAATTGCCGGGAGGGAGAACGGAGCCCCCTCCTCCCCAATAACTTTACCAAGGTGCTCCGTGCACCAAACTGTGCACGGAGCACGGAAATCACATAAGGTTTTGATCTTGCCCCTCACTCTAATTTTGAAGAGCACTAGGATTTCTTCCATTAGGGCTGGAAATGAGAATCTTGCTTTCTTTTTAAATAACTTTGTAAGACATTACCAAGAAACAATTTTAAATCAGAATTTGAGGCCAACTTCCTTAAGTGCTTCGAAAATTAATTGTTGAATCAAGTTAGTGAATATTCCACATGGTTGGTGACGAAAGGGACGGAGTGTCCGGGTGGGGAGACTTCATGCCGAGCCCAGAAAGGGGCAAAAGGAAGGATAAGGAAAAGGGGAAAGAAATAGACGACGGAGTTTAGAGGAAGAAAGATAAAAAGAGAGAGTAGAAGACCCGTGCAGACCACTCAGAAATGATGCATACAGGAATGTTTTCGTAACTCTCCATTTTGTCGATCATATGCATATAAGAAAGCAAGGGTGACGAGGTAAAGGGAAATTAAAAAAAAAATACCGACGAACTAATATTTTAGTTTCTTTTGCAAAAGTTGGACGTGGACACTTTCCAGTCATCTCGTGGCAGTCCTGCCGCTATATGCTCCTGGAATGTAATCCATTCTGAGCTCTTCGCATAACAGGTGAAAACGACTGGAAAATACGGTCTGAACTACAGTGTACATGGTGACACTACTGATCTGTACAGAAATATATGGGTAGTTCTTGTGGCAACTTTTTTCGTTGAAGTCACTAGTCCGACATCGTGCTACTAACAAAATATGGTTCTTCAGTCGATAAGACAGTTCGATAGTGTGTATAGATAGAACATGACAAATAGTTGATTTTAAAATTAGCGTAAGGTGTCTACGTGTACTGTAAATAACTGGGTGACTGTGCTCTATGTTCCTGTAGCCCATTATTGATGTTTTGCCCATTGCTCCATTCACAGTAAAAGAAACAGGAGAGCTTTAGGTTATCACGCTAAATGAGACCCCTACATATTCGCATTAGTAAAGTATGCATAAGGCATACGACTTCCTTGGTTCTAGGCCCAGGATTCATTGTTAGGCAACGAAAAATGATCGCGAAAGGTAAAAATCACATGTCCTCTTCTTCTGTTTACTGTTACAGCATCACCCGGCATGTAGGCTATATGGCAATCAGAGGGCCGAAAATATTGTGTGTGACACACAGGTTAGCTGACCCCATATATTGGTGAAGCCAAGGTGACCGAGTACTTACTTATCTATATTGCAAGGGCCCATGACTGGAATAATATTGGGGCCCATAAAGAAGAATAATGCTATTGGGGCCCATGAAGATATTTGTACAGAACGATGTGCTCGACACGAGCCGCACGTATGGGAGAATCATGCAAGTTGGCTGTTCAGGCTACACGAGCCAATTCGATTTATCCAAGACCATGTTCCCAAACATAAATCTGCCATTTGGGCCCAAGTATAACTGTAGATCGTAGCCCGCATCCAATGCATGACTGGAATCCCATAATAAATGTAGATGCAGGCAGCGGCGGAGCTAGGGGTGAAAACGGGGGCGAAAATGGTCTGCAGGGGCGCTTCGAAGGAGTAAATACTCTGAGCCTCAGCACGATGGAAGCCACGGATTTTGAGAATTTCCATTTGGTTTTCTGCACCTGGTAGAAGACTACTTTGCCATTTCTCTTCTGCAAGTTTTCTATTTAAACATGTTTAAATTTTCTATCCATGGGTCTCCGCAGAAGAAAAATCGGGGCAGGAGATTCCTTTAGGGGAAAGCTTTACGTCACCATAAGTTGACGCAAAGCGCACACAGAAAATTTTGGCCCCAAATCCCTCTCAGATCGCTGGAAATGAGATTTCGAAAGCCTATTTACCGCATATAGGAAAAACACTGAGTGATCTGTTAAGAAATGTTGATGCTAATTTTTCTTCGTCTTTTTCTTTATGTTTCTTCGTTTTTTCATGTTTTTTATTTTCCAGGGGAGGGCAAGTTCCACCCCTTGCCCTACCTGCGGACGCCCATGTTTCTATCCCTCTCTTTCATTGTAGTTTGAAGGCGGTCATTATATTTTGCGGTATTGTCAAGCCTCGATTTAAGATATTAATGTAACAATCGGCTACTTTGTGAAGGTAAGATTAAACCTGCTAGAACCAATAGCAAGCAATCTTACAGGGGGAAAAGTTGTGGAAATGGAAATTGATCACCGTTAGCTGTACATTTTTGGCATCTGGAAACCAAGATAAATACACAAAGAAACATCAATTGACATAGTTACATTATGTGCCTACTCTGAAATTGTCATTAATTTAGTACATTGCAAGAAAAGATAGCCAAAACAAAAGGTCTGCTTGGCTCTCTAGATACCATATTCATAATAAATCAAAGTAGCCTAAACCTTGGCTTATAAAGTGCAATTTTCCGGTTTTTGAGACCACGGGAGTACAGAAATAAGCATATTTATTGCATTATCGTGCAGTGTTAGACATAGCCATTTATCATGAGAATGGTCACTTGAAGAAATGCAAAATAGAAACTGCTCATTAAAACGCTTAAACCATTACCACTATGACAACCAGTTTGATTTTATTGTAACCTAAATGTTCTCTTCAAATGATTTTGAAAAATGATGTGGAAGCTCTTTTGTATCTTTATAAACTCTTTTTATTGTCTATGTTGACAATTATCCCCGACAACAAGAGGGCTATTCAAGTTATTGTTGCGCCCTTTGCAGCATCTTTTATTGGCTGGGAGGGTGAATTTAATGTCAGTCTGTGTATTTTGTAAGCTTATAATCACGCTTGGCGTGAAAGCAATAAACTTAGCAACGCGACAACATTCATAAGTGCGTATAAAGCATGAAGATACGTTTCGGCCAAACCTATCCCTATATTAAAATAGATTACCCTTTTCATCAGAATCAAGTTCAGATAGTTCAGTTCCTGGCGGCTGTTTGGGCATGTAGTTAACTGGGCCTTAAAACAACGCTATTAAATTATGTCTTTTGCCAATAATGGTGCAAGAGTATGTTAAAACCTAAAAAGGGCGCCGACAGACAATTTTGGTCCGTCGGGTAGGGGGGGGGGGCGACCGCCACCTGACCATATGGCAGCTCGGCCAATGGATGCAGGGCTGGAATGCCCATTCTGCGATCACGAAAATAGTAAACTAACTTTATTATGCTGCTTTGCTATGCTGTTAATGCACTTATTCCAGTCTTCCTTTCTTTCCTATGCAACTATCAGGTGTATGGATTCACTCTATGACCCTTCCAAGAGTCTCCCATATTCCCGGCCTCACCTTCTATATTTAAGAGAGGGGCTCGAGTGAGGCCGGAGGATCCCTTTCCGTTGTCGTATCTTCGGCCTTCTGATAGGCCTTTGGAAATATCGTAAGCCCATGACTTTGCAGTTTGCGAACTTACTTTGAAGTGAGCATTTAATTTCAAACGACAAACGAAGATAGAGACTCCTAATATTCTTCGTATGAGTCTGGAAAATGATATTTCCGTCCATCTGAGGGTCTGATCTTTCAAAATTTTCTCTTCGCTCCGCGCCAACCAATGGTGGCGCTCCACTTAGATAATCTTTTTGTCAGAATAACGCTTTGTTGACCAATAAAAAACCGGAAACAAAAATGCTCCCTTTCGCCTATACTGATCGATGCTCTTTTATTTTGTCTCCTAAAAGTATGCAAATTGAATGACAAGTTTCACTTTGAAAAGTAGCGTAAATGAGATAGGACTAGATATAAAGATGTAGAAGTTTAAGTTTTATCCTCATGAAGCACTACAATTCAATTTTTAACACCGTTCCCGTCAAAGTCGAAAAACTTGCACCATTTCGCATCTAGGTTCCTTGAAAACGCCAAAAATTTTCAAAGGGGGAGGGAAATCCCTTCCTCTTCACCCCCCCCCATCCGGGCGATCACTGAACACACCGCATGACCCCCCTTCAGAGAAATCCTGCCTACGCCACTGGGACGTCCCTGGGACGTGCTCGCTTTCTCCAAGTTCAGCCCCCTCCCGTTTTAAAGTGTCTGGACCCCCTCCTGGCCCAATTTCAGAATACCCTGCAACTGCGTGGATCTATCGCAAGTGTATCTATGTCATAGTAGTTGGGTAACCCGGATTGAATATTATCATCGGACAGCATGAAGCGACCCCCAAGTCCAACGTAGCTACGCCTCTGGGTGTTACCTAATCAGTTTGCAACAGGCAAGTCTGGATGCATGTGTTCACTCACTCCTTACTTTATTAGACCTGGGGTTTAAAAGTCATTTTCAGTAAAACCTCCCGCCTGTCAACACAGATCTGAAAAATATTATCTACCTATTATTCCTTCCATATCTCCAATCTGTGAGTAGAATTTTTTTTTTTTAGCTCTTTGGAAGATTTTGTTAGCAGAAACATTTCAAACCCTGACAATCACTTTACACTTTCCAAACACCCCACATCAGATTTTTTTTATTGTTATATTTCATTTCATTTCATTTATTTGTTTCATCACATTACATATTACAGTATGGTGTGAAAGGAAGTCATCCAGAAAACCAAAATTGGCTTAACAAGGAGGATGGCTCCCTATAAAGAAGAAAAAAAAGACAACAGATATTTACAACGTCTACAAAACAAAGAACAAACAACAAACAAAAAACATACATACATTACTGTGACATGTCTCTGTAATATGCACTCACTTTTGGAAAAATTATCAGGAGCATACTTGAAAGATATTTAGAATAATTTCAATTTCATCGAGGAAACTTAATAATTATCAATGATGCCTTCCTTAACCGCCTCCTTAAAGATGAACTGAGAGGAAAATGTTTTACTGAGTCTGTGAGGGTATTCGAGGTTTTAGTGCTACGATTGCGCAATCTAAACGGTAAAATGTTCGCACGATAGTAATGGCGATGGGCAGTGTTAGCGTGTCTAGTACTATGCCTATGAACTAAAGTATTGTTCATAATAAAATTATGAAATGTATCTGGTAGTAATCTATTCCAAGCCTTGTAAGAAAATACAACAATGTTGTAATCAATGATGTCAGTAAATCTGAGTAATTGAAAGTTTTTATATAGTGGGCTGCTGTGGTCCCTGGGACCTGCATGAGCTAAATGGCGAACCGATCGTTTTTGCCATGTAGTTAGTTGGCTAAGGTAAGAACTGTTAGCCCCGCTCCAGACAATGGAACAATAATTTCAGTGGGGAATAATTAAAGTCTGGTGTAGTGCTATGAGTATATTTCTTAGCGAAAAGTGTTTCAGTTTGGATAGTACGCCCACGTTCCTTGAAATCGTCTTAAAAATATTTGTAATGTGTTCTCGCCAGGTGAGCTTTTCATCTATGTGTACTCCTAGAAATTAGGTTGTGAACACTTGCTTAATAGCAATCCCATTTATACAGACATCACTAACCCGCCTGCTAGTTCTATTATTACCAAAGATAATGTACTTAGTTTTACTTATGTTTAAGTAACTTATTGCTAGTAAAACAAATAAACAGGAAATGTGAACTGTTTGATTGTCATCAAAGATGTTAAATGTCTCCATCTCCAAGTCTCAAGTCCGTTGTAAGGCAGAATTGCATCGTCTGAAGTCAAGTTCCGAGTCTCTACGAGCAAATTTCAAGTTTTTTCAGAGTGACTGAATAATGTTAATCTGGGTATAATTTAAAATCCAGCAATAGTTGGCTTTCTCGATGAGTTTCTGACGGCCTCTTGAACTAAATCGGAAGATAATACGACACTTCCGTAATTCTTCGCTCCATTCGGGGTTGCCAGAAGTAAACCCACGGATAAATAGCTCCAGGCATCCAACCCCCTGTCTTGTACCCGCTGTCAAGTATCACTCGGAAAACTTGTCACCTGACAACCCCCGATCGATTCCCCTCGATGATAATAACCACAGAAAAATATCAGCTAGACATTTACCCCGATCAAAATTCCACGAAGAATTCTACATTTACCCTCTTATGAGGAACAAGTGGCCCTGGACAATTACTTCTTAGGATAATAGAGCCCTGCAATGTTTTTTCTGCCGTGCAACGGTCATGTGTAGAAGATATTTCTACTCTCTGACTGGCCCAAAAATCGAGGTATGCTAAGTTCTGCACAGAATTGGCAAGTTACCTCAGACAATATGAGTCTTATATGTGAAGTTAGTCAGAATGTTCAAAATTGTTTTTTCTAAAGTACTCCCGACTCTTTGTCAAAGGGACATTCGAACCTGATTACTTAGGCTATATTTCTAGTGTACCTCTGCCTTTCAAGTAGTGCATTATTCTTGCTGCATAAATATCTAAGTATGAGCAACACTTAACTACAGTAATGATTAAACTCTGTTCACTCTAAAACCATTGGGAATTTTTTGTTGGTCAATGTAATTTTGCTAAGGATTTGGGTTAATTATTTCCTAAAGTTTGGTAACTTTGACGTGTCACTTTAACCAACACTTCTGTCAAGCATCTTTGACCAACATTAGTTAACACTTACATATATTACATATATTCCCAGCGTTGGTCAAAAATTGGGTAAAATTTTTGCCCAATTTCTTAGAGTGTTGGCCCCCATGTTTATACTGTACTTATGAACTTAAAAAACCATGAAGCACCCTTATTATGTACAGTGCTTAGAATTCTGTTACCTAGGTCATTTCCGCCACACCCCAGTGGAAACATGTAAGATTACATTGCCCTCAGTACACGTTGAATAAAGTTTCATGGCTCAGTTTCTAACCAATTGGTTTAAATCGAACCGGCTATGGCTTTTGTCCAGTGGTGGCCTACTGTCTTGTTTCCCTACGCCATTGCTTATGCTAAGCCCCAAGCTCAGTTGGTGCTTTCTGTTCATGTAAAAACACAAGTATCGAATGGTAATGCGTAAAACAACTATGAATGATTCAGCCATTATTAGGATTAGAAGATTTATGGTGAGAGATAACTTAAGTCGCATTTTCACTACCTGGATTTTGTATTTACGTCTTCCAGCAGCCTTAAACCTGACAAACCCAAGGTTCAAACATGGGTGAATCTCGGTCGGTGGTCATTGCCCCTCCGGAAAAGATTGACGCCCTTCGTAGGAAAATCTTTTCCATCTTTCTATGAGGACAATGGATGTTTCCAATGGCGATTGTAATACCCGACCGTGACTGGTTTGTCTAGCAGTTAACAATTAAGTTACACTTAGTTTTGAGTTGAGATATGTTCAAACTTAAATAGTTTCATGAGGCCTTATCGCCCAGTTTCTGGCCGACCATGTCAGGCCGACCACGTTTCGCAATGGGGCCATTGCCTTCATTTACCAATGCCATTTTTTATCGTAAAAAGAAGTACTTTAGTGAGGCAGTTTTTACTTCAAAATGTAGCATATGTGGCACCATATTACATGTAAGGACACCCAATTTCTCAAAAATTTTCAAAGAACAGGATTCTCTCCCCAAGGTTCCCTCAGTGATGTCAATTTTGTTCCGATTTTTTTTCCATCCCATTCCTAATTCCTGGGCACGAGCCCACTAAAGGCAATAGGGGTAAGAAGTATAATGTATATTCTTTGCAAAGGAATAATTTAAGCATTACTAAGGTGAATATCTATGATAAAACTCTATGAAGACTTACGTCCTTGTCGTAGTCTACGGACGTCTTTATTAAAGTGTCTGTCCCGCTTGTCTCTAAGTATTTTACTACATCAGGATCACCGATTATTGCACTAATGTTAATGCAGTTTAAAGCAACACTGAATCAATGCATGGTACTTTCTACACCCATGAGGTATATCTTTTACCTGTACAAAGATGTTAGTCCAAAGTATCGCCCTGTAGCCTTATTTTATGGAGGCATGCAGGACTGGGACAGAGTTTTTGTAAAGTTTACTCATTAAATAATGTGCTAGTGTGTAAGGAGGAAGGGGTCCGTCGCTAAACTTTATTTCGGCCTATGCAATGGTAAATTTGCCCTTCTTCGAGTGCAGTGTAACGGTTCTCGAAAGAACGAATAAAATTCATTCAATCTTCGTAATCTAATTGTTGAAATGGTTTTCTGCTTGTCTCGTTTTCGCTAAATGGATACAAATAAGATTCAGTGCAGTTGATGCCAAATTATTTGTGACCATACGTGGCTGGCTAATAATTTTAAAATGTACTTAATGTATGAAATTTAAAAGAATGTAAAACAGAGTTTAAAATGAATTAAAACAGTTCAACTCCCATCTTTGTACGGTATTCCTGCGGTGATATACAAAATCTCAAACTGTAGATACTGTATGATAATTTGTGATGCCAATGTTGTACTACTCACATTTCAATCTTAGTATTCCTTGGTTTTTGTGAACTTACGCTACTGCAATTAGTGCCCATATATGATCGCAATATTACTGTTTTGAGGTGACTTGGCAATACACGCCCTCGCTACACAACATGATATCCAAGAACACAAGCATTCTAGGTTTCAACTTTGTTAAGCTCAAATGGAATCAAAGCAAGTGCTGCGAGTTGTACAACAAGTAAATCACAAATTATTGCGCAAAGAAAATTTTGATTTAAATGAATAAACTTCAACAGCAAAAGACAATGAGGTAGAATAAGATTCATTTTACAAGCTCTAATATATATATTTTGTGTGGGCTTTATAGGTACACTTTGAAACTAGTGGATATCTGGTGAGGGTGCGTCTCTATCTCATCATGGTTTATCACAGAAAACGCACGTGACTCACATTTACTGATTTAGCCACAATGAATTCCAGTGTTTTAAAAACATTAGCTAGCAAATAAAAGTAACAGCACCTCAATTTCTCAACAGATAACTAGAGCATTAAGTCAATAACAGAAAGTCCTCAAGCGATATTATAGGAACTTTTCAAGTGTGTTATTTCAGTCATGTTTTGGGGAAACCCGGTATATTGCACACAAGCTTGCCTGCCTTCAGATATGGCGGTTGTTGAACACTAGTTGTGACGTTAGTGAGAACTGTCCTATACTTTGTACAAATGTAATGAAATCTTTGCTATCACTTGCAAGATTGTGTGATGCACTCACCTATTGGCAGCTCCTCCTTAGCTTCAAATTCGTGCAAGGATCCCTTGATGGCACCAGCGCTTCCAACACAGTCTATTGTACATACACTTTCTGCATGAAAACAACAAAATAAATAATTTTTGGATGTAAATTTTGCCGTGACGTTATGATTAACAACTTAAAGAACAAAGCTCCCTAAATCATTTCCTTGGTTTAATATTATTGAAAATAAACTTTTCATACGTTCGTAAGTACTTCATACTTTCCAAAAACTTGCTAAATGTTCATAACTTCTTTCGTACGTTGGAAAAAAACAATTTCGTACCCTCGAAAATGTTGTCGCATGTTCGAACAAACATTAGAGTGGAAAATTAAAATTTCTAGAACCGTTATAGTCTAACATTGACGGATGGGGTGAATTTTCCTGTACTATCGAAGTGCACCACAAATATTACTACTAGGATCATAAATGCAGATGTTATTCTCGTTGGTCTTATTAGAGCCATCGTCCTGTATTTCATATGTAATCAACTGACATTAAAACAAATAACCACTCTATATAGTAAGTTCAAAACACTCTTTTAGATCCATCAGGTGATGGCACCGGTATCTTTATGATTCAACAAGATAATGTGATTCTTCAGCTAGATGCAAATCAAAGACCACCAAAAATAATTCATAGTGTAAAGACGAATTGTCAATTTTCCGTCCATGATTGTATGAAATGAAATCACTGAATATGAGAAAGGGTGGTCAATGATGTGGGCTTTAACTCTAACGTGTATATTTTCTCAGAGAAGAAATCTCTACACAGTTTAGATAAAATGAATTGTAGCTATTTTAATTTTTTTTCAAGTGATCTTTCTTATGGCTGACCAAATCGTTCAAATTTATCCACCTTCTTCTGTAAGGAGCACATGGGAAAATATATTACGTACCTTCAAAAATTTGTCCAATCAAGAGCAACACGCAGCTTCTTTGGCAAGTGAAGTGGATAAAAGCCTCTAAGGTTTTTGATTCTCAAATTATTATTTAACTGTACTTTGGATTATCGTTTCTTTAATACGTCTTCAATTAAAAGAGAGGACTTATGGAGACCAATAACTTCTTTGCGTGTAAATTTTAAAAAACATTAACCGTATGGACATGACTTTCTCGAGTTAAATTTTTTTACGATGGCTTCAAATGAAGATATTGTAAGGAACAGAGTGACAAACTATAATTGACTTTACCAAATGATTGTTTAAAATACTCATATTTCTTTTGTATTAGCCATTATTTCTTTTCCTTTTGTTTCCTTGTTATGAAAACATTCATCATTGAGAGAAACAGAATTACCACATTCAACAGGAAATCACCCTCAGATTGAACAGATTGGCATTTGATCAAAATATTTGCCTCGACTGTATCTCTGTACCAATATCCAAACAAATTGCTCATCCTTTGCCATATGTTTCCACGTTAGGGGAATATTACAGGTAGGTTATCTTGTTTAACATCAAATAAAGAAAACAATATTGTCAATAATTGAAAAGCTCATTACCGAAGCAAATATAATTTTGACGTCATCCCGTAATGCAGATGTTCTGTTGAGTGATATCTGCACAGGGAAAATTTTTTGTTACATACGTTGTCAGAGCATGTGTCTTGTTGGTGGCAAGTGGGGCAGTTGGGAAAATCGAACTGTAGTTGTCCCATACTACTTGCTCAGCATGACACCAGATGACAAAGATATTAAGATCATGTGTTGGGGCTTATTATCCTGCATAAATATGCCAATGCTGGCATTTCGTTTGTAAAATTTAAATTAGCTATGCCTGGATGGTTATGTTAATTCTATCAAATCTAAGCACCGCTTGTATACCAATTGTTGGAAAAAAATGAAAGATAATATGTCCTGGTCATGAAGTTGGGTTTTGAACTAAGGGGAAATCTTTCTTCATTTAATGCAAGTCTTGTCTATAGTTATGAGATAGTGTATCTACGGCAGTAAAACAAGAAATTCAATGTGAATTTTGTTAACGACGTCGTATTTTATTGTCATTCTGTATTTTTGTAAATATTTTATTTTTCAATGTCATATTTTGTTTTTATCTTCGGTCGCTAGTGGATGGCTGATAAGGGATTTGGGACATAATATGGGGATCCAGTCCACGTCCGTCGTTATGTCACGATGCGTGAACTGAGTTTCCATAAATTACTTCAGTAAGGCCTATTCAATTTCTAGCTTCAACTGCAAAATTATATAGACTCCGAACCATACACCCCATCGGAATCATTCTTGCAAACAATATTAGAAGTTAGAATGGCACTACTTGTGGTGAATTTATCTGATATTTGATCAGTTCAGAAGATAACTTTCGGGGGAAATCAATTTACACCCAATCGGGGCAATATTTCGCCAGGGGTGTCGCCATCTTGAAATATCACACATTATCGCAAATTAAACGGATATAACTCTCACAACAACATAGCAAATGTTATCGATTTTAGGAAAGAGAAAGGCATATTAAAAGGGGGCTTATATCATGAAAGAAATACTATTTCCACTAGTTGGTGAAGTTTCCATTCAAATCGGACTTTTTACTTCTAGAGATATCAGGAAATGAAGTTACAAGAGAAGTTAATGGGGGATGGGACCTCCTCATGAGGAATGTGAACGTTGTAACGATCCAATTCCACTAATGCAGTAACATTCGCATAATATGAGATTGTTGAGGAGAAAATTGGTTGAAAATGTTTAAAGAAAGAAGAAAGATCATTAATGTGGGAACATGATATTACATGAGCTTGCTTCAAGTTCACTTTTTGTTGAAAATGTGACAAATCTACCTGCTCATATTTTTGAAGCCACACATCGCATTTCCATGCAAATTTCACCGGAATGCTTAGAATAAAGTACCCTCTAATATACCCAAACTTGATTTGACCTTAGACCCTTCCTTTTAAATCTCTGTTGATAGGGGACGGTAATGAAAGAGCTCTGTCATCATTGGTTCTTCACCCAGCCGATTTTGAGATATCAAGCAATTTTGCTACGTTCTTTGTCCTAAGATTTATTGATAGCCCCGACAGGACTATTTTTTTTTTGCACAAACATGTACAAGTGGATCCTGCAAGAATTTTTGTTTGTAAATACGTGGATGGAAGTCCCTTACGGTTTCGCCCTTTGTGTCTTTACTACAATACCGGTATCACTTTTAAATACTTGCACATTTGTTAAACAAATCGACGACTATAAAGAGATAGACACGAAGTTCTCGTAAATATTCATACCTTTGAGACTGGCAAACTTTCCTCTGATCTGGGAAAATTCATTTTCCCCAAAAAGCGGTTATCTCCTGGACTGGCTTCATTTCTTCTTGCCTAGCTCTGTTAATTCGCATTGCGACTCGACTGATAATTACGTCAAAGAAATGACCGTTGCAGGCTTCTCCCTTCCAGTGATGGCATCGATCACAAAAGAAACCCGAGAAAATCGTGCTAAGTTACCAGTGTCGTAGTTGTATATTGTTCATAATACAAACTGCATGATGATACTAGTTTGCCATTTAAAATAGTCGTCTGACCCGGTGAATCACCTGCTTTCTCTAATCAGCGAACAGGAAGATTGTTACCTGAATCCAGCAGAACAATTGATTTCTTAATGTTTATTTATAGACTTCAGCTGCCTTAGGTAATTGATTCTAATCCAGGTGCCCCGTCCAAACGACTGCATTCGCCGGATATGTGGTTAATAGAGTTATAAAGCAACCATTTTAACCATAGAAGTAACCATATATCAAACGATCGGCTCTCCTTCATCAGCGTAAAATGTTATTCGCTTAACCAGTAAACATCTTATTTGTACCAAATGACTAACCCAAATTATTTTGAAATGTAGCGTGGTAATGTACCTTGGGGATTATTATTAAGAAATGGTTTAAATTTATTGCATTGTACAAAAACATCTTTGAGGTGCCCCTTTTTACCACAGACCACCCATGGGGAATAGCTGTCAAATTTACGCTTGACCATTTTCTTTTATTTTCACGGGTCATTTGGGACCAAACTCATTCCGGGATTATATGATGGCATTGGTTTCAGCCATTTTTATCCAGTAAAAGAGACTACAACCTAGACTCCATACGAATATAAATGATACTGGAATACATAGGATGGTAGTAATTAACTTCATGTTGTCACGGGTAAAGTGGACGAGGCCGAAAGTGAAACCGCTCTTTTAAGTCGTGGACAAAGAAAACACCACAAACAGGGATAAGGAAGAGTACATGTACCGAGCCTCTATTCGTTATTTATTAATTCCCATAACAACCCCAAAATATAACAGATACACATAACATTACATAAGGATATAGGCTAAATAGGTTACCTAACCAAAACAAAACAAATCAAACCCCATCTTGGTGTATGGAGACTTTCGACTTGCTTCCCGGAATCCCTCGCTCACGCTCTGTTGACCCAAACATAAGTCTCGCGAATACCCGTTAATTTTCGCGTGTCCCTCATATCTGCCGTTGGTTACAATGTTCCAGTGTTCAATGCTATTGGGATATATAGTACTCCAGTATTTTGCTCCATTTCACTAGGTAACTCAGGTATGATATGGGATGATGCAGCAAGTGACCTCGTCAATCAGTCAGGACTGGCCCAAAGGCCGCACGTTGGTGGATACACTAGGAAAATGTAATAAAACAATTGGCTATTACCACTTGTCGGTTTTTCAAAATTAATACAGGTTCTAGCTTTTCCCCAAGGCTTTAAATTCCCAACGACGGAACATATATTTACAAACAAGTGAACGCTTCTGGTCACTGCTTTTAATTATGGCGCCCTCTGTTTTTACCCTTAATATCCCGGCGTCTTTAAATACCAAAATCTGCAATGCTCTTGACTAGTTTTCTTTCACTCGGAAACCTATACAAACTTTACACTGCATGCTTTTTAACGAGCCCAGTGTACGGGATCCTTTGCACTTCTGGCCCCCTTTTCCTTACTTTAACAAATACACCAAAACATGATAATTACATTCCATAAACATCTACCTCTTGCACGTATTACAAGAACAAGTATTCAACACATTTCACATAACACTAGTGCAATAACAACATTTAATACTCAAAATCATGATACTCACTTAACGAATACGCAACTTGTTTATCATTCCAAAAGCCCTTTTACCTTCATTCCCTCACTTAAACCTGCAACAGCGCTAACATTTAACAATATTAAAAGATCAACTTACATGTCGTAATCGTACAAAATTCCCCTTCAAGGTGAATATAGGTGGGGCATTACGCCCGGACTACCAACTCCTAGAAAATATCACTCTCCGACCTCAGCGCCGAAAGGATTCTCTCAAAATTCGCCCTCAATGACGTTTCAAGAAATAATGTGTCCTCACTGACACAAAACGGCAATTTACGTGTTCTCAGTAACACATTTTACCAATATAAACAAATTTCATGCCCTCAATGGCACACCCAGGAGTTGGTCGGTCCTCTTTCTCCGTCCGCCCTTGTTGCGAGATGTAAAGCAACTACTTCCCAATTCAAATTACCCAGCCAACCTGCCCATTGTCAATAACAGTACAATTTACCTAACAATAGGAGAGTTATGCCTGGCTTGCTATACAATCTGCTTTAAGCCGTTCTCACTAGCTGGGCAGCAATAAAGAAAATTTTCCTCCTACCTACCCGTGTGACACATGTGCATCTTTTTGGTTCAAATGTTCCTTTTCCCACTTAGTAACAATAAGCATAGGACTCCTCAACGACTAACAATTCGGTACTGTGCTCCAAATGCATTTAAACAACCATAACTTTGGTTGAGTTGCGCAAAACATATTTGTTTTGTTATTAACAAACTTTCTGTGTCATCGTGACTAATTAAGTATAGTATGCACTGGCTCCTAGTTAGGGAATCACGGGTCGATTTTACATAAATTAATAGTTTGCATGCATCATGTGGGCCTTGCAATTGCATCCCATACAGGCCGGAAAAAATCTTCTTCTTCACTGAGAAAGTTTGATGAAATAAGTTAAAATCGGACTAACGAAAGGTTATCAAATACCCCAAAACCTTAGTCACGTGCATGTCAGCTTCACCAATCACTACCAGTATAATGTTCCAGCTTATTTGTAAGTTCCCGTGTGGTAAGAAGGACGATCATACAAATACATTGTTAGCTGGTCTCGAACGTTCCAAATGTTAGAGTCTGCATTGTTATATTTGAGCTTTTGCAAGGCTTGATTAACTATGTAATTCTTTGGATGATTTTTTTTTCTAGACAATTTTTCATAAGTCACGTCAACACTTGCAGACTATGAATGCAGTCATATTGGCACAGTTAGGTAAAAACCATAATAAATCTTATCAAATATTTACGACGATTT
The DNA here is from genome assembly GCA_037179385.1 of Holothuria scabra. Classification (NCBI taxonomy): domain Eukaryota; kingdom Metazoa; phylum Echinodermata; class Holothuroidea; order Aspidochirotida; family Holothuriidae; genus Holothuria; species Holothuria scabra. Next base: position 9,415,160 of record CM074198.1, read on the forward strand.
GTTCCTGGCATTGTGTAAGTCTTCTAATTAAGATCTCACTTGCTGTTCTACTGATTCAAATTAATCACCCAGAAAAATTTACAACTGTTGCTGGTTATCGCTTCCAACGAAATATTTATTTAATTATCCGAGACAATATCATCCATTGTTGCTTCAGAAGGTTAGTGCAGGGAGCTGTTTATACCCCGATAAAGTACAAATATTCCCAACGTGTTATCATCTCTGCAAAACTATTTGACGTCATCGAAAACATTGTGTGCATAGGCTTTATTGTGCCTAACATTTTCGGTGTTGCAAGCTTCATAGGTTCGATTCCAAATCTCACGTAGGTAAGTTTTTAATCTTTCTCTCTCTCTTGTGTTTATCACGGTTAAAATTGAAGTTAAGAAGTGAAAAAACCCTTTCGTCAAATGTGTTTCATTTGCTCGGCAAATTAAGACAATAATCAAGTAAAAAGACATTGAAAATGAACAGTTTCCTGCCAAACCGAAGAAACGATGAAAAAAGCTCTCTTGAAATGTGGACAAAATCATCCTCTATTTGAATTCCATTTAAACAACCGACAAAAAGCCACATTGTTACAGATGTCATTGTCAGGCGCGGTTTGTGGGTCTTGTTTTGCCGAAAAATCGGCCAGTTCGTGACACAATGGCCAAATCCACTTTCACAGTGAGAGGATTCTCTCTAAAGTATCGTACCTTATGTTTAAATGCCGATATTGTCCACATAAATATCCCTACGTGCACGCGCTTCGCGCGTATTTTAGGAGGTAACCAATGTCTGCAATTTCTGTTTTGGGTATACTTTGGCTACTTGAGTTGCAAAATTTGCACCTTTTATCCTCCTGTATACACAATGTTTCTTCAACTATCCTATGGGTTTGGTTTTAAATTGTGTGTTTGGTAACAATTTCTCTTTTTTACTCAGTATGTTATAACCTCAGATTCCTTTCAAATAGACTGGTGGGATATCTTTTATGATGGCTTAGGTAAATAAGTTAATATTAAAGTGATAAATATAACTGGAATTTATTTCACATTTAGAGCAAAAAGTGTTCATCGGCATCCTTTCATTCGGCGTCTGTTTTTTCCCTCAGAGTAGGCATGAAAAATTGTTGATACATTGCACTTTGTCACGTAAGACATGGTATCCGTAATAGCAGTAGGTGATCCAAGCTGGAGCGAAATAGGGCACACCAGGTAAGCGGGTTGGGTAAATAGTTCGATTTGGTGGTTTATAACTTGCGCACATTTTCCAAACAGTCGGGATAAACAACAAGAACATATCTTGCGGTCTTTCTTTGTTTATCAACTTATAACCTATCAATTCATAGTATCCGGAAGGATTTTAAGTGTGGTTTTGCCCTGTTGCAGTGTATCTTAATTCCCTTTCTGGTGTAAAAATTTGGTTCTATCTGTACACATTTTTGTTTGTTGTGATACAGAATAAGATGTATGTTTGAAACTATATACACGTACTCATCCAAAACAAGGAAACGCGGTGTACCTTGTGCTGATCTCGTTTGGGTATCCACCGTATGCCTAACAGTTCCATGCAGCAATGAATAACCGATTCGACTTGTTGATGGTGGTTCATAACGTGAAACAAGTTACACTAAAAGAAATAACTGTTTTACATTAATATACTTCAAAATATGCTACGAATAGCACCATTTTGCATCTCATGAAACTTTTAAAAGCACTGAAAAATTTTTTGATGGGAGCGGGACACACCATTCTCTTACGCACTCCCTCTCTGAGACTGCCTTCGAATAAACCTTGACTCCTCTCATGAAACTTTCTAGAAGCTTCCAGAAATACTACGTCTTATCTAATAAATGTGCCCTCTTCACTGTTCAGAGTATGATATCCTATAGTTGTACAAACTATGCCTCTCAGTCAGTCAGCTCTGTGTTCAGATCTGACTTAACACATAACAGTACGCTCTTGGAACAGAGGTCGTATTGTTCATCGCGCATTATGAAATGGCAGGGTTAGCCTCTTTGCACGCATCACCATAATAATCGACCAAATACTTTTATGCAATTGTCAAATGTGTGTTCTCTTTCCAAAATTAGGTTCAAAATGGAGTCACCATCTGGACCAACCGCGTCTTTTACTACAAAAAACAACAAAGGTAAGACGTGCTCATTTCTTTTCACAGGCTGCCTCTTAGATTTGTTTACCCAGTTGTGTGAGTAGGTTAGTTAATTAGTTAGTAAGATGGAGTTGTATAAATGGAAAAAGGGCCGTGGCCTGCTCGACCTGAACCAATTAGTTGGAAACTGGGCCATAAAACTAACTAAATAACTTTATTGCTTATGTGTGAGAGAGACAAAACAAGCCTAAAGTGAATCCTTTCCCATATCACCTTCATAAAAACCAGATAGGAAACAAATCCTAGTAAGCTGCTATTTAGAAATAACATCTCACTAGTAAAACACAGGTCACTTGTAATCATCCTTCCCATAATTCCTTGCCAGGAACATTGGCCAATTTGGGAGACACGAGAAAGTCGTTCCCCTTAGACACTATGAAGTAAATATGAGACTTGTAGATATGTAGAGAATTAGAGAAATTGTACCCCGAGGAAAGGTCAGTGACTTCCAGTGCTCCACTCATCATAAAATCTTGCAGTGGCTACTTTATGGTGTGTCAAAACTTTTGCATGATTACGTGAATGTAAGTTATGGACAGAAATTATCACCAAATGTGTGTTGAAAAACATTTTCCTCATGAGTAGGGTTAGAGAGTGTGGTGCCGATGTTGAGAATAAAAAGTATTTGCGACTGAAACATTTCGTTGAAAGGATTGGTGTCAGCAAGAATTGAAACAACAGAAGAAAGAACCTGAAAAAATATACACGAGGAATGTCAATGTTGACAAGTAATGTCCATTAACGAGGTATAAGACTTCTGAATTGCATCGCATTCATCCTTCAAAGGATTTGCTGCGACGAAAGTTTATTAATAAAATCAACCATATTCTTAATTTCATCATAAGGAAAAGTTTGAGCTTGTGTCGTGATTTCCTAGATAAGAAATTTGGAAATATCGTACAATAATTTTTTTTTAGTTGTATCCAAACAGTGTGCGCATAACAAAAAAAGAGAGGTCTTAAGAACGATTGTAAAGATATAACTTCTCTAAATATGTATGTTTCTGCAGCAACGTGAGGCTTATGCAAATATGATGATGATAATGTGAGTGTTGCTCAATAATGACGATTCTTTTGTTAAACCTATTTTACATCTCTAAATAACTCATGACATAGTTCACGCCTAGGTAGTTGAAACTGATCAATTTCAAGGACACAATTTTAACTTCCAAAGTAAAAACCTCAGGATTAACTAATGTTACAACTGTCTTTGAAATGGATAATTCAAAAATAAAGGATAATATTAGCCACATACTAAATGACTTCACAAGAATTGCGAAATGAGTTCATGTTTATTAATGGTTAAGTGCAAATAAGAAATAACATCGTAAATGGCCAATTTCGGTTTATTTTGATATAAGAGTTGCGGCTGTTTTCATGGTTTTAATGGTTTCAACATCAATCATTTCAAATTTTTGCATATACTGCTAACAATGCAAATAGTACCATGCACTCCAGATGATGAGTTGATTGTATTGCACATTCCATGTAACAGTCAATGAAACAATGTGGCACTGTATTTTAATGAGTTAGAAAGATGCTGAACTTGGTAAATTTGAATGCAATTCCTCTTCATACTGAAGTGATCGTGTATTCATCTTGAAAGGTATATCATAATTGTGTGCTCAACTTACGACGTTACGGTAAATTCTTCCGTGCTCTTCAGATGAACACTTTAAGATTCCATTGTATACTTATTTGTGACATATGAACCCGTCTTGTACGCCACGTTTCAATCATGTTTGATTTGGTACAGTATACGTCAGTTGGGTAAACTTTTATCCAGGTTACATACACATTCCTGGTCAGGAATGGGGTTAAAACATGGTTCAAGTTTGTTACAAGAGTGTACATTCAGCAAAGTTTCCCTAACGAGAGTGACTTTTTACCAAAGTAGTGTTAAGTTTTACTCAACAGTAAAGCAAAAGATAAACGTGCTTAACCATTTAAGTACGAAGATTATTGTATCAGGGAAAGTTGCTTGCCGAATTCCAAATTTCTGCTTTTCGAAGAGTTTTGAAAATATGGAGCTTGTAGAAATTGTTGGCATCCTACGATGAAATGTAAGTTTCTTGTAAAGAAATTTGAAAAGGTTGGAAATTATGCCCTTCTTCCCTGTCTGTCTTTCCTGTAAGCAAAACACGAGTTTTGACGTCGTTTGAAGATAAGTGTTAAGGTTAGATACCGTAGGGATGTACGACTCAATTTTTAATCCAGCAACGCCCACAACCGTTTTTCCAGTTGAGAGGTACTTTTGTATGAAACGGCACATGGATCGAACACCGGACCTCGTGCTGAGGGGTTCGCCTGAAAGGTGTTGTTCATATGCGCTACCTTAAACCTGCAGATTGAGGCTCTCCGAAAAGTTTTGGAAAGTTTCCAATACTGTATTGCCTTTTTATACACATGTATAAACATCAGGAACTGGTATTGGAGAGAAAATTTGAATTTAGTTTATTAACTTAAGGGGAATTGACCAAACCGGACTGTGGTTTATCCGTGCCACTAAATGATGTGCCGAATTTTTATTTTTTTCAGAACAAACTAGCAACAGTTCCATAAACTTTGTTGCCTATTTTGTTGACAAATGTTTGAAAATGAAGAGTCTGAAATGGAAACTGTGGAATTTTATAAAGGAAAAATTCTAACTGTAGTTGACAGGAGTCACTTAATGATCCGGTGTAAATTTGACTTTTTCATAATTAATAGCCAAGGAAACATTTTCCACTCCCACCTTGCAAATACGCCACTTTTGTAAAGACGTAACAACTTTGGCTTAGAAATTTTAGTTAAAGTGAGAATTAGGACATTTAGCAGGCTGTCTTTATGAGATTATAAATTAGTGAAAAAGTAAGTGAATGACTAACCTTTACGGATTTGTCCTGAAGGAATTCGAGATGCAATGAAGAACTACTGGTTGTTTTATTCACAAGAACCGACTGTGGAGACAATGTTATGCCATACAGAGGGCGTCGAAATAAGCAAGGAAGAGTTACCGGAAATTTTAAGTCTCCTCCCCGACATCAGAGGCAAAAGAGTTTTGGAACTAGCAGGAGGAATTGGGTAAGTTGAGTGACTTTTAAAACACTCACAAACACACACACCCTATAAATATACATTACATATATATGTTTACCAACTTACGTACATCTATCTGTTAACACTTAGGACTTACGGGCCGTTGAAATAACGTGCACGTTTATCTGAAAACGCAACGGGGAAATATATTCTGATGTATTTTACTGTTTTTTCGCCTTAACGTCCTGACGGTATACCGATTTTCCCCTAGCGGTTGATCCAGGTATATATATATATATATATATATATATAAGGTCGAAATGCTGCAGAGCACTGTTGAAATGTGTATATATATATATATATATATATATATATATATATATATATATATATATATATATATATATATATATATATATATATATATATATATATATATATATATATATATATATATATATATATATATATATATATATATATATATATATATATATATATATATATATATATATATATATATATATATATATATGGACAAGACAAACATCAAATCCGAAGCGATCGCTGTAAAAACAGAACCGGACGAAAGTGATAGTCAGGAAACATGAGTGCGAAGGATAAAACACAAATCAAAAAAAGGAAAAGAGCGTCCTGGTTGAAAAAGTGCATGTAAAAATCGAACATGGTCGGAAAGGTACCAGGGGTGTCGTGAACAGAATTGAGTAGGGGGTGGTACCTTTCCCTGTAATCGTTCGAGGTGTAATGCCCAGTTGTTGGCAAACACGACCTCGTCAACATTTCAGGCCCCAAAGGCAATAGCTTCATTGTCAAACAAAGATTCTCCTGCATTTACTCTAATGTAGTTTATATTTTAGCTTGTGGAAGATGTAAATCGTTTTATGTGGGAGAGACCAAGCACCGCCTCGCGGATCGAGTCACCGAGCACCTTAGGTCCATCAAACAGAATCTCAATGGATACCCGGTGGCTGCACATTTCAATCCCCCTTCACCTTGTTCAATACAGCATTTAACCGTTACGGCAGCTGTAATGTGCCGAGGCTCCGATCGTGACCGCCTTAGTGCTGAAAACCGACTGATCATGAGGCTAGGTACTCTCGCTCCCCACGGCCCTAATGTTATAATTGACCTTTTGTAATATTCACCGCTTTTTTGAACCAGTTTTTACTCTTTTTACACTTACCCGTTCGTGCTCGTTTTTTACTGTGTAGGCCTTATTTTGTTTTTGCTGGTCCTAGCTTTTGTCTACTTTTTTCCGACCATGTTCGATTTTTACATGCACTTTTTCACCCAGGACGCTCTTTTTCTTTTTTTGATTTGTGTTTTATCCTTCGCACTCATGTTTCCTGACTATCACTTTCGTCCGCTTCTGTTTTACAGCGATCGCTTTGGATTTGATGTTTGTCGTGTCCAATTGTTACTGTTAGTTGATCAGTTTGGTTTTTGCCACCTGATGAAGGGTTTATACCCGAAACGTCGTGGAGTTTTCCGCAAACTTTTAAGCACTTTTTACTACCTCTTTTCGACCTACATATTTCCACAGTGCTTCCGCAGCATTTCGGCCTTATACATACATATATATATATATAAAGGTCGAAATGCTGCGGAGCACTGTTGAAATGTGTAGGTCGAAAAGAGGTAGTAAAAAGTGCTTAAAAGTTTGCGGAAAACTCCACGACGTTTCGGGTATAAACCCTTCATCAGGTGGCAAAAACCAAACTGAACAACCAACAGTAACAATTGGACACGACAAACATCAAATCCGAAGCGATCGCTGTAAAAACAGAACCGGACGAAAGTGACTGTCAGAAAACATGAGTGCGAAGGATGAAACACAAATCAAAAAAAGAAAAAGAGCGTCCTGGATGAAAAAATGCACTTAAAAATCGAACATGTTCTTAAAAAAGGGAAAACAGGAGACAAAAACTAGCTCCGGAAAAAAAATTGTGAATAAGGCCTACACAGAAAAAAACGAGCACGAACGGGTAAGTGTAAAAAGAGTAAAAACTGGTACAAAAAGGGGGTGAATATTACAAAAGGTCAATTCTAACGTTAAGCCCGTGTGGAGCGAGAGTACCTAGCCTCATGATCAGTCGGTTTTCAGCACTAAGGCGGTCACGATCGGAGCCTCGGCACATAACAGCTGCCGTAACGGTTAAATGCTGTATTGAACAAGGTGAAGGGGGATTGAAATGTGCAGCCACCGGGTATCCATGGAGATTCTGTTTGATGGACCTAAGGTGCTCGGTGACTCGATCCGCGAGGCGGCGCTTGGTCTCTCCCACATACAACGAGTTACATCTCCCACAAGCTAAAATATACACTACATTTGAGGAAATGCAGGAGAATCTTTGTTTGACAATAAAGCTGTTGCCGTTGGGGCCAGAAATGTTGACGAGGTCGTGTTTGCCGACAACTGGACATGTATTACACCTCGGACGGTTACATGGAAAGGTACCAGCCGTGTCGTCGAAAGAAGTTTGTGGGTGGGAAGCCCGAACTAAATGGTTGGCTAAATTTTTCTCAACTCTAAAGGCAGTGATGGGGGTTCCGGGAAAACATCACGGGTTGAGGGGTCTTGTCGGAGCAACTTTACATTTTTGTGGATAGCGTGTAAAATAGGACGGATCGAAGGGTGATAAGAAATAACTAAAGGAATACGTAGATTGGTACCAGATTTGCTCTTTTTCTCCAAGGCTTCCTTTCTGCTGGTTCCTTGAATTCTGCGTAGGGCATTAGAGAGGATTTTGGCAGGGTACTGGCGTTTTTCAAAAAAGGACAAAATTTCTTCAGAGGCAGTAGAGAAGTCAGAATCCTCCGAACAAATTCGTCTGGCTCGCAAGAGCTGGGAATAAGGGATAGATTTAGTGCAAGATTTGGGGTGGTTAGAAGGGTACAAAAGGTAGTTATGCGAGTCGGTTGGCTTAAAGTGTAGGTTAGAGGTAATTGTACGGTTGTTGATGGACCTTGTTCAATACAGCATTTAACCGTTACGGCAGCTGTTATGTGCCGAGGCTCCGATCGTGACCGCCTTAGTGCTGAAAACCGACTGATCATGAGGCTAGGTACTCTCGCTCCACACGGGCTTAACGTTAGAATTGACCTTTTGTAATATTCACCCCCTTTTTGTACCAGTTTTTACTCCTTTTACACTTACCCGTTCGTGCTCGTTTTTTTCTGTGTAGGCCTTATTCACAATTTTTTTTGTCCGGAGCTATTTTTTGTCTCCTGTTTTCCCTTTTTTAAGAACATGTTCGATTTTTAAGTGCATTTTTTCATCCAGGACGCTCTTTTTCTTTTTTTTTGATTTGTGTTTCATCCTTCGCACTCATGTTTTCTGACAGTCACTTTCGTCCGGTTCTGTTTTTACAGCGATCGCTTCGGATTTGATGTTTGTCGTGTCCAATTGTTACTGTTGGTTGTTCAGTTTGGTTTTTGCCACCTGATGAAGAGTTTATACCCGAAACGTCGTGGAGTTTTCCGCAAACTTTTAAGCACTTTTTACTACCTCTTTTCGACCTATATATATATATATATATATATATATATATATATATATATATATATATATATATATATATATATATATATATATATATATATATATATATATATATATATATATATATATATATATATATATATATATATATATATATATATATATATACATATATATATATTTATTTATATTAAGTAAACCAGTGCGGTGTTGAACAGTCGCATGAAGACCTTAGGCCATTTTTTCCTCAAACATAGGCATTGCCTTATACTGAAAGAGGATTTATTTTTTTGAAATGGAAAACTTAGCCTCAAGCAGGATTCGAACCAGCGATGCCTATGTTTGAGGAAAAAATGGCCTAAGGTCTTCATGCGACTATTCAATACCGCACTGTTTCACTTATTCATATAAGGTCGCTACGTCACTCGACTTACCTTATATATATTTATATATATATATATATATATGTATATGTATAAATCAAAATTGGTAAGAGTGGAAAATCTGGCTGAGGTGAAACTGAAACGATGTTGACTCCACCGGGATTCGAACTCGGGACCTCCCGCTTTCTAGTGCGGACGCTCTAACCACTGTACATCGTACATTGTGGAACGGAATAATATAGTTCTGCCAATTAACATCTACCTCGGATGTTAACAAGATCAGATCAAGGGTTTCTGAATCTAATTTTAAATACCGGGCCTGTTAACCCAACATATTGCTTCTTACATTTCAAACAAGTGGCTAAATTGATGACACATTAACCCTAGTATTTTATACATAAATCTTAAAGTAACAAACCTTCACTCTAAAAAATATTGGGCAAATATTTGCCCAACTTTTTACCAACACTGGGTATATATGTGTCCTCCCAACAATTGGGCAAACTGTTGGGCAAATGGTGTTGGGCAATGCAGCTACCCAGTATGTTGGGTGCTTGTTTGGATTTCAGTAATTACAATATAACCTGATATGTAATTACAAAGTACCCTAACACATACACCGTTTATCCTCCAAGAGTAGCTGGGGCACCAGCGACGATGAACTTGGTAGGTAAACAGTGAAGTGTGTAGTTTAAAGTATCAAACTCAATCGCGAACTTTGTATTTCTTCTCCCATTAATTATGTAGCAATGAAAACTTCTTTTTTCTATGCGACCATTGCTCTTTAAGTACTTTCGTCCAGATTTTTACTGCTATTCTACCGTTAGCTTTTTATTTACCAAATACAACCTTATTCAACCATGAGATCTTATAATGAACCACTTATATTACAATAATTATCTGTAAAACTTAACTGATCTTTAACTTATCATCTGATTGGTCAATTGCATATTACCCAACTGTTGGGTACTTCAAAACTTGCCCAACACCTTTTACCGACACCTGGATTTTGCCCAACCTTAATTTGCCCAACAATATGGGTACCCATTTATTGGGCAATAATTTGCCCATGTTGGGCATTTTGTATTTTGCCCAACACTTTTTACCCAACAGTTTTTAGAGTGTTGGTAGCACAGCCAGAAAAAAAGGAATCCTGTAATAAAAAATGGAACCCTGTTGTAACAAACTGAAAGCACCCAATCAAAATGCAGCAACGAATACCGTTACGGTGGGGTGCGATAAATGGAATAGGACAACGTGCGACCTTCGCATTAATTTTTATGAAAAAAATCAACATATCTACAGGAAATATTTTTCTTTTCAATTCAGACGCTTTACAACCTTCATAGCTCAGGAAGCCAGTCACGTGACTACCGTAGACTTCATGCAGCCATTTATAGAAGAAAACAAGAAAAACAATAAGAAATACACGAACATTGAATACATAGTAGACGACGTTTTAAATCTGGAGTTACCAAAGGAAAAGTGAGGACAACTTTACATATTTGTTTTCATGATGCTTTAACAGGGAAGGTAGTGGTCGATTTAAAATAGTTAAATTCCAGTCACCGTATGACGATGGGTGTATTTTTCTAAGGCTTCTAAAGGGAACGCCCTGGAATCCAACAGGAAAGATGGTCGAATTAAAGTGGTTGGCTGGATTCCATTCACCAGGTTCTCAGAAACTCAGTTTATCGTTCACTATAACTCTAGTGTGCATTATGCAAAAATGTTCCTGGAAAATCCTGAAAATAAATTCCAAACTTATTGCCAGCCGTCAACTTCTAAGTCAAACAAGGGAACTAGGTGTCATGATTTTCAATGAAACCCTAAGTGCCTGTAAACTACCGACTGTTCTAGTTCATTACTGTAGTAGGCAAGTTTCCATAGAACACTGATACTTTTTTAAAGTTTTAAGTGTGTCTCCAATTAGCATGCGTGCTAAAGCGAACCAAATTTGTGATTGATAATGAAAAATACCAAGTGAAAATGGGATATACTTTCAACTTTCGGTTCCCTTATCTTAACTTTTTTCTAAGGACTCACAGTCAAATTCAGGAAGCCAATGAGCAACAAGCTCGACTTTAACCAATTTATTAAAAAATTAAAGGAAAACTCCATCTAGCTAATAAATAGTTAAATGGATTTTAACGACTCAGTTTCTAGCCGATTGGTTCAGGTCGGGCCGGGAACGGCCTCATGCCCTGTTTCTAGTGGTGGCTCACTGGCTCGTTTCCGCTACTCCATTGCTTTTGCTGAGAAACAAGAGCAATATCAGTATGTTCCATTTTTACATATTTCGGTATGACTCGGCGTTTGTCCAGCAGTTGAACTCTAGACCTCCCGGCTGAAAGAACTATGCCCTGATCAAAACTTCCATCCAACTGACTAACACTAGAGTCAATTCTCTGTACGCGAGAGCCGAGAAATTTTTTCAACGATAATGTTCTTAAAAGGTAGACTTAAACAGATTGGTTTTGCTTCATTTATGATCTCTCAATTCCGATAACTGCAATAAACGAGTCCGTTAATTTGTGTTGTAGCTTTGCACATGCGCACATCCTCCAAATCGTCTGTTAGTTAGTAAGATGGATATTTATGGCCAAGTTTCCAACCTATTGCTTTAAGTCGACCCGGTCACGGCCTCTTTTCCACTTATGGCTCACTGGCTTGTTTTCCCTACTTCATTGCTTATGGAGAAAATCACGCACAACGGCAGTAGGTTCCATATGTAAGACGGATGCTCTACCGCTGGACCAAACACGCGGTCTTCCAAATCTTCGGGATAAACAAACCAATCCGGCACCTACAACAAGTGTTCCAAAATTTAACAGGAAAGTTTGGTGATATCACCCTTTCTTAATCCAACCATAACATAAAGAGCGCGAGGAAACACGGTGTAACCTCGAGCGCGGGGTACGTCAGACCACAGTATCCGAGGTAGTACTTCCATGACCACACGCTTGTACTCCAAGCGAAATTTCACGCGCCAACGAATTACCGAACTAGCTTACCACTACTATCTCACAAAACACAACTTTGAGCAGAAATTTAGATTTTAACTAAATTAAAATATCTTTGTTCTTCACACCCCAGTTTTGATTTGATTTTTTCTAACTGGTTGCTGATTTATTTCTGTGAAAGTGATATTCTGAAACTGGTGGGAAGACTACTGATGTGGCTGAAAGATGGCGGGTTTTTCTTTTTCAGAGAATCTTGTTATGAACCCAGCGGTAAGTGAGGAAAACCTTTTGTAGTTGATTTGAAAATCTGGTTTTCAGTTAAGCAGTGGCATTCATCTGAGGCAGATTTAGCACCGCAAGAAGTGTTGTTCTCAATTTTGAAACCAGGGCCATTACAAGGCCTGTTGACTTTACCCTAATAAGCCTGTCTATGCTGATGCTTCCACAATAATTGAGATTCCCAGTAGAAAGATGGGAAAAGTTGGGAAGATTTTTGATGTCGTTGTCTTCATTTTCCATATTCGCTCTGCGCCTTTTGTAACAGCTCGTTAATTTACAAAATTAAGGATAAACATCAACAATTTACTCCTACCAAACGGTGCAAAAAGGAATTTGTTGAACTTGGAAGGTCAAACAACGTCGTCCAAAATTTTCAAGAAGCTTCCAAAATCGTCCAACTTTTGCCCAAGATTGTAACCACAGACAGGTTTGCGAATGAACTGAAAAGACTGAAATGGAATTTGAAAAGCACAAAGATTGTTAATGATATGAGCAAATCATCTTCATGTTGTGTGATAAGCAGTGGTGTAATCAGACCTGACTGTCCGGGGGCAATAGCATAGAGGTTGCCTGATTTTGTACTAGTTGAGTTGTGTTAGTTTGTGCGTGTCTTAGGGCTTTAAGGGAAGTGTTGAGGGGTCAATTTTGGACCCTACAACTCACCCTACCCCATTGACCAAAAGGTACATTTTTATGCTTATGTTTTTTTTTTTTTTTTTTTGCTTTTTCTAGCAAGAAACCAATATTTTAAATCAATCTGACTTTTTTCCTAAAGTTTGGACACTACTGTATACGTTACGTACCGAAAATTTGGATTCTTTACACATTTGTAAATATGGAACTGGTATTGCAGAAAATAGATTAGATTTAAGGTTTCCTGTAAGGACATTTGCAAATTTGGGGGACTATAGAAGAATCTGCGTTTCCTGTTAGCATATATCTGAGATAGCATCATGTCGACTGAAGGTTGTGTTCTTTAAGGAGTGAGGATTAAGGGTTCTCGGTAACATTAAATAACTCTTGAAATTTTGTTGCCTTTTTTTAGACAAAAATGAAAGTCTATATTGAAGAAAAGTTTAAGGGAACGGCACTGTAGCAGGTAGGACAAATTATCCACTGACTGCTATAGGCTATGAGTGGTCACCTACAGCTTTAAGGCATGCAATTTAGGGCGCGCGAAGCGTGTGGAAAATTTTGCCTTTTTTGAAACTAATAATTTCAAGGTTGGACCTTTTATTAGGAAGAATTCGGAATTTTGATGAAGGAAATCTTGAAGAAACCGCACTGTATTTAACTGGTGCCTTAAATGGCAAATTTTCGAATTTTTCACTTTTGTGAGGAAGGGCGCAACCGCCCTGCCTCCTGAAGCTCCGCCACTGCTCTGCAACATTTAGCGTTGCAAAAATAAACACCACTGCTTCAGGGACGTATTCCGGTGCTCCAAGCGCGCCGAAATTTCTGCCCTTTGGAAACGATAATTAGTTGATATGGAGCTTATATTGCAGAAAGCTTTCAGATTAAAGAGCTGGTGGATTCTTGAAGAATCTGCACTTCCTTCAAATATTGGTGGCAAATCTGAAAATGATTGCTTTTCTAAAGTCCTCCCTACTCTCTGGCAAAGAGCAAGAGAGAAAGTCTTGCCTCCGATAAAGTGGACCTCAGATACTATTCTGTTAGCTTTAGGCGACTAATTGAGTGTTCATTTATTTTTCTAAACGAATGTTCATATATTGACCAAAACAATGTTCCATGAATGCACATCAAACTTTCTTTCGATGTTATAGTTGGTCCACTATCTTTGTTTTCTTATTTTTCTTTTCTTCCTTCCCCCTTTCTTTTCTTTCTCCTTCTTTTCCTTTTTCCTTTTTTCTTCTGCCTTTTGTTTCTTTCCTTCTCCTCCCTTTTCTTTTTTTCTTTTCCTCTTATTCCCTCTCTTTTCCTCTTTTCCATTTCATTCCTTCCCGTCCTTCCCTTCCCATTTTTCTTTCCTACCCGTTTTTTTTTGTGTGTTTTTGTGCCCCCCCCCCCCCCCCTGATTACGCCACTGGGGATAAGTTTGGGACTACACTTGGAACGAAAAAATGAGCAACCAGTCAATTAAAGACATCTTTTGACTACATAAGTGAGGAATGTGAGGGATGTTCACAAGCACCTCTTTTGTACAGAAACACAATGCAACCGGGTCTGATCAACCGTTGTGGGAACTATGTACCAAACATTTCTCCATTAACCCTTTTTCATGTACGCTGGATAGTGTTTAGCCTTATCAGTTCCACGCAACTGTCAAACTGTACTCGAAATTGGTCAAGACAATAGTACCACGCTTCTTCCTTGTTCAGGGTATAAAGCAAAAACTTTCTAAACTTGATATTTGCAGAGGGATTTTACTTAATTTACCACTTCGACGTTCTGAACAACGCTAGGTACTCCACCTTTTGGAGTTTCAGGGATGTTTCACAACGAGTTGGGGGGTAGGATTAAATTTTGTAGCTAGGGTTAACACATATCGTATCTTCTAACTCCATTAAGGTAAGTGCATATGTGAGAATTTCAGGAGAGTGTAGAGGGCGTACTCATGAAATAGAAAGTGATGCACTAACGTTTACTATATATTACTTTTACCAAACGTAACTTGGCACATTTTTCATGCTTTGTGTACCAATATTTTTTAGCAATGAATTGAGTAGCCTTGCTGGCAAAAGAGCTTGTCCGTTTCAGTTTCCACGGTTGTTCTTAGGGTGTGCATATAACAGAGTTGACAAAATTGGCTTCAAAAAATTCATGAGTAAAAACATTTTATTTTACTATCAGTGGCATCACCAGGATTTTGAAAGTGGGGACAAATGGTTGGCACGAAGAAACTGTTGGGGGACAAATAATTTGGGGCGAATCGCCAGTCTATGCGAGTGGGATCCAGGGGCGCGAGCCCCCTGGAAGCTCCAAGGTTTAAGCATATCTCTCAGTCAAAACTTAAGCGTCAGCATAGGCGTACGAGGCGGGGGGCAGGGGGCAGACTGCCCCCCCCCAAATTTTCTCAAGACCTAAAATTCGGGCAGAGATCTGGAAAAAATCGGGCAGCCGTTTGAGTCTTAAAACCTGGTTTGTTTCTACTTACACAGAAAACTCCTAGGCGTGCCAGAATTCCTTTAAACACTTGGCCGAAAAAATAATAAAAAGGCATTAAAGTCACGGTACAATTTTCATGAAAACTCTAAAAGATACCAAAATTCGCGACACATTCAGGCAGATTATGAAAAAACAATTTTTCGTCAGCCTCACTTCATATTCTTGCGCAAACCTTTGCCCGAAATGACACAATATTCGGGCAAAAGTTGCAAAAAAGTGCTGGGATATTTTTAATTGCCAGATTACAAGGGGAGAGAGGATGTATATACAGTCCCCAAAATTTTGCCCGAACAAATCAATCAAAAGCTATCTTGTGACGCACCATATAACTAAATGACAATCACCAATAGTCACCAGAAGGCTGAAAAGTACTTGTTCGAGAGGTATTTGGGCAGCATACGAATGAGATGACGATTTTGCACTTTTCAAAATGATCCTCTTAAAATTTTGCGAAACTTTTCAACCTGCAGTGCTGTGGAACCAAAATTCGGGCAATGGTAAACAAATCAGCGTAGCTTGTTTGCTCACTCATACGAATTTATGGAGAACAAATCTGCAAGTAAATCTCCCCACAAATTCATGTAAAAACATCTAGCAACGTGACAAGCCGTTTTTTTTTCTCAAACGGCGTGAGTAGAAAAATCATTTATATATAGTCGGGAGTTCGGGCCGAGTCATATAGACAGTTGTATCAATTCAGTGGAACTGGAATTCGGGCAAGAGTCGCAACAGAGTCACAGACATACGGTACTCATGTTTTTAACTCCGTTTTACAGCTTTCCCCGAAAGAAACAAGACCAGGTAATGTTTTATACATTCCCACAGTGGCGTAGCCACGGGGGGGGGGCTGGGGCCTAGGTCCCCCAGATTTTCTTCAGGCCCTCCAGATTTTTTGCGTTCTGATAAAGTAATTGAAAAAAATAAAATTTTTGAACGGAAATCAAATTTGAAGTATTTCCTCCAAAACAGTAAATAAATAAAATGTGTAAAAATTGAAAAAAAAAATATGGATGAATGTGTGTAAAACACATTATGTGCGCACGTATGAAATCAAGTAATAACTTCAAAATGCCTACTTTAACTTAATTAGATACCGTTTGTGATCTGCACTGTCGTTTATTGCATTTTACTTCGAAGTTGAAACGAAAGTCTCGACGACAAACCTAAATGTGACTTTCTTAGGTCAAAACCCTTTCTGCCTTTCGGATGGCTGATTGATTTACTGAAAATAAGGCAATCGTACACTGGAGACCACTTTTACACGACCACTCCTATACTTTGTCATTTACAAAATATGCCGTAAGCAGGTAAGGGTAAGGTACTGCCTTCAGATAATTCTTCCCTTCGATCCTTAACAAGTAGGCCTAGGCCTATGTCGTGCCTCACTCCTGCTCATGCAAGGTGCCACTGTAGGACGATTTTTTTCGACAAGTGGTTTTCCTGTTTAAGGGTACGGTACTGCCTTAGGTTAGCTGAAATCCATTCAAATATTGCCGCATTTGCGGCTGAGTACATTCAGTTTAGAACACGTGGGAAGTGCTGTTTCCGGCCATCTGGATTGGTTTTAAAGTCCAAAATTTTCTTGTACGCTCCGCGCCAACTGGTGGTGGCGCTCCGCTAAGATTCAAATATTGCCGCATTTGCGATCTACGTCCTTTACAATTTTTCCCAAGGGAAAGGGAGATACCGCTTCCCTTAAGTCTCATCCCCAGGCCACAGATCACATGTGAACAGTTTTGGGGTCCCTAAAAAGTGTATGTATTACCATTTTTCATAGATTGATTTTTTATTCTCATTATTTGAGAAGTCGCAGACATGAGATTCGTATTTCTAGGCTGGATACACCCAGCTTAAAACACGTGGGAAGTGCCGTTTCCGCCCATTTGGAGGGGTTTTAAAGCCCAAAATTTTCTTCTACGCTCCGCGCCAACAATGATGGCGCTCCGCTTAGATAGTCTTGCCAAGCCTGACCTTCGGAGGTACCAGGCCCCACTTGTTTCCTAGGCCCCCAAAGAATCCCATCCTGGCTACGCCACTGCATTCCCAGGTGCGGTATATCATAATATATATATTATCTCTTTTCACGTCTTAAATGTTTTTAAGGACGAACCTCAGTTACCGATTGCTGGATCGGGGAAGAATATATGAATAGTGCCTTGTCAACGCCCTTTCCCCTTCCTTTCTTTCTGATTACACAGCTCTAGGGTAATTCATCTCACCGTATTGATTCAACTTACTGAGTTGAGGGAACTCTTAAATACCCTTGGAAGTGCCATCTCAGCGATCCTGGAGGCGTTTTTGGGCCATAATTTTGGGGCGTTCCGGGCCAAGCCATGGTGGCGCGGAGCGCAGAGAGTCTGTCTATCGCCCTCCATGACAATACCTTAGGATTTTCGAGGGTATCTGAAGTTTTCCGATTTTCAAAATTATATTGATGATTATCTCATGCTGCATGACGTAAAATAGTTTGTAGAACGCGCAAACAAACTCATTTTCCAATGATTATAGCTTAATGTAGTCATCCAATGATAGTGGTACATTTCATCTGGGAGTTTTCTGACCTTTTTGTAGGTTTGCTCATTTTTTGGAGAAAATTTTATTGCAAACGAAGGTTCAAAATATCGACGGCTTTGATTCTGCTTATAAGGCCTGGGAAAGGCCATTTCCGGCTGTCTGAGGGGTTACGATTTTTCAAAATTTTCTGTACGCTCCGCGCCAACTGATGGTGGCGCTCCGCTTAGGTAGTCTTCGGGCAGAATTACATTTTTCGGGCAGACAATCCTCTGCCCCCCCCCCCCCAAACTGAAGTGCTCCCGTACGCCTATGAGCGTCAGGATTGGTGTTTTCCGGTTTACAGTGACTGAATGAATACTACTGTTCTGAAGAAAGAAATAGAGCAAGCATGCAAGCAACTAAGTCAAACGCATATGCGGATGACTGCACAGAGTGTAGCAATCTAGAGCTGAGGCTAATAGACAAGTGGGTAGCGTAGGAATAGCCACAACACAAGCTTGCGCTGCATTAAGAAGTTCCATTATGAAAACTGTTTTACTTAAAAACCTTTTCAAATGGTTCAACCTGTTTGGAGGGTGACTATTTGAAACACATTTCGAGGAAAATTATTTCAGGCCACAAGGCTTTGAGAGTTCAGTACTGCCGACGAGCTACCGAGAGGCCAACGTTCGGAAGAGGGTAAATGCCCCTCTGCCCCCGCTGGTGTCGCTACTGTTTATTTTAGGTGCAGTGAAAGGTGAAAGGGTAATATAGTTAAAGAATTTGTTTACCTGAAGAGAGTACAGGGCTGCCTCCATCTGATTAAATCATTTAAACCATATGGACTCTTGTTCGCAGTAACGTTTCATAGCAGGGGTATGAAGCGTTTTGAATAATGAAATAATCTGTGCAGTTAAACAGAATAATTTGTTGGAATTGGATTCTTGGATACATTAAAGGAGAATAACAGTCTCCCCAACTTGAAATATCGTTTGTGCTTGAATGTAAAATTTGCCAGGACTGACTGCTCGGTTTACCTTAATTTCCAATATTTAAGGCTAGTCGAGACTAAAGGGTTTTTTCAAAGTGACAAACAATAATTAGTCACAGTCCCACTTAATTTTTCAAAAATTAATATATCAAAGGCAGACAAAATCTATCCGCATGCAAATAACAGCACAACAGGCAATCGTTCTCAAAGCTTTCCAAGGGGTGATGAATACAATTCTAAATGACTTTTACCACAAACCAGAAACTTGAAAGGCAGTAAATGTTAAAGTCATCAATACAAAAGTCCTGAGGGAAATTTAACATCCGATACTAAACTCATATCCTGTTTGATCCTTTGAGATAAGTTAGCTAAGAAGGAATAAGCAAAGAGACGTTAAATTGCCTCAACCCCAATAACTACAAAATCTGTACCCTATGCAGTATTCCTTAAAGTGCATGAAGCAGGCCCCTATAAAGAAACTTTGCTTCTCCCCCCCCCTCCCACCGCCGCCAGAGACACCATTCAACACCATCACCACTGCCACCAATAGATAATAGGATTTGGGGATACTCTAAGGTATCCATGCCTTATAATCTAGAAGAGTCATAATTACACAGCATGGTCGAGCTTCATCATGATTGCGATGCCTGGTATGTGCATCGACCCAATATCAACGTAAAAGTAAACTAATCACTTTAATTGTTCACTTGCAGGAGATATTTACGGCAGAAAATGCAACCCAACTTTCTACAGGTCTCCGGAATGTTACAACTACTACTTTCAAAGTGAATCAGTGAGACGGGATGATCACAGTCGATGGGGCTTCTCTCTGCTTTTTATGAGAAATCTGCAGAGTTACATTAAAGTAAGGCCAGTTGACCTGGTAATTATTGTCTACCAAAATATGTAGTACAGGGTTTTCAGCCATCTGATAAAAAAAGTTAGGAAGTAACCTTCAAAATTAGCTGTGTTTCAGTGTTAAGAGATAAGGAAACTTTAGTGAAATGAAGTAAAATTTGAAATCTAATCATGACATGGCAATCCAATATTTGATATGGCTACACTTTTTTACTCCCTATTCGAAGTATAGCGACATGGTTTTTAAATAGGTAACATTCATTAATGTTAATAAACGTGAGGCACAATGCTCAGGGTGAAGAATACAACATTGCACGGTTCTAATAATCCACTGCAGGTCCGTAGCTGTACAGTATCAGAAGGCTTTTTTATGTCTTGTATAATACACTTTAATCTTATCTCCAACATAACTCATCCAAGATTTTGACTCAGATCTAAGAGTAAGTTGACCGAGACTTTCACGTAAAGATGTTAAATATTCTCGGGCCAGTCACTTTCTAAAATGACAGATATTTTGATCTTACAAAGAATGTATATGTGGAGTTCTGAATCCTACCATGTACGTCGCCTAACCTTATAACTGAACAGTGGTGGGTGATATTTCTCAAATTACAGTGACCCTGTTAATCTGGAAATAAAAAGGCGGGAAACCCTGGTTCCATTTTGATATAAAAGTCTCATTACTTGCATTACTTCCATCACTAGGTCATCAGGTCATCATCACGTCAGTTACAATAACCACAATTTCCACAAAGTCCGTAAAACAGTTAAATGTCAGTATGACGTTTATCTTACTCTTAATATTAGTGTCAATGTGACAACCATGACTTTGAATGCAATAAATTGAGGGAATCAAGGAGTGTGTTAATTTGCTATCATCCATGGTACAGCGAAGCAAAGAATTTGAAAGATTAAAGCTAATGGTCTCTATTTATTGCCGACTAAATCAAATCATCACTTGACAATTTGGGTTCCTCTATACCAGTCATATTGTCTGAGACGTATTTAGAGACAAATTTATTCATTATTATTATTTTTGTTTTGGTGGCTTTGACTATTGTTCTTTTCAAAGCTCAAAGGAAATCGAAGCCAAATTTGCTGGTTGATGCAGAAAAAACGTCTCAGCAATGATGTACCCGACTTTGAATACGCGGAAACTTTGAGCAATAAGTTGGTTTCTAAGAATGCCATCTTAAGATACGAGCAGATATTTGGTGATGGTTTTACCAATATTGGCGGTATGCAGATGTTAAAGGTTAGTTTGGGGCAGGCATCATAGTTGTATTTTGTCGATGAGCTAGAGAGCAGAGAGATGAAGGTTATTTAATTTGTAACAATGTAACAAGAAATTCGATTGATGTTAATCGGACCAACAAAAAGGGTGAAATACTCGTTTGGATGTGATGTATCTCATTTATCAATATAAGGCGCCTAAAGTAGTAGAAAAACAGGTTAAGGTGAACTCTTGGCGTGAAACCTGCTTCTCTTTTCAGCGTTTACTCTTTGAATGCTTTCATTTCCACAAAGGAGTTTACAAGTAGGACACACCTTTGTCCAAGGCAGAAGATTTTGAATGTCGGTTGCGGAATTGGGGGAGCAGACATATACATGGCTAAGGTTTGGATCCTCTGATTTTTATTACACAATTATTGCAATCCCTGGTTCTTTTTTGTGGTGGTTGAACCCTTCTTAACAGGGACAAAATTTAGCAAGGTGAGTTTAAGACGAAGCTAGACCCATTTCGAATTTTATTCACCTCCACGTCCAGTCCACATACCGATAGGCTTGAAGCAAGGAAAATTTCACCAGATATTAAACACATAATATAAAACATAACCTTTAAATTATTGTATTTGATTTTCTAGTGCTTCATTTACATGGTTTTAAACTTAACGTTTGTAAGTTAAGTACCAGCTGCCGTATTGGTCGAACCGCGAGGGCTGATCGTTATGCACAAGTGGAATATCACAGAAAAGTATAAAGAGAGGCAGATTTACTTCATGGGGCACCACATCATGTGTTTTAACCCGATATTAGTAATTATGTACATTAATAGTTACCTTGGTCACAGCTGCTATTCCAAATACTATTGCTGTAAAAAGCTAAACTGGCAGTGATAAATATAGCTGATCCTCCTGGAGGAGGGATGAAGATTAATACTTATGTGGTTCTTCTTACTACACCAGGAGTATGGAGTTGCTGTGCTCGGAGTTGACATATCTAGCATATTAATTGAAATTGCTTGGGATAGAAAGTATACGCACAACAAAGATGCCCAAGTAAGTGTTTTGCTGCTATTCAAGTGATACAGGTAGGTATGGACGGGTGACACTCTGTCATTAAGTAAGTAAAAAGAAGGGGTTAGAGACATATCAACTTTTAATAAAATCAGAGGAGCACTTAATGCAATCGTTTCGGGAGAATTTGTATTGAAATGTGATGTATGGTTCACAAGATATGAGCAGGTAAGAAAAATGAAAAAAGTTATTAAAAGTGAACGTGAAGCAAACACGTATTGCATCATATCCTCACTTCATGGATGTAGTACTTTTTCTTCCAATTTTGAAACCAATTTTCTCCGCACCAATCCCATTTTATCAGAATGTGATTTTTTTAAGAGCAATGGAAACTTTGCACAGTTTGCATTTCCCACAGGGAGGTCCTTCCCCTTATTACTTCGAGGTCAACATAACAGGCTGAAAAAACAAAGAGCAGCAAAGCATAAATTGTTAATGCTAGGATGTGATAAAACCTCTGCTGCCCTCAAAATCACTTAGGAACCATAAATCTAGTGACTTCATTTACTAATATCTCGATTAGCACATGTCTGATTTACCGAGAAAAATCTTGTGCGTAGCGAAAGGGGACAGAGGGTTAGCGGAAATAGTTTTCGTGTTCTTTCACCTGACTAAAGAAACTCGTTTTGCTACTCAGAGTAGGGCAAAATATTACATGACAGAGGGCAAGGATTCATTGTAGATGCACCGTGCATGGTGTTATTTGGGTGGCCAAAACTAAGGAGTTCTTTACGCAATGGAGCTTCTCGTCTGTAAACGTGAGTTATGACATTCGATTGTTCACCTTGATTTTCGTTGGCTTTTTGGTTTTCTGGACCGAAATTTTAACATAAAAATTTATCTATCTGTCTTAGCGTAGCTACAAGTCGACAGTCCGAAAATTTTGCCTCTGGCGCCAACTTTCATATTGAGTTAATACGCTTACGGTAATGAACAAAATTACTGAATTTTGCTTCTCTCTTTGTCAGGTCTGTTATGAAATTGCTGATATCACTAACATGAAGTACCCTACAGGTTTCTTTGACGCAATAGTAATTAGAGATGCAATGCGTCATGTCAAAAATAAGAAAGAGCAGCTGACACACTTCTTAGTAAGTATTGCCTTTGGCCTGATCCATTGACAGGAGCGTGCTCTATATGAGACACCACGCTATCAAATTCACGTGTAATAGTGCATGTTTTAGAATCCAGAAGCAAAAGTTTCAACAAATCAATCGCTTGTTATATGTAAGCAATCCAAAAAATAGACGGAACTTGAGATGGAAAGTTGGTGCCAAGTATTCAGTAGTTGAGCACAATCACCTAAGTTATCTATGTCACTTATATAAAAAGTTTTGAAGATCCCCATGTTGCAGAACCTTATGAAAAAGACAAAGTGTGGCTTGTATTTCGACTCTACGAGGCGGCGATGTTATTAATTAAAGGTTAACCTGCTATGTGCATAAGCACAGTATACAGGTATAAGGCAAGGTCGAGGATTTCTAACGCAAACGAAGCACTTCTGGGAGCAGCAATTTAAACGGAGAGAGTGCATTATTTTGTTCTTATGCACAGCCTGCAATACATCTGGGGTCACCACAGGGCAAATGCAAAATTAACCGGAATTCCCCATATCAAAGATGAACACAAACTGTGTTTTTCTAATACGTTAAAATAAGATTGAAGCAGTAACTGAAAGATAAAGAACGAGCTCTTGCATAGCAATGGAGGTCGCAAGGGCCTTATGCTTTTCAAATCAAATCAGTTCAATACTCTATATTTTTTCAGGACTGGTTGAAAGAAGGAGGGAGGATTGTCTTTTCTGACTATTGCAGAGGTGGAAGTTCAACCAATGCACATGTGAAAGGTTCTTTGAAATCGGAAAGCTTTGAATTATTAAAGTCAGAAGTGTATACAGAGGTAAGCAGATAACCTGAGACGGAAGCATTAGACAGGGGTTAACAAAATGATGTTAACTTTGCTTCTAAAATTTCAAATCCCACGTGAAATTTAAATTGCAATATGAAATGAATGCATTAGTTTTGTTTAAACGTGATGCACAAAATTCCATCGGCTATCGCCTGAAAAATATTGGACTTGTACTTGTCGATAAAAGGGCTCTGCCCGATCTACATTTAAAAAAATTTAGGAAAATTTATACCAGCTTTAAAGACTTTTAAAATTTTCACCAAGAAGGAAATTTCGATCGCCGTTGAAACTTCATCATCAAGTTGAATTGCGTTGCATTATAACGCCGTATGAAGAGAGTATTAGATTGTTAGAAGTGTACATGTGAGTAATGCGTACAGAAAGTGTGACATATTGTATGATGTTTTGTATTACGTTACAACCAGTAGCGGCGTTACAATAGCAAATATGGGGTCAAACTAGGAGAAAAGGATGAATGTTGGGGGGACAAACGCTCTGGGCAGCGAGTCCAAAGAACCCGTTCTTGAGGATGGACGTCAAAGGGGCGAATCCCCAGAAGTTTATGTTTTCTTTTTCGGTTCTTCCAACTGCTGAAGGCTGACTTAAATTGGGGGACATGAACAAAATGTGGGGCAAATGCCCCCTCTTGCCCCACCGTAGCGCCGCCACTGGTTACAACTCTCACTTCAAATTGTGTGATCTGGGTTGCTTCTCTAGTCACCGGTCAATGCTTATCCAACCCCATTATAGGGGCAAACAAGCTTGACATGTTTTTATATAGGCCTTATTCACCCTTAATATACCAATACGCTTAAGTTACAAGTAGGCGCTAGTTTGTCATCCTGCGTACTCTCTCTTGCCTTTGGCCTAATGATCGTTTAAATACTTCCCACTGCTTACTTTCTTATTTTGCACTGAGAATTATACGTGTACTTATTACCGTTGCAGTGAGCCACACTGAAGTCTAAAAAGGAGGACAATTGTGACTTACAAAGGTCTAGTTATGAAAAAAGCACTGTTAACTTTAAAGAATGTGGTTAAATTTTGAAAGTGTTTTTCTTCAAAATACGTTGTTGTCACGATGTGAAAGGGGAAATTAAGGCTACCGTAGTGTGAGCAAAGGTATATTTAAGAGTTTCCGTATTCTGTGTTTTTTCGTATCAGGCTTTTCTAGATGATCCTACGAGGCTATGATAAGAAATCCTGTGAGGAATGCCTGTGTGGTATATTTGATCGTGGTGCTTGGGATATTTCTATTGTATTGGGGCTGCTCAATTTGCATGAATTTGTATAAGAATGATTACTTATGGTTAGGGAACATGAAGCTTAGGGTATGATGCATGTTGAAATAGAAACTTGGATTGCAGTGTTAGCTTTACTTGTTCATAAGACTGACGAGGTGTTGGAGCTAAGTATTTTCAAAATAATATCTTGTAGTGCCAACACTAGGTTTCGTTGGTAAAGTGGTATTGCAGAGAAGGTTGCCTCGTAAAGAAAAAAGTTTATAACTGTTCCGTTAAAAGTGAGCAAGGATGTCACCAGAAATAGTATAATACTTTTTGGAGGAGGTTCCAAGCGATCCACCCAGGAAGGCCAGTCTGCATCGAGGGTGCTTTGGAGCCATCCTTTGATGGCTCTTAGTTGGGGTTCCAGACCTTTACCGTACAAACCAGGTGGATGTGGTCCGTATCTTTGACTAACCGACCGGCACTTGGTCAGACGACACGTCAGTAGCTCTTTCATCGCTGGACGCCCGGTTCTATTGTTATACCATCAGGATTCTATTGGGCGTGTCTCATATTATGCTTTTGACTGGACGTTTGAATTTTGGATGGCTGACAAAGCCAAAGTAGGATTTGTATATTTTGTATTTACTACGCTGGAAATAAGGAGTATTGGTCATGTGGCTCAAACCAACTTGCTGAACAGTGCAATGACCTTTTTGGATGCAATGTAACTATCTGACTATGTGCGGGTTGCGATAGAACGATGTCCTGAAGGATGAACAGTAGATTTTAGCTTTTCGTATGGCTTTTGGTTAAATGTGTATTTTGTTATAAGTATTGTTTAATTGTGAATCTGGCCAGAATATTTTGTTAGAAAACTTAAGTTGCGTTTTTTTTGGTAAAAAAAAGAGGAAAAAGGAGAGAAACGCCTTGTTCTACATCTTTGATGTTATGTATTCTACTACTTTGACTTGGTGACATTTATATTTCCCGTCTAAGCCCCCATAAATGTCACCAATATATGAACTGGGACACTTGGATCCGTCTAACTTCTGTGAAGTACTAGAATACATTACACCCTAAGCTTCATGTTCCCTAACCATAAGTAATCATTCTTATACAAATTCATGCAAATGGAGCAGCCCCACTACAATAGAAATATCCTAAACACCACGATCAAACATACAACACAGGCATTCCTCACAGGGTTTCTTATCATAGCCTCATAGGATCAGCTAGAAAAGCCTGATAAGAAAAAAACACAGAATACGGAAACTCTTAAAAATACCTTTGCTTACACTACGGTAGCCTTAAATTTCCCTTTCACATCGTGACAGTTGTGTAATATATTCTGTTTCTATACAATGTTATTCCACGATGTTTACGGTACTTCTCAATAATTTGTACAGGAAAAAAATGGTGATTCAACCAACATTTTTTGAAATTCCTTTTTTGTGATTTTTTTTATGCTAATCTCCTCAGAATTGTACACTTTGGTATGTCAAAATTCTGAAACGTGCCATCTTAGTAAGCTTGAGTTATGTTTACTTCACACAGCTGGCAGAGGTATCGTTTTGGAGCTCATTAAACAGTTGAATGTTCTGTCTAATTTAAATCAGTGCGCAATAGTGGGGGGGGGGGGGGGGCCATGGCCCCCGCCTCTGTATGTAGTCGGAGGAAACAAGCCAGTCGGGGAATTAACACGAAGCCAATTCTATTCGAATTGATCTCCACCTCCATATCAGTCGGGGGATGGACATACTGTCCCCACCTCAAAAAACCTGGACACGCCACTGATTTAAATTGTGGAAATACTCCAATATCATTTTGGAAACATGACAATGATTTTGATAAAAAGGTAACACACTTCTTGTTTTACATTTAATGTTGATTTTCACTAGTAATGATGTAACTGATCTACACGATAAATCTATCTTTGCCTGCAATAGAATTACAATCAACACTGCACTGTTAAAAATTTCTGTAAATTTACAGACTTTTTTTAACTTAAACTTTTTGTATTTTACTTTTAATAGAGATTTTCTGTATCTTTACAGACACTTTGTATTGCTGCAATAAAAAAGGTTGTATAACATGTATTTTCTGTTTATTTGAAAAACCATTTCTGTCTGCTTTTTTAACCAAATTTTACTGCTTTGTAAAACTTTTTCTGTAAATTTGCAGAAATTTTAACAGCATTTTTTATTTTTCTGATTTCACATAAATATACTGTCATTTAACAAACATTCATTTTGTTTTTAAGCTGAAAAAGAAACAAAAATAAGCCCAAACAAACAAATAAGAAATAGCCAGAAAATTTTCAATATATAACATGCATCGTTCTGCGAGGTTTCAGCTTAAAAAAAAAACATTTTTGGCAAATTTATGGCCCTATTTGAAATTAACTTACATTTATTATAAAAGCATACTTAGTTATTACGTTCTTAGTTATTAATATCATACAACTAGTGTTTTGTCACACATTTTTAAGTAAAAGAAATTGTAAGGCCCTAATTTCAGAGCACTTACAAATGGTATACTGATGTCAACTCATCGCCACAGGCGCTCATGAACTTGATCGGAGCAAATTAAAAACGTTTCACAAATTTACTTGAAAGAGTCTGTAAATTTACCACTTTATGACGTAAATCTCATTTTGCATAAATGGGTGGAGCCTATTTTGTAGGCATTTTCCTAACAAAAGTATTGCTGTTGCTTTGAATAATATCTTCTTTGGCGTTTTCTAATCAGGAAGTGATAAACTTATTGTTTACCTTGTCTGGAAATGTTTGCAACCAATGTATTTGCATTCTTTGTCATATTCATTTTAAAAACAATTATTATATTGTGCAAAAAAAAGTGACTTTCCAATTACAAAGTTCCTAGAGATAGCAGTCTACTTGACAACAATATGACAACAAAGCATCCTCAATGTGTTTTGATTGAAAACAACTTCGTAACGACACATTACGTTGATAAGGAAATACCTGATCTACGTAATGGTGAAGTGTATGTTACGTAATAACATATGAAAGGTAAAAAAGCGATATTATAATAAATATTAAAACGTCGGGAATGAAAACAGTAGGCTGTAAATTCACATAAAATTAAGGTAAACAAAACAGAAAAATTCTGTTATTCGATTTTACAGTAGACTTTTGTAAACTAATTTACATGCAAAAACTGTAAAGAAAAAACAAACCCTTAATGTTTTTTCATGATTACAGTCTGGCTGTAAAAAAACATTATTTGGTTGGAAAAAAATTTGCCATAAAAATTATGTAAATTTACAGAGAATTTTTTTAACAGTGTGTCAAGAAACGGTTAACGGTTTCTCTAGGACTTTATATGAATTCCAAAAGAGTTTTAATTAACTCTTCAATTGCTTTATATAGATCTATTTAGCCTATTTCACGAACTGTTCAACTCCTTATCCGTTATTTTGGGAGAATGCATGTTTATACAAAGAAACCAATCAAACCAGGGAAAGTGACACTACTGATATCATCATATCATGAAGTATTAAAGATGCACTACGGAACACACAATCTTTACATGAAGTGTTTGTTGATAATGTTTTCTCAGAATAGTAGCTCTTTTTTCGGTGAAAACAACAAGCTGTTAGGCGTTTGGCCAATCACTAATACTTATATTGTTATAGATTATTAAAGACGCTGGTTTTGCTGAGGTCAAATTCGAGACCAATCAAAACAGATGACAGCTTTCCTTACAGCGCAAAAACGAAAGTAACTGAAAATATGCAAAATAAGCTAAAGGTAAGTATGCGTTTTTCAATTAGTTCTAACTCGATTTATAGCATACGCCAGATTTATTACTTTTCTTATCATTCTTTCAAAACGGTTTTAAAACTCTCCTGGGGGTGCTTTACCAGAAAAAGTTGCAATCAGTCTTCAATTGCTTAGTATACGTACATATTTCTCTGGGATGTTCAATGTTAACATGGGTTTTCTGTAAAATGAAACGTCGGTCTGAGTTCTGGCAAGACAACTTGCAAGAATCAGAAAATTATTTTTGATTATGTAACTTCTCTCGATGCAAGGTGTTCTATCTGTTATTACCTGTATACTGTGTCTATTGACGTCATAAGACGTCTTTCGTTCTCGAGGGCAAACAATGAAGCACAAATTCCCACAATAACTTAGTCACTTAGTCACTTAGTAAAACCTCATCTTAACTATAGGCAAAATCCGGAAAGCTTAAAGTGATGCTCTGATTTCAGTCGGCCTACAGTCACTTCAACACAATTTTGATCGGAGTCGTCTATAACTTCGACTCCCCTGCAACTCACACTTAATCCCACGAAAGACATATGTACCTTTTACGCTCGTATTCTACCGTTACTAGAATCACTCTGTCTCTACATTTATGTTGGTGTGAATGTTGTACTGCTGCAAGCTGACCTTTACACGAGAAAGTCGTTATAATTGTGTGACGACCCCATCTATAAGTTTTATTAACTTGACAACATATCACTCTAGCAGATCATGTGAGAATAATATTAGGAAATATTTCAATAACGGAACAATAAACTTTTATTTGAGGAATATATATGTGACGAGTCGACTTATGAAGGGTCTACATCATGTGTCACACTTTTTATGCATACTTTTGTAGTTACGTTGCCTCATTACGTTTTACTCCACCTCAGAGAGCTGAAAGCCCCCAGCTCTCTGCCCAAATTTATCTAAGCTTTCGGAATATTTTAGGAACTCTCAGTCAACTTAAAAAATCTTCGTGTTACTGTATCGGCAACTTTATTTTTGTCATTTTGCGTTAAAAAGCAACCAGTTTTTCAGCATTTTTTCTTTTTAAAGTTAACACCAAGTGATTTTTTACGCAAAATATGCATTGTTTTTATGTTAAACAATACTACCTTCACTAAGTAATACTACCTTCTTTCTGAAAAAATATTTTTCTCTTAAAACAGCACAACCGTAAATGTCTGTCTCATACAGTGTCACAGTGTCAAGCATCTCCTGCCATACATTACTGTGATACCCGCAGTCCTCTCCCCCCAAACCGCCTCATCAATTCTGGCTAAAGGTCAGTGGGAGAAGTACATTACACTGAGTCCTCAAATATCTTCAACGCTTCCATAAATATGCAACTTCCATTTTTTCTTTAATTTTTTAGGATTTCTCCAACGAGGATC
The DNA here is from genome assembly GCA_037179385.1 of Holothuria scabra. Lineage (NCBI taxonomy): Eukaryota > Metazoa > Echinodermata > Holothuroidea > Aspidochirotida > Holothuriidae > Holothuria > Holothuria scabra. Next base: position 9,445,554 of record CM074198.1, read on the forward strand.
TCTATTACTGTGGTCAGTGACTGGAATGATAAAATCAAGAGATACAATACAAAAGGATCAATTCTGGTGCTTGTTTTCTGCACAAAAGCCTGCGTCATCTTACCGTTAAAAAACCAATACCATTTTTACAGCATCATAGGGAATTCGAAATCTTCACAAATACTAGTAAGGCATGCTGCCATGCAACAACTATACCGTAACTTACTTAAGGTCTACTACTGTAGTTTGGTCTAATACATAGAGCTAGCCCATTTTTTCACATACACAGTGAACCAGTTTCCGGAGTGTAGGCTACTAGATACATATCATGGCTGGCCGGTTAAGCAATTTCTTTCATAGAGTCTTCTAGAGGCTGGCGGAGATCCAAGTGACTGGAGCGAAACGGGAGATGGAACTTTTCACATGCTTTTCACTTGAACATAACTGACATGAACATCGAACAATGTCCCCAACAACAAAACATACGTTGATTATAGGACTTCTGAAATAAATATGACATTATCAGCTATAAAGCGTTTGTTTTAGGCAATGTGTTTATAGTAATTGTTTACAAAACAAATGTTAAGTTTTACAATACCGTTATAGTCGAAATACAAAAATGGAATATAAATTAGATTAAAGTCTCTTTTGATAGACGAATTGATACGTAAATCAATAGCGTCAACCAAACCAGCGCATTTCATTACTTCAAAAGGGTAAGCACCCAGTGGCGTCGCCAAGGGGGGCCAGAGGGTATGTGCCCCCTGAAAAATCGTGTCCCCCCCCCACTGAGATTTGAGATTTTCAAAAAATGTGCCGCTCCTGTATAGTCAGAGTGTGACTATGAATTTTTTAGGATTCGATTCCCCTGTTGAAAAGAAAAGACAGTAAATTTTCATGTTTTCCAAATGAAAATATCGTAAAAAACTTGGAAATGCCATTTCCGGCTGTTTTAGGGTTATGCTCTTTGAGAGTAGTTTCACTAACGTTTGTGTTGTTATCAAAAATAAAATCTTACCCGAAATTTCCCAGTAAGTAATTTTTTAGGCCAGTGTAAAAACAACTCTTTTAAAAAACAACTTTAAAACCTGACAAGCACGCTAAAGACCAAGGAGCTTCCAGGGGCTTCGCCCCCTGGACCCCCACCAAAACTCACATTGAGGTGCCCATCAACACTTTTCACTACAGATCATCTACCCCATTTTCAAAATGTCAGCCGGATTCGCTCTTGGTAGTTGAATCAGTAGTTTTTTACCGAAAGTCTTACTTGAAAGTTACCCGGTAGGTAACTTTTACACCAGTGTTAAGTCAATAAGATTACCCTTTAATAACGTCTTTAATACCTCAAAAACACTTTAAAACCCAGGAGCTTCCGGGGGCTTCGCGCCCTGGACTCCCACCAAAATTCACACTGAAGTACCCATCAACTTTTTTCTCTATAGATCATTCTACCCATTTTCAAAATGTCAGCCGGATAAGCTCTGGTAGCTGAATGAGTGTTTTTTACCGAGAGGAAAACTTACTTTGAAGTTACCTTGGAGGTAATTTTTAAACCCAGTGTTAAGTCAATAAAATTACCCTTAAAAACCGCTCTTCCTTTAATAACCTCACAAACACGCTAAAACCCAGGGAACTTCCGGGGGCTTGGCCCCTGGACCCCACCAGGGGTTTGCCCCTGGACCTCACCTGTTGAGCCTCGCGCTTCTGCGCTCGGTAGCGTTTCCGGCGTCATGAGTGGAGTCTATATGCCCCCCATAAAATCGTTGTGCCCCCTCAGTGCCCCCCAGAATGAAATGTCTGGTGACGCCACTGTAAGCACCAAAGAACGTTTTTGCATTAGAAAACAACAAATGCCAACAACACTTCATATGAGGGCTTCAAATAGCAAATCAAGGGTGCTACAATTTTATCACTTCAGTTTTTTGTGTACTCACAGACTTTTGTCTCTGAATGTCTGGTCTTTGAAGAGTCTCGACAGAAATTCCTGTATCAATTGTTTACACTACCTGTGTACTCTACTTGATTATGTTGAATGTGAAATTTTTTCAACCCCAAGATTTGCCGATGAGTACCATTGGTGCAGGGACAGCGACTTGATACATTTTGGAGAAATTACAGCTGATTACCTTTGTCAAATAAGGAGATTTCTTATTGGCTTTTTGTCATTGTGTGTTGTTTAAATTGTACTCTAAAACCCCCGATTTTCCGACAATCTTATTGATGTAAATTAATGAATTTCAGTTAATTTGACCTCTTCATCACACACGGCTAATTTTTTTTCAATTTTGTACTCTTTGAAAAGAAAGAATCTTTTGCAGTTTAGATCTTTCCCCTAGAGGATACTTCAAGCCCCAAATGAGGAGGAAGTGGAAATCGAAAAAAAATTGACGAGTCGTCAATAAGCACTTTGATCAGGCATAAGTTGTTTTCACTTTTTTCGTCAATTGTCTGATATAATTAGTTGGCAAGCTGTCTGCGGATGTGACGTCACGTAAATAATTTTGTATAACTTAGAATTTCGTAGACTAGTCCTGCGATACAATTCAATTCTCTACACGGGTTGAACAATTTTTGTTTCTTTTTGCTTATTAAAACTCAAAATCGGAGCGAAATCCAATCAGATGTCGATGTTGTTTGACCTGGCCTTTAGAGAGGGTTACGAGTTATCGCTAATATCACCTTTAACCCAGTTCTTCTTTAACAGACGTTTTGGTCCAGAAATTCCTATTTTCCAATTCGATCTGTTTTACTCTGGATACTTTTTCAAGGTTTATACTATACCACGACGCTGGGGATTCGGTGTTCCACTAATGTCTTTTTAGTCATAACACATGTCGATGTGGAGCAAATTTGCTTGCTGGTCCACTTTTACGACACCTTGTAGTTATTCATTGCAAAACAAATGATACGATTAAAACGCGTTCTATATAACACAAGTCAATGAGAAGGCTGGAAACATAATATTGAACTCGAGGCGGGTCTCGTTGTTTGATATTTGGGGAGTACACAAAGAGCAATTTTAAACATAAATGGCAGCAATAACCACCTGCAACTTTTGCAGCTGGTGTACATCACTGTGACGCTGTCACTTACATAAGATCAATTTGCTGCCCAAAATGTAACAACTTTTCAGGTTGGTCCAAAAATGTAACAAATTTTTGACCAAAACGTAAACAACTTTCAAACTTGGTCCAAAATGTAACATCTTTCAGCCCAAAATGTAACAGCGTGAAGGTTCACATCAGACGGTATTGAAAAATCTCCAACATGACTGTCATACATATCAAGGCATAACTTAACCAAAACAAGGTCGGATCGGACTGGGGAATGCATCATTCCATTTCTCATGACATACCTCCACACCTGGAATATATTTTTGGATTGTCTTCTGTGTCGCAATGAAAATCAAAATGGCCGCCATACGTCAGTCTGGGCTAAGACTTGCTCCGTTGAACTCCAAGTGTGGTCTAAAAGTTCAGAAAAATCTATTTCCTGCCCACTTGAGTGCCTCGGGGCCGTTATAAAATCCAAAATGGCCGAAAAATAACTTAACCTGCTGTAACTCGGACAAAGACTGTCGGGTCGGCATGGAAGTTGCACAAGTCGAATTTTCTTGCCTTAGTTAACCCCGACTACCAATTTATTGGTGTCTCCTGTGGAGCATAAAAAATCCAAGACGGCGGATAAAATGACGTACCCAAAAGTTTTGGATGGAAACAGTGAAATTGGATCAGCAGGCCCAGCTTCTTCTGTAGCTAGCCGTCGTTCGACGTCTGGGTTTAAATATTCGTGGTGGCTTCTAATAGAGCATGAAGGAAAATATCGTCTGAAATTATTCCTCCTTTATCCAAACAAGTCGAAAACTTCGATTTTTCGAGGAAATTTTTTAGATTTTTGGACCTTTTGTAGGTGATGATTGGTTGTTCGGGGAACAATTTAATTGAGGGTTTTAAGAAATGAGGTGACAGTATTGTTATTAAGGTACGTTTCAAATACATTGTTGTAATATGCGGAGGTAAAAACAAGTTTACAAACCAATGATGGGTTACTGCTTTATTTTTCTCACTCACGAGTTTTTTTTTCGGTCAGCGTAACCCACAGATTAGTGGCGCTGTTACTTTACTCCGTGAGTAATCTCCCATAAGAAGTTTTCATGGTCGTCTTGACCTTGAAGGATATGATGGTTGGTGCCCACGATGGTGGTAGCTTGTTTTGAGAAGGGATGTAACGCGACCTGGAACATGCGTCATTGAGCACATTTTTTGGAAGTAGCGTTCTCTCGAAATACTCATGTCGTTCGCTGAATTACTTCTGTAACAATGCGTCACTACCGGGTGTTATTGTGATTCGATTAAAGGTAACTGTTAGTACGGGAGTTATTTTACCTTTACTCCACACAATTATTTCGTTGGCATTAACCGAGTTATACACTTTGGGACAAAATCAGATACGTTTTATTATCTAGAGAATAGGTTGTTCTATACTTCATTTTTTAGTTTGTATACAGTTGCTGGGTATCACCGTTTTGTGATATATGTCTGTTTTCACTTACAATATTTCTGCATTTTGTTGTGTTGATTCTGAGATGTATAGAGTAGGTCAATTATTTGGAACAACCTAAGTCAATGAGGAATGTATCAACAGTAACCCTTGTGTGTAAAATATCTAAACCTGAGAAAGCAGTTTTTCCGTCAAAATGACTCTTTACCAAGTGAGCACGTGTGAAATCATCAGAAAAACGTAGAAGTTTTATTACTTAATCACTCTATGCTATGTTATCACTCAGATAGGGTTATTTCATGAAATTTCCATCTCTAATAGTTTCAAATTAGCCACTTCTGCTATACCTATGAGTTCAGTTCGGTGCTCTCTAATGGTTATGCTGGAAGAGACCACAAGCATATTTCAATGCTTTGAAAATGCTTTTCACCATGATACTATATTTTACTTTATCAGATTCACTCTAGTATCCAGAGCGCGGGTTGTTTAAAATGGAATTTTTTTAAATAAATTCACAGTTTTTAAATAGGGCTATCACCATGTGGGTATAACATTCTATTTATCACATTATATCTTCATTTTGTTGTGATAACTTGGGTAGCCTATGTACCTACGCATTTGAGTTCGGTGTTCCCTGATGGCTAGGTCAATTATGTTTGTAGTATTAACTTTAAATTTTAAATTTTGCTCTTTATCGCCTTGCTATACTAATTAATGTAAAAGTTTGGAAAAACATCAATATTTACAAATATCTTTAATATGGGAGGACATTAAGAGATTAAGATTGTCAAGTTGCTGGCTAATATATATTTTTTTTTTTGGTTCACATCTATATTAAGTCGTGGTCGAAACTACAACGATTTTCGGGTCTGATTACGATCCGAATTTTTCGATTTTCAGTAGATATCTTCATCCACTTCCGATCGGAAAGAACCAAAATTTGTCAGCTTATGCAAATATATGGTTTGTACCACAGGACTATGAAAATGAAATAAAGTTTTCCTAATTATTGTCAGACGTCACACCGATAGACAGCTTTTATCGGACACTCGTAGTCCGATAAAAGCTTTCTGTCGGTGTGACGTTACGAAATAAATAGTATAAATTTGATTTTTTTAGTCATCCGATACAAATCATTTATTTACAATAAGTTAGAAAAATCTTTGGTTCTTTTCCGGATCAGAGATGGAGAAGATATTCACCAAAAATAAAAAAATAATCGGATCGTAATGCGATCCGATTTCCTTGTAGGTGTGACCGCCACTTCGAATATATGTGAGCCAACAAAAAAATTAGCCCTGGACTGAACAATCTTAAAAGCATAAAACATTTAACACAGCAAACATTTAATGATCATGAAACTCTAATGGGTTTTCATAAATAAACTACTTTCACAAGCGGAATGCGATGCAGGTGTTTTACGGGCAACTTTTTGATAGACATTAAGACTACTCGTAAAATTTGTGTGTGCATTTACTGATTCAAGATGGCCTACAGGTGCAAAGCTTGTATGAAACCTTGTACATATACCTCGTTGACGTAAATTGTAGAAACGTTTACAATAAATTATTTCTTGGATCCGATAACTATATCTGGTCAGGCTATTTACTTTTGAGTGTGTCTTGTTGCATATTGCGGTATGAGAGATGTGGAGGAAGTTGGTAGACCGATGTGAGGATGTCCGAACTGTTCATCACGATATGTGCAGCCACCAGACACAAGTGACCACATGAGTGCCAAGGCTCCTGATTTCGATAAAGAATCAGTCCTTGCATCATGGGACTAACCCGTTAGACCATCCGGAGAGCACCCAGTGTGTACCAATGCATTTGGCAGGGAGGTACAGATGCCGCTGCTACTCCCACCCACTCCTTCCTGATTTCTGTGACAATTTTTTTGTCCATTTATTATAGACAACATGCAGTCTTTGGCAAGACATGCGACCTGGTGACAGCGTTTGTAAATAACAAAGGCAATTTGGTAAAATAATGGCCGTCAGATTTATGTAAAATGAAGGCTATCGCGCGCTGTGGTCTGATCAGCTACGACCACATTTGAGGGAAATTTGAAGGCCTGAAAAACTTGAGGGTTTGGCGTGCGATCGTGGATCACCTGGCTGGTACCTCTGACTTAGGTCGGAAGAGGTGGCAATAACGTGATTGCTGTCAATAGTAAGTCATACGAAGGGAGGACCAACGCCTCTTTGTGGGTAGGTACAGGTACAGCAACTAATGCTGTTTCAACCTTCAGCAAAATCTTTTTTATTGGAAACACCTGTTATGGGTGGAAAATTATTTCTCCTGCACTATGTGCCAGTTGGGAAAAATAATCACCAACACAGATTATGTATGTAAAAATAATTGAAATTCTGATGAAAGGTGTCCAAAATTGTTGTAATGACGACTGGAATTGCGCTAAGAGAAATCCACTTTCTTTTGGAACCACCACTGACCTACCAATTATTGAACAAAAATGTAACTAATTTCAGCATTTTCTACAAAGCCTACGTAACTAGCGGTTGGTGGACTTTTTACCCGACTGTTTCAGTGTATATATGTCGGTATGCAGCTATGTTTTAGTGTATTGTCGCTTATCAAAATTAAAACCGTGTAAATTCCTTTTTTGCTTTGCTGGTCTCCATGACTTCAAATTAACCAGTTGCCTGAACGTTTTCCCAACGTTGGGTTCCTATATAACCACTTAAAACATCCAGGTAAATATTGCCCCAAGTTTGGAGTGAAACAATCGTCAAACAACAAGGCAAACACATGGGTAACAAAATCATTTGTTAGGGACAAAAATTTTGCCCAGGTGTTGGTGTGGTGATATTCTAACCTACGTTGGAAGAAAGCTAGGAAAAATGTTGCCCAAAATTTTCAAGAGTGTATATATGTTTATCTTTACAATATTACCGTACTGAATAAGACATGTAGTTTCATGAGAGTGCTGATGAGGTTTGTAAAAAAATTTGTTCTGAAAGAAGAACGTGCAGTTATTTGATTTTCCTGGGACCGTTGCTTCTTACCTAAAATTTTACTATAACAGAGGAATGCCCAGCACTTTGCAGTTTGTTTCGAATGGCCCAACTTTTTTTAGTTTTGGATTTTTTTGGCAGCCACAACCCTTGTCCTCAAATACTTGGAATGAAACACACACATTATCATTGACGCTCAGAAACAAAAGAAACTTGTGGGGTGATCATTTGGGACGATATTTATGGTTACATTTGTTTACAAGTTCACTAACACCCAAAATAATTCCATGAAATAGGATACCTCAGTAAACTGCAGTGAAAAAATTCATTTGTATATAAAACGACATACGTTTTGCGAGTGATTGCTTCAATTTTTGGATTAAATGTAATAATGGTAATCATTACCTCGCTTTGGTGGATAACTTTGGTGGTGTAACTACTACAGCTGTCCAATTCATGAAACCAATATTATTAAAAACGCGACTTCTGAAATACCTTAAGTCGTTGATAGTAATTCACTTCTGAATAATTGAGAGCTGCATGTAAATTATTCATATGGTGATTTGAGTATTCCATTTCCGGGTTAAAGTGCAAAACGAAATCACATAATGTCAATATTGTACATAACTGCCATTTACGTTGAGCATGCTTCAGTCCTCAGAAGTAAGTTGTAGTAGCAAGTCAATTTGGATGTTCGATTAGATGCCTGGTTTATTCGCCAGTGATACATATGGTCCATGCTGGAGTTAAGGCTTACATCGGGTGATCATTCATTTATTTTCTGATTCAATATAGCAGATGTATTGCTGAGGCAGCACATACTTACATCAAAAAATTACGGCGTTAGTCAATTCAACGGGTCGATAGTACTCCACTCTTGAACATGGAGTCACTATATGAAACACCATCACCCCTTTCCACAGATAGTGAACAGGTAAGGCGTACCTTTTTTAATAACTCATTGGGTTTTATGCTTTTAGTGTTGTGATAAAATAGGAAAAGGTGATTTCTCATCGAATTCCATCTGCTTTACTACAGTGAGAAATAGTTGGAAATTTTAGGGTGCTCACTGCTTCTGCAAAAGTGGAAAAATGTGGAATTTGTTGTCTCGTCATTTCCAAATTTTTCCTTGTTTCCCTTTATATTAATCTTTTACATAACTTTCTCCCCAATATTACCCGAGGCCCGAGGCATTTGTTGGCCCCCTGTCCCCCTCTCCGTTGTTTCTGCAGTTGCCTTCAATAGTCACTCCTCATTCCACAGCCGCTGCTTTTGCTTTCAACCGTTTAACATTTGGTGCCTTAGGGTTACTGACGTCACCCATTCCCATTGTTTTAAACCTCGCATCCACCACATTCTAAACAGGGAGTTGGTCTAAACATGCGACTCTGAAACAAATAGAGTTTCAAGAAAAACTGATTTCATGGGCACAGATCCGTCCGGGGAAGTGATGGGAGGGAGTGTCTGTTTTCTGATCTAATTGGAGCGTGGTCATGCTACTTAAGTGAGAACCCAAGACTAAAAGTGTCCAAAATGAAGATTAGGATAGATGAAGTTTTACGGCCCCGGTTCCGAACAATTGGGTGGATTTGAGCTGGCCACTGCCTTTTGCACTTGTAGCTCACTGGCTAGTGGGCTCTATAACCTACTCCATTTCTTATGCTGATGCTGAGCACCAACCACAATGGGAAACAGTTTTCCTCAAATGCAGTGTGTTATGTGGACAATCCTTGATTAAACTGAGCCAAGTTTCATTATAATGAAATTCTGTTTGGTCAACACAAATTGTATACGTATATGTCCACGTCACCATCACTGGCAATGTTGGTGGAGCTGAGTACTTGTCCCTGCTAAAAAGAAATATTGCTCTGGGACATTTTCTTGTACACTAGTTTCATCGTGCTTCACTTAGAAAGAATTCATAAGTATCGCTTGACTCCAAATCAGAACAAGAAAAAAAAACTTTCTTGTGCAATTATTTAAGACAAATATTGTAATTGAATCCA